>OU026065.1:17500-2517500 GCA_907269065.1 Crocallis elinguaria | reverse complement strand
CGTATGCCGAGACGAGTTTCTTGCCCTTCTTCTTGCTCGGCCTATACCGACTTGGAACGAGCACGGTGGGTTTCTGGAAGGTTCGTTGACTTTGAGCACGGATTGGATCTGATGATGTCTTTGACATTTATTATGTTCTGATAAGGACAGCATTAGTTTTAGTATGTGATTCGGTTAGACGAGCGTTACAGAGACCCGCTGTTAGAGTCATTTATTTTAACTTTCATATGTGCTCTCTTGGCGCCTAAATGAATAACGCATTTTGACTACTAATGAATAATAAACCACATCCACATAAATTTTGAACTTCTCCCTGAACCTTCTAGAGACAATCAAGTTTTTAGCTCCCTGTCCTGCCGATGCCTTCACCATTACGGAACGTTAATTTGTCACCCACTGACGCTTATTTACTGTGATTTTATAATAATGCCCCTTTCACTTTGATGGCTGTCATATTCCCCTTTTATCGACGGGGTTTAGGACATTTTAAAGGCTGCTATTTTGGGAGTTTAACGCTTTGGCTTTTTCGCTGGTACAGCGTGGGTATAGTTAGGTAGTTTTAATTTAGTTCAACTCAAATACTGTTCGATCGTTAGCTAATCAAAAACAAAAACAAATTACGACAAAGACAAAGATACGAATAACTATCTGTTACTTATAATAAAACTGTAATAGGGACCAAACTTTGTACATTGAAGATATTTTGAAAATTCCTTTCTGAGGGCTTTCTATAATCGATTCTGAAGCCAAATCTGTTTTTTGTCGGTTTGTCTGTACCTACCTTGGCCGTGCATCACGCTGTAACTACTGAATCAATTCAAATGAAATTTGGCATGATTTGAGTTTGTACTACGAAGTAGGACATAGGATACTTTTGATCCCGGAATTAGGCACGGTTGGGAGAGGGGATGAAAGTCAAAATGTGTAATTAATTGTAATTAATTAATGTGTCTTTCGATTTCATTCATTTATTTATCGTTCGAAAGGGTGTACTTTAAAGATTGTTTCGTAAATATTTCAAGATCATCGATTTCGTAGTTCACAAGTTACAGACCGTCACAACCCTTAGTATTAGCACAAACATATTTATTAGATCCACTTATAATAAAACTTTATTGGACCAATTCTTTGTAGGTATTCTGTCTGTGGGCTGTGTGGTTGTTGGTGTTGGTGTGGGTGAATTACACCAATTTTGATAAAAATTTGTAATGTAGATAGTTTAGGTCTGGAATAATACAAAGACTATTAAGATATACCACGCAGGTGAAGCCGCGAGCAGAAGCTCGTATTTAATAATGAGGTAGGTAGTTACTGCATTACAGTAATTATTTATAAATATAATATATTTCTTGCTTTTACAAATACGTATATTTATGTACCTAGTGGAGTTTATTTGGAACACAGCTGTACAATGAGATTAATTTAATTGTTAAATTATTCAACCCTTATTATACATTACAAACACTGCTCCGTTTTCTAATTTAGATAAAGCTCATTTCACATGCTAAATTGCAATAGAATAACTGTCATTTAGGGCGTGGCCACACTTGCCAAACAGCTTGCTTGGCTGAGTGCGGTTGCGTGTTTGTCGGCTGAATTTCAACTGTGTTCGTAGGTGACTGTGCACGAATTGACTAAATTTGTATTTGTATTCGCACAAATTTTCCACAAAGCCTGAATGGCTTTCAAAACTGGCATTAAAAAATTCAACCTATTAAGTTTTTAAAACAGCAAACATTGCACATAAAAAATTACTCCCGATATTAACTTAGTCAATTTTCATCATCTTACAGTCATTACAATCAAACATACAATAATTCTGCGTTTACCAACTAAGAGCGCGCAGCGGGTATCATGGTCATGTCGATATCGTCATGGTGTCGAATATCATTTCTTAATGATTTTATGAAATATATTTTATAGTGTTAACCGACACTAGCGGATGTTCACACAAATATATACATCACAAACATTTCGCTTCCAACAGGATTCGAACCTGAGTCTTGCTTGTAAGTTGTAAGGCCCGGCTTGCCAGAAGACGCCGGTTTGAATCCTGTTGGAAGCGAAATTTTTGTGATGATATATTTGTGTGATCATTTCTTAAGTTGCAATTAGCAAGCAGTTAGCCCAGTGGCGGCATGCCTTTACTCTTCCAAATATATACGCAAACACAAACGTGTATAAAGTGTATAAAATACATAAACTAAACACACTTTGAATTCAGCGTTTGAACGACAAAAGGGGCGAAAATTGGTCTCCTCGTTTCGCGAGGAATGTCGAATAAGTTATTTGTCTTTTGCATTGGCGAATACGTCGAGGGAATATGTTTGGCGGTGTTTTGTGAAGAAAATGTGGAATTTATTTTTGAATAGTTCACTTCATATATCTTTCTATTCGTATACATACATTGATAGTTGGGACACTATTATCTATTATATGATTGGGCCTAGGCACAGAATAGATTTGAGCTAGTGTGGCCGAGAACTTCTGCGACTTTCAATCCGTCGCACCATATTTCGAATCTCGACTCGATCCGCACCAATGACTTACCTATAGCAAGTAATGATGCGGATTATTCACACTCGCCCTGAAACGGTGAAGTAAAACATCGTGAGGAAACCCGCATATTCAAGAACCACAAAATTCGAGGACGTGACATCCACTAAGCCGCACTAGGGCCCGCGTGGTGGATTATGGCCCATACCTCTCTCTCTCTCTCTCTCTGTGTGTGTGTGTGTGAGAAAGCCGGTATCCCAGCAGTTGATATGAGGCTGATTGATAATGATGATGACAGAATAGATAATAGTATAAGGTCTAAGTTCGGTCACTTCTACTTTATAGGGAAGGACCAAGAGGTATTTTATGCAAGTGTTAAGTACTATAAGTAGGTTCAAGCCTCTTGATAGGCTTACTTGGCCTAGGCTTGGCTAGGCCAAGGTTGTCTCATCAAAGACTAGGTAGGTAGGTAGGTAACGTGTTTTATCCAAATCATAATATTAAATAATGTTAAAGCAGTCTTCCAAGTAATCAATAAGATGAAATACGAAATTGTAAACTCTCTGATGCATTGCACAGAAATAAATCCTTAAATAATAGACTATAAGCGGCTTATGTTGCGACAAAGGAGCCCAGGTGCAGTGAAGAGAAATTGCTAAAATAAATCTGAAAGCCTTTTACAGATGTATAACGCCGAAGGACTTTGTTGTAGTAGTATTAAGATTAAACCTAGTCGTCTAAATAAGATTATATAAAGTGAGTAATTTATAGTTCCAATTCCGCAATAAAGAATGTCTAATGGCCTAAGTTCGATCTATACTGAATTTACTTACTGATGGCCATCAGTAAATTCAGTATAGATCGAACTTAGGCCATTAGACATTCTTTATCGTGGAATTGAAACTATAAATTACTGACTTTATATAATCTTAATTAAAATGGATTTCCGCAAAGTAACGCCTGATTCCATCAAATATCTAGTCGTCTATACAAAATCTACACGCTTGTTTTTCGCTCACGCTAACTTCAATACCATAGAGTAAGTGCTGTCGCACATTGGGCTATCAATCGCGGTCACTAAACGCAGCACTAGACGCGGTCACCAACGGTCAATGTTTTTGAACTTTTTTAACCGATTTCAAAAAAGGAGATTATCAATTCGACAAGTATGTATGTTAACTAATATGACATAGTCAACATCCTGATGATGCCTTGTGTAGAGGCGAAACACGTGTCGAAAGTCGGCTAGAGTTCGGTTGATGCTGTAACAAACTCACCCAGGTTGCGTTGCTCAGCGTCGCGCGTTAAGTTTGGTTAAATTCAGTATAGATCGAACTTAGGCCATTAGACATTCTTTATCGCGGAATTAAAACTAATATTATATCGGCTTAAATATACTTCAACTTAGCGAACGGAGTAAGTTTGGTCTTTGATAATTCTATTTTTTTCGTTTAAAAAGGTCTTCTTCTTAAACAAAACACATAATTTTCAACATTGATCAACAACTGACGGAGACATCGGTGAACAAACATGAAAAATACACTCGAACATTTATATGTTCGAGTGTATTTTTCATGTTTGTTAGGAGGTTATCCTCCTTTTTCGAAATCGGTTAAAAAACCATAGACTAGTAGCGCCGAGTCATGTTGGAATTTGCATTTGACTATACGAAGGCTACCGCATTCACCACCTTCATTTGCCTCATCATTTACCATCAGGCAAGATAGATCAAACGATAATCTATTGGGAACTGCAATAGCTCGATGCCTCTAATCGCAAAAATCAAAACCCCGTTAAAATAATGCAAGTCATTTCTAGATACCAACAGAACAAAACGACGAAGCACACATCTCGAGATGCTTTGAACAAGCAAACAGTATTCCCCAAGGAGGCATTACATGCAGGGGAACGCTATCTGTGTTAGTACAGGCAGACGTAGCGCAAATTATTGTGTATTTAGAACAATAAAAGCATTATGCATTGTTGCAAATTCTACGTATTTGGTGCGTTCGAAATGTGGCTGATTTATGCGATTTTAGCCTTTGTTTATAAAGGATAATGAGTGTAATTTACGCTATGGTTAACTATTAATGATACTTTCCTGCAAAAATATGAGAGGAAACAAAACAATTTGTGCGTAAAGCGGGTTTTGCTTCGAAATACGATAAGAGTTACGATAAGAGAGTTCATTTTAGCTTACTAGCGGTTAGAGTAAGCATTTTTTTCTGAAAGAGACAAGTGTTCTTTTAACATATAGCTCAAGTGCTTGAAGAATATTAATAATTTATGTTACTTTTATATACTACTAGCTTCTGCCTCCGGTTTCACCCGCATTCCCAAAGGAACCGTGATTTTTTCCGAGATAAAAAGTACTTTATGTTACTCTCAACTTCAAGAAAAACTGTAATCGGAACGTTATTTTTGCAGCTTGCTCATGAACAAGAAACTCGGACGGATATTTCACCACACGTCTTTCATTGGAGACATCTGTATTATATACCTACTCGATCTGGCGCGTCTATGTGTATCGAACGGGCATAGAAATGTGAAAATTATGTTAAACGTAGTGCAGACCTTCTACTTCCGCATAACTTTTGGCTGCAGGGGCAAAGGGTACATACGATTCAGATGGCGATAAGTTAAAAGTTTAAGTAGGTTTGTGCGTTGGTTTTTAAGTTTCTGCGAGTATGGTCAAAAAGGGCAACCTACCATCGTTGCTACGTGCGAAAAATATTTTTATTTGATAACTAGCTGCTGCCCACGGTTTCACCCGCGCGGGATATTGCATTTCATGGTTTTTATATTTTTGCGCGGAACCCTAATTATTCTTGTAAAATAAAAGTACCCTAAGTTAAGTTTGACGGCTCCGTAGCTAAGTTGGTAGTAACCCTGCCTGCAAGGCGAGGGGTCCCGGGTTCGATTCCCGGCCGGGGCAGATTTTGTGTAAGCATAAAGTTTGTTCTCGGGTCTTGGATGTTTGTGATGTGTATCTGTGTATGTCCATGCCACCTGCGACACAGGGAATCCTAGTGCGGGGGTATGAGTGTGTAAGCGTTTATGTTTATGTTTATGTTTACTCCTTGGAACATTTATTATTATTATTTATTTGCCAGTGAAATTCCCGTCAAAATCGGCCCAGCCGTTTCGGAGATTACCCGGAACAAACAAACCGACAAAAATTTAAAAATGATTGTTTTGTTATACCTTATATATTTTCATATGCGTTTGTTAAAAAGCTGTTATTTTGATATTACAAACAGACACTTTATTTATTTGTATAGGTAGATAGTATTTTAGAAAATATTGAATAGTACTATTATAACCTTCCAGCCAATTAGTCCTTAAGTCCATTTATTAAAAAGTGTCGTGTATACACTAGCCCCAGAAGTTATAATCTTGGAACTTTCAAGAGTGCATAGGTTTCCTTTAGGCAAGAAATGTGAGCATATTTTTTTTAAATTATACTTTAGCATGGTTTTCCACAAATATGCTAAAGTTTAGTTTCAATGTACTGTTAACCAACCATTAGAGATAGTTTTGTAATTTTCATTACCAAGGATTTATCAGCTTCATCCTTAGAGCAATTAAAAAGATATGTTAGGCTCCCCTCTGTCTCTCCTTTCAAAATTGATATTATTTATTTATAATAATATGAACGCAATTGCAATTATACATATTACCAAACTAACAAAAAAATAATTAAAAGAAAAATTCATCATGTCATTACCAAATAATTTTAAGTCTAGGTTACAGTAGCTATGTCAAATTTTAAGATTAATATTTGATTTATTGATATAAATCTCATCTTACAAAACATTATGAACACTTTCATTAAGAGTCGATCTTCACCAGCATCGTTATAATCTTCTTAGTCATCAACCCTACACATATTATGCAATCCTAAGTAACAGGGCTGTCAACTAACAAATTTTGCACTTGCAATTTTTTTTGTTGTTTTTTATTCTGATCTTGTAGGTCAGTGGTTCGAAGCCTTGAGGGAGGAAGAAAGGAAAGAAATGGGAAGGATGGGATATTGATGGAAAACATCGTAAGAATTGTGTTAGAGTATTTGTTATTCCTTTTTTTTGTTTCACTTGGATATGCCTTTACGCAAATCTCCGCACCAGGGGGGCTGCGGAGATTCCTCGACTGACTAGATACAACCCTCAAGTTCACCAAGCACCTATCGGTATGTTCCAGCAGCTGCACTTGAGAGCCAACCCTAATCTAGGGTTAGCGTGTCCGCGATCTTTGATAGCATCGTCGCTTAAGATCAGACGAGTTACTGGTCAAACGCTAACCTAACAAATATAAAAAAGTATGGAACAGAGAAATATGGCCATAGTGATGCCATACTAGTTTACGGCATCACTTCGATTGTCACAGACAGCAACTCTACATGCAACCCTAACTAGCAGGGTTGTCAGCTAGCAGATTAGAGGCGCGAACATTGGGGTGCTTCAAAAGAAGGTCGTTAGGGACACGCTAACGCGCTTTTTGAACACCTTGTACTATAATGGTAGTTGATCGCGAAAACTTTGGACTTAAGACACAATGTAGTTTGTTTATTTATGTTTATTCCGATAATAAAGTCCGGGATAGCTTAGTTTTTGTGTTTTTTTTTATTGTTATGAACGTCTTGCAACGTTCTTTTATTTAGATTATAGTCTAACTCAGAGGTAACTAATTAGCTTTTCCTGAGTAACACTTCAAGAAAGACCTAGCTCGCGACCTAGCCCGAAATAAAAACCTCTACTAATTGAGATGATATCTTCAAACAGCTGATTTGATTTTTTTGATTCATAGCTATGAACAATCTCGATCAAGTTACCTTTCAAACAAAAGAAAAATCAAACTCGGTCCAACAGTTTGTATCCATCCGATATATAGTAGGACCACCTCGAGAGTATATATACCCTTGCAAACAAAAATCAATTTTCAAGATCAGTCCACAATGGAAGGAGAAATAAGTGAACATCATCTATACAAATAAATAAAATTGAATTGTCTGTTTGTAATATCAAACTAACAGTTTTTTTACCAAATGCATATGAAAGTATATACGTACCTATAGCAAAACAACCATTTTTTAAATTTTGGTGTCTGTCCGTCTGTTTGCTCCGGGTAGTCTCCGAAACGGCTGGACCGATTTTGACGGGACTTTCACTGGCAAATAGTTGATGTTATAAGGAGTAACTTAGGCTACTTTTATTTTATAAAAAGAATTAGGGTTCCGCGCAAAACACGTAGAACATAAACAATAAAAAAATTATATACAGTTAAACATAGAACCTCGTCCTTTTTTGAAATCGCTGAAAATCATATTATTATAACAATGTGTTATAATCCATTCCATGTTCACACATATAGTAGTTAATCCCAAATAGTAAAGGCTAGGCGAATTCACAAAGGACCACGTTCCCGATTTGATTTGCCTCAGAAGATGGAAAGGAAAAAGGATAGGCAAATCGGGGGGCGGTGGATTGCTCTAAGCTTTATGTAGGAGCTCTTTTGATATTTGATACGATTTTCTCGTAACTATAAGAAATAACTGCTGGACACTTCCGTATACTGACTAGACGAAATGTTCAGAAACTTGAAACAATAATAGCTAAGATAATGAGATTGCTAGTTATGTTGGTCTGGTCAAAATTTGAAACTTGAGATTTCAATGAAAGAAGCAACATCCAAGGTCAAGCGCTTATTAATAATAAAAAAATTAAAAAAAAGTATGTGTAGGTAGTGGAACATTTTGAGGCGAACTATAATATGCGTCTCTTCACCAATACTTTTAATAAAAAAAATAATGATTCCTATAGTTAATTTTGTAGTTAGAGGTATACTTAATGCTGCGAATAATGACATTTCTTTCATTCTATTTCTTTCTTATAGTGGAGATTTTATTAGTAGTCCAACAAATTATACGTTGTATAGGTAATTAAAATTTTTTTTTTAACCTAAGGGACTCCTAAAAAGGATTTATTTCACTATGTTTACCTGGGTTTTGAATAAACTAGCTTCAGCCCGCGGTTTCACCCGCGTGGCAATTCGCACAGGAACAGTGCATTTTTTTGGGATAAAAGTAATATTGCTCTCCAGTCCATGGACTATATTTATTTATTTATATATCTATGCAAAAAATCACGTGATCCGTTGTGCCGTTGCTGCGTGAAAGAAAGATAAACCAACAAACCTAGCCACAAGTACACGACGTATTTATTATAGCACATAGAAAATTATATGTCTAATTATATACCTACTGTTTTTTAATATTTACTGAAATAAATTTTGTTATAATTTAATAAATTTTACATATAAAACTTTTTATTTCGTTTCATAAATTTTCTTGTTTTCTTTGCACCGACCTCTACCAAGTTTCCTTGGCAAATAAGTTTAAACTTTTCTGTATTCTCAGTAATATTTGTCCACCATTTTCATACTATCAACAGCTGGCACTGTTTTATTTCCACTGGTGTCGTGTGTAAAAACCTGAACTGTAACGGTCGCTACACGCGGGAGCACTGCATCTAAAACTGGTGGAACTTTGCGCGGGTTGTTGTGAGAATTTACACCAGCACCAAAACTACAATAGTGATTTCACATTTGAAATAAAAGACACTATGAGAAAGCATTTTTTTTCTTTCCCGTAAAGTTATTGAAGATAAAACATTTTCTTTACTCATCTGACTAACTTCTTTCAAATTTGTCACCAAGCACCCGCGTGGTAGGACTAACTCTTCTGCGAGTGTCCGTCTGGGTACCACTACTTTTCTCGAGAAATCTACCACCAAACAGTAATGTGCAAGCATTATCTGTTACAGTTTTGATGAGCACAGTAGTCAGTGAAATTACTGGGCTTATGAGACTTATACCTGATGTCTCAGGGCAACGAGCACAATGCAGTACCGCGCAGGCCTTTGTAATTCAAAGTTCCGGGTAGTACTGCATTTGTATTGAGCTGGCATTATGCTTACCATCAGGCAAACGACTACCTACGCTCGTATCGTTATCCAGTAGTATAAAAAACTACTTTAGTCGCTGAACTAGATTGAGCATGTCAATCACCTTCAATATAATAGGTATAATGGTCAAATGGCAAATTACAAAAGATAAAAATAACGATTAAAGAATTATCCTGTATCTTAGAAAAATCAAACATTTCAAGGATCTTCAAAGCTCTAAGCATTGCAAATGATTTCGGCAGTCAGGAGAGTGACCTTACATCCTCGTCTCATAATTCCATAAAACCCGACTGGCGTTGAATCCACCTCACTGTGAAAGCCTTATACCCCAGAAAATTACAACGCCCCTGGCCGTTTTGCCCCACTATGCCAAACAATACTGCACTTACGAGCCACGTGGTTGTTAGTACGTTGGCTTGAATTAAAGTTAGCAATAGAACTCATCGTTCTTCGTTGATCTCACCCCTACTAGGGGTTGGTAAATCTAGTCCGTTTTGGAGGAAGTCGAGATTCCCATCGTGAGATTATCCTTTTTTAATTAGACCGTGCTACCATTCAGGATCACTCCAAATCCATCGCTCCGCGCGTCATGGATGGAATGGAATGATGGTCCAATTTTCGAGCGACACTGACGGTCACTCCATCCCGGGCGTACCATCGCTCTATTTTTCGGTCATTCTGCGTCACGAGTACTGCCAACTGTGCGCAAAATAGATCGTTGTTGCGGCCACACACGATGAGTTGGAATCTTGTGGAACGTCGGATTTGTAACGTTTGGAAATTCAATACCTATTTCTGTTACACCACGTAATCAATCCATCTGAGATTCACCGCACGCGAGCGATTTTTGGAACGTTTGCGGGGAATGTTGTGGAGTTTATGGAGGCTTACAGCGTCACCGAATAGTGCGAGAGCGCAGGTGGTGCCAGTGTGTGGCGACTAGCTCTAGGGCACCGCGTAGGGTGAACCACGCATTACGAAGCTAGGCTTGGGCCGTTGCCTGAATACAGGGTTCGGGAGAGAATAGCGAATCGAATGCGTTAACATCATTCTGTTGCGAAAAAGATTTTTGTACTCCTGATCAAAACAATAATGAAGGTGGTTAATTCGCGAAACCTAGACTGCTAGAAAGCCGTGGTGCTTGTTACCCAATTTTTAGGTTGAAGGTGGTATCTAGCCAGTGTGTGCCATTCTAGAAAATGCTATTGCCTTTTGCCAGGATACCGTTTGACCACAATCTCGACTGCCAGTCCATGATGTGGTTAAATATGGTGAAATTGTCAACCTAGATAAGATCATGGTTTTATACTTAATATACACATTTCTCCTTGAAAAGAACTAATTCTGTCAATTTTTATAATAAAGCAGCACATTATTCCAATTCAGATTTTTCATGTGAGTTCGTAAAACACTGGTAAATTTTCTGGACTTCATAAATACACACCAGCAGACTTGAAACCGTTTATAAGGCGGCAATTGGTATAAGTTGGTCTATTCACGGTGATGTGAGTGTGATACACATAACGGGGCCGAGTTGGGATTCGAACTCAGGCGCGTCATATTGAAAGTAGCACAAGTTTCCGCTCAGCTACATTCGCTTTACCGTTGCTATATCGTTTTCCTAATCCATTTTTTTACGTAACTGCAAGCAAACATCTACCTACCCGGTGTTATCGTGCGATGCCTATCTGAAACAAGCGGCAGACAAACATGTGACATCCCAAGGGGTTGGAACTCCAAAATTTAGCTGTACTGTCTGTCTGTACGCCATAAACACTTCGGTCCAAACTTGTTGCCCTGGGGTGCCTCGGGGATGGGGTGAACAATGCAACTGTATTGCCACAATGAAGTCTTTTTCGAACTTTGTGATAGCAGTTGTTTATTTTCGCTTAGTGTAAAATGTAACTTACCTATTTATATACGAGTAGGTTTTTTGGAATATATATATAGAAAGCGGAAAACATTTATTTACCACACAGACTAAAAAAAGGCCAAGTGTGAATCGGACTCGCGCACCGAGGGTTCCGTATGTCGAACAAAGGATCTACAACCTAGTTCCTACTAGTATATAAATATAATATTCAATATTATAAATGCGAAAGTGTGTTTGTCTGTTTGTTGGTCTGTTTGTCCTTCTTTAACGCAGCCATTGAGCAACAGATCGACGTGGTTTTTGGCATAGATATAGTTTATGGACCGCAGAGTAGCAAAGACTTTTTTTTATCCCGGAAAAATACACGGTTCCTGTGGGAACGTGGGTGAAACCGCGGGCAGAAGCTAGTACGTAAACAATTCGTCTATCACGGGAATCGTTAGGTAATTATACAGCTAGATTAAAAAAAAAATTAATTTAAAAAAGAGTTGTGCTTATGTAACTACGTACGGTTTCAGTTTTTTCTCTATACTTGTGTTATAAGCCAATTAAATCTTTATAAAGCTTTGTTTGTACTTAATATATTTTTATTTGCTGCACAAAGGAGAACAGGTGCAAACTAGCGAATGCATGTGAAGAACAAACGTTGGTGGCTTGTAAGATCTCACGTGCTAACTTTACTCTATTCTCTAGTTTGTGTTTTATTTTTAATACGCTGTTTAGTTTGGTCTGCAGTAAAATAATAAAACTTTTTAACAAAATATTAAACCGAGGTGGGCAAGGCAGGGCTTGTATCTCGTATAAAGTAGGGATGGCGATTGATGGTGAGCGGAGAAATAAATAAAAACTCGAGACGGTCGATGTATCCTGTATTGGCCACACACGCAGCAAAAGCAAGAGAGAAAATTATTGCCAGTTCCTACAGTTAAATTGGTAACAAGTAGTTAACATACATAACATAACCCAATGTAGACAATTTTATCAAAACGTATTCCAGATATTAATATTTTTTTCATTTGCAGCAAGAACATGATACCGGGGTAGATGGTGCTTGATTTGTGGACTGGTAAGTAAGTAGTGCCAACCGTCCCGGTAAAAGACAAAGTTGAGATTACCGGGCTCGTTGCAACTTTTTATAAATTAAATAAATAAATTTATAAATTTATTTATTTATGTTTTGCAATCGTCTGATATTTATATCAGACGATTGCAAAACATTCGTGAGTTAACTCACTCTATCTTTTTGTTTTTCTTAATTTGTGTTTCTCTCTTTTATAAAATGATATAAAAGCGGCCCATCGTCTTTGTTTGATATAGGTACTGGAGAGGCATATGCTAATTTTTATGTAGGTACTCTTCGCCTTTGAAAACCACAGTACCGCATTTAAATATATTTACCCACAGAATGTAAGACTGTGTACAACTAGAAGTTACAAGATAGAAGAATTTATCTTTGCCAAGTACAATGTTGTAATGTAAACAAGAATAGAAACAAAACAACAGAAACAGAAACAACGGCAATAATTGAGAACTCGCAAACAAAGCGTGTTCACAATAAGCGATATACTTAAAAACTACTTTACAACTCCCCTGAATTACTCTGCGAGTTTAAGACATTCCTTCTGTTGAGGGGTGGGTTTACACAAACTGTTTTTTTTATTTATTTTTTATTCAATTTGTTAACGAGACGAGCTGGTCGTTTGCTTAATGGTAAGCATAACGCCGGCCCATAACAGTTGCAGTGCCACTCAGAACTTTGAAACACAAAGGCCTACCCACCACTTGCAGTGCGCTCGTTACCCTGAGACTTCGCATTTTTTTTATGTTATTTGGTAACGAGACGAGCTGGTCGTTTGCCTGATGGTAAGTATAACGCCGGCCCATAACAATTGCAATGCCACCCAGAACTTTGAAACGCAAAGGCCTGCGCGGCACTGCAGTGTGCTCGTTACCCTGAGACATTAGGTATTATTTAATACTTTATTGCGCTAAGAAAAGTACAAAAGGAGGAATTAATACTAAATTAATAATAATTAATTAATAATTACCCTGAGACATTAGGTATTAAGTCTCATACGTCCAGTAATTTCACTGGTTACTCTGCTCATCAAACCGGAACGCAGTAATGCTTGCACATTACTGTTTGGCGGCAGACCTCACGAGCAAAGCGGTGGTTCCAACCTAGACGGACATTCGCAGAAGAATTGTGAATTTTTCCGGAATAAAAAGTGGCCTATGTTACTCTCCGGTCCATAAACTATAACAATGCCAAAAATCACGACGATCCATTGCTTCGTTACTGCGTGAAAGAAGGACAAACCAACAAACACACTTTCGCATTTATAATATTAGTATGAAAGTATGGATTTCTCTAAAGAGTTAAAAGAGACTCTGTATTCTTTGCAAGTGAGCTCGAACCTTTACGCTGAAATGCAAATGAGCGCCGCCGACACACGCGCAAGTTTATAAAGTGATGTCTTGTAAATTAGCGGAACAATGCCAAGTACTCGAAGTTTCGAGAAAGGAAACTCTCTGTACGTACATCTACTCTGTCGCGGACATACTTAGCGACAAACTTGTGGTTTATTATGTTGGCAACGCAAGATTATGCCGCGCGTTTCCGAACGAATGAACGTGTTTTTTCCCGCCTTACGAGCTGTCAAATCTAGTGGGCCTCTTTGAAAGTAAAGAATAGGAGGGGATCTCTGCTAATTTCACTTATAAAGGTGTGCTTGACTTAACAATGTGGTTAAACTATGCTTGTTTGTATCTAGTGAAAATTTGAACAAAACGAGAATTTGAACTAAATGATAATTTGCGCAAATAGCGAATTGCACGAATCGCGAATTAGACGAACAGAGAATGTAACCGAATTGAGAAGTTTACAAATTGAGAAAATGTACCAACTGCTCATAATAACTATCTATAGTTAGTTAGTTACTGTTAGTTAGTTATATAGTTAGTGGTAGTTAGGCGGAGTATAGATCGAACTTAGGCTATTAGACATTCTTTATCACGGAATTAAAACTATAAATCACCCATATTATAATATATTATGTTTTATAATATAATAATATCATTGTCATTGGTTGGCATCCAGAATATTTGTTTATGTTATATTAGACAGGTATAAAAACGCAGACCTACATAAACAATATCCCATTCGTTTGAGTTCAAAGTAAAGTTTATATACCTTACTGTTAATTTATATTTCGATGAAGTATTTAATCCCTCACTCCATTTACGGACAGCCACACATAAGTGCGCTCTTGTAAATCAACGGGAACAATTTTAAGTACCGCCAAGTTTCCGGAAACTCTACGTACAATGCCAAGAGCACACCCTCTCAACAAACTCGAGGCAATATCTCAAATGGCACTTATCACTTTGTACGCTGTTCGGAAGTTTGATTATAACGAATCAAGAAGCGCTGTTGGCGCAGTGGCGGTGAGGTAGAACGCGTAACTGTTGGTAGTTGGTTCATGTACTTGAGCTTTCGATTAGGTTTCCGCGCAAAAAAATAAAAACCATGAAATCAAATATCTCCGCGCGGGTGAAACCGTGGGCAGCAGCTAGTACAAAATAAAGGATTTCATTGTATTGTATTTATGCAGCAACAACATACATTGGTCTAAAGTTAAGACCAATGAAATCCTTACAGACTCTTATCCTTTAGGCTCTAATCGAAACATCAGTTTCGACAACACAAGAGGGACCTCATCCACCTCCTGAAATATATTTAATTTTATTATTTACATCGTTTGCGAGTAAATGGGGTGCCATTCGGTTAAAAGGTATTGATTTTTGTTAAAAGGCTTTCCGTTTAATTAAAATAAAGTAAACGTATAAGCAAATGTGAACAATAAAAGCAATTTTATCGGCCAAACCGTTCTCAGTAGTCTCATAAATGTAAAAGTACACAAAACACTTCCATAGGATCCTTGGACATGTAATGGAGATTCTAAATAACAAACATTTTTTCTCACAAACTTGTAAGACATTTTCTTAAACTCGTATTTCCTGGAACAAGTTTTAGGAAATTACCACGCCCTAATTTGAGAAATTGTCTTCGGAAATTTTCTTAGGGAAATTTATTTCAAAATTTTTCAGAATGCCAACCGAAGCCTCTAGCGTTTTCTCTCTTTTTCCGTAGTGCCGGTTTTTCTTCGATGAACCAACAAGCCTTTACGCCATTTTTGCGTTCTACTTAGTTGGGCCGGGAAGTACCTTAAATAATCAATTGTTATGTGGAAGATTTCAACATAACATAGTATTTTACTTAGAACCAGAGACTCAGGAAGTTACGTCACCTACAAACTTTACAAGTGAGTTTGAACCACGCCATCTTTGTTTAATTTAATAAGTAACAATAGAAAGAACAATAACAACCAGACATAATGCACTCAGCTTAAAGAAGTTAGCACAACCAGAGTTTTAAAATTAACAACAGAATATAATTTAAGAGCACTTTACGTGATGTAACGGGTTTAGCTCGGAGTTTTCAGAGGGAATTTAATATTAGGGGCTTCCTCTTGCATATTTAACATAGTAGTTATTTTGTTATGCAGGTTATGATACATACTGCAATGGTACTTATAGTGTTTAAGTTAAAAGTATACTTAATTAGTGGACATTAAAATATTGGTGAATTTTTTCTTGGTTAAAACTTTCGTATTACTCATATTTTTATCTATAAGTATATGTATTCTACATATTTGTATAATGAAATAAAATTTAAGTATCTGTTTGAAATATCAATATAACAGCGTTTTACTAAATGCTATTATGTCTGTTGCAATTTTTGTTTGACTGTCTGTTTGTTCCGGGTAAGTAATCTCCAAAAAGGCTGGACGATTTTGACGGGGCTTTGTTTATTCGGGTGGTCGTTTTATAAATTGTATTAAAGAAAACCGCCTCTAAGGGTGAAAAATGGGGTATGAAATTTCAAATACTTATCAGCCTCAAATTTGTATGTGCTCGAAAGAAAGTCCGTAGATAACTGTGGCGTAGCCAGCCGATCGCCTACGGCGTAGCAATTTCGTAGCTTTCTATATCGAAAATCATAGATACAGTTTAAGGCTCGGTCGATATTAAAATAGTATTCCTTAGACTCGAAGAGAACGGTAAGATTACCATATTTATTAACCACCCAGCCCCTCCCCAGGTATTAATGTTGCCAATGCACAGCATTTTTTCCCACAAATATTGTGTAAATGTGTGTTTGTACGTTATACCTACTGTAATATGATATAGTATTTAAAGTATGTACATATTTATCACACATAGGCTGTTTTGAGAAAGATTATTAGCACCATCACTCTCTTAAACTCCATATCGTCATCTGAAAGCTCACATTTAAGCTCTCGAGCAGTTTTCTAGTCAATTTGACTCAAAGACCACAAAAATAAAACAAATAAAAACAGTTAAAAAATTACTACTGTCTTAGCCAGTGTTACTAGGGATGTAGGAGTTCTAATGTTACTCCATGCATCCAAATCTGGAAAGGCATTTCAAAGTAATGATGGAATAAAGACACTCACTTACATAAATGAATCCTGAAAACACATAATGCACTCCTTTTTTGGGCAGTCGTGTAATTATTTTTTATTTGGAAGGCGCTGCGCTTTCCACCAAGAAAAAGTCTTGTGTGTATCGCCAGTTTATTATACTTAAAGATTAAATACATTCTCTCTAACACACTCAAAAACTCGAAGAAAAATTTCAATGTCTGAAAAATCACCTTGAGTTTTTTTTTTTGTTTTTGTCTTCACGCGATTTACGTATTTAGCCAGTGTCAAGTTATAATAAATATAAAAGTCGTCAAAGTCACGTTAAAGTTTAGTCTAGGCGCGGTCAAGTCGAAGTGATGCTTCAGTAAAGCGGTGGATACTTTACTGAAGCTTCTATGGAGTTTTGGATAGAATACGAAAATACACGTATTTCGTCTTTGTACTATTTGCCTTTCACTCATGCACGTTTACGAACACATAATGGTTAATAATCCACCATTATTACACATTAACACTCGATAAAACACAGGTTTTAGTAAATAACACAAAATCAACAACAGCACATTTTCGCAATCCCGCCAAAAACTCCACCTTGAGTTTTAATCACGAACAACAATGGAATATTTTCTATCATGGCAACACACAAATGCTAGTGAGGTGACAAACCCCCGGGCTTGTATAATGCGATTTCGACTCGACTCGGTTATTAACAGGCCAATTTGCCGCGGAGTTGTTTGTGAAGGTCCCGGAGCATTTTCCTAATCGGTTCCGAATAAATGGATCTGATGGAGATTGGGAATGCTGAGCTTTGGTTTAGACGACTCTGTTGCTAAGTGTCCTGCCTGCAAAGCCAGGGGCTCCGGGTTCGATACTCAGCGCGGGGCAAATATTTGGCATAAAGTTTGTTATCGGGTCTTGGACGTTTGTGTGTTTTATCAGTTGTGACTAACAGACATTATACTTATAGTGACATTAGACTTTGTCTAGACCCAGTAGATACTGTGCCTGTGATTAGCTTTATAGTTTTTGCTATGAGACGAGAAGTGAGCCATAAGAAATCGTATCGGATCGTCTGAAGAGTCGCTAAAAGAGTGCAATTCTGGAATCAAGCCATATAATTTTCATTCAGCTCTATATTCGATAACGACTCCTGAATCAGGGTGTCAACTTAGCCGAGAATGGCTTGGTTTAGATAATTATGTGACACTAGGGGTGCCATCTGGAAGCTACCATCAGAAAGAATCCTGCGAAGGTGTGTTTGTTGTTTTTTTCTTCTTTCACGCAGCATCGGAGCGACAAGTCGACGTGATTTTTTGCTATGAAATAGTTTTTATGCTGGAAAAATATATGGTTTCAAGTGGGAATCTTTACGCGAGTGAAAACAAGGGCAGCAGCTATTTTATGTAGAGCGTTCATCATCTCAAGAATTTCGGGGCTTATATCGATCGCTCCCATAGCCTAGTTGCTTAAGGCGTTTGGTCTAGATAATTAGAAGACGCAGGTTCTAATCCCGTTGGTATAGTGAAGTTTTTGTGATATATATTATTTATTTATTTATTTCTTGCATACATACATTTAATACAATGGAGTAGGAGTAGTATATATATATTTATGTGAAGATCCCACTCGTGTTATATAATACTTTATAATAAATTATTATTCTCTTATGTATTTTAACATTCGGGCCTTTGCCCGGACCTTTGATATGAAAATGAAAAATGTTTATTACAAAAAGTTTGTGCTTGACCATGTCAGGCGCATTTTTAAATTAAAGTAAATAAACTAATGTATGCTATGTTAGTAGTGTTAGTGCAGTCTAAAAATCAATATACAATAACGATTACAAAGTAACAACTTACATAACATCAATAGTTTACAATGTGTTATCATTATATGCTTCGAAATATGCGTAGGTAGAAAATAAAAAATAAAATATGCCCGTAAGTAGTCACACTTGTCAAAGACAAATTACTACTACCCTCCAAACTAGTAAGAACTATATGACGGCAGGGCAGTGTTCCTCGTCCCGCAATATTAGCTGTGTTCATGTTGCATGTCGTAACATAGTTTACGCAGAAAAAGTAGATGTAAATTTTGTAATTGTTTATTTTTTTTTGGCACCAATGGACCCGTGATTCTCTTTTTAATAAAGTAAATTATTGTTACCTTTACAATTTGTATATAATAATATTATCTTTATTATTCATGTCTTATACTTTGCTAATGCTAGCAAACTTCTTCCTTCCTTTCTTCCACTTTTCTTATGCCTTTTTTTTCGGCAAATTGAGTTCTGATTTAACCCTTTTCTAAATTTACAGACAGACAAACCAACAATTTTTCATGATGTATATGCCATAGAAAAGAACATTACCATAAATCCTACCGTTCAGTAGATCTGGGGAGAGCATAATGGCCTCTGAAATTAGACGCGCAAACTGAATCGATGTTTTATTGGTCTAAAAACTGAGTTTTGGAGCTTTACGACATTGTACGTGGCTAGGAAACGTTAGGTAGATAAAATATGACGATGCTTTTTTATGTTATTTGGTAACGATACGAGCTGGTCGTTTGCCTGGTGGTAAGCATAACGCCGGCCCATAACAATTGCAGTACCACCCAGAACATTGTAACACAAAGGCCTGCGCGGCACTGCAGTGCGCTCGTTACCCTGAGACATTAGGTATTAAGTCTCATAAGCCCAGTAATTTCACTGGATAATCTGCTCATCAAACCGGAACACAGTAATGCTTGCACACTACTGCTTGGCGGCAGACTTCACTCACAAAGCGGTGGTAACAACCCAGACGGACACTCGCAGAAGAGTTAATCCTACCACTAACAAAAAAGCTAACCTTAAAGGGTGACAACGCGTTTATTAAGGACGACACAATCTGTCGCATTGTCGCTCGTGACTGTCGACAAGTCATCGCATGTTATCCGTTATCCACCATATTAAGAGAAAAAAAATAGCCACTAACATTATTTTAAAATATGCTAGCGTATTTTCTATTACTTATCTCACTAGCTACCAGGCTCAATGTTAAAATCGGATGTCAGAAATCCATCGGTGTTTTCATTTTAAGTAAATATTCTAAACTATAATGGGAACTGGTTCTCATGAGCGGCTTCAGGAAGACGCTGATAAGTGCTTGGCAACAGATTTCCTTATTGAGGGTGGTAGATAGCAACGAGGCTTACCTGAACGCTATTAGTATGCTAAGGTTGGGTCAAGATGTTTTACTTTACGGAAAACTCAAGCTCTCATAATCCTAAGGGGCAGCTTAGACGCTCAGGCCAACGTACGTTTACTTGTCAGAATAACAACGCTTTTTTGGTCAATTGGGTCTGTTGGTGTCTTTGTCATTTATTATGTTCCGATAAAGACAGCATTAGTTTTAGTCTGTGATTCGGGTAGACGAATGTTGCAGAGGCCCGCTGTTAGAGTCATTTATTTTAGCTTTCATAAGTGCTCCTTTGGAGCCTATTTGAATAAAGAATTTTGAATTTGAATTTGAATTTTGCGTCAAGCGCGCATTTCGAGTATCACGAAATCCGCGCTTGACGCAAAAGCGTTGTTATTCTGACAAGCAAACGTACGTTTGCATGAGCGTCTAAGCTGCCCCTATGATTCAAATCCTTGAATCAAAGACCTGCGAAGCGGAGGTCAACATCAGTACCACTGAGTTTTGTCGCTTCAAAGTATCGTATCGTCGTTCTAAAACACAAATATTTACAAATAAGTAGGTAACTAAACTCAATACCAGTTACTCCATCATTATTCAAATTGAACATCAATATTTATAAGCAAGGGTTAACACAATGACTTATTGGAGGGTGAAGTTAAAAGGGGTGGTAGGGGGTGACAAGTCAATGATTGCGTCCTGGTAATTTATTAATAGTGGTACATAGCAAAGCTTTTAACAGGTGCCGTTCAATAATAGTTGGGGTAGTTTAGAGGGTTGAATAATGTTGAATGCCGATTTTGATTCTACAATTGTGTTACCACTTTAGCACTTTAAAGTATCTACATTATTTTAAAACAATTAAATTGAAATTAACAAAAGCCTGCGATTTCTATGAAGCACCTTACCTTTTAATTCTCGTTGGGGTAAAGTTTGACCTGTGTATCTAAGGATTATATAGGTAGAAAGTTAAACACGAAAAACATCAAGGCACCTAAGTTTTCTGAAAATGTCAAATCTGCGGAATGTCAAACACGCAAAACGTCAAACTTTGAAAATTTTATATACGCAAAATGACAAAAATGCAAAATAACAAACTCTTAAACGTCATATACCTACGCAAAAAGACAATAACACAAATGCCTGTTTTCACCAACGACGAATAAGGCGACACCTAACTAAGGAACTTCTAATGTAAGCAAAGTCCTAAATATATATTTCACTATTTAATTGTCGCTAGAACAGTCCTAAAGGTTGCTGAAACGTTTTCCTAAATATTTAGGCATTCGATTTAGGCGTCTCCAAGCCCTAGGGTTGGTGAAAACGGACAAAAATGTCATAACTACAAATCAATCAAATTTGTTAGTGGGAGGATTAACTCTTCTGCGAGTGTCCGTCTGGGTTGTTACCACCGCTTTGCTTGTGAAGTCTGCTGCCAAACAGTAGTGTGCAAGCATTACTGTGTTCCGGTTTGATGAGCAGAGTATCCAGTGAAATTACTGGGCTTATGAGACTTAATACCTAATGTCTCAGGGTAATGAGCGCACTGCAGTGCCGCGCAGGCCTTTGTGTTTCAAAGTTCTGAGTGGCACTGCAATTATTATGGGCCGGCGTTATACTTACCATCAGGCAAACGACCAGCTCGTCTTGTTACCAAATAATATTAAAAAAAAAAACTGGATTTAATTCGACCTCGACGATGGTGGTGAATACGCTTCCTGTTTTGTTTATATATAGGACTAGGTACTATATTCTATAATCGGTCCAATGCGGCTTGGTGGATGTCACACTCATGTCCTCTAATTTTCTTATTCTTGAACATGTGGGTTTCGTCACATTGTTTTCCTTTAGAGTAAAATCCGCACACAGTTTCCAATGAAACTCGGCTCAATGTCCGAGCCAGGATTTGAACTCTGGTGCGTCATACTGAAAGGCCCACAAGTTCCCCCGTGGCCACACGCGCTCCACACAAACGAATGTATATAATTATTCCTTCCTAATTATTATTTTAAATTGCTGCATCACCGACCACTAAGACTTGTTACCTTCAATCCTAAGGTTGTACTTTTTAAACTTTCGCGAATTGAATGCATTGTATTAAGACAAAAATAGGTCTCTTCGCGCACAAATAAAATCAAAATATAATTTTGACTAACCTCGACGTTTCGATCAAGTTGCATTGATCGTGGTCACGAGAAGACTGAAGAAAGCGGGTGTCTGCATCTTGAACGGCGGCCGTTGTCATCATCTACCCGCATTTTATATAAAATGTACAATCTTAAGGTTGTCTGTAAGAGATATATTTAGCGATAGGACTGCGTATTGTTCTGTTTTCAATGTTGATTTTATTGGTGTGCAATAATGAGGTAAATTGGCTTAACTTGAAATCCATTCTTAGCAACATACACCTATTCACTGCCATTAAATCAAGGGCCGAAAAATTAAGCTCCAAAATCACCCGGACAATGGCACCCTCTAGTTCCCCTTCTGAAGAACAAATGCGATCATTATAGGCATAGGGGCTGACAAGTGCTGCTATTGTGCACAACCCTATCCCTAGGGAATCTGGGGGTAGGTATGCAGGGGTGGAATTTCGGATGGATTAAATGGATGTTTTGGATGTTTGTTAGATTAAATTTGATGGTTCAGTGAATGGAACGTGTCAAGGTTTGAATTTACGATTTCCTTTTTTGGTTTGGTCACTAAAAATGTACTAGAATAATTTTTATATACTATTGTATAATGAGACGAGCGGGTCGTTTGCCTGATGGTAAGCATAACACCAGCCGATAACAATTGTAGTACCACCCGTAACTTTGAGACACAAAGGCCTGCGCGGCACTGCAGTGCGCTCGTTACCCTGAGACATTAGGTATTAAGTCTCATAAGCCCAGTAATTTCACTGGCTACTCTGCTCATCAAACCGGAACACAGTAATGCTTGCACACTACTGCTTGGCAGCAGACTTCACGAGCAAAGCGGTGGTAACAACCCAGACGGACACTCGCAGAAGAGTTAGTCCTACCACTAACAAAACAGATGAAATTTTTTGTTGTAGTTTTAGATAAGTGGCGGCCCTTCACAATAGCCCAACACGCGTTCTACAATCAACATAAGTAGCTGGTTATATTTATTGATCTTAGTTATCAGACGAGCCTAGATAATCCTAACCTATTCGGCAAATAATATCTGATTGGGAACTCAGCCTTATTTGCGCGAGCTGTTTGCCATCGGCGAACTGTACAGAATACGATATCAACAATTCCGACGTTAATTGTTTACTATTTTCTTATATATGATTATCTGCCCGTCTGTCCGTAAAAAAATAATCCAGCTGTAATGGATTTCAAGAATTTCGTCACAAAGTTTCCTCGCTCGCATAGCTCAGTTAGGCTCAGTTAGGTTATACTATATGGCTCTTATTAATAAACAGTGTAAATCCATGGTTTAGTTAAACTATGTTTTGTCTTTGTTGTTCTTTGACAATTTTAAACTGAATTGAGAGAGACAAAACATAGTTTAACTAAACCATGGATTAACACTGTTTATTAATAAGAGCCTATGAGCGGTTCTCCCGCCGCGGGAAAAGGCGCATGTGAACCGCAGCAGACAAACTTTACTATAATAATAATAATAAATAAATATTTACACACTCATACCCCTGCCCTAGGATTCCCTGTGTCGCAGATGGCATGGACACACACAGATACACATCACAAACCATCAAGACCCTAGAAAAACTTAATGCTGACACAAAATCTGCCCCGGCCGGGAATCGAACCCGGGTCCCCTCGCTTTGCAGGCAGGGTTACTATCAACTTAGCTACGGAGCCGTCTGAACGTTGTGTGCAAAAAATTAAAGGACTTTTTAAATGACAAATGTTATTATAGCTTGACGGATTTTTTTAATGACCCACAATTAAATAGTAACAACTCATAAAGAAAATTTTGCTACTATGCTTGTAAAATGGACCGGCCCGCTCGTCACCTATGTTGCTATACCCTAACTAGGGTCATATGTAAGCTCACCTACTAATATAAGACCTTTCTGTAATGTACAAATGATGCAATAAATGATTGAATATGAATATGAATAGCATATTCATATTATTGCAATCTACACTGTATGGTTTCCCGCCGAGACTGCTGTTCATAGTACATTTACATGCGGTTTCTCATGCACGGCGGGAGAACCGATTGTATGGCAGCCGGCTGTAAAAAAGTTGCCGAAACCAAAAAGCAGGACCTAACTGCGCTGACCTCATGGGAAAAGGGACAAAGGCAGAAAAGGGGAAGAAGAGTAGGTATCAAATCGGTGTTAGCAACAAATTAATCGTTTAGGCCTATGTTAATATGCATGTAAAAGTCAAGCAAACCCAGGATAGAGGTCCTAGCTTCTCTAATGAAGCTACCTTTCCCGTTTGTTAGCAGTATTCGGTTGTCTGAATGTTAATGGCACGTTGCATCACAAGGGAATAGTCAATGAGAATATATTTGCTCGGAGAAAATCTATCGATAGGCTTTTAGACTTTCTCCCCTAAACAACCTGTGCCTACTTAATACACTTTTTTCAGGAGCAATAGAGTTTTCTTGACTAAAACTTTCGTAAGAATTGTGTGTATTTAACCGGATTCACTTACGTGGTACAACCGAGCTTCGCGACAATTGCTCGACCGGTTTCGAGGTATTCAGTACTTCTTCATCACTTCGGTACTCGGGCTGCAACCAGTCGGAGTAGTCGCGTGTAGCTCCGTGATGAAGAGGTACTGAATACCTCGAAACCGGTCGAGCAGTCGTCGCGAAGCTCGGCTGTACCACGTAAGTGAATCCGGTTAAATACATATAAATATGAGCAATATAGTTGTTCACTTTTTTATGACGTTAATCAACTCATTTTCTCAAATGTTTAAATATCGAAAAAACTGGCAATCGAACGCAAGAAACGTTAAAAATGAGAGTCGTAGTCGGAGTGTCTACTGAGCGCTACACGCCCCATACAATTTGGGCAGAACATCTGTCGTCTCTTGTGTAGAACAAGTCCGGGCCGTAAAACTATACTAACAAGTCGATGTAACAAAAGTTACATTGACACGTACACATACGTAAAAAACTCGACTGCCCCACAGACTTAACTAGCCCCAGTGTCACTCGGGATGATGTAAGGATTCTAATGATGCCCCATACATTCAAATCTGTTCAGGCATGCAAAAGTTACAAATTGGTGGATTACAAATAAACTCACATACATACCTACATGCAGACATACGTACATGAACTATAAACACATTACACTCTTTTTTTGTGCAGTCGTGAAAAAACATGCATTTTATTGATATTACCATGAAAAACTGCGTTTAGGTATGTACACTGTACAGGAAACATCTAAAAGAAATTTTGCATATTTCAGGGCTTCGGTTGCTTCCATAGCTTAGATGATTAACGCATCTGGTCTAGATAATCAGAAGACAAGGGTTCGAATCCCGTTGGCATCACAATTTTAGAAGTATAAATGAATGTGAGAAGTATAAATTTTACGTAATGTGACCAACTATGAGATATAGTACGTAATATATAATGTAGTTGAACAAGCTTCGACTTAAACTTTGTGACTTCACTGAGCTACTACAAAATTCCACTTACGTTGTCATCGTCTACCCATTTGGTATTCTTAAACTAAGACGCCTTAGCATCTCAAACTTTGGGAATGGCTTAAACATTTAAACCTGGATCATATAACCGATTTTACGAGAACTTTAAAACGAGAATGCACTTTCCGTATTACAAAGTAGTAAATAAGTTTCGTTTTACTGCTTTCGTGAATATTAATAATGAAGTTGATGATTTCGTTGCAGGGGAGAGATATTGAGCGATCGACCAGTTACGTATTGCATATTTTAGCTCAGTTGAGTACTTTTGATATTTTACTATTTCGTGTATAATTTTTTGTTTCCTTTTTTTTATAGCTTGAAAATAAAATATAAGAATACAGTATGAAAATAAGAAGTGTTAATGATATTTTTTTAAATAGGATAAAAATATAAATCGTTTACCTTTACGCTAAACGGCTACAAACGACTCGACTCGCTCTAGACATGAACTATGTTTGCATTTTTTTTATGCTATTTGGTAACAAGACGAGCTGGTCGTTTGCCTGATGGTAAGCATAACGCCGGCCCATAACAATTGCAGTGCCACTCAGAACTTTGATACACAAATGCCTGCGCGGCACTGCAGTGCGCTCGTTACCCTGAGGCATTAGGTATTAAGTCTCACAAGCCCAGTAATTTTTCTGGCTACTCTGCTCATCAAACCGGAACACAGTAATGCTTGCACACTACTGCTTGGCGGCACACGTAACGAGCAAAGCGGTGGTAACAACCCAGACGGACACTCGCAGAAGAGTTAGTCCTACCAATAACAAAATGCATGATTTTCTCCTTCATAAAAAGATCCAGATTTAAACTTCAGCGGGCACCTTCACTAATCGTAATCATTTATTGATAAAAACACCATTTAAAAGTCAATATACAACAGAAATTGTAGTATAGAATTACCACTGAGATATCAGACGATAAACAACAACTGGAGTCATAAAAATTTCAAAAAAATAAGCCAGTCTATTTCAACTGGTTTCTTTTTCATAAATAATGATTTCCAGTACTTCTTACTAAATATTGACTAAAATACAGTTAATTGCTTCAACACGTCTTCTGTTGAGGAACTTTGAGCGACAACAACCCAAGATTACCGCTGTTGAGAGACATCGCTTTGTGGTTTAAGTGAGAAGAGAAAAGTATTGTAGTTGTTGCCAAAATACACGAATTAAAACTTCCATTCAAGAATTATGAAACAAACAATCACGTCATCATGTGACGGACTTAAAAATTAAATGATAAAAAAAAAACAAAAATAACATTTTTCTTTTTCACGGCAAATAATTTAAGTTTAATTTAAATTAACTAGCTTATATTTGTAATTGTGTAATGTACAGTCGCGGAAAGAAAAGGTTCACCACCTTAAAGTCAATTTTTGTTTGCGCAGTAGTTGTTTTGTATTAAGACTCCTTGCTTATAATTTGTCTAATCTAACTCTTGGCGTATTTGTCTAATGTATACCAGCATTGCGCTATCGTGACAACTATTCTGCTATATTAAGATTTACGAAATAAAATTTAAGAAAAGAAGAGAAACACGATGGTGGAGTAATTCCAATGCCTACATCATCGAGCAGAAGGGCAAGAAACTCGATGGTGAAATCATTGCAAAACCTACAACATTGAGAAGAAAATACCTTGCGCGCTCGATTATGTGTTATATGTAAGCTCTAAGAATAATGTAAGAACAACAATACAAATCGCTTTCAGCTTGCATTTTGTACCACAAATAATCGCGCACCTTATGTTGATACGATGCAAACTTCGGTAGCGGTGTCGCCTAAATTATCGGCGCCATGTCCCGAGTCACGAGCACAATTTAATCATGAAAACAGTACATAAAGTTCACTGAAAATATTTAAGTGATACCGTCTCAACGCCGATCTGTCTTAAACGATTCAACCATGGCATGGTGGTAGCTGGGAATTTTCTAGTGTTCGTCTGGTTAAGTCCCACCCTAAACTGAAAAATCTGTCGCCACCTCTTGGTGTTAGGCCAAAACCACAGACCAGTACTTACAGACTTGATTGAAGCTTCATCACTGTCTTACCCTTACACTGTGTCTCAAGCTATAGCCCTCTATAGGGCTAGTACAAGGGCGTAAACTTTCCACCACCGGCTGTCGACGTGATATGACAACTGGGTGGAAGTTTCGAGTTGCAATGTCGCCTTAAATGCTGTTATTTGAACTGAATAGGGAGACGCTACTAAGTAACTTTCTGGCATTTAATGAGGGAATATTTGTCGCTTGTCAAGTTTAAGTTAGGAGTTGTTTATAGACGCTATTCGCACATGTCTTAATATGTCGTTTAAATATATTGTGAGTACAGTAAAAAGAACTTTTTACCCCAATGTAAAAGGAAATGAGGAAAATGATTTTTGAGCTACGGCTTGTAAGCCGGAAAGGAATATATGATATGAAGAATTTCGCAGTCAATATCGATTGCTCCCATAGCCTAGTTGGTTAAGTCGTCTGGCCTGTATAGCCAGAAGACGCAGGTGCGAATCCTGTTGGAAGCGAAATTTGTGTGAACATCCGCTGGTGTCGGTTAACACTATAAAATATATTTCATGTTTTTTGAGCTATGTCAAAACATATGTCTTTAGCATACGCTCTGTAGCTTAAATAGTTTGAGGGATTTTAAAATGTGGGGTGTCATTAGATTCGTTTTTAACCCCCGAAGCATAAACGAGGGGTGTTATAAATTTAACGAGTGTATGTCTGTGGCATCGTAGCTTCTAAACGGATGGACCGATTTTGATTTAGTTTTTTGTTTGTTTGAAAGCTGACTTGATCGAGAGTATTCTTAGCTATGATAAAAAAAACTCTCTTTAGGCGTTTGAAGATAATCGGATCTCATAGTAGGGGTTTCTTAAATTTTATCTTGTAATTGTGGGAGTGACATAGGGTATAATGTCTTTTAAGTTTATATTTTTACGCAGGCCGGATTTTTGATATTTCTTAATATTTGACAAGTTGTATATTTGATACGTTGGCATTTTACCACTATCTTTTTTACTTCCCATTTTTACCCGACCAAAGAACCAAGGAGATTCTCGGGTCGATCCGTATATTTTTCCTTTCGTGCTTGACACGCATAGCTTTTTACACAGTATGCTGACTTTTGTGATTTTTTTTCATTGGATAGGATTAAGTCATCGGTTCAATTTATTGTTACAAAGTTTTTATAGAATGTTTACTTTATCTTCAACAATATCTTTTTAACATGGGTTGTTACCGTTCAACTATTGAGATATTGGTTAGACGCTTCTCTATATACAGTAAGTTGGCTGATTTTAAAGTAAATTTCTCTATTCTACTCTTCTTTGAAACTTAAAGCTAATAAATCTAGCAACGTGTTGCCGTTACAACATATTTTATTCAAATGATCAAAAAATAAATGGGTCAAATGCGACGAAAACTTTCGCTCTCAAGGTTCCGTATTCTGTACGGTATACTATAACAAGAAATACTGATATTTAGAGTGTTAAAATCATTTTTAACTTCTACTTGTACTTGTTTTCACTTGTAGTAAAAGAGTCTCTTAAAAGCGAATGAGTTTTAAAAAAAAATCACAGAATTTCGAATTTCATTGCTGAGGCATTTCACAAAGAAAAATTCACAGAATTTCGAATTTCATTGATGAGGCATTTCTACTGTCACTGTCAAAAAAGAAGAAATGTCACTACGTGAAATGAGGCACAAGCTATCATGGTGGTCAAAAAGTTACCGAAAATAAAGCTAGAGAGGTACTATATAATAGTATGTGGCGAAAGCAAAGCCCTGGCGGATGGCAAGTAGCTTAAAAAAAGGTTTACAAGAAAACCGGCTGGTCGTACCAACGATTATTTTTTGTTTTATTTTTTGTACGGAACCCTAAAACACGCCGTGTAAATCACTACCTAACACCCGCCTTGATAGGAGTAGTACCCCTATAACTCAAGCCCTAGACACTTGGTGACAGAACCTGTCCCGGCGCAGAAGGGTGCGCGATTGAACAATAAATTCAGAGGATTGATTTCAGATATTTTAAGAACATGCGTGGCGCAATGTAGGGTAATTATTTAGTACGTATAATATATTTCTCTCATGGAGAAGGAAAACATAAGGTAATTAATTCATTTTGTATTGTTTGACTATAATATTCTAACCGCTATATACTTAGAAAAATCCTAAATGAGTTGAGTACAGATCTGTGGAGTTGAGGCACTACCAGTGGCGTATTTTAGGATTCAACGCCCTGGGCCTGCAGGCCCCGTCGCCCTTTTTTTTGACAATTTTAAACTACTTAAATCGAAAGAGACAAAACACAGTTTAACACTGTTCATTAATAAGAGCCTTAGTTAGTTAGTCTTTTTTAAATTTCTTCTGCTTGCACCGCCCCTAGCAGCCTGCCGCCCCAGGCCATGGCCCTTTTGGCCCTAGGGTAAATACGCCCCTGGGCACTACTACCCATTTATCGTACTGTATTTGTTTTTGAAGGGCATTGCTTTTGGTCTTTCAACCTTTACAGCGTCTCCGAACTCTGGGAGAGCCAGAATATTACTGTAGGGGCACAGAAGGCGCTCAGTCCTAAACAAGTGATGTGTGGCGACTAGCTCAAGGGCACCGCGTGGGATTGACGCAAGCAGTACGATCCTCCGCTTGGGCCGTCGCGTCGCCGGCATACTGTGGTTGGAGAGAATAAGTCCGGCGCACAAATGCGTCTGTTTGAAAATTTCAGGGATCTGAGATGGGCTGTATGAATATGTGAATAGTATTTTAAGTTATGGCCAGGTGGTAGATCTAACTCTTCAGCGAGTGTCCGTCTCGGTTGGGTACCACCGTTTTGCTCATGTAGTCTGTCTTTTGTTTCGGTTTGATAATGACCACGTACCACGTACGTACCACGAAGGTTTCAAAGCTCTGAATGGCACTGGATTTTTGAGAGACAAAGGACCCGATCAAACCCAAACTGATACAGAACGAACAGTATACTTTGTCAATTATTTTCACGATTAGAAATCACACAATAAATACAAACGGCTGCATTTCTTACATAATATTATTTTATTACAATTTTGGTGTGCAAATAAAACCATTTTTTCATTGTCTTGTACATTCAACTACTTTCACAAACTAAAGAAGAAAACAGTAGTTCTTAGCTTCTTGCCAGTGTCTCGGCATATAATATTTATGTTCGTAATAGTCTTGAGTGCATGGACTATTTTTACTGAAATACAGTGGTCTGTTTTTAGTCTTATGAGTGCAATAATAAAACATGGTATAGCCTATAGATAAACAGCTCTATACAAACGAAACACACGAATAATCCATACTCCATACAGATAAATAAAATTGAAGTGTCTGTTTGTAATATCAAAATAACAGCTTTTTACTAAATGCATATGAAAGTTTTTGTTAGTGGTAGGACTAACTCTTCTGCGAGTGTCCGTCTGGGTTGTTACCACCGCTTTGCTCGTGAAGTCTGCCGCCAAGCAGTAGTGTGCAAGCATTACTGTGTTCCGGTTTGATGAGCAGAGTATCCAGTGAAATTACTGGGCTTATGAGACTTAATACCTAATGTCTCAGGGTAACGAGTGCACTGCAGTGCCGCGCAGGCCTTTGTGTTTCAAAGGTCTGGGTGGCACTGCAACCGTTATGGGCCGGCGTTATGCTTACCATCAGGCAAACGACCAGCTCGTCTCGTTACCTAATAACATAAAAAAAAAGTACATACGGGAAACACTGAGATACTTGCAGGTTCACCGTTTTTGGACCACCAACCTCAAGACCGTTAGTCTATTAATACTACATCTATTAAGGTACCTACACAGTTTTTACAATCAATTTATTTCATTTTATAAAAACGCTTCCTCTTACTTTCCTAGACATTTGCCTTATCAAAGTATAAAAAACCATGACAGTGGGCTATGTAGATAAGCCATGGAATATAATTTCACGGTGGGTTAACTAGCCACCGGTATCAGCGATGAGATATTATTATATTCCGGGTACAATGAAAGAACTCTATTTCATATTGCGTTCTGCGTTTACGTCGGGAAAGCAACTGTGGCCAGTTGCATAAAAAAGTGAAACAGTTGCAGTAGACAGAGAATCCCTCAGGGGATCTCTGTGGAGAAAAAAAAACAAATGAACCCCCAGGGGATCTGTGTGGAGTAAAAATCCAGTTGAATTCCTAGGGGATATATGTTAGGGGAGCCATGTGGACGGAGAAAATAAAAATTTTGTTTTTTTATTTCTCTACCTAAAACATAGCTAAGGTTTAAAAAATATTGATGTCTAGGAATTAACTCGAAATAAAAAGGAGCAAAACTCATGCACGGTCACTTTTTTGTTTGTCTGTCTGCACTGTCTGTTTTCAAGGCTTCCATTTCTAAGCTTTATATTTCAAAACAGATTGTTTTACATCTCTATCTCATATGGTGGTAATAACAATAGAACAAGCTATTTTATAATATTACTATACTGGTACTTCTTCAATTACTTAATTATATTTTACTATTCCATTGTAATGACGTTGAAAATTAAAATATTAACGTAGTGTCTTCGAAATAAAAACATGGCAAAAGCATACTTCACTTTTTGTACTGGATCAAGTAACTGGAATAGTAGCAAATCAGCATAATATTATATTTTTCTACTGTCACTGGAACGATAGTCGGATAATCCCCATTCTGTTTAATTTATCGGAAAATTGTGTACCAGTATTATTATAGTAGTTTTTTTTTGTCGTATTTTGATATTATTTCCTTTGTTACTTATTATAATGGTTCAATACAATTCTTCCATTGATACTATTCTAATGGGTGTCGAATCAATAAAATACTAATTTAGGAAGATCTGACTTACCTACCTATGAAGATCAAACTTAATTAGATATTATAGTATACCTTACCTATTCACTTGTACTCAAATTCAAATTCAAAATGCTTTATTCAAATAGGCCCCAAAGGAGCACTAAAAGTTAAAGTTAAAGTTTGAAAGTTAAAATAAATGACTCTAACAGCGGGCCTCTGCAACATTCGTCTACCCGAATCACAGACTAAAACTAGTGCTGTCTTTATCAGAACAATGATAAATGACAAGGACACCGACAGACCCAATCCGTGCTCAAAGTCAACGAACCTTCCAGAAACCCACCGTGCCCGTTCCAAATTGGTACCGGCCGATCAAGAAGAAGGGCAGGAAACTCGTCACGGCATTACTATTATATATTCTGTGCCTACTCAAAAACAATCCAAAGATGTGGTAGGACTGTGAGTTTACCTGTGTCGGTATCACAGCTTTGTTGATATAGTCTGATGCCAAGGAAATTACTGGGCTTATGAGTCTTATCATCTATGTCTCAGGTTAATGAGCAGTGCAGTGCAGGCCTATGTGTTTCAAGTTCTGCGTAGCACTGAATTTGTTATAGACCAGAGTTAGCTTATCGTCAGGCAAACGAATCACTCGCCTCTTATTATAAAAAGCAAGAAACCTGCCTCTCTCTCAAACCTCCTCAATATTTCTTAGTAATACTAATTATGTCTGTCATCTAAAGTAATTAATTTCTCTCTAGGAAACTTCAACAAATTGGAAAAGCCGAAGAAAAAATGCGAGCTAGTTAGTTAATTAGGTATTAATGAACATGCCAATTTTTCCTTTAGCTCTTTATTAATTAATTTGAGATGGAAATACTTATAGAATCATGTTACAGTGGTTTATAAGATCTATTTTTATTTAATATTATGGTAACGAGACGAGCTGGTCGTTTGCCTGATGGTAAGCATAACGCCGGCCCATACCATGCCATTTTTAACATGCTATTATTTTTTGATATAATACATATAATAGGCTATGATAAATTAACTGTAGATTTTCTTACTATGATACCAAGACATTTTCTGTTGCACGCCTGGCTACCAACATCAAGAGAATGAAAATTTTTAAATGTTTTTATACGAGCTGGTCGTTTGCCTGATGGTAAGCATAACACGGGCTCATAGCAATTGCAGTGCCACTCAAACCGTTGAAACACAAAGGCCTGCGCGGCGCTGCAGTGCGCTCGTCACCCTGAGACTAAGCCTAGTAATTTCAATGGTCACTTTGCTCATCGAACAGGAACACAGTAATGCTTGCACATTACTGTTCGGCGGCAGACTTCACGAGCAAAGCGGTGGTACCAACCCAGACGGACACTCGCAGAAGAGTTAGTCCTAGTTTAGTATACTTTTACCTTTAAACATGCAAGGAGCTATGAGCAGGCGTTATGCTTACCATCAAGCAAATGGTCTGGTCTCAGAACCTGGTAGCATAAAAAATACATTTCAGTATATCGTTAAATATAACCTCAAACCTGAAGGACATTATCAATAACTTTCTTCAGCGCATCCATCAACTTCATCAACTTCAAAAATATCACACCATTTTAACCATTTCAAAAATATAGTAAAGGAAAATAAACTCTAAAGCCCTCGTGTTATGGTCTAAAAATATTTTGTTCTGTGAAAAGTCAATCGGTTGAGTGAAACCCATTTGTCATTGACAATGATTGAATTCGGCGCCGGTTTTGATTTATCACCATTTTCTTTGATTGGATGATCAATGGTGAAAGGTGAAGACTGTTTCACTGAAATCTTACAGCGTACATAACCTTGAACTGTCCCTTTTATACCCGACTGCCAAAGGAAATGACAGTAATGTTTTTCGAGCATATATCTGATAAATCGATATATTTCATCATATATCTGCAGTTAGTGGTAGGACTAACTCTTCTGCGAGTGTATGTCTGAGTTGTTGCCACCGCTTTGCTCGTGAAGTCTGCCGCCAAGTAATAATGTGCAAGCATTACTGTGTTCCGGTTTGATGAGGAGAGTAGCCAGTGAAATTACTGAGCTTATGAGACTTATACCTAATGTCTCAGGGTAACGAGCGCACTGCAGTGCCGCGCAGGCCTTTGTGTTAAAAAGATCTGAGTGGCACTGCAATTGTTATGGGCCAGCGTTATCATCAGGCAAACGACCAGATCGTCTCGTTACCAAATAGCATAAAAAAAATTAACGATATCAACCTGAAAACCACTTAAATACTTATTGAGAATATCGTGTACGTTTTTGTCACAGCGTTTGATGCGACGCGTAACCAAAATGCTGGTAACTATTTGGCCCAACGGATCAGCATTGCGGTTCAACGTGGCAATGCCGCCAGCATGCTGGGTACGCTTCCTACTGGTAGTGGGCTAGAACATTTGGATTATCTATAGGCCTACTAGGGCTTGTAGATTATCCAACTGTTTTTGTAGCTAGCTAGGTTAGATGTAGTGTTTATTTATGTATAAGGTAGTAAATAAAGGCATTTAGCCCGTTTAATAAAAGTAGCATATTAAATATATTGTTTTATCAAGGCTCTTTCAACATTTCAGTGTAGGTAATAAAAACAACAAAAAACAACTATAAATACAACTTAAAAATTCTATTTCTTTTGGCAAGGCGCAAAACGAGCGTTTATGAGTTCTCGTCTATCTTTTTGGAGTTGAAAAGATTGTGTGATACAAATGTTTATTAAATAGAGTTCTAGGAATAAACAATATATTTATTAGTTACACAATGTTTTGTCTTTGTTGTTCTTTGGCAATTTTAAACTGAATTGAAAGAGATGGAACATTGTGTATCTATTCACCTGTTATGCACAGTTTATTAGTAAGGCTGAATGAATATAATTCATACTTATGAAAGTTTTGACAACAAAAACATAAGCTTTATTTCGTAGAACGTTCCGGGCAAAATAGACGGTTTGCAAATTTTATCAGCCAAAGTTCTCCGGGCGTAAATCAAAATGTTAATATCGCATTGAAACAATATTTATAGCCGTTTCCCAATAATGGGCTACATTAAAATGCGCACGTATAATTGAATCTAGTTTGCATAATACCGGAACAGGAGGTACCGGATGCTGGTTGGGATTAATATGTGGAATCCGTATAGGGCAACGATAGCTTTATGCAAAACTTATATGTAGAAAAACTGCGTTTTTATAATCATAACCGTAAATGTAATGTGAATGCGTCTCCAGGGGATTCGCACTGAGTGTTAGAATGTTAAAAAGTGCAAGTGAGCTTAAATCCTACTTCCTACTTAATAATTTACAAATGCGAAAGTGTGTGTGATGATTTATTGGTTTGTCCTTTTTTCACGGAGTAACGAAGCAACAGATAGGCGTGATTTCTGGTATAGATATAGTTTATGGACCGGAGAGCAACATAGGTGACTTTTTATCCCGGAAAAATGCACGGTTCCTGTGGGAACGCGGGTGAAAACCGCGGGCAGAAGCTAGTGGAAAATAAAGAAATCTCTATCTATATTAATACTATAGCTTCTGCTCGAGGTTTTCACCCGCGTTCCCACAGGAACCGTGCATTTTTTCGGGATAAAAAGTAGCCTATGTTACTCTCCGGTTCATAAACTATATTTATGCGAAAAATCACGTCGATCCGTTGCTCCGTTACTGCGTGAAAGAAGGACAAACCAATAAATCAACAAACACACTTTCGCATTTATAATATTATATATTATACTAGCTTCTGCCCGCGGTTTTCACCTGCGTTCCCACAGGAACCGTGCATTTTTCCGCGATAAAAAGTAGCCTATGTTACTCTCCGGTCCATAAACTATATCTATGCCAAAAATCACGCCGATCCGTTGTTGCGTTACTGCGTGAAAGAAGGACAAACCAACAAACCAACAAAGACACTTTCGCATTTATAATATTAATAGGAAGTAGGATAGTAGGATTATGAAGCAGTTAATTTTGTAAGTATTTTTGTTTGTTTTTTTACCGCTAATCTCTGGAACAGCTGGGTTGGTTCGATTCTAAAAATTCATTAATTAATAGGAAGCTATATTATCCCTGAGTGCTATACGCTACATTTTATTCTGATTACACGCGTGCGAAGCCGCGTGCAAACGCGGTTAGTAATTACGTAAGCTTTGATTATTTACCTTAATACGTAAATAATGAAAACAACAATGGTGGATCACTAACCAATGACATATTAGGTACTAGCTGCTGCCCCACGGTTTCACCCGCGTGGAGATTTTGGATTACATGGTTTTTATTTTTTTGCGCGGAACCCTAATTATTTTTCTAAAATTAAAGTAGCCTAAGTTACTCCTTGTAAAATCAGATACATGCCAGTGAAAGTCCCGTCAAAATCGGTCCAGCCGTTTCGAAGATTACCCGGAACAAACAGGCAGACAGACAAAAATTTTAAAAATGGTTGTTTTATTATAGGTACCGTATGTACTTTCAAATGCATTTAGTAAAAAGCTGTTCTTTTGATATAACAAACAGACACTTCAATTTTATTATTGGTTTACATAATTAGAGTAGTTAAAAACATGGACTTAATACAGCCATACTTAACTGAAATGTAAAGCAAAATTTTACTCACTTCAATCGCAACATAAATAAGCCTCACCGAATTGCAAGCACATTAATAAATTCAAAAAGCAAATGACTTCAATAAACTGGCAACAATGAGTCCACAGTGCCCGGTTCACTGCGAGAGTACCCTTTAAAAGTGACATCAAATATTTACGAAGTAGCCCCCCCATTCGGGCGTAATCGGGGGTGTAAAAAATTAACAACTTCGATTTTATAACGGAATGCGCAAAGTACGCAAAATGTACGCAAAATGTAGAAGGAAGGGGAAGACTATACTTTTTACCCGAATGCTGAAGCAAATAATAAATAAATAAACGCTTACCCCCGCACTAGGACTCCCTGTGTCGCAGGTGGCATGGACACACACAGATACACATCACAAACATCCAAGACCCGAGAACAAACTTTATGCTTACACAAAATCTGCCCCGGCCGGGAATCGAACCCCTCGCTTTGCAGGCAGGCTTACTACCTTTTTGGACAATCCACAAGAAACTTCGGAATTTTTTTTATAATTAAAACTAATCTGAGTTTCTTTGTTGGAGCATTTCTGCTGTCACAGTCAAAACAACTACCCGTGTGAATCCGGGGCGGGTCACTAGTTTCAGATACACCTATATAAACTGAGTAAAGTTATAGACTCCTTTCATTACGTTACCAAACTCCATTCAAATTCAAAGCAGGTCGGTCGATAGAATCTTTCTCTTACAATATTTTTTACAACGGTTACTGTCCAATCGACCAACATTCTACTAGACACCTTAGTGAAGTTTTTTTAAGAAAAGAAGTTTGATTTTTTTAAATAAAATTAATAAATTATGCACTAGCGACGTTCTCTAGAGATGTTTTGGATTTGTTAGAGTCATTAGAATTGTTATAGTCCTTAAACTTTTATTGCAATGAAGATTATTCACTAAATTGGCGTCCAAATTGAAACGGCTTCAAATTGACGTTTTCTAAGAAAATTATGTGTTTTTTTATTTAGCAAACTTCTTTATTTTAATCAATGTATTTTCTTTGTAGATAATAAAGAGAGACATGTACTTAATTATTTTTTTAAAAAATATATGAAAGCTTGTAACTTTGTAGCCACCTTGTATTATTGCAATAGTGCTTTGCATTTTCAAGTAGCTTTAAGTTTTTCGTATAAAATAAAATGATATGGATTTAACAACCAAGTATTTTACCATTTATTTGAATAAATAAACAGTGGCACATTACAATACATACACAGTAATACATATAAAATTTAATAAATTGTAAAACCAACACCATTACACCTAGGCTTAAAATAAGGTGTCTAGTGAAGTGCTCTAGTCTATGTCCCCTAACCTGTGCCATGATTGATGACGTATTTGCGAGAGCGTCCGTGATTGGCTGATTTGATTTCCGAAAAAGCGTTCCGTTTTTAAATTGAGTGTCGGCGTAATGAACATTCTGATTTGTGAATTGGCTCCTCATTACGATTTTTTATTCCAATATGAAAGATTTTTTGGGAATCGAGTTGGTAAATGAAGACATTTTACGTGTTTGCACAACCATCGTGATCAAATATCGATAATCAAGCGATCGACAGCGATGATAGTTGGTCTATCAGCGCGGCCATATAGATAACAACATTTTCATTTTTTTTTTATTTATCTGTAAAACTGTAATGTTGTGTGATGTCCTGAAATAAATGTATTTACTTTCTTTCTTTCTTTCTTTCTTTCTTTCTTTCTTTCTTTCTTCTTTCTTTCTTCTTTCTTTCTTTCTTCTTTCTTTCTTCTTTCTTTCTTCTTTCTTTCTTCTTTCTTTCTTCTTTCTTTCTTCTTTCTTTCATCAGCGATGTCGCAGGCGTTGTTAGCGGACCAGATAGGTTTTTATAAACTGCGACAGCAAATGACGATCAAACCCTCACAAAATACTTTTCACCTCTCAAGCTCGTAAACGTCTTGTACAAGTATAACATTCGAAATCTGAGTGAAAAATTGTTTTTTATCCGCTAGCATGAAAAAGGTGCCGCGTTGTCCGCACTTTTTCAAGCAGAAATTCGATTGATAAACAAAATCTTTCTTCGTTGTAGTGAGGTGAAACATTTTTTTATTCGTTCGGCAGCAAAGTTATTTGGCGTTTCGTATCTTTGAAACCTTCTGAAACCTTCTGAAAGGTTGTATTTTCTAATCCTATAGACTCCTTCCCTTCGTTGGGGTTCAATATAAATACTCGCGCGAAACAACTACTTTGCAGCCTTGCATGACAAATAACTATTAACATGTAATGCAAAAGGTGAAAAATTTAAAATAACCTTCCAGAACTTGCGGCCAGAATAGCCTCTCGCTTCCACTATTACTGACTTTACGTCCGCCAAAAGTATTGCATTTGCCATACATTGATAATCCTAATTTATACAAATAAATAAAATTGAAGTGTCTGTTAGTGTATTGAATAGTGAAAATGAAAGTATATACGGTACATATTATAAGCAATCAACCATTAATAAAATTTTTGTCTGTCTGTTTGTTCCGGGTAATCTCCGAAACAGCTGGGCCGATTTTGACAGGACTTTCACGGGCAGATAGCTGATGTTATAAGGTACTCCTTAGCCCAAGTTACTACTTGGGCTACTTTTATTTTAGAAAAAGAATTGGGGTTCCGCGCAAAAAAATAAAAACCATGAAATCCAATATCTCCGTGCGGGTGAAACCGCGGGTAGCAGCAAGTAAAATATATAATTCATAAAAATTACATAAACACATTTCACATATATCTTTTAAAAATAAAGACGTTCCCTCTTTCAATCCAACAAATCCTTTGAATCAACCTCGAAAACGTACTAAAGAGGTTTCCAAAGAATCGAGTTAAGTAAACGGTTGGCATGCGTTAAAAGCATTAAACTTTTTGTTGTGTACCCTCGGAGACTCGCAGCCAGTCAAATTGGGCGTGAACTGCGTAAGGGAAAGGGAAAGGAGGTAGAAAAGGTATGGCGTAGATATGGTGGAAAGCGAAGTTGACATTTTCTATAGAATTTTTTTTGTTATCTAGGAAATTTATAGAATATTAGAAAACCTAGAGCACCTTTGCCCATGATCCAAAGCCTTACTCCCCTTCTTTAAAGAGTTGGAATAGCTTAGGTAGAGTGGATATCTAGCTGGCAGACTTGGCTACTTGGGGGAAAATATACTTTAATTGGGACGTCATTTTGAAATGGTGGTTTTGACATCTTATTCGGACCAGTAGAGGAGACCTACGAGAGTTGTGACAAAGTTGAGAGATGCAGAGTGGCAGTCGATTTATCGGAAACTTTGGCATTAGCGAACTTGTTCCTTGCTCCACTAAATTGTTCCTTTTAAAATCTAAATTTCATCTCGTTCGTCACCTAATTGGATAACAAGATAAAATTAAACGGTCTTACCGCAAAAAAATAAAACACACTTTAAACCTGTGCTAAACAATGTTTAACTCCTAAACATGCTTTAGTCGCGTGTTTAAATATGAGCAACCATAAATCCTGATTTAAGTAGTTGTGACATTTCTAATGAGTTTAGACGTTTATCTTTAGACACTGTCTAGCTAATCAGGCATCTAAATGTTTTTTTTTTGTGGTTACACGGCCAATGTTTAAATACGCCGACCAAAAGAGCTGATTATATTCGAACGGCTGAACAGATTTGTTGGAGTCAAATAGCGAACTGGCTAAATTATTCCTTTTAAAAGCTAACGCCTCATCTCGTCCGTAACCTAGCATAGCTAACAAGATAAAATTAAAATGTTTCGGAACCTCGATTAAAAGTGCTGATATTCAAACAGCTGAACAGATTTGTCTGAATCAAACCTAAGAACACTATCGACAAACACACAGATACAAAGACACACAGACACACAAACACACGCTAAACTTATTCCTATTTTAACTTCTCCTTTTTTGCGTTGGGGATTAAAAAATAAATATAACACAGATACCATATCCATCCTTCGCAAATCATTTCCAAAACCCGCCAATGTGGAAAATAATAAAAGAGTTTCGGCGAAAATAAGTTCTGTAACCTCTAAAGCTGTCTCTAAGCGTCTCCAACGACCTCTACCTTATTTACTTCAGCTTTCACATTCAGGGAAGTTGATAAATTATTGGTAAGTACTTAAGTACTGCGAAATTGCAAATGTGAATTGGGTAGTGGCATGAAACACAAAATACATAATTATTGTGGTTATACCGGTTTAAGAACATTGTTAGTGGGAGGACTAACTCTTCTGCGAGTGTCCGTCTGGGTTGTTACCACCGCTTTGTTCGTGAAGTCTGCCGCCAAGCAATACTGTGCAAGCATTACTGTGTTCCGGTTTGATGAGCAGACTAGCCAGTGAAATTACTGGGCTTATGAGACTTAAAACCTAATGTCTCAGGGTAACGAGCGCACTGCAGTGCCACGCAGGTCTTTGTGTTTCAAAGTTCTGAGTGGCAGTGCAATTGTTATGGGCCGGCGTTATGCTTACCACCATGCAAACGACCAGCTCGTCTCGTTACCAAATAGCATAAAAAAACTAATGCTTGCCTGCTAACAAGTAACAATAAACATCCTTATCCTCAACAACAATTATCAAGAACCAAGAACAAAGCTGCCCCATTCTTAACTTAACCGAGCATCGAATAAATTCAACTCGGATCGCGACTTAACGCACCTGAAGTTAACTTTACCTTACGTCTGACTGTGAGATATTTACGAGCCAAATGTAATTAAATTCTAGAACAGTTTTCTTGGAAAAGCAAAGGATATTTCGCTTGGCATAGGTTCTCTGGAACTATGCGGGAAATTCTACGTTTCGATTACCCTAGGAGTAAAACGTGAAATGGAAAAACCTGGTCGAGTATTTCAGGCTACTTTTTAATAAACTTCAAAAAGGGTATTCAAGTCATACTAAACTAACTAAATAATAATATTGTTTATTAATTATACTAAAATGCATCTGTAGTCATCTAAACAAATAAATAAAATTGAAGTGTCTGTTTGTAATGTCATAATAACAGCCATTTACTAAATGCATATGAAAGTATATACAGGACCTACACCAAAACAGCCATTATTAAAATTTTTGTCTGTCTGTCTGTCTGTTTGTTCCGGGTAATCTCCGAAAATGCTGGGCCGATTTTGACCGGACTTTCACTGGCAGATAGCTGATGTTACAAGGAGTAACATAGGCTACTTTTATTTTGGTAAAATAATTAGGGTACTGCGCAAAAAATAAAAACCATGATGTCCAACATCTCCACGCGGGTGAAACCGCGGGGCAGCAGCTAGTTGGATATAAAATTTACAGCGCTACAAGCTGTTATTATTAAAGTCGTATATAAAACAGCTGCTCACGTTATAAAAATAAAAACTCTCGACTATTCGTCTAGGTTGACAGGTTATTCGATCTCCATCGATTCGCCCTGCACTATAAATACTTCTGACTCCTTACTAGCCCGTCGATTTCTCAAGCGTCGGCGATGGCACACCAATTTAGATCTAATGGAAACACACGTTGGACTATTACTGGCGTAAGCTACTTGCTTCCTTTCTATTCATATTGACAAATGCTGACGCCAGCTTCTCTTTCTTCGATAGGCAAGCCATCGTAATTCAATGGCTTCATCTCAGGTGAGATAGGGGTAAACAGACATCCCATAAAAATAGAACCGACCAGTTTTTTGAATTGGTTTACAATTAACAAAAGGAATCAGCTATACAGGAAAGCTACAATAAGTGCAGATAATTTGGTCTGAAAAATATCTGCCTCTTCTGACTGAATTGGACCCTAATATATAAGTTTCTACTTATTTTAGGTTCCAATTCCAGGAGATCAATTTTATATAGAAGACCAAGCGGTTTTCAGGAGCCTTTTGAAAGATAATTTACTGTTTTGTTTTAAATGGTGTTATGGTATATACATTGGTGCCATGGTGGCAGTGGTCAGTGTTTACTCTGAGTATTTATGTGTGCAAGCGAGTCTCCAATTGTGACATTTATTGATAAATGATAATTAGTGTCGCTTGCAGTGGCTTTGTGAATGCGTTGTGACCAAATGTCTTTTGTGAACAGTAAAGATATTTAAGTCAGACATTTCTGTCGTAGTCTTGGACTAAATTTTGCGCAGCCGTCTTTAACGCTACCCCGTATATAAAACCCGTTGATGTTTGATTTGACAAATTGCATCCTTTGTCGGTACCAAGCTGTCGATAACCCCACACTATTTGTACTACGGGACCCGCTAAACGGTTTGATTCTCCTCGACAACTTGATGGAACCCTGTTTTTGTTGGTTTTTGGAAGAGGCTTTTTTCATCTGGAAGCTTTTGTAGTTTTGTCAATGCGAAAGGTTTTGTGAGGCTTCACATATGATATTTTGGGTTAAGGAGTATCAGGTACGTAGTATTAAGAAACTAGGTCACTTACTCGCTCGTAGGTGTTTCAAGGCATTTTTAAATTTTAAGCCATTATATCCAAAATACACATGTTTGTTTGGAACGGCTAAAAGTAAGTGGTCATTACCCAAAATCGATATATTAGTATTGGTTCACACAAGCACAGTCAACTTAGTAGGATAGTAGCTAGGCTTAGTATGTACCTACCTTATATTTTTTTGAAGATTTGTGTTAAGGGAATACTGGACTTTATGACGTGTTCTCGCACTAACTGGGCTTGTTGAGGTTGATTTGATATCTTTGTTACCTTTCACGTACTTTTAAGTACTTGATGGACTCGTTCCGGAAACTTTTAGCTCCATAAACTCTTTGTTAAAACTTACGAGACTCCAAAACCTGAAAGAAAAAATAATTAAAAAGTTTTAAGTTTATCCCACCCGTCCGCAAAGATCAAAGTAATGTGCAAGCATTTGTGGAACAAAAATGCTTTGATGAGCAAAGTTGTGTTTACTGGCCGTATGAAACTAATTACTTAATGTCTGGTAGCGAGCGAATTGCAGCACTGCAATTGTTATTCTGTGGCGTTAAGCTCGCCATAAAAACTGCCCGTGTGAAGGTGATTAAAAAACTACATTTATCTTCAACTAAATTTTAATTGTCGATTTGAGAGTAAACGAGTAAAAACTGCATACTATTATTTAGTCATCCATATCCATACATCCATACAGATAAATAAAATTGAAGTGTCTGTTTGTAATATCAAAATAACAGCTTTTTACTAAATGCATATGAAAGTATATACGGTAGCTATAACAACACAACCATTTTTAAAATTTTTGTCTGTCTGTCTGTCTGTCTGTTTGTTTGTTCCGGGTAATCTCCGAAACGGCGGGACCGATTTTGACGGGACTTTCACTGCCAGATAGCTGATGTTACAAGGAGTAACATAGGCTACTTTAATTTTAGAAAAATAATTATGGTTCCGCGCAAAAGAATTAAAAACCATGTAATCCAAAATCTCCACGCGGGTGAAACCGCGGGGCAGCAGCTAGTCTAAAATACATAACAACAAATAGTCGATAGTCGGTTGTTAATATCAAACAAGCCAATACAAACTAGTGTCAGGAATCTCAAACACCGTTAAGGCACAAAGCATACTCCGTTATTTCCCTTAGGAGAATCCGAAGATTTATCGCGTTAAGGCTGCATCGCGATGCGCGGCCATCAATCGGAATGGAAGTAAATAAGGAGGATCGATCATCGACTTTCTATTCATAGAAGTAAAAAAAGCTTTTACTATAAGAATAGACCCTCTTCTGCAACTGTCTACGCGTCTTGGTAACCCGCCGCTTGTGTCACAAGTTTTACTACGAAGCGTGAGGTGTTGTTATTTTTTTTTACTAGCTGCTGCCCGCGGTTTTACCCGCGCGGAGATATTGGATTTCATGGGTTTTATTTTTTGCGCGGAACCCTAATTCTTATATTATCTGTGTATGTCCATGCCACCTGCGACACAGGGAATCGTAGTGCGGGAGTATGAGTGTAAGCAAAAAAATATAATATGAGATTCTAAAACAATATGTTTCAAAGTAGGTAAGGGTATTCACCAACCGATCGTTTGTCGATTGATGGCATCGATCGATGATATAATGGATTAGTCAACGTCGATCGTCAGTTGTTATGATACCAACCGAACGATCGTCGATCGACGGTAGAATGGATGAGTCCACGATGATCTTCAGTTGTTACTACATGAATCGATGGCATCAAATTAACAATCGATCGATTGGTGTGGTGGCATCCTGATAATTACAATGCAGAACATTGTAATTCCAAATTCTGGATACCACCTACTATAATTGATTTACGTTACGAAGAGGTATTACTTATCTCTTCGCTTTAACACTGCCTACCATCTACTTTATTAATTTAGTTCATCTTAATTAAGTCAAAGATCGTAGGCCTAACGTTAGTCAGTCTATTAGCGACGTAGACTTGGTAATTTGTTGACGTCACCCGTCCTTGACAAGTCTGGTATATTAATTGATGGGTGATACGGGTCTTATCTTCTAATTTAGGAAGCTAATTTGACTGAGTGAGTGATGACTAAAAAGTTGTTGTAGTGATTAGTAGGCCACATTTTGGCCTTGATTCTGTAGTTGCAAATTAAACTATTTTAACCGGTTTCAACAAAGAAGGTTCTAATGTATTTTTGTATGTACCGATTTCTCCGTCAATTGTGGACCGATTTAAAAATTCTCATTTTGTTTATACTCTCGTAAATAAAATGATTCATCTTTAAACGTGACAAGCGTGGCATTTTCTGGAATTGTTTGTTTTTCGAATCAAAATCATCATTTAACAAATTTCAAGATAGTTCAAGTCAGGCTAAATAATCTGTGGTTCAAGTAAATCAGCTGATCTAGGGCTGCCAGGAAAGTCTGTAGTAGAATTTTGACATAACCTATAAATGCCATTTCTTCAATGAAAAATACCGAATTTCAAAACTCGTAAAACAGATGTCGTTGTCCTTCAGGGCTAAATTGACCCCGGGATCGGGATAACATATCAATTCAAACTCAAGCTGTATATTCTAACAACCTATAAAAGTATTACACGATACGAATTTGCGTCTAAACAACCTTCACCATTATTAATAAACTAAATGAATACTGCGCTCAATTAATAATGTAGATGGCGTTAGTGTCGCACACCTGCGTGGTCCACAACTTTGACGCACGTTTAGCGTGGGATCCCGGCGGGATTAGGGGGACTCTCGTTGATGACGGCGAATTCGTAGCACATAAAAATAACGAAATTAGTAAAGTTCACCATACACGAGCGTTCCAAATCCATCGATCCGCGCGTCGTGGATTGAGTGGAACAATGGTCCAAATTCAAGCCCACAGACGGGCACTCCATTACAGGCGCGCCATCGTTTCCCACTATATATATTCAAAAGAGTATTTTTAAAATATCTTATCAATAGAACATTGGTTTTGTTGATTTTTTTATACCACAGGTGCTAAAACTTTAAACGCCAATATGACGAGAAAAGAAAAGAGTATGTTTTTAAAATGTTCCGTACAAATGTAAGGAACAGTTTAGATAAATACTCTTTTAAGCAGTTTCTCTGGTCTTGCATGTTTGTGTTATCAGTATATGTTCTTGCTACCTACGATATAGGGAATCCTAAGTGGTATAAGCGTTTGTTATTTTTTTCCCATAATTTAATCATCGGCAACTCAACTCCCTATTTAACCAGGCAAAGTATAAATTGAACTAAACAGCATATTGTTATATTATTCCTTCAAGTAGCGTCAAATACATTGTCATTAACGGGCATCACTACAGCAGAAAATGCGGGTAGTTTGAAACTAGCCAAACTTGTATAATTGGCGCCCGGTCGCCGGCACTTATTGAATTTAATAACTCCGTACTTGTAGTTATTAATACAGTTGTACTATAAATACACCTACTGACGTTGCTTTTGTGTTTACTACTGTTTGCTATTAGTTTTCGACAAAGGCTGTAAGTTATTGTACAATTATAGTAGTCAGGGTGACTTAGAGCGGTCTCTTTTGACAAGCTTTTAGATTTAGCCTTGTTATTATGGGTCAAATCCAATGATTAAAGAAAAGTAGAGGATGTGAACTAAAGGTACGTATTGCGCGCCGAAACAGAAACAAAAATGGCGTCAAATGTCGAGCCACAGCTCTTCACGCAGCACTTTGGCATGGTAGCCTGTATCACATGCAACTTCTCACTTGCATTAATAGTTCTAAAGAACTATTTTTTATATAATTTACTCGCACGATTGAATTCAGCGACACTTCAAATACTCGCTCTGGACAAGAAAACAAAATGTCTGCCTTGAAAGATCGGCCGTCGGGCGGGATATGCGTACGTCATTAATTGTATGGATATCTAGAACACAATATTTCCATAGATAATTATGCCGCCTCTATCTATATATTGGAATATCTTTGGTCAAATCTTGCAAGTTTTTGGCCCACTTGCCAGTGTTCGATTGGGCTGAAATTTTACATACATAATTGTATGTAAAATTTATGTAAACTGGTGACGTATAATGATGTCATAGGGCTGGTCTAATAATAGAGCCGGAATGCAGCCATAGGAATTCTGTAACGAAACGACGTAACCCCATCGAGTTTGGGCTAGTTTGATTTGTCTTTACAAGTAGTCTGATCCTAAATGATATTCAGAGTCTGTGATGGAGCCGGAAGAAGGCCACAGTTAGATTACAGTAGCAGTTAGGTATGTATTTTATAAAATGTAGTCTGGAAAAGTATATTTTTATTTATAAATTTATAAATCTAGAAGCTTATACAAAATCAACGCACAATATTTCATATTATTGATTGGTACATCATAGATTGGTCGAGTAAAGGTTATGAAATAACTACTCAGTCTTTGTTGCCACCGTTAAGCCAAAAACTCCCATTCTTTTCAATTACCCCTACACTCTTTAACCTTAGTATTACCCTCACAAAAAGTCGGACACAAAGAGTTTGTTCTTATCTCGTTTGTTTACCATTCCTTGTTTACGAGCGGCCGTAAAGTTAATACCTACCTTTTGTCCTTACCCTCTGAGGAATATAAAAATGCTTGTAAAAATACCTAAAAGTGGGAATAGGTAAAATTATAGAGGTTTTTTTTATGGAAGGAGCAGTATAAAGTATATAAGTATACCGCTTTGTAGGGTCACGTTTACCTTGGACAGTGGCTACCCGCAGCATTACTGCCTACCTCGTACGCGTGTACTTTACAATTACAGGTGAGATTGGAGTCAAACCATAAACGCTAAATCTTCCTAACAACGAAAGTGTGTTGGTTTGTCCTGCATTCACGCAGCAACGGAGCAATGGATCGACGTGATCTTTGTGCGGTAGTTTATGGGACTGGGTGGGTCTCCAAGCAGTCACGTTCAAGCATTATCTATGCCTACTGTGTTCCGGTTTGATGAGCAAAGTAGCCAGTCATATAACTATATAGTAAAACATATAAATAAATAGTCAGAGTTTGTCTTATAATGAGACTTAATACCCAACGTCTCAGAGTAAAGAGAGCGAGGCGGTACCGCGAAAAGCGTTCCTAAAAAAACTTAATTATTTCGTTGAGAATCTTTGCTGTAATTATATGTAAATATTGATAACTTTATATTTTAATTACTTTATCAAGCTGCATGACTCAGTTTCATGCCATAACAACCTATAGGGCCAAGGCCATGACGATAAGGATAATTACATTTATTGTCGTCAATTGTCAGTATTGACAAAAGTATAGCATACGTGAAATGGAACGACTGATTAGCACAGGAAACGGAAACATATAAACACGTCATCCAAACGAGAATTTAACTAATATTATACTGGGATTATAAGTCTCTCTTCGATTTCTCAGATGTATAAATCCAAACGAAAGGTTCTGGCACGGTAAGGAACAAATTTAATCAGCACACACAGGGTTACAACGTAAAAATCAAAACAAAACAAGAAATATCACACACAATAACACGAGCGGCCATCACACACTTATAATAACTGCCGGGGTGCGCGGGGGACCTTAGTCGCCGCGCCACAGTGCGTTCAGAAATGCAAACCCGCGTTACAATATTAACTTTTAATGTGTAGTAAATTGGCGTTCTGGTTTTCATTTTTCCCGACAATATCACTAAAACTCTGTTGGTAGACAATGTTCCATCTGCAATGGTGATTTGTTTTGTTTATTATACCATTCAGCGTAGATAATTTTTCTAAGCTACACACACCCATTTTCTTTTAAATTTGAAACTCTTATGTGCGAGAAGTTACTCGTGAAGACATAATTATTATCTCACGGTGCGCGTCTTAGCTCTGCTGAACATCAAATAGCAAAATATGGCTTCCACCTCTTTTGTGACTAAGATACATCAGCAGGGGTTTTAATTCGCCCGGAATGATTCCCTACAGGAAGCAACTATTTCTGATCATTTATATTTCGTAATGGCATCCCGTCACGCAATTTTTTTGGGGATTATATCCGTAGGTACTTATGCAGCTGAGTTGTCGAATGTAAACGGGAAATTTCTCTGACGGGATGCGATTCCGAAATGTAAACGATCAAAAACAGTTGCTCCCTACACGGAATCATTTTTTTTGTGTTATTGGTAACGAGACGAGCTGGTCGATTGCCTGATGGTAAGCATAACGCCGGCCCATAATAATTGCAGTGCCACTCAGATCTTTGAAACACAAAGGCCTGCGCGGCACTGCAGTGCGCTCGTTACCCTGAGACATTAGGTATTAAGTCTCAGAAGCCCAGTAATTTCACTGGCTACTCTGCTCAACACACCGAAACACAGTAATGCTTGCACATTACTGCTTAGCGGCAGACTTCACGAGCAAAGCGGTGATACTAACCCAGTCGGACACTCGCAGAAGAGTTAGTCCTCCCACTAACGCCATTAAAATACTGAGTGAATTAAAATCTGCTATATTAAAATTAACATACAAACAGATTCCGTTTTCCTCATTCGTAACGGTAAAGGGAACGAACATTGTCCACGGCTTCAGTGAATCCCCTGTGCAATGAACAAAGGCTTTATTAAACTATATAAAGCATGAAACTGTTTCTTAACAAATCATTATTTCCGTGACAGTATTGAAAGAAGTCGTGTTTTGAGAATGAAGTGTTTTGTGATGTTAACTTTTGTACTGGTGGCGGCGAGTTCAGTGCAGAGTCAAGGTGTTCCTACGAGTAAGTTTTTCACTTGTATTGTGTTGTCCACTATCTGGTTGGAACTTATCTTACATCCTGGTATCCTTTTAAATTACTATTTGCTGAAAAAAAATCGTTAAATTCGGGAAACTTTTAGATGCTGTATCTTTCTAGAAGATTTTGTTTAATTCATTTTTATTATTTTAATGTGATGTTCTTAAACCTGTATAACGACAGTACTAATTACGTATTTTGTGTTTCATGGAACATCCCTATTAGGAACCGGATCCTGTCCTTGCCATTATTTATTTACTACAAACTTTAATTTTTCAGAATCATGCCCGCCCGGCGAGCATTCAGTGCTGTACTGTCCGCGAATGGACGAGCCTTCGTGCGACAACCCTACGGTTCACGCAAGGACCAGGCCAGGCGCTTGTGACATCCCTGACTGCTTCTGCAACGTACCTAACGTCAGGAACTTGAAGACTGGAAAATGTGTTAAGCTGGCCGATTGTTAAGGTGGGGCCTAAAGCAGAACATCCGAAAAAATCCTGTTTTTCGCCGCACAAATCCCCGAAATCCTGTTTTTCGTAGCACAAAATCCGTTTTCATAGATATTACAAGCAAAAAAATACAGTAATATTGCCAAGTGTTTATAGAAGAGACATATCTTTAAACTATAGTATAGAAATGAAAGAAAGAAAGAAAACGAATTTATTTGCGAAAACTTAGTCTAAAAACAAACTTCATCATAATTATGTATAAAAAATCAAAACATACAGATGAGCATAATAAAAACTAAATAAATAAATTAAAAAAGCGAAGAACCGACTTCAGTGACAAACTACTGAACCGATTTTGATGAAATTTCTATGGGACCAATCTGAAAGTATACCCTTTCAAATAAAAAAATAATTTTCCAAATCGGTTTATAAATTTTTTATTTTTTTTTTTAATAATAATAATATTTATTTCTTTAATTTATCTTATCTTGTGACATTACAACTTAGTTTAAAGTAAATCTTAAGATAAATTATTATAAAGTCGTTTCTTATGGTGAGTCACTGTCCCCCGTACTAGTATAAACTGTGTTACAGGGCACAAGACCTTCCCAAAAACATGGATCAAAATTTATTTATTAGAATTTAGGAAATCACAAATTGCAAAAAATGTAATGAAATTCAGTCAGTGAAGCAAAATAAACAACAAAAATTGAAATGAAAAGGATTAATTGATGGTGTATTTGTGATGTGAGAAATATACTGTGCATGTTATGTTTACGTGTGTATTGAAGTTTTCTGAGAGTGAATGACCGAGATCTGAGGTAACAAACATAAAAAAAAAACCCGACGAATTGATAACCTCCTCCTTTTTTGGAAGTCGGTTAAAAAAGAGATGTGTTGCAAAAGGGTCCCAACTCAGCATAAAGCTGGGCAAACGAAATGGCCCAGAATCTTGTAAAAAAATCGCAGAAGAGATCCCGAAAAATTTATTTTGTCTCGAAATGCTCAATATTTAGGGCGGCAACTTATTATATCTTTTGTAACCAAAAAAAAAATGGAAACTTAATCATCTAAAGACATAAGTACTTATGTCAAAATATTTACACTTTATTTTGTCTGTTTACAACGAAATAAACTTCAATTAAAAGCATAATTACGCCATTTACTAACTTAATTCAATACCAATGTCATATCATTTCGATATACCTACTGGTTCAATAAACAGTGTGTTTTTGTTTTACCTGCCTATTCAATTTGTCTTTTTCTGATTGTCCATTTATCTATTGTCTTTGTTTACCTATTTTTAACTCCATTATTTCTCCTCCAGCTCTATGTTTTGTGATTTTAACAATTTATTTTAAATAACTTTAATTTTTGATGTAAAATAAATTATAATGTTACATTTTGTTATTCCGTCGTTTTTTTATGTTTTTTCAAACGTCTATGTGTCTATGTGCACGAGTCTCTAATTGTGACCAAGTGTCGGCTTAGAACAGTAAAGTAATTTATGCCGGACATTGTTGTTGCAATTGTTGCAAAATGTCTCGATATATAGTGGAGGACTAACTCTTCTGCGAGTGTCCGTCTGGGTTGTTACCACCGCTTTGCTCGCGAAGTCTGCCGCCAAGCAGAAGTGTGCAAGCATTACTGTGTTCCGGTTTGACGAGCAGAGTAGCCAGTGAAATTACTGGGCTTTTGAGACTGAATACCTAATGTCTCAGGGTAACGAGCGCACTGCAGTGCCGCGCAGGCCTTTGTGTTTCAAAGTTCTGGGTGGCACTGCAATTGTTATGGGCCGGCGTTATGCTTACCATCAGGCAAACGACCAGCTCGTCTCGTTACCAAATAAAATAAAAAATAATGTTGCATTTTCCAGTTCTGAGTGAAATACTTAAAATGAAAGATGTCATACTGCTTCATACCTATGACGCGTATTTGACTTTAGAAGCAGATTGCCTAACCAACAATGAACAATGCCTAAACTTTGTAATTGCTTAGATAATATTTTGTCTATAAATCGAAAGGCCTAAAGAGCACCTAGTTTCCAATGCCTAATTCCCGTGATGCTTATTTAGTTGGAAAGTCTTTTGTTGACCTACTTCCAAAAAAGCAGAAGGTTATCAATTCGGTAGGTATTTGTTTTATGTTTGTTTCCTCATATCTCTGTCATTTATAAACCGATTTGGAAAGTTCTTTTTTTATTTGATAGTATATACTTTCAGATTGGTCCCATATAAATTTCATCAAAATCGGTTTAGTAGTTTGTCACTGAAGTCGGTTCGTAGCTTTTTTAAAGCAATTATTTTTATATTTGTTTGACGAAAACTCTATCTGTCAAAGTTTTATCTTAACAATAAAATGACAGAGATTTGAGGTAACAAACATTAAAAAAAACCTACTGAATTGATAACCTCCTTTTTTGGAAGTTGGTAAAAAGCTAAAAATATTCCCTATGGTCATGCTACGGTAATTATCGTACGAGTAATCTGTAAATAATATATTCATCCTCTCTGTAGGAAAATTTAATTACAGTGAAGTCTAGACAATACTCCCCAGTTAGACATTCGGTCAATTAGCCATGCAAGCGCACACAGGAGTACAGACGTGACGGCCAAACTGTTTGTTGTGGTTTTGAGTCCCCTCCAAAGAGCCATCCAAAAAGCAAAGCCCTCCAAAGAGCACAACGGGCATGCTCCACCTGGAGTATTGTGTCCGTTGTGCTTTGAATGAGGAAGGCGTTGATTCAATTTCCTCTTCAGTAGAAATGTTTGCGTGAGTGAAACTAACACAGCAATTCATTTGTGACACAGCATTCATCTTTATCTCTTTATCCAATAGTATAACAACCATTCTGCTCAACGTTCGGAATAAAAATCCTCGATAAACTTCGAGTCACTCAAAAGCTCGAGTCCACCACCGGATAAAGTCAATACACTACGTCTTATATTACAAGTATTAGTTTTGCATCTGGTTATTTCCATGGTTCATAATATGTAGAGTCTGTTCCGATTCCCTAGTCAAAGATAATCTTAGTTAGAAGTTAGAATCTGTTAGACCTGCGGCGCAAGTACGGACGTTGGTTCGATAAATTTGTCAAATCGATAAAATTGAGAAATTTATCGAATGTTGCGAGTACCGAACTCTGATCGTAAAGTATTGTAGTAGCTCTATATTCTCTTTGGATTCGACCTAGCTATTCGATAACTTTTGTTGATAGTGTCGAGGCTCGATAAATTATATAAAAAGTCGATAAAACCCACTTTATCGATTCGAGCTGTCAATTTTATCGATCGAAAAGATCCGTACTAGCGCTGCTGATCGTTATTCAGAAATGTATTTTAAGAGCAAGGTATTGAAACAAAAGGTAGCAAATTCTCCATAATCCATCAAAATTTTCACAGACCCCTGAACAGTCTGAATCAATTACACTAAGAAACGGTTACGGGTAATCAAAAGCTGCGCCGGTGCCGGCACTCATTAGCGAATAACTCAGATGGTTAGAGAATTATTATCATCGGGTAGGTCTCAGCGGGTGCGCAAGTCATGAACTCTAGTCTTGTTCTAATTTTAATACAGATGAGATAATACTGGAGATGTAATAAAATCATCATCAGCTGGAGAAGTCCGCTGCTCAACATCGGCTTCCCCCATGGCAAGGGGATTTTTCCTACTTGCCTGCCAAGTAGGAAAAATCCCCTTGCCATGGGGGAAGCCGATGTTGAGCAGCGGACTTCTCCAGCTGATGATGATTTTATTACATCTCCAGTATTATCTCATCTGTATTAAAATTCGCTCGATTATGATTTTGACTGAGAAGAATGCTGCTGCCAATATTCTATTTTTATATTAATGAACTAGCTGCTGCCCGCGGTTTCACCCGCGCGGAGATTTTGGATTTTATGTTTTTTATTTTTTTGCGTGGAACCCTAATTCTTTTTCCAAAATAAAAGTAGCCTATGTTACTCCTTGTAACATCAGCTATCAACCAGTGTAAATCCCGTTAAAATCGGTCTAGCCGTTTCGGAGATTACCCGGAACAAACAGACAGACAGACAGACAAAAATTTTAAAAATGGTTGTATGGTTATAGGTACCGTATATACTTTCATATGCATTTGGTAAAAAGCTATTATTTTGATATTACAAACAGACACTTCAATTTTATTTATTTGTATGTATAGATAACGAGACGACCGAGAATGTGTAGAACTTAATTGTTATGGACTGGCGTTAGATATCCTTACCATCAGGTAAACGACCCATTCTCGTTATCCAATATTAATTAATCAGTTTGCTTCAATTCGATTTGTACGACATAGAATTTTCTGTCCATATTCAAGTAAGTAAGAACAAAAGTGTTTTCCAGCTTTTAAACGCAATATTTTCGTTGCCCCCTTCGGAGAACTATTATAACAACCTTTCCGTGTTCCACACCCAAAGAAGAAAATGCAATTTTTGCCCTATTTAAGCTTTTTATTCTCAAGTTTCAGTACATCAATTATTTCTGTAACAACGTTATCCTGGTCTCCAACAGTTTACGACTTGCATCCCCTTGCGTCCTCCGGGAAATTACAGATTCGCCCAATTAGGAGCGGCACAGATAAATTTCCTAACACTTGGATATATTTTTTAATTATATCCCGTAACTGCTACGTATTTGAATTTAATTTCTGTTATCACTCATTTGAGTCTCTTGGGGCTGATGGTGTCAGCCCTTAGTCGTTTGCTGTCTACGTGCTTTGGCAATAGCCGTTGTGGCCATTGTAAATTAGGTAATAGGTAGCTATGATCTATTATATAAGGAAACTGACTAGATACAAAACGTGACGAAATATAGAATAGCAATAAGGGAAAGTAATCGACCTACCCTATAGTACGCATAGTATGTACAAAAGCATATTTTCTACTTAGTCATTACAGATGCGCAAATCACTGTGGTTCTAGTCGCGTCAAAATTCGTAACCAGCAATTTTTTGGCTAAAATGAGCAATCTATCTACGCTAACACTTCTAAAATTCTCTATTGCCGTCTACAGACATCGGCAACAGCCGATGCAATGCCGGTTCGTTGCCTGCTAGCATATAATAAATTTAATTTATCACTCATTTCATTTTCCCGGGAACAGGCAAACGGATTGACTTAACGGCTTCTCAGAGTGTTTTTATTGCATTTTCGGAGGCATTTTGAGTCGTTTTATGATGCGTTTTAAGACTGGTTTAATATTCTGTGATATTATTCTGTGATACATTCATGAGATGTAAAATTTTCAGTACGCCTACTTATTTTGCGATTGCATTGCGCACGAAGGTAATATACTCGTATACTTATGTGCTTTTGGATATAATGTTTGTACTAACCTAACATTTTTTTTATGTTATTTGGTAACGAGATGAGCTGGTCGTTTGCCTGATGGTAATCATAACGCCGGCCCATAACAATTGCAGTGCCACCCAGAACTTTGAAACACAAAGGCCTGCGCGGCACTGCAGTGCGCTCGTTACCCTGAGACATTAGGTATTAAGTCTCATAAGCCCAGTAATTTCACTGGCTACTCTGCGCATCAAACCGGAATACAGTAATGCTTGCACACTACGGCTTGGCGGCAGACTTCACAGCAAAGCGGTGGTAACAACCCAGACGGACACTCGCAGAAGAGTTAGTCCTCCCACTAACAAAATCACTGCAAGATGCAGTGATTCCGAGGTGAATTACACTACCTATAATTTTAATGAATAAACTATGCGGATACTCGATCTTCAAATTATCGTAATGTAGTCTCAAATAAAACGTGGGTATAATAAAACGAATATACCAAGACTACAAAATAGAGTTACCACACAAATAAAAGCTTAGTGGAAGTAGGCAGACCTCGGAGAAATTCCGTAAACCAATTCAGGGTATTCGGAAGCCACATCCGTGAAGTGAGAAATACACTTACGCTCTCACACGCCGGAAGGTGTTTGGAAAACGTCGTTTTAGGTGACTGCGAATGTATTCTAGTGTATTTGGTAGTATTCCAAAAGTCCTCTGGAATATCTATATCTATACAAATAAATAAAATTGAACTGTCTGTAATATCAAAATAACAGCTTTTTATTAAATTCATATGAAAGTATATACGGTACCTATAACAAAACAACCGTTAATTCATTTTTTGTCTGTCTGTCTGTCTGTTTGTTCCAGGTAACCTCCGAAACGGCTGAACCGATTTTGACGGGACTTTCACTGGTAGATAGCTGATGTTACAAGGAGTAACATAGGCTACTTTACTAACTTGGATACTAACCTCACGTTAAAAGGATAAGGAGAAGCAGTGATCAAAAATTTTTATGTATGTACACATAGCTATTTTATATTTCCATACAAATTTACCTATCCAATGACTATAATCTGCACTACCTTGTAAAATCACCACATTACACCGAGGTTAACTGGAAGATAATGCTTTATAGCATTAAGTTCGCCTATGTACCTTCAAGTATGATTGTGCTATAAAGAATTTTGTATCTATCTATCAAAAGTGTACCGAGTGAATAAAATAAACAATTGTTTCGAACCAAACAGACCGCTATAACTCTACCCCCAACACTCACAGGTACCTACTCCCTGCCCAGACAGTGCAGTAAGCATTCAAGTGCAAAACACAAATAATACCCGCCACTAGACAGTAAAGAGAAATAACATATTTTATGCACAGGTCTACATGAAAACCTACTACACCGAATACACTTCGCATAAAGAGAACGGTGAAGCATTTTAGCAGTTACGATACGATTTTATGACACGATAAATTATAATTTTACAGAAAGGGCACCTCAAAGGATATTGCAGTTCAGCGTCGCGAGAAGGCAATTAACATTTTTTATTAACAAATTGATTAACTTTTTGAGTTCTGCGTTTAGAGTTCCAGCCGTGCCGGAGGTGGTTCACATATTCCAACCAAGGGTTTTTAACTAACTAAAAAATACTAATTGCTGGTTTTAAAGTCCATTGTTGCGAGCTCAAGAAAGTTTTTTATTTTTATAACAAACTAACCCAGGTTTCGTTGTCCAGCGTCGCGCGTTACGTTTGGTTAAATTCAGTATAGATCGAACTTAGGCCATTAGACATTCTTTATCGCGGAATTAAAACTATAAATTACCCACATTATATAATCTTATTTAAAATGGACTTCCGCAAAGCAACGATTGATTCCATCAACTATACAAATAAATAAAATTTAAGCGTCTCTTTGTAGTATCTAAATAACAGCTTTTTACCAAATGCATATGAAAGTATATACCTATAACAAAATAACCATTTTTAAAGTTTTTGTCTGTCTGTCTGTTTGTTCCGGGTAATCTCCGAAACGGCCGGACCGATTTTGACGGGACTTACCTATAACAAAACAACCATTTTTAAAGTTTTTGTCTGTCTGTCTGTTTGTTCCGGGTAATATCCGCAACGGCTGGACCGATTTTGACGGGACTTTCACTGGCTGATAGCTGATGTTACAAGGAGTAACTTAGGCTACTTTTATTTTTTTTAAAAGAGTTAGGGTTCCACGCTGAAAAATAAAAACCATGAAATCTATTATCTCCGCGCGGGTGAAACTGCGGGCAGCGGCTAGTTTTTTTTTAAATAAAACTGAGGTTGTAAAAGGTACTCCACAGCACTTTGGCTGCCGGACAACGGCAATGCGCTCTCATAGATATCTTATGGTAATATATTTCCCGCGAGCTTCGTTCCTGCGCGATTTGACGCCGGATAATATTTTTGGAATAAGCTATTGTATGGTGGATTTTAAAAATGTTTTTTTTATAATATCCATGGCCAAAAATCGACTTTCTTTTGTTTGCTAACTTTCTACTACTATCTCACCTGATCAAAGGTGGAAAACATTTGACTATTCATTCTTATTCCAAAACTAGCTGCTGCCCCGTGGTTTCACCCGCGTAGAGATTTTGGATATCATGGTTTTTATTATTTTGTGCGGTGCCCTAATTCTTTTTCTAAAATTAAAGTAGCCTAAATTACTCCTTGTAACATCAGCTATCTGCCAGTGAAAGTCCCGTCAAAATCGGTCCAGCCTTTTCGGAGATTACCCGGAACAAACAGACAGACAGACAGACAGACAAACATTTTATAAATGGTTGATTTGTTATAAGTACCGTATGTACTTTCATATGCATTTAGTAAAAAAAACTGTTATTTTGATATTACAAACAGACACCTCACTTTTATTTATTTGTATGCATAGATGTTCCAAATGAGCGCTCTCCAGAGATCATAATAATTTTGATTAAAGTTTCCTATTATGAATTTCACTAGATTTTCATGAAAGTGTGTTGAATTACTATACCTAATATTTATTACACAAGTATTTTGAATTTGACTAGCTTTTTATAAAAGTGGTATAATTTTAATATGATATTTATTTCCGAAAAATCCTAATTCCAAAGTTGTCCCAATTATGCTGTGTTTGTTCACACTTCACAGCATAATGCTGAGATCAGACCTTTTTTAGACATCACTGTACAATGTACATTGCAGCAACCTGAGTATAATGTAGGCATAGTCCATTGTTTGTAAGCTAATTTTTCTTTGTTTATTTTTAGTTATTTTCTACTTTACTTTGTGTTATTGCTGCCTGCATTATTTTTTAGGCTAATTATTTTTATTTTTTATTTTTTTCCACCGTGTTTTTATTCTGTATTATGTTGTCCTGTGCAGTGTTGCCTGAATAAATGTTTTCTTTCTTTCTTTCAATTATAATGGCTCATCCACCACTATCCACCAGTTAGTTATCCATCCACTTTTTTTTATAGAGAAATTATTATATGTGCAGTAAAATTGCAATAAAATTAATCAGATTTTTAACTTCGAGCAACAAAAATCTGGTTAAGACCTCATTAGGCACACCTTATCGATGATAAAATTTTATTACTATCACTACCAGTACAACTACGTGGTCGAACCACATTAGATTATTTATTTATACTTACATAATTACAGATTATCTTTCGTTATCAGCTCCAAGTGGAACAACATTTACAATAATTATAAACGCTTAAATACGTGTGAATGTGCGTCTGAAACTAAGTACTACCAAGCATTGTAATTACTTAGCTAAAACAATTATAAAGTATGCTAATATTAATTATAAATATTTATTCTCTACTGTATACTGTGTACCTTAATATTGTTTAATTAACAGCAGGCAACATAATAAGTAATGTTATTTTTTACTAGCTTCTGCCCGCGGTTTTCACCCGCGTTCCACAGGAACCGTGCATTTTTCCTGAATAAAAAGTATCCTATGTTACTCTCCGGTCCATAAACTATATCTATACCAAAAATCACGTCGATCCGTTGCTCCGTTATTGCGTGAAAGAAGGACAAACTAACAAACCAACAAACACACTTTCGCATTTATAATATTATATAATAGTAGGATTATGTTACCGTTTGGGGCCTATGCGAATAAAGTTATAATTTGAAACACTAGAACCTTTCGAACCTTACTTTTAGTCGAAGCAACACGAGACCAAAATGCTGGCCTGTACTTGGCACAGAGACTAAGCCTTGCCATCCAGCGTGGCAATGCTGCCAGCATTTTGGGAACGTTGCCTACTGGTAGCGGTTTGTTAATTTACGTTTGAATATTATAGTAGTTCTCATTTTTTTTTTATATTATTTGTTTGATAGATTATTTATTTATTTATTGAACCTTGTTTACTACTGAAATAAATATTCTCTGAATTTGGAAAATCGACCAGTGCAATAATTTTCATCACAACATTTTTTATAGATTAGCTGGAGACCACGCAACTATTGAGCTATTTCGTCCAATGATATAATCATAAGCTAAGCCGCAGGAACTTCTTAGTATTTTATTATCGATATCAGTATCAAGTATATCAGTACCAACTGAAAAAATAACTCATTATTTATCAACATTGCATGAAGTTAACAGTAATCAGTGATTCGCTGAAGATTTGTAATAAGAGCAACAAACATGTTGCGTGTGATATTAATTGCAATTTTAAGTTTAATTGTCCTTTATGCTAATGGAGAGAAGAAAGAGGACCTTAGAAAAGTGCATTTGGAAGGGCTTGGAAACGTTTTGGGGATGAAGTTCTGGGATGGAGAGTTCTATGAATTCTTCGGTATTCCATACGCCACTATGCCTAAAGGACGGGACCGATTCAAGGTAACAAAAACTTCGATTCTTTTTAACCAACTTTTTTCCCTTCGCTCTCTGTATTAAATGTATTTTTCCTCATATTCTGTATGGAATAATTTAAAAATGAATTTTTTATCCTCAGATTAACAGGATTGGTTATGTATTTTACTTGGACTTTTATTTTACTATACTACTTTTTGATTGAATTTCTTCGATATCAAACTTTTTACGTTTCAGCCACCTCTACCGCCGCAGCCTTGGGAGGAAGATATGAAAGCCAACCGAGGTCTTCTTATTTGCCATCAAGTTTACTACTCTGATTACAAGGATGAAGGAGATTTGCTTTATGGTGAACAGGACTGCCTAGTCGCTAGCTTCATGGTTCCCAAAATAGCCAGTGAAACGAATCTCGTTCCTGTAATCGTCTACATTCACAGCGGTGCCTATGCTGGAGGCAATGGAAACATGGCTAAATATCATAACCTTGCCAGAGAAGATGTGATTGTTGTTAGCCTCAACTACAGATTAGGAGCGTATGGTTTTGCATGTCTTGGGACAGAAGAGATTCCTGGCAATGCGGCTTTAAAGGACATAGTAGCTGCACTCAAATTTATTAAGAAACATGTAAAGAGTTTTGGTGGAGATCCCGACAACATCACTCTTGCAGGATTTAGTGTAGGTGCAAGTTTGGCCGAAATAGTAGCATTATCTAAAGAAACTCGAGGAATGTTTGACAAAATAGCATTAGATAGTGGCTCAGCTTTAACGCCATTTGCTATAAATAGAAACCCCATAGACACAGCAAGGAATATTGCTATTTCTATTGGATATGAAGACACAGGGAGCTTGGAAGATTTGAATGAATTCCTTTTAGAAGCCGATACTGAAGATTTATTATCTGCTAGCAGACAGTACTTCTTACCTAACAGTACTTTCGGTTTTACACCTTGCATTGAGAATCCAGCTAACCCAGGAGCCGTACTAATTGAATCACCTCTTGAAACACTTAAGAAAGGAAACTATGGAGACTTTGGTCTTCTAATTGGTTTTGCCAATATGGAAGGCATAAGTCGCACCAGCCAATTCGATGAATGGAGTAAACTAATGAATAAAAATTTGGCTGATTTCCTACCTGCCGACTTAGTTTTTAGCAACGATAAAGAAAGGGACGCTTTCATTAAAGAATTAAAGCAGTATTATTTCAATGACAAACCGTTGACTCCGGACTCCGTACAAGAATTTATTGACTATTTTTCTGATTCTATGTTTAAGTACTCCATCATGAAATCAGTTAAACTGCACGCTGAGAATTTGAAGAGACCTATTTATTTGTATGAGTTTACCTATGTTGGGAAACTTAACACCAAACACGCATATATGGACCGGATTAGTGGCGCCAGTCACAGGGATGCTTCTGCATACGTCTTGGACTTCTATGATTGGACTAGAAACTTCACCGATATGGACAAAAGAAATCTTATAGTTTCTATGTGGGCTGATTATCTCAAGTTTGAGTAAGTAAAGTATTACACGATGTAGATAACATTAACCGTAATATAATAAAAGCGAAAGTGTAGTTAATCAATCAGTTGGTTAATCCTTCTTTAGCTACAGATTGACGTGATTTTTGGCATAGATCATATAGTTTATGGACAGGAAAGTAATACTTTTTAACCAGGAAATATGCATGGTTCTCGTGGAAATTCGGGTGAAAGCATAGGCTTCGGCCCACGCTTTCACCCGCCTCAGTATTGATGATATTAGCAAGCATGTACTAGCTGTGAGAGGTGTGGAATCCAATATAACTGATGTTTTTGTTTCGTCCAGTTTTTGTTTATTACGTCTCATAGGTCTCTTCCCAAACACGCAAATAAACTATCTGACTTAGAGGGATAGCAAAGGAATCTAACATTGGGCCAATTTGTACATCTGAATGATACAGATGTGATATTCAATTGGAATTCATAATCATTTTTTTCTATGGACTATCCAAGCATGGCGAGGTGTATTGCATCAGAAACAACGGCGATTTATGTTTCTTTGTTTTATTTTACTAATGCTAATAATAAACAACAAATTTAACCTCCGACGCAAAAAAGAGGGGTATTATATGTTTAACGAGTGTATCTGTGTGTGTGGAGCGATGTTAATTTAGTTTTTTTAAGAAGAGTTTTTTTGATCGAGAATTTTCTAAGCTATGATTAAAAAAAATCTGTTCAACCGTTTGAAGATAGCTCCATTAGGCGGAGGTTTTTAAAAAAAAAATTGTTTCAGGAACCCAACTGCCTACGAAAGTTCTCTACTCAATACCAAATGGTTGAAATATACAAACAAAGATACTAACTACTTAGACTTTGGTGACAAATTAGAAATGAAGAAGGATCTATTTGAAAAGGGATATCAGTTGTGGGACAAGGTTTACAGTAAACATTATTGGACACCAACTGCTGTAAACCCTGATGCTTACAAAGCAAGTGTAAAGGCCAGTGCTAAATCTGCTTCAAAGCTAAAACCAGTAGAAAAGAAGCCTGTTGTTGTAGCTCCAGCAGCAGCCAAGCCGGATGATGAACCCGTGGCTAAGAATCCTGCAGCACCTAATACTGCTGACAAAAAACCAGCTGCATCCAATCCAAGTGGTACTCCATCTTCCTCAAATCCTCCAGTTAAATCTGATACTGAATTTAAAGCTGGAGATTCAAAAGTCAAGAAAACTGAACAGAAACCAGTAGAAAAAAAGTAATTAAGAGGATTTGAAGAAATGAATATAATTGATTGCAATACATATTTTCAGCTTTCATTTTGTACCTATATATTACTGAAAAGTACTGACTAATAGAACTAAATCTTGTAATATATATTTTGAAAAATAGCCACGTCTTGGTTGGTTTGAAGACGAAAATTTAGGAATCAATAATTCACGATTACTGTTATTTTTTTTAATCTCAATTGGTTAGTGATTTGGATTTCGTGTCCAATATCTCACGTGATTATAAATAACAATGCGAACAAAAGTAGTAAACACGATTATCTCATAGTACTGGAACATATTGATGAGATAAATGTGGTCATGCTCCTAATTTGAGGAGCTGTGCTCCTAGCCCAATTTCAGGACTAAACTATTGTAAAACTACTGCAAACATATTACTTACATGTAAACAATTACCTACTACATTGTATACAGCTGCAGTTGTTCTGTAGTCATTTCGTAATTCGCCTCCTAGGATTAGCGTATTAGGTCCTACCTTCAATCATATCAACATTTAAAATCAGATGAGACGAGGTGAGGTCAAATGAAGAAGGATAAAAAAAACCATTTCGAATAAAGATTTTCTTTGAGACTGAACTTTCAATACTTTCAAAGCCTCCCCAATTTATCGCAAAATTGTGCATTTGCTATTCAAAATAGAGTAGACTCTGGCACCCCTCGGGTGAAAAAATATTTCCAATATTTATTGCATCGAAATCGTACGGTATCCACAAAGGAACCGAGGGCCCTTGTTTAGAGGTGTCAGTCACAGAATATCTGTAGGTGCAAGTGACGAGCAGAAAAGGATAAGTTTTGTTTTTCGAGTAACTACCCTTTATATTGTTATTTAGCATCTGAAGAATGAATGATCATACGCTCCATGATGGGTCTGCTTAGTCAAGATAGGAAACGTGCATTTTAAATGTGTTGTCGCTAACAACATGTTACTTGTAATACGAATACTGTAGCTTAGAGAACGTCTGGCACGGAAAGCCTTTTTCAAGATTTCGTTTGCCGTTGTCAGCAAAACTTTAAATATTATTTTTAGGAGGCTATAGGTACTTATAAAACAACAGATCGACCGGTGGTCTAATTTTAAAGCGAGTGAAGCGTCAGTTTTGTCTATTTGAATATTAAATACGTCAGGGTCTATGTAGATGATTAAAAATTGAGCTTTATTTAATAATATGATGAAAATATCACGCTGATCTGCTGCTCTGTTGCTACGTGAAAAAAGGACAATCCAACAAACGCACTTTCACATTAATCAGTCGGAAAACGTGACAATGTACTAACATAGACCACAATCCTAAAAAGCATTTGCACATGGGATATTTTATGTCTCTAATCTTTAGATTTTTATACGCAAACTCGAAGGGTGTCTGTGTCAGACACTCAGACGCTCTCAAATGATGTTAGATCCCTCAGACCCCATAGGGCATAGGTAGTACACCTCAACGCGATAATACGATGCGAGTTCGACAAATTAAGAACATCCTCATAATCCGTCAAGTCACAGCAGAGATTCTATTGGGAATCAAGGCTGTTACATTACTCTTGTTGTTTACGCAATAAATTAAGTAGTTATACTAGGTACTTCCTGCTGCCCACGATTTCACCTTCATGGAAATTACTACAGGAGTCGTGCATTTATCTGGACTCTAAAGTAGACATGGCTACTCAACGGCCCATAAATTATCTCTATTTATAAAAAAAACATGTGGAATTCCTTCCTCCGTGTCTGCGTTGCTGCGTGAAAGAAGGACAAAGTACCAAATCAACACACCAACAAGGCAATAACAGCGAAATTATAACAAACGTTGGGCAATAAACGCACTTTCGCATTATAGGTAATAGCACGGAATTAAAAGGAATTGGCAATGTTACTGACGAAAATAATAATGGAAGTATCTACTATTTTATTACTCTACTCTTATTCAATTCATCATCATCATCAGCCGAAAAGAGTCCACTCTTAAAGCCTCTCTCATGAAGGGTGATTTTGCTGTAATACACCACTCTTGGCAGGCGTCTTGGTGACTGCATAACATTGAAATATTGTTTCTTATGTATATAGATACAAAATTGAAATCACGCGAAGTAGACAATAAAAAACCCAAAGAATTGCTAAGTCAGCCTATTCCGGCTAGCACTTAGATCTACTCAAGCTTTAACGTAATAAAGCTAAATTAATCAAGTACCACTCAATTACAGTAGCTCCACGCTGAGAGGAATGCTCGGCGCGCCGACGAAGCCACCATGTTGTCGTTTGACGACATTCGGCATCCCATATTGACGTAACGCCCGTCTCCAAGCATGTCACGAATGCCTGGCCATCAGGAATGCCAGGTCGGGTACAGGATGCTGGCGTTTCGATCAGGAATTCATATTCTTGATATTAAAACTGCTTGAATATTTAATAAATATCTACTATCTTTTGAAATTTTAATGATGATGGTCAGTGGGAGGGGTCTGTTGCGGATCTGCAGGCGTAAGAGATGAGGTGGTATGTACTATTATTACTGGCCCTGCCAGATAGCCAAACCGCTGAGAAACTTGTGACGACCAGAGAGTAAAATAGGCTACTTATTACTCCAGGAAAATGAGGTGTTCTTCTGCACTGTTTTCAACCTTAAAAGCGAACATATGTTTGGGTTGCAGAATTGCTCAAATTTCTTACTCGTGATTTTATCTAACTGTTTTTTTTCTGTTATCAGTAATGTGCACTTAATAAATAAATAAATCACCAAGCGGGTGAAACTGTGAGCAGAAGCTAGTAATAAAATAAGACTGTTCTGACAGTGTGAAGTCCTGAAGTGACTGTTGACCTTAAAATTTTCAAATCGCCACCAGATTTGTAAACACCCCTTGTACAACAACCCCTGCTCGTTGCATTCCGGCGACGTACCAGCGCTATGCAAATCAAAGCCTATGTCATGATGATATTGCAAGATCAATGAGAACAATAGGGTAGACAGTACTACTATAGACAGACCGTACCACCACCAGGCCAGGCCCTCTTTGAGGCAGGTAGAGGGTTTTTTTATAATATTGGGTAACGAGACGAGCGAGTCCTTTGCCTGATGGTAAGCATAATGCTAGCCCAAGACAATTGCAGTGCCAACCAGGAATTTGAACCACAAAGACCTGTGTGGTATTGCATTGCGCTCGTTACACTGAGGTATTAGGTATAAGTCTCATATGTCCAGTAATTACACTGACTTGTGTCGATGCTGGCATCTCAAACTTAAACCTAATCTTAGTTTCACTCTCTCTTTCCATTAAATTGCATGAGAAAGGGATGGAAGATGTTTTAGAGCTGTCAAATATATTCCATTATCGACAAATGAGACGGCTAAATTCACGGTCGCTAAAACAATAACAATGAATTGCAGTACGTCTGGTCGTCCGATGATATAATGAGGATGGGGTACAAGTGACGCAGCCTCAGTGCGCACTCTCCAAAATGCATCCTGTAGAAAACAAATACTGGCAACCTTGCGTCGATGCTCTCGGCTCTGGAACCTGGTGTCAACAATTGTATTGTTCCCAATGAGCATTATGGCTAGTCTTTCAATGGTTTCCAAGGTCTCGTATGTACCCAAAGAGTCTGTTTATTTATGTTCGCTAAGAAAACATAATTCTTTTTATAATCTCCAAAGTATCCGAAATTCTTTTTAAAACTTCCCTTTGACGTAAATCTAAAATCTTGCGTCCGCAACTCTCCCCCAAAAACTCCGGATGACTGTGCAATTATCAATATCTAAAGCGAGTATCATCAACTCTATATAGTTCCTAACGCGGAACCCTGTCATAATAAGCGCTATAAACTTTTAATACACTTCTTAGTGCAACGTAACATTTTCTTAATTCGACACAGTTGTTGCACGTAGGGATATTTATAGAGTTGATGGTACGTCCAAGCCTCGCCTTTGCGGAAAATTCCTATTCCAGACCTATAAATCAGTTTTTCGTTTATTAAAACACCCCTTGGCACCTTCGATCCGGATTCGCCCCTTGCATTGGAGGGTTATTCTGCACTGCATTCTTGGAAATAGTTTACGTGTAGGAATTAGGGCGTGTAGGGTTAGTTCCTCGATGAGCGAGGCTAAAAAACAACGCAACTGAAATTTCAAGATGAAAATCTATCGCCTAGCTCCTATGATCGGTGTATTCTAGCACCTGCACTTGAAAGCCAGGTCTAGTCTATGTTTCCCCATCTTCCAATATTCCAATATTCCCCATCTTCAACCACATTGTTGCTTCAGGCGAGATCGGGGTCAAAAGCTAAAGCATGGAGTATTTAATAAATCCGGGTGAACCGCTATAACAATGCCATATAGTTCCTTGCACTTAGGCAAAAGGTTTACATGATCATATTTTTATGAAGTTTTAATAGATTTTTTAACAATCTGAACCAATAATTTCTTTTTTTTATATTTGGAATAGGCTTACGTTTGACCACGCTCTCACCTGATGTTAAGCGACGATGAGATCGACGATGTAGCACGCTCGCCTATAAAGAAAAAAGCCTATTCACTCTCGTCTTGAAAACTCCCTAATTATAGCTATTGGGAAACACAGTCTAAACTATTCATACGTTTATGTTATACAAACAACTTGCTTAAAAAATTGTCTAACAAAGACCTTCCCTATTGAAAGCCTCATTTTCAAAATTTTACAGAATATCTGTAAAAATCATTTGTTTCCTTTTGTTCTCACCCCGAAAATTTTCCAAGACACTCAGCGACACCGGAAACAATTAAGACCTTGTTCAGAATACACCCCTATTCCCCCAACGGAGGGCATGTTGTGTTCTTTTTAATCTGCTACCCCTATATAACAGGGCTGTAGACAGGGGGTAATTTTGGAGGTTAAAGGAACCCCGGAAAAAAATATATATTGAGTTTTGTTCAGACATTCTCGCCTCTAATTCACTAAACGATGATCTGTCCGAGGGAAGCCACCCTCTAGGTGATCTTGGTCCGGACCTGCTCTCCATCCCTTGGTAATCTCAACTGTGATGCTGGGACATCGGCGTAAACATTGTTTAATGTTGTTTAAAAAAGGTATAACGGAGATAAGCGAAAGTTAATGGCTTCAATTTTAAAGCCGAAAAAGTTAGACGCAGTTTGGTCGGCAAGGGTGCAAGGCTGCACGCTGATAAGTAATTTAATAGAAGTCAAAGGAAATATACGACTGGGGTGAGAAAAAGTTATAAAAGTGGGAAACCACCTTCTGCAGATCTTGACCAAATTTATTTTGCACCTTCCGGGATTATTAAAAAATTGTTCACATTTCTGAGACATAAATTAAGGCTGGTACCAAGGCTTCTATTGATGTAAGACTAAGTGGCACAAATTATTAACCACGATCGCTGTGTTTCGGCAACTATAAAAAGCAGGTCTCTGGCATTTTCAAAAACATCGCTTCCACATCCGGAAACGCAGGTATTTATATAAGAACTAGCTTCTGCCCGCGGTTTTCACCCGCGTTCCCACTGGAACCGTGCATTTTTCCGGGATAAAAAGTAGCTTATGTTACTCTCCGGTCCATAAACTATATTTTAATGATTAAACGAACTTACCTGTAAGTTAAGTTCTATCATAATTATGTGAAGTAGTGAGTTTGAAGAGATTTTATATATACACTTGTAGTAGCACGCATAATGTCGCCTTGTCTATGCACTAAGTTCAGAGAGAGAAAAAAAAAATATGTAGGTAGACCGCACAATTTCATTATTTCGTGCGGTGGGCTGGTTCTTCATTTAGTTCAGAGCTTATCAGTTCAAGTAGATATTTCACTATTCGGGACCTATGAAATAGGTAATCTGGGTGGGCGGGATGCTATCTCTTCAAACTCACTACTTCACATAATTATGATAGAACTTAACTTACAGGTAAGTTCGTTTAATCATTAAATTATGTTACAGTATTGAGTTTGAAGAGATTTTATATATACACTTGTAGATGTTGAGAGAAGTTGTGAAATATCTATTTCAGTTGAAAGTATTACAGAAGTAAATATATTTAATATTTCTTCAATAAATGACATAATAAATGTACTTAATCACTCAATTAAAAGGTAATGTTTCTTAAATAAACTATTAACATAATAGCTACAGTAAATTTTAGCATAAATCAATCAATTTTACTTCTAGCAAAACAATGATTTGATTCTGTATATGCTGTCTGTTATATGCCTGTTATAAAACTTGGCAAATATTGTAGAGCCGCCGGACCAACCGGCAGTCTTCCTGATAACATTCAAATTCACACCGAGCTTATGAGCTTTTGAGGTGTCTAGTACTATGTGCAGAGTACTGTGTGATATCTATTCCACAGACCCACAACGTATACTCTTTATCCATCTGCTAAGTGTTTGGGGAGAAACTTTATTATATGGTTTTTTATAGAAATAAAAATAGAGGTGTGATGATCACGTAATGCCGCTACATTACTTTTAGATAATCCGTTAATAATTAAGCCGGACCTATGTCAGGTCTGTCTCGAAAAATTGGCAGCATCAGCGTTGGCTGAGTTGCGTTTACACTTGACGTTTTTATTAAGTCAGGGATCCTAATGGAAATATCATTCCGCCAATTTTGAAAATTTCGGATATCTATTTTTGAAATAGTTTGTACTCTATGCGCTGTTACCAGCGCCAGCAGGGTAACTAGCTTCTTTAGTGATTTTTTCTAAAGAATGAGATTAATTAGGAATCCAAGTGGCTAGAGTTTCAATTACTAATGTAGTATCCCAGTGGATTCATACTTGGGTAAGGGAGGGCGAAGCCTAAATATACCCTTAAAACACAGTCGTCTGTGCTTATCTGACTTCCTAATACTAAGGAAGGTGTAGATCTAAACCCATTTAGAGTGCCGTATAGCGCTCCCGATTGAAATAACTCTGTTAAAACATGAATAATAACTGGAATGTGTAAGTATCATATCACTTAATTTAATTATCTGACAGAGACGCTATTAATGTGTCTAAAGACCCGGGAGGGAGTTTTCTTATTAGAGACTCCCGCACAATACTCCGGCATCCAGGGTGATCTGCCGCTGGATCTGGCAGAAACTGGAATGAGAGATTATTAGGTCCTCAGAAGTTTGAAAAAACCAGTGGTTTAGTTTGTAAAAAACTGGTTAAATAGGGGATACCAAGGTTCAGCTGGCCATGTTGGCCCGACCAGTATGCACTTAGCTTTGTCGCTAATAATTTTCATCAATGCTTTTTTAAAATTATTGAGAAGGAAGGGAACCCGTTTTTACGGGTTCCTGGTTCATGGTATTTTTATACAATTTTGACCAATTCACAGAGAAAGCGTCAAGCATCAGGGTCTTTGTGCCATGATATGTATACAGGACATTTTTTATTTATTCAACTAGCAATCATGTCAATCTCTGGTAGCCAGAAATTGTTAATTATTTGCTGAAAGGCAAGATCAGATAGTTCCCATTCAATATCCGGGTGAATACACCTTGATTCAGTATCTGCTATAGTATTTTCTGTAGATGGAATGTATAGCGCTGTTATAAATAGAATTCGCGCTTCACACCATTGTCGTATATCTTTGGTCAGTTTGTGAGATGGGGGAATTGGATTCCTCCCATACGATTAATGTAAAAAATCGCAGTTGTATTATCTATTCGCAAGATAATATGACAATTGGATAAATCCTCTAGACAAATTTTTAATCTTATGAATGTGAAGTTTTCTTTCTTCCCGACTTCAGCTACCGCTTGCCGTTTTTCCCGCACAGGCTATCCTCCAACCCCCCATAGTCGAAGCATCTGAATTCGTCAAATTTAATTTGATTTTTTGGATTTTCGATAGATTTAATCCACCAATCGAAATCTGACTGTAAACTTACAGGCAAATTCATGTATGTACTTTTCATTTTTGTAATGTTATCCATACATTCGCTATAGCTATGTGATATTGGACAGGTATCGTTAAGATATATTGCCGATAAATAATCAGCACAGCGTGGCATTCTGACCACCGTTTTCATTATTTTTGTGAAGACAAAAGGTGCCGTATTGACACCAAACGGTAGGGCATTAAATTCATACAAGTTACCGTTCAAACTAAGTCTTGAATATTTTTTAGAGTTATCATGAACTTTCACTTAATAATATGCGTCTTTGAGATCAATAGTTGACCTGAGACAACATCTTGAGATTAGTTTGATCATTATTCTAAAATCTTCTAATTCAAATGAACGTGTTGAATGAACTCGTTTAGCTTTTTCAAATTTAGGATAAAGCGTGCTTTTCCGTTCGGTTTGGGTAAAAAGATATTGGATATCCTCACAGGGCTCACAGTGAGGTATAGCACCTATAGAAATTAAATTATGTATAGCTTGATCAAATTCAAGTTTTTCTGAGTGTGCATAATTTCGGGGTTGAGGTATACAATGCTGATATGGAGTTTCAGTGAACGGAATTTCATAACCACGTATCCACGATAAAATTATTTTATCTGTGGTTATTTGTGACCATTGGTTGTAAAAAACAAATAGTCTACCGGCGTAATTTACCGTATTGTCTAGCGGCGGCCGCGACTGAAGTTCAGTCGCGATGTCCTCGATGATGGCGAGTGCTGTTGCCTCTGAGGTGCAGACTCCTTCATCTTTGAGGGCGCCGATGGCTGCTGTCTGTGGTTTTGAACCGGAGCCTTCCCGTTTCAATTTCTGTTAACGACTTGATGCTTTGGTTTTGTAGCAGTAGTCTTGTTAGAGGTGGAAGCTTTGAGATCCACACCTGTTTTATTGATCGCTTTTGCGGTCTTTAAAGTTTCGGCTAGTTCTTGGCTACAAGAAAACTATCTATTATCGTGAGCAGCATCTGATCTTTCAAGTCCTTCTTTAGTACAGCCAATATGAAATTTCGCCTCGTTATTGACTCACTGAGTTGTGTGTCACAGATGATGCGCCCAGCATCAATCAGCAGCTTTAGAACAGTTGGATCTTTATTATCCTTACTAAGAAGAGTCTTATAGGCTCGTCAAGACAAGCAATACCGCTGCTAATTTTGCCTTAGCTTGGTTCTGTTCGTGGAACATCCTCACTGTTGGAAGCACCTTTAATCACTGGTGGTGGAGATACATCCTCCAGTATTATCAAGTTGGCTATATCCAGCGAACGATCGGAACTCGCGTGTAACGCGCTAGTCGACGGTCTTGGTTCGCGTAGCTCTTGATTTTCGTTTTCAACATTAACAGCAAATTGCAAATTTGTGTCTAATATACGTAATTATACGTATACCTTCATATTATTATCATAGGATAACCTCAACAAGTTGCTATATGCATGGCGTATTAGGTACGCATAGGTATACAGCGAGTAAGATGAACTCGTGGCGTTGCATCGTGAACTCGAGTAAAAAATAGGTTAAGTAACAACTCGAATCGTTGGAACGTGAAACCTCGTATACATTATTATCGGTAAGTGGCAACTCGAATTGTTGAAACGTGAACATTAGAACTTAACTTATATAGTTAAAATGTTACCTTCCGGTTCGTTTCATATTATTATTATAGGACAACCTCAACAGGTTGCTACATGCATGGCGTATTAGGTACGCATAGGTATACAGCGAGTAAGATGAACTCGAGTAAAAAATAGGTTAAGTAACAACTTGAACCATTGGAACGTTAAACATCGTATGTATTTAAGTGACAACTCAAACGTGAACCGAAGAAATTGCAAATTACTTAAATAGTTAAAATGTTACCTTTCGGGTCGTTTCATCTTTTTATTATTATAGATAACCTCAACAGGTTGCTATATGAATGGCGTATTAGGTACGCATAGTTATACAGCGAGTAAAATGAACTCGAGTAAGAAGTAGGTTAAGTAACAACTTGAATCGTTGGAACGTTAAACCTCGTATGCATTATTATCGTTAAGTGACAACTCCAATCGTTGAAACGTGAACATTAGAACTTAACTTAAATAGTTAAAATGTTACCTTTCGGGTCGTTTCATATTATTATTATAGAATAACCTCAACAGGTTGCTATATGCATGGCGTATTAGGTACGCATAGGTATACAGCGAGTAAGATGAACTCGAGTAAAAAGTAGGTTAAGTAACAACTCGAATCGTTGGAACGTTAAACCTCGTATGCATTATTATCGTTAAGTGACAACTCCAATCGTTGAAACGTGAACATTAGAACTTAACTTAAATAGTTAAAATGTTACCTTTCGGGTCGTTTCATATTATTATTATAAGGTTGCTATATGGATGGCGTATTAAGTACGCATAGGTATACAGCGAGTAAGATGAACTCGTGGCGTTGCATCGTGAACTCGAGTAAAAAAATGGGTTAAGTAAGAACTCGAATCGTTGGAACGTGAAACCTCATATGCAATCGATAGTTATCGGTAATTGTGCAAATTACTTACAAATATTCCCACTCGTCGTTATGTTTCCTCTTCGGCATCTTGATTTTGACGAAAAAACTTGTTAACACGGAGAAACTTAGAAAAACCAACTTTGTAGTGCGACGCGGCGGAGCACTGCAACGTGAATGAAGAACCAGCCCACCGCACGAAATAATGAAATTGTGCGGTCTACCTACATATTTTTTTTTTTCTCTCTCTGAACTTAGTGCATAGACAAGGCGACATTATGCGTGCTACTACAAGTGTATATATAAAATCTCTTCAAACTCAATACTGTAACATAATTATACCAAAAATCACGTCGATCCGTTGCTCCGTTACTGCGTAAAGGAGGACAAACCAACAAACCAACAAACACACTTTCGCATTTATAATATTAGTAGGAACCCTACTAGGGTTTAAATATAAGCAAAAACTGAATCCAATTCTGAAACCTTCCACTATTTTCATTTCACGTATTTTTTACGAAAATCCGTCCCAAATTGTAACTACATTTAAAAACAACTCAATAACCAGCGCCTGTTGGAACTCCATTATTGCCCTCCATATGTACACGAGCCTCGAAATTACCACCACAATGCCGGACTGAAATTAAATAACACTTGTTCAGCACAAAAGGGACTGATTGAGGGCTAAGGGACAGTTGTATAAACAGTAAGGACAGTTACAGTTATTACAAGCTGTTGCCCGCGGTTTCACCCGCGTGGAGGTATTGGATTTCAAGGTTTTTATTTTTTTTAAATTAAAGTAACCTAAGTTACTCCTTGTAACATCAACTAACTGCCAGTGAAAGTCCTGTCAAAATCGGTCCAGTAGTTTCGGAGATTACCTGTAACAAACAGACAGAGAGACAGACAAAAATTTTAAAAATGGTTGTTTTGTTATATGTGCCGTATATACTTTCATATGCATTTAGTAAAAAGCTGTTATTTTGATATTACAAACAGACACTTCAATTTTATTTATTTCTATAGATCCTACACAAATAAAAAAATATTTTACTACAATTAGTATAATCACTGTTTCTTTTTTATTTCCCTTTGTCATAATTTTATTTCATTATATTTCATTCACATTAAAGTCAGATCTTAACGTCTGATTTAGCGTTGCGGCTTTGTATTCATTTAGTGCAGCAAGTTTGTATAGCGCGCCCTTACTGTTTATATAATAAATAATATGGCTAAGAGACCAATGGCACTTAAAAAGCTTTCAATTATCCAACTGTCAAACACAATACATGGTAGGAAACACAATGAAGAGTGAAAAACAGCCGATCGAATGTTTTGTGATGTTTATGGTAGGTGTGGATCTGATAGGAATTTGATTGAAGTAGGTAGAAAGTAACGGGATTATATTATTGTTATATAAAATATTTTTGTTAGTGGTAGGTAGGACTAACTCTTCGGCGGCGTCCGTCTAGGTTACTACCATCGCTTTGCTCGTGAAGTCTGCCGCCAAGCATTACTGTGAGCCAAGAGCCTTTTCCTTCCATTATCAAGGAAGCGAAACCTTACAAGCAGAAACAGATGTAAAAATCGATTTGGTAGGCTAATTTCTGTAGCGCGTACTTTGATGAAGACACTGTAATCTAGGTAGAACAGTTAAAAAAACAGAAAAATAATTATGTTAACCAAGATGAAGCATTTCAACCCCAGTTACCCCTAAAATTGCCAGCCTTTTACCGAGCAGCATTTACCTACCTACGAACTCTCGGGAAATTAACTTGTCTCTTGTATTACCTCTCATACATAATTTTAACTTATTAACACTTGGCTTACTTTAATTAAATTTGAAGATATTAACTCATAGGAAAAAGCTTTAATTACATCGAATTAAAAATTAATTTTGGCATGAAAGCAATGACAAAATTTACGTGAGATATCATAATGAAAATTATATTATAATTTTATAAGGAGTTTGAATTGAACATTCAACAAAATAATTTAATTACATTTTCGCTTAACTAAGGCGCGAAAAGTAATTTATAAAGCGACGATGGCTTTTTATACCATAGGAGACAAGCGGGTCGTTTGTCTAATGGTAAGCATTACGCCAACCCATGATAATTGCAGTGCCACTCAGAACTCAGAACTTTGATACACAAAGGCCTGCGCGGCACTGCAGTGTGCGGAACTCAGTAATTTCACTGACCACTTTGCTCATCAACCTATTTATATTATTTAAGGGCCAATTTTTAATAGTCAGATAGCGTACTGTTAGATAATTCCCTGAAACATCCAAGTCTGTGGTAAAGACAGACGTAAATAAATTTTATGGCATTATAAAGAAATAAACCTTAGTTAGCTAACGGGCCATTAATTCTAAAATGAAAGACCTGAAAAACACTAAAAACAACTAAAATTAATTTATTTGATAGCAATCAGTTAGTTAAAGTGCAATTGAAAAATCGGCACTTAGTCGGTACTTATGTAAAAGCTGTAAGTTAGTAAGGCCTAAGGCCTAAGGCCTAGGCCTTACTAACTATCTTACAAAATTCATGAAAATTTAATTTTTGGTGCTCTTCGTTAACTTGTAAATGTAAAGCCTTCAGGCACGTTTTCATGTCGTAATAATTATATTCAATTAACAAACATGTACAAAAAAGTAGTAATTCAAGGGCAGCGTAGCGGAAACACTTGTCCAATCCTTTGAAGCCCTTAAAGACTGCTTTTCATTAAGGCACTGCACAATTTTTCATATTATAACATTATTTTCAAAGGGCCCTTGAGGCTCTTGTCTAGTCTTGCTTACCCTCACACGGCTTTAGGAGACATCCTGGCGTAAGTTTTACTAAAAAGCTTTTTAGTATTTTTTCTTAATATTTTCATTTTAGGTTTTAATGTAAAAAAGGTCGTGGCAAAAGGTATGTGTGTGAGAAGATAGAAAGGTCGACACGTTTTTTTGTGATTTAGGTCGGTATAAGTCATTGAAAAATTGTGGCTATCAAAGGAAGTTATCGGTACACACCAATAAGTGCTATGAGGCAGATTTTCGTCTTTAGATAGCCAGGCAAGCATTAGAAAATGCCACCATGCTATAGTTATCATAATCATTTTCCTTCCCCAACAGCTTAAGCACAAACGTAGCTACGAACTGGTCTGTCCGTTACCCTAATGTATCTGTCAGCCATCGAGTTTCCCAAAACTAATACAAAATATGGATACTTCGTTTCACTCCCCATGCAAAATAAGACAACAGATGCACCTCTCCGCACCTCCCTAAAACAATACCAGATAAGTCCAATTTGAAACGGAATAGTGTGAATCGAAAAGAGAATAAAAATTTCGCAGACTGCAAGGATCGTCTAGACGCCGCCGGCTGGTGACATCTGGTTGGAAACTTACCGAGGACTCGCTGTGATGTCTCTGTATTTAAGTATTTTATGAGTTTTTATGGAGATAGAGAAAACGTCCCTTCTATCATCGGGTATGGGAATCGAACGAGAAGCTTGATTACTAATTATATAACTTAGTCATCTGCGTGAGTCCGGCTGCGTACAATCACATTGCTGATTTTATCTGCCTCCAATAAAATTCCGGTTGGAAGGATAAGATAGTGAAATTATTGGGCTTAAGGGAAATACGAGCTGATTGCTCAGACCATTATCTCACCTACTGGTTTGCAATGATGCAGTCGATGGGGAAACATATTTGTCTAGAATTCTAGAAGATAATCAAAAGCAACTTGAAGAAGCCCATGTCATAGCTAAATATAGACTTAGTGACGTCTAATTACATGGGCAGTATTATACGCTCAGTCACAATTAAACGTTGCCTTCTAAAACGTATTGAAGCAGTTTCTACTTGTTTACCATGACATTCAGAAATGCTAACTCAGTTCGTCTCAGTCTGCAGGGATGTACTGGAGTATTATTTTATCAGATGGTAGGACGAACTCTGCGAGAGTCCGACTGGGTATTTACTACCGCTTTGCTCGTGTGTGATTTTTTTTTTTTTTTAATTTTTTTGGTAACGAGACGAGCTGGTCGTTAGCCTGATGGTAAGCATAACACCGACCCATGACAATTACAGTGCCATCCAGAACTTTGAAACACAAAGGCCTGCGCTGCACTTCAGTGCCCTCGTTACCCTGAGACATTAGGTATTAAGTCTCATAAGCCCAGTAATTTCACTGGATACTCTGCTCATCAAACCGGAACACAGTAATGCTTGCACATTACTGCTTGGCGGCAGACTTCACGAGCAAAGCGGTGGTAACAACCCAGACGGAAACTCGCAGAAGAGTAAGTCCTACCACTAACAAAATTTATTTAATTTAGATTATTTTGGTTCAAATCCTAAAACCTTTCTCCGACTATCCTCGCATCCTCCAGCCATCAGGTTACTAATAAATATTCAGGCGGCACGTCGAATATACGACTTTTAATTGAAAACCAACGATTATACCGCGCCCTGTTGCATATTGATAGTTGCTATTATATTTTTAAATGGATGCAACCTTCTGCTGTCGATGGCTGTGATTGGTGAATTGGGGATAGGTTTTAGAAAAATTGCAATGTGGAAATAAATGAAACTTAGCATGTTGGCACCCATTTTTTGAATGGTTTCAACTATCAGTTTGTAAATCTTGCTTACCTATCGATGTTCTACCTAAGATAATCAGATGGTTTACCGGCACTTATCTAAGCTTACCTGTTGTCTATTTCTTGCTCCGAATAATAGGTGTAGGCATTACGGACGACACTCGGCCCCTCGCATATACCAGCTGTAAACTTATATACTCTTTGGTTGAACCATAGGTCTTTGACTGAATAAAATCTTACCTGTACTGTGGACACGCGTTTTACCGTTCTGCGCCCGCCCCTCTCTAACGCGGCACCCGTGTTACACAATTAAATAAACAGTAATTGCTAAAGGTGAAAATACACGGTTCAACCAAATTGAATCACTTTGGTTGAATGGAGCAGAAATGAAAGGAATGCTGTTGTTGCAATGACATTGAATGATTCACTTATAAGTTTACATGGATCAATTTGGTTGCTTCATCCAAATTGAAAGACAAAAGTGAACCGTGTATTATGAACTTTTATATCTAGTAGTCAAAATTCCCTCTCATAAAATCGGATATCCGCAAACCATCTACCGGTTCCGTAGTGATGTTCAATTAATCGCAGTTCCGGACTACGGGCTACAATCACGGCACCGCACCGGTACCTACTATGAATATTTATGTCCGATTCCCTCACTACATCTGAGCACTGTTCATTGTTGGAATTCACAAGTTTACAAGTATTTTAATGCTTTTTAACTTTAACTTTTGAATTTTAACGCATCATCACTTACCGAGAGATAGTAGTCAAACCCAAGCCTAGTATATAACATAATAAACAAGTCGAGGTAACAAAAGTTACACAAAAAAAATCGACTTCGAAAAATCAGCAATGAAAAAATGCACTAAAAAGTAAAAAAGCAATTTTGTTTACTTGGATGACATAATATTTTCAGTTATTTTTATATATAAACAAAACTACTGAACCGATTTTGATAAAAATTCTATGTGACCAATCTGAAAGTATATATATCCTATCCATTAAAGAAATAATTTTCAAAATCGGTTTATAAATGACGGAGTAATGAGGTAACAAATATATAATAAAAATACCAACCGAATTGAGGACCTCCTCCTTTTTTTGAAGTCAGTTAAAAAATACTTTACTATTATAAAATTACACAAATCGAGAACATGTTAAGGGCACCAGAGGCTATAGGGGTGTACTTTCGGATTTATAATAAGTTATTAGTACGGATTTGTGAACTTGTATAATACTGGAGAATAGAGCCCTGAATGAAATTTCGGCGGTGAATCCGGAGTTTTGGTTAAGTGCATGCTGACAAGATTTGAGATCGGATGCAAGTTGTTGAGTTTAGGGATGCGATTAAGGAAGTTATAGTTATGGAATATATTACCACAATATTAGCCAAATTTTAGAAAATTTGCCTTGCCAGGCATGTTGCATTTAGAGGACGTTTTATGATAATGTACTGTTTATATTTGCAGTTGTACCTATATAACTGAAATTCTGGTCAACTATGAGTTTCCAAGTGCAACAGCATCGTCACTTCACACCACGCAAGCATTACTGTGTTCCGGTTTGATGAGCAAAGTAGCCAGTGAAATTACTGAGCTTATGACACTTAATATTTATATATATATTATAATTATTTGACGTATCATTGTCCGGAGGTTCGTGATGTCATAGGTGTGGGTTCCGACTGAAAATCAGTTATTAAGGTACTTGGACCTTAATTGCATGCTGAGTCGGGACCCTTGTCATGGCATCACGCAACATTGGGTGTTCTAATTTTCTACTTGCCTGTTTGTTAAAAATTTTATTTTTTGTATGTGTAAAACTGTAATTTTGTGTGATGACCTGAAATAAATGTATTTTCTTTCTTTATTTCTTTCTTTCTAATACCTAATGTCTCAGGGCTCACTGCAATGCCGCGCAGGCCTTTGTGTTTCAAATGTCTGAGTGGCACTGCAATTTTTATGGGCCGGCGTTATGCTTACCATCAGGCAAACGACCAGCTCGTCTCGTTGACTAATAACATAAAAAAACCATTTGACCAATGAACACGGAAAGAACAAACGACACTCTATTTTCTTTTCACGCCATAAATCTACTTCAAGTATACCTGAACAACCCATTTTTGCTTGTACAACCAATTTTTCAGAACGTACGGGTTTTGACGTTAAAATTTTAACGTAGTCCCGTATAAATCAACGGGGCGGTGACTCGGTCAGCTTTTAACACCGTTACGGAAACAGTTACTTGCAATAAATATGGGGCCTGCTTGAGAAATCAAAATATTGGCACTTTTTTGACTCCGATGTTTTCAAAATTCATCAAAGCATAAATTCGACCACCCAAGCATTGCTCACATCTTTTTTCTTTTTTCACTTTTTTGGAGCAGTGTAAAGAAATACCGGATGAAAACATTTGACTCCTTACAGAGTCCAATTTGATATCTCAAGGATCGTTCTTGAACCAGAAAATTAGAATTAACATCTAGTATTGAAATATAGTCATAACGCGACTTAGCACCTCTACACATTAGGTACACCGGTTTAAAACGGTATTACAATAGGATATTCGTCGAAGAACTCGTTGACCTTATTAAAACCGGTTTAATCGTTAAACCTCGCATTATTGCGAGAAAGCCCATAAACAAATATTATAAAATACATGGATATCTTTAAACAATGCTTTAAACGATTCCCCTCAGTTAAAGTTAGACAATGGCTCAGTTATTACAGATGGCATTGGCAGTAACTACTTACCAACAGGTGTGCGGGATATCTGTTTTACATGATAAAATAATTTAAAAAAAGCACTTTAAAACAGTTTTATAAAAAACTAGACTGCCCGCGGCTTCACCCGCGTGGAGTTTCCCTCAGAAATCGGGCATTTTTTCCGGGATATAAATTAGCTCAAGTTACTTTCCGGCCCAAAACCGGTTCAAAAAAGCAAAAACTGACGTCGTCCGTAGCTGCAAGAAACCAACAACAAATCAACAAACACACTTTCGCATGTATAGTAAGTACGGATAGTACGGATTTTGTAAATATGGCTCGATTGAACGAAGCTGTCTCTTTTATTTGGCCAGCAGTGTACTCATTGACCGAGAACGTGCTGACGTGGAAGGGTCTACGTATTAGGAGCCCTTTAAAATGCAAAGTTCAATATTATAATAATGTGTTTCGAAGCCCGATAATGTATTGGTAATCGGATTATCCTCTGAGCTACCTGCTTCTAATGATGTTATAATATTTCGCTGTATAGAATGTTGTTGTGTCTAAAGTCATATATATAACAAGTTGCTGCCCGCGTTGAGATATTGAATTTCATGGGTTTTATTTTTTTGCGTGGAACCCTAATTCTTTTTCTAAAATTAAACAAGCCTAAGTTACACCTTGTAAAATCAGCTATCTGCCCGTGAAAGTTCCATCAAAATCGGTCCAGCCGTTTCAGAGATTACCCGGAATAAACAGACAGACAGACAAAAATTTTAAAAATGGTTGTTTTGTTATAGGTATCGTATATACTTTCATATATGCATTTAGTAAAAAGCTGTTATTTTGATATTAGGTAGAAACAGACACTTCAATTTTATTTATTTGTATGTACTTACATATGTATGTATAGATATATATACTGTACTAGCTTCTGCCCGTGGTTTTCACTCGCGCAGCGAATAAATAAAAAGTCATTCGACTTTTGTATTTATTTCTTTATATAGTTTATGGACCGGAGAGTAACATAATATGATACTTTTTATCCCAGAAAAATGCACGGTTCCTGCGGGAACGCGGGTGAAAACCACGGGCAGAAGCTAGTATATATATCTATACATACGTATGTAAGTACATACAAATAAATAAAATTGAAGTGTCTGTTTGTGTGTGTGGTTATTGAAGTGTGTGTTTAATACAAAAGTCGAATGACTTTTTATTTATTTCTTTTGTATTGTGCACCGAGACAAAATTAAACGCGCTTAAATAGTGATAAAAGAAATATAAAATTGCAGTAAAGCACAATTCAAGTGCCCAAAATTTTAATGCTCCAATTTTATAGTCAGCAACAAATTCTCCGTAGCTTCGCAAAGGCTCATTAACGCTTCTCTTAAGAGGTTCATTTCAACAATTCGTTCACTGCAAGCCAACTGTCGCAAAAGAAAACCAATATAATCTGGTTGATGGGACGCGTAACCAAACGTAACCTGCCTGCTGCGTCCCCGCGTGTTATCTAATACATAGGTACATTATATACAAATAAATAAAATTGAAGTGTCTGTTTGTAATATCAAAATAACAGCTTTATACTAAATGCATATGAAAGTATACACGGTACCTATACAAAACAACCATTTTTTTAAAAATTGTCTGTCTTTCGGTCTGTCTGTTTGTTCCGGGTAATCTCCGAAAATGCTGGACCGATTGTGACGGGACTTTCACTAGCAGATAGCTGATGCTACAAGGAGTAACATATGCTACTTTAATTTCATAAAAAGAATTAGGGTTCCGCGCAAAAAATAAAACCCATGAAATCCAATATCTCCCCGCGGTTTCAGCAGCTAGTTAAGTATATATTTATTAATCGTAACCTATGAAAATTATTTTGATGTATAAGCTATATATCTGTAAAGTTTCATCTAACTCAGTGGTTTTTGCGTGAATGTATAACAAACAAATATCCATCCATCCTCACAAACCTTCGCGTGAATAATATTAGTAAGAAGGAATTAAGTAGGTAACATCACTAAATATTACAGTCAGTTTCAAGTTTTAACTGCGTCGTTTCGATTCTGCGACAGAGGATAGCAGTTTTGAAACGCTCGTTAAATTAAATAGTAACGTTCAGATACACAATGTAAAGGATCTCTTATTATTTGCCGCTGTTAAGATTCTATCGGTTACCTTAGGAACACTAATCACCCTTACTATAAGCTTAGCGATCATGTGTTCGAGAAAATGACGAACACGAAAAACAGTGAACAAACCGAAGTGAGAATAGAACAGAGTACTAATAGAATTAAAAAAAAATTTTTGGTGATGTTCTCCCAATATTTCAAGGATGGTCGTTTCGTAAATTTCTGAAAGAATACCACCCCTAAAGTTGTAAAAATGGTGGATGAAATTTCTTTTATATAGATAGATAGATAGATAACTCTTTATTGTACACGAACATAATACAAAAGTGAACATAACTAAATAAGGTATAGTAAGTACAAAGGGCGGTCTTATCGCTAAATAGCGATCTCTTCCAGACACCTCGATATTTGCGTCGAAGTCCGTTCCCGCCTCTAAAAGTGTTTTTAAAAACGTTGTTATGAAAACGTAAACGTGGTAGGGGAAAATTGTATTCAATATCGCCATGTTGCAAGGGTCCATCGCGTTAGCATTTATATAGGTAGGTATATATCTATATACCTAATGAAATAGCAAGGGTTGGAAAACAAAGAGGGAGAAAATCAGTGCATGATCATTAGGGGGCTATAATAAGATAAGATCTTGGGATACGTAATTACTGTAACAGCTTAAATGTAAAGGAAGATTCCCTGCGTGATAAAATCTGAAATGAGGAGATCCGCAGGAGAACGAAAGTCTAAATAGTTCTCAAATTTAGCATGTTGAAATGGGCAGGCCACATTCTCGCAGAACCAATACTAGTAGAAAAAGCTGATAATATTCAAAGATTAGAGCAAATTGTCTTGTATAGCTAAGAACATTTTCGATTAATTAGCCTTTCAAACAAAAAAAGAAAAACCAAATCGGTTCAGCTGATTGGGAGCTAGAGGGACTCACTTTTTGCATCGGGAGTTAAATATACTCAAAACTGACTTTAAAAATTAAAAAATGAATCGTCAAAATCGGTTCGAAACCGGCGAAGAAACCGGTGAACATACATAAAAAACATAGGATAACCGATGGGAAAGAAAAGTTCTCGAGTGGAGACCACGAACCGGAAGACGTATCTAGTGCAGGCCGGGCCCTCACTATGTGAGGTTATTTTTATAACGTTTTTTTCCTCTTAATTGATTGTATATAAGTAACGCATTTTTCTTTGTTCCTTCAACTAGACATGCACTATAAAATGCCCAACCAATATCAATCATCAAAATAATTCAGATTAATGGAAAGGAAAATTAGTAATTCTATATACATGACCGTAAGAGAGAAAGCCTTATAAATCTGACACGCTTAACCCTTTAAACCTGGAAGGGTCAACGCAAAAACTTCATCGTTAATTCAAGGCTCAGGTGGTCAGTTGTATGGGATAAGTCATGAGTAACACAGTACACACATAATCATAATGATTGTGTAGGGATATTTCATTTCGAAATCATTTCCTTGGAAAGTGTTTGGCTAATTTGAAAATGGAATTGAAACTCGTAGGACGAATATTCAAAATTTAAAAAGTAAAAAGGAACTCTGACTAAAGTTTTTCAAAATTGTAAATCTGCACTAAGGACTCGTTTAAGTAACTATTAAATTACTCCGAGTCACATGATATGGAAAAATTGAATCAACGTCGTTTGTTCCATTTTGAAAATTAAAAATTAAAAATGACACAATTATCAAAAGTTAATTCCATGGAAACTCCAATTTATTTTTTACTGCGTTTGTTTGTCCTAACTTTTATTTGAACTAGTGTTACCGATTGTATATAATTTATTACATTTATGGTATAATAATTTATTGTGATAAAAACGATAAGATCCAATTACCTACATTTAACATTGTATGCTATCAGCACACACACACGCACACACGCACACGCACACGCACACGCACACGCACACGCACACGCACACGCACACGCACACGCACACGCACACGCACACGCACACGCACACGCACACGCACACGCACACGCACTCGCACACGCGCACGCACATACACACGCGCACGCACACGCTTACGCACACGCACACGCTTACGCACACGCACACGCACACGCACACGCACACACACCGCATACGCACACGCACACACACACACGCATACACACATGCGCACACACATGCACACACACACAAACATAACATTATTGACAGTATGCAAATTATTGTTATTCATATTGTGTTTGTGCGGGTAGACGAAAAATAAAATAGTCGTAGTTTAAAACACAAGCTCCAAATAGATGCGACATCTAGCTTTGAGTTTCTGAGTTGTACCAAACTCACAAATCAAATCCCAGATCAGTACCGTGACAGACTCTGACAGAGGTACGCACGCTGTTCTCGGCAATCGACACATTTTGACAGGTGTCCTAGGTCTGAGTGGCAGAGGAACAGCGACAATGATGTGATAAGCCACGTCTGCAGAGGATTTAGGCGAACATTGTCGGAAATGACGAGTGGGTATTTGATGAATTTAGGATTTCGGAGCGAAAATTTTGTTTTAAGTTATTTAAGACAGGTCGACTTCGCTTGGTGCATAGACACTGGGCGACAGATGAATGCTCTTGCTGTATAAAAACTTGAACGTATACCTTTATGTATGTAGTAATTAAATTATATTTTCTCCCAGCAGTGACGTTACTGATTTGTGAAATATTGCTTTTTGCCACGTCACAGAATAAAGTATAGTACCACAAGTGCTCGGTGAACCGGGTGGAGGTAGAGAACCGTGCATTTTTCTAAGAAAAAATAGGCCGAAAAAGGAATCGATCACTACAATTCCATCGATCCACGCGTCGTGGATTGAGGGGAACGATGGTCCAATTTCGAGCACACAGACGCTCATTCCATTCCGGGCACGCCATAACTCCATTTTTGGTCATTCTGCGTCCCGACACATCTCGAGTAGTGCAAACTAAGTACGAAATGGATCGTAATATCGGCCACGCACGACGAGTTGGAACGTTGCAGTAAAGTAGCTTATACATCAGGATAACACATCGACTACAATTTATAAACATACATACCATACGGGTGAAGGCACGTGCTTTAATGATTAGAGTCATAGTATAGAAACAAAAAGTATGTTATCTTTATAGAGCGATACGTGCATAGCTTGCATGTGTGCGCGCCAGTACGCACACATCCACAAGGACAATATACGTTCGAGGTGCGTAGCGAGAGGCAACTGGCACAGCGACCTCTTCTTTCCGATGATGTAGGAAGGAGGCAACTTAGAGTCACTACAACTGGCACAGGGGCTATTCCCGACCCCTGTATCCTGACGATCCAAGCCGAGGTTAGAACTGCGTCAAATGCTGGTTCAAATCACACCCCACAAAATGGGGATGACCTAGTCGCCACACACTATTTTTACAGCTGAGCGCCGTCACGCTTTCTCACCATTCGGAGACGCTGTACTTAAAGGTCAAAAGACTAAAAACTGTCCTTCAAAGAAAAATTGCACGCAAAAATTCAAGCCGCGATCGTTATCGCTCTGTGAAGTTTACTTACTTTTCTGTTTCTGCTATGTCAGCGTGAGTGAAATGCTGCTTGTGATTAGAGCAAAGTAAATTGCTTACGACATATTCATAGGTTATGTAAGAGGAAAACAAATAATATACAAATACATACTATACGTAAGAAGGCAAGTAGCTGATCTAAGTGGCGAAGACCTGAGTTTAGCAGAGGACGTCTTCCGGTTGATGATGATAAATTCATACGCAACATGCCAGCGAGCTAATGAAGACGATTGACGACGTCGAGTAATATAGGTAAGTAACCTACTGGAAACTGCGCCTCATATCTAAAGCATGCTATCACACAAATCTAAATTATCTAATCGCTTGGATATGTTAATTAATTTCGATAACTGTATATCTTAAGTACCTATGAACAATTGCTTTTGTTTGACAAGTCTAGCATAATACTGTCCTCTAGTCTGTGACAAGTCTGAAATGGGTTGGCTTTTATGAGAACTGATAGTGAGTGCTGAAAATGAAGATTTCAATTTTAGTGTTAGCCGTAGTGGCTGGTTTCACGTATTCTCAAGTTGGTATGTATTTCAATCTGTTCATTCCTATCGAATCAACCAACGACATAAAAATACCTTTTTTCCGTTGCTAAAAATCCTCATGGATACTACATGCTGCAGGGGCAGCGTGATGGTTATGTTGGACTCCGTCAAACGAGGCCGACCTACCAACTAAAAAACCAACGATGTTCGACCTTGACACCATAATACCGGGCTGCGCCTGATATTAGTAGCCCTGGGACCTCCGGTAACAACGTACTTCACGTGTGCCATCGCCGTGCCCACCGTCCGAAGGGACACGCAGGAACACGCGCGCGCCATCTCGAGGCCCAAAAATTGAGGGTTAGCAACCCCGTGTCCACCTTGGACCTCAGGAGCCGATAAAGCAGTAGAGATTCTCCGATCCCACCCCCGCATGCCCGTCGCCACCATGTGTAATGTGCAATGCCAGGCCACCTCCGGTTGTTGTCTCAATTTCCGACGCAACATGCGAAAGAGAAGTAGACGGGGTGCCTCGGTGCCCATTCACCGCTTAGGGTGGGGCATTCCTGCCTGTCACGGCGCCCATTAAACCGCTCAGGGCAAGGACCATGCTAGTGAACTGCCAGGCTAGTTAGAATCATCAGGCAATCCGATCAATTTGTGCTACCTTGAATTTATGTTCGTTTTTTGTTTTTTCAAAATTTCTCTCCTGGCGTAATTTAGGTGGTGTACTCATAAACATAATAAAAATAGTTAAACATGCTTCATTTTCTTTTTCAGTAAACAGAGTTCGTCTTGTTGCTCACACAGCCTACATGATTAATGTTCTTCAGGAAGTAGTCTCCGAACTCGAACATAGGCAATGGTGTACCCTGAAAGTACCAGATATCATAAGTGCTGTGAAGTGAGTGAGTTTCCTGTACAAACACATTAGTTATATCAGCGTCAGTCCCGGGTCTTCAACAAATCTTTCACTTTAACAGATTTCTTTATTTATACTATTTGGTAACGAGACGTTTGTCTGATACACAAACAACACCATTTCAAACACACTTTCGCATTTATAATATTACTATCTGCTGCCCGCGGTTTTACCCGCGCGGAGATATTGGATTTCATGGGTTTTATTTTTTTGCGCGGAATACTAACTCTTCTTCTAAAATAACAGTAGCCTAAGTTACTCCTTATAACATCAGCTATCTGCCAGTGCAAGTCCCGTCAAAATCGGCCTAGCCATTTCTGAGATTACCCGGAACAAACAGACAGACAGACAAATTTTTTAAAAATGGTTGTTTTGTTATTGGTACCGTATATACTTTCATATGCATTTAGTAAAAATCTGTTATTTTGATATTACAAACAGACACTTCAATTTTATGTAGTTGTATAGATATATAACAATATATAGGTATATATTGTTATATAGTAGAAAGTAGGATATTAGTAGGATTGAAACAAATAAAGGCAAAGGTACAGCAGGCTATGCAATTCATGATAAAAAAGTGGTGTTTCAGTATTTTTCAGGACGGTCATTCAGAGCTCTGGGTGGCTCTGGTTCTACAAGTTTAAAGTTCTACGGGTTAAGAATAGGAGGCTTATCACCGATGACTTTTATTATACTTATCATTGGGAAAACGACCTTCTTGTCAAATCACTTTGTCAATAAAATGGAACGTTATGCTTTCAGTGAAACAGTTCTGGATCGACATTACTTTGGTACAGTGACGTACTCCAATGGCTTTTTGGAAAGCATGCAGCATGTTGACATTCGTCAGGCGGGTGTCGACCAGGTTTGGAGCTGGAACAATACAGATGCGACAGGAACGGTCCTCGTCAGGGGAACCTTGAGAATGTTGGACGTTGCTCTAGGATATGATGTTGTGGCAGACCTAGAGGATGGTCTGCGTCATTACACCATGGCTATCACGTTTCCATTGATTCAGTACACTTTTAACGTGAGTTCTAACCTAGACAACGCTTTTTACCAGCTTTTATTTAACTGGCAATGCTCTTATGTAAGTCTGCTTCAACATTTTCAAATTTTTTTTGGACCATTTGTTGGTGTTCGGTTGAGTCCGGTCAGCATATTGATGATCGCCGTTGTCTTAGGCGATCATAGAAAAACCATTGTGTTATAAAATTTATATGTTTTCAAAATTTATGTATTTTATACTATAAATAAACTACCTATGTCCCACGGCTTTGCAGATACCCGATGTTACAAGAAGTTACTTCTTGTAACATCGGGTATCTGCCAGTGAAAGTCCCGTCAAAATCGGTCCAGCCATTTCGGAGATTATCCGGAACAAACAGACAGACAGACAAAAATTTTAAAAATAGTTATGTTGTTATAGTTGCCGTATATACTTTCATATAAGCATTTAGTAAAAAGCTGTTATTTTGACATTCCAAACAGACACTTCAATTTTGTTTATTTGTATAGAAATACTGAAAGTGCCTGAAGTGATAATTTTGCGTTGAAACCGTTGTCATTTTAAACCATTATTAGCAGTATTGGTGCTCTGGCCGTTAGAGAAGGAAAAATAATTCAGCTTGAGCTCTCATCTTGTGTAGGATCCAACTAAATTTGACCAGTACCTACTTCTTCATTTTCAGATAAGGAAGAACTTTCACACAGAAGAAGTAGCCGTAAACGTAGATACCCTGATCACTATCACTACAGCAGCCAGAATCAGAATATTACCAGCTGACGATACAAGTGACTTTCTCACAACTATGGTAGGGGTACATTTTGCTTCTCACTTTTATTACCTTTACTTGTAACTATGGAATCTGGGAAGTAAATTTTAATTTCTTCTAATTATATCGAAATGAAATTTTGCATGCTTTTTATTTACCTGATGGTAAGCATAACGCCAGCCCATAACAATTGCAGTGCCACTTAGTACTTTAAAACACTAAAGGCCTGCGCGGAACTGCAGTGCGCTCGTTACACTGAGACATTAGGTATTAAGTCTCATAAGCCCAGTAATTTCACGGGCTACTATGCTTATCAAACCGGAACACAGTAATGCTTGCACATTACTGTATAGCGGCAGACTTCACGAGCAAAGCGGTGGTACCAACCAAGACGGACACTCGAGCTAATCCTACCACCTAGTAGTATGTACTATTCATTGATAACGAGACGAGCTGGTCGTTTGCCTGATGGGTTGAATGGCATTACAATAATATGCTATCGTGGAGCTGATCTGATGATAGAGCTAGGAGGCGGTAGTGGAACTCTGCAGTGGTTACAAGTAAACCTTTGGAGTTTGGGTTCATAAGATTCGTTTTGATGAGTCCAATAGATTGCACTTAGTGTCAAGGTTCTGATGATGGAGCCAGGAAGTGGAACTTTGTTTTTAGTTATGTCACTACATCCTTAAAATGTCACTACATCCTTAATAGCGAAACACGACGATAGGTGCTCGGTGGCAGATTTTGAACTTGTGAGGGGTAGCTAGCCATCCGATCGCTTGAAAATGCCCGACTGTAACCTGATGTTTTAATTTACATAAAGCTTAAACTCATTGTAGGATTTCCATCTACAGCCGACTGATCGTAGACGAGCAATATCATCATAATCATCTTGCCCTTTCCCAATAAATATAGGGTCGATGCCGTAACTCTTATTGTTCCTCTCTCCCCTATCAGCCGTCAGCGTTTTATGGACTTCCAATTCATTCATATCCGAATTATTATAATCCATCCATCTTTTCTTTAGTCTTCCTTCTACCCTTCCGTTCCTCAGCATTCATATTCATCACTCCCTTAGTAATATACCAAGTCGAACGACCATCTCTCTGAGCCATCTTTGCTTTCTAAATTATTGACTCTTGATCTTTGATTCTTCTTTCAGTTCAGTTTTCCTTCCACCCTTCCGTTCCTCAGCATTCATATTCATCACTCCCTTAGTAACATACCAAGTCAAACGATTACCTCACTGAGCCATCTTTGCTTTCTAAATGATTGACTCTTGATATTTGATTCTACTTTCAGTTTAACGTCAGACTACCAGAAGAAGGTTTGATAGCTTGGGCAGAAGACGTGTTCCCACCGATCGTTCTCGATGTGTACAACAAAGTGGAGTTTCCAAGGGTATGCTACGATTGCCCGGTTACAGCTACTTAGAACCTTAAAACTTCCTTATATTTGATCTTTCTTATCTTGCGTCTTCGGAGAAATTGCGGACTTGCCGTAATAAATACAATAAATAATAATCTTCTAGTTTTCTTCTCTCTAGAAGTGCTGATGCTTTTTAGATTGATTAATTTTATGTATAATCTTATTTCTAATTAGTTTTTACGTATAACCCTTAGTAGCTACAGAAATAAATTATTCTAAGCATTCTGTATAAGTATTTGTTTTTTTTGGGTGGGTCTCCTTATTATTTTTTAAATGTGTTTGATATATTCAATGGAGCCAAACATGGAGCCTATAAGGTTATCACCTATAAGGTACGTCGGCTTACCATAAGGCAAAGAAACTGATCGTCTCGTTATCCGATAGAATAAAAAAATACCTTAGCCCAGTGTGTTACATGTTAGTTTTTTCAGCGCAGTAAAACCACCAACTCTACCAACGTTGGTAACGTTCTCAAACTCTCCTTGTTTACTAGCACATGGATCACTCGTGACAACTACTAGTGGTTGGCAACCAACTAGATACGGCTGTCTATAACTGGCTGGCACTTGTAAAAGGATTGGTAACCACCATCTAAACTTCTCCAACATCTTAGTTAGTGGGAGGACTAACTCTTCTGCGAGTGTCCGACTGGGTTGTTACCACCGCTTTGCTCGTGAAGTCTGCCGCCAAGCAGTAGTGTGCAAGCATTACTGTGTTTCGGTTTGATGTGCAGAGTATCCAGCGAAATTACTGGGCTTATGAGACTTAATACCTAATGTCTCAGGGTAACGAGCGCACTGCAGTGCCGCGAAGGCCTTTGTGTTTCAAAGTTCTGGGTGGCACTGCAATTGTTATGGGCCGGCGTTATGCTTACCATCAGGCAAACGATCAGCTCGTCTCGTTACCAAATAACATAAAAAAAAACATAATATGCGCCGAGTGCAAGAGTATTAAAAGGATAATCCTAGTATTCTCTATTCTGTGGCACTACTTCTCCGATAGCTGATTATTTATAGCGGTGGTTGTAAATGGTATACGAGTGAGTAGGATATTAGCACCACATTCATCTGATAGTTAGCCACGCCACCACTCTTATAACTACAGTAGATAACTCCTAAAAATTTTAATCAAACTTTGATCCAGACTTCCGACCGTTCCAGATTTTTTAGACGTTTTTGTAGTTTTGACTGCTAACGGAAGTTGGATACGCGTCTTCCAGTTCTCCGTATATTAGACGCTCTTCCAACTAAGCTAAATAATAGGTTGATGATAGCGACGAAAATTTTGAAACATTAGTTTTTTCTCCTGGCAGTGTCCTGCTCCAGATGGTGCTCGTGCTATCTGGTAGACGTAAAACCAAAGAACAATAAAATATATCGAAATACTTAATCGATTTCAATCGATTTATTATCTTAATATATAACATATCAATCTAGATTACCTACTAAGTATCTTGTGACTTATCATACAATTACCTACATTGTTGTCAGCTGATAGCTATCGACTAAGGACTATGTGACATTATACATTTTCAGGTAGCTCCCGTGCTCTTTAAAGTCTAGAGCTATGAAAGTCAGTGTTCCTTATGACGACGCACGAGACATCAAATTGCTTTGTATAATTTTTAGTTTCTTGAGTGTTTAGTTTATCAATCGATCCAAAGTCAATGCCAATTGCACTCAGTACGATTAATTTTTCGTTGATTTTGTAAATAGTCAATCGTTTTATTAAAAATATGTTGAAGTATCTGGCTGTTTTGACCTTTGCTGTAGCAGTATCAAGTCAAACATGGGGTGAGTTGAAAACACAATTGCATATTTGCTGATGTCTAGACTTTGCGATCTTTTTGCCATTGCGTGTTCAAAATAAAATATTAGGTTTGTATCATAATAATTATACAGGTTTTGTTAGGAGATATAAGAGAGAGATAGGAATAACTTATATGAGAAGAAAGTACACACTAATTTATTTACAATCTTAATCTAATAATCCGCTACCAGTAGGTAGGCAAAGTTCCCAAAATGCTGGCAGCATTGCCACGTTGAATGGCAATGCTTAATCTTTGACCTAAGTAGAGGCCAGCATTTTGGTCACGTGTGGCTTCGACCAGACTAAGTTAAAGAAGAAAGAAGAAAGTTAAAGACTTTCCTCCTCTTTCCCAATCCCAATTTGTAGGTACCTATTATAGTAATAAGAATATTTTTCCGCAGTTAGCAGAGCCCGTTTGAAAGGCCACACAGAATACTGGCAGACACTAATGCAAGAAATGATCAACGAAGTGGAACGGAGACAATGGTGCAATTTGAAGCTGAATGACATCACACAGACGATCGAGTATGTTCCTTTTTAATTTTTCTATTTTTTAGTGCGATGATCGAATCAAATCAAATCAAATCAAATTGTTTATTTGCCAGAATACATGTAAGGGGCAGCGTAGACGCTTATGCAAACGTAACTACGTTTGCTTGTCAGAATTACAACGCTTTTGCGTCAAGCGCGCATTTCGAGTACCTACCATCACGAAATCCGCGCTATATATACTTTTGTGTCTAAATAAATTATTTGTACCTATTTGTTTGTTGTATTTGAGTTCATATGATTCGTTTTGACGAGTTCAATAGATTTCACTTGGTGTCAAGGTTCTGACGATGGAGCCAGATGGTGGAAGTGTGTTTATTAATTTCTTAAAACTGCATAATATATAATTATCATTCCTTATTAATTTCATTTTTACCAATTTTCACTTTTCAGTGACAACTTATTCAACATGCGCGTGACAGGGACAGTTCAGTACACCAACGGCTTTGTCGTCTCTATCCAAAAGATCGATGTTATAGACATCGAGCAGCTAGTTGGCTCCAGAACCGTAGACGGAGAAGCGGTACCGTTTGGAGTTGTTCGAGGGAAGGTGAACTTCAGGGATATGCTGGTGGGCTACAATGTTTACGCGAATCTGACGAGCCCCCCAGGGGAGTTCAGGACTACTGGGACCTTCTTGCATACGTTGGTGCAGATACAATTGGATGTAAGCTTTATTTCAACATCATTTTCAGTCCGTATCATCATGAATTTTTATCATTCCTCTCGCAAACCGAGAGGTTCTCTATAAGCTTCAGTCACAGCTATGTATTTACATAGCTGTAACTGAAGGCCGATAGTGTAAATACATTATCAGCCTCTTTGCTCTCAGAGAGAGAGAGAGAGAGGTATGGGCCATAATCCACCACGCGGGCCCAGCGCGGCTTGGTGGATGTTACAATGTCTTTGAATTTTCTGGTTCTTGAACATGCGGGTTTCGATGTTTTCCTTCAGCGTTTTAGAGTGAGTGTGAATAATCCGCACATAACTTGATATAAGTCATTGGTGCGGGCCGAGTCGAGATTCGAACTATGGTGCGTCGGGTTGAAAGTCGCACAAGTTTCCGCTTGGCCACACTCGCTCTATGTGCATAGTATTCATTGTATTATAATCTAAAAGCTGAAACCGTGGTGGTCTATAAAAATACTGATAGTAGGTAGAAATCCATCCCCAAATCAATCAATCATCAATCCCTAATTTTGTTATTATAATTCATCCTGTTTTCAGCAACGCCATCTAACGACAAGAGGCTGAATGAGCCTACATATAATTAAACTGTCAAATAAATTATTGATAGTGATATATTTTATATAAATAGGTACGTCTAATTCTTTATCAGGTGTCCCGAAATCTCGTTACCAAGGAGATGACGTCATCTCCGTTTGTGACCAGCACCACTGCTGGTTCCGGCGTCAGGATGATCTACATGCCATCAAGTAACGTCACGGAAGGTTTGGGCAGACGTGTAAGTTTCAACAACCATCTTTATCTTATTACAGGATCAAGTAGTAAACTGCTCTCAGTTTGCTTTTTTATAAGGGATATTGGTGTCATCAAAAATTAAGGCCGGCCCGAGTATACCAGCCAGAGAATATATTTTCTGCAGTAATTCTTCCTGTAATAATCGCAGGCGTAACGGAATTCATGAAACAGTTTTACATTTAAATTTAGTACCTATAGATTAATTAATCATTCAAAGTGCGTCACCGACTACCAAACTTATTTTATTTTCAGTTCTCTGCTAGCACCTTTAGCAGCGCTGGAAACTGGGCCAGGGAAATCTTCGTCCCTATCATGTTGGACCTTGCCGCCACCAAGATCGAGTTTCCATCCATCTGCTTCAATAACTGTTGAATGACGTGCTCTATCAATTATTAAATTATACCATAATTAATAATAATTATTATTATTAGGTAATTATTAAACTATTCTGCCAAGGCTGTGTTGATTACCTTACCAATAAAAATATACTTACTCAGTAACCTTTTTAAATAAATAGGTAGGGATACCTACCCCAAAAAACCTTACCTAACTCGTTTTATTTTTCGTTGGTAGTAATACTTTTTAGGTAAGTTGGTACCTATATAGAAGGATTTATAACAATAGAATAAGTTGTTTTACCAAGTGGTAGGACAGCCTCTGCGAGTGTCCACTGGATGGGGATACCACCCAGTGTTCCGGTATCATGAGCAATAAGTAGTCAGTGAAATTAATGGACTTATTATGAAACGTAACGAGTGCACACAGAACTTTGAAATACAAAGGGCCTGCGTGGCACTGCAAAGTGTAAACGTTATGGGCTGGCGATAAGTTTACAATCAAGCAAACGAACAAGCCCAGCTCGACTCGTATCAGGAAGTAATCACGCCCTATAATTATTAGCTCAAGCAACTGTCAGCAGGTATAGCTATATATCTACCTGCTGATAGAATAGCTCATGTTGTGTAGGTAAGGTGTTTACCCTATTCTATGAGTCCTGCTCTAATGTCCTGCTTCCTGCTGTAACGAGTTATTTGAAATTTGAAACTAGGTAATGTTCAAAGAGTATACTTTTTAAATAATAAATGATGTGGAAAATGGTAATAAGCCGTAAAACCATACACAAAACAAATACATGAAGTATCTAGTAACATTAAATGCGAAACCAGAGTTGCTTTAAAATATTTTGAAATTATATAATTCCATTCACTATAAACATCGAATATTGCGATTAAACAAATCAACGATATAATTATATCGATAATTTTATGAGAAAATATCGAATTTTCAATATATCGATATTTTTTGCCGAAAGGCCAAGCCTAATTCGAACTTAAGTCATTGTCAATGTGTCAATTTGTCAAAATTGTCATTGTCAAATCAAAAACTGGACTCAAACAAAACATTGCAGAAATCTGCGGAAATTCTCAATAATATTGCTCATTTCGCAGACGTCAGTAATAAAATAATAATTATAGTTCTTCGGATGAATCTTTTGAAAAAGGTGTTTTTCTGTTGGAGTAATATTATGTAAAGGACATTATGAGTGAAGAAACGATCGAAGAAAGGCAAGACAACGAGTTAGCCGCGTTACAGGTTTACTTTTAGATTTATTTTTAACTAATTAATTGTAACTACCAGTCTGAATTATCTCGTTTGAGCATAAGGAAAATTGAAACATTATAAGAACTACATTATTTGTAATTAGATTGGTGATAATTCAGTACAGTAGGTAGGTACCTAATAATTCCGAAGCTGTCCGAAAGCAAACATTTTCCGTCTAAAATACTTCTACGCAAACAGGTATTGGTTCTGAAAAGTTTCAATTGAAAAAAGTTAGCTATTTAGTTCCAGTGTAAACTTCATCAAAACCTTTTCATGCACTATGAAGTTAAGACAACCGAATATTTTTTATCAATTTAAAGTAAAACAACTACTTATATTTTATACTTGTTATAAAATCTATTTTCCCTGAACTAACTTCTATTTAATCTGTACTGGTTTTCAGGCTATTTACGGAGATGTAGTGGTAGATAATCGCATGAATACAGCATGGAAGGTTTGGAGACCTCTGGATCTGATGCTGACGTTGATTCCTCTTCACAACTCTGACATACAAGGCATCCATTGCTCTGTAACACTGCATTTCAAATGCTGCAGTAATTATCCTGATAGGTATGCTTGATTTTACTTTATTAGTTATAATAAAATTATTGTATTTTTTTTTAATTTAACACAGGCTTACATTTGACATCAACCCCACCTGATTGATTGTTTGTCTGTATGCATTGAAAAACATTTTTTTACATATTTATAAATGATATGATTGAGTAAAATATGCAAAATAGTCTTAAATCCAGGCAAAGAATCATCACCGAACTCCATAAAATACATTTAGAAGGGAATGTTGGAAAATCCTTTCAATTTTAGGTCTTCCCTTCTCTATAATAGTGCACTCTAAATTATCTGATCTTATCTGATGATATCTGTATTCACCATTGATTTGTTTGAACACACCTATTGTTGTGACAGTTTGTACTTATCTTTAGCCATTATCTTTGGCATTTGATTTTTGACAGCCTTGATATGTCATACTTATTATCATGTTCCTAAGGGCCTATATCTAATAAAGATTAGCGGAGATATTAAATAACAAGTTATAAAAATAACTGTCTAGGAAATGATCTCTAAAAGAAGTTTTACAGTATGACCTGTATGTATATTGTATATATTCAGTAGTTTTGTTATGAGTACCTTGTATAGTTTCATATATGCATTTAGTAAAAAGTGTTTATTTTGACATTACAAACAGACTTCAATTTGATTTATTTGTATAGGTAAAATTGCTTTTGACTTTTTCCAGACCACCTTCATTAGCCATTTACAAGATGCGCGGACTATCTACAGAGAATGCAACGAAACTGCTTCATGAATTGGAAACTTTAGCATTGAACCTGTGTGGTGAAGTCATGATTTTTCAGTTGGCTACTCATGCCCAGGTGAGAAACACTAAAATATTTATTTATGTATTCACACACTATTGTGCTAATATATACTTTACTGTTGAAGTCAAGCATGAGTCTAAAGACTAAAGTGTACCATATTGCAAGGAATCAAAAATAGGTTGAAAATTCCTAAATTATTAACTGAATTACCACAAGGAAAGTTTAAACATATAGTCAAGAATGTATTAATTAAAAAAGCGTATTATAAAATTAAGGATTATATAGATGACAAGGATGCATGGAGGCAAACAGCTCAGAAGCCACCTGGCGACTACTAAACTTTAAATTGTTAATTATTAGCATTAGAATCATTGTAAAAACTATTTTTTTAAAAAGAATGCCGTGACGAGTTTCTTGCCCGTCTTCTTGCTCGGCCTATACCAATTTGGAATGGGCACGGTGGGTTTCTGGAAGGTTCGTTGACTTTGAGCATGGATTGGGTCTGTTGGTGTCTTTGTCATTTATTATGTTCTGATAAAGACAGCATTAGTTTTAGTCTATGATTCGGGTAGACGAATGTTGCAGAAACCCGCTGTTAGAGTCATTTATTTTAACTTTCATAAGTGCTCCTTTGTGGCCTATTTGAATAAATAAATAAATTTTGAATTTGAATTTGAATTTGATAGGTGTTATGGCTTGTAGCCCATATAGGCTGAAACACGTGATTGGGTGAGCAATTTCCGTTAGCGAACATTATTTATGCTGGGCAGTAACATGCTGTATGGGCAGTTTCTCTAATAATTTTGTTCTTAATTGTAACATGCTATTCATTAAAAATTCATTCAACCGCACTCTTCTGCTAAGTGGTACATTCAACAAGCAAAGTGGTTAGATCGTTCTAAGCTTGACATTTTTATTATTATTACAAGCTTTGTTAGTTTGTATGTTAGAACATGTAGAACAATTTTGCAATCGACTTTTAAAGTGAAATTCATGTGTAAGACTTGGTGACAATGCAATATACAGAAAGAGTTTCTTATTAAATATATTTGTTTATGTACCTTTTTCAATACTTCTTTTTCCAGCAATTCCTACATGACCACAACAAGCCTACACTCTCGTGCTATGAAGAAATGCTGAAACAGAAGAAAGACATGGAAAATCTGAAGCTGCATGATAAGCAAGTGAAAGAAAACGAGGAGGTATTGTAAAGTTGCCAAACAAGATTATATAATGTGGGTAATTTATAGTTTTAATTCCGCCGTAAAGAATGTCTAATGGCCTAAGTTCGATCTATACTGAATTTAACCAAACGTAACGCGCGACGCTGGACAACGAAACCTGGGTTAGTTTGTTATAAAATAAAAAACTTTCTTGAGCTCGCTACGCCATCTTACTCAATCTTGACGGCTCCGTAGCTAAGTTGGTAGTAACCCTGCCTGCAAAGCGAGGGGTGCCGGGTTCTATTCCCGGCCGGGGCAGATTTTGTGTAAGCATAAAGTTTGTTCTCGAGTTTTGGATGTTTGTGATGTGTATCTGTGTGTGTCAGGTGGCATACCTGCGACACAGGGAATCCTAGTGCGTGGGTATGAGTGTAAGCGTTTATTTATTTAATCGTAAAATGTTGGTGGAGGACGAGCGACGACGGCGTGTTGTGATTGGTCAGTTTAAAACTCATACATCAGCGGCGCGAGTACGGATCTTTTCGATAAATAAAATTCGATAAAATTGACAGTTAAAATCGATAAAGTGGGTCTTATTCGATAAAATTGACAGTTAAAATCGAAAAAGTGGGTTTCATCGATTTTAACTGTCAATTTTATCGAATTTTATTTATCGAAAAGATCCGTACTCGCGCCGAAGACGAGAGAAGACGGCGTGTTGTGGTTGGTTAACCGAATTTGTAATACGCAGTGACGGAGCATAACCTTGGCCTTGGGGGTATCCGGCTAAGCGGAGTCTATAGGTTTAATGGTCTGTGCTGTAAAAATGCTTTCGTGTTCCAGCGACAAAAGATCAAAGACGAGATACAGCGGCGGCAAGAGATGCTGCGTGTAGCGGGCAAGCAACGTGTGCACAGATCAAGCACGAGCCAGGAAAGCAGTGTCAATGGTCAAACTGATGCGCCTGAGTTACTCTAGTAAGTCTTATCTTATAACTTTAAATGAGAACTGTTAGTGGGAGGACTAACTCTTCTGCGAGTGTCCGTCTGGGTTGTTACCACCGCTTTGCTCGTGAAGTCTGCCGCCAAGCAGTAGTGTGCAAGCATTACTGTGTTCCGGTTTGATGAGCAGAGTATCCAGTGAAATTACTGGGCTTATGAGACTTAATACCTAATGTCTCAGGGTAACGAGCGCACTGCAGTGCCGCGCAAGCCTTTGTGTTTCAAAGTTCTGGGTGGCACTGCAATCGTTATGGGCCGGCGTTATGCTTACCATCAGGCAAACGACTAGGTCGTCTCGTTACCAAATAAAATAAAATAAAAATGAAATTCTTGTATATAAATATATGATTTTATTTCTGCTATTTCTGAAACAGATCTAACGATTTGGTTGAAACATTATATTTAGATACGGTTTTGCTTTTTAAGTAAGGTTGTAATTTTTGTGAAAACGCTCTTTTATACGAAAATAAGGTTTTTCGCTAGATAATTCATTTCGGGTTACAAAAAACGAAAGTTTAAAGATTTTTTTAAAATATACCTTTCGATACTCAGTAACTCCGAGATTTCTTAGTATATAGAAAAAAAGAAAAAAGAGTAGTAGGTATTTACTTGCTACAAAAGTAAAAAGAGAATAACACGTAGGATAAAATAAAATTGAGACGATTTTTAATTATTTTCTTTTTTATTGATAGGAGTTATAGTTCTGTTTTACTTTTTAATTTTTACTCTGTATATATTATTTTTTTAGATCGACACATAATTTTTACTCTGTATAATTTACGTGTCTCGCCAAAAAGGATTTTGCCACCTGCGACACGGAGTCCTAGTATAAAATAGGTGTATGTATGAGTTTTTAAGCGTTATTTATTTATTTTTTTACAGTTACGCGGATGATATAATGTCACCGAGTAAAAAGGCATCGCGAAGTCGTGTTGAAGTTCCATGCACTTGCGACAATAAAGGCGTGCAAGTACTGAGAGTGACACAGAAGAATAACAAGAAGGTTTACATTGGAAATTGTTTAGGTAAGCAGATTATTTTTACGCCTTGCAAGCTGCAAAGGTCTTGTTTATCATTCGAAATCTGCGCGCAAAAGTGCTTTTTATCCGCTAGCGTGGAAAAACACTTGTACGCAGATTTCGAGTGATTAACACATATTCTTTCCTCGCTGCTGTGAGGTGAAAAATTGTGTTTCGCTCGGCAACTAAGTTATTTTTCGTCTTGTACCTTTGAACCTTTGAAACACGCAGGATGCTATTTTTTAATATTCTCACAGCCACAATCTTAGCACCCTTCGCGCCTTACATAACAAATAACTATTTCTCGCAATCAAATTACATAACAAATAATTTTTTATCCATACCCACAAACTTTCACGTTTATAATAGTAGTAGAATCAATGGGAAGTAGATAGATAAACACTTTATTGAAACACCACAGTATAAAGAAAATTTAAAATTTAAATCTTAAAAATTAAGTGTCACAACGGGTGTCCTTAAGGTGAAGCTTCATGACCCGCCTAACGCAAAAATAGCCTAAAGGCTTTTTTGTTGATCGAAGAAAAACAGGCATTACGGAAAAAGAAAGACAACGCCAGAGCCTTCGGTTGGCATTCTGAAAATTTTGAAATAAATTTCCAAAGAAAATTTCCGAAGACAATTAGTGCGTGGTAATTTACTAAAACGTGTTCCAGGAATACGTGTTTTTGAAAATGCCTTAAGAAAAATTTATTAGGACACTATAATCGCGTACGAGCTTTTGTATGGAAAGTATGGCGAGCTGTAGCCTCTTAAGTCCTTATTGCTCATAGCGATCTCTTCCATGATACACCCCAGTAGGATACTTAGTAGGATGAAACGTATTTTCTTTTTCCACAGGGCACTCGATCAACGGCTCAATAACCTACCTAGCAATCGACGAAGACACGGGCGAGCGTCTCATCACAAAGAAATGGATCATACCACCAGCCAGCGACTTCCAAATGCGCAACAAACAACTGACCAGCCTCCACCAAGACTTAAAATCAATGATCAGACTCCAACACCCATCTTTAATACCATACAGTGCCTTAGAAATGTGTAAAGAGACTAACAAACGAACGACAAGACAGTGCGTGTATATATTTCGAAGTTTTGTTCTAGGCAGCTCGTTAACATTCATAAGAAACAGGTTGAATCTGATCGGAGACCCTTATGAGTCTTTAAGGCTGTTAAGGCATGTGGGTTTAGGGGTGTTAAGTGCGTTGAAAGAGTTGCACAGTGCGGGGATCGTGCATAGGGATGTGCGGAGTGAGAATGTCTACTTGGATGATTGGGGGGGTGTTAAACTGGTGGGTGCCGCAATGGATATGAGGCTGAGTGAGATCGTGGATGGCGATTGTTATTGTGACAGGTAAGTGGAGAGTTAAATTGTGTTAGCGCTATATTTTTTTTCCAGATTTTATAATAGGCGCGTTTACAACTTTCCTCAGGAAAAAATATGTTTTTTTATTTAAGTATAAGTCAGAAATGCCTATCAGCAGGCGTATTCTGAACTCAATCCGATAGATTTCCGATCTACATTATTCGTCTCTGTCATCCTGAATGGAGATGACAGATGACTGGTCCTAACGTAAGCATCACAATAAATTGTTATCTGATCTACATTTGGTCTGAGTAACACGAATATTTATAATGATCGAAAAATCAAAAGAAAAACGATAGCCGGTTGTCGATTATAAATTGTAGGTTGCCGATTATAGTCGGTTGCCGATTATAGTCGGTTGCCGATTATAGTAGGATGTCGATTATTGTCGGTTGCTGATTTTAGTCGGTTGTCGATTATAGTCGGTTGTCAATTATATTCGGTTGTTGATTGTAGTCGGTTGCTGATAATAGTCGGTTGTCGATTTCCGTGATATCCTTCTTACCCCATCCACAGACAGACCGCCGCGCAGGATATCTACAGCACCGGCCAACTGCTGCTGTCTATCGTGACGCAAGAGCGGACCTACAGGGAGATACCGCCGGAGCTGCCTAGCTCGGCGAAAGACTTCTTTGCCAGGTTAGTTTAGACTTTAGTACATTGGAAGCGGTGTTGGCACAAAGGATGTCAGTTGGAAGTCACCCGACGAGGCCGAGTTCGGTGGCCGAGTGCGCAGCTGCAGTTAGGGTAATATTTAGAGACAAGAGCTTAAAACGATCTAAGAACTGTCTTAGCAAAGCATCGGCTAAGCCGCTCAATCAAATTCGTATTCAGAAATGAAAATTCATGTACGGTCTAAGCTAAGATTACACTCTCGTTATCTATGGCTGTTAATTTTTTAATTATTTCACCGGAACGTTTATCCGTTTTATCATTTATGTATGAATAGCAATACAACAAAGATAGCGATATACAAAATGTCACGGGAGTGAGTGAAACAACAATATTAATGGTATAAATCTATTTTGATATTATAATAATTAATAAAACATTTTAGTTTTGAAGTTTGACATTTCAATGTTTGGTTACTATGGTTACTACCGTTATCATTTGGTGGCGCCACTTCTGATTTGAGACCGGCTCAAGTAGTCGATATTGCCTACTCAGGCTTTGCTTAGCATGCGCTTAGTTTAAGTAGTGTTCCAAATGTCTCTGAATACAAATTAGAGCGTAAGCACTACTTTTTGACATAAGGAAGACAAAGTCCACGCTTAGACTCGTCTCTGAATATCAGCCTTAGTGTTTAGAGAGTAAATACAGTTCCATTGCCTAAGTTAAAATCTAAGGGACTAAATGCATGCTTTTTTCCATTTAACTGTACCTGTTTACAAAATTACTCTCAATAAATTCATGAAACAACTATTTAGCGATGGCTGCCTGCAGAGAAAAGTTCCCCTGGTTCGAACCCCTGCCAGGTCTAATTTTGTGAGCAAAATGTTTGTGGTATTTATAACTATTATAAGTGTCCATGCCACTACTTACCACCGTACTAACCGTGAGTAAGGCTAAGGCTAAGATTCAGAGACGAATCTTAGGCTAAGATTCAGAGACGAGTCTAAGCGTGGACTTTTGCTTCCATATGTCAAACTGTATAGAATTTTGACATATGGAAGCACGAGTCCACGCTAAGATACGTCTCTGAATCTTAGCCTTAGCGCAGACTCGTGCTTCCATATGTCAAAACTGTATAGAACTTTGAACATGAGTCCATGCTTAGATTCGTCTCTGAATTCGCCTTAGTGTAAATATTTTTTTAATAAGTACTACTGTATTGTTGTCTTTCCAGATGTTTAACAGAAGATGAGTACTCGCAGTGGACAGCAGAACAGCTGATCAATCACGTGTTCTTGATAAACGTGCCTAGTAAAGGGTTTAGCAGTACACAGAAGGAATACGAGGATGGTTCGGAAGTAAGTATTTTCTTTCTTTGTCATTTATTATGTTCTGATAAAGACAGCATTAGTTTTAGTCTGTGATTCGGGTAGATGAATGTTGCAGAGGCCCGCTGTTAGAGTCATTTTAACTTTCATAAGTGCTCCTTTGGGGCCTATTTGAATAAAGACTTTTAAATTTATGTAATTTTGTTATATCTGGCGGTTGTGTTTTATTTTTTACTGTGGATAAGGAGCGGATCGTTTGTCTGATGATCATAACGGCAGCACATAAAAATTGCAGTACTTTACTCTCAGAACTTTAAGACACAAAGCCCTGCGCGGCACTGTAGTGATTTCTATATTCTGAGATATTGAGGTGGCTAGAAATTTATTCAATACTAGCTGCGCGGCGGAGATATTGGTTTTCATGGGTTTTTTTTCACGGAACCCTAATTATTTTTCTAAAATCAAAGCAACCTAAATTACTCCTTATAACATCAGCTATCTGCCAGTGAAAGTCCTGTCAAAATCGGACCAGCGGTTTTGGAGTTTACCCGGAACAAACGAACACACAGACAGACCGACAGACGAAACATTTTAAAAATGATTGTTTTGTTATAGTTACCGTATATACTTTCATTTGAATTTAGTAAAAAGCTGTTATTTTGATATTACAAACAAACACTTCAATTTTATTTATTTGTATATTATATTGGTACTCATTTACAACATGTGACCGTTTTTAAATTGTACCAAATTATAAATCTCCCATTTTTTGTTATTATAAGAGCATAGCAAATATTAAAAAATGATTTGGAAACGTTTTCTACAGGATGAGGATGCGAAGAAGATACCCCACACCAGTCCCGCTACCAATGGCCACTCCAGGCTGCACGCGGAGTTCGAGGCGCTTATGTGGCTGGGCAAAGGCGCTTTTGGAGATGTATTGAAGGTAATACCGGCCATACACGCAACGGTATTCCGGAGAGGTCTACCAGGTGTGCCTGCGCAGGTAGACCGGAGCGTGTATGTGAACAAACCTGTGCAGGCATCAGGCAAACCACCACCTCTTCTCGTTATCAAATAGTAAAAAAAGGCATACGACGCGCTCGTTTCGTTACCCAATGGTATAAATAATAACTGTCCAATGTCCACTGTTGGACGGTAGGCCTCCTTAATGCACATCCTTGAGCTCTGTCTTACGGTATGGATAGTTCTAGACTTTACACTTTAACATTTGAAACACCGTGAAACTTCATACTTGTGAAGTTAGTTCCACTAAAATTCAACAGATGTCGCTATTATAAATGTCTCACATATCAGCCATATATAATACGAAATCCGTACCAATAGTGCGTTATATTATCTTTGATCCGTACTATAATAAATGCGTAAATGTGTTTTGTGTGTAGGTTTGTCCTTTAACGCAGCAACGGATCGACTTGTATTTTTGCATAGATATAGTTTATTGACCGGAGAGTAAAATAGGCTACTTTTTATCCTGCAAAAATGCACGGATCCTGTGGGAACCGCCACGCGGGTGAAACCGCGGGAAAAACTAGTATAGTAAAATGATTCGGAAACCTTTGTGCCGTAGACTCTTTTAATAACATAAACAGATATTTCCAGGTGAAGAATAAGCTGGACGGCGGCGCCTACGCGATAAAACGAATCAAACTAAATCCAGAGAGTGTTCAACTCAACAAAAAGATAACGCGAGAAGTGAAACTGCTCTCTCGACTGAACCATGAGAACGTGGTGAGGTATTACAACGCCTGGATCGAGAGTACTTTGGAGCAAGATGCTGAGGAGGACAGTTCGTTGAGTCTCACTAAAAGTCCTACTAAGAGGGATGACAGTTTGGAAGGTATTAAGATGTTTGTAATAGAAGCTACTAATATGTTTTTTTGATGGCTTCGTCAAATCGAACCTACAACCCTTATTGGGATTACCCTTAGGGGGGATTTACATTAGATCGATTTTAGCCGTGTGGCTAGTCGCTAACCAGATCGCCTCACAAGCCAATCGACACCCCATTTACAAAGGTCGATAAAACCGTAGGTTACTAATTCTCTCTAGGTATAGGTTGCTTTTAGCTTTTCTACTGTGATTTTGAGACGTATTTCACGGACTTGACGTAAACGCCTGGCGCAGCGCCTATTCAAAGACACAGATAGTTCTAAAATGTAAATCTTGGTCTTGAAATATATTTTTTTGGCTCCACACGTTAAGCGTAGTCAAGGTCGAGTCAAAGATACGCTTCAGTTTAGTGATGGGGTTCTTTATGGAGTCTATAGAGTTTTGGAAAGAGATGAAACGTTTCTCGCTCTTTTCAGTTATTGTCGCGAAACTGGGGCAAGAAGTCAAAGTAGAATGGTCGATGTCTGAAGGGCCGGCGCAGAAAAACTCTGACTCGGATAGTGAGGAAAGCGAAGAAGATGACGATGATCGGGATCCTTGGTTTAACATTATCAGGTAAGGGGCGAGAGTGGTTCAATTACAGTTCAGCAAAACTTGTGGCTGGCGCTACTGAGCAAAAGTTCTGTGTTGCTAGTTCTGTAATTTAACACAAAATTAAGGAAAAAGCTAGCCATAGTTTTCCTAAGGATCTATTAATATTTATCACAATACGGCACAATTTGTAAAAATATATTATTATAAAATATTTAATCCTTCCAATAAAATACACTGCAGTTTCGTCGCGACCTTAGAGTATCGCGCGGTTGTCGTCACTAATCACTGAGAGATGATTTTTAGATCTAATAAAATAACTAAGAAAATTTCTGATGAAGAGGTATCATCGGCGCAAGTACGGATCTTTTCGGTCGATAAAATTGATAGTTCAAATCGATAAAGTGGGATTTATCGAGCCTCGATCGATCAACAAAACAATCGACAAAAGTTATCGAATAGCTAGGTCGAATCCAAAGAGAATATAGAGCTACTACAATACTTTACGATCAGACTTTGGTACTCGCAACATTCGATAAATTTGTCGAATTTTTCGGTTCGACAAATTTATCGAACCGACTTCCGTACTCGCGCCGCAGATGTGGTAACACAGTCTCTATCGAGACATATAGGCATTATTTTGCGATGTACATTCTCCAGTCGCTCAACGTTATCACAGCGTGCCTTCCAAGTCTCAGGAGATATTATAGTTTCAGTTATGTGCTAATTATCTGCTTTTTTTCTGCCAACATTATATTCTGCCACCTTCTGGCCTGTTTAGTTGCTCAAATCGCCACCGCCAAGTTGTAATCATGGCACTATGTGTTTTGCGGTTTTTATCGCGTGGATTAAATGTTCGGTCAAATCTGAAATATTTATTTATTTTTAAGGAGAACCAACAATTGTATTCCACGCTGATAGTTTCAGCCTGACACTCTTACCGCTGCACTAGGATTCCCTGTGCCGCAATTCAAACTCATTCATGGTTTCGATTTTAAAGCCCCGAAGACGAAGAGTCCAGCATGGCGATAGAATTCGAACAGGACTCTACCAACTGCTCGCAGACGATCCCGTCAGAAGATGTGGTGGACGCTCCACGGCCGCGCTCCGCTAAACTCAACCAAGTGTTGTACATACAGATGGAGTTCTGCGAGAAACACACACTTAGGTACGGCTTTTTCTATCTTTGTCAACCTTCAGAACCCTAAGGTTGGATCAAATTCCAGTATCGGTGCAGTGTGGACCCGGAATAAGAACAGGACCACCCCATCATTTTTTTCAGATACTGCAAAAGCCAGCTAAGGAAATTTCCAACAATTGATAGCAGTATTCTCCTCGGTCTGCATTGAAACTTACTGCAATCACCAAAACACAGGGGAGGCGTATCAACAGACGTTTTCCTACGGCTGATGATAACGTACATGGTTTCTTGGAGTATTGCTTTCTACTCAATACCGTTTCGCTTGGTTTTTTTACTCCTGAAGAACGAGAGTGCAAGTTGCCTGCCTGGTGGTAAGCATAACGCCTGGCCATAACAACTGCAGTGCCACCCAGAACTTTAAAATAAAGGCTTGTGCTGCATTGCAGTGCGCTCGTTACTCTGAAACAATCAGGTATGCATAATAACTTAATTGACTAATTCGATCATCAAACCATTTATGTGCTCTTCTAAAGAGATGTTTGCCATGGAACTTGACCACGTTATCGCCAGTACTTACTGACCATGTCAGCTAGATAGCGATGGTTTCTTTAATATCAAACAAGTCTTTTGTCGTGGCCACCACTCCGCGATTGCTTCAGCGCTCTTATAAAATAAAACTTTGAAATTTGATCATCCCTTATTCCAGGGAAGCCATAGACAACGGCCTCTACCAAGAGCATTTCCGCTGCTGGCGCCTCTTCCGTGAGATCGTGGAAGGTCTTGCCCACGTTCACCAAAGGGGCATGATCCATAGAGACCTGAAGCCCGTCAACATATTCTTGGACTCGAATGACCATGTCAAGATAGGAGACTTTGGGTTGGCTACTAAGGCGTTTACTGGGATGCCAGTTGATGGTAAGTATTAGAAGTGATGATTCAGTACTGGGGCTTTACATCGAACATCGAAGCTTTGGCTTATGGATGGTAGTTTTCCTGCTGCACGTGTGCCTCATTTGTGATTCCATTTGAACAGAATTGTAATTAAGTCATACCAATATTTCCGACTGAGAATTGTTTGTCTTGTTACTTTGTTGCTCTATTTGCCGACTTGATCAGAGAATGTTCGCTCCAATTATGACAATACTTCGTTACAGACAAAGCGAAACAAGAGGAAATAGGAGGCTCTCTCACGGGTCAGGTGAGAATTCTAAATTCATTAATTTTTTTTTACAGTTCACTTCTACTCTAGAACTTCTCATATGCAAGGTTCAGTGTGTGCTACTATATCTTTACTTAACATCATAAAATTTCTCCATGCTAAAAATCACGTCAATCCATTGCTCCGTTCCTGCGTGAAACCCCGAAGTATGGAACCATTTACAGAGTTCGTTTTCTTATTATCTTCTTTATAACTCTTAATTATACTATTTAGTCTGTCTTTGTACTTGGTGTCTTTGTCATTTTTTATGTTCTGATAAAGACAGCATTAGTTTTAGTCTGTGATTCGGGTAGACGAATGTTGCAGAGGCCCGCTGTTAGAGTCATTTATTTTAACTTTCATAAGTGCTCCTTTGGGGGCCTATTTGAATAAAGGATTTTGAATTTGAATTTGAATGAATATGTATGGAAAGTCTTAAAGTTTTGGTAATAAATGATTTCATTTGATTTCTTTATAGATTGGGACAGCTCTTTATGTGGCACCGGAACTCCTCCAATCAGCTACAAAGATTATCTATAACCAGAAGGTCGACATCTACTCTCTAGGCATCATACTCTTCGAGATGTTCCATCCCTTGGATACGGCCATGGAAAGGATGGCGGTCCTGACCCAATTACGATCGCCTGCCGTAACACTGCCTATGGTATTTCTCACTGAAGACAACGCCAAGCAGATACATGTTATCAGGCAAGTAGCTCTGCAAGTTATGGGTGCCTGGTACTTTATAATGCAAGAATATTAATCAGGACCAATTTTACATGTAGACAACACAATAGTGGTTATGCAAAGCTAAAATACATTAATCAGAGTGAGTATGGCCGAGCGGGAACTTGTGCGACTTTCAATCTGACACACCCTAGTTTGAATCTCGACTAGGACCACCTTGGAACGGGAACGGGCACGGTGGGTTTCTGGAAGGTTCGTTGACTTTGAGCACGGATTGGGTCTGTTGGTGTCTTTGTCATTTATTATGTTCTGATAAAGACAGCATTAGTTTTAGTCTGTGATTCGGGTAGATGAATGTTGCAGAGGCCCGCTGTTAGAGTCATTTTAACTTTCATAAGTGCTCCTTTGGGGCCTATTTGAATAAAGACTTGAATTTGAATTTGACCCGCACCAATGACTCGGGGTTAGTTCTCGATGGGTCTTCCCATTCATATTCAGCATTAGCTTCTTCTTATTCTAGGTGGGGGCGATAAGGCCTGCACTGACATCCCGCTTGGGGTGTATTGTGCATTTCCCCCTGCCAGCGTTTACCCTAGCCAGCCCAACTCCTTTATATAACGGAGTGCGGCCTTGGGGCGCTGGCAAACTTGCTCCAGTAGCGTTGATGTTGTATTATATTTTTTTTTTTTTTACATCTGACTGGTAAAGCGTTTGACCACAATCTCATCTGATGTGAAGTGACGATGTGGTCGAAGATGTAGCACCTTTTCCCAGTAAATACCTATTCACTCTATTCTTAAACACACCCGGATGATAACGTTCAGGGAACACAGACGACGGCAAAGCATTCCACTCCTTAGCAGTTCTTATTATATAAGAAGAGGCGAATCGCTTCGTGCGAGTTGGTGGTATTTCCACCATAAAGGGGGGAATATGAATGAACGTTAGTCGTCTGCTGTTGTTGCGTCACTTATTGACATTTGATTTCTTGTCCACAAGATGGCTCTTAGACCACGAGCCGAGTCTGCGTCCCACGTGTGCCGAGCTGCTTGCAAGCGAGCACGTCCCCCGTCCAGTGCCAGAAGGGGCCTTATCCGGTCTTCTGTCCCATGCGCTAAGCGATAGAGGAGCGAGAGGGTACCAGAGACTTATAGCTGCGTGTCTTGATCAGAAGCAGTCGGCGGCTGAAGACTATACGTACCATAATGACATGCGAGTCCGGTCTGTCGATGCTCTTTGCAATATCAAAGATGCTGTTATTAAGGTTTGTGATTTTTTTTAAGCCATGTCATGACTTAGTGTTGGGGTCGACCTTTGATTGTAAGTCATGCGTAAGAACCATACAATGAGCTTAACTTCAATAAAAGACACCGTTCTTAGATTTTAAATATGTTTTTTATACTATTTGATAACGAGACGAGCTGGTCGTTTGCCTGATGGTAAGCATAACGCCGGCCCATAACAGTGCCGCACAGGCGTTTGTGTTTCAAATCTCTGGATGGTACTGCAATTGCTTTGGGCTGGTGTTAGTCTTACGAGGCAGACCCGCTGGTCTTGTTAGTTGTTAGTATAAAAAAGATAGTGCTCAAATTTATTTATTTATTTATTTATTTATTAGGTGCACATTACAGATTACAGAAAAAACATTTAGATAACATCATGACTTAAAAATTCGGCCGATTCTGCAACCCAAACATATGTGCACTCGGCTTGATTAGAAACAGTGAACATCAAATATAATTAAAACATAAAATAGCTATTTAAAACATAAAATAAAAACGATTTACATACAATACATATACATAAAATACATATTAAACACAATAAAGAACATTATTATTAAACAAAATTAGATGACATTAAGTGACGAACAAATATAATAATAATAAATTACAATAAATATTTATAGATTACAATTCTGAAGCGGTTGAGGCTAAGACCGAATATGTCGATATCGTTATTAAGTTCAGCGTCGTCAGAGTGGTTATTACGAGCGTTAGCACGCATTATTTCGTTGTATGATCGGCACATGCGAGGTACAGGACCGTTGTGGGAAACATTATTTCTGTACCCCGCCACATTAAAGACTCGCGGAATCCTGCTACGGATGTTGGCATTGAAATCGATCAGACTCAACAAGCTAGAGCAGTCCACTGTAGCATGTATTAGCCTGTGTAGGTAAAGTAGCTCGCTTGCTTGCCTTCTTGTGGATAAAGATGTCAGTTTGAAGTGCTCTATGCGTAGATTGTAGCTGTGAAGCTTGCGCACGAGACCGAAGCGACGGCATACAGCAGTCATATATCGGCGTTGGATTCGCTCAATGTTGTCAGAGTGGACCGCGTAATAAGGGGACCACACTATGGAACCGTATTCAGCAATGGGTCTAATCAAACATTGATAAAGATATTTTAAACTTAGCGGATTATTAAAAGATTTTGTGACTCTCAGTATAAAACCAAGCAATTGATTAGTTTTCTTACAAATGTAGTCATAATGAGAACGGAATGAAAGCTTAGCGTCAAAGTAAACTCCCAAATCCCTCGCTACATCTCTTCGTTCCAAAACAGAGCTACCAATGCTGTAGTCATAAAGGAAGTTGGGCTGCTTAGTTGCAAAAGACATCACAAAGCATTTTGTGATGTGAAGATACATTTTATTGGTATGACACCATACGTTGACAGTTTCTATATCGATTTGTAGTGAGAGGCAATCATGTATATTTGTAATTGTACGAAAAATTTTAAGATCATCTGCGTATAAAAGACAGTTACTATGTAATTGCTGTACAAGATCGTTTATAAACAACGCGAAAAACAATGGGCCAAGGTGCGATCCTTGCGGGATACCGGACGTAGTTAGAGAAGGTTCTGACAGATACCCTTTTATTGCAACCATTTGACTTCGATTAGTCACATAAGATTTGACCCAGCGTAGCAAATCTCCGTGAATACCGTACATAGAGAGTTTTCTAATAAGAATGGCATGATTGACCTTGTCAAATGCTTTTGAAAAATCAGTGTATATTGAGTCCACTTGATGGCGTCTATCAAAGGCAGAACATATATACTGTTTATACACTAATAAGTTGCTAATTGTAGATCTACCAGCAATAAAACCATGCTGACTAGGGGAGATAAGTTGTTTAACATGATTATAGACATGAGGGTAGACCAGAGACTCGAATAATTTAGCCAAACAAGACAATATACTGATGGGACGATAGTTCTCACATTTTGACTTGTCGCCTGATTTATGGATGGGAATAATAAATGCACACTTCCACAGGTCTGGGAACGTACCCGAGGTGAGTGATTTCTTAAACAAGATAAAAAGGGGAATACTAATTTCTTCAGCACATTTTTTTATGAAGTAGGAAGGTATACCATCTGGTCCAGCTCCTTTATTTTGATCAAGTTTGTTGATAGCTTTAACAATTTCAGGTCTAGGAATATCTATATCAGATAGGATTAAGTGATTCGTATTAACATTGTTCAAACAGCTCATATCTGGGTTAGAGTCATGCTCGTAAACAGAATTGAAGTATGTACTAAAAAGTTCACAAATCGTTTGCGTATCGCTACCTGTACTATTATGGTATGTCATGGTTTGCGGGATAGACTTACTAGACTTTTTGCTATTCACGTAGTTCCAAAACAGTTTTAGATTGTCCTTCAAACCTTCTTCAACAGAATTTGTAAAAGACTGGTAGCATTCATCAATTAGTTTTTTACTTCTTTGACGAAGAATGTCAAAAGTATCATAGTCTCTAGGATTCTCGAACATCTTAAACAGCTTATGATACTTATGTTTCTCCTCCAGGCATTTTATTAAAGGAAAACTAAACCAATGAGGGTAACTTGAAGGTCTAGACTTTACGGTAGGAATGTGCGTTTTTATAACTAAGTTAAGCTGATCATAAAAGGTCTTAAGAGCAGAATTGATGTCTAAATTCCCAAAAAGTAACAACCAGTCAATCTCATTCAACTCTTGCTTAATTTTATCATAATTACCTTTTCGAAAATTGAATTTTTGTGCGAACGGATTTTGGGAAGTCATCGTTGACCCTTTAGGGGTTTCTAATTCAATTGATAACGCTGGATGATGCCGATCCAACCGACTGAGGGGCTCGCAGCTACGTACAGTTATGTTAGTGTCTTCGTATAAGACAAGGTCAAGTAAGCGCCCGTTTGAGTTCAGAATATGGTTATACTGCGACAAGCTACAAGTAGATATTGTTTCCAGTAGGGCAAGTGATTTACCACCAGAGGTGCTACCAGCAGACAAATAGGAAGAGTCTTCACTCCTATTCCAGACTATATTCGGAATATTAAAGTCACCTATCACTAAAAAGGGACCCTTATTAGACTCATTAACAATGTTATTTTGTAAGCGTTCAAAAAATAAATGAATGTTACACATTGTCATATCAGGAGGTAAGTAACATAGACAAATGTTAAAAAATATTCTATTACTTTGATTGTAAATGGTTAACCAAATATCCTCATAAGGACTATCCCACGAACTTTGGCGAATTATGCTTATATGCTTTTTCGAGGCTATCAATACACCACCACCTTCTGATTTCTCCGAGGCGGCGGCCTGGCAGCGATCCTTGCGAAATACGTTGTAACGCTCATCAAACAACTCTTCATCATAAACGCTAGAATTCAGATTAGTCTCAACCAAACAAACTATGTCATAATCATTATTTAATAAGTTTAAGTAAAATTCAGTTGTCTTAGATCTAAAACGGTTTACATTCTGATAGTAAATAAACATTAAAAATATAAATTAGAGTATAAAACAAAAGCTTAGAATAAAACAAAAAATAAAATAAAATAAAAAGAATTAAAGTAAACCAATTTAAGCTAAACTATTTAAACAGACTCTGTCTTTAATTAGCACGGCACCCGATTTGTCATCTTTACGCACAAACACTTGTCCAAACTTGACCCAAACAAACTTGTACGATTTATCCTTGGCCACTCTTCTGGCGGCAGCATGCAGCTCCTTACACTCTGGAGAGAGGTGCTCAGCAACGTACACACTCTTCTTTTCGCCTGGAATGCCCAAGTGTGATGTATTCAAGGGCTCGGTGGCGTTGGTCTTGTTGAATCTTCTAACAGCAGAAATGATGACGTCACGATGACGTGAAGACGGTAGTGTCACCAAGATATTTCGTGGCCGGTCTGATGCAGAGTTGATTTTAGCTACTCGCCGGCAAGCTAAAATATCCGTGCTGGATATTGGACATTTGATAGAATCACATAAGTTCTTAAATATACTGACAACATTCTCATTACGGCGTTCGGTTACCGCCTGTACTTCTAAGTTCATGCTGCGAGAAATCTTCTCAGTAGTATTCAGACGTCGCTCGAGAGAGCGAAGGTCCGACTGTAACTTGTCCTTTTCCATGTTCAAGTCAGATATATTTTTGTTAGCGGCTAAAAGCTTTGAATCAAGTGTCTCTTGACGCTCAGTGAGAAAATCAGTAGTACTAGTAAATTCACTTCTCAAAGACGTCACCGCCCCATTAATTTCGTACCTTATTGTCGCCTTAATATCATTGAAAAATTCACTGCGAAACTTATCAAACTTAGCATCCAGTAAAGCACTAAATTGCGCCAGCGAAAACGGCCCTTGAGTCGTGGACGAAGTCAAGTCAGCCTCGCTGTTATTTATCGTGTCATCACAGGACATCATAGACTCATTCAGTGGCGCGTGTTGTTTACGTACGGGCGTATTCGAGTTATCGCCTCTGCGCTTACTGTTGATGTTCGTGCATGACGGACAGTTCCAAAACTTAGAGGTTTTTAAAATCTTTGTGTATGTGTTAAAGTCCATGTTAAGACATTTGAAGTGGTAGGCACCTTGACACGGAGAACATCTCAACAGTTCACTAGTCACTATGTCATTATTGCAAGCCAGGCATTTCTCCATTGTGATATATTTATTAGTTATTTATGATGTGATAAAATTGTGGCAAATTTCGTACCTGAGACTCACCGACTGTGAGGCAGTGAAGTGACGTTCCGAGCAACAGCTGATCCAGTGCGTATGCTTTGACTTCAATAATAGAGCGGGCCAGGACGTTTTGAGACGTGTCCTGTATATTACTCAGGTAAGTTGAAGTCCTGGGTTTAATTTAATAACTGATTCGACGCTTATACTTGCGATTTACTATTTTAAAACGTAAATAAATAAAACGAAATAATGAAACACTGTTTACTATTTAAGGTGAGGGTAGAAAAAAAAAAAAAAAAAAAAATTCGTAATATATCAAGAGAAACTTCCTATTTTCTAGGTATTTCGCAGTCATGGCGCAACAGAGTTCGCCCCACCGCTGCTGATACCCCGCGCAAAAGTCTGGGACCAATACCCTAATGCCGTTAAGGTGATGACTACATCAGGGTCCGTGTGCCATTTGCCGCACGATTTGAGACTGCCCTTTGCAAGGTAACGCACCATCAGATCAATGACCTGCTTTACAGCCGTGACAGTGACGAAGGCTACACTTTGAAGCGATTATCGCTTAATAGTATTACGCCAGTCAGATCTGTCCGTAGCTGAGATATCATTTTGTAATGTAAACTATAATTGCAATCGATTGTAGGCACACCGCATATTCGGATATCAAATACATGCGCCGCTATTGTGTGGATAGAGTGTATAGAGAGCGGCACGTTCAAGGATTCCATCCCCGGGAAATACTGGAGTGCGCTTTTGATATCGTCACCCCAAAGACTGGTAAGTTCTGCAAAGTATTATACAAAAATAGCGGTAATGCAGCGAACTCTTATCAAAAACCATTATGTCTAAGACTATGAATTATTATACGACATGGCTGCAACCACCATATTTTTAATATTATGATAGGTAACAAAATGAACAAACTATAAAGTACACAAATTATTAGTAAGTAGACGAAGCTCGGTACCCATAAATGTTAACTCTAATAATTCCACTCAGTGCTACTCAAGTCTATGGGGTTTGTTTATTTTATCAACTTTCGCGTCTACGCGGGTTACATCAGCTAACTTTCAAAATCAAATCAAAATCAATTTATTTGTCCGAATATTGTGTTAATAGTTCTTAAATTATGACAGATACAAATATTCTACCGTCTCCGGTGTACAAATGCTTCCTTAATAATAATTATTAATTTTCAATTACAAAAGATGAAAAAATCACAAAATCAATACATGTCGTACCAAAAAATCATAAATGAGAATCGTCAGGTTAAAATAATAGTAGGATGTCATGGGTAAAATAGAAAATAATCATGTGAATTCGTCATTCAAAAACTCACAAATCACTTTACAAGTTTTGGTTTCTTTACGATTGAAAATAAGCAAAGGCTGACTCGAAAAGTTGATAAAAAACAAAATCCATAGACTCGAGTAAGTAGCATTGAGTCGAGTTTCGTTGGTCTGTTGACTTGCGTTGACGAACTAGTATGTTTCAGAGTCCCTCTGGCCCGACGCTGAGCTCTTGGTAGTGGCGAGCCGAGTTGCGTCCGAATGTTCGCTCAAAGTATCACTTCAGCTGAACCATTCTGAGCTACTCCGCACGCTGCTGGTGGCATGCGGGGTCCCGCTGGACCGACATGTGGACATCTATCCTGTGCTCGTCGATGTCAGCCTTGGTAAAAACTTATTTCTAAAACATATCTCTCTTCTGCTAGTGTCCATCTGGGTTGCTACCACCGCTTTGCTGGTGAAGTCTGCCGCCAAGCAGTAAAGTGCAAGCATTACTGTGTTCCGGTTTGATGAGCAGAGTGCTAGTGAAATTACTGGGCTTATAAGACTTAATACCTAATGTCTGAGGGTAACTAGCGCTTTGCAGTGCCGCGCAGGCCTTTATGTTTCAAAGTTCTGAGTGGCACTGCAATTATTATGGGCCGGCGTTATGCTTACCACCAGGCAAACGGCCAGCTCGTCTCGTTATCGAATAGTATAAATAAATAAATAATTTGTTTTCGTAGTCTTCTTGACTTCGTCAAAAAGGTATCACCCAGACGTGCTGGTCGTTTGCCTTACAGTAAGCATTGCATCTGCCAATAAAAATAGTAGTGTCACTTACACTGCTAATTGATATTTGAGACACAAAATCATGTGCGGCGCCGCAATTTCTTGTTACCCCTAGTTGTACTTATAGTTATCTGCCTAGTGATTTCGTTGACTACATTTCTAAGTAAACCGTAACACATGCACACATAACTGCTCGTCTGCAGACTACACGAGCAAAGCGGTCAACCCACTCAGACGGTCACCGGACAGAAGAATTAGATCTACTATCTACCAGCACTATAGTCACTTCAGACTATTAAAACTCACCTCAACACCTTGCAAATTTTAGGACGCATAACAAACCTACAACTACAAACTCACCTCACCTCGCTCTGCGTCACGCGCCGTGACATATCCAATCTGCTCCGTCTGATGGAAGCCGACGTGCCAGTACACGAACTGAAGGAGCTTGTCACGCCGCTCGTGAAGCAAGCTAAATGGGGGAAGCGTGCCTCGCACGCTATTCACGAACTACAGGCTGCGTGTCGAGATGCCAAGGCGTTAGGATGCGAGGTTAGTGTTTGTGCTATAGCGACATCTATCCGTAACACTTTGAAACTAGCTAATTTTTTTTTTTGTTTTGTTTTGGCTCCACGCGATTAGCGTATTTAGCCAGTGTCGAGTTATATGGATAATAATATATAATAAATCTCTAGTTTTCGTGCATGAAAGTCTTCAAAGTCACGTTAAAGTTTAGTCTAGGCGCGGTCAAGTCGAAGTAATGCTTCAGTAAAGCGGTGGATACTTTACTGAAACTTCTATGGAGTTTTGGATAGAATACGAAAATACACGTTTTTCGTCTTTGTACTATTTGCCTTTCACTCATGCACGTTTACGAACACTTAAAGGTTAATAATCCACCATTATTACACATTAACACTCGATGAAACACAGGTTTAGGTAAATAACACAAAATCAACAACAGCACATTTTCGCATTCCCGCCAAAACTCCCTAGCTAATTTGAAGCTGTCTAAAAAATAATACGACCAATGTTGTACAGTCACGGTAAGAATGCCTTCGTCAGTTTCCAAATACTTTTCTTTATCACGTAAGGACACAGTACCTCTTGATGTTACGGCAGTTAGCAAACTACTGTATACTCGTATAATACTATTGTGAAATGCATATTATGCTATATGATTGCAGTGATAACAAAGGTTAAAATAGCACTCACCTTTGACCAATGTCTGGTTTACATCAACATAAAACCTTCTTAACGGCCTGGCTATTTAGAAAAATAAATCAAATTTGTTTTATTTAACTGTCAAAGTCTGTCGGTACTTATCACTTGCATCTCCCTATTAATTTTCTCTTTGTTCATAAATCTTATTGTAACAGATTCGTTGGCACAAGTAACGCAATACCGCCATAGACAAGATCTTAACACAAAACAACTACTGCGCAAACAAAATGAGGTGACGAACCTTTTCTTACCGCGACTATACATCAGGGTTGAGTTGAGAGAAACTACTAAATTACTAATACTAAACTTAAGAAATTACTAAATTAACTTAGGATCTTGAATAGCTGCGCTAATAGTAAAGAAATTAAATCTAAAAGCCAATTCGTTGCCATTATTTTCAGTGCCCTATAACAGTGGCGCCATTCCTTGCTTACAACGCCACGCAACACAACGGTGTGTTTTGGCAGATGTCGGTGTTAAGAGACGATCACAAGTCTAAAGGGAAACACCGTTCTGGAGACCTCATTGCGGCCGGAGGAAGGTATGCGATAACATAGACAATTAGCACGCTCCATTGATTCTATTATGTTCACCTACGTAAACGTGGAAATTGTAGTGTCTTCATGTCACTTTGGAATCTTTGCTAGGTGATATCACCTAAGTGAAGTGCTTTGACATAATTGGTTCATCTTGAAGCCTGTCGCGAGAATGAGTAAAACATGTAAATACTGCGCGAAAATATTTTGAAACTGAAGTCGAGGTAGATCATATAGCTTACCATTGAAGACCAAATTTAATCAAACTTGTACTCAAGAACAGTAATCGGCCTAGCCTATCTCTTTCAGGTTCAAAATCTAGATTTAGAACTGAGTGTTAAGTCTCATAAGCCCAGTAATTTCATTGACCACTTTGCTCATTAAACTGGAACACAGTAATGCTTGCACATTACTGCTTGGCGGCAGATTTCACGAGCAATTTACTATCCTGCAAAAATGTACGGTTCCTATGGGAACGTAGGTGAAACTGCGGGCAGAAGCTAGTGCATTATAAATCGTGCACGGCTCAAATAACGTGGTGCTTCGCCAGAGGTTACATTGTTAGCCGCTTTCTGTGTACGTATTTCCCATTTCCAGGTACGATGCGTTAGTAGAACAATTCTGGAAGGTGGCCCAAACGGAGAAAGACCGAGACAACTCCGAGCTCAAGTCAAGTTCGTTTGGATTCTCGATGTCTTTAGAGCGCATGGCGGCCATTTTGAAAAAGATGGAGATCGGGATACACCTGCCATCGACAAGTAATATAGAGGTAAATTAAATATTTTCTAAATAAACTACGTTTACACACATTTAATGGTGTCGTGATCGAGTTCCGAATCGTAAAACGGGATTAATTCGGCTTCTGGAGGTTGGACTTCACTGCGACAGACCGTCATTAATCGTTAAACTCATATATTTTTCTGCGGATAAATTTTGTGCAAGCATACAGCTGTAATAGTGGCCCAAGTTTAAGTCAACTCTCTAAAAAAACACTGCGAAAAATTTCGTCGTTACTATTTCAAATTTTCTGAGAATTGTTTAGTCAAAAAGAACTTCTAGAAAAAGAAAGGATTGAAGCGATGATCAGCTGCCTTATCAGCCAACAATCTCGTGTTTGTTTTCAATACCAGACCGATTAAAACCAGCGGTCACTAGTCTTCGTGTGGAAGGAGTTGTTAATAGTTTTCGCTTCTTTTCGTTTTGTAAGAGCTTATTTCTTTAATAACCAGCGAAAATTCTAGACTATTCCTTCCACACGAAGACTAGTGACCGCTGGTTTTAATCGGTCTGGTATTGAAAACGAACACGAGACTGTTAGCTGATAAGGCAGCAGGTAATGATTCTAGCAATTATAAAAAGTTCATTGTAGACATTACTCAATAACAACCTTTTTTCAAGTTTAAAATGTTAAACCACACGTACTGAATATTGTTGTCAACATAAACATGTCAAATATTATCGCTAACGGAATTTGAACCCTTACCTTTTGCTCACCGCGCCAGAAGCTCTAAATCAAAAGAGCTATAGAGACGCTAGCTGCAAAATTGCTGAGATGTTTTTCCTTTCAGCTAACAAAGTTTTATCCCACTATCTAATATGAATATCTGTCCGCAGTCAACCCTAATATGCATTTGTATGTGGGGCACGGTCGGAAGCGGTCGTGATGGCATCGCCGCGGCTCAAAGGGCACAGTTAGCCAAAGAGCTATGGAACCTCGGCTATACAGTGTGCGCCTGGCCTGCACACAACGCAGACACGCACGAACTGAAGACACCCTGTATAGTGCTAACGCAAGATGATTCTAGTGTGAGAGCCGTCTGCGATGATACTAAGAGGTAAGAAAGCGTGTTTTTTTATCTGTTATAGTCTGACGTGTGACCACGATCTCACCTGATTTATTTATTTATTGTTATTTTATTTATTTAATCAAAACGGTTACATAAAAACGAACACTTACATTGATTAAATAAAGTCAGATAAAATTAAATGATACAATTAAAAAAATAATAATAACACAATAACAAGGAAGCAACACAAAAAAAAATCAATAGAATTAAATTTACAATCAAATAATTTAAAATTTGGATGTCACGGGAAGCTAAAGCCAACACATAATCAATTAATTAACCTCACAAAAATGTAGACATATTGTCATAATGTTGTTGATGTTGTCTGATGTTAGCGACGATGTAGTCGATGCTTGCCTAGAAGAAAGCTATTCACTCTCGTCTTTAAAACTCTCAAATTATAGCTATTGGGAAACACAGAACCCACTGTTGCTCTTCTTTCAGCCATTGTCAATCCTGTGCTGAGTATAATTATGTCTTCTATTTTATCTTTTTTTATTATCGTTTATTATACTCTATGGGCACGTGGTCCATAGTTTTATAAAATTAGGTCATATATTGATAGAATTTAACGATATTAACAAGATAAAAAAGAACATTAAACGGGAACTATAGTCTTAAAAGCGACAACTTTAGTAAGCTGAGTAAGCACACTGATCTTGACCTCTTTCATACCAGCGCCTCCTCAGCAAGGATGCGACTGAGCAGAGATTTCTTTTTGGCGCAATATTAGCGCCCGTTTAATAACGGTGTGACTCGGACTACTATTACAATTTTCTACACCACTGTTATAAATTAGTTTTCACCTTATATTTTTCTCTGTTACTATTCGTGAGAACCTATAATTGGCTTTCTAATGTTATGTTAGTTTTATAAGTTATTGTAATACAGCTGTTGGTTTTCCTTAAAAATAAATAAATAAACCTTATAACTAAATTACAGTGTGGTGAAAGATAATGTAGCATTAGAATCATTTCGATAGCATTTAGTAATAAACGAGTTTCTTGCTCTTCTTCTTGCTCGGCCTATACCAATTTGGAACGGGCACGATAGGTTTCTGGAAGGTTCGTTGACTTTGAGCACGGATTGGGTATGTTGGTGTCTTTGTCATTTATTATGTTCTGATAAAGACATCATTAGTTTTAGTCTGTGATTCGGGTAGACGAACGTTACAGAACCCCGTTGTTAGAGTCATTTATTTTAACCTTCATAAGTGCTCCGTTGGGCCTAAATGAATAAAGCATTTTGAATTTGAATCAAATTGCATATTGATACATTATCTGTAGTAATAGTCCAATGGCAGGGAAACACAACCTCACTTAAAAAGATATGTAAGTAGTTATCTTGGCCATAACAATTGCTTAGGACGTTTCTAGGTTATTACATACTATGGATATTTAGTACATTTGGCTATTATGAAATATATTTTATAGTGTTAACCGACACTAGCCGACCGACCTTAACCACTAGGCTATGGGAGCAATCAATGTTGTCTACGAAATTCTTGATATGATGTATTTCTTTTTCGGCTTATATGCCGTAGCGCCATCTAGTAGACCCGCTTTAAAGCGATTGCCTACTAGATGGAGCTACGGCATATAAGCCGAAAAAGAAATACATCATATCAAGAATTTTGTAGACAACATTGATTGCTCCCATAGCCTAGTGGTTAAGGCGTTTGGCCCGGCAAGCCAAAAGACGCAGGTTCGAATCCTGTTGGAAGCGAAATTTTTGTGATGTATATATTTATGTGTACATTTGGCTAGTATCCAACTTGGAAGTCATCACCAAAGACCTCTGGAAGGTGCACTTTAGTGTCAGTCACGACACTTAACAGCTTACTTATGACCACGTCGTTATTTAGTAAAGTCTGTGTAACATTGTAGAAATGTGCTGACCTCTGCGGGCTACCAGGCTACGAGTCCGGAAATAGGCGTGAAATTTCAACAACTCTGAAGTTTGAGTGTTGTTAATGTTGTATGTATAAACAAACTGGTCTAATGGGGCGTTGTTTCCGGTTTTTTAGTGTTGTCCTGTTTTTTTTTTGTTTCGTATTCATCGCTCGAAAATGGGTTTGAGAGTTGTGATGGAGATTTGCTTAAGGTGTCACATAAAATCTAAGTAATATTTTTGATCATACAAGACAAATAGACTAAAATGCCGTCTATAATTTGAGTTATAGTGGCTACGATTTTTATCTTGAATAATTGATTGATTCTACATGCTTAGAACTGCATTGTCATCTTGTAAAAAATGTATGGGGCTAGGGGCAGTTGGAGTGTAAGCTGGAATTTGGAATGGAAGCAGGATTGGAAGTGGAAATAGGAGTGGGAGCGGAAACAGTAGGGGGAATGGATTGGAATGGGGTTACCGAAGAAGCTTGTGGTATGGGAGTGATTGGGAATGGGCTGGAAGCAGATCATTTTGGCAATGCTTTGGGCTAAAGCTTTATGTGTTCATAGGCCTGTTCTCTCATTGAGCTATTTGACAAGTAATTACAAGTGAAGCTAATAAAAGCGTGTTAAAAAGGGACGCAATTATAGAATGCTATGGGTCCTTTCAAAAGTAAACAATACAACTGTACTGTACAACTATATTGCGGTTCTTTCAGTGTGCGAGAACACAAAGTGCCATACATCGATGTCCTGGACTTCATCAAACAGCAACTGCAACCGGAAACCAATCGATATCCTGACGGTGAGACAATGGCCTCGAATCATGAACCTTAACTTAAATTTAGTTTCTCTCCCTCTTTCCTGGCAAGAATATGAGAACGGGATGGCATATATTAAAATGAGGAGTGTCTGTTCAAAACGTTACATTTACACTTTATAAAATTTTTCATAAATCGAAAAAACGCGGATAGAATTAAAGATATAGACGCCGAATAAATAAAAAAAAATATTTTATTTTACGTAAATGTAACCTTTTGAACAGACGTTCCTCAAATAATCCCAATAACAGGAGGTGCTTAAAATGAACAGTTGTATGCATATGCTCATATAAACCTACATACTGGTTACTAGTAAACTCGTTATCTTGGTCAAATACTGATCTATGTCTCAATCCTGACATATATATTCATCGCGAAAAATGGTTATGATGATTAGGAACTTAATTTAACACTAGATGGTGCCTTAAACATTTCTAATTTATGATGCGGGTTATTATTCCACCACTTTTAGCTTACATAATAAACGGACATCCAGTTTTTTTTTTTTTTGTTATGTTGTTTGGTAACGAGACGAGCTCGTCGTTTGCCTGATGGTATGCATAACGCCGGCCCATAACAATTGCAGTGCCACCCAGAATTTTGAAACACAAAGTCCTGCGCGGCACTGCAGTGCGCTCGTTACCCTGAGACATTAGGTATTAAGTCTCATAAGCCCAGTAATTTCACTGGATACTCTGCTCATCAAACCGGAACACAGTAATGCTTGCACCGTACTGCTTGGCGGCAGACTTCACGAGCAAAGCGGTGGTAACAACCCAGACGGACACTCGCAGAAGAGTTAGTCCTCCTACTAACAAAAATCAGCTTTGGAACAGTAATCTTCTGTGTTGCTCAACATTGCTCAAGCATGATAATTTTTTATCAACAGGTGCAAGTAGGTCTATAAGTTGGAATGAGAGCGAAAAACCGACCAGCCCGATAATATCGGTCACTTTCATCACGGCGAGTGAAAGGATGACTAAGAACTCGAAAAGGTCTAGCGAGTGTCAGGTAAGATAGCTCACAACTGATGGTATTATCGCTTAAACACTTTAGATCAACACAGACCCCCTCCCACTCAAAAATGAGTAAACTGCGAAGGAACCGCGAGTTGCAACTAATAATCAGGATTTTAAAAGAAAATAAAGCACAACATTTATTTCTAACATACAACACTACATCAAAATACAACAATGCAAAATGTTGTGTGACTAAAAATATATAATTACAGGATGCGTCCGTCAGCCACGGTTTACGGAATAACTGGCAGTACATTTTACACTACACTGAGCAAAATTATCGGACGTAAGTCGTGGACGTGACCTTGAGCGTTAAGAGGTCTGATTGACATCTGGCGCGCTGAAAGTGTTGGTTCAGCCGCGTGACGCGTCCCAGGTCGGAGTCCGAACGACCGCGTGCACCCGACAACACACTCTCAATTCACGACTGTAAGCCGCGGCTGACGGACGCGTCCGATGATGTTTCCAGCTAAAGGTCAATGACCCTAGCACGTTTTCCACAGATAAACACCCAGATCACGTCTACATTAGTGACGAAGGTCAATGACCCTAGCAAGTTTTCCACAGATAAACACCCAGATCACGTCTACATTAGTGACGAAGGTCAATGACCCTAGCAAGTTTTCCACATATAAACACCCAGATCACGTCTACATTAGTGACGAAGGTCAATGACCCTAGCAAGTTTTCCACAGATAAACACCCAGATCACGTCTACACTAGTGACGCTCGGTCTGCAGCCCGTGCTGTCCCGCGTGCGTGTGAGCGCGGTGGCGCTGGCGTGCGAGGCGGCGTGCGTGCGCGCGCTGGCGGCGCAGCTGTCCGCGCCGTTGCACGCGCACGACCTGCCGCCCGCCGCGCGCGCGCTGGCCACGCAGTGAGTACAGTATGCAGGACTCAGCCCGTGCTGTCCCGCGTGCGTGTGAGCGCGGTGGCGCTGGCGTGCGAGGCGGCGTGCGTGCGCGCGCTGGCGGCGCAGCTGTCCGCGCCGTTGCACGCGCACGACCTGCCGCCCGCCGCGCGCGCGCTGGCCACGCAGTGAGTACAGTATGCAGGACTCAGCCCGTGCTGTCCCGCGTGCGTGTGAGCGCGGTGGCGCTGGCGTGCGAGGCGGCGTGCGTGCGCGCGCTGGCGGCGCAGCTGTCCGCGCCGTTGCACGCGCACGACCTGCCGCCCGCCGCGCGCGCGCTGGCCACGCAGTGAGTACAGTATGCAGGACTCAGCCCGTGCTGTCCCGCGTGCGTGTGAGCGCGGTGGCGCTGGCGTGCGAGGCGGCGTGCGTGCGCGCGCTGGCGGCGCAGCTGTCCGCGCCGTTGCACGCGCACGACCTGCCGCCCGCCGCGCGCGCGCTGGCCACGCAGTGAGTACAGTATGCAGGACTCAGCCCGTGCTGTCCCGCGTGCGTGTGAGCGCGGTGGCGCTGGCGTGCGAGGCGGCGTGCGTGCGCGCGCTGGCGGCGCAGCTGTCCGCGCCGTTGCACGCGCACGACCTGCCGCCCGCCGCGCGCGCGCTGGCCACGCAGTGAGTACAGTATGCAGGACTCAGCCCGTGCTGTCCCGCGTGCGTGTGAGCGCGGTGGCGCTGGCGTGCGAGGCGGCGTGCGTGCGCGCGCTGGCGGCGCAGCTGTCCGCGCCGTTGCACGCGCACGACCTGCCGCCCGCCGCGCGCGCGCTGGCCACGCAGTGAGTACAGTATGCAGGACTCAGCCCGTGCTGTCCCGCGTGCGTGTGAGCGCGGTGGCGCTGGCGTGCGAGGCGGCGTGCGTGCGCGCGTTGGCGGCGCAGCTGTCCGCGCCGCTGCACGCGCATGACCTGCCGCCCGCCGCGCGTGAGCGAGGTGGCGTAATAATAAAAAAAAATAAAAAAATAAAAAATGTTTAGAGGTCTGCGTTTTTTTAAAACTGGTTTTAAAGGAAAGCGTAGTAGAAACGTCATCTTTGACAGATTTGACAAATAATAAGCTGTGTTGTCATTTGTTCTGTCGAATTTTCTTAATGGCTTTGGCATTCAAACTAAAAAAAAACGTTCCGTTTCGAGAAATTGCGTTTCGTTTCACGTTACGTTCCAAAAAAACAATTTATGTATTTTCAGACATCACAGGCCTATAAAGCTGTAATTATCAATTATTATGTGAGTAATTTAGAAAGTTAGTTTAAATTTAGTTGTCTCTTCCAGATTCCCCAAACGTCAGAACATAATAGAAGAAGCCATCACGGAGCTATCAAACATTGTGAGACAAAACAACTCGTGCCGATCTACAGACGAGACGCAACTCTACGCGCTTTACTCTATACCCGATTCTCTATGTCGTCTTATCACTTGACATTAAAAAAGATTCTGATTACAATATTACCAGCCAGTGTTCATCCAACGATTTATTGCGGATAATACATGCATTTATATAACTTGTTAAGGCCAGGGGCCTGATTCATTAAAAATATTGGTCTAATAATATTATCAGCGTTTTTCTTTTTTTTTTTCATATATTTTATGAGGCTAATACTCATAATATTAGACTAATATTTTTTATGAAACAGGCCCCTGAGCGTTTAGTCTTGTTTTCGTCCGAAATTCATTCGTTATACCTACTTACGTAGTAACGTATAAATCTGATAGATATGTACTTACAAAATTACTTTTGAATTAAACACTTTCCTCCGTACCCTATAACGCAAACGCCAGCCTACCTCGACTCAGTGCTAATCGAATCTATAGATTATGATATTTTTTACTTGAGCTCTCAAAATCTATATATAATAATGAGGACATTATTTCTTGTTACTTCACTATAGACAAAAGTATTGATGAGTAATCTCAATGTTAATGTTATGTTTTAAATATGTAAGTAAAAAAATCCAAAACGCAAAGTAACTACTGTTATTTAGTCTAAAGAATCTTTTCGTATATGTATGTATTTTTGTACAAACTTAGTAAATAAAAAGTAGCCTAATAAAACTGTACTTAAGTTTTTTTTCAAAACTACTCCTTACCATGTCTACTTACGTACCTATTCGGTATAGGTACCTATTAATTAAATTAGAAGCGCCTCCATTGCGTTTTCTTGTAGAGACATCGAGCAATAAAACTGCGACGTTTTGGAAGCAGGTTGTAACATTTATCGGCCAGGTAATTTCCTCTGTGGGTAGAGCATTTTGTAGTCATAGACGCTCGTTACATGCTACAGCATGTATTGGGCATGTAACAATCGATGGATATAGACATCAATCATAGACCACGTGACTATGGAAAGCCCTGCATCGCTTACCGCGAAAGATCACCGCTTGGCGAATATCGTGGTACCAGCCAATGACTATTGTGGTGATTCATGGAAATTTAGTCAGAAACATGGTAATCAAAAATATTCTAATCAAAATTTCACAAGCACTAGGTACGTGTTCACTGCAAAAGCGACAGTAAACACGTGGGGGAAAGTAATGTAGCGTAAAGCGGAGCAGTCGTCGGATTGAGCCAAGCCAGGGCTTCGAGGGAGTGAAAGATACAGCCGTATTGCTGTTCTGGTTTCATGGATTTGCTTCAAGGCGCGCGTGAGCGTGTAACACCTCGTAATCCGCCCTTGTTGCAAAGCAAAACGTAAGCTTGCATGGCCGTCATCGTCAGTAATAGTGTCCTGGGTAGTTACCACCCTCGAGTTGAAACTATCGCCAGGCACCAGTCGGTGTGTTCCGCCTGCTGGACTTGAGACTTAGCGTCGTACATCTTCAATCAGGTGAGATAGCGGTCAAACGCTAATCTATCGATAATAGAGGTTCTACAACCATTTTAATCTTGCAACCAAGGTGACTACTGCATCTTCCAACTCTCCAGACACCATCCAAAATATTATTACTTATTCAAAAACGATAATTCATTATTCAAATTCATAGACAAAGAAAAAATAAATTTATTAAAATCACTGATTTAATTTGAATACATTTATCTATAAGCTAATTATAGCTTAGAGATAACTGGCTTATAGACTCGCCTTGACCTTTAATAATTTTTTTCCGCATGTTACGATGCCTATGATAAGATTACGTCTAAACAAGTTTGCAATATGGCAATAATGCCATCAAACTTGTTAGACATATTGCATTAATTACGAAACTAAAACTAGCTTTTGTTCCCTACTCTCGTCTAGTAGGTATTGGGATTGTAACTGAGCTTCTTTTTAGCGTAAGTAAGGTGTTGATTAATTATAACATATGATCTTGATAAAGGAATTTTAAGGGTCTCTGTAAAGTCATCTAATAAGATACCTACCTAGGTACTAGGTACCTATTATAGGTAATCATTTTGTAAAGAAATAAGGTTTTAAATGGCGAGGCGTTTTCTTTTAGTATATACACCATTGAGTTTAAATATTTTTACATAGTACCTATGTCTTTAGATGATTAAATTTCCTTTCTTTTCTTTACAAAAAATATGATAATACTTAATTGTCGCTTCAAATATTGAGCCTTCTGAGATAATAGACATTTTTCGGAGTTTGTTTTTTGCAAAATTCTGGGTCATTTCTATAAAATATCTTATAGAATTGTCTTTTCTTTACACTTGGCTATACTGCTGTATTGTTTTGCTGGTTATATCGGCATAGAAACGGACATTTGGGCGCGACGAAAAACAGAACGTTTCGCTTTATACAGCGCCTTAAAACGTTTAGTCAGGTACATATACCTACTAGCAACTTTAATACCTACTTGAGAATTTTAAGAATAATTTAGGTAGGTACTCTTACTCGGTATGGAATTGAGTCATTGATAATCTGTTAAGTCTGTGACTGAGACGAAAGCTGCTGTCACAGTACCTGGTATTCCTTAATACCTACCTCGACTTGTACCTACTATACTTAGGTACATGCTAGAAAAAAAAAACGAAACATCAACAAGCAGACATACAAACATAGACAATATAATGCTCACATAAAAAAACAGGTGACTCAATATTAGCATAATCAATTTTTTTCCCGTTTAGGCGCTAAATACCAATCCACTGACATTTATATCAACTTTAAGTTTTTTTAACAGATAGGCAGGTAGTTTTTTTCTATCTTTTTTATATCATTTATAACGTTTCTTAGACATGACCTACGGCACAGGCGTAATTACAAAACAACTCTATTTTTTGTATGTCTAGCGTCTCCATTCATTCACGACCGAATGTAAAAATACATTTCTATAAATAAGGTTCTAAATTGCAAGGTCCAGTCCTACTGTCCTATCCTACTCACACTTATATTATAATAAACGTGAAAGTTTGTGAGGATGGATGGATGTTTGTTAGTCTTTCACGCAAATACTACTGAACGCATTTTGATGAAACTTTATTGTTATATAGCTTTATATCAGAATAACACGTAAACTACAATTTATAAAGATATGTATATACCACGCGGGCAATGAAGGCGAAAGTTTGTGACGATGTAAGTAATATGCAAGCATTAGGAACTACTGTGTACCGGTTTGATGAGCAACAGATAGTCAGTGAAATTACTGGGCTTATGAGACTTATTCATACCTAATCTCTCAGGGTAACGAACGCAATGCAGTATGCTGGCCTTTGGGTTTCAAAGTTCCGAGCGGCACTGCAGTTGTTATGGGCCGGCGTTATGCTTACCATCAGGCAAATGACCAGCTCGTCTCGTTATCCAGAAGTATCAAAAACCTAGGTATACTTTTGAAGCTACTATAATGATTATAAATGCTCCTTTGGGGCCTATTTGAATCAAGCAATTTGAATTTGAAGCGATGCTGGATTGTGGTAGTGATATATACCATCGGACGTCGAACTGGTAGGTCTTTGGCTCTATTCCTACAATGAGCTTAGGCTTTCGGTGAAGCAAAACAAGGTGACGCAGCAGTAACATGGTAGTTGGTCAGTTTCTATTGCCCATCTGGCTAGCTATCAATATCAAGTTGAAAACTTGTCTCCAAGCGTGTGTCTTAAAAATCAGATATCTTTTCAAGTTTCCGGAGCTATTCTGTAAAATCTCTTATAGATGAGTATTTTCTTTAAACACTATACCTACTCACTGCTGTTTTTTAACCGACTTCAAAAAAAGGAGCTTATCAATTTGACATGTACATAAAGGTATGTATGTAATATTATTGGAACTGGCAATATATTCACATAATATGATAATCTATTAAGACTTTCAAACAATTAATATACAACATTTTATATTATGTATGTTTTCATACATATCTAATGTATGTTTGTTCACGCATTTCTCCGAAACTTTTTGCCAAATGCATACGAAAGTATATACGGTACCTATAACAAAACAACCATTTTTAAAATTTTTGTCTGTCTGTTTACTCCGGGTAATCTCCGAAACAGCTGAACCGATTTTGACGGGACTTTCACTGGCAGATAGCTGATGTTACAAGGAGAAACCTAGGCTACTTTTACTTTGAAGCCACGGGACACAGCTAGATATATTATGAGTATAGTATCATGTTTATATATGTATTTATGTTAGCATAGTATATGTTATAGTGTAATCTCCGTAATTATTTAATTTGTTGTACACCACCGTCCATTTATTTTCGCGTTCATCCAGTCCATTCTAACGTTGTCTGTAAGAGATTGGTTATAGCAATAAGACCGCCGATTATTTTACCGTATATTTGTTAATTATTTCTATTTTTCATCATACATTGTATGAAGTTTCATGTATTGGTATGCAATAAAGAGTTTCTATATTGTATTGTGCATAGGTATTAAATATTACATTAAACCTTTAGGTATTAAATGAAATGCGTCTTACGCCAAATAATAATAATTAATTATAAACACTATTAATAAATCATTTAATAGCAATCACTTGTTATCTATCAGGTCGCCCGGTCAGTCATCCACACGCGTTGTGACCGACCGCTGTTTATTAATAATTATTATTTATTGTACTTAGATTATTTTAATAAGAGTCATGTGAGCGGAGTGTTGTGATTTTCCGTTATTAAAAGTTAATTTTATGTAAAAGTGAAAGGGAGAATTTAAAACATTTTTTTTTTAACTTGCAATGGATCCTGAAAAACAACCGCTGTTGAATGGCATAAAGTCAAAATATAGAAAGGAGGAGGGATTCAGGTACATATTTCTTTTTACCTAACATATTATATGGGATCCAGGTATTTAGGTAGTTTTTTTTTACCTTACATATTATAGGTACATTAAATAATAGTGCGCAGCAAAAATAATCGTGCCTCTTTTGAAATGTCTACCTACTACCGATTAAATTGATTTTTTTTCTGCAAGTTTTTAACTATTATAACTAAAATTAAAATTAAATTAAAACTATTATACTTAATTAGTTACAAAAGGATGGTGATTTCTGATCCAATATTTTTTAATAAAAGAACAAGGGCCGTGCGTGATTTATTTTCAACAATTTTTCTACCATGTTATACCTAGACGAGCATGTCAAGCAGGAAATATAAAAGCTATAAATCTTTTCATATTACAATGTGCTTGTGTTTTTATTATGAAAAACAGATACGCAATACTATTAGATAATTAGATAATAGTACCTAAAGTAGATACTGTTTCTACACCACAGAGTAGTACCACTCTAAGGTACCACTATGGTACCACGATGAGAAAGTAAGATTTAAAATAAGCAAATAGAATAAGCGAGAGAGATAGGCTGTCCTAAAAGCCCTTTAAAAAAGTTCTCAGTTTTTTACTTTTTGTTTTTTTTCAGCTTTGAATATTTGCATTTAACCTCCTAATTTTCCCCTGAGGGCAAATGGAGGTTATATATATATCTATACAAATAAATAAAATTGAAGTGTATGTTTGTAATCTATTCTATACAAATAAATAAAATTGAAGGGTCTGTTTGTAATATCAAAATAACAGCTTTTTACTAAATGCATGTGAAAGTATATACGAATACCTATAACAAAACAACCATTTTTAAAATTTTTGTCTGTCCGTCTGTCTGCCTGTCTGTCTGTTTGTTTGTTGTTGTTTTGACGGGACTTTCACTGGCAGATAGCTGATGTTACAAGGAGTAACTTAGGCTACTTTAATTTTAGTAAAATAATTAGGGCTCCGCGCAAAATAATAAAACCCATGAAATCCACTATCTCCACGCGGGTGAAACCGCGGGCAGCAGCTAGGTGTAAATAAAACTCAAGACCCTTATCTTTCATTTCCAGGCCGCTAACAGCTGCAGAAGTCCTCGACTACCAGTACGAAGCCACCTGGCGTAGGACTCGCCTCTTTCTAGTCATCGTGTTCTGGTCTCTCATAGCCGCGTCCCTCTCTGGCATCACCTGTTTCCTTATCAGTTCCCCGAGATGCGTAGATACAGGCTTCGGAGAAATGCCTACAGTGCCGCCCGTCCATATGAGCTTGGCCCCTCTACTATACAGCATAAGTAAGAACAGTGCAGAACAGCTAATCTAAAGTTGGAAGGAAAGCTGCTTGAAGATGCTCAATCAAGATGGAAATTAGACTAAATTTCATCAACGGACTGGATGCTTATTCTGTTGGTTTTATTGTTTTTTCTCACGTTTGGTAAATGATGATGCGGTCAATAATGCTAGATTAGAAGGTTCTTGTTTACTCTCGTTTTGAAGAATCCCAGCCACATTAATACAGAGCTCAGCAATGATGCTAAAGGTCGAAGCAACAATACTTGGCGAAAAAAAATTTCTCTCGAAGTGCGCATGAAGAGGCCATAGCTAAATAATATAAGATAGGAAAAATATTTATCATGAATCTATACTAATCTACACTAGTCTATACTAATATTATCTACTTATACTAATCTATATCTATACTAATATTATATAAATGCGAAAGTGTGTTTGTTGGTTTGTCGTTCTTTTACGCATTAACGGAGCAACGGATCGACGTGATTTTTGGCATAGATATAGTTTATGGACAGGAGAGTAAAACAGGCTACTTTTTATCCCGGAAAATGCACGGTTCCTGTGGGAACGCGGGTGAAAACCGCGGGCAGAAGCTAGTATAGGTAATATATAAGGCAATAGAATATGTAATATATAAGGCATAAGAGTCTCTCGCACTCTCCAAAATGTATCCTGTAAATATACTGACCACTTAAGAACATGGTCGAGAGTTGGGACTGAAAAATATGCGCAACAAATGCACAATGGAGGTGGGGATAGTTTTTTAAATGTCAACTATAGCTAGCTAGCTGTAGGTATTTAAATTCAAGACAAGAGAGGAATGTTGAGTTTACTAGTATGTGTGCTAGTTTCGGCACAAACATTTAGTAGTTTAGGATGAGTAGTTTGTTGTATTTGATGTCTAAATTGTGTCAAAAAAATTAAATATGAAAAATGACGTTCGTATTGTTACTTGTATAATAATAATAATCATTTAATGTCAGATAAAAATGCAATCCAAATTTTGTTAGAAAAATAAGCTTACAATTATGTTAGTATATAATAAGAGTTCAAAGTGTAAACTTGTTTAATAGGCTTAAAATTAAAATTGTAATTTAAATAAAAGGCTATGGTTATAAATTGTTACAGTTGTTACAAAATTTTAAAATATCAGTTCCCGGGTCCAACAGAGCCAATGTTTCAACACCAAACAGCTCAAATATATGTAACCGCTCCCGAGGCAAATTTGCGCCGCTTGAGTCACTTAGCCGAAGAAGCGGCGGCGCCAGCCCTAATTTGTGTCTCAGAAATATGAGACGGTGCCAAAGTGTCGACACCAGTATCGTCTCACACTAGGGGCCGCCCCAATTTCCAAGGAACGAGCGTCATTACGTCAGGCCTTTTACCATCGTCACGCATAAGACCACTCGCTTCGAGGATGGCTACTACATTGGCGCTGGTAAATGCCCGATGGATAATGTCATTAAAACTGTCGTTAGGGGAATTCGACCAGCACTTCTGGTACAAGAGAAGCCGTGATGGCTGAGCTGATCGACAGCAGTACTACACTGGCAGCGATGGCCAACATAGAACCTCGAACCCAAAAGTAAGCAAACAGCAAGACGAAAAGCAGATGGATCTAGGTTACCTGTATTATGAAAAGAAGAGATGGCCAGCAACCAAACCCCTGATTCCCACACAGAAACTGCAAGAAGACGAGCACGATCTGCGACACTAGGACGCGTATCTAAATCAATCAAATCCGTACCTACTATACATAATAATGCGAAAGTGTGTTCGTAGGTTTCCTGGTTTGTTGGTTTGTCCTTCTTTCACGTAGCAATGGAGCAACGGATCGTCGTGATTTTGCGCAATATAGTTTATGAACCGGAGAGTAACATAGGCTACTTTTGACCCAGGAAATGCACGGTTACTGTATGAATCTCAGGTAAAACCGTGGGCAAAAACTCAATAGAGACGCAAGTCCCCAATAGGGGAATAACCTACCTAATGCAAACCACCTATAGGTAATGCAAATTACAAACGGCTATCGATTTTTCGAATATCTAGTGAACCCGTGAACATTATAGAATGCAACGAACAGACAGGCGCTCTTTTAGTTCCTACAGTACCTTAAAAATAACCAACAAAGCAACACAAGATCAAAATGATCACCCATAATAAACCCACAATTTTTACGCGTCTCGCTTCCGCTCTCACCAACTGGTTCCTAAAGAGAAAGGGCAAAAATAATAGAAACTCATGTCGGATAGAACGAGCAGTAAATTGCGGGAGGTCTCAAGGGCGCTGTGGCATTATATTATCAACAAAAACCTCCCTTGAATAAATGCTCGGTGAAATTTTCTTTGCAAAATCTTTGGATAAAATTAGGGGTTTATTCGATTGGGGCCTGGGGAATACGTAAGGAGGAAAGAGGCCGGAAGTGGGTTGAAAGCCAGTTAGTTTTTATTATTTGTATTATGCCTCATTTATTTGTAAATTTGCGCCTTTTCGTGGTTATAGGTACTGTTTATTTAATTAAGTAGGTATTTGGATGAAGAAATATTTTTACAGTTTTTGTAAAGAAAGTTTTTTGCTAATACTACGTGGCTGCAGCGCTACAGTAGAGTAATTTCACTGGAACGAAAACAAATAAAAAGATAGAACTCGCAGAGAAAACCAATGTATCAAACAAGAATAATAATTATGAATTTTATCATTAGAAACGGCATATTTACCCTTACCACGTTATTTGAGTTTCTTTTATTTCGTATTCGCAGATAGATAACGATGTCAGTTAAAAAACCTAAGAAATAAACAATAACTTATTTGTATTGTACTTATTTGATTTGTGCTAAAGGTAGGTATATATAGCTTATCAATCGACGTCGAGGGTTTGAATTCTAAAATGATCATTATTGCACGATGAGGGAAAACATCTGGAAGCAACCCTAGCACGACAGGCAGGACTAATTCTTCTTCGAGTGTCCGTCTGGGTTTAAAAGCAATGTTACTGAGAGACTTCACGAGAAAAGCGGTGGTACAAATCACTAAACACAAGCACTCACTCCTTCGAGCCCAGGGAGGGCTTCGAGGGAGTGAAAGAGACAACACATCTGACCGTATTATTGCTGTTCTTGTCTTTTTCATGGTTTTACTGCAAGCCAAGCACGCGTGAGCGTGTAGCACCTCGTAATCCGCGCTTGTTGCAAAACCACGGTTATTTTGGCAGCATTCAAACATAGCGTCTAAAGCCAGCCTTAAAACATTATGCCTACGATAGGATTGCGATAAAGCAATAACAGTGAAAGTAAACTATCCGTACAGGTGCGAACGTTGAGTTCTATCGACCTCATTAGACGTCCTAAATGCGAGTCGTAATAATTAGAAACGGCTGTATAGCTTTAGGTCGTTAGGGTATCCATTATTGTATTGGACTGAATGTAACCTATAGGGCTTGATTCCTATAACAACGGGACCATAATTTTTTCAGTTATAAAAAACGCAAGGAATTGTTCCAGGTCTGAGTGATGTCGGATCCAACGAAATAAAATAGGTAAGGAATAAGCGGGCTCAGAAATGGTGAAGCGCAAAGTAAACCGAGGAGGCGTCAGAAAAGAAAATTTAACAGACTTCAAAAAAGGAGCAGGTTCTATATTCGATTATGTATTTTATAATATTTATGATCACCAATGATTAAAGAAAAGAGAATCTCTTTGATGTTCACCGATTTCTCCGTCAATTGTGGACCGATTTGAAAATTCTTTCTCTCGAGGGCACCATATAAATATGAAAGAATACTCACTACCTTTGACATTCCTATTTCTATGACGACCACTAAGAGTGGAAAAATAGGGGATGAAATTTCATATATCTCGATATTTTCATGCAATTTTTTAATTACCTTTTATTTAAGTAAAAAGTAGGTGCCGTCACATTTAATTCATTGTAGCTATTATTGACAAAGGAATTTTGTCGTTTACAATCAATCCGAATAAATGGAAACCCTACAGGCATTAGGCCATTGCTCGCTGAGGACGTAACGGATTGCTCGGAATTAACGGTTATTGTGTAATTAAAACATTAAATAAGGCTTAACCCTTCATTATTACGGTCATTAACGTGATGCAAAACTAGACGCTAAGTCAGAAAGCTGTGAATAGGGTATTTTAGAGCTGGTAACCTCTGTTGAACACGATTTTAGCTAATACTAGGATACTTAAGGATTAGTTCTCGACTGTAATACTGATTTTGAACTGCTATCTAAGTTAAATATAAATTCTATCAAAATAATAGAGTAACAATAAAATATTTCTGATTCTGATTCTACGTTCTACACCAATATATATCTATACAAATAAATAAAGTTGACGTGTCTGTTTCTAATATCAAAATAACAGGTGTTTACCAAATGCATATGAAGGTATATACGTTACCTATCACAAAACAAACATTTTTAACATTTTTGTCTGTCTGTCTGTTTGTTCCGGGTAATCTCCGAAACTGCTGTACCGATGTTGACGGGACTTTCACTGGCAGATAGCTGATGTTACAAGGAGTAACTAAATCTACTTTTAGTTTAGAAAAAGAATTAGGGTTCCGTGGAAAAAAATAAAAACCATAAAATCCGCGCGGGTGAAATCGCGGGCAAGCGCGCATTTCGAGTAGGTATCACGAAATCCGCGCTTGACGCAAAAGCGTTGTTATTCTGACAAGCAAACGTACGTTTGCTTGAGCGTCTAAGGTGCCCCTAACAATTAATGACTCAAGTTGATCAAATCCCGAAAATCCATTAATGGGTTTAGGTACATTAGAAGTCAGCTGGAAACTATTGATATAAACTGCTGAGTGAAGTAGAATAGGTTGACTCAGTTTGATGGATGAATTTGAATTTCCAGTGTTTGTATCGATGGTAAAATATGTCGAAGAAATAGTTATTTGCTCTACAAGGTTGCAGTTTTCCCCAGTTTTGGAATCCCAGCAGTGGGAGCATAAGAGGTTGATAATGTATATAATTAGATGGCGGTGATACAAAAAATAACTATTGGTGAAAACAGTAGGAGAAAATTATAGTAGGCAAAGTGACCGGGTAGCCCCAGCTATAATCTCATCATCATCATCTCATCTGCTAACCAACCAATGATACAACATAGAAATTCAAATTTGAATCATGTCATTGGTTGGCAATTGTATCACTACTGATGTCATTGGTTGGCATCCGCAACGTTTGTTTACCTACATTATTGGTCAAGTATAGAAAACCAGACCATCGGTAACTACAGTCACGGTAAGAATACCTTCGTCAATTTCCACTTATTTTTCTTTATCGCGTACCTAAGGACACTTTCCTAGTAGACTACTGTATATAATACTATTATTTAATGCAGTGATAATAAAGTTTAAAATAGTATTAACACTCGACTAATCTCTAGTTTACATCAACATAAATAGCCTGGCTATTTAGAAAAATAATTGTATATCGTTTTATTAACTGTCTAAGTCTGTCAGTATTACTTGGATTTCCTCATTATTTTTTTCTTTATATATCTTATTATAACAGAATCGTTGTCACGGTAACGCAATGACATAGAGTAGACAAATACGTTTACGTAAACAACTACTGCGGAAACAAAAATAGACCTTAAGATGCAGAACCTTTTCTTACTGCGACTATACATGTTTTGTTCGTTACAACGCAAAACACAAAATACTCTGACATATTCTCTAGTGAATTCCATACGTATTAATTGCATACTAAATTAATAATTAAATGCGTTTATGATAATTTCAGTATCTACCTAGACCATATTATAAATTATAATCTATGTTTATACTGATACCCTGATACTTTATTGTACTATAACATTTCTTAGATTAAATTATTATAGTGGAGGGACTTATCGCTAAAAGCGAGTTTTGGGTTTAAGATCTGTGTATTTGATAGTTGGAATTATTTAGTTCATAAGTTTTCAGGGAGAATGGACAAACTTGACCTCCATCACAAGCCGAGCAAACACAATCGATCATTATTATTATCACTTTAATAGCATTACAACAAGACAAAGCAATATCTGAGGGCTTATTAATCTCATTTATCATGGCAGGCGTCCCACGAAGTTATTGTGTCCCTCAGATTTGGGACAATATACTATAGAGAAGGTATCAGTAGGATATCTTCATACAAACTGTCTTAAATGTGTCTTAAAGGTGTGGGTTCCGACTGAAAATCAGTTATTAAGGTCCTTGGACCTTAATTGCGTGCTGAGTCGGAACCCTTATCATGGCATCACGCAACATTGGGTTTTTTTATTTATGTACTTGTCTGTCCCTTATTTTCATTTTTTATTTATGTGTAAAACTGTAATGTTGTGTGATGTCCTGAAATAAATGTATTTTCTTTCTTTCTTTCTAAATAATTATACCATAGAATATAATATCATCTCGATCAATATTGACCCTCGGATTCTCCTTTATTAAGTACTACTAGGTAACGAGACGAGCAGGTTGTTTGCCGGATGGCAAGCGTAATGTCTGTGTATAGCAATTGCAGTGCCATCTGGAATGTTATTTACAAACACAAATACTTGCACACTGCAGTGTGCACGTTTATACCCTGAGACATTCGGTATTTATGCTGGTCTGCAGTTTGACAGCCATCACTAAGTCGACACTTATCTCTCAAGGACATACTTGGGAATGTAAAATGAGTTGCATCAATCTTAAATGGTGATGACATGTCCTAAAGTTATGGCACCAATTATGAGCGCATTTAAAGTCCTAACGCTAAGCAGATGGTTGACAAGTGACAGAGTCAAACAATTCGCGCTTGCGTAATTTCGATTTTCAGTGTCAAAAGCAACCAAAACACAGGGTAATAAGTAGATACCACAGACTTAACAAATCTGTGGTAGATACACAAAAATGTGCAAAGGAAGTGTTTAAGTCAAGACTTAGTTTAAGTGTTGCATATATAACTTTTATCTAGTTGACTTTAGTGCAGACGGCCATCACTCACATAAGCCCAATAATTTCAACATCGATTAAAATTCATATTCACGTTGTGTATTAGTGAATGTAACGAAATATATCATCATCAGCTGGAAGACGTCCACAGCTGAACATAGGCCTCCTCCATAGAACGCCACTTGGATCGACTACTCGCCTCTTGCATCCAACGGTTCCCCGCGGTTTTGACGAGGTCATCCGTCCACCTAGTGGGGGGTCGTCCTACACTACGTCTTCCAGGTCGTGGTCGCCACTCGAGAACCTTTCTTCCTCATCGGTTATCGGTTCTGCGAGCGATGTGGCCTGCCCACTGCCATTATATATGGAACACGAAACATATGGAGATGCTTTACTGTCACATTCATGTATGGATTGGCTTTATTAAACGCCATTATTGGATTGGGATTTCTTGGTTACGGCAGATATTTTTATAAAGGGCGAATGGGACTTGGTAACTTTCTCGTAATTTTTGCGGCTCATATTGTAGTCTTTATCACCTCGCGCTGTCGTTACAGCTTAATTTCGCAAGGCCTTTATAAAGAACACCGAAAGAAGTGATCAAAAAATATCATGACTGTGACTTATTTTTATATTTATTTGTAACTAGCTGCTGCCCCGCGGTTTCACCGACGCGGAGATATTGGAAATCATGGTTTTTATTTTATTCCGCGGAACCCTAACTTTTTTTCTAAAATAAAAGTAGCCTAAGTTACTCCTTATAACATCAGGTATCTGTTAGCGAAAGTCCCGTCAAAATCGGCCCAGCCGTTTCGGAGATTACCCGGAAAAAACAGATAGACAAAAATTTTAAAAATGGTTGTTTTGTTATAGGTACCGTATATACTTTCATATGCATTTGTATAGATATAGCATGTTACTATAGTCAGCTCTGATCCCATGCTAATATACTAATACATAGCAGTCATACGCCGAGCAAATCCAATTTCCAGTATTGAACGTAGGTAGATAGTACTTATGTATTATGTGCCATCCCATAAAGTCACATCTGACCATAACTGGAACGATCTTTACATCCGCATTGGTTTTCGAATATAGCCAAAGAAGTTCCTACTATCTACGCCATACAAATTCACACCTTTATCTCATGCCCATACAGTCTAAAATCGGATAAAAGTTAACCGTTAACCATACTGTTGTGAACTTTCAAGTGATATAAAAATAAGTAGTCAATCTTCACCCGTATTCCAAAGGAGTAGAGTTTAATGTTGGCAGATTGTCGTCAATTGCATCGTAGGACGATGGTCGAGATACTTCCGGTTGTAGAGAACGATGGCTATTGGTTATTTTTACTAAAGAGATTGGTTATGGTACGAAATTTTATAGTGAAGAGGTGATGATGTTGTCCATCTGAAGGAAATTATCAATCACACATAGCTTTCAACGACATTAGCCCAACGGCATAACTTCGCGACTAACCAACACCCATACGCCTCACGATCTAAGCAACATATTACCTACTTCAATCTGTTGCTTCGTTTCTGCGTGTGCTTTTTGCCAGACATTCGATGTGCTTTTTTTAATTTCAATGGGACCAACTTCGAAACATACCCTATACATTGAAAAAAGAATCACCAAAATCGGTCTACTCTGTAAAAAGTTATGCCGTAAATAAAGAAACGGGTCAACTTAGAACCTCCTCCGTTTTTTCGTCGATTAAAGACGGTCAAAATACGTGACGAAGCGACTCGAAAGCCTCGTTCGTAACGCTATTTCCAGGTTTATTCTCCCTCCCGAGTCAATTTCCGGTCCATTATCACTGTGCTTCTACTTCCGCTTGTTTACGTAACCATTTCCGCTACCTTCATTTAACTTATTTAACCTATAGAAATATTTGGAGAATTCTCGACGTTAAAACATAATATAAAATAAATTATCACGGTCAAATTTATTTAGGCACTTGATGCCCATTTTTCATTATATACAAAAAAGGTTACGTCTAATTAAGTATTTATAAACTTGAATCAAGTTATGACAATAAATGATACAAAATAGATATAACACTATAATTACGTAGGTACGAGCTTTTGTATAGAAAGTATGGCGGTTGCATCGGGGTTAAAAATACTTTATTTTTACGTACCTTTATAAGCGTTGTCAATACCTATTGACAAAACTATGTACGTATTAGTTTCCACCCGTGGCTTCGCCCTCGTGGTAGGTATATATATTATATATATCTGTATAAATTATAGTCTATATATGTGTTATTCTGATGTGTAAGCTACATTACTGTAGTTTCATCAATATCTGCCCAGTAGTTTTTGCGTGAATGCGTAACAAACATCTATTAATCTATCCATAACTTTTTTAGTAGGAAGTACGAGAATACAACGAAATAATAGTAAACTATCAACAGCACGTTATTATTTTAGATCCCATTACCTACAGGGCTTGTGGGTAAACACCCTTACAACAAAGGACCTTATAATCTTTGGATCTTGTGAAAATGATGGTGCAGAGACCCTTTAAACGGTACAATACAACTTGAGATAAGTGACCCTTGTAGCTTTCCTATAGATGTGAGGTTTAAGGGAATGGTTTTTATGCCACTTCAGAGTGTGGACTTTACCTTTCCTTCGTTTTTAATTACCTAATTCATTGCGTCAAATCAGTGCTTACTTTGTGTTATGTTCTATAATTGTCAGTTATTGTGCTACTTGTCATTTTATTTTGGTTACTAAATAAATTATTATTAATGATAAGTATCTATCTATCCTTATTCCTTACTCAGATATAGGTGGCTAACCGCTATCTATACACATAAATAAAATTGAAGTGTCTGTTTGTAATATCAAAATAACAGCTTTTTACTAAATGCATATGAAAGTATATACGGTACTTATAACAAAACAACCCATTTTAAAATATTTGTCTGTCTGTCCGTCTGTTTGTTCCGGGTAATCTCCGAAACGGCTGGGCCGATTTTGACGGAACGTTCACTGGCAGATAGCTGATGTCATAAGGAGTAACTTAGGCTACTTTAATTTTAGAAAAATGATTAAGGTTCCGCGCAAAAAAATAAAATCCATGAAATCCAACATCTCCACGCGGGTGAAACCACGGGCAGCAGCTAGTTGAAAATAAAAAAGTGACTTACTGAACTGAACAATAGATATCTAAATAGTTACCTATTTTACAGTTTCAGTTGAAAGCATCCAGCCGTACTTATCACAAGAGTTGAGAAAAAAAACTTTCCAACCACATTCGCATTGAAAAGGCCCTTTTAAACCGGGCCTCTTAAATAAAACCGAGAAAATGCCCTCTCATTGACCGTAGCGACCGAGGCACGCTGTTTTCATACAAAAGCTAGCATGAAAGACCTTTCAGAGTTCAGGGTTGGCTTTCAGAACATTGGTAGACGGATTTTTTATTTCAATGTGGGTAGGAATAGATTTGCATTTCAATCGTGTTAATAATAAATTTTAGTGAATGAAACTAATGAGAAAACGAAAGGAGATGTTATGGTAGGTATGTGATGTACCTATAACGTAGATATAGCTCAGTAGGTATTTTTATGCTACTTGGTAACGAGGCGAGCTGGTCGTTTGCCTGATGGTAAGCATAACGCCAGCCCATAACAATTGCAGTGCCACTCAGAACTTTGAAACACAAAGGTCTCGTCTCCCTGAGACATTAGGTATTCAGTCTCATAAGCCCAGTAATTTCACTGGCTACTCTGCTCATCAAACCGGAACACAGTAACGCTTGCACATTACTGCTTGGCGGTAGACTTCGCAAAGCGGTGGTAACAACCCAGACGGACACTCGCAGAAGAGTTAGTCCTATCACTATTAATCCCCCTAAAACGAAACTGGAAAACTTATAAGAACTATGGTCCTAAAATAATATTATGGCAAATCTCTCAATATTGTGCGAATTTTTATTGATTACTTTTGCAGTTGGAATGTATGGGAGAACATGTTTTGCAACTACATTGTACAATTCTACAAGTTCTTGGGATTATCGTACGGAACCTTCTCCATACGAATTTAACTCTCACTTGTCCGGTTTTTAACGATTATAATCCATTCACACCTTACTGCCGCTAACAGAAACTTCTGCATCAAAATACACACGACTTTTCCAAATCAACAGTCAATTAAGCAAACCAACAAAAACACCATGTTGATACAATTCAGCCTTTCCACAGCCTTAATTCTTCGTGTAAAGATTGCCGTTCCTGGCTACAAACAAAACAAGTAAACACAATTAGCCCTGTCAGACTGTTGTACTGTTGTTGTGTTGACTGTGGAACAGCTCTACAATTGCATCCTATCGACTTTTGGTAAAATTACGAACACATTTTCGATTCGGAATTCATGCTATCATTTCAAGTGGTAGCAAAATTTGTGAGAAACATTTATACATTTTGCTGACCCGATGCCAACACATAACAAATGTAGTGCCATTCAGAACTTTGAAAAACAAAAGCCTGCGCGGCACTGCAGTTTACGCTCGTTACCCTGAGACCGTCTCATAAGCTCAGTAGGTAATTTCACTGGCTACTCTGCTCATCAAAGCGGAACACAGTAATGCTTGCACATTACTGCTTGGTGGCAGACTTTACGAGCAAAGTGGTGGTACCCAACTCAGACAGACACTCGCAGAAGATTGATTTAGTCCTACCACCTAGCAAGGCCTCTTCTCGTTATCAAATAGTATAAAAAAAAACTCAACTTCAACTCTAAAGTTATCCAAAAATGCACTAAATTCACAGATTTCTCAAGATAGCTCGGTCTTAGGCTGGTTTTAGCCTTAGAGCAGGCAGTGAAAAATGTACAAGACTCTGATTACGCTCGAAAAGCTCTCGAGAAAATGAAATTCAATTTATAATTTGCACCAATTAGGCTATTTCATCTTGGGATGATGAATTTGGACTGAAGGTTGACTGAGAACGTAAAATTAAATGAAAAGCAAAAATATTTATAAACAGCCAGTATTATGCTGTTTTATACGATCTCTAAACTTGGGAATGCTGATCAGTATGACAGTAGCATTCAAAGTTTCAAATATGAAATAAAACCTCTGAACATATTTTACATTTCATTTGATATCCCTATGAAGGTCCAGTTTCTTGTGCGGCCGAAATGCAAACGCAACCCAATTATAAAATAAAAAAATGCAATAATTATCAACTTACTTATTTACTTACACGTTTACTAATTAATGTATGTGAGTTTTACCCATTATAAGGTAACCTCTTAACATCCTATTTTCTTATTGGAAATATTCCACTTATTATAGGCAGGTAGGTATCGATAGAGAAAAGAACCGAATCGCAACAAAAACGCACCGCATAGTCAAGCGGACGGCAAACCAGTCAAATTATTTAGCTGCATTTTAACCGACTTCCAAAATAGGAGAAGATTCTCAATTCGGTGGGTATTTTTTTGCTGCACCCTCGATCTTCATTGCTTAACATCACACGAGATCGCGGTTAAACGCAAGCCTATTTGAAATAAAAAAGTTCTTGAGCCTAAATGTGTCAAAAGCAAAACACAAAAACGCTAAACGAATTACGTTCTCAGCCGTCCCGGAATGTTGAGAACTCAATTTGTCCTCGAGATATAAATCGACGTCGCATCCCTCCGTGATGGATAGTGGGATCCTATTGGCCACCCTCCGACGTGGAAATTGCAAGGGAAACCCCGACAGGGCTGTGAGAGGTGTGGAATTCGAGTGATCATGGAGTTAAAACCATTTCTGCTGTGTCTTTGGTAATAAATGCGGATTACTGGGCTGCAAATTTGGAGCCGTGGCGTGTGCAGCATGCACACTATTAGTTTTCGCTAGAGCGGAGCATCCCAGGTGAACAATAGGTGAATTGTTAGTATTATATATTGTTGATTGGCGTTTGATAGCTGTGGCTAACATTTTCCAATAACAAAATACTAATGGTTTTACCTTTCTTCTTCTTCTTTGTCGTTTTCTTCATTACTGAAGGTCGTGCCTGCTCTGGAAGGCCTTGGTCGAGGAGATGACTAGCTGCTTCCACACCACTCTGTCTTCGGCTTGTCTGAGAGCAGCAGTAACAGGGAGTCCCGTAATCTCCTTCACTATATCAGACCAGCGGTTAGGCGATCTGCCTCGAGGTCTTTTTCCGTCTACTTTGCCCACAACAACCAGTTTATCGAGGTTATCAGACTGTCTTCGAGCTATGTGACCAAAGTAGCTTAGTATGCGTTGATAGCAGATTGTGGAAAGCCTAGTGTCAATCTTTAGCTGGTCGAGAATAGATTTGTTGGTCCTTTTTGCTGTCCATGGTATACGCAACATTCTCCTCCAGCACCACTTTTACTTTTTATTTACCTTTCAGACAGAGCTTAAATGTCTGAGATCGTTATAGCTACAAAACAAAAAGCTGGTATTAAATCCCCTTTCTCGAATTCGGTAAAAAAGTTTTATTTTTCCACTACTTTCTAATGTCCTTGTATGTCAATAGGATATAAATGGACATCCTTCAGTGACAGATAGTGGGCCACTATTGGACCGTCCATTGTTGTTAGTCAAGCGTGAACGAATAAATCCGTCAAGTGCCAAACCTCACTTTCTGAGGGTTCCGTACTGCGACAGTTACTTATTTTCTACACTTAATTGGTAAGACTTTCGTGTCCGGCACACGGATGCGTTCGTTTGAAGTCATTCTCTTATTAGTTATGCTCTTACCGACCTCTTATCGGCGACTAACCAAGCCAAGGTTCGTACTGCGTGGTTCATCCCGCGCAGTGCTGTTGAGCTAGTCACACCATTTTTAGGGTTCCGTAGCAGCTCAAAAGAAAAAATAAACCCTTGTAGGATTACTTCGTTGTCCGTCTGTATGTATGTCAGTCTATCAAGATCTTTTTTCTCTGGCACACGTGGAGATATCGGGTTGAAAGTAATATTGAATACTCAACTGCAATCCATTGGAGCAGTGAACAAAATAATTGGCAAGAAACAATGTCTTATAAATAGCAGAAAAAATCCGAAAAGCGTAAATTTGTAGTAACATCACAAAAAAATGTTCAGTCTTTTTCATTTCGTGTCAAGGAACACTAAAAATGGTAGGTCTTTACAACACGTGAAGGAATGGTTGAAGGTATGTGTGTAAATGTATGTGATACGCCCTCAGGGGTTCATAAAATTGGTTTTGTTGAGGTGTAAAAGTATTTTATTACGGCACGTGCAAGAATTTATATTAGGCGATATATGACAAGAATTTGTTAGTCTTTATTGGTTGGCATGTCAAAATCCACCAAGCCACACTGGGCCCGCGTGGTGGATTATGGGCCATACCGCTCTCTCTCTTTGAGAGAAGGCCGGTATCCCAGCAGTGGAGCGTAAGAGGCTGATAATGATGTCGAAATTAAATATACCAAGCCTATGACTCTCATACGCGTCTGTCGAATACCGATAGATGATTGGCAATAGATTATCATCATGAGTGTGGTCACTAGCCAGGCGGGCACTAGAAAATTCCCTACCCCCATACCACGGTCGCATCAAGATGATTATTGATTATCTTCCTTGAAAATTGAAGCTCATTATAAGCTTCAACCTCTCTATGACTTAGGGTGGAATACACCAATCATTTTGAACCGAAGTTCAACTTATGAACTTGGCTTAACTTATAAACCAATCATCACTTCATATAGCTTAAACTTCGGATTATTTTAAACCAGCATTTGAACGTCTACTGTAAAAGCAAGCTCTAAATGCTTCGTGATCCGTCAATTTGATAAAATGTACACGTTGAACAGCAAATTTTCACGATTGTCCGTCTGGCCAAAGCAGTGATACCCAACCACCGAGTTGCTCATTTAGGTCACCAAGCAGTAATTTGTAGGTTACTGTACTGTATAGTAGACTGACTACTCAATGAAATTACTGGGCTTATGAGACTTAGTATGTTAGTGGGAGGACTAACTCTTCTGCGAGTGTTCGTCTGGGTTGTTACCACCGCTTTGCTCGTGAAGTCTGCCGCCAAGCAGTAGTGTGCAAGCATTACTGTGTTCCGGTTTGATGAGCAGAGTATCCAGTGAAATTACTGGGCTTATGAGACTAAATACCTAATGTCTTAGGTTAACGAGCGCACTGCAGTGCCGCGCAGGCCTTTGTGTTTCAAAGTTCTGAGTGGGGCACTGCTATTGTAAGCAGCCGGCGTTATTCTTACCATCAGACTCGTCTCGTCTCGTCTCGTTACCTAATAGCATAAAGAAATAAAACTTAAGCTTCAGTATAAACTAGGGTGGGAATTTGAACGCCTAAGGGGCAGCGTGTCAGCGTATCAACGGATTTCGTCTCACGAAATCCGCGCTTGACGCAAAAGCGTTGTTATTCTGACAAGCAAACGTACGTATGCATAAGCGTCTACGCTGCCCCTAACATGTGAAATTCGTTCATTTCACATTTGGCGAACCACGATCTTAGTCTAATATAGCTTAGCAAAACAGTTGGTAAGTAAATAAAGTGTGCGGTCACCAGTCTACTATCTGCCGTCACGTGCCATCTTGACCGTGTACCCAAGGCTTGATCTCTCACAAAACTAGTTTTTAAACAAACATAAAACTTACTCGGACTCCAGGGGACTAAGCTTTCGCTAGATTTCGGCGACTTTAAGTAGAGCCTTACCGAAAGCCGACGTGGCGAAATTGCGCGAATTTTTGCTATAGGCGTCTTGGGATTTGTTAGTTTTATGGAAAAAGTAAAAGTATTTACTCGGATTCGTTTTGGAAAAATAATGGAAGTTTCTGGTTATGCACAGATTTTTATTAAATGCTTATGAAAGTAGGTATATACGGTACCTGTAACAAAAACAATTTTAAAGATGTTTGAACAGGATAATTATTCTCATGGCCTCAATTTAACACTGGCAGAAAAACGTCAAGCAGCGTTAAAAGCTACAATATGAAGAAGAAGAAAAAAGATGTTTGTGTGTCTGTGTGTTGGTTCCAGCTAATCTCGGCAACCGCTGGACCGATTTGGCAGAACTATCACTGGGTAGATAGCTGATGTGCCGCGGAGCAAAGCTATTTTATTATTTATAAGTTTAATAAGAAGTACAAAAACTGATCATTTTGATTGAGAATATTCCGGAAGCAACCTTCTAAAATTAAATAAAAAATAACCATCCAAAATCAATTAATTACTACTGATAAAAACCTTACATACAATTAACTTAAATTCTTTCTGGTTATTGAATATTTTTTCTCAATAAATAAAAACGTCTTACTTCGTTGTCTTTCTTTCAAGCTAGACATCTACAGATCTTTATTAATATTATTCAGAGGTTAAAGTTTGTTTGTTACCACTAATGTGTAATCTCTGAAGCTATTAGAACGATTTCTTAATTCTTTAATTTATAAAAATCCACGTAATCCCAGAGTGCTACATCCAGGTTACATGTTATCCCGCATCCTGCATGTGAAGCGGCGGGCAAAATCTATAGTAGTCAATAGACCGGGGGGTGACAGATTATATTTTATTTTGTGGGATTTAAATTTCGACGTACGTTTTCCTTTTTTTATGAGTCTGGTATAATTATCTCAGGGGTGGTACTAATATATAATAATAGATGTTAGACTGCTGACGGGTGGAAAAAACTGATTAAAGACAGAAAGTATAAAATATAGCAGCAGTTTTAATTCAATTACTCTCAGCCGCTAAAAATAAAATCATAATCCGCTGCGCAACACTTCATCCCTGTGCCAAGCGTTAATTTATGAAATGTCAAGAGCTACTCGAAACTCGAGAACTTGGAAACACGGTTTATTTCGCAGACAAATATATAAAATGCGTATTTTGTGCAGTTTTAAAATAGTATTTATTTTAAACCGAACGAAGCGACGATGGCTGACAGGTAAATTCGACCGTCGATAGTTGGAATCTTAGGGGCACAATAGACGCTAATGCATGATTGATGGTTATGCATCGATCACGGATCACGCGCAAACCACGGAAAAACTACCATTTCTACGAACTGCACTCAAAAAAATAATTTCATTACCACTGCGTGTTCAATGCCGAAGCCGCGGTAAACACGCAGTGGTGTGCAAGTGATGTAAGTAGAGGAGCTGTAATGGTCTAGACTTTTTAGTGAAAAGCTGGAAAAAAAGTGAAAATTCGTTAAGGTTGTCGCAAGCAGTTTTGTTTTATATTAAAGCCGCGCTATAAATTCTAAATATTAAACCCCTTCCAAACATAGTTTAATACTTAACTACTTCAGTAATTACTGGTTTCATGCGGTTTCAATAAGAGTTCATAACTTGAGCGGAGTCAAACGGTGCGGAAACATGAGTAGGCAATCGAGTTTTAATCATGGAGCAGTTTTATTATTATATACTAGCTTCAGCCCGCGGTTTTCACCCACGTTCCCATAGGAACCGTGCATTTTTCCGGGATAAAAAGTAGCCTATGATCATAATCATCGCCAATTTATTGGTAACACTTATTACAAGTCATTATTGAAAAATAGTTTGAGTAATTTACAAAAAACAAAATTACACTTAAATAGGTAAGAAATTGGATGTTAACATAGTCTAGGTAACTATGTAACTATGTTACTCTCCGATACAACCCCGATGTAACAGCAATGTATATTTTGATTTGCTATAACTAGTATCAGCACACGGGGAATCGGCGCGAGGCGGTGGCTTAACCAATCAGAGCGCATTATGTCTAGGCAAAAATGGTTGAATTTATTTCTAGAAAATCAATAAACGTCACTACAGTTGTTGACGTTAGTATCTCGATGAACGCGGTTCATTATATGACATGTCGTTCTCCTTATAAATCTTATAACCGACAATTACCACTATGTTCGTAGCGGAAACGACATGGACGGCCTATATTCTGTTTACAGTCAACTGGTTCAACGTAATGGGATAATATTATAAGAGTGGCTCCCGAAGTCGTATTGATCACTACCGTCCTATCTCAATTTTGAATACTTTTAGTAAAGTCTTTGAAAAGATTGTCCATCAAAATATATGTGCAGTTATACACAAGTCAATTCCAGAGGAACAACATGGCTTTATGAGTAAACGCTCAGCTGTAACTAATCTGACAGTGTTTACAAATTATGTCTTCCAGAGTATGGATGAAAGGGCGCAGGTTGATGTGATTTATACTGATTTTGAGAAAGCATTTGACAGAGTAGATCACATCATCCTGCTCCATAAACTACACGCATTAGGAATACGTGGAGACCTCCACAGATGGTTTTGCTCATATATTACCAAAAGAAGGCAAGCGGTTGCAGTCGGCAGTGCAAGAAGTGACTATGTCACTACTAGCTCTGGCGTTCCACAAGGATCAGTATTAGGACCTCTGCTATACAACGCCTATCTCTTTGATATAAATACGTGCTTTACTACATCTAATTATATTATGTTCGCAGATGACAAAAAAAATTACTTAAAAGTTAATAATGAGCAAGATTGTAATTTAATACAAAATGACTTAAATAACCTTTGTAATTACTATATAAGAAATAGAATATCTGTGAACACAGCAAAATGCCTTCAAATATCATTTACTCGCAAAACCAAACCAATTTATAATACTTATTATGTAAATAATAATGCCATCAAAAAAGTTACATCAGTGCGTGATTTAGGTGTCAAACTAGATTCCAAAATGACGTTGTGTGAACATATTGACATAATTATTGATAAAGCATACAAACAGCTTGGATTTATTAAACGTGTTTGTAACTCTTTCAAAGATATCGATTGCATAAAGGTTTTGTATTTTACCTATGTCAGAAGTGTTTTGGAGTATGCGTGTAGCATATGGTCACCCTGTTATGCTGTTCACGTGAAGAGAATTAAGGCAATACAAAATAAATTTATTAAATTCCTTTCTTTCAAGGACTTCAAGGTCTTCGAAACTTATTCAGATGCCTGCAAATACTTTCGAATAGACTCACTTGAATTAAGGCGTAGGCAGTACGACATAGTATTACTACAAGATATTTTAACAGGGAAAATAGATAGTAATACACTTTTAGAAAAAATACAATTTTATGTACCACCTTACCGAACACGCCACACGCCTTTACTCCACGTCCCTCTCGTTAGTACGAATTATGCTCAAAACTCCGTTTTGTGTCGTATTGCCAGAACATACAATAAGCATTATTCTGGTTTAGATTTATTTAATGTATCCAAAAATGTACTAAAGAATGAAATAAAAAAATTGCATCGATCCTATTAGATTTTACTTATAATAATATAATATTAATATTGTTAAAATAAAATAGTAATAAATAAATAAAATAAGTAATATACATATCTAACACGTTTACATGCACACACGACACGCACACACACACAAACACACACACTTTTCAAATGATTGTAACACAGCTTTAACTTTATCTACATATTATATATAAGCATTTTATGCTTTATTATTGTAATCCTATTTTGGCCATATTATAAGATTATTTTATGTACCTAGGTTTTATGTTGACGCTGTTGGATTATGGAAATAAATAAAATAAAAAATAAAAAATATTGGTCAGATGAACATGTTTAATGACCTGTCAATGACAGGCACAGTCAGCGACGCGTTTCCGGAGCGACCATCTGAGCTGATGCAAAGCCTCCGTGCGGGGCTACTAATTGATCAATACGATATATTACAACGAGTATGTATGTACTATGTCTAATATCATTCTGACCTCAGAGATATCGACGAAATAGCTAATCTGACGAAAGGTCACTGATCCGTTATTTTGAGTTACTTACAGAGGTCCACTTTGGAATGATTTCGACTTTAGTCCGTGTGGTTTGCTTTATTCTAATCAATTGTAGAACTCGTATCTACCTCAGGAATTTTATAGCAGTTGTAAAACTGGTTTATTTGTTTACATCAAGGGGCGTAAACTTTTTTAATATACAATGTTTATCTGCGGTTTTGTTACGAGATTTATAAGGTTGTATAGATGTAACACGTATGTTACAATAGGTACGTATAGTCCAGTAAAATAGGAATTTATAGATAATACGATAAGCTATAGCTTGTATATCGATTCATTCTAATAGAAAAATATAATTATCTGATAATAATTAGTGGGTTCTGATAGTAATTAGTGTGTGTGTGTATGTGTGTCTGATTTTAAGTAGCAGTGGTTAGTGGGAGGACTAACTCTACTGCGAGTGTCCGTCTGGGTTGTTACCACCGCTTTGCTCGTGAAGTCTGCCGCCAAACAGTAGTGTGCAAGCATTACTGTGTTCCGGTTTGATGAGCAAAGTATCCAGTGAAATTACTGGGCTTATGAGACTTAATACCTAATGTCTCAGGGTAACGAGCGCACTGCAGTGTCGCGCAGGCCTTTGTGTTTCAAAGTTCTGGGTGGCACTGCAATTGTTATGGGCTGGCGTTATGCTTACCATCAGGCAAAAGACCAGCTCGTCTCGTTACCAAGAAAATAAAAAATAAAAATTAAATCTAAAAGAAAAACATTATGTACCTACATCGTCTTTTAAATTAAATAAAGGCACCAATCACATTTTACACAAAGTTACTGCATCTAAAAGGTTCCCAAATCCAATTTTTTTTTATTATCCATTAGTAATTTAAATGATACCATCAGATTTTTTTACATTTTAATCAATAAAAAAATGTATGAAAACTGTGTACTTAAACGCAGTTTTTCACGCCCATAGTCAACAAAATGCATGTTTTTAGTACAGCTTTACGGCCTGCGTAGAACATGTGACGTCAGATGTTCTGTTCAATTGTATGGGGCGTTTTAGCGCTCAGTAGATACGCCCGCCCGACTTTTGACTCACATGTTTGATGTTTCTAGCGTTCGAATTTCAGTTTTTTCGATATAGAAATTTGATTCTCATGAGACAACGGATAAAAATCATTGACATCATAAAAAAATGGAGTCAACATTCCTATTATTATATTTATGGAGCAGACCTTATTTCCAATAACAGATAATAGCTTCAGTAATGAGGCGAGAATGAAACGTGATTCTAACTCCTTGGAGCAATATTTCATCTATAGAGCGGCAGACAATCGACATGTACGAGATCGGAAACATAGCGGCTGAAATTCCAGTCAAAATCTACATGCTTGTTTACAACCTTAGAGTCTAATAATTGCTAATTGTTAGTATTAGAAATACTTTAAATACATTATTGAAAAATAATGCCGACACTGGGAGGACTAACTCTTCTGCGAGTGTCCGTCTGGGTTAGTACCACCGCTTTGCTCGTGAAGTCTGCCACCAAGCTGTAATGTGCAAGCATTACTGTGTTCCGGTTTGATGAGCAGAGTAGCCAGTGAAATTACTGGGCTTATGAGACTTAATAATACCTAATGTCTCAGGGTAACGAGCACACTGCGGTGCCGCTGGGACTGCAATTGTTATGGGCCGGCGTTATGCTTACCATCAGGCACGACCAGCTCGTCTCGTTACCAAATAACAAACTGTATATTTCACAGTCAACTAGCTCTTTGTCTTAAAGCGTCGATCGCTCAATAGCCCCGCTAATTTATAGACTTTGAATCCGGACAAAGGCGCTCTTTTCATTCAATTATCCGACAAATGCGGGAAGTTTGCCGTCCGGCGTATTTTCTAAAGAAATGAAATGGGCATACTTTATCAGACATCCCAGTTCTTTAGCGAATGAAACCGGCTGATGCTTGTCATTTTTAACCTCTCATGTTACTAATGTAGAATTTTACAGGGTGGACTTACGTACTCTTCTGTGAGTGGCCGCCGGGGTGGATACCACCGCCTTGCTCGTGTAGTTCGCCACCAAGCAATAATGTTCAAGCAATAATATATATGTAGGTAACGAGTTTTGGAGATAAATAAATTACAAATAAAATATTATTAGCCTTTAAGGCTACTTTTAGTTTAAAAATTACCTAATAAACACTGAACTTATATAATGTTAATATTACAAAAAAACAAAATAATAAAAGGTATTGCAATAGAATAGCTCAAACGAAGAGAGAGAGAGTGAGAGAAAAGGGACGCTAATAACAGTGAAATAGGGGAAATAGACTTGACGTAAACTTTGCATAATGCAATTTATTTAGATTGTGGAGGTTGGGAAGAAAATGTTAATCTTTATCTTAATTCTGAAAGCCTGTTTCTAAAACACATTATCACAAAATGTACTGCATAGAAAAAAATCGTTACCTCTTAAGCTACATTTATGATCTAAGCATCTCTCTGGTATTTAACAACGTTGATAAAATTAAGAAGAATAACTTATCACACCTTATTTCAAAGCTTTAGGGTTTTAGCAGGTAGTTTTAAGTAAAATATTTTTTCATGGGTTTTCTCGCTCGACCCCGTAGGACCACAGGCAATGAATCGAACCCTCTAGGATGTGATATTTGCTTTTCTTTCATTCCTATGGAGACTGACAGCGACAGCGTTACGGCTGTTATCAACGGCCTTCTGAAACCTTCAGGTATTTTGTTGATCCGAGTGACTATAACGAATGTAAGCTCATTTAGCGCGCCAAGTATTATGAGTCACTTCTAGCGTAACTTTATATTTTCTTTGTTGTCACTTCTCACTCTCCGTTTTTTGGCAACACACAAAATTTAGGACACCGCTGTGTTGTTCACAACCTTTTGCCATTTCAAAAGGAGTTCCGTCGAATTAATTTGGAACTCTTTTGTGCGAAAATTGGACCTTTGATTCACACAACATTACAACCTGAGCCTGCGTGTGCAGTATTAATAATCTTTTGTTGTGAGTCACAGTTTTTCACGTGTGTTTCCTTTGTTTTCTTTAAAAGGCTTTCTTTGGCGTGTGTAGAGAGTGGCACGAAAAGGTAATTTGTTAGAGGACATTTTGCAAAGAATTTTTAACGTTGTTTTCATTTCTCGGTAAATGTTCGCCATATTATTATTTTTACACTGTTGGATAACGAGACGAGCTGGTCGTTAAACGGCACTGCAATTATTATGGGTTGGCCATCAGGCCAGCCCATAATAATTGCAGTGCCGCTCGGAAGTTTGAATAACAAATGCTTGCGTGGCCCTTCCTTGCGCTCTTTACCCAGAGACATTAGGGGTCTTACCACAAAAAAATTAAACACATATTAAACCTGTGTTAATCACAGTTTAACGCCTAAACATGCCATAGTCGCACGATTAAGTATGAGCTTGAACTATGTTAATTTTCTATGGGTAGATGTAATTAGAATTAGTATTTATGTATAAGCTAAGTTAGTATAGAAAAACATTAACGTTCTGCCTGTTAAAATGAACCTGTATTTAACTTCAATTTACATCAAGAAGAACAGTTTTAGTTGTGACTTTATTGCCGTTAGCAAATTCATGAACGGTATCTTTGAACAAAGTTGCAATTGTTGGTGTACAAAATAGAATATTTAATAATTGCTATTCGAAAACATGACATAAAATCAATTTTAAATTAAATAAAAATACGTAAAAATATCTTTTAAAATAATCAACAGCTGCTACACAACCAAAAATTTCGTGCAAGAAAACACATAAAAATGAAAACACAACCTAAAATAAAAACAGAAAATCCCGCAGAATTTTTAATAAAACTTAATACATTCGTATCTCGTAGCAGCATCTGTAGCCATATCGTAACGCTACGCTATCACTACGCCGTAGCTCGTAGATCTCGGTCTGTTTTGTGCCTTGGTCTTCTCTGAATGGTGCTTATTTTTATGAAGACTTTTTCAGATACCTACAAACTTCATATTTTGAATCTTGAAAGCTCTCTCTATTTTGGTGTTGAAAGATAGATAAGTGTTACAATCAAAGTGATATATCGAACTCTTTTGTAAAGCTTCTTCTCTTATCTAATTTTATCCCGGATACTTTTTTGGTATCAGTTGTTATACGGTCTACTCATATCACTTCGTTTCAAATTGACAGATATTTAGATTATAAAATACAATTAATTTGAATCCTAATGGTAACACTCAATTTATCATAGTTTAGCAACTAGCTTAAATAAATAGGTATATAACATTTTACAGCACAATAAAGAAAATTATATATAGCTGACATTGTTTACAAGCGGTGGCATTATCTAGTGATAAGGCCTTTGGCCTGGTTGCCTGGAAGAGATCACTGTTTAGTAACAGTGATCTCTTCCAGGCAACCATACGCTATTCTCTAAATAGCGTATGGTCTCTAACATAATTTAAATGTTATAGTTTAAATGTTTGTATTAATAAAATAAAATTCATTTTTAAACTGACTTTCATATTAAACATATATTTGAAAAATATTTTTCAACTTCTAATTTTACGATGGAAATAGGCTGGATTGGCTAAATTGAAGTTAAAAATGAGGAAACAAAATTATCAACCCCTAACGAGGCACTCAGCGGCAGACCGGAAGCCGGAGGTGATACCACAGTATACACAAGAGTACCGAGTAACAGCACAATCATACCAGCGACCAGCTATTTTTAATGAAATACTAGCTTCTGTCCGTGGCTTCGGCCGCGTGGTATATATCTATATATAGCCTACTAGCTTCTGCCCGCGGTTTTAACCCGTTTTCTCACAGGAAACGTGCATTTTTCTTTTTATTAAAAAAAACTATATTCCCATGGACCCTATGTAATAGCTTATGACAGTTAAAGGCACTCTAAAAATCCCACCACCATGTTTCCCTTGATAACATCTTACAAAGTTGCTTCATAAAATTTGCATTCTCTAACTAAGTTTATTCAAGTGTTTCACGTACAGGCCGGAAGTCAAGTAATAAGATTATCAGGAGCCGAGACAGCTTCATTGTTATTTTTCCGGTTTAGGAAATGAAGATTTTGCTCGTAGGTTTACTTGATCATTTTTGTATTTATATTTATTAATTACTAGCTGCTGCCCGCGGTTACACCCGCGTGGATTTCAAAGGTTTTATTTTTTTGCGCGGAACCCTGTTTATTTTTCTAAAATTAAAGTAGCCTAAGTTACTCCTTGTAACATCAGCTATCTGGCAGTGAAGTTCCATCAAAATCAGTCCAGCCGTTTCGGAGATTACCCGGAACAAACAAATAGACTAAAATGCTAAAAAATGGTTGTTTTTTATAGGTACCGTAGGTATATACTTTCATATGCATTTAGTAAAAAGCTGCTATTTTGATATTACGAACAGACACTTCAATTTTGTTTATTTGTATAGATAGTTAGTTATAGTGGTCCTTGATTCTCTTTATACGAAAATTTTCAGTTCAGGGTTAATGTAGGTAAGTATTTTTTGTGTGTAAGAAACTAAAAGAGAATCAAGGCTAAATTATGTTACAAGAGAAGTTTTGAGACAAGGGCTCTTCACTTGGCGAATGCTGGAGGGAGCCAAGAGCCCTTGAGATGATTCGTGTGGAGGCGACACGTGTCATGTGTCTGACTAGAGTAGGTAAAAGACGTACGAGTTTTGGATTCACGTTTTCTAAGCATGCAAATTTATCCGGCTTGATAATTTATAACTAACTACAATCGTAGGGTTGGCTTTCAAGTTATCAACTGTTACTATAATTGCTTATAAATTGTAAGAAAAATCGTTGGTTTTAAATTCCATGTTTTTAGTCTAGGTACCATGCAAAAAGGCGAGTAAGCTATTTTTATAACATATCTCTATCTCTAATCTCAATCTCTATCCCTAATCTCTATCTCTAATCTCTATCTCTAATCTCTATCTCTAATCTCTATCCCTAATCACTATTTCTAATCTCTAATTTCTAATCTCTAATATCTATCTATATCTCTAATCTCTATCTCTTATCTCTAATCACTATCTCTATCTCTAATCTCTATCTCTAATCGCTATTACTAATCTCTAATTTCTAATCTCTAATATCTCTATTCTCTAATCTCTATCTCTAATCTGTAATATGTGTTTGTTGGTTTTTTTGTTTGTTGGTTTGTTCTTCTTTCACGCGGTAACGAAGCAACGGTTCGCCGTGATTTTTTGCACAGATATAATTTATGGACCGGAGAGTAACATAGGCTACTTTTTATCCTGGAAAAACGCACGGTTCCTGTGGGAACGCGAGTGAAAACTACGGGCAGAAGTTAGTTTGACATCACATTGACATTGACAGCAAAAATGTTGACAAGTTGATTTAATTTGACAGAACGGTTTGACCGCGTGCAGAAGCTAGTCTCTAATATATAAATAAACGTATCTCTAATATATAATTCGAGATAGAGGTCTAAATTTGTTAAAATCGCTGCTTTGTGAAAAAGCCGCCAATTGGACTAATATGGAACAACTTTTCAGTGGATAACCGTCTGAGTGGATGTCACCGCTCAGTGGGTGTGCTCGTGTAGTCTGCCACCGAACATTAATATTTAAGCTGTGTTTCGATTTGATGAGAAAAGTAGTCTAAGACCCGTTTTGATAACTTGTTTCTCACTCACTACAAGGACCTAAAACCTAGTTTTTCATTCCCATAGCTCGCCCGTATTCCATCTCGTACGTCATTGTCAGAGCACTGATGGACGATCACAAACTTTCTAAAAACAAACCCAGCCGCTTCGACGTTCGAAGGCAATTCATCAAATACCACGGCGTTTGATAGCAGAGTAAAGGCCTGCACTCACTTATTACACGACTGCACAAAAAAGGAGTGTAATATTTTTAGGGTTCATGTACATATGAGCGTCTCTATTCCAACATAACTTTTAAATGCCTGTACAGATTTGTATATACGGGGTATCATTAGAATACTTACGTCACCCCGAGTGAGACCGGCTAGGCTCGTCTTTTTTAAATAAAAAATATGTAACTTTGGTTACATCGACTCGTTTCACTGAGTAACGATACGAATGGTACGTCAGCCCATAATTGCAGTAACCCAGAACTTTTATACATAAAGGTGTCCGCGTCGCTGCAGTGCTTACGTTACTCTGTCACATTAGTCCCATAAGCCACGTCTATTAGACGACAAAACATCATATAAAGCGACGTGGAGCTAACAACGTCGCCTGGGGACTTCGTCACCGATGTTCGGGACGTGTCATGTCATCATGTGCACATGACATGTCGTCTCCCTATTTTATCCTTATTGAATGTCACCTTAAGATGTAGGGAATAAAGTGTAATTTTGGATACATTTCTCATAGATCACACGCTTTGGTATGGCACGTGGTTCATTCATTAGTATTTTTTATACTACGGTTATAACTAAACGAGATGAAATAATGCAACGATTGCAACATAAAAGTTGTGGTGTTATATAGAGAGAAAATCGGCACTGAAGTTAGCTCGTTAGCATGGTACATCAGGTATTGTAAATAAGATTATAATAATGATGAGAGAGACTCTCGTTGTAGCAGTCGGCGAGTCAACCTCCTGAGGATGCCTCGTGTAGAGGCGAAACACGTGTCGAAGGTCGGGTCGGGTTGAGTTCGGTTCACGCTGAGAATCGTTGGTTGTCCAGCGTCGCGCGTTACGTTTGGTTAAATTCAGTATAGATCGAACTTAGGCCGTTAGACATTCATTATCGCGGAATTAAAACTATAAATTACCAACATTATATAATATGGATTTCCGCAAAGTAACGCTTGACTCTATCAAATATCAGGATAAGTCCAGTAGTTTCTTCACAAGCAAAGCCATAGAACACCCAGACAGACACTCGCAGAATAGTTTTGAATCTGCAATTCACTATTGTACGCATAGCTTTATTCTGGCCGCTTTTGTTATCTTTTGGTAAAATTCAATTGGGTAGAAATATTATTTTGGGAAACGAAAAGTTTTTGATTGCGCGGCAAATAGCATTTCAGACTTTGTTGAATTTTAGAAAATACCATTGATAAATTATCTAAATTATTTTTTAATCATTTTATTGGCGTTTGACACTAATTCTCCCAATCTAAAGCGAAGAACTAGTCATAGCCTAGTTGGTTAAGGCGTCTGGCCTAGATAGCCAGAAGACGCAGGTTCGAATCCTGTTGGAAATGAAATTTTTGTGATGTATATATTTCTGTGAACATCCGCCAGTATCGGCTAACACTATAAAATATATTTCATATAGTCAAAGGAAGTAAACCAACTAAATCTTGAATGGGAATTGGTTCTCGCGAGTGGCTGAGTGGCACTGCATTTGTTATGGGCCGGCGTTATGCTTACCATCAGTATTGTAAGTTTTACTAGGTTGTAGGACTAACTCATTTGCGAGTGACCGAGTGTCCGTCTGGTTTGGTACCACCGCTTTGTGAGTGAAGTCTGCCGCCGAGCAGTAATATGTAATTTGTAATTGTAATTTGTAATTTATTATAACTAAAACTAAATTTCACGAATAGTGTCATTAACAGCCGTACTAGGTCGTACTTGTGTTACAGCTGTAAGCATAACAGTGTTCCGGTTTGACGAGCAGAGTAGTCAGTGAAATTACTGGGCTTATGCGACTTAATACCTAATGTCTCAGGGTAACGAGCGCACTGCAGTGACGCGCAGTTTTGTGTTTCAAAGTTCTGAGTGGCACTACAACTTTTATGGGTTACCATCAGCCAAACGATTGGCACGTCTCATTACCAAATAGAATAAAAAAAAAAGAAAAAAAAGGATCGGCTCGTATCAAGCAGAATAAAAAAATAACTAACCAATAATGTGGCGACAATCTTTATCGACAACGGTCAAATAGGGTAAATATAATATGTAATGTAACGGATTAAAACCATCGACTAAAATATCGACAAAAATATTAGGTATGTCACTGTGACACAATAGCATGTCTATGTTAGTGGGAGGACTAACTCTTCTGCGAGTGTCCGTCTGGGTTGTTACCACCGCTTTGTGAGTGAAGTCTGCCGCCAAGCAGTAGTGTGCAAGCATTACTGTGTTCCGGTTTGATGAGCAGAGTATCCAGTGAAATTACTGGGCTTATGAGACTTAATACCTAATGTCTCAGGGTAACGAGCGCACTGCAGTGCCGCGCAGGCCTTTGTGTTTCGAAGTTCTGGGTGGCACTGCAATTGTTATGAGCCGGCGTTATACTTAACATCAGGCAAACGACCAGCTCGTCTCGTTACCAAATAACATAAAAAAAAAGCATATTATAGTATCAATTTTGCAGAACACAAATCATTAATGCAGAAATCAAGTATCCGTTCCATATTATAATAGACATTCATCTTTGCCTTCAGTAAAATGGTTCTAGGTAAAATGATTTCCATAAAAACGATTTGAATTTCAATTCTCTAATGGCACCGATGTTATCGAGCAACTCTGGTTTAAAGCTAGAGCTAGGCCACGTTTTAACGTGGCCTTCGCAACTATGTCTAGCTACAATGTGAAATTACTGGGCTCATGAGACTTAATACCTAATGTCTCAGGGTAACGAGCGCACTGCAATGCCGCGCAGGCCTTTGTGTTTCAAAGTTCTGGGTGGCACTGCAATTGTTATGGGCCGGCGTTATGCTTACCATCAGGCAAACGACCAGCTCGTCTCGTTACCAAAGAACATAAAAAATAAAATGTAGTCGTGTGAACTATATACATACGTACCACGGACAGGGACTGGCAAAGTGTAGTCTATGTCTTGTGACGGCCACGGCCCCATAGCTAGGTTTATAGTAACCCTGCCCACGAAGCGAAGACCGGCTCCAACTAGGGACAATTTGGAGATGCGCATAAAGTTTCTTCTGAGGACTTGTATGTTTTTTTATTTGCACCTGTATGTGGACATGTCTTCTATCAACAAGTAGTCTTAGTGCGAGGGTTATTGTGTTATTACGGTGGGTTTCTGGAAGGTTCGTTGACTTTGAGCACGGATTGGGTCTGTTGATGTCTTTGTCATTGTGCTGATAAAGACAGCATTAGTTTTAGTCTGTGATTCGGGTAGACGAACGTTGCAAAGGCCCGCTGTTAGACTCATTTATTTTAACTTTCATAAGTGCTCCTTTGGGGCCTATTTGAATAAAGCAATTTGAATTTGAATTATATTGTTGTCAGTGCATGACCACTATTGGACGAGAGTTAGTCCTTGTGTGGGAAGCCTAACCTGTTATTTCCAGTACAGATATTTTACTCACTTATTCCTAGTCAAAACAAGTTTATACTGAAATTGTTTTTAGCGCGTAACTTATCGATACCATTAGTATATATTATTTAAATTTAGTCTGAACGAGGGTATTATAATTTCTCTTGTTAGAGTTTTGAGTGGTACAAATCAGGAATATAAAATTATTGAACGTTTTATATCGGAGCTCAGCGATTCTACGATTGAAAGTGGCGATGGCTTAGTGATAGTGATGTCGTATGCTGATTTAAGAGTCGAGGGTTCAAATCCTACAAGGACTAAGCTTTCGGTGAATTAAAATATCGTTTCGCCACCTTAGCATGGGAGTAGAGCATTTTGTAGAGGTTTATGGCTACTTATTATCATCTCAAGATGAACATCTATAGCTAAAGTTCAACGTTCAAATTCAAATTTCTTTTACTGATATCTAGTTTTTTACATGGTCTCCTCCCTAAGCGAGTCTATAATGAGGAGTGTGTTCAGTGTTTTGATATCCACTCAAAACATAGTTCAGTAGCTTTGATTATTTATCGACATCGTCACTTATCGCTGTTAGGTGCTTACCGAGCGTATAATAATAATAATAAAACGTTTATTTCAGGCACAGCGGGCCCATAGAATAAATACCTTATAGACTAACATACATACAAAATATAAACTTACAGAATAAAAAAGTATAAAGTACAAAAGAATAAAAACCAGTTACGGTGTAACTTTACACTTTTTTTATAAATAAAATAAAATTGGTATGTTCGGAAAACGATAACTCGCACTGAAAATAGGAAAATTACTTTAACAGTGCTATTGTTTTTCTAACGGCGAATTGGGTGAATATTATTACTCTACCCTAGATAATAAAAGAGAAATTCAGAAAAGAAAAATATTAAACACAGTACAAAAGTCATAACTCAAACTAAACATAGAGACAGTACATAAAGTCAAGTACGTGGATTCAACTAGGATTTAAGAAAAAGAACGTAGCGCGTTCTTCTAGTGATATCAATCTCAGTATGCGTCACTTGCCACTTGGTCTTGTTAACGAAAATTTTCTGGATATCATTTTTGAATAGCTTTTTAAAGTATATCAGCGACTTGACTAAGGATTTCTTTATTTTCTCGATACAAAAAACATGGTGTAATTCAAAGTGAAGTTTATTGAACTTTTTTCTTAATTTTTCTAGTGGCAGTAGCGGAAAAGCGTGAGAAAGGACTGACTCCAACGCCACGCTAATTAAAATACTAGCTGCTGCCCGCGGTTTCACCCGCGCGCAGTTATTGGATTTCATGTTTTTTATTATTTTGCGCGGAACCCTAATTCATTTTCTAAAATAAAAGTAGCCTAAGTTACTCCTTGTAACAACAGCTGTCTGACAGTGAAAGCCCCGTCATAATCGGCCCAGCCGTTTCGGAGATTCCCCGAAACAAACAGACAGACCTATTAGGTACCGTATATACTTTCATATACATTTGGTAAGAAGCTGTTTATATTACAAACAGACACTTCAATTTTATTTATTTGTATAGATGAATTCCCGATTGTGCAGATTTAGTGCGGTGAAGCTGTGTCCATGCCACCTGCGACACAGGAAATCCTAATGCAGGGCTATGAGTGTGTGTGCGTCTATAAATTTAAATAAGGCATTTAACGCGCAATACGAGCTCGCGTTCGAATTCGAATTTCGAAAAGCAAAATGGCCGATTGCATTTAGACGGAATATTTGAACTTCCAGTATCTCAGAATCGCGCGATCGGTTACGTATAAGTCGACATGCGCATAAAACGCCTCATAAGGACGTTGTGTAAACCTTTGTTACTGACTTCCACTCCACTGAAGTTCCGCGGGCAACCGCGTGGAGAGATAACACAGGACTCACCCCAGCATCGCTTATCTTGTCGGAATGTCCAATAAAAACGCGACGGCAGTGCGAGCGACGCGCGTATTTTAGTTATTTTTTTGCTAGATAACAAAACGAAAATGTTCCGCGAAGACGTTGTGAGAACTTATTGAGATTAGAATAGGGAATACGAAATATGTTTAAGCTGGTTATTGCTAATGTGATGTCTTGGTTGAAATGCGAGGTATAAAAGTGTTCTAACGGTGTATACTCAGGACTTTGCTCAGTTAAGCGTCGCTTTATACGTCGTTGTTGAAAACGGGCAATAATGTTCTATTCTATTATTTAAATGTTCTCATTAGCTATATATAATCGATTTTCCTCGAGCAATAACTTCCGCCAAACAAACGAAAATCTTAATCAACTTGAACCCAAATCGACTACCAATGAACGGAATACAACTTTATAACTCCGAATACCAAAAATTGCGAAAGAACATTCCGAATTCAAACAAAAGACGCGCGAACAAGAATCCAATTTATTTTCCTGTACCCACGGAACCCCGGCGGCCGAAAGTTGCCGACAAGGCACGAGGCCGGATTTTCGGGACATTCGGGAGAATTACCCTCACACGCAATACATTGTTCTGAATTTCACACTTCAAAGTCTTTATTGTTTGTGTACAAATTGTTTTCTTCTTTGTTTCAATGTAAAGTTGTACATTTTCTCCGTACGATTTGTTATGTTTGACAGTTGTAGAGCCCTAAATTACGAGTAAATTATACGCAAGCAAAAGTTTTGTATGCGCGCCTAAAACGGATTTTTGCCTTTATGTCCGTAGTACCTTGGTTTACAAAACTGTTTTCTTATCTTCATTGTGTTATTATTATTGACGTGTTTTTAATAATCATTTATCGTGTCATTTATTTTACATAGTATTGATATCCCTAAGCAAGTTTTTTTTATTCTTTAGATTATAATATATACATGCAAGTATGAGGCTCGCACCCTTCTTTCACAATTTCTTACATAGACATCTTGGGGTTCTTTGTGCTATTTATCCTGTGCTATATTTTATCGGCTATCTTTTTTCTTTCCTCTGTGTTTCTAGACAACAATAATGCACTAAAGCAGCCTACACACTATACATCAAGTGGCAGTTATAAATCAGCTGCCAGTTGCGGCTGTTATCTACTGCGAACGGCGAACACTCACGAACTGCGCCTTACAGATTACGTGTGTAAGGCTTCAGTTACCATGGATGGAGGTTCTGACGAAAATGTATTTACAGAACTCGTCAGAACACATTTTCGTCAGAACTCGCGTCGGTAGTAACCGTAGCCTTACTGTAAAGCGCGCATTTCAAGTATCACGAAATCCGCGCTTGAGGCAAAAGCGTTGTTATTCTGACAAGCAAACGTACATTTGCATAAGCGTCTACGCTGCCCCTTAGGAAGCGACGCTGAAAGACTTTTTTTGATGGAGCAAGCGAAGCGAGCGAAGTCTTTGCAACCACAACACCGGAGTATGAACCTTACCTACTCATAGTACATGTGTTTCTGGAACAATCCTAAAGATCTAGATTAAGGCGAGGCTAGAACAAAACCGAAAAAGTCCTGTTTTTAAAATAAAACAAGCATAATATGAAAAACCAAAAACAAAAAATGGTATAAGTATTTCAAAAAACTTTTTGGCATACCAGATAGCATGACCTCAGGGTAGGGTTTGAAGGTACGCGTGAAGGTGTCTACTTATACGGATATATGTTAGTTCGAGATATCTTCTCGAAGTGTATGACCGTTGAAGGGTAAAAAGGGGGTGCTGGAAAAGGGTTGCGAGCAAATAAACAAAACATGAGATGAGATGGTACACTATTACGTTCCAAGGACTCAGTCTATTTTACTGTTAGTCTAATACTGTGACAGATGGTTGATGAATTAAATTTTCAACTCGAGGGTGATAGATAGCGAGCTGAAAAATGCACTATGCAAATAAGCTTGTACATTGTTCAAAAACTTAAAAGATTTGGATAAAATTCACGGATAATTAATTTTTATTGAAACTTTTAAAATTCGATAAAATTGACAGTTCAAATCGATAAAGTGGGTTTTGTCGACTTTTATATACCTAATCTATCGAACCTCGATACTTTCGACAAAAGTTATCGAATATCTAGGTCGAATCCAAAGAGAACATAGAGCTACTACAATACTTTACGATCAGACTTCGGTACTCGCAACATTCGATAAAGTTATCGAGTTTTTCGGTTCGACAAATTTATCGAACCGACTTCCGTACTTGCGCCGCTGTACATCGAGGAGACCTGAATAATGATATACCTAGCTATGATTTTTAACCACGGAGCAATGACACGGTGCAAAATAATTGAAAGCATAATGCCCTTGGGATGACACATTCCAAATTTAATATAACGTGACAGTCCGCAGTAATGAAACCAACCAGACTCTAGTTATTACCAAACGAACTGAAAAAGTTCTACAATAAATTACCCAACTTGAAGTTCTTTTTAATAACTTAACGAGATTTCTCACTAGTCAAAAAGCTCGTTCCTAACCTTACTATTAAAGCGACTTGCTCTTTGCGCTGGCGATATTTCACAGTTTTTTGCAACTTTGCTTTAATTTTGCAAGCGTACTTGGGTGCAGTGGAAAACAGTACACAGGCTTGGCTAAATGGAACTGGCCAGCATTGTATCCGTAATCTGTAAGCATTACTGTGTTCCGGTTTGATGAACAAAACAGTCAGTGAAAAATCTGGGCTTATGAACGAACTGAGCGCACTGCGGTGTCGCGCAGGTTCTTTATTTCTCAAAATTCTGAGTGACACACCAATTGGGCTGTTGGGCTGTTGGGCTGTTGGGCTGTTGGGCTGTTGGGTTATGGGCTGTTGTTATGCTTATCAGGCAAACGAACTGCCCTTCTACTTACCTAGCTTAAAAAACTTAAATTCTCAGGCTGAATAACGTATTAAAATGCTGCAAAAAATTTGTAACGTGAACACGAAGATGAACAAACTGGACCTGATGATGATTATGGATCGCACTGCAATTATTAGTGCTAGACTAGAGGCTTCCGAAATTAATGATTTACCCACTGTATGTAAAACCACCCGCGCGGAGATATTGGATTTTATGGTTTTTATTTTTTTGCGCGGAACCCTGGTTCTTTTTCTAAAATAAAAGTAGCCTAAGTTACTCCTTATAATATCAGCTAGTGAAAGTCCCGTAAAAATAGGTCCAGCCGTTTCGGAGCCGTTCCAGGTAATCCTGGAACAAACAGACAGACAGACAAAAAATTTAAAAATGGTTGTTTTGTTATAAGTACCGTATATACTTTCGTATGCATTCAGTAAAAACAATACAAACAGACACTTCAATTTTATTTATTTGTATAGAGTATAGATATATAACAAAAACAAACAAGTACTGACCATTAGAAAGTTAGGAACTTAGATACTGTTTTGACTATTACACTGTGTTTAAGAGCTTTCTTTCGCCTGAAGAATTAAAAATGCATTTGAGCCGTTTACACCCTCTTTCTCTGTGTGACAGCACGAGCGAAAAGTTTGCATGAATGCGTCGCGTTTAACCTGCGGCGCGAGTACGGAAGTCCAAACGATAAATTTATCGAATCGACAAAACTGATAAATTTATCGAATGTTGCGAGTACCGAAGTCTGATCGTAAAGTATTGTAGTAACTTTATATTCTCTTTCATTATCATCATTCATATAATATCACAGATATTTACAAATCATTCATCAAAGTAAATTAATTACCGGTACCAATATACTACATATAAAGGAAATATATTGAGAATAATTAAAAATTGTAATGGTCGTAGACGTTATAACGTCTCGTATATTTTCAATACAGAAGGGCAGAAAAACAGAGCGTGAAATGAAGTTGTGTCATCAATTACGTCGACTAAGGAAACCACGAAATTACACAGCATAGTACTTGTATAGTATTCTGTGGTATAGTTTATTGGTACACGAGCGACTTGAGCTTGCTTGTAGAATTTACTATAAAATTATATTAGGTGGTAGGACCAACTAATCTGCGATTTTCCGTCTGGGTCGATGTCACCGCTTTGCTCTAAGCTAAGTCTCATAAGCCCATTAATTTTTCTGACTATTTTGTTCATCAAATTGGAACATAGTAATGCTTGTTCATTACTGCTTGGCGACTAACAACACAGGCAACGCGTTTAGGGATTGCAATCCGGACTCATTTTCAATCCGGCCGGATTCGACCGGATTTTCCTCAATCCGGCCGGGTCCGGACGGATCCGGCCGGATTGACCTAACCACGATATGTACCCATATACCGGTACTAATATACCGGATCCGGTGACCGGGTCCGGTATATTAGTACCGGATCCGGTAAGTGTAAATTGATGCCGGATCCACCGGATTACCGGATCCGGTTTTCCGGATTGCAATCCCTAAACGCGTTGGTACCCATCCAGAAGGACACTCGCAGAAGTTTGTCCTACCACCTGGTAAAAAAAAATCGTAAATTTTTGGTCCTTGTTTTGGTCCTAAGCAACCTTCAGAGTTGCATTTAGTACGTATGGTTATCCTAGTTAAATCATATTATCATAATTATATACAAGCTGTGGTTATAAACAGGTGTCTAATTAACAAAGTTAAGTTTCCTGGCTTTTCTAAACATAAATTAACTAAGTAAAATATAATAACCGAAAAATTGTATGCTTTTAGTGAGAAAATTTGGTGAAAAATAATACGATCTACCGTTCTCGAACAAAGTAACAGCCTGTGCGTCGTTCGTCATCCGCGAGTTCATTGAACTCACCAGCTGGTAACCGCCGGTCGCTCGTGTCATGTCCCTATTCTATAAATTGCGGCTTATTCTATATTTTTTAAATAATCTCTTTCTGATACTAAGCTATTACTCATACGTCGATTTTTATTACTATTTTATAACAACTGTTTATACCGTATTTGAAACTTGGGAAGTTTGAAACCTGGACAAAACTACAGCTTGTAAAAAGCTATGTAGATATAGCCTGCGCGCAAGTGCTTGAGGTATGTGAGGTATTAAGGTGATGACTAGCAGCGTCTTAATTGCGCGGAGACCTAACTTCATGTAGATGAGTATTAAATGAAAAGATTTTAAACAAATATTATGATTAAGTTAAAACCAGTTAAGTATCGATTATCACAGAGTGGTGCAGTCGAGGTGCAGCTCTTAGCTCTGCGCATAGTTCAAGAACTAATTAGACTTTCTTAGCAGACGTGCAACTGACGGTAGATGAATGGAGCTTAGCGAAAACAAGAAAACAACTTCAAACTTCCTCTATAGTTTAGTCAAAGCTAGCTGTGGCACGCTGTTTCACCCGCGTGGGGATTTCCACAGTAACCGTGAACTTTTCCGTGATAAAAAGTAGATCATTTTTTCCACCCATAAACTATATCTATAAATCACGTTGATCCGTTTTTCGTTGCTGCTTGAAAGAAGGACAAACCAACACATCAACAAACAGACCTTTGCATTTATAGTAGTACGAATAGTACGAACTAAATATGGTAGGGATTACCAAGTATTTGAGTTATAGGCTGACACTGACGGTACGAGGGTTGCTATTTATATATCCGGAACTGGCCACTTCCATAAACAATATTATAAACCAAAATGTAAAAAGACAATTGACAGTTGTGAAACAAACTGTATTCTACAGCCAATGAGTTCCATTTTCAATTGTAGTTGTTACTTTATAATATTGTGTATGTAAGTGGCCAGTTCTGGATACATAAAAAGCAACCCTAGTATTGCTCAAAAAACTGAACTTATTTTAATACTAGCTAATGACCGCGATCTCGTCCACGTGGCGATTGCCACAGCAACCGTGCATTTTTTCCGGGATAAAAAGTAGCCTATGTTACATCATCAATAGTTCTTCCACCACTTTCTGTGGCGTGGTGAGGCGAGGCCTCGGGAACTTGATCCCTTTGCCAAAGCAGGACGCCAGTGGAACACTGCCCCTGGGGAGTTTGGGGTGAGCTGCTACGGCTGTGCTCGAAGGCTGCCTGTTAGCGGCTCTGCCATGTTACTCTCTGGTCCATAAACTATATCTATGCCAAAAATCACGTCTATCCATTGCGCCGTTGCTGCGTGAAGGAAGGACAAACCAATAAACCTACTTACAAGCACACTTTCGCATAAACAACTACAAAACGGAATAGACTAAAAAATGTTCTAGAGAGAATATCTTCTTGAAACCTTTTTAGGTGAGCCATTATATCTTAAATATTTTTGTACGTTATTTCTCTTCCGAAATATTTCCCAAAATGCTATTACTACTAACTAATTGAGGGTAAATCCTTCCCGAAAACCAACAAATCCTAACTACAGCCCCACAGGACGAAGTGCGATAGACGCGTAATTTCGCTCGAAAATTGGCTCGACCAAGGCATAGTGAAAACAGAAAAGTGTATTAAGTGTGTACTAGATGGTAGGACTAACTCTTCTGCGAGTGTCCGTTTGCGTTGGTACTACCGCTTTGCTAGTGAAGTAGGCCGGCAAGCAGTAATGTGCAAGCATTACTGTGTTCCGGTTCGATGAGCAGAGTGAAATTACTGGGCTTACGAGTCTTCATACCTGATGTCTCAAGGTAACGAGCGCAATGCGGTGCTACGTAGGCCTCTGTGTTTCAAAGTTCTGCGTGGCACCGCAATTATCATGAGTACGCGCCAGTACGCACGCAGGACAAAGACAATAACTGCACTTACTTTATTTAGTTGAAAGTTGGGTAAGGCTTATTTATACCGTATTGATAACGAGATTAGCGGGTCGTTTGCCAGATAGTAAGTAGAACTTATATTCCCGTGAACATGCTTGCAACAGCGTCGCAATATCGGTTGTTCATCGCTCAATAATATTCACGATAAATATCCCGTTACAATATGAATAAGTATAACACCGGCCGCGCTTGTTTCTACTATAAAGATGGCATACGTTTCTGTTTCTACTATGACCATCGCATTTGGAAGGAGCTATTACGCTATCGGAGACCGACAGTGGTTTAGGTATCTGTGAAAACGGACGTAGGCTTTAGTTCCCAACAAATCATATTTGTACAAACGTAGAACATGTATTTGGGTTCAAACTATATTGGAGCAGAAGTTAAATATGTTATCTTAATTACCAGTCAAAGTTTGTTAGCTTGTTTCATTTGTTTGTACTCCTTTGTTTCAGTTAGTTGTTTTAATCTTCTTTTGTTTATATTAATGAATCATTTACTAATTATTACGTATGGATCTATTATATGTGTCTCAGGAAAACCAGCGCACAGCAGTATCACGCAGGCCTTTGTGTTTGAAAATTCTGAGTGGCTCTGCAATTATTGTTATGTGCTGGAGTTATGCTTACCGTCAGGCAAATGACCTGCTTATCTTGTTATCCAAAAAAGAAACTACATTAAAAACACTTGGATAATCTACAGGCCATTGTAAATATTGAATTATAAAGATAGCTTTGGAGATATTTTATTATTATTTTCACACTCGATACCTTAATGTTTGCTTACCTCATCTGATTATAGGTGATGAAATGGTCGAAGGTGATGAAGACGCTATACCTTGAAAATTTGAGCGGTTCTTAAGCGCTGTCGGATTGACCGCGGTATAAACACATTGACATGTCCCCAATTCTACTAAACAAATGGTTTAAAAATGACAATGGTTTCATCGCAAAATGATCACTTTGATTAAGAGCATATTTATGAAAATGAACAATGGTTTATTGGTGACCGCAATATTGTCATTGGCGACCATATAAAAATGATTGTGCTTTAAAATATCGAAAGTTCCTCTTTAGGCAATTTCTCCATCATTTATTTCATACGTTAAAATACTCTTAAAAAATAGGTAATCATACAGAAGGCAGGTACAAATTAAACAAGAAATTATGTACTTAACAAACACTTTATTATAACAATTATTAATATCAAAATAACATAATTAATAATAATCGGTCGGCGCAGCGTCCGGTTTCTATTTATCATCTACGAAATAATATTACCTACATATTATTAAATTGTAGTGTCAAAACTTTAATAGGTACTTAACTTATAAAATTTACTGAAATTTTATATGAGTGTCGATAATTTGATCACAATCTTAGCCATAGCAAAATCATCTCAGTAGGATCACTCACATGTAAAACTAGGTTAAAACTTGGAAGAAAATACTGCTTAAGTTTTGACACTCAATGAAGTTAGAATACAATACAATAACAATTATAGAATTTAATTCAAGTAAAGTGGGTAAACTTTGCTGGCATAAATATTATAGAAAATAATAACATGTCTATAGCTGATTGTTGTTGCTTACACGTTTGAATAATTTGTTTAGAAGCTATTATTTAGAACAACCACGTGTTAGGCCTGCAGTAACTAGAATTAGGAACCGTATTGAATAAAGCAATATTAGTTACAAATACGATTTTGAAATACTACTTTTATTACTATAGTGATTAAGACGAAAGGAGGTCGGAGAGTTTCCAATGAATATAATTATATTAAAAACATGATGTTATAACTGTCAAGATTAATGATGTTAATAATTAACAACAATGAATTAGTAACGTCATCAATCTTTGCCGGCAGCAATTTTTTTGTTGTTTTGTGAGTTTTCAAGACAAGAATAACAATTATGTAAAAGGAATTAGCCTAAATAATAGCTGAGGCATGCATGCGTTGCGACATCTATGTGCAAGCAATTGAAACAATTGCATTGCTTTTTTTTAAATCGTGGACGCTATACTCATTGTAATTGTATGATATATTAATAGTTATTAGTTTTTTGTTCGTGTTTTAAAGACTATTTATTTATTTGAAACTGTTAAAAAATAAATAGGCTCTACAACACTTTCATAATTTCGAAATAAACATTAAAAACCAAAACCTTTTTGTCCAAACGTACATTGGTAAACATTTAACAAATTAAGAAACAAAATCTAAAAACGCAGCTAAATTTCTACTAAAACAATTTTTAAATTCATAAATTACAACATTGTATTTACACTGTATGTTAGTTACAACTACAATTTCGTTTGTTATAGAATACAAGAGGAGGAATCTAACACGAACGACATTTAGATAGAAATACAAAAATTAAAAACAACACTGTTTTTTACAACAACAACACAATTATTACACTTTGAATTTAAAATCTTCAAAATTGTGTGAATTGACACTACCTACTCATTTTTCTCTGTGCCTAGTTTCTTTTTCTTCTTTCTTGGCCAGACACTGTTTGTGTATTTCTGTGCCTAGTTAACAATGTTATAAAGTGTCTTGAGCGGCAATGGGCTTGAGTGGTCACAGATGTCAGACATGCTTTACCTAAATTAGAATTGACTCTCTCTCTCTCTCAACAGAGAGAGAGAGAGAGCCAATAGCAAACTGAGAGAGCCAATGCTTTACCTAAATTAGAATTGGCTCTCTCTCTCTCTCAACTGAGAGAAAGAGCCAATAGCAAACTGAGAGAGCCAATGCTTTACCTAAAGTAGAATTCTCTCTCTCTCTCTCTCTCTCTCTCTCTCTCTCTCTCTCTCTCTCAGAAGAGAGAGAGATACACGCTTGTACACACCAACATGGGCTTGGCGAAAGATACAACATGAAAGTGGTAACCAGGCGAGTACTAGAAAATGCCTTTTCCCATTTCAAAACTATCTTAACAACGTTGATATATTACATTGTATCAGCAATACACGTAATTAGAACAGCAATTAAACTAAAGTAACTGATAGTAAACGTTAAATGAGCAAGAGAGGTATCTAATAGTTTCTGAACATTTGGCTCGAGTTACGAAATTTAATTATGTCACAGAGTTTCTATTAGACAAGCATCTCTGAACAATTTCAAACTTCGAGTTAAAATATTACTTGTTCCAATTAACTCAACAAATAAAGTTGTCATTACTAAAAGCACGCACACGCATTTTATCCATTTATGTGTGGATTTATCACACTCACTCTAAAACGGTGAACGAAAACATCGCATTTTCAAGAACCACAAAATTCGAGGACATGTGACAGTTGTCACATTGGTTGTCACACGGTTGGTGGTTACCAAGCCGCACTGGGCCCGTGTGTTGGATCCTTGTGGCCACTTACCGGCTCCATCATCAGACCAGCTCTGTGACATCATTAAATTACATTGTCATCCGATTTACATACGTATGTAAAATTTCAGCTCAATCGAACGACGGGAAGTGGGTCTAATCCAGCTGGCAAGATTTGGTCTAAAAAAACAAGCCAAATAAAAGCTTTTAAAAAACAGTGTTATTCTTAGATTTTTATGTACAGTTAGAATTAAAAATATTCCCATGCGCTCCAAAGCAGAAACTCTAAAATAGTCTAAAACATTCCTTGACTTAGCTTTAAGAAGTCTATAGAGTTGTTACAACTTACTAACTTAGAGTTGCGACACCGCGTCTCTGGCTAATGCCTGTGTTGTGATGGTATTTGAGGCGCAGGAGAATATAATCTGATTTATATCCTAGATTATACAGATACATGTAAAAGACTAGTTTTATGAACGGTTGACTTGTTTTTTGATGGCGCGGCGTTTCATTCGTTACATCTATAATAAATTCTTTGCTTACAAGTATAAAAACTGTGTAATTTATCGCGTCTTGGAGTGAATGAATTAAAAATTAATTTTGTAAGAAACATTTTTATATATATTCGTTTTTGATAGGATCGTTGGTAAATTATTCATATTTGGGATATCAAACCGTGTTCAGTACAAAACTTTCGTCTTGCAGGCGAGTAATAATAAACAATCGATTTTATATAGATAATTGCTACCTATTTTTCCATTCGATAGTTATTGCTAAAGCGTAACAAATTTTGTCAGAGTTGTCTTCTTTTGATACGAGTACCTACACTAGCATTGATGCAGATCGAATTAGGCTTAGAAAATTCATTTTTTATTACAGTTTTTTTTAAATGACTATTTTGTCAATGCTACGTGAAGCGTGTACTATAATACAAAAGTCTAGGTATAGAAAATCTACGATATAGAGAAAGTGAAAAGCTTAGAAAATTCTATTAATAAATAAATTCGAAAAGAAGGATATTGGTCCAAATACAGGCAGAAATTGGTAAATTCACAAATATATAAATAGTTTAGTAACAATTAAATAGAACAGGTTAAAAAATTTATCATCTAATTTTAGAGAAGATTCAAATCTATTTACTACGGAAATCGGAAAGAGAATAATTATTTTGGCTTTACAAGCAATACGAAAAAAAAAACAGTCATTATTTCGATGGAAGGTTTAAAGTCTTGTTAACACGGACTAAAATAAATTAAACCTTTAATATAGTATCATTAGCTGATTAAGTTTTGCATTTTAAGAAATATACAGATATGGATGTACGATTGGATCTGTATTTGAAAGTGTTTGTAAAGCTGTTCAAAAGTTTGCCAATGAATCAAATAACTTCTGAACATTGGCTTTGTTTTCAGTCGTACCCTTCTATATTTGCGTTTTTCTTAATTCGTATCTTCCAGACATTATTAGCAATAATACAGTATATGTTAGTTCCATCTGATGATTTTAATATAACGAAAACGATTCTCCCTTTTATCATGTGTACATATTGATAGAAAAAAAACCTGAAAATGTTACACACGTTTTAACGACTCCATAAATATATTTTACAGCACAATAAAAATACAAGCTTTCTAAAAATAACTATCATACCAATGCTTAATATTACGGCAGTAAACCATTTTGTTGTTATTGACGTCACTGGTTTATATTCTACATCAATATCCTGTTGTTATTGGCGTCACTGGTATATATTCTACATCAATATTCTGTTGTTATTGACGTCACTGGTATATATTCTTCATCAATATTCTGTTGTTATTGACGTCACTGGTATATATTCTATATTAAGATTCTGTTGTTATTGATGTCACTGGTATATGTTCTACATCAATATTATTTTATAAACTGCACCTAACTTTAAGCCTAACACTAAGCTACGTAAATCTGCATTTGTTATATTTGTTTATTTACAAAATACAACGCTACCAACTATTTTTATCACTAAGTTGTTTGATTCCATTACGATAATGTAATCAAAGTGAACCTTGGTTCATGAGTTAAACCAAGCTCATAGTTGAACTTCGATTCAAAAAGGTTGGTGAACTCCGCGCTAAAAGTTACAAATCTATTTTCAATACCCTATCGTAATGAAATCATACATAAAAATATGAATAACCAAAGTTTGAACACCGTGATTTTAAAATAAATTATGCTTATTTAAATTCTAATTACATACACATAGTTATTATTCTAGCGATCACGAGCAATGATAAAATAATTGCTTATATATTATAAACAAACATATTGTATAACATCTAGATATATATTTACAACAAATAAAAACATAACAATATCTTGTTCGTGTTCTATGATGAATTATTGGACTATTTTATAATCAAGCCCTAGGCTTAGAATTTCATAATTATCTGTAGCTATTTTGGACGAGGAAAATACTTCAAAATTCAAAACTCCCTAAACGAGGCATATTTATCTTAAAATTAAATACCTAAATCAAAATTAGGAGAAGGACGATAAAGTTAAAGCTGTTTTCAATTAAAGATAACTGAAAAAATTGCCAATTTTAAAAACGTGTCAAAATTACTAAGAGACTTAGTTCATATTTGACCTTTGATCTTTTCGTAGAATCGGATTTCAGTTATTTGTATTTTAAAACGTTTTTTTACGTTGTATTTTAAAACTGTACTGTTTGTAACCATAAATAAATGAAGATTATTCATTGATTTTAAATGTAGTTTACTATACTTAGTCTCTTCTTAGATTATCGGATAGCAAAATTATTATTCTCAAGATATCGATTTTAAATTAAATACGCGCATAAAAATAGCCCTCTTAAAATAGTAATCTTTTAATTTTGTGTCATAAATGTTTATACTGCTTCGTTGTTTATGGATTTTTTTTGCTTTGTTTTAAAAAAAGGTTGACCTCTTTAAAATTCAACTTTTACAAAATTATATCTCAACAATTATATATGCATGCTCTAAATTTAATATTTTCTATTAATCTACGATATAGAAGCATATAATTTCGTTAAAATTGTAATAATTTTCTATACTTACCACAGCCTTTAAGGCTAAATATTAACATTTATTATCAGCGTTACTAGGAAATCGAGATACGAGAATTTTAGGAAGAATGAAAAACACCGAACGATGTCTAAACCTTTACATTTGAGCACATACACTTTACTTCTATTTTTACTTCATTCTTAAAAACAATAAATAATTAAAAACCACTTGGTAGGTAAATAATCATTTTTAAGAATGAGGAATGAATATTTCAAAGTTTTGCCTCTCTTATTTAAAACTTTTACAACAAAAACAATACATTTTAAAACAATAATTTAGGTTTCTTACGTTTATTACACTTACACCGTATTGAAACAATTTCACGTCTCTAGTTTGCAACAGCTACAAAAACCTTACATAAACTCATTGTAAATTCAGTAATAAGATGTTAAACATTTGAGCAGGTCAAAAATACGGTAAGCTGTAAAAACAATAAGCCTTCACCATTGTAGTTTTAAGAAAAGCAATTGAAATTTGATGACACTTTTTCTATTTGCTTTCAAATATCTCAAGAAACGATCGTTTCTAACTTGAGATTTTAACCTAGAATCCTTTGATATAACCATATGCCTCTAAAGAAGACATTGTGAGATAGACTAACCACAGTGAGAATAAGAAGCCTGAGGTGATGATTTTGATTCCTCGAGGGCCTCCAAGCTCGCCTCCGATGCTCTTCCGTCGACGAAGAACCAGCACTAGAACTGCTAAAACCGCTTCGGAGCAGTACATTGTCACGCTGAACGCTAAACTGTGAAAGAAAAGGTATAGATCAGCGTTCAGCAATGATCATTGCTGTACAACTAAACAGTTTTCAAAATTTAATTTAAAAAGAGGTTGGTATAAGAAGGAAAAAGACGTATAGGCAGGTGAATATTATTCTATTAATATAAGGCTTTAAACTGATTAAGCAAAGGAAACTCATTGTAAGTGAACTATGTTCTTAATGAGAAATAAAATTCGTTAACCATAAACACTTATGGGGTAGCGTAGACGCTTATGCAAACGTACGTTTGCTTGGCAGAATAACAACGCTTTTGCGTTATGCGCAGATATCGTGATACTCGAAATGCGCGCTTGACGCAAAAGCGTTGTTATTCTAATAAGCAAACGTACGTTTACATAAGCGTCTACGCTGCCCTAAGACGGTCTTTTTGTTTTGTTAATATTTGAATCAGTCAGTGTAGGTATGGCCGGCTTTTCGAACGGCGCTGGTCTTTCGTCGAGACCGGTTCGGTGATAACATTTCGGTGATTAACCGATTACTTACTTTCCAGGATCGACGGAGAATTTCTCGCCTCTGCTCCAGTGTACAATAGCAGCCACGGTCCACGCGACTCCAATCCCCAGGAACACGTTGACTGCATTAGAGCCAGTGACGTTACCCACAGAAGCATCCGCATACTTGTCTTGAATGGCTGCCACTTTACTTGCGAACGTATCTGTTTAAAATTACGAAAACATTATATAAATAAATTAAAAAAAAACAGTTTAGTAAAATATCGAGTGGTCGTAAAATCGATTTGACACTGATAAACAATAATCGGTGTTAAATAAAAACCTAATCCAACCAAACAATCATATTTATTCGTAAAAAGTGAAGTCATGTAAACGAAAATTACAGGTTTTTTTTACTATTTGATAACGAAGCGAGCGGATCGCTTGCCTGATGATAAGCATAGTGCCGGCCTATAACAATTATTGCAGTGCCACTCAGAACTTTGAAAGACAAAGACCTGCGCGGCCCTGCAATGTGCTTGTTACCCTTATGAGACATTATGTCTCATAAGTCCAGTTATTTCACTGACTACTTTGTTCAAACAGGAATACGGTAGGTAATGCTTAGCACATTACTGTTTGGTGACAGACTTCACAAACAAAGCGATGGTGCCATCAGACGGACACTCGCAGAAGAGTCTTGCAACCTGGTAAAACAGTGTTGTGTGTCAAATGCTACACAATAATTATGTACAAGCAACACTATTGGATGTTATTGGATATTACTTGGTATCACTATGTAATCAAATTTATAGTCCTGTTTTATGAAGATTTTTATGTTGGCAATCCGCAAAATGTCCTTGCAGCTACATCATTCTCGCATCAAAAAAACATTAGGTACCATAAAATGTTGGAACATAAATAAAATCATGAACATTTGCGTTTTTATGAATCTGCAAGTTTTTGTTTAGACGTATAGAAGTATAATATGAAGTACTCATTTGGGAGCTCCCTGATTGTTCTTGGAGTCTCATCATCAGCAGCGTCTGCGTCCACTGCTGAACATCGGCCTTCCCCATGAATGAGAGATTTGATGATTTTGCCATAGTAAACCATGTTTGGCAGGCATCTTGGTGGCCTCAGTAGATTATGACGTTAACCAAGGCGAATGCTATTGCCCAGTCACTGAATTTTCTCGTGGCTGGCTCTTATGGAATCAACGGGAAGAGATCGATCTTTAGACGGGACTATACGGCCAACTTACCGGGTATACTCGTTCCCAAAGCCACGAACACAATGGCAGTGACCGAGTCCTTGATTCCGAGTGTGCAGCCGAAATGTGAAGCGACGTCGCCGATGACGGCGGTCACAAGTCCGATGCAAATGATGGACACTACGAAGCAGACGTAGCCACCTCCTATGTCTAGGTAATAAAAAGAAATTGCCTTAGATCAGGATGAGGTAATCCTTAACTATGAATAAGGTAATCCTTAACAATGAATAAGGTAATCCATAACTACGTATAAAGTAATCCTTAACTATGGATATGGTAGTCCTTAACTATGGCTAAGGTAATCCTTAACTACAGATAAAGTAATCCTTAACTATGGATAAGGTGATCCTTAACTATGGATAAGGTGATCCCTATGGATAAGGTGATCCTTAACAATGGATAAGGTAATCCTTAACTACAGATAAAGTAATCCTTAACTATGGATATGGTAGTCCTTAACTATGGATAAGGTAATCTTTAACAATGAATAAGGTAATCCTTAACTACGTATAAAGAAATCCTTAACTATGGATAAGGTGATCCTTAACTATGGATAAGGTAATCCTTAACTATGGGTAAGGTAATCCTTATTCATAGTTTTTTGGTCTTATGGCCACGTATAGTTATAGTGCCACATAGCCATTCATATAACTCTGATCGCACATGAGCCTCGAGTTACAGCTACAAAACGATGCCACATTGTTTTGTTATAATGTTTGATAACAAAACGAGCCGGTCGTTCGCCTGATGGTAAGCATAACGCCGGCCTATAACAATTACAGTACTACTTACAACTTGCAGTACCACGCAGGTCTTTGTGTTTAAGCAAAGGCCTGCGCAGCACTGCACTGCGCTCGTTACCCTGAGACATTAGATATTAGGTCTCATAAGCCCAGTAATTTCAGTGACTACTGTGCTCATCAAACCGGAATACAGTAATGGTTGCACATTACTGCTTAACGGCAGACTTCGTGAGCAAAGCGATGGTAGGTACACACCCAGACAGACACCCGCAGAAGAGTTAGTCGTTTGGAAATATACAATGCTATTTCGGTCAATTGGTTTATTATTTACGTCAACAACATGGTATACTTTTTTTTTGGAATATTTACCTGTGGGTGGCACAAAAGCGAAGATGATTTTCCAGAAGAGTGTGACAACATGAAGGATATAGTCTCCACACGAAGGTGGTTCATCAGGATCATCTGAACCTGCATACATAAAAAAAAATACCGTTATATACATACCTATGCGTTATAGTACAATCAAACAACCGGACACAACGTCTTCCTTGTGTATTTCGCAATGCACCTAATTAAAAGTAAAAAGTAAAAAAAAGTAAAAAATCATTTATTGACATAACTTTTTGCACAAATTTTCAATGAATCCATAGGCTGCCGAACTAGTAAAAACTGTGTTGCAGCAACCAGTGGCTTCTCCCATCTTTAGACAATATTATATTTATGTCGACAGTTTTGTTTTAAAAATTCCGAAAAACTTATTATTATATAACTAAAAAGTAATACTACTAAAACTAATTTAAAGTAAAACTATTTTTTACCTTCGTAAAACAGTTGCAGTGAAATACGTGTGTGTGTGTGTGCGTGTGTGTGTGTGTGTGTGTGTGTGTGTGTGTGTGTGTGTGTGTGTGTGTGTGTGTGTGTGTGTGTGTGTGTGTGTGTGTGTGTGTGTGTGTGTGTGTGTGTGTGTGTGTGTGTGTGTGAGAGAGAGAGAGTGAGAGAGTGTGTGTGTGTGTGTTATGTAAATGTTGTATATGGATTGGTATAAACCGAATCAAAAATACAAACTTTCCAACAATTTCTCTACACCATCATAGTCAAGTGGCTTAAGCCAGGTAAGTATAATTTTTTTAAACGCATAGTTACTGTACTTTTTTACATTATGTTCCTTAACTAGGATATTGTAGAGATGTGGAACAGTAACGTTAAATTGTTTCTGCGCAAATCTAGTCTTAACATGAGGAACGGGGCAGCGGTCGTGTCTTTTTGTAGATACTGGTAAAGTTGGTATAACTTTTTTATGATATCTACGGAGGCTCTCGTAGATATATAATTTCCTTACAGATAAAACGTTTGCATTCGCGTATACTGCTGTCGTTGGGTGCTTATAGGGTAGATATTGAAGCACTTTTAAAACAGCTCGCTGGGCACGCTCAACAGTAATAAGGTGAGTTTTAGCTGCTCTACCCCAAGCGCATATGCAGTATCTAATAAGACACTCACACAACGCCTTATAAATCTTAATGACAAGCGTGGGGTCCGCAACCTCTCTAAGGTTTTTAAAAACATAAATTAATTTTCTTGTTCTGGAAGCAAGTGATACTAAATGATTACTCCAGTTCATTTTATTGTCTATTATTACACCAAGATATTTGATAGTGTCGACACGACACAAAGTATTACAGTTACAATGGTTAGAACGAAAAGTACTTTGATTACAGGGGAAAGTGTGGATTTTTAAACAAAAATTGGTTCCAGGATTACCAGAGGAGGTCTTGCTGTAACACATGTACTTGGTTTTGCTGGTATTAAGTGACAGCAAACTACTTTCAAGCCATTGTGTTACTGTTGAAAGACAATTCTCTGCAAGCTCCGCAACCTTAGGCCAAGTGTTTTCATGTAGAAGAAGCACAGTATCATCTGCAAACATCAACAGGTCAAGGCCCGGTAAGGTAGTACTACATAAATCATTTATATAAATAAGAAAAAGTATAGGTCCTAATGTGCTACCTTGCGGCACGCCAAATGAACACTCAGAATTAATGCAAACGGAAGCAAATTTGCAGTCTCAATAAGTACTATATCAATGTAATAACATATATCAAAGAGGAAAAAGTGGCTCCATTTTAAACCAAGCAATTTACGTACAAAAGTACTTTTTATAATTCGAGAAATTGCATTTCTCACGAATACGATTCGTGGCGATTTGCCAGAAATGTCTACTGCAGTTCCTGGAAGTATTCGGTTTCATTCCTTGGGGTAGGTTATTCCGTGTCACCTGAGGCGACGTCTGGTCTGGGGCAGTTTGTAGAACTTACCCGATTTCGTGGGGTGATTTCTATTCAAAATTATACTACAGGCATTGCCAAGTTTAAGCGAACTTCACTAGAGTTTAGGGTTCGGGTTAATGACATCTCTGGAGTTGGCAACATTTCCGCCATTGTTATATAGGTACTATAATCTAAATTTCATAAACTAAACTGCAGTATGCAAGCAGCAACGGAAAGTGTGGAATCAAGAACAAATTCCTTGCGCAATATTCGCAATATTCTCTTTTTCCCACGCACTTTTTTTCAACGGGCTAGAATCCTGTATTATCTAAAACTTTAACCGTGTACCACAAAAAAACGTCTTTTAAGCACCTACTTAGCTAAACAGTGTCTAAAAATAAATGTCTAAAATATATCCAGATCTGGATATATTTAGTGACTCGCTTCTGCACGCGGTTTAACCCTCGTTCCCACAGGATGTGTGCGTTTTTCCGGAATTTAAAGTAACTTATATTACTCTCCGGTCCATAAATTATATCTATGCCAAAAATCACGTCGATCCCTTGCTCCGTTGCTGCGTGAAAGAAGGACAAACCAACAAACGTACAAACACACGCGCATTTATCATATAAGTTGTGGATAAAATAGAGAAAGGAACTGTAATGATGTAATGTTATTTTTACCTACCTTAGTTTTACAGAGTAAGTTTGTAAGCAGGGCCGAATTATCCATAAGGCAAAGTAGGCACCTGTCTAGGGGCCCAGCTCTGATTAGGGGCCCTAAGAAAAAAATTTGAAAATGTTTTTTCGAGTGAAAATTAAATTTGAAATTTTGTATGTAAAAAAACCTCAATGACAATATTATTAATATTACGTTTTTTTTATATTATATCGTCATATTTCAGTACATTTCAGAAAGCATTTCAAATGATTCATATTATTATGGTTAGAAAAGGGGCCCCGAGACGTGCATTGCCTAGGAGCCCCGAAATAGTTAATCCGGCCCTGTCTGTAAGCTACTGCCAAAATTTTACCTGAGCTAGCAGTCAATGCTTCCGAGAACTGTTCCTTCCACGATGACGTTCCTATGATAATTGATGCGTTGGCCCTTTGTACTAGTTTGTCCACAGTGTTCTGAAACAAAATGGTTTTAAAGCTATATTCACCCTTTTAAGAGCTGCTGGGTGATTTTGATTCACTCGGAATAATTCCGTGTAGGATAAATATTGCCACTGATAAATACTGTCGGGATTATATCCGTGTTTATGCAGCTGAGTTGTCTAATCTAAACGGGAAATTTATCTAACAAGATGGACACTCGCAGAAGAGTTATCCAATCATCTGGTAAGGAACATAAAAAAATACTAGTTTTTTTACTGGAATACCTTGAATTCCTTGCTCTCTTTTATCCTTAGCTGCGCTCTGGTGATGTCTCCAGCTTTGGGCAGCCCCATCCTGGCAACCACGGCTTCTTCCTCTGGCAAGGTTGCCAGGTGGGTAGCTTCATTGCAACCAGGGAGAGGTTGGTCGTCGTCTGCGGGGGTAGAGAATTATTACGGGAGGGTATATTGGAACAGTTGAAACAAGTAGTCAGAAATTAAGGTTAATTATTTAGGTAAATAAACCTTATTTATTTTAGCCTAAATATACTTTTTTTGTCTACTTATTTCATAAATATTCTTCCCATTCATGGCTGCGTGACTAAGTTGGTAGTAACTACAGACCTATAATTATGTTACGTACATTGCTTATGAGACTTAATACCTAATGTCTCAGGGTAACGAGTGCATTGCAGTGCCGCCAAGGCCTTTATGTTTCTAAGTTCTGAAAGGCACTGCAATTGTCATGGGCCGGCTATGATCAGTTGTTATGATCACGCAAGCGGCCAGTTCGTCTCGTTATCAAATATTATAAAAAAAAATAAGTCTCATAACCCTCAAAGCAGGGGTCCTAGGTTAGATCCCTCGTCGGAGCAAATATTGTGTGTTGAACATAAACATATTCGTCTATTTCTGAGATATGGTTTAATCGATTTGGATAGTTTAAATTGTATTCTATGAAAGTAAATCTCGAAGTGGTTATTTTTTGTAAAGATCCAAAGATACACTCTAAAGTCAAAGATATTGTAATATGATGAAATTGGCTTCCCTGATTTCTATAGCAATTATTTAACTTATCTTCTAAGCGTATCTATGTCATTTATGTTAATTTTTAAACCTTCATCAGATTTTCTGAACTTGGTATTACTAAATACGTTAATATGCACGTAAAATTGTGGCCGGGTTTTCGTTAACCTATTTTATCCCAATGCTGGGCAAAACCCTCCCCATTTTCTTCCACGCGTATCTAAGTTATTTATGGTAATTTCTGATCCCTCATTATACGTTCCGAACTTGGAATAAATACTTTTAAGAAAGATCATTTGCGCGTAAAATTGAGGCCGGAAATTAACTTAGAATTAATAAGGTTTACCACCGAGATGCCCAGCTACAACGTTGTCTTGTGTTTCACAATTAACCTAAATAATTTTGATTTGAATCGTGGGCCAGTGTTGCGTTCAAGAGCTGTACCACACTGCATGAATTCGACTCTAATCCCAATTTACGATTGGAATCCAGTGTCAAGAGTAGGTATAGTAGTTCTATCTAATTTTCAAGCCCGACAAGATCTTTTGTATAGAACTATGCCTTGTCACTGGCCCCATTTATCACGTAATTGATTATAGCGCCTTTAATTGTATTGTAATTGTAATCTAGTCTGAGAGAGAATTTGATCCCAACTATAGACCTTCGTGAGTCGAACCTCTCATCCAGTATTCATCAGGTCCATCCGCTTGATGCATTGGCAGGTTGAGCGTGAAAAATGAACTCGACATTTGAGACACGGAGAAAAGATTCAGAAAGGTATCTTTATAGAAGCGCCTCGAACAATCAATCATGTACTAAATACATATACAATGGGAATTGCTTCTGAACTTGAACCGGGTTTTTGATAAAGTGTGTAGACATTCTCGTACCTTTAATTTAAGCTATTAATTAATAATTATTGATACGTTCGCCGCATGCCGAGTGATATCTTTTATCGAATTGTTTGCTCAAAATGTGTTTCATCGTCGTATCGACAAATGACAACAATCACATAATACAATTAATTAATTAATTTTTTTATGTATGTTCAATGTTCACCGATTTCTCCGTCAACTGTGACCGATTTTGAAAATTAATTTTTGTTTCAAAGCGTATATTTTATGAAAGAATACCACTATAACAAAGGTGTCAAAATGGGGATGAAATTTCATGTATCGCAATATTTTTATCGAAGCTTGAATATATATAAAAAAAAACTGTCCCCGCTTTTTTAAAAGACATTTAACTTGTTATAATCTGTTTTAAAATTGTTTTAAAACATGAACAAGAAAATAAGCTTAATAAAGGTTTTGTTTCGGCTTTACTGGAAATCCTAGTGGGATTTAAGTGCGTAACCGTTAGTTTGCCGCATTCAAATAGTCTTCCAAAATATCACAAAAATAATTCCAATTTTGATGAACTCCCACTAGTACGAACAGGACTAAATACACACGCTTCTTTATCCGCTCACTCTAACACCAATACCATTGAGTAAAATGCCAATACGAACAATCCAAACCCACCATCCACCAATTTAAAAACAGTCACGTGACCTCTCACAAGCTAATGTCATCCGCATACATTTTTCTTTTCCGCAGTCGTGAACACTTACGAAAAGTGGTTTTATCTAGGCCCCCAGTTCTAATCAAAGAAAAGTTAAACCTTTTCCACTGTATTTATTGCACTGTGCCTGTAGTCTAGCTACAGTGAGATTTAATGGCCCGCCCTTGGAAGCGGCAAGGCTATCTATTCAGTCCAGAAGCACTCGGGTAAAATACGCTCCGTTCTAGATCTTTCTAGGGGTGGAAACTTTTTCATATGAAAGAGATGCTTTGAAATGTTCAAGTACGAACAGAAATGGTTTTCTGTCCATTTTGACGGGTTATGAAGGTGAGTGAACATAACCCAATGTCGGGATACTTTAAGCATGCTTTTAGATGCAGTATCTTTGTGGAAATTATATTTTTTTTGTGAATTTCATTTTTATTTGTCCTTGGTCCCCTTTGTCCCAATGGGGTTGAGCTGTTAGTCAAAACCATCGTAATCTAACCATATAGCGTGGTGGTAGGATATTGTCTAGTCATCATGTGGCTAGTTACCTACCACCCTCTAATTGAAAATATGTCTTCAAGCAGTGACGCACACCTGTGTGTTGCGGCATTTTTTCTCCTTAGCGTATTTACCGCCTACGACTATATGGTCACATTAGATCAGGTGAGATATCCTTGAACTTCCCTCTCCTTGCTGGCCTTGTCCCATTTTTACACGGGGTGGGCGTGCGTCTTTTGCAAATATATTGCTTTTAAGTTTTGGTATTTTTTTTATATGTTAGAAACTAACTATAGCAAAAAAAATTATTAATTTGTAAAGAGATAAGTACCTAGTTTTTTACCGACTTCCAAAGAAAGAGGTCTCTTTGTAGTCCTGCTTTTTTAAAACTATTTCACTTTGTTATTTTGGAGCACACATCGATAGTTTAAATTTAAAAATGAATTGTTTAAAAAATTCTTTATAAAATAATTATCAGTTAAAGAAGATATCAAAATATAATTATTCCATAAGTGGATTAGATTTATTATATCATACAGCCGACCCTCGTTTATTCGGGATTACCCTTAACAAGATAGAATACTAATAATTTCTGGGGGCATCGCCGAGAGAACCCTAATCCGGATTTGAGGGTTAACCCCATAACTTCAGTCCTCGTATTTCATTTGTCGTTATTGTGAAACATCTGCTTAGAGGTTTGTAAGTGTCTACCACAGATCAATAAACCTATACGCCACATAATCCGAGTTTTGAATGAGAACACAATCGTCAAATGTTGGCGGTGGACAAGGGAAGACAGCGTGTTGTGATTGGTTTACCGAAATGGCGGCTGGGTGGCGAAACGCAGTGATAATGCATAATCTTGGTGAGCGGGGGTGTCCGCCTAAGAGGAGTCTTTAGGTTGCCCGGTCTGTGGTGTCTACCAGTCTTGAACCTAATATTCATCAAGATAAATATTGAGAAAAAGTGAGAAACTTTATATACTACTGTAGGAGCGCGTCGTTTGGTGAAGCATAGCGCCAGCCTACAACAATTGCAGTGCCACTCAGAACTTTGAAATGCAAAGACCTACGCGGCACTGCATTGCCACAAAACAGTTACACTCGTTATCCTGGGACGTTTCATAAGCCCAGTAATTTCACTGACTAAAATATTCTTAAATTTTAAATTAAGGGCAGTTTTTTATTTTCTAACAAAACTTAGATATCGTTATTTTATTTTTTTACTTCAAGAAATGCTTTTTTATTGGCTCTCACCTGCTAAGAAGTGACGCCGTGATCAACTGTGTAGCAGATTTGTTTTTTTTTTTTTATGTTGTTTGGTAACGAGACGAGCTTGTCGTCTGCCTGATGGTAAGCATAACGCCGGCCCATAACAATTGCAGTGCCACCCAGAACTTTGAAACACAAAGGCCTGCGCGGCACTGCAGATCGCTCGTTACCCTGGGACATTAGGTATTAAGTCTCATAAGCCCAGTAATTTCACTGGATACTCTGCTCATCAAACCGGAAAACAGTAATGCTTGCACACTACTGCTTGGCGGCAGACTTCACGAGCAAAGCGGTGGTAACAACCCAGACGGACACTCGCAGAAGAGTTAGTCCTCCCACTAACAATCTTACAAGAAATCTGAGTGCCTAGACCTACGATGTATAATATGTACCTAATACGTACTAGAATACATAATTATCAAGGAACTTATACGATTTGGTACAAGTTCTTAGATAATTATTAATGGTACTCGATGATATAGACAAAAAACATTCGCTTCGAAGCGATATTAATTCTACAGATAATAACAAAGTTTGTATGAAATTGAGATACAAGTTACAAATGGTCACCATGTATGACACGTAATTTGTAAAACAGTTTTAGAGTTTAATCAAAGCATTTTAACCAATACCTATTTCTGTTTTCTACGTAATATTATAATACCCTTTACAGATTATCATTAAAAGTATCGCTGACAATTTTAAACTCCAACATCGTAATCCACGTAGTCCAAAGACTAACCCCTGTAATCCGATTGGGGGTTGAAACCTGCTAACTCCTCAATAATTTAATTTAATCAACCGCCCGGCTTGTGTAGTTTTATTGGGAGCTGCGTGGACCGTCAACTTCGGTCGCGATGCGCCTTCAGAACGCGGTACGGGATCGCTGTTACGAGGGGAGCTTTGGAAATGTTTTTTTTTTAATTCTCTATATAGGTAAGTGTTTGATCATTGTCTAATCGGGTGACATAGAAAAGCGGTATTCATCCCTATTTTGATTCTGTGTTTATAGGGAACATAAATTACGAAAACCATATTTCCACAACAGTCCACATGGGATAATATAATATATATAATTACTAGAACTTATAATTTATACACGATGGACATTTCGTTTAAGATTTCAATTTTCATTATATTTTACACGAGAAAAATATGGCAGATAAATAGAAAAATTAAAGTAACCGCACAAAGGACTGTCTGTGGAAAAGAGATTAAAAGAAATATTATGCGCAGGTATATCCAGTTATGAAGATCAATCCAAGAGTTGAGTTTATCCACCCGGCCCCAACACTACAGGAGCTTTCAAGTAACTACTATCATTAGCGATAAAATAAACCAAAAATAATATTAGAAAAGAAAAACAAAATTAAAATTATAAATATCATACTGAAATCAATATATTGAAATGAACTAAAACGATCTTACTTGCCCAATTTATAGAAGGAGCAACATTATCCACATGGAAGCAGAGAAAAAAAGAATAAATAAATAATTAAAACCTAAAAATAGAGAAAAGAAACAATGAAATAAATAAAACAGTCAAAATAACGTTTATGCAGTCTACGCTTGTAATATGCCTGCATGGATCTTATATACTAAGTAAATACTAACTCTTTTGCTTATTTAAATTAATTTCTTATGTTTTTGTCATTCGTCTTAAGATGTACCATGTACATCACATTTGCATCACATGTACATTCGCGCTCCATATCTTTCGTTTATCTATATCTATCTAGTAAATCTATACAAATAAATAAAATTGAATTGTCTGTTTGTAATATCAAAATAACAGCTTTTTACTAAATGCATATGAAAGTATATAAGGGACCTACACCAAAACAGCCATTTTTAAAAAAATTGTCTGTCTGTCTGTTTGTTCCGGATAATCTCCGAAAAGGCTAGGCCGATTTTGACCGGATTTTCACTGACATAGCTGATGTTACAAGGAGTAACATAGGCTACTTTTATTTTGGAAAAAGAATTAGGGCTCCGCGCAAAAAAATAAAAACCATGAAACCCAATATCTCCGCGCGGGTGAAACCACGGGGCAGCAGCTAGTACTTAAATAATAGAGTTAACCAGTGGCGGTATATTTGAAAATGGCCAATGATGGAAGACACACATCACGCGATAATCCAGCTCGCCCCTCCGACGAAGACGCCGCGTCCTCAAATGCTCCCGCATCTCATTGCGCTGGCCCTTCAGGCCTACCAGCATCCACACGTTCCAAAAATTAAATATATTTATTAAATATTTAAAATAGTAATAAACCTAAATGATGAGTCATTTCTTATGGAATTGAGACCTGGTCTCTCACTGTTGGCCTCATCAGCAAGCTCAAAGTCGCACAACGAGCTATGGAAAGGGCTATGCTCGGGGTTTTCTTGCGTGATAAAATCCGAAACGAAGGTTAACGACATAGCTCTCAAAGTTAGCAAGTTGAAATGTCAATGGGCAGGCCACATCGCTCGCAGAACCGATAACCGATGGGGAAGAAAGGTTCTCGTGTAGCGACCACGGATCGGAAAACGTAGTGTAGGACGACCCCCTACTAGGTGGACCGATGACCTTGTCGAAACCGCGGGGAACCGTTGGATGCAAGAGGCGAGTAGCCGATCCAAGTGGCGTTCTATGGGACGATGATGACGTCTTCCGGCTTATGATGATGATGATGATGAATAAACCTAAAATGGTAATTCATTTTGTTCTCAAACAAATAATAATATAGTGTTAGTAAAATTAGTTACGGTTTTGAATAATATAGTTCGAGCCATTGTCTACAAAACACAGTGATCCCTAATCAAATACTCCCCTACTACGTCTTTGCTGAACTTAATGCTTCCAACGAATTAATCAGAACAAAGCTTTGAGGGCACTTTGTCAATACGCTTCTATACTGAAGCGGAGAAAGAGCAAAATAAATATCTAGAGTCAACAATTCATCTCAGATAAAAGACGTGGCGTAATAAAGGCAAGGAGTAGTTAGATAAAATATGTAGGAATTACATTTATTATTTAACTATGTCCACGGTTTCACCCGCGCGGAAATATTGGATTTCTTGGGTTTTATATTTTTGCGCGGAACCCTAATTATTTTTCCAAAATAAAAGTATCCTAAGTTATTCCTTATAACATCAGCTATCTTCCAGTGAGAGTCCCGTCAAAATCGGTCCACCAGTTTTGGAGATTACCCGGAACAAACAGACGGACAGACAAAAATTTTACAAATTGTGTTTTTGTTATGTACCTTATATACCATACCTACTTTCATATGCATTTAGTAAAAAGCTGTTATTTTGATATTACATTGCAAAACAGACATTTCAATTTTATTTATTATGTTTTATTAATCTTAGAGCAATCAAAAATTGGCGGCAGAGGTAGACCGAGTAAGAAGCGAAACTTGATAAAAACATCCCGAGTGTACTTGGCTGAGCGGCGATGAGAGCATCGAAGCAATTAATTTTCGACTTTGTTTCAACGTATGCAATGTCGATAATAGTTTGACAGTAAAAAATGCGCTTCGCCAAATACGCACCGGCCCTAATACAATCTGCGTTCGTATAGAATCGTATACAGTACCATTTGACGGTAAATTATAAACACGCCCATTAGCACGTAAAATACGCACCAATTGCCATTAACGACTTTCCAAGTTCATATAGAATCCTCAAAATATTATCATCGCTAAATTTAACGGCCCCTCCCAATATTTTTACGTTAAAAAAGGGATCTGCCGATAAAAATAAAGAATTCAGCGTTACTGCGAATATAAGCCCGATTCAAAACGTGGGTTCCGTACAGATTAAAGTTTAGGCCGTAGTTCTCACTGATTCTTAATTTATTGGCAATTGACCTTCCGCTGAGTGTAATAAGGGAAAATCTCTTCTGTCTGCCTTGAGACTTCGGTACGATCATTTTGTACATGGTAACGACATATTATTCGTCCCGACGACTTGACTGGGAGACAAATTTGGGTCACCTACACGCGAACCCGAGATTGAACGTGTCCACGATGCAGTCATTAGATGCGGCCACGAGTGGCTGAGTGCGGCCTCCATTCGCAGCCGCTGGTAGCCACAAAATAGAGAGAGCAAAAGCTCGGGCGCTTTCACCCGCAATTTGTAGTTGCTTTAGCGGCCGCGTCAATGCACGGCAACACTTATTATTGGTTTATTTTGTCACAGTGTCTGACTGCAGAGAAATAGCTAATATTTGAAGCGATTATAATGAAGATACATACAACATAGGCGAAGTAGCAGGCGAAGGCTAGTCAAATAATTAAAACGAGTTTGAGCTTTCTGTAAACGAAAAGAGAGTGATGGAGCTATAGCAAGGTAGTAGGGCATATTGTAGTGCTCTCCTACTCTCCCTAAAATTTAAAATCTACCACCAAGCAATTATTGGCGTTTTCCGGCAGCAGCATTTGAGAGCGAGTCCCAATCTTACCAAATCCATGATTCTAGGTCAACGCGAAGTATCCTATAGGTTTTGAGGTTTTGAGTTCCGGTTTGATGAGCAAAGTAGTCAGTGAAATTATTGGGCCTATGTGGCAGGGTAATGAGCACACTGCAGTGCCACGCAGGCCTCAGTGTCAAAGTTCTGCTAGCACTGTAATTGTTATGACTTGGGGTTATGTGTACCATCAGGAAAACTATCGGCTCATCTCTTACCCAGTAGTACCTATTTATAGAAGTCACTGAAACTTAGCCATCAATGCTCCTTGCGAATGTAAATTAGTCGAACGTCTAAAAACGTTTAGAATTTCAGGAGGCCTACCACCATCTCTTATCTCGTATTACTTTCTCACCTTACAATGAAAATTCGTACTACAGTTTTCAATATAAAGTTAAGGTGCTATAAGAGATCGTGGTAGGCCTCCTGAGCCTTAAAAATAGAATGAAACCAATTCTATTACAAATCAAAGCGATGTACATCCAGATACCAAACAAGGCAACCGGTTTTCTCTCATAAAGCCCGGTCCTCTAGCTAAAGTACGTATGCAACCGGTTGTAACCTTAAATCTGGATATATCTGGATCTACCCGGTTATTACGCTCATAAATCCCGGAGAGGTTTTATGCATACCAAGTCTGCTATAAACTTGATAGGAGGGATGCTTTTTACAGCTATTTTTAGAGCAAACCGATATCTAGGTTTTAAGAATACTCGGTGCGGTAGAAGGGGCGGGCTTGCCAACGGGCGATTGGAATACCGGTTTTCCTAAAAGCGGTTTTACGATGTTACTGAGAGTAGAGGGTAAAATTCTATTTTTTTACATGAGTAACGTTTTCCTGCCCAAACGTTTACGTGGCATTATTGATTTCGACAATACGTACTAATAAATAATAAATGCGAAAGTGTGTTCGTACGTTTGTTTGTTTGTACTTCTTTTACGCAGCAACGGAGCAACGGATTGACGTGGTTTTTGGTTTCCCACAGGAACGCACAGTTTCTGTGGGAGCGTGGGTAAAACCACGGAAAGAAGGTAGTAAAACATAATAATATGTAGTCATCACAATTACAAATTCACAAAATGGAAAAAAAATCATAGATCCGGATTTCATCACCACCTCCGGGTCCAATTGCGAATTGCGAAACCATCCACTCAAACACATAAAAGATAAAAAATAGCATAATCAATACAAACATAATAAATACAAAAATAATATACAATTTCATCAAAATAGCAGCTTAGGAAGAAAAGCAGTTTAGGAGGAGTTCACACACGTACAGAAGAATATAATAAAAATAGATTAATAATAATAATAATACGTTTATTTCAGGCACAGCGGGCCCATAGAATAAATACCTTATAGACTAACATACATACAAAATATAATACTTAATTAGCACGTTTGGTCGGCGACGTGTGACGCAACATGGTGTCAGGTAGCCGGCCCCTGAAGCGCCGGAACATGACTCCTTTCGGCCAAAATTCCACTTTAGTGAAGGTAATGTTTGACCTATCTCACCTGATTTTGAGTGATCGAAAGATTGTGAGCAAGCTGAACATATAATAAGACTGATAATTCAAGTGCAACTGGCCAAACACACCGATAAGTGCCTGGTGACCGATTTACAACTTGCAAATGGTAGCTAGCCAGACGTAAACTAGAAAATGCTGAAAAGCATGCACGATCACGAAGTAACACGGTTTTTCTTTTGACGAAAGCTCAAGTTCACACTGGTGTCAATTCTATTATTTCATACCTAAACTAATTTTAGTTTCGGTCTCTCTCGCTCCAATGCATAACGTGAGAAAGAGACGGAAGATGTCTGACAGATCTAAATTTTGTTTTAGAGCTGTCAAATATCTTTCGACCTTGATAAATTAGATGCCACTGAATTCATTGCCATTAAATTTACACTACACACAAGCAAGTGGATTAATTTGACAGGTCTAAAATATACTCCATCTCTTTCTCATGTTATGCATTGGAAAGAGAGAGAGCGAAAGTAAAATTAGTTTTGGTATGAAATGATAGAATTGACCCCATTGTTTTAATAAAGAGTTAATCTGTTATATATGTTAGTTATTTGCTATGTCAATTTGAACTATCAACCTTCTAGAAACTTTGACAAAGTACTATAACAGGAGGGCAATCGCGTTAAAAATTATCAACCAAACCGCTACTAAACTACAACCACTTTACAGCTTTTTGGCCGTTTCGTATCGCGCTAATAATTTTACCAAAAGTTGAGACGTTTCTCGACAACAACTAACAGTTAACGCTGTCAAATGAACGGTGAAAAAAATTCTACACAGGTGAACCGACACTAAACTACAGTTGGAATCAAACCACAACTAACTCATAACCGTACGCTGTCATTTCAAATTAACGCGATCGGGGCCCAGTCTAAGTAAACATTACCGAGTAAATAGCATTAGTTAAATGACGTAGGTATGTTGCCATTCAATTTGTGGTGACCTTGTGTCTCGAGCCTGATTAGGGCGCCAGCAGACTGAACGTTAACTACAAAAATTGAATTTATTACGAGCGGTGGACTACAGTATCATCCACGCGGAGATTTTTTTATTCTACGGCTCCGTAGCTATGTAGGTAGTAACCCTGCCTGCAAAGTGAGGGGTCCCGGGTTCGATTCCCGGCCGGGGCATATTTTGTGTAAACATAAAGTTTGTTCTCGGGTCTTGGATGTTTGTGATGTTTATCTGTGTGTGTCCGTGCCACCTGCGACACAGGGAATCCTAGTGCGGGGGTATGAGTTTAAGCGTTTATATATTTGTTATTTTTATTTATTGGATAACGAAACTAGTGGATCGTTTGCCTAATGGTAAGCGTAACGCTAGCCCATTATAATTGAGGTGTCACTCAGAATCACTCAGAAAGGTGACCCTCTATATGACGGATTCAAAGACCAGTTTTAAGCGCTGTGTCTAGGCTATTTTCTAAGTCTATATACATACCTAACTAAATTAACGTTTCAATGACTCGGCGAGACTCCGTGGAGGCACACGTAGACCTTTGAGTTGCCGAATAATGAATTTCATTTCACGTTCCAACGAACCATTAAGCCTTGGTCTAGAATCTAGATTACTTAGTTGAATTACGAATATTTTCGTCTATGAAGCTTTTTTGATATTAGAATATTTTTCTCGGCTATTGAACTGTGTAAGTGGATGGTGAATTTGTGCGACTTTCAATCTGACAAACCAGAGTTTATGTCCCGGCTCGGCCACACACCAATGACTTAAATAAAGTTATGTGCCAATTACCAGTTTTTTTTTATGTTTTTTGGTAACGATACGAGCTGGTCGTTTGCCTGATGGTAAGCATAACGTCGGTCCATAACATTTGCAGTGCCACCCAGAACTTTGAAACAAAAAGGCCTGCGCGGCACTGAGGTGCGCTGCTCGTTACTCTGAGACATTAGGTATTAAGTCTCATAAGCCCAGTAATTTCACTGGATACTCTGCTCATCAAACCGGAACACAGTAATGCTTGCACACTACTGCTTGGCGGCAAACTTAACGGCAGACGTAACAACCCAGACGGACACTTGCAGAAGAGTTAGTCCTCCCACTAACGATTTCACTGTAAAAACGGTGAATGAAAACATTGTGAGGACACCTGCAATACCTCCATGTTCAAGAATCACAAAATGCGATGACATATGACACCCAATAAGCCGCATTGGACCCGCGTGGATTATGGCCCGTCAATACTCTCAGAATTTACAAAGAGGGATGGTGGGCAAACGGCTGGTGGTAAAATAGTTGCCAAAAGTTGTATGTAAAGAAGAACTGTGCCGATCCCATTTTTAACAGGATAAGAGCAGCAAGAAGATGATGACAGTGGTGAAGTCAACCCCTAGAATGAGCTTGAATACCCGTTGACAAAATGTATGCTCACAACTCAAAGTTTGCAAAAACAAAAATTTTGTGATGAAGCATGTTGGTACTGGTAGGCAAGAAAGGTACTTGTATAACATTTGTTTAAATATGTGTCTTTGCCTAGGCAACTCTCTGGCCTCACGTTTTTTAAGGCGATATCCTGAGTCAATAACATTCATCATTCTGTCCTCTTTACACACACTGTCGGTTTGCGTTGGTGTAACAAAGAAGGGTGACTGCGCGGGCCACTAAAATTGAGTAAAAATCCAAAAAAGCGTAATTACTTCAATATTAGATGCCTAATCGAAAATGTACCACAACCAAGTTTTTTATTATTATATAGTTACGTAAGTCTTGTTAATTCTATCAATATACATTTATAAATAACAGAGATATTTCATTTGAAACTTATTTTTAGAGGTAACTTTGACATTTTTTTTGATAGAGTAAATTTGGTAAAAACTCGTTTTGATTACAAGTTTATCGGTAATATGATGAATAATGACATATATTATTTCCAGTGCCAGAAGCTCATCTGTTTTTGCTAAGAAACCTTTTAAGTGAAGCTATTTAGCTGTTGTAAAGATATAGGTAACTGTGTAATCATGAAAGCCAATTTTAACCTACTTCTAATTGTCGTATCGAAATAAAACTTTGTAGGTACGTATATGAAGTTTGGATGACAATACAATAATTTGATATCACGAAGTTCATCTGACGATGGCTTCAGAACGTGGATAGTGAAACACTTCAGTGACACGTAGAGGTTTCGAACCTCGACCTACTAATTCTATAAGCCGTACGGGACTCCTACAGATCGGTGGTTTCCCGCTACCATGCACTAAGACATCATTGCTTTTTTTTATGCTCTTTTGTAACGAGACGAGCTGGTCGTTTGTCTGATGGTAAGCATAACGCCGGCCCATAACAATTGCAGTGCCACTCAGACCTTTGAAACACAAAGGCCTGCGCGGCACTGCAGTGCGCTCGTTACCCTGAGACATTAGGTATTAAGTCTCATAAGCCCATTAATTTCACTGGCTACTCTGCTCATCAAACCGGAACACAGTAATGATAGTCTGCTCATCAAGGACACTCGCAAAAGAGTTAGTCCTACCACAACCACCACGCTTTAAAACATTTTACATCGTGTGAATTACTCTATAATGTGGGTAGCATTCCCTCACACCCTCTCATCCCGCGGGCGTTTTGTCTTAAATGGTATGCATAGAGGAATTTTCATCCCAGAAACTACATAATTCTCTCGGGAAAAACTTTGAGCGCGGTCGTAAAGCACGTGAAATATGTTCTTTTATATCAAAACGTATAACAGCTGAGAATGAAATCGTTTTTGTTTGGAAATTTTATGTTGATTTGTATAGAAAGGTAGGTAGATTAGTATAATTGAATATTTATACCGTGTACATTCATTCGACACAAAATGTTCATAGTTTTAATATCAGAGTCATTAATTCTCTGCATTATATAAGGTGTAAAATACATTACCGTCAAAAAGATATTTTAAAATTCAAAGTTTTTTTTTTTTTACGGGCTGAATGCCTTTTTTCACTAGCTAATACATAAATAAACACTACATCTAACCTAGCTAGCTACAAAATCAGTTGGATAATCTACAAGCCCTAGTAGGCCTATAGATAATCCAAATGTTCTAGCCCACTACCAGTAGGAAGCGTACCCAGCATGCTGGCGGCATTGCCACGTTGAACCGCAATGCTGATCCGTTGAGCCAAATAGTTACCAGCATTTTGGTTACGCGTCGCATCAATCAAACGCTCTGACAAAATTTTGAAAATATTATGAGCTCCCGGCCCCCACGGACCCAATGTTTCAACAACGGCTCAAATATGTAACCGCTCCCGAGGTTAGCAAAATTCAAAGCCATAATAACAATGACTCTTGATTGGCATATAATTTAATCTTGGGAATGGTGGATAGCTAGGAGAGCACTAGATAATGCCCTATCACTATTATACGGTGTTTTTCTTCATGGAAATGAGCTCATTGTACCATCAATCTGAAGGTTGTGGGTTTGAAGCTTCATGGAAATGAGCTCATTGTACTATCAATGTGAAGGTTTGAACTTCAAACCCACAACCTGGCGGGTTGCGGGTATTAAGACAAAATCATACATTAGCCTACAGATATATTATTGAGGACTGTAACACATAATATATATTATTAAAAAACCCCGTCATTCCAAAAACTATATCACAAAACGTTTAACCGACTTCAAAAACAGAGGAGGTTCTCAATTCGTATGTATAATATTTGTGGCGATTTTACTCGATATCCCCGCCAATTGTTAACCGACTTAAATGAATCTTTTTTTTCATGAGAAGTTTTCTCAAGGGTGGACCTTTTTTGATTTCAGTGAAATAATACCAAATTTCATATATATTATATATATTTTCGATTCCTGCTTTTTAATAGCAATTTTATTTCCAGGTACACTTAGACCTCGCGCCACTTACACCCTAAGTCACTTACACCCCAGGTCCCTTACACCTTAAGTCACATAGACCCTGGGCTACTTACTCCCAGAGTCACTTACGTGGGTCAATTATAACCAGGGTCACTTGAAACCTGAACCAATTAGTTCCTGTTCCACATACCTTGAGCCACTTAGGCTCTGGGTCACTTTGACCCTGGGTCACTTTACCCTGGGTCACATTGACCCTGAGTCACTTTAACCCTTGGTCACTTTGACCCTGGGTCACTTCGACTCTGGGTCACTTCGACCCTGCGTCACTTAGAACTTAGAAATCATAAGGATAAAGTCACTTACCTTGTGAGAACTGTACAGAGATGCTCTCCGAAGCATCCGGCACGAATGTTTCGAACACCTCTGTGACATGTATCATGCAAAGGAAATTGTAAGCGATATAACAAACTATTAATATGAGTAATGTGAGCGATAAGACAAAAATAAAAATGTAATTTAAAAAAGAACCGGTTATTTGGTTAAAAAAATAGCGAGTAAAATTAACCATAAGCTCATCGTATCGTCACAATGGCTTAGTTCGATTGCGTTAATATAAATAGTATTGTGCTATTGGGTGCTAACTAACTAATATGTATAAGTTGGCCGATACTGTTTGGCTACTGAGGCCATGCCCCATACTAATGGATTCCGCTTATATGCCGTTTGCCAGAAACTGTTTGGCTACTGGGGCCATGCCCCAAATTGGAAAGTTAGATTAAGTTTAAAAACATAGTCTTATCAAATCGCTCACATCAGCAATACTCGATTAGTGTCTACTTGGTAAGTACAAGCATTATAAAAATATAATTATTCTACCTACAATATACTAACAATAGGTACTTTCTAGATTCAACTAAAAAATCTATATAATTTGATAGGAGTATAATAATTATTATAAAGGAATCTAAGTTGAAAACTTTTTACACGACTGCACATAAAAGGAGTGTAATGTTGTTTGGTATTTACAAATACATCTATTTATAAATATTAGGCTTAGATTCAAAATAGATAGATTAATAAAATTGACATATTATGATGTACGAGTAGTTAAGTATTCCAATTTTTTGAGATCAATGCAAGCATATTCACAAGAGATTCACATTTTTTTACACGAACCCTTTTTTAAAACTGCTGCAATGTCTTCTTTTTTTAAAGTCAAAATTGTAATTGACGTTGAGATTTTTAGTTTCAAAAAACATGGCCGAATATTTTCTTAAAATATGTACAAATTACACGTAAAATCTTGTGAAAAGTAATCCCAGAAGCTTTTTTTTAAAAGTGGAATTGTTTATGCAGCATTTCCCGACACAAGACGGCATGATTTCTGTGTTGTTCGACCGACAAAAATTCGACGTGCGCTGTCGCTTACTCGCGGCGGACCAACGGCCGCGGGACGGCTTCCTATTGCTTGCCTCACTTACCTATTAGCGCAGAAAGTTATGTCTTTTTATTCTGGGTCTGTGCTTTGAACATGCAAAACCAGGTATAACTATATAGAAATAGACTATAACATAACAGCTATAAATATAATCGATTTGTAGTGCTTTTAGTTAAAAGTTGAATTAAATTCTATAATAAATAACGATAAGTAAGTTTTTAATTTCAACTGCATGCTCTATAAATTTGAAAAAAATCTAATTATATAAAAAAGTATTTTTTGTCTATCTATGCTATGTTAGAAATAATGCTGTTCTTCTACCTAACACATTTATGGCCGAACCCATAGCTTATGAAAATCAAACGAAAAACAAACAATAGTTACGGTATATATGCTATAAATAGTTTTCTTTTTGATATACTGTCTGAAGAAAATGAGATTCAATATTTTTGACTTTTGACTCAGATTTTTTGATAGCTGTCTGAAGAAAATGAGATTATTATTAGAATATTTTTGATTTAGGTACATTATTTTTTTATTTTAATTTAGTTTTGCTGTACTTTTTTCGAATAATTATTGTTTACGTTTTGAACGATTTCAGCGTTACACTATTTCCAGCCTCAAAAAGTTTTAGGTGCTGTGGGTTAGACCATTGCAAAATGTATTTAGTTAGTACAAAAAAGAAATACTAGTTTTAGTAAAAAAATATATATTTTCCTTACCCCCAAGCAATTCAGGATCTCCAAGATTCACGTAGAACAGCATGTCTTTCTCGTAGCTGTCCTCTTCTATGATATGAAGTGGGATGAACTTCCTGGAACAAAAAATAATTTATTAGCAAAAAATGAAATAGACAACAAAAAGCTTGCACCGACATAAAATATACAGACATGTATGGAATCAACAAAAAAAATAGGAGGGTAGAGTAATAAAAAGATCATTTAGAGTGGTTGTATGCATGTGAAATATTTGATAGACTGAATATAATTAATTATACACATCACTAAGTAAATCACAGCATAAAACTAAACATCTAATAATAATTGTAAATTTTTGTTATTTATTTTCTTATTTATAATTAAAAATTCATAACGACAGTCTCAAACTATTAATTATCATCATTAACAGCCTCTTACGCTCCCACTGCTGACACCGGCCTTCTCTCAGAGAGAGAGGTATGGGCCATAATCCACCACGCAAGCCCAGTGCGGCTTGGTGGATGTCACATGTCCTCGAATTGTGTGGTTCTTGAACATGTCGTTTTCCTCACGATGTTTTCCTTCAACCATTTTGGAGAGAGTGTGAATAATCCGCACATAACTTGATATAGGTAAGTCATTGGTGCGGGCCGAGTCAAGATTCGAACTATGGTGCGTCGGATTGAAAGTCACACAAGTTCCCGCTCGGACATACTCGCTCTCACAAACTATTATTACTTGTAAATCTTGGAATGCAAGAGCAATATTATGGTAAACGCAGTTTTCAAGGGAAGCCTATCTTTCTAATAGCAAGCCTAACAACACACACGCCTAATAGCCGCTGCACACACGCTAGCACATTCAAAGTATCCAGTGTTGCCATGTTCCAATTTGCTTAAATACCGTTGATACAAATGTCCAATGAAATTCCACTGACGCCAGAACAACACAGTAAAAATTCCATTTTATTTCAGTGACGTGCCAATTTCGCTGCAGTTTTAAAGCTGACAACGCTGTTTGACAACTTATATTAAAATGCACTATCGCTGAGGGATTTTTTTGCATCCAACTGCAAATTAGATGAAACCAACCTTGTTACAAAATCTAGGTTTGACTAGCCTGAATATTCACTATACAGTATAGAAACAGTAAGGATATCTTGTGAATCTTTTCAACGGGCTGATAGCCTTTATTATCTTGCTATTTTATAAATAAGCATTACATCCAACCTAGCTACAAATACAGCAGAAATTATAAATAGCTACAAACAGTTGGATAATCTACAAGCCAATGCTATAGATAATACAAATGTTCTAGCCTACTACCAGTTGGAGGCGTACCTAGAAGGTATTGCCTCGTTGAACTGCAATGCTATTCCGTTGAGTCAAATAAGTACCAGAATTTTGGTTACGAGTCGCATCAATCAAACGCCCTGACCAAATTTTGAAAATATATGTGCGCCCGGCCCCCACGGACCTAATGTTTCAACCAAACCATATATAATATAACTAGCTTCTGCCCGCGGTTTTCTCCCGCGTTCCTACAGGAACCGTCAAACCGATCTGTCAAATTAAATCAACTTGTCTTCTTCTTTGATCAACTTGTCAACATTATAAAACTTTATTGACAGTTGTCAATGTCAATTTTATGTCACACTAACTTCTGCCCGCGGTTTTTACCCGCGTTCCCACAGGAACCGTGCATTTTTCCAGGATAAAAAGTACCCTATGTTACTCTCCGCTCCATAAACTATATCTATGCCAAAAAACACGTCGATCCGTTGCTTCATTACCGCGTGAAAGAAGGACAAACCAACAAATCAACAAACCAACAAACCAACAAACACACTTTTGCATTAATAATATTAAGTATGGATTAAAAAAAAATATATTTCAATATAAAACACTCTTTGCAAAATGAGTCATCAATATAGAACACTCTTTGTAAAATGAGTCATCATCTTTAACATGTGCTTAGCCAGGTACGACACTATATACCGTTACTCCTTACTGCTTTTATGGTTTCTAGTGCCACCAAGGAAATTCCATAAGACCTGCCAAGTAGATTTACCATAATACGATGAGTAACAGGCAGCATGACGTAAATGGATTATGTAGAAGTTCAGATAGCCTGGTATTTTTGAAAGTCAGCAAACTGCGGATATTGTCGAACCTTTTTCTGTGATAGAAATACATGTTTAAAGGTACGGACAGACGTGCTATCATTATTAACGCGAAAGCATGTCACTAATGACCATTTGCTACTAAGGGGCATATGTGTCGAAAGTTGGTAATGAGCATGCATAATTGGGAAGTTGCACGAAACGCAAAGTACATAATTAATGTCGTTGTACAGGTTTAAGAACATCACATTAACACAATTAAAATTAAATTCACAAATAATGCATAATTTCCACAAACTTTTCAAACCATCAACCTACGGATCAGTAGGTAGGCACTAAACCATCGTAACTTCAAAGCCTTTTCACATCTCACTCAGTAGTATGTGAATACTTTGGATCTTACCACAAAAACATTAAACCTGTGTTAAACACTGTTTAACGCCTAAACATGCCTTAGCCGCGCGATTAGATATGAGCAACCACAAATCTTGATTTAAGTAGTGTCTAACCGTTGTCTAACACAATTCTGTTGTGACATTTCTAATCATTTTTGACGTTAATCGTTAGACGCTGTCTAGCTAAACAGGCGACTACAAATTGTTTTTTTGTGGTAACACTAACGAGCGGACTGCAGTGCCTTTTTTACAAGCCTTTGTGTTTCAAAGTTCCGAGTGGCACTGCTGGTATTGTGCTCACTATCAGACAAACGACCCCCTCTTCTCTTTATTACCCTAAATTATATATTAATAGCCTAAAAGAAACCCTTTTCACAAACTTTCTCACGATTAAACATATTTTAATCTCAAACTAAACAATTTTACCGACAAACTAGAATCACGTAACATGTAATCAGACCTTTTCTGTCACACATGATATATTATTTAATCTAACCCGACAAGGAAAAGGCTTTCGAGGTTTACCGCAAAAATCTTTGACAAACGGTATTTGATTACGCAGCACGACGATGAAAGAAGCCAAATAATTATAATTAAATTAATACGAATTGCTAAATATAAAACGTAAATGTAAAGTATAAAAACTATATAAGTAAATAAAAAGAAGAGTTCAAATCTATATATCTTCTATACAAATAAATAAAATTAAAGTGTCTGTTTGTAATATCAAAATAACAGCGTTTGACTAAATGCATATGAAAGTATATAGGGTACCTATATCAAAACAACCATTTTTAAAATGTTTGTCTGTCTGTCTGTCTGTCTGTTTGTTCTGGGTAATCTCCGAAACCGATTTTGACGGGACTTTCACTGGGAGATAGCTGATGTTACAAGGAGTAACTTTGGCTACTTTAATTTTAGAAAAATAATTGGGGTTCCGCGCAAAAAAATAAAAACCATGAAATCCAAAATCTCCGCGCGTGTGAAACCGCGTTGCAGCAGCTAGTTTAAAATAAATCAATAACGCTCAAAAAATTCACATACATATATCTGATCATAGTTCTGACACATGCCTACGATTTAGGATTCCCTTTTCAAACTAATCAGGAGCTATACATACTTACTATACAAAGAACATGGTCCCAGACAACATCCCTTTTTTTAAGTCTATAAATATTCGTCCCGTTGCGAGAATCAAAGACGGAATCAATTTCTGTAGCGCCGAAGGTTGATGAATCTTTAGTATACTATTTGATAAAGAGACGAGCGGGTCGTTTGCCTGATGGTAAGCATAACCGAGCCATAGCAATTGCGTAGCCACTCAGAACATAAAGTGGCACTGGAGTGCGCTCGTCACCCTGAGACACCTGCAGGTACCGAGTCTCGTAAGCCCAGTAATTTCATTGGCTAGACATTGCTCATCAAACCGGAACGCAATGATGCTCTCAACTTACTGCTACCGATACCGTGGCGGCAGACTTCACGGCAGATTTTTTTTTATGCTATTTGGCAACGAGAAGAGCTGGTCGTTTACCTGATGGTAAGCATAACGCCGGCCCATAACAATTGCAGTGCCACACAGAACTTTGAAACAAAAAGGCCTGCGCGGCACTGCAGAGACATATTAAGTCTCATAAGCCCAGTAATTTCACTGGATACTCTGCACATCAAACCGGAACACAGTAATACTTGCACACTACTGCTTGGCGGCCGACTTCACGAGCAAAGCTTCTCTATGCGCTCTGACACTGAGCAAGTATAGTTTCTTGTTATTATAACGTGTCTGTGTACCTACACAACATTGTATCGATGTGTTAATCTTATCTCCTTATTTAGCTAAGACAGGATCCGGCTTACATCTCAATTAGTCTCGAACGTGATCTCCGGCAAAGCGTTACTAGCGCCCCCTAACGCCTCCTATCACCTCTAGCGTCCCCTAACGAGTGTCTCGTTTTCAATTCTTTTACCTTTATAGGATTTAAATTGGGAAGGGAAAAAGGAATTGATGAGGACTGGTTCATTTTTTTATGTATATTATTATTGCAAAAATCGTAATTTTACGAAGAACTCTAATACTCTGTGGTATTACGTTCTTGGTAACAGGGTATTCTAATACTAAGTATACGACGTATTTTTATTCTAACGAGTATGACTCAATCTGATACCTAATAACGTATTAGAATTTGTTAAGTAATGAGTTTAATTTTAACTTCTAAGTTAAATTTGACCTTCACAAAAACGAAGTATAATTTTTTTATCACACTTTTAATCAATCTCTGAGCTAAGTGTGAGTATTTATTAAAAATAATAAATAAATAATAAATAAACGGTTACACTCATCCCCCGCACTAGGAATCCCTGTGTCGCAGATGGCATGGACACACACAGATACACATCACAAACATCCAAGACCCGAGAACAAACTTTATGCTTACACAAAATCTGCCCCGGCCGGGAATCGAACCCGGGACCCCTCGCTTTGCAGGCAGGGTTACTACCAACTTAACTACGGAGCCGTCAAATAATAATATACGAGTAACTGCATATGTTCAGCAATGGACGTCTTCTGGCAGAAGATAAGACCCGTTTTAGTTTTAATATCTACTATGCATTTAAATTGCGAAAGTTATAAAGTTTTATAATATAACAAAACAACCATTTTTGTCTGTCTGTTTGTTTGTTCCGGGTAATCTCCGAAACGGCTGGACCGATTTTGACGGGACTTTCACTGGCAGATAGCTGATGTTGTAAGGAATAACTTTTTTTATTTTAGAAAAAGAATAAGGTTTTCGCGCTAGATAAGAAAAACCATAAAATCCAATATCTCCACGCGGGTGAAACCGCGGGCAGCAGCTAGTTCAAAATAAAATCAGGCAGTTCTTCCAATCCGAATACAATGTAAAGCTTTCACCCATTGTTGGTATGCTAGTTCCCATTGATAATGATAGGTTATCAACGCAACATAAACCAATTATAAGTAACCCGTCATGCCACATAGTATCAATTATTTTAGTACTTTGTTTCTAATGTTAAAATGTAAAATTGTATGTATGAAAACTATAAATTACTTAACACGCCGTCTTCACTCGTCTAATGTATGAGTTTTAAACTGACCAATCACAGCATGCCGTCTTCACTCGTCTGATGTATGAGTTTTAAACTAACCAATCACAACATGCCGTCTTCACTCGTCTGATGTATGAGTTTTAAACTGACCAATCACAACACGCCGTCTTCACTCGTCTGATGTATGAGTTTTAAACTGACCAATCACAACACGCCGTCTTCCCTCGTCCCCCGCCAACATACGACGATCGTGGTCTCATGCGAAACTTGGATTATGCGACGTCTAGGTTTATTGGTCTCTGCGCCTAAGTAACTCCTAATGTAAGCAAAGTCCTAAGTAGAAACATAAAGTCGTTAGAGCTAAATGAAACGTTTTTTCCCTAGTTAACTCCTAAATATTTAAGCATCCCATTTAGGTGGCTCCTAAGATTGTTGAAAACAGGCATTAGTCTGATTTATCGTTGGTGACGTCAATGTCACTAACGTATAAGCACAGAAGCACTTGTTTATGCGTGATCAGCGTTATTCTTGGAAGTCGGTCCAAGGTGATCTATCCGACTCAAGTTGGCGCCTCGCTAGCACTAAGGCTGCATCAGTAATGTTATATCGATTTACCGGCAAACAAAACGCTACCGTTTCTATTTTAGTAACGTCCTTCAGCTTATCATTAGTATGGAAATAAAACTTGCCTTGTGAAATTGAAAAGCTGGAGCTCCAGTCTGTGGGGTTTAGTTCAAGATTTTTATAGTTCTAAATTGTATTGTTTTGACGAACAGATTCTTGACCACAAAATCACAGGTGTACGAGTAGGTCTAATTCTTCTGTGAGTATTCGTCAGTGCGGTTACCACCGTCTTTCTCATAGTCTGCTGCCAAGTAGTGAGCAAGCGTTAGTATATTCTGGATTGATAAGCAAAAAAGTCAGTGAAATTACGGGGTTCTGATACTTTTTTTATTTTTATTTTATTTATTTCGATAATCCAACAGCGTTAATTACAATTTATTTATATTTTAACAACATAGACAACAATAAGGCCAAGAAAGGATTACACAACTAGAATACATGTACATTTACGAACTGTGAATGCATAATATGCAGCACAAGAATATAACAGCAAAACCAATAGTTTAGTAATACATTACTTACTTATAGATAATAATTGCAATAAAAAACCACAAATAAGAAATAAAATAGTCATAACCAAACAAAAGTATTACAAAGTAACTATAAGTAGTTTTCTTATAAATATAAGATTTATATAGAATTAAATGAAATGAACTGAATTGAGTTGTGTGGCTCATAGTGTGCATGTGTAAGGGTGTAATTTCTAATGGCTCAGGTTAACGATAGCACTGCAGTGCCACGCAGGCCTATGTGTTTCTGTTCTGAGTGGCACTGCAATAGGGTCTTGGAGTGTTTTGTGAAAAGTATCTCAACTTGTTTATTAGTATATCAAAATCCTAGGAAATACATTTTTATGCGGAAATAAATCGATTTCAACGAACAAAAAAACTAAAAATAGTGTTACGCCAAAACGCGTCTGTCATGTGATAGTACATGTATGACGTCATTTATCATTCATATCGTTTACTCCATCCCCTACACGGAAACTGTGAGCATTAAGTTTGTTTTCATACTTTGAATGTTTGTTTTTGTGTGTGTATGTGACCATGCCTCTTGAGACACAGAGGATCCTAGTGTAGGAGTAAAGTTTCACATGTTTCATCACTGTCAAACATACTAGCCTTTGGAAAATAGTTACGTAAAATCACATTATCAGCCTCTTACACTCCCACTGCTGGGATACCGGCCTTCTCTCAGAGAGAGAGGTATGGGCCATAATCCACCACGCGGGCCCAGTGCGGCTTGGTGGATGTCACATGTCCTCGAATTTTGTGGTTCTTTGCGGTTTCCTCACGATGTTTTCCTTCACCGTTTTAGAGCGAGTGTGAATAATCCGCAACTTGATATAAGTCATTGGTGCGGGCCGAGTCGAGATTTGAACAATGGTGCGTCGGATTGAAAGTCGCACAAGTTCCCGCTCGGCCACACGGGCTATGTTACCTAACATAGTAACTATTATTATATAACTACTTTACCTTCATGATTAAACTATTTACGATATTGGCGCGTTGCCAACTTTTATAACCTCGCCTTGTCCTTGTGATTTTATTTTACTGCAAAACGAAGCAATCTAAGCAATAATGGATAAGTGATTAGTGACGTCATTAGCCTATCTATAATAATAATAGCCATTTATTGCCAATTACTTAAATAACATTTCATTATTAATTATAACATGCAAAAAAAATATGACATTCATTTATACATTGCGGTTTTTTTTTTTTACTCTTTGTAAACATGTACGTTTTAATTAATATAATAATATACCTATATATTTTTGTTGAAACGTCAATTTCTGGGCATAGGCCTCCTCCATCCTACTCCACTCGTTCCTATTTAAGGCGAGGCGCGTCCACATGGGCCCGGCGACAGCCGCGATGTCGTCGCATCCAGCGGCGGCGCGGTCGTCCCGGCGGGCGGCGCGCGTCTCTCGGGTACCAGTAGAGTATCCTCTCGCTCCATCTACTATCAGTTGCTCTCGCCGTGTGCCCTGCCCAGCGCCATTTTAGGCGGCATGCCATTTTAGCAGCGTCTATTAATTTTGTTTGACTTCGAATATAACTACCTCTTACTCGATAGCCTATCTATAGGTCGATGGTATCCTATAATAAGTTTGCGCCCGGTTATGGAAGTCGTGATGGAACCATAGCGTGGTTTAGGGTATTTTATAGTGATAACCAGACTAGCTTTTTTTATTTGCTATAGGCTTGCGTTTGACCACTATCTCACCTGATGTGTAAGTGACGATGCGGTCGAAGATGGAGCATGCTTACCTAGAAGATACCTATTCGGGGGTTTATCAGAATACCAGCGTCAATTGTTTTTGGGCACTTGACTCATGTGCTGAGATAAATCCCTTTTGGCGCCGTACAATTTCTAAATGAATGAATGTTTTGTTACAATATGACTTTAATCTTTGTGCGTCAAATAAATATTTTTTCTTTCTTTCTTTCTATTCACTCGTGACTTGAAAGCACCTAGGTTTTAGCGATCAGGGAACACAGACTCAGGCAAGGCATCCCACTCTTTAGCGGTACGCCAAATGAAAGTAGAAGCAAAACACTTCGTGCGTAAAGGAGGAATATCAACAAGGTATCGATGCCGTCTTGCCGTTTGTCTGGTCGACAGATGAAGGAAGGCGGAAGGAGGAATTAAGTTATGCAACTAGCCTAGCTAACAATGACTAGCTATCATTTCTCGAGAAAAAAAATGTCACCAGCATCGGTGAGCCAGTATCGGTGAGATGCGGAAGCAACTTTTGGCAGCCGATTCTCACTCTAGCTTTCCCATTATCTACTACATCGTTACATAAGATCAGTCAAAAACTAACCTATCAAGAGAAAAAAAACGGACTTGTGAAGGCGTACTTCACACTAAATCTTGGATCATCAAACCCAATAGTGCACTTCCCATAAATCAGAAATTTGGCACGAAAAGCTATCTTAAAGTAAATCAGGAGCGATAGTAGTTAAATGATAACCAATCAAGAGTATAAAATAAGAATAACCCATCAATAATTAATGAAAGTACCACCTGAGTAATAAAAGTACCGCCTGAGTAATAAAAGTACCGCCTGAGTAATAAAAACTGAAAAGAAATGATCTCATTTAATGACACCTGATAATCAGCCTGCGTCTAAATTGGTATGTCGGAATTGTTAATTTCTTTTTTCTTTACAAATTTTGATTGTCTTTTTTCCAAGGGAGGTTCTCACAACTTGTCGACAAACATTGTCCTAATTATCCACTTCCTGGATAACATACCTATTCAAACTCATCCTGTGTATGTTAAAATCCGTCCGTTTATAGGCTACAGAGCATGCCAAAGAAATAATCATATTACTTGAACCTCAATCACTGAGTTCAAACTTCCACTACAGTTTGCACAGCGTCAGACCGTAATGGCCTTATTAGGCCGGATTACGGCGTCGAAACACGTTATTTTGACGTTTTTATAAACACAGCTCATATTTTAAGTAGACTGATTGTGATGGCGAAATAATTTAGCTTTGTTTAAAAATTATGTTCATTATTTCAACTGTGAAACTAGAATCTGCTTAAAATCAGTACTTACCTTTATATTATATACTATAGCAGCTGTGATAGTACGCCCTCGCACTGCTACTAATTTTACTATTTGTTAAATTTTTATTTACAATTCTTTTTTTATATTATTAATTTTAATTTTATTTAATTTAAATTCTATATTAACCTCGATACCACAGAAAACGTCTAAAATGATTAGTTTGACGTCTCAACAGCTTCGAGTTAGACAACGGCTAGACAGTCCTTAAATCAAGGTTTGTGGTTGTTCATATAACCACGCGATAAGGGAGAGTTCAACAGATATTTAGGGTGTCTTTATTCATTTTTTGATAAGACGGCATTTTTTTTCAAAATGTTTTAGTATCTTTTTTTACTTACATATTTAAAGACGAGTAAAATAAAAATATAGACTGTAATTAACCAATATCGTTCAACATTTCCAGCATAATAGATTAAGTAAACAAATTAATAAATAAACATCATTAAAATTAAAATAATTACTAAACCAATCCCATTCGCTATACAAAAACAGGATATTCATCTGATTGAAGTAAGTCATAAAGATTTGTATTATAAGAAACCGTCGAAGCGTCTTGTTTCATTAATCATGCGGTAGTAAATCAAATTAAACTCTTGAGTAACTGACTAAAGCCGAAACAGGAAACCTCCACATCAGACAGTTTGTTAGTGGTTGGACTAACTCTTCTGCGAGTGTCCGTCTGTGTTGTTACCACCGCTTTGCTCGTGAAGGCTGCCGCCAAGCAGTAGTGTGCAAGCATAACTGGGTTCCGGTTTGATGAGTAGAGTATCCAGTGAAATTACTAGGCTTATGAGACTTAATATCTAATGTCTCAGGGTAACGAGCGCACTGCAGTGCCGCGCAGACCTTTGTGTTTCAAAGTTCTGAGTGGCACTGCAATTGTTATGGGCCGGCGTTATGCTTACCATCAGGCAAACGATCAGCGCGTTGCGTTACCAAATAACATAAAAAAGACAGTTCCCTAACTACCTAAACTTGATACAGTGTCCTTAAAATTCAACACAGCGGATCCAGTCGATCTGTCCCCGTCTCTTTTAATAGGATGTGATTTTTATTCAAATTCTTCTAGGGATTTGAGAGTGGCAATAAATCTTTCTTGCCCGTAAATCATATGGAGGAAAAAGGTAATTTAAAAAGATGCGCAAGTCAGCCTTCTGAGACGGCAATCATTTATCAAATGTCAGGGTAGCCGCCCTAGTGTTGTAACAGTGGGTAAGTTTTCACAAGGTGGAATTGGCTTACACTCACGTCAGTACGTGAGTTTACATGGCTATGATAGCCATGCTTTATCAGTTGTAGTGTTGTTTTACACTGCAAAGGCCTAACTCGGTTTAATGATCTTAATATAAATATAGCATTTCACACGCATGAAATCAAGGTAAAATGTAGACTTTAGTACTCAGGGAAGGTTGACCAGTGGTTCCAGAGATTATCGATAAAATTCAAAAATTAACTTTACCTCTTCATCCTACTTCCTATCCTAATTCCTACTATCCTACTTCCTACTACTATTATAAATGCGAAAGTGTGTTTGTTGATTCTTGGTTTGTCCTTCTTTCACGCAGTAACGGAGCAACGGATTGACGTGATTTTTGGCATAGATATAGTTTATGGACCGGAGAGTAACATAGGCTACTTTTTATCCCGGAAAATGCACGGTACTTGTGGGAACCCGGGGGAAAACCACGGGCTGAAGCTAGTCCTACTAATCCTACTATCCTAAAATTATAAATGCGAAAGTGTGTTTATTGGTTTGTCCTTCTTTCACGCAGTAACGGAGCAACGGATTGACGTGATTTTTGGCGTAGCTATAGTTTATGGATTGGAGAGTAATATATGGTACTTTTTATTCGGGAAAATGCACGGGGAACTATTGAAACGCAGATCGCGGGTAAAACCACGGGCAGAAGATAGTAATTTAATATATTTCTACTATTGATGAATGATCAGTTAGCATTCATGAAATTGAGAGCCAATTCTAACCTAGGTTTACCGTATTCTCCATGCGAAAAGGTAATCAAATGCTAATTTATCGAGTATAAAAAAATAGTGGGCGGAATATATGCTTCTAGCATTTCACATAATTGAATTGCGCGACTCTACTCGCGCGTGAAATGTCGATCTCATCTGACAAGCTCGCCTCACTATAACATAATATCACAAATCAAAAGTTTCAGTACTGTCTTATTGTTTAGTATGCTAACAGAATTAGAGACAAAAAGTCGCCTGTCCTCGTGAGTCCAGCTTGTGTAGACTGAAGGGAAGTGATAAAGGAAGGGACATTTGACACCCACTTCCCCGTTTAAATAACACCGTGGTATTAATTAAGCTGAAGTGGTCGGCGTTTTCCTTATTATTGGTTTGTTTTGTTAAGTGATATAACGAAAATCCTAATTTATATTGTTTGTCTTTTTTTTATTGTGTAATCTTTGATTTTATTTTTGTTACAGATTTTTTTATTTACTGATGGGCAATACCTTTTTTTATTATTAGCTGACTTATAAAGACGGAGGTTATCAATTCGACACGTATGTAATATGTATGTAATACTAGCTTGTGCCCGCGGTTTTCACCCGCGTACCCACAGGAACCGTGTACTTTTCCAGGATAAAAAGTAGCCTATGTTACTCTCCGGTCCATAAACTATATCTATGCCAAAAATCACGTCAATCCGTTGCTCCGATATTGCGTGAAAGAAGGTCAAACCAACAAATCAACAAACACACTTTCGCATTTATAATATTAGTAGGATTAACAACCACAAACCTTGGTTCAAATTCCAAATAAATAAATAAAAAAGATTCCAATTATAAGTTTGTAAAAATACGAGTAGAACATGACGAAACAGTAAAGCTACCCAAAACACTATATTTGAGTTACTATGAGTCACTATGAATACTTGAGTTACTATGAACATATATCTTGAGTTACTACGAGTCTTGTATCAAACGATAAAGTTTCCACGCATTGCAATACAAAATCAACACCGACCTTCAAAACCAAATTGCGTCAAATTTTCCCCTAACAACAAATTCCTTGACATAATATTGCCAGGTATATTGCCGCGTTACCCTAAGCCCGAAATATCAATATGTTTTATTAATAAACGCCCGAACACTTCGCGATCCATTAACCGTGAAGCATTTTACCTTAATCGGTAAGGTAGCGTGTGTACATGTTAAGAAGTAAGGGTATTACAGCCAGTTACCTTTGCTAGTAATTTTGATAAAACAACTGGGCTTATGAGACTTATAACCTACTAATGCCTCAGGCCAAAGAGCGCAATGAGATTTTGTACATGTATTCACTAAGAGTACTAAAGTTGCACCTTTTGGGGCTTTCTGCCTTATACTGCCTTTCTGTCTTATTAAACGGCTGAGTCAGCCGTTTAATAAGACGTGAACCACAGATCATAGAAACAAGGAGATGTGGTCAGGCGTACGTAGCGGGTGCGAACGCATCAGGCCCAAATCAGGCCAGATACATTTAATCGAATTCACTTTGCAGACCTCCTTGCTGTCCCATTTTTTTGTCTGCGGACTATTAATCAGTTTATTTGTGTGGCTGTAGGTCTCTTAGTGTGCATAACCGATAACCGATGGGGTAGAAAGGTTCTCGAGCGGCGACCACGAACCGAAAGACGTAGTACACTACGTCTTCCGTCCTACAGGACGGCCTCCCACCCACTAGGTGGACTGATAACCTTATCTAAAACCGCGGCGAGCCGTTGGATGCAAGGGGCGAGTAGTCGATACAAGTGGCGTTCTATGGGGGAGGCCTATGTTCAGCTGTGGACGTCTTCCGGCTGATGAAGATGATAGAAATGTAAACACATTGTCGTCTATTGGCTGTATCTAGTAGCCGCGTTTGACGAATAATCTATGTATCTACATCACATTTTTTTTATTTACTACATTGAGCTAAAACCATCAATTCTTTAATCCAAAAATCAGGTTTTGTTAAAACTTCTTATAGTGTCAAAGAATATTGTGGCCAGATCCCGCGCAAAAGGTCGTTCAATCAGCCAGACCTAAACGACCATTCACGGAAAGCTATTAAGACTTGATTGAAAAGAACAGTCCACAAAGCTTGCAATCTAGGGCGCAAATTTATTGGTAGCCATTTTGGCTTATTGGCGACAGTATCATTGAATCAGACAATAGTTCTTTCGCTAGTTGTTTTTACTGTTATTTAAAAACATAGCGAGAAAAACTGGATTAAAATTAGTATTTTTTTAGCAATTTTTATTCATATTAATTTAAATAACTCAAAAAATATCCCTCGCCGTTTCACATAAATAATATAAAACGTATAATACCAGCATCCATTTTTTTTAAGTCTGATAAGCGCCCTATAAGCCCTATAATTTCACTGACAAACTCATTAGCATTACTCTTATGTACTAGGATCAACTCTAAATTTATTTTATTAATCAATATTTTTTTGACCAGCCATAGCGACGTTACGTTGGCTGGTCAAAAAAATGTACAGATTCCCAAGAATACAACACAGGCAGAAATTATTTGTGATCGGTAGCAAAGAGTAGCAATCAGGTAGGAATTCTTGAATAAACTCTCACAGAACTCCACAGGCAAACAGCCATGCTGACGGTAACAACTTATCGGGACGAAAAATAATCTATTGACCCAATTTTCGCAGCTACAACCTGCACAGATTCAATGCCAACGCAGCTTCAAGAGGGGCTGGTATATAAGTTGTTTTTTTTTTATGTTATTTGGTAACGAGACGAGCTGGTCGTTTGCCTGATAGTAAGCATAACGCCAGCCCATAACAATTGCAGTGCCACCCAGAACCTTGAAACACAAAGGCCGCGCCGGCACTGCAGTGCGTCGTTACCCTGAGACATTAGGTACCTACTAAGTCTCATAAGCCCAGTAATTTCACTGGATACTCTGCTCATCAAACCGGAACACAGTAATGCTTGCACACTACTGCTTGGCGGCAGAATTCACGAGCAAAGCGGTGGTAACAACCCAGACGGACACTCGCAGAAGAGTTAGTCCTCCCACTAACAACAGTTGCGCAGTTGGCTTGATTTTCACTCCTCGTGGTTTGAACTTTGAAACCGTCATTTGTCTTTATCTACACACCGTGAAGAGACGTTGCGCATCGTCTGACATATTAATAAGACCTGGTCCAGACGGGCGTTTTACACGCGTGTCGAGCTGCGCGTAGCCAGTCACGCGATTAAGAGATACTAGAAGTAGGTACATTCCATCCAAAAGCAAACGCGCGTTTTGCTGCTTGAAATTTGAATTCAAACGCGCGCTTGACTCACCCGTAATTTGCGTCATCTAGATAGGATTCTCATTTATTTTTGTCGAACCAAAAGTAAACTAATTTCAAATCCTTTGTTCCAGTTTCCAGATAAATACAAAGAGGCTTTCCTGGCTTCTGAGGTTTGGCCAAACGGAATTGTTTTCTGGTAATATTGGAAGCGAAGATCGTAGCAAATCTTTGTATCCATACTTATATAATAAAATAATGTGAAAGTGAGTTTGAAGGGTTGTTGGTTTGTCCTTCTCTCACGCAGGAACAGCGCAACAGGTACCAACATGATTTTTGCATAGATAATTAAACATAAACATAACATAAACGCTTACACACTCATACCCCCGCACTAGGATTCCCTGTGTCGCAGGTGGCATGGACACACACAGATACACATCACAAACATCCAAGACCCGAGAACAAACTTTATGCTTACACAAAATCTGTCCCGGCCGGGAATCGAACCCGGGACCCATCGCTTTGCAGGCAGGGTTACTACCAACTTAGCTACGGAGCCGTCTTATATATATAGTATATATATAGTTTATGGACCGGAGAGTAACATACGTTAGTTTTTATTATTATCCCTGGATGCATTCGTGGGATATCGCCACGAGGGTGAAACCACGAGTAAAAGCTAGTTTAAAAATAAATAAAAACGTGACTGACAGTTTATTGTTACAAATAGTTTTTGGACATGAAAAATTTACTTACTATAATTTAGTGACATTGTTTTGTAATTTAAAAAAAATATTATTCGAATATTACAATATCTTATTACAATTATAATTTAAAAATTTACTGAGCCTTGCCTAATAATTTGATCCCTTTTCTGTTACCTATATCAAAGGCATATAACAAATGAATGTGACGTACTGGTGCAAAATAGAAAATACCCATACTGCTTGTACGTGTCGCACCGACGTAAACACACGAGATAACCATAATGTTGAGCTCAGGTGGGAAAGATAATTTATAACGGAGGTAAAGACAGTTATTTTCATTTTCGCCAAATAAAGTGCTCTCAGAATCGGCGATAAACATATTATTATTATTATATTGTATACCTATCTATATTATATCAGGTGGTAATGCCGGTCACTCACATTAGCACGAATACGCGAACCCACAAGTGTAGGACGATATTTGCAAATGATTATGTGAAGTTTTCTCCGCATTCGTGATTCCAAGCTGTCAATGAAATCAAATGTCAAATCAAGCAAGACTGAGACATTCGTAAGCAAGTGTAGTACGAAGCGCAAATGAGTTCGCATACATGCAACTCCGCCGTCGAGTTTCTTGCCCTTCTTCTCGATGTTGTAGGCTTTGGTTCGAGGCAACTGAGGTCATACACACACCACAAACACTTTATTTCGGCTATCTGTAAAAACGTAATGTTATCCAAAAAAACACCGATTAATCTGTAGCGAGAGCTGTAAGTTGAAATATAAATAAATATAAGTGTAGTGAAGTAGTATTCTGAGAAAGTATAGGAGTATAGCGCAAAACATGTATGAAAACGTTCAGCAATATCAAATAGGGCCGTAGAAGAAATAAAAGCTCTACAAAAGATAACAAAAGCCTAAAGTAGAGATAGAGAGAAGACACATAAAGGTACCCAAGTGGCACTGCCCTCGACCGGCGTAAACTTGAAATAAAGCGGCAAAAACGAGCCCGCTTAAGGCGAAGGGTGAAAAAAATACCTTCTAATACCTTATGATTTTTTTTATGTTATTTGGTGACGAGACAAGCAGGTCGTTTGCCTGATGGTTACCATAACGCCTGCCTATAACAATTACAATGCACACAGAACTTTAAAAAACAAAAGCCTGCGCGGCACTGCAGTGCGCTCGTTACCCTGAGACATTAGGTATTAAGTCTCATAAGCCCAGTAATTTCATTGGATACTCTGCTCATCAAACCGGAACACAGTAATGCTTGCACACTACTGCTTGGCGGCAGACTTCACTCACAAAGCGGTGGTAACAACCCAGACGGACACTCGCAGAAGAGTTAGTCCTCCCACTAACATAATACTCCAATATTATAAATTTTAATACTATTTGATAGCGAGACAAGCTTGTCGTTTGCCTGATGGTTAGCATAACGCCGGCCTATAACAATTACAATGCACACAGTACCCCTAGTACGAGTTTTAAAATTACGAAAACGATAATAGTTTTCGTGAGCTCACTAAACTAATAGTTTTCATTGTAATCGGTAGTATGAGTTAACATTTTCGAACGACGTTTACACCATATCGAATATCGACGATCTCGAATGAACGAACTTCATACTGTATATTTCTATCTCTCTTACACTTGGAGAAATGTAAAGAGACAAATATATTTTGCTATTTTTATCTGTTTGACGTTATGTTTATCGTATTTATCCACAGACATTGTATTTATCGTAGGTTAGGACCAAAGAGTATAATAACTATCCATGTTAGGACATACATTCTATAATTCTTTATTCTTTAACATAATTTGGGACAATTATTGCAGTGCTTGTAAATTTATTGTTTTATGCAATGCGTTTTATCAATGCACTTACTAATTACATGTAAATAATAAATCTCATTAAAACAAAGTGGTTCTAGATATTTTTTAAATATTTATTTAACCTATACATTTGCAATAGAAAATAAAAATCTTAGGAAGTACCTTTGTCTTCAGTGTGATTCTTTGAGAGCTCCTGAGATTTGAGTCTCACAGAGGTACGCAAAACTTTTTTTTGTGAGCCGATACCGCTACACAAAGTGAGTGTTGGAGATACGGCTGGGTACCAATAACCGCCGCCTCTGTGTTAGCTCCCGACGCTCCTCATCACGACGGTCAGCTTCTACAGCTTCCGCAGCTAACCGCATCGCAAAATTCCGTCTTTTCATCATAGTTTCCACAAAAATCACAAGACGATTACACGCTCTCACGACGATTTAGTCAACGAGTAACAAAACTTTTTAAGTTTTCGAAAACGTCTTTGTTTACTACCGTCACCGTGTCAAAGTGGCAACTCATACTGCCCAAATGCAAAATACTACTCGAAAACTTTTTTCGTTTTCGAATACTACGATTCGAAATAGCTCATACTACCGATTTCAGTTCCTCCAAGTTTTCGCTAGGGGCGCTGCACGTAAATGTATGGGAGCAAACGATACGAAATGTAGTATTCGAAAACTATCAAAACTCGTACTAGGGGTACAGAACTTTAAAAAACAAAAGCCTACGCGGCACTGCAGTGCGCTCATTATAAACCCCGATATTAGGTACTTATTAAGTCTCATATGCCCGGTAATTCACTCACTAATTTGCTCATCAAACCGGAGCACATTAATGATTGCACATTACCGCTTGGCGCTGAGTACACGAGTAAAGCGGTGGTACCTACTCAGAGAGTCGCAGGAGTGTTTGGAAGTACAACTTACGTTGTATTATTACTTTTATGTGATATTGACTCAGTGAGTTCACTACCTGCTGCCTTATCAGCTAACAATCTCGTGTTCGTTCTCAATACCAGACCGATTAAAACCAGCGGTCACTAGTCTTCGTGTGGAAGGAGTTGTCAATAGCTTTAGCTTCTTTTCGTTTTGTAAGCGCTTATTTCTTTAATTACCAGCGAAAATTCTAGACTATTCCTTCCACACAAAGACTAGTGACCGCTGGTTTTAATCGGTCTGGTATTGAAAACGAACACGAGATTGTTAGCTGATAAGGCAGCTGATCTATGGATCGAGGTCTCTAATCTTATAATGACCTTGAGTTTTTACTGAAGAAAATTTTTGAGATGAACAGCAAGGTGGCTGGGCAATTTGTAATGCTCTACTGGTTAGCTACCACGCTCAAGTTGAAAATCTACCGCGGTACAGTTATCGGTGTGTTACGGCACTTCAGTTCATCACCTTCAACCTCGACACTTACTTTAGGCGATAGTGAGTTAGGATATAGGGTTTTACCACAAAAAAAATAAACACACGTTAATCCTTTGTTAAACACTGTTTAACGCCTAAACATGCCTTAGCCGAGCAATTAAATATGAGCAACTACAAATCCTGGTTTAAGTAGTGTCTAACCATTGTCTAACACAATGCTGTTGTGACATTTCTAAAATCATTTTTGACGTTTATCTTTAGACGCTGACTAGCTAAACAGGTGACGTAAAATGCTTTTTTTATGGTAACACTAATAGTGTCTAAACCAAACACTATCTCATTGAGAGCAAAAACAGCCTCACTTATGTCATTAATACTGTTTCAGTCAATGTTCTTCTTCTTCTTCTTTCTTTATTTCCTGGCTTCTGTGGAATGTTAGCCACAATTTCGCCAATGCCAAGTAGGTGTCAGTCAATATTTCTTTGACACCAAAATGTACCCTTCAAGTTTACCTGTAAATAAGACTTCCTTAGAATATAATGATACAGAATTAAACGGAAGGTTATAAACCCTCATTTAAAATTCTTAAATAAAATTCGTATGCCTAAAATACAACAAAAGATCGCGGAATATCACGTAATTCTTCAGTCAGCATTCAAGGGGTGCTATTTTAAGTTAGAACAATGGTGGTGACCCTTGGTGACCCTTGATCACTTTAGCCAAGTTGGTACTTGGTAGCCAAGTGGAGTCGTGTAGTCAAGCGCTCTCTGACAGCGATCGTTTGAATTGCCTATACATCTAACTGCTCCTGCTGAAAAGTGACTTCCGGGCTTGTACGCTTAGACATATGCATCGGGCACTTAGGGTCTGACCACAAAAAAGTGAAACACACGTGTTTAACGCCTAAACATGCCTTAGTCGCGTCATTAAATATGAGCAACCACAAATCCTGATTTAAGTAGTGTCTAACCGTTGTCTAACACAATTCCGTTGTGACATTTCTAATTATTTTTGACGTTTATCGTTAGACGCTGACTAGCTAAACAGGTGACGTAAAATGCTTTTTTTATGGTAACACTAATAGTGTCTAAACCAAACACTATCTCATTGAGAGCAAAAACAGCCTCACTTATGTCATTAATACTGTTTCAGTCAATGTTCTTCTTCTTCTTCTTTCTTTATTTCCTGGCTTCTGTGGAATGTTAGCCACAATTTCGCCAATGCCAAGTAGGTGTCAGTCAATATTTCTTTGACACCAAAATGTACCCTTCAAGTTTACCTGTAAATAAGACTTCCTTAGAATATAATGATACAGAATTAAACGGAAGGTTATAAACCCTCATTTAAAATTCTTAAATAAAATTCGTATGCCTAAAATACAACAAAAGATCGCGGAATATCACGTAATTCTTCAGTCAGCATTCAAGGGGTGCTATTTTAAGTTAGAACAATGGTGGTGACCCTTGGTGACCCTTGATCACTTTAGCCAAGTTGGTACTTGGTAGCCAAGTGGAGTCGTGTAGTCAAGCGCTCTCTGACAGCGATCGTTTGAATTGCCTATACATCTAACTGCTCCTGCTGAAAAGTGACTTCCGGGCTTGTACGCTTAGACATATGCATCGGGCACTTAGGGTCTGACCACAAAAAAGTGAAACACACGTGTTTAACGCCTAAACATGCCTTAGTCGCGTCATTAAATATGAGCAACCACAAATCCTGATTTAAGTAGTGTCTAACCGTTGTCTAACACAATTCCGTTGTGACATTTCTAATTATTTTTGACGTTTATCGTTAGACGCTGTCTAGCTAAACAGGCGACTAAAAATGTTTTTTTTTGTGGTAACGCTATAAGAGTCTATTTTAACTTTCATGAGTGCTCCTTGGGCCCATATGAATGAAGTAATTTGAATTTGACATTTTCTTAGATATGTTGGTGATCACCTGTAATCACACTGATTACTTTGCTCATCAAACAGGAACATAGATTGGAAATTACTGCTTACTGCCAGACTACACAAGCAAAGCAGTTGTACCCAACCAGAAGGACCTCATCATCAGCCGAAAACATCCACTGCTAAACACCAGCCGGCCTCTCCCAAGGGGGATTTATAATAAACCACGCTTGACAGGCGTCTTCGAGAAGGCAGTAAGTAGATATTATATTGACCGAGAAGAATGGTAATGAACGGACACCCGCAGAGTTAGTCCTACCACCAGGTAAATACAGAGAAGAAATGTTTTTCTACAGCGAAATATATTCACTAAAGATTACCTTCGCTTTAACTCCATTTCAATCCGAGCTCTGCGTGTTTACGCTCGCTCGAGGCATTCACACTTGAGTCGGAGCCTCCAGAGGCACTTCTAGCTCTTCACATGTGACATACGTATCTATAAATAGCCCCACGACAGATAGCTTTGAGTTTTATGACGATTTTTGTTCCTATTTTGTCGTAAATTATAATTTACGAGTTTTGTTAACGGCAACGTGTTATACTTGAAACTACACTTACAGGACAAGTGAAGTTAGCGGAATATAGGGAATCTAAATACAATCTGAAATGAATAATACAAATTGGAAAGTACCTACCTAATCTAACAAACTGCTATCAGTAGGCAACTTTCTCAACAAGCTGGCAGCATTGCCACACTGAATAGCAATGCTATAATAGTCTGCATTTTGGTCACATGTTGCTTCAACTACGCGTTCCGACATATCTTTGAAAATTGTATGCGCTCCTGGTCTCCACTTTCCTAGTGAGTCAACCCCAAAAGTCTCAAATAATAATCCACTATCAAGAGCGCCTTTTGAGGGTTTCTGCTGACTCAGCCGCCACGCCAAGACAAGTAGAATTGCTTTTCAACAGACGTGAACCGACTTTGATGAAAATACCGTGATAGATATTTATATGGACCACTTCGAGAGAATACCAAGTCAATGAAAAAAGTCAAGTCAAGTGTTGACTTTGTTGGTGTGTTGGTTTGACCTTCTTTCACGCAGCAAGGGAACAACAGATCGACGTGCTTTTTCGCGTAAATATAGTTTATGGACCCTATAGTAACTTTTTAGCTCGGAAAAATGCACGTTTCTTGTGAAAATCGCGGGAAAAAGTTTAATAATAAAGATGCTAAAATAGTAAAGAGACAAGGTATTCTAAAAGCGATAATGAAGCCTCCAAATTAATATATTAAATGGGACAAACTTTGAAGGGCTGTTTGTATTTTCTTGGAATTTTTGCTTTCCTCGAAAAGTTTGAAACAGAATTGAACTGATTTAGAGATTTACAAATGCTTGGAAAGACAAACTGAAGTACTTAAATGTAGATTTTGCGTAAATAGTTTTTATAACAAAGGTTATTTAAATTTTCAATAAGACTAGAGTACTTAACTAATTTATCCATTTATAAAGCTACCCTTTTGTTCATAGTATTATATTTAAATAGTTGGTAGGACTAACTGCAAGTGCGTCTGGCCACGAAAGAAGAAACAAAAACTGCGAGTGCCCGTCTTGTTAGGTACCACCTTACCACCTTACCTCCACTACTGCTATTTGGGCCAGGTTTTATTGACAACAGAAAAATGATTAACATAAAACTACAACCCTATTTACCCCTACACTATGCGCATTGAACTGTACAATGTACAGTACCCCTAGTACGAGTTTTGATAGTTTTCGAATACTACATTTCGTATCGTTTGCTCCCATACATTTACGTGCAGCGCCCCTAGCGAAAACTTAGAGGAACTAAAATCGGTAGTATGAGCTATTTCGAATCGTAGTATTCGAAAACGAAAAAAGTTTTCGAGTAGTATTTTGCATTTGGGCAGTATGAGTTGCCACTTTGACACGGTGACGGTAGTAAACAAAGACGTTTTCGAAAACTTAAAAAGTTTTGTTACTCGTTGACTAAATCGTCGTGAGAGCGTGTAATCGTCTTGTGATTTTTGTGGAAACTATGATGAAAAGACGGAATTTTGCGATGCGGTTAGCTGCGGAAGCTGTAGAAGCTGACCGTCGTGATGAGGAGCGTCGGGTGCTAACACAGAGGCGGCGGTTATTGGTACCCAGCCGTATCTCCAACACTCACTTTGTGTAGCGGTATCGGCTCACAAAAAAAAGTTTTGCGTACCTCTGTGAGACTCAAATCTCAGGAGCTCTCAAAGAATCACACTGAAGACAAAGGTACTTCCTAAGATTTTTATTTTCTATTGCAAATGTATAGGTTAAATAAATATTTAAAAAAATATCTAGAACCACTTTGTTTTAATGAGATTTATTATTTACATGTAATTAGTAAGTGCTTTGATAAAACGCATTGCATAAAACAATAAATTTACAAGCATTCCAATAAATGTCCCAAATTATGTTAAAGAATAAAGAATTATAGAATGTATGTCCTAACATGGATAGTTATTAGGTATACTCTTTGGTCCTAACCTACGATAAATACAATGTCTGTGGATAAATACGATAAACATAACGTCAAACAGATAAAAGTAGCAAAATATATTTGTCTCTTTACATTTCTCCAAGTGTAAGAGAGATAGAAATATACAGTATGAAGTTCGTTCATTCGAGATCGTCGATATTCGATATGGTGTAAACGTCGTTCGAAAATGTTAACTCATACTACCGATTACAATGAAAACTATTAGTTTAGTGAGCTCACGAAAACTATTATCGTTTTCGTAATTTTAAAACTCGTACTAGGGGTGCGCGTTACTAGTTAAGTCCGTGTAGTGTACATATTTGATCGAGTGCCGTGATTAGCTCGGTCAGTTCAGGTTAGTTGAACGAGTTATTAATTACGTTAGTCCAATCCAAACACGTAAGTAATTACACAAACAATGTGTGATAAATTACTGATTATTTCCAACGGTTAAATAATCTTTTTAATTAACACTATAATGAACATAACAAAAGAAACTTCATTTATTGCCTTAGTTTTTTTTATCAAATTTTCAAGTCTATTCTCTCCGAAATGAATGAAGCGATTTAATAAAACTTTATACGCTTATTTAGGCAAGATATAATACTTATAGCTCTAAATAGTTAGTTAGCTATAACTATTTCGTTCTACTTAGTTAGCAAATAACATTTTTAAAACATTTAATTTAAAAAATATACCTTATTGTAATTTTCTGTTTGTATAATCTTAAAATGGCTCTTATTTAGTATTGATATTGAAATTTTTGAAAATTGAAAGTTTGAAAGATTGATTTAAAAAAAATTGTTTTAAATAGTAGGGACCATTTTCGTAGACCATTTAGTTAAGTCCTTCGAAAAACATCAACCTTGTTCTGTATTTGTATCAACAAAAAAGTATCTACCTTTTCAAATTAAAAACACACAGAGATCATCCATCAAAATTAATGAAAGCCCTAGAAACAAACTGGGACCACAGCGAAGAGAACGCAGTAATCTATCAAACAATAAATACCTACTTCATCACGAAATGTCACAGGAATCGTGTCACAGTGAACCTTACTGTACCCCTAGTACGAGTTTTGATAGTTTTCGAATACTACATTTCGTATCGTTTGCTCCCATACATTTACGTGCAGCGCCCCTAGCGAAAACTTGGAGGAACTGAAATCGGTAGTATGAGCTATTTCGAATCGTAGTATTCGAAAACGAAAAAAGTTTTCGAGTAGTATTTTGCATTTGGGCAGTATGAGTTGCCACTTTGACACGGTGACGGTAGTAAACAAAGACGTTTTCGAAAACTTAAAAAGTTTTGTTACTCGTTGACTAAATTGTCGTGAGAGCGTGTAATCGTCTTGTGATTTTTGTGGAAACTATGATGAAAAGACGGAATTTTGCGATGCGGTTAGCTGCGGAAGCTGTAGAAGCTGACCGTCGTGATGAGGAGCGTCGGGAGCTAACACAGAGGCGGCGGTTATTGGTACCCAGCCGTATCTCCAACACTCACTTTGTGTAGCGGTATCGGCTCACAAAAAAAAGTTTTGCGTACCTCTGTGAGACTCAAATCTCAGGAGCTCTCAAAGAATCACACTGAAGACAAAGGTACTTCCTAAGATTTTTATTTTCTATTGCAAAATAAATATTTAAAAAATATCTAGAACCACTTTGTTTTAATGAGATTTATTATTTACATGTAATTAGTAAGTGCATTGATAAAACGCATTGCATAAAACAATAAATTTACAAGCACTCCAATAATTGTCCCAAATTATGTTAAAGAATAAAGAATTATAGAATGTATGTCCTAACATGGATAGTTATTATACTCTTTGGTCCTAACCTACGATAAATACAATGTCTGTGGATAAATACGATAAACATAACGTCAAACAGATAAAAATAGCAAAATATATTTGTCTCTTTACATTTCTCCAAGTGTAAGAGAGATAGAAATATACAGTATGAAGTTCGTTCATTCGAGACCGTCGATATTCGATATGGTGTAAACGTCGTTCGAAAATGTTAACTCATACTACCGATTACAATGAAAACTATTAGTTTAGTGAGCTCACGAAAACTATTATCGTTTTCGTAATTTTAAAACTCGTACTAGGGGTACTGAACCCTAAGGTCCCGTTTAAGGAGACGCGTAGCGTTGTGCGCCGCGACTTGCAGATTCTACATTTATGAAATGGTTCGGATTTGAATCGAACGGGTCCAAAACACTGTCATAGTAGGAAAACTGCCATGCATCAGCCGAGACTACGACGTTATATTTTCGGAAAATATAAGGCCCCAGGCATCAACCTGGACATTTTGTATTTTTTGTAGGTCCGTCAGTTGAAGCTTCGCCATTCGATTGTCAGAGTAAGGCTCCGCTCTGTGCGGCCACATCGGATCCAGCAGCATCACACGCAAAAATACGAAACAAAAACACAAATATCGATATAACAAAAATATCACTGCACAGCATTCGCAACTAAACGATATCGCTATATATAGTACAAAAATCAAAACTAAGAAAATTTACTTACATTACCAGTAACAGTATAAGTTAACTATCTTATACTTAGAAAAAATTAATTTCGTACAAAATTTGTTAATAATGACTGTAGCATTACAATCGCTTCGAAACTAATGTTGTCTAGACCGTCTTATTTACAAAGACCCAAGTTGCATGCTCTGCAGCAATGTCCGTAGCGTGCTCCGCCGCGAGAAACGCTGCACGCTTCTACATGAAGGCTCTCACACATCGCCATGTTGGAAATGACCGCACGACGCGACGCACTACGCAACGCCCATGACGCCGCATTAACGAACCCTAAACCTTGCCAAATGATTAATTTATATAGGTTGGATCAAGGCTAGTGTATTTTTAGAATCACTTTCTCAATAAAAATTGTAGTGCCCAAAGTTTTCAATGACATCTATTATTGTGTTACCTATTATTGCACGCCATCGTTATGGTAGAATGTTCTGAACTTTTATGCACGAATTTGTCACCAATCTGTACAACATTCTCGCAATAAATTATTTTGTCATTTTTTGACTTTTGACAACAAAATTACCTTGTACGAGTAAGTGCTGCGGTGCAATCAGCTAAAAATTGAACAGAAATATTTTTTTCGAGGAAAAATATATTTTTCCAGACAAGTAAGGGTTCAAATTCAAATTCAAATTCAAAAGTCTTTATTCAAATAGGCCCCAAAGGAGCACTTATGAAAGTTAAAATGACTCTAACTCCAGCGGACCTCTGCAACATTCATCTACCCGAATCACAGACTAAAACTAATGCTGTCTTTATCAGTAAGTAAATTCAGTATAGATCGAACTTAGGCCATTAGACATTCTTTATCGCGGAATTGAAACTATAAATTACTCACTTTATATAATCTTATTTAAAATGGATTTCCGCAAAGTAACGCCTGATTCCACCAAATATATTTTAATTAATTATTACTGTCAATTATTTTACTACGCTTTTCGTACTTGATGAGTTTATTGTACTTGAATTGTTATTAGTAAAATTAAACGTGACATAAAATGATAACAGCAGACAAGATAATGAATCACTTACCGTGTCGAAACATCACACCCCTAAATACCACCACCAAATAAAATTAATCAATGCGATTGCCATCGAGGACGAATAGTTTGTCATCGACTGTTAACTAACCTCCCACCTCCTTCTCACTGCTAGTTATCTGGTGTCCCTCACCCCCTAGGAATCTGGGTTAACGTCGTTAAAGCCAGGGTCTTAGGGTCACTACGGTTTTAAATATGTCGCTATTATGGTGAAAAGTTGCAAGGTTAAAATCAAATACCGTTTAAAACTATACTAATAAGGTAAAGTTAGTTGTATGTATGTCTGTTTGTTAAACAACTTCAAAAAAGGAAGAGGTTTTTCTGTATATTCTTCTTGTTTTCTTTCTGTATTTTATTTCATTCTGTATGTTTTTCTGATATTCTGTATATCATTTTCTTTATTTCTCCGCCAAATGTCACCCGCTTTAAACGATTCATATAATATATACATTATTACATTTTAAAAAATAATTCTAGAACCCCTAAGGTTTGAAAAATAGGGGATGAAATTTCATATATCGTTATATTTGCATCAAAGTTGTTTTTTTTTAATGCAACTTTTTGTTACCTGTACTTTTTGCTACCACTGATCTATGGATTTTTTTGCTCGATTCTAAAAATTCTTGCACTAAAAGGAAGCTACAATTATACCTGAGTACTTACTATAGACTATGTATCACGATACTAAGCATGCGAAGCCACTGGCAAAAGCTAGGCAAACATTATACTAAAAACTTCCCCAACATCACCATGCTTTGAATTATATCATCAGAAATTGTTTTCTTTACTATCCATTATTACTTGCTGTATTTGATTCAAAATTACCACCACTAAGCCATCATAGCTTTAAAAAATATGCAAACAATATATTTACTACACAAAAACATCAACATTCAAAACTTTTCCAGACATCTAAATTGGAAATAAAAAAACAGACGTAACTAAGTGAAAACTGGGCAACGAGACTTTCAACCTTACCCTTACCCTTATAATCAGGTCAATAACACTGTCCTCGTTATACCGTCGGACAAGTGACAACCCTAAACCCGGATGACCGATAACTGGATATAACTGGATAGCCGTAAACCGGGTGTTAACCGGCTCTTAACCTAGACACCTACTGTGTAGGATTTTAGTGTGAGCCCAACCGACATTGTATAGCCTTGCTTAATACACTTAGGTCGAATTCACGAAACGTGAAATGAACACGTTCACGTGATCGTCAGTTCAATTCCCAATTCTGACAGCAGATGTCAAAATGCTCTTTAAAATAAACCGAAGTTATAAAGCTTTGTTAGTGGTAGGACTAACTCTTTTGCGACTGTCCGTCTGGGTTGTTACCATCGCTTTGCTCTTGAAGTCTGCCGCCAAGCAGTAGTGTGCAAGTATTACTGTGTTCCTGTTTGAGGGGCAGAGTAGCCAGTGAAATTACTGGGCTTATGAGACTTAATACCTAATGTCTCATGCAGGGTAACGAGCGCACTGCAGTGTCGCACAGGCCTTTGCGTTTCAAAGTTCTGGGTGGCACTGCAATTGTTACGGACCGACGTTATGCTTACCATCAGGCAAACGACCAGCTCGTCTCGTTACCAAATAACATAATTTTTTTTTTATAATATAGGTTTAGCGCGAGATAGTGCTCAAATGCAAACCTTACCATTATAAAAAAATCCGCGTCAATACACGCAAATAGAACCTTTGATACTTCTGAACTTTCAAGCCGCCCAAAATATCCACCACTATAAATTAGTTATTACAAATTTATTAGGCTTGTTATAGACTAATGTCAGACGACCGACACGTGGCAAGGCCAAGGCTCGTGACGTCACGACACAGTACAGACCTGCTTCCAAATAATGTCCTTGAATGTTATATTTGAAGTCGTTAGTCTTTCGCAGCGGAGTGACTGCGATTTCATTTTTTTATGTGGCGATTTTATTTTATTTCTCCGACAATTCTCAACCGATTTAAATAAATCTTTTTTTTTTATGAGTAAGGTATAATTCAAGGATGGCCCTTTTATAAATTGTATTAATGTTTACTACCCTTCATGGTAAAAAAAAACGGGGAATTAAATATATGCAAATATTATATAGCAAAACGTTTGTGCTTTTTTTTTGTTTGTTTGTTACAGCTAAAGTCTGGAAACTCTGATCCGATTCTATAAATTTTTTCACTCATAGGAAGCCTACGTTGTCCTTGAGTACTATATAGATTGTATTTTGATTCCACGCGTGCGAAGCCGCGTGCAGACGCTAGATTTCTTTTAGAAAACGAATTGATTGACATCATAAAAAATAGAGTCAACAACCCTATCGTTGTGGGTTAGCGATGTGCTTACCATCAGGTAAAAGACCTGCTCGTCTAGTTATCTAATAGTACAAAAAGAAATGTTCTGTTCGTAATAAAATAGAACGCAAATTACCATAGACACAGAATGGAACCATATTTTGTACCAGTAGACCCGCGGACAGAACCTAGTCAGTCATAAAACTTGACATGGTGTATCAAAAGGGTGATCGTTCATCATAATGAAGGCGTTATGAGATAGCGTCGGTACTCTTTTATTTTTCCCATTTTTTAAGGGTGTAATGGAGACATTAGGGATCCATTTTCAGAGACGCTGAATTCTTAACGCAAAACGGATCTTGTTAGGTGTAAATGGGAGGATAATGGCAAGGCAATGTGTTTGGGGAAAATTCGGGGACGCTGTTTGAGGAAAACGAGACATGATATGGCTACTTTATAGTGCGATAACATGCTATATATTATATTCAATGAAAAATAGCATGTAATGACATCATATTTATCTTTTTCTTTATTTGTATACTAGCTGCTGCGAGCGGTTTCAACCACGTGGAGATATTGGATATATTGGGTTTTTTTTTGTTTGCGCGGAACCCTAATTATTTTTCTAAAATTAAAGTAGCCTAAGTTACTCCTTGTAACATCAGCTATTTTCCAGTGAAAGTGATTCAGTTTAAAATTGTCAAAGCACAACAAAGACAAAACATTGCTTTACAACCGTTATACTCTGTTTATTATATCTTTATCTGTATATACACGAGTGTAGTGCCGCACAGAAATATGTCATTCAAGTTTTAAGAGCTACTTCAATTTTTCACAGCCAGTCGTCTTCGTTCAGGAATAATACCTAGCTATAATCGTTTAATTTCCAACTTAATTTACTAACAAACTTAACAATATTGTTCAGAAAGTTATCCTCTACTAAATTTCAGCTGGTGTACAAAACGATATACCAAACTTAAAATCAAAACTTTACAAGCATTAATAATTTATTGATCGGATAAAATATGTTTAATTATTGAGGAACTTCAACAAAGTAACGCTTTTATAGCTGAAATTAAGGCTGATAGTAATTAATGTATACCTACTCTGGCAGTATTCTGTTGGAACACAACGTAATCCGGTCACGATAGCGCCTGGCGGTGGAACACAGTACATAACCTAATTCCAAACACATGCCATGTTTTCGCTGTGACATATCTCCGTAAATGTGTAAGATACCTTTCAATTAAAACGAAAGACATTTTTATATAAGCTGAAGACTAGGCTCGGGTATAATTTGCTTTTTTTACCGTTGGTGTATCATTTAAGAATAAATACAATTTAGACGAAAATGTAAATGCCAATTCCGAGTGAACTTGTGAGATGGCAACGAGATTTCTTTTTATATTTATTTTAGTGATAACATAATTTTACACCAACAGAAAACTTTTACTTGAGTAGTGAAATTAACATTGTTTTGTGATTTATTATAGAAATATTGGGAGATTATTAATTAGCAATAAATTGAAGGTTCTACGTAACTTTTACCGTATTAACAGGAACACAAAATCAAATATTTAAACATTTCTTTGCGTGACATTGGTTCGACTAAAATAATAATACTAAACTTTACTATTTTGTTGCTTGTACTAAATGCTTCATCTTAATCTTATTACTGTAACATCTCATCGAATGTCTAATAGCGATTACACATCTCTTGTTCAGTTAGATATAAAACTATTTGTCTCACCAAAACAATTTTAAGGTACAAATTTAACCACAGTCTACTACAATCCTTGTTATATTTTATTGCACCAAACAATCTTACCAGTGAACCCCAACCTAGTACTATTTATTATGTGTTCTGTGCCGCGACTCACTTTTGTGAACCTGAACTTATTTTTTATTGAATTAATACTAGAACAGAAAGCGTTCTAGGAGACAAATGTTATTATACTTAGCATAAAAGACTTTTTGACTGATATAGAATTGAAATAAATTATTGTTTACTATTTTGATTTATTTTGTTGACTGTGTGACATTATTTTTAATTTAATTGTTGGTTTTTTTATATTCTTGTGAAATTTTTTACCTTTTATTTCGTTCACTGAAGTATTGACTGATATTATTGTAACATGGCACACTTCAGAATTTGTACGCCTATTGCGACAAAACATATTGACCACATTATTTTAGTTTGAGATCTGCATGCAAGATGAATTGTATTTATTGATGATGTATGTAACCTACAATTGTTTTTTTCAAATTAAATATCTTTATCTCTTTATCTTTATCTCTTTATCTTTATCTATTTATCTTTATCTCTTTATCTTTATCTCTTTATCTTTATCTCTTTATCTTTATCTTATAAGCATTCGATTGCACTACAAAATAAAAACTAATGCGAGCTTAGGTACTGTCTCCAAACCTACACAATTCCGCTGACACGACATCGCCTAGCTAGTGACTGTGGGCGCGGTGTTCAAGGACAGCCTGACTTGATGACGTCACCCGCGTCAGATTAGGTGCTGTGCACGCAGCTTTACATCACAAATTAATTCTTGCGAAAATGTTTGTGCGGAAAAGCTTCTGTAAATGTTTTAGCAAGAGATTAATGCTTTAATGCGTTCTTCCTGACAAAACGCTGCGCCTGGCTATTAAAAGCAAAATAAACATATTTTCGGCTTCATTTTCGTTCAATCAACATGAAAATCACAGATCATAGAAACAAGGAGATGTGGTAAGGCGTACGTAGTGGGTGCGAACGCATCAGGCCCAAAAAAGGCCAGATACATTTAATCGAATTCACTTTGCAGACGGCTTTGCTGTCCCATTTTTTTGCCTGTGGACTATTAATAAGTTTATTTGTGTGGCTGTAAGTCTCTTATAGGAGTTTTGGCGGGAATGCGAAAATGTGCTGTTGTTGATTTTGTGTTATTTACTAAAACTTATGTTCTAACGAGTGTTAATGTGTAATAATGGTGGATTATTAACCATTAAGTGTTCGTAAACGTGCGTTGAGTGAAAGGCAAATAGTACAAAGACGAAAAACGTGTATTTTCGTATTCTATCCAAAACTCCATAGAAGCGTTCAGTAAAGTATCCACCGCTTTACTGAAGCCTCATTTCGACTCGACCACGCTTAGACTAAACTTTAACGTGACTTTGACGACTTATATAGAGATTTATTATAACTTGACACTGGCTAAATACGCAAATCGCGTGGAGCCAAAAACAAAACAAAAAAAAAAGTCTCTTATAGTGTGAATAGAAAATGAGATAGGTGTGCCGTACTTACAGATTTTGCATTAAGCGGTTTAGCGGAATGGTGAAAAAAATTTATGAAAAACGGAGACATATTTTGAACGCGAATGCGCATATCTCCCTTGTTATCTGATCCGATGTGAAAATCAACGTGAAATAATGGAATTAAAAAAGACCTGCGCACTAAGCAGCTGTGGCTGCCGTAGCTAAAATATTGAGTAAAAGCCAGTAAATCTTGTGGCCGCATAATGCACGTGCCACAAAGATCCATCATAGAACCGAGTGGCTGCGGAAACCAGGCTGCGTAGTGTACTGGAAGCCTAACTGATAGCCAGATAAACGTATAACAAAGTAATTCTACAAGAGTTCCGTCCGAGAACCTTTCATAGCGCTGGTTTTACTCGAACATGGCAGGAGTTCCTTTTTTAAATCAGTCCTGTTTAGGTACCTACTTCATCATCCTAGTACGTCATCGAACACAACAGTCATAAAGGGTTGTGAATTCTCTTTTATTTCTCCAATAAAAGAATCTAATTACAAAAAGATATAAAACGCACTTTACAATCTTTTTACTGTTGCGTTTCGAGATTTTATTTGAAAATCAAATTGTACCTCCGAAAGTAACGTCTGCTTTCCTGTAGCATACATACCTACACACGCATCACACCATCTCATATATTATATACTACTTTCCTACATTTAGGACCCTAGGCTACTCTTTCATGTATTAGCCAATTTTGTATGTTTTTTATACTATTTGATAACGAGACGTGCAGATTGTTTGGCAGATGGTAAGAATAACGCCAGCCCATAACAATTGCAGTGCCACTCAGAAGTTTGAAACACAACGGCCTGCGTGGCATGTACCGGATGGATATGTACCAGAATAAATTTAAGTACAAGAATTGCTCCTATAAATTTATTAGCTGTAGGTACTGTAAGAATAAAGGTAGAGCATGGTATGGTGCTGGGTGCAACGCTATGACGTCCTGAAGTCAGTGCTACGCCGTAGTCGTCCCAGCGCTACGCAAGGGGAAGACGCGGCGAAGGACACCAGTCCTCACTGAACTACGAGCGATAATACACGTGTCAATTATTCAAAGCGGGTGTCTCATTTCTGGACCTAACAGTACCTATATAGGTAAATTTCTTTATTTCATTACAATTATTTGTATGTATAGGATATCGTTAGAATCCTTACATCATCCCGAGTGACACTGACAGGGAGAGTAGTGTTTTTTAATTAAAAAATTGTCAGAACGTAATAAAGAGTTTTACGACCAAAAATATAAATAAATAAAAGCACACAAAATTCAATTAAATCGTATAGAAATTTAAATAAATTTTATCGAGTTCCTCCAGTCTGGCGCGCCGGGAAAACTCCCAGTTCATTGGTTCCAAACAAAAACTTGTATAATTTCGGAGAGAACTGATGGAACCATTTTATTTTCGAGTATTTGAAGAGTTCTAGATTCAATTGAATTTGGGTACTCATCACGGCCCCTTGTGTGTATTTTAATAAATCAAAGATAAAAAATTATAGAGATGGAAAATATTTTTGACAATTATTTCTTTCAACAAATAATTTATTTTCAGCTTCTCTTACCATGTAACAAAATCGCTATTTGTTTCGCTTGAATAGGTACAAAAATTAATAGGTTTTCTTTAATACAAGCTTCAATGGACAAAGGTCGGGGGAAATTATTTACATTAAAAAACCTTTAACCAGCATTGTTTACCTACATAAGCTCCTAAGGCAGATCCTGTAAACAAGCTACTACAACGAAAATGGTACATTGAATATTTATGTACTTATTTATTCTTGAAACGGCTAATAATTTCCAAGGCAGCGTGGGAGTGTGATAGACGGATAGGTGGTGTAAGGGAGGGAGCGCGAGAGGCAAAATAAGATTAGGGTGTAAAATTATGACATCATCTGCCACAAGGCGTGTTTATAAAGAACAGAATTAGTGGCCTGGAAAAGAGTGGTGGTTTTAAGAAAACGAGCGTATCATTTTTAATCTGAGATAAAATGACGTAGCTTCTGCGAAAAACTCTTCTGAAGGAAAGCTATGATACAATATTGTTTAATAGGAAGATATTTATATTATATTATATACTAGCTGCTGCCCGCGGTGTCACCCGCGCTGAGATTTTGGATTTCATGGTTTTTATTTTTTTGCGCGGAACCCTAATTATTTTTCTAAAATAAAAGTAGCCTAAGCTGCTCCTTATAACATCAGCTATCTGCCAGTAAAAGTCCCGTCAAAATCGGCCCAGCCATTTCAGAGATTACCCGGAACAAACAGACAGACAAAAACTTAAAAAATGGTTGTTTTGTGATAATTAGCGTATATACTTTCATATGCATTTGGTAAACAGCTGTTATTTTTTTATGTTTTTGATATTATAAACAGACACTTCAATTGTATATTTTTATAGATTATATATTTCTTCTTCTTCAGATTATGGATTTTAAACGCTGCATGACGTTTTTCTGCCACTGTCTTAATATGTTATACAAAGTTTGAATAAACACATCTAGGTACTTCTGAAAAATGCGTACTTATGTTAATTCAATCTGCAGATGGAGTCTGCATAAAACTTTTGTATAAAAACTTAATTCAAAACGTATGTAAAATAATAGAAGTGAATCATATGAGACAGCTATAAAAACATACAAAATTCATATAAAATTCCATCTCAAGAAAATAATAAAAATAAGAATACATCTTCAGGTGCCCTCACTGACAATATAAAACAAATTGGATAAATGCGAGTCTATCCTTGCGCTGGCAGGGTTCCGTAACCTAACAAAAGTTTTATTATTTGAAATAGGCTTACGTTTCACCGCGATCTCACCTGATGCTAAGCGACAATGCGGTCGACGATAGCACGTTTGCGTAGAAGAAACCTAGATTATACCTATTAGGAAACACTGAGGCTGGCAAAGAATTCCACTCCTATAATAAACTTAAACGCAAAAGTTTTAAGTTCATTTTATGATCTTTAAGGTAAATTATTCTAAGCTAATTATTTCGACGTTTTCTATATTCGGTGTTTAAACATAAAATTTATTTATTTAAACACGCATTTTAGTTTGGTTCTTAAATTATTTTGCAAACTCAAACCGTTTTTAATCTAAGTTTTCTCATTAAACTCCAGTTTCGGTCGTAGTTTTCGATCTAAAAAGTAATTTAAAAGTAAGCTCTAATGAACAAAAGATTAAACAAAATGTTTAGACAAAAATTTACCCTCTTATAAGCTACAGTCTCTGCTGCCGTAGAAGATTGTACATATACTTATCTATTAATTAACAGATTTTTTTTTACCCATAGTGGAGATTTTCTTAGTTATCCAATATTGTAAAAACTTGACGGTCAATGACATAACTAGAAATTTATATTTGAATCATGTCATCGTTGGTTAGCGATTGAATCACTAGTGCTGTCATTGGTTGGCATTCGCCGAGTTTGTTTGCATTATTGGACTACTAATGAAACTTCCACCATAGATATAAATGATTCTTCCTCCTCTTCCTTCTTGCTCTTGTCCTATATTTCATGGTGCCGGCGCAGTAAGTACGTCTATACAGACAAACTTCTTAAAGGGTTTAAGCAATTTAAAAAAATATGAAATTACGAAGTGAATTTCTATTTCAAGTCAAGCTTATACGTGTAAAATTCAAATATCTATTCTAATTCGTTTTGGAGCTACAAGAATTGAATCGAAGGACAACTAAGTACCTTTTGGGCACGGAACTCTAAAAACAAAACAAAAAAAGGCTACTGTAAGACTGTAACAACGAAAATTCATAAAGGCGGTACACATAAAGTTTTATAGGGAGTAAAACCAGCCGAGTGGATAGTGTAGAATGGCCTAAGACGGCGACTTTTATCCGAACACTGAAATTTGTTCTACTTTTATTACAGTGCTTTCGAAAGATTTCAATACAAAAAGCCACTTTTTTAACGCCTAGGCGGCGACTGATTGTTCTTTTAACATCAGTGTTGGTATGAAAATTATTGAGTTTCACTCGCGATTGATGTCAAAAAATCAAGATACCTATAAAACAATTTTTTATACTTGTACAACCACTACCGGTAATTGAAAAATATAAAATGTGTGAGTGCTTATGACTGATCAGTCAGTCAGATCAATCCTATGACTGATAGAGAAAAACTCTTTATTTGCACACTAGTACTACAGTGAAAAATACAGAAAATATAAAGAAACTTATTTTAACTTAGTTAGTTACTGATGTTACCATATTAAAATTTTCTCATACAAACTTCGTTGACGTTGAAGCGATAACGATTGCAGAGTTCGAACTGCTTCAAAGCGAATGCCATGTTTCTGGTTTGCCATACGAACTCAGCATCTGCGGCGGGTAATCCATTATTTTGCCGTGTATATTTATATACAGGATGATATTGTTAGGTGGAGCAGTTAGGATAAGGTACCACCGTTGGAGCTACTCAAAAGCGAAAATAAGGACAGTCTACTAAGAATTGAAGCTTTCAGTGATTTCCAACAGTGTGTGACACGTTTATTGTGATTTCTTACATTTTTTATAGTACTTTTCAAGCCTTAGTTGGTCTGATTGAGTGTTTTGATCTTTATACGAAACGGACAACGATTGGCATCAAAAGAAGTTTTCGTGTAAAAAGTCCGCTTTTAGCTGATTATACGTTTTTTTTTTCTAAATATGTGGAGGTAAACCAAAACTACTTCAAAAATTGAAGACGGCTTCTAAGAACGTTTTCGTATCCTTACCCCTTGCCCCGTTTCAAAAACACACCCTGTATAATAATCGTAAGCGCGCAAGTATGAAAATAATCCATCAACAATCCACCTAGGAACTGTCACCGATCCGTTACCGCCGTTGTTCTTTATGCCTTATTCAGTTTATTTGTTTATTCTTTTGTTTTACTTATTTACCTTATACTTTTTCTCTACTTAGAAGCGAGGCTTGGAAAATGGTTAAAATTTTAAACCGGTAACGCCCTAAGTGCATGTCGGAAATAACCAAGGTTTACTTTCATTAACTTCGTATTGTTAGCTTCGCTCGTTTACTCAAGCACTCAGTTATTGTTACTTAACAACAGTTTTTGGGCACTCGCCCACAGGACCTCCCAACACCCCTTATAGTCCTGCCCAAGCCACCATAAGCCTAGCAATACAGGCTTGATCAACATCTTAAAGAAAATAGAAAGGATACACTCAGCTGTGACACGTAGACTCGTTGCTTCTGTAGTCCACAAGCACACCGAACAGCGAACACGCAACGCGCGGCGCTCCACGCGCCTCGCGACCTCTAGTTGTAGAAGACGTCCGCTCGGCTCGAGAGCCGAGAGTCAACTGCCCAGAGAATATAACGCTACCGACTAAGACAACTTCTGACAGCACCCCAACATGACAGTTCGATTGTCAAATGTCACTGTGTTACCATTTCACTAATTCGATCGACACCCAAAGACTAGATATTTCGATACCGTCAACATTACAAATAACACTTGTTTCTCAGATTTTCCCTAGATGGCGCTTTATACAAATTCTCAGACTGCGACTACCCGACACGGCCATTCTGCAATGACACACGCCCTCGTGTGTTAATCTAATTAATTTACCCGTGACTCTACCAGCAACTACCAGTCTCACTGGTTCGGTGTCGACGCGTGACGTCAGCCCGCTTGACCCGCTACTCGTGTAACTTTCCCGTCCTAACCTGGCCATCCTGCCCCATGTCGCGCTCGACATGGTTTTCTCCGGACATACTGCACGATCTTCTTCAATCTTTCTATGACAATTGCTATGAAAATATTTTGAATACCAGTGACTCACAGGAATTTATTTATATTGGAGATTTCAACACTCTTGGATTAACTAGGTTTAAAGAGCTTAATTCATTAGTTATGACGGCTAGCCCGCTTACAATCAGAAGTCCCATTTATTATGCGACACCGTGGTCGTCTGACAGCTCAAACAATTTAATAGCATACAAACAATTCAATTGCCCTGTAGTTTGGAGACCCCACCATGCCACTCACACTCTCAGAATAGAACGCGTCCAGAAGAGGTTCCTATGACATTCATGTTACGCTGCCAAAATTCACAAAAAAAAATCATACTATGTATAATTAGATTTCTTCCAGACATCTTCTCCAGAAAAACGAAGAAAACTACTGGACCTATTTATTATTCCCACACAAAGGTTTCAACCATTAAAATTTTAACTTTAGAATACCCCGTAGAATACCACGACGCACAGTTTCACTGCCTGTCCCACCTTCTCGCTCCATAGTCTACGGCAGCAGGTAGCTCTCCAATTCCCAGATTGTGCAGAACATCAAATGAATGGTTCGGTACCGGAAAATCCCAACTTCTCAAGAAAATCCCAAAATTAATTTTTCACAATTCTGTAAACCATTATACAACAAGCACCTATGTTAAATGTTACTCTTTTTTTTATATTTAATTTTACCTGTTGTAATGTCCACCTTTAATTGGTTGTGAATTTAGCAATTTGTACTCTCTACAACTCGGTTATAAATTATGTCATGTTTAGCTAAGAAACAATGTAACAATTGTTGGTGAACCAAATAAATAAATATCTAATGCAAATAACAGTGTTCTCGACCTAGCACCGGCGACTCCTGATGTTCAAGTTTACAGTGCAGATCCCCTAAGTCCTAGACTCCCATCATCTGGCGATTGTCTTAGATATAGATAATAATTCGGGTCCATCTGTCAAATCTTGAAAACCTAAATTCCAAAAACGATCCAATCCTAACAAATGTCTGCACTCCGAGGTCAAGTGTGAACTGTCTGAAACAGACTCAGATTCTGCGCTCTCAACTTTTGATATTTTATTTTATCAGGAACAGCAAACAACCACAGTATACGTAATAATTTGTGAAATACACAAAATAAACTGACAATAGTGCAGCCCATAACACCATTCACTGATCAACACAAACAGTTTCACACAATTCCGCCAGGATAAACATTGAGAAAAAAAAATAGATTTATATTACACTGAGTGAAAGATCGATTCCCGCATACTAGTAGGTGATGATAATACAATATACATAAATAACAAAAATTAAGTTTCCTGGTAGAACAATAACTATGTGAGTGAGAAGGGCATGTAACGTCCCACCGTGAAATCAGCTTCATAAACTACTGCCATTTTAAAACTATCCAAACCAAGTACAAAGATATCAATGTTTCATGAAGATATTAATGATATTGTCGCGGAACCAGACAAACTACATGCTGCGCTCAACGCGACAATAACGAAATATACACCCTTGTCAAAAAAAATTGATAAAAAAGCTACGAACCGACCTCAGCGACAAACCACTGAACCGACTTTGATGAAACCCCCATGGGATCAATCCGAAAGTACATCCCTTCAAGCAAAAAAAAGAATTTTCCAAATCGGTTTACAAATGACCGAGATCTGTGGCAACAAACACAAAAAAAAAAAATACCCGACGAATTGACAACCTCCTCCCCCCTTGGAAGTCGGTTAAAAAAAACTATCCTGTTTGGTTCAGCCCTGCACCGAAACGCTGCCTAGAGCGGAAGTACAAATATCATATACCTTTAAATAGTTAACCCTCTTGAATACGACAGTTTCTCATACTATAGTCTGAAAGGCAAAATCCCTCTCGATAGCTGCTACAATGGTTCCACAAAATCAACAGAGGATTCCTTGCAAGTCAATTATGCTAAAGCACTTTGGAGGTTTGTTAGTAGCAAAAAAAAAACCGTGAACTCTATTCCTTTAAACACGACGTATGCGAGACTATTCTCCAGATATTTTAGTTGTTTTTGAAAACACAACTAGCGTTGTAAATCGTAATATATCAGATAATATTTACAATCACAAAAATACCTTAAGCGATATATATTTCGCAAAAGAAACGATTCTTCTTAAAAATCAAAAACCTGGATACTGTCAAAGACGAAATTTCTATCATACATGTCGAAACATGTGCCAAAGAACTATGCTCACCCACCGAAATTTTATTCAATAAATCCATTCGGTTTGATAGGTTTCCCACTCTTTGAAAAGTAGCTCGCGCCATTCCCATTCTCAAATCGGGTGATAAGACCCTTTTATTATAGTACTACTCTATGGATAAGACTCACTGCGAGAACCACAGACCTACAAGCACACTGTCACGCTTTGCGAAATCATTCGAGAGCGTCGTTTAAGAGAGCAAATTCGACGAAAAAGGCCAGATTTGGGGAAAGAAAATTCTTGGATTTTGCACCACGATAATGCGCCTACGTACAAGGCCATCATAGCGAATGAATTTTGACCAAAAACTCAACCAATACCCTCGAGCAAACCATCTTATTCACCAGATATGGCTCCAGCCGACATCTTTCTTTTTTCTAAACTCAAATTACCACTTCGTGGCACCAGTGAATGAAAATTCAGTAGAATACATAAAGGAGAATTCGTGGCAAGAACTAAACTCAATTCCGGAAAAACGTTTAAAAATGTTTTGATTGATTGGATTATTCGAAATATAGCAAGCGGAGCAACTGACAAGCGAGCGGAATAAGAGACTACCACTACTCGCGTCACTGTTCCAAGTTTCGACCATACCACTGTATCGTTTCTGAAGGAGCATATTTTGAAGGCGATAAAATAACTTTGGATGAATAACTAACGGTTTGTGTATCATTGGTCGTTTCCCGGTAGTTTCTTAACAGAGTAGTACAGGTTAAACAACCTCACATCAACACAACAAAAATGAAACCCACAAGAACATACAACTTCCACAAAGACACCGTATCTAAAAGTCGCCTGAATTTGATGACTCTTTTTTTTCATTCAATAGTAGTTCAATTGATATAACCAGACCTCACATTCCAATGAATAACAAAAAGATTATGACAACTATTCACTCAAAAGAAATGATATGAAATGAAAATATTTATTTGTAATAATCAATCACTTAAACATTGATTAAAAACTCGAAAATCTAGCATAATTGTTACAAATTGGCCCAAAAGCAGATCTTCACGGTCAACGAAAAATTCATCTATTCGGCATAGTCCCACGGCCCGCGATGAACAAGTGACCTCAGACGTTCCGTCAAATTTGCAGCGCACCTTAGCGCAAAAACGCATTGAATGACATCACAAAGAAAAAATGGAGACAACATCTCAATTCCATTCGCGTCGGCTTCCTGACCAAATCTTTTAAAATAACTATCGAATCAAATTATTAGCTGAATTGGATACTTTGTGGTCATCGAACTAAGAATAATGTGAAACAGCAAACGAACAACCGACAACCAGTCCTCAACAAAATTAACATGATATCGCATGGTTCGGAGAACCCTGTCCTCGACAAACTTAGCACAGAACAGCACAGTTCGAAGGCCCTTGTCCTCGAAAAACTTGGCACAAAATAGCATGATTCGGAGGCCCCTGTCCTCAACAAACTTAGCACGAAATAGAATGGTTTGGAGGCCCTTGCCCTCGACAAACTTAGCACAAAATAACATGGTTCGGAGGCCCCTGTCCTCGACAAACTAAGCACAGAATAGCATGGTTCGGAGGCCCCTGTCCTCGACAAACTAAGCACAGAATAGCATGGTTCGGAGGCCCCTGTCCTCGACAATCTTATCACAAAATAACAAGATATGGAGGCCCCTGTCCTCAACAAACGAATTGAAAGAACAATCATGTGAAAAAAACTTGACAGTGGAATAAAGCTCAGTCCCTATAAAAACAAATCCATCTAACCAGGAATCGTAACATCTTTAAATTAAGTTGTCAGCACTTTTGTGGAATTTTCTAGTCACTGGGCGTTGATTCGCCCCACTTCTGATGTCGGAAATAACCAAGGTTTACTTTCATTAACTTCGTATTGTTAGCTTCGCTCGTTTACTCAAGCACTCAGTTATTGTTACTTAACAACAGTTTTTGGGCACTCGCCCACAGGACCTCCCAACACCCCTTATAGTCCTGCCCAAGCCACCATAAGCCTAGCAATACAGGCTTGATCAACATCTTAAAGAAAATAGAAAGGATACACTCAGCTGTGACACGTAGACTCGTTGCTTCTGTAGTCCACAAGCACACCGAACAGCGAACACGCAACGCGCGGCGCTCCACGCGCCTCGCGACCTCTAGTTGTAGAAGACGTCCGCTCGGCTCGAGAGCCGAGAGTCAACTGCCCAGAGAATATAACGCTACCGACTAAGACAACTTCTGACAGCACCCCAACATGACAGTTCGATTGTCAAATGTCACTGTGTTACCATTTCACTAATTCGATCGACACCCAAAGACTAGATATTTCGATACCGTCAACATTACAAATAACACTTGTTTCTCAGATTTTCCCTAGATGGCGCTTTATACAAATTCTCAGACTGCGACTACCCGACATGCATGTGAATTTTTCTTGTCGGTTTTTTTCTACCTTTAACCACTATTGAACGATTTTAAGCGAGGCTTATTTGTAAAATGGTTTCGTTTTATATACCGGTTTTTAACGGTTTAAGACGGTGACGTCAGTGTCTGATGGTGTACGGTTGGGCTAGCGGTGCGAGAGCGGCCTGCGGGGGCTACGAAAATCCCTCCCCCACTTAGCCTCGTCCCAACCTCTCGGCCAATGATCGGGATAATAAACCGGTTTTTAAGGTTTTCAATTTGTGGTTAACGAATTTATTTCTCATAAAGAACATAGTTCACTTACAATGAGTTTAAAACTAGGTTATAACTAATTATTAGATTACTATCTACTTAAATAGTTACTTTATCTAATTGTACATCCAGATAATTATCAATTTAAATCTACTGACTCCAAAATATATTTTCTTAATTTTTTCTTAAAAAGAGACAGCTTCTTACAATCCTTGAGGTCATTAGGTAGTTTGTTAAATAGTTGTGCACCCTCAAACATTATATTTTTATTACCATAATTAGTTCTGGGATTTCTTACTTTTAATTTGTTTACATTTCTTAGGTTATGTTTGTAAGTCTTTTTTGTAAATGTTATTTGTGTGTGTATGTCATTTGAAAATATTTTTTTTACTAATATGCATGTTGAATTAACGTACAGTTGTTTTAAATGAAATATTTTTGTTTCTTCATAAAGGGCACGGGTGTTTGTCAAGTAATCATAGTTAAAAAGTACTTTTACGAGTTTATTTTGCGAGATTTGAAGATCTTTAAGATTAGTTTTAGCAGCACAACCCCATATTTCAATAAGATACTCTAAATGAGACTTTACTAGTGAGTTGTATATAGTCATACGGACTTTTCGGGGTATACATCCAACCGCTCTTCGTAATGCTCCTGTTACTGATGACACCTTTGACCTAATATATTCGATATGTGCTTTCCAATTGAGTTTGTCATCTAGATAAAGACCAAGATATTTTTCTTTATGGGAGCGGTGAATAACTACATTGTCGATAGTCAATGGCACGTATGGCGGAATTTTCTTATTTTTGGCCAAAAAGATCATGTATGAAGTCTTCTTGGCATTGACAGTTAAAAGGTTGCTCTGACACCAGATGTTAAATTTATGTAAGTCTGTTTGTGCTTTGTTTACTATGTCAGGCAAGTTACGTCCGAAGTAGAAAAGGCAAGTGTCATCAGCATACAGGGTTATATGCCCCATTAATCCTATTTTACTGACATTATTGACATAAATCAAAAAAAGCAACGGACCCAAGACTGATCCTTGAGGAATACCACAGACAATCCTCTTACGGTCACTTTCATGATTTCCCATCTTCACCACTTGATACCGATTTGATAGGTAAGATTCAAAAATCTTTAGAGCTATACCCGTTATACCTAAATCTCTAAGCTTACGTAATAGTATGTTATGGCTAATAGTGTCAAATGCTTTTTTAAGATCAATAAATACGCCTAAACAGAAACATTTGTCATCGATATTATTCTTAATTTTTGTTATTAAATCTATTGTTGCTGATAATGTATTAGACTTTGGTCGAAACCCGTATTGTTGTTCGTATAAAAAATTTAATTTTGACAAATGGCATTCCAGTCTATTATATAATATTTTTTCAAAAATTTTAGATATTACGGGTAGGACAGAAATAGGTATATAGTTTCCGGGTTCAGTCTTGGTGCCAGATTTATAAATGGGAGTGACTTTAGCCATTTTTAAGCTGTCAGGAAATATTCCTGTGCTCAGGCAATGGTTTACGCTGCTGCTTAATGCTTGCGCAATTCAGTTGCGCAATTGTCAGTAAGTCGATGTTGAAATCACCCATAACAAGGCATCTTTTGCGTTTTTCTAACTGTTGTGAGTAGGTTTCCAAAAATGATTTCGTGTTCTTTTTATCAGGTTTATAAATCGCACCGATATTCATGGCAAAGCGATGTAAATATACCCATACATAATGGATTCCTTCACTGTAACATTCTTCTGACAGGTCGTATTTCAAACTATTATGTATATAGATAGATACTCCTCCCCCTCTTTTGTCTTTTCTATAACTGTAAACATGTGTATAATTAGTCAAGTTGAAGTATCCAGCTTCCGATTCCGATGTAATCCAAGTTTCTGTTAATATGATCAGATCTATTGTACTCTTAATTGCTTCCAAAGTACACTTCAGTTCATCAAACTTTCCTTTACTTTTTATACTGCGTATGTTCGCATAAAAGATCTTGACTGAAGATGGGTGAAATACTATATTTTCGTAAGTCGATTTGACGTAGTGGTTAATGTTATTTTCAGAAAGTGTACTTATTAATGACTGATTTATTGATCTACTAAGTTTTTTGACGGTTTACTCATAATCCTTGGGGTTCCCTTAACATACTTTATTATAAGGTTCGTTTCGCCATCACGCTCTCGGCTTAGTAATTCTTCTTTTAGATTTCCGAACGAAATAATCTAAAAAACTGTTAAATACCATTACTAAACGGTTATTTACAAACCGGTTCCAAGCCTTGCTTAGATACTTCTATTATGTTAACTTTCCTAGTCATCACCATCATGATCAGCTGGAAGACGTCCACAGCTGAACATAGACCTCACCCATAGAACGCCACTTGGATCGGCTACTCGCCTCTTGCAACCAGCTGTTCCCCATGGATTTGGCTAGATCGTCGTTCCACCAGTAATGGGAGGCTTACACTGCGTCTTCTGCTTCGTGGTCGCCACGCGAGAACCTTTTTCTCCCAGCGGTTATCGGTTCTGCGAGCGATGTGGCCTGCCCACTGCCATTTCAACTTTCTAACTTTGAGAACTATATCGACGACCACGAAATTCAAGAGTTTAGAAGCAATTTTTCTAGGCCTTCTTCAAGCATTTTCAGATGATGACAGTTATATTAAAAAAATATATACTTCTAGTTGTTTTTATATCTGCGTAGCTGACAACCAGCTCGTTTTTAACACGGAGCCGAGATTACTCGCAGCGGAGCCGCAACCAAGAATTCAACACCTTTTAGTTGATTATTTTGTTCAATCTCATTTCCTTCACAAAATATATCTAAAGGCCAAGTTATATTACAACACTGCGAATATAGGAACATTTTCTCGTTTTTCACTTTTAATTTTTATTGAATAGAGAAAAACATTTTTCAAAATTATAGATCCATTTCATCCATTTAACTTATTCGTAGAATAACTAATTCAAATGATCACAAAACAAAAACTGCTTTTTATTTAAGTACCAGCTGCTGCCCGCGGTTTCACCCGCGTGGAGATGTTGGATTTTATGGTTTTTATTTTTTTGCGCGGAACTCTAATTCCTTTTCTAAAATTAAAGTAGCCTATTGATATTACAAACAGACGCTTCTATTTTATTTATTTGTTTAGATTATTCTAAAAACTTTTTGCGTCGCTCCATAATAGCGGTGATTTAAAAAACGATCAACGATCATATAAAAAGATCCTTATAAAGATGACCTATACGCCTATATATATATATATGTAAACTAGACATTTGGTCCATACATCATAAAGCGGTACAGAAAGCGGATTGTATGTACATTGTACATTGTGTGCGTGCAATGCTATTCCGTTGAGCTAAATAAGTACCAGCAATTTGGCTACGCATCTCATCAACCAAGCGCTCCGACCTAATTTTGAAAATAATATGTACTCCCGGCCTCCACGGACCTAATTCTTCAGCGCCAAACTTAGTATAATTAGTATTATACAGTTATACACCCGTAGAACAGAAATATGTACTATAAACAGTAGTGACCGACTGAAAGTTCGGTTTCGGTTTCGGCCAGTTTCGGCCAAGAAATCTAGTTTCGGCCGTAGTTTCCGTTTCGGCTAGAAAATGGCCGAAACTTTCGGCCGCGCCGGAACTCGAGTGTTCGTGAATTATCTTGGTCGTTCGGCCAACTTCGCGGCTAACACGTCCTCGCCCGCCGCGCCGCGATTATTTACTTTAACATATATGTTTAGTTTAGGTATTATACAGGTATTATTACATAAAAAATGACAAAAAATATATATTTGTTACGTACTTTGATGATTTGTCTTTTTATTTTATTTAACACTCCTTAACTGTCTGTATGTGTATGTAGATAAATGTGTGAAAAATACACTAGATATCAGTATAAAATAGAAATTTTAATATGTGTATGTAAGTTTTGGTTTCGGTTTCAGTCGAAACTGAAAGCCTGAACGAAAGTTCGGTTTCGGTTTCGGCTGAAAAACTTGTTTCGGTCGGACTCTAATAAAAAGTAAAGCTACACGAAATACAACACTGAAGTAGTCCATATAAAATATGAAACAAAGTCTGCAACAAACTTTCCTTCTACATCACCGTTAAACAAAGTTGAGCTGTTATCTACAATATATTTTCATAACATAAAGCCTGTTTTCCCTTGTCTGTTTATTTCTCCTTTATAGCTCTTATTTTCACACATTAGGACTTTATTTTCAGACAAAAACCTTCTTGCTCGGCTGTACCGGCTTACGACTCCTTAAGAAGCCTGGGGCAGCGTGTTTTATGGTACTCGAATGTCTGGACTAAAACTAGTATAGTACTTATAACAGACGGCTCTGAGGCTAAGTTGGTAGTGACGCTGCCTGCAAAGCGAGGGGACCGGGCTCGAATCCCGGTCGGGGCAGATTTTGCGTGGTAAACATAATGTCTTTACGGGTCTTGGAGGTCTGGTTTCCATGCCACCTGCGACACCTAAGGATATCTAGTACACGGGTATGCTCAACTGAAGCATTATAGCAGGCGATGACTTCACATGTTGATTCACAGGTTATATCGTTTCTATTTATTTATAGTAAAATGATTGAGGCGACGCGTAACCAATACGTGCTCAACGGATAACCATTGCGACTCAACGAGGCAATGCCGCCAGCATGCGGGATACGCTTCCAACTGGTAGTGGGCTAGAACATTTGGATTATCTATAGGCCTACTTAGATTGATTATTCAACTGTTTTTGTAGCTAGGTTAGATGTAGTGCTTATTTAGGTATTAGCTTATTAATAAAGGCTTTTAGCCAATAAAAAAACTAGTTAAAAAAGGCATTTAGACATTATTATTTATTTGACATGTTTAGTCAGTGAATTTAGTGGGCTTAAGGGATTCCAGACACAATGGAAAATCTATATTTGTCGCGTTGATCCTCCAGCAAACGAACCTGCGGCGCAAGTACGGATCTTTTCGGTCGATAAAATTCGATAAAATTGACAGTTAAAATCGATAAAACCCACTTTATCGATTTGAACTTTCAATTTTATTAAATGTTTATCGAATATCGAATTTTATCGACCCGAATAGATCCGTACTTGCGCCGCTGATGTCTCAGGGTAACGAGCCCAATGCGGTGCGAAGTCATGGGTCTTTGAAATAGCCTTGTTATTTATTATTAACGCGAATTAAAAAATACTCCCTCAAATTTTATCCTAACGGAGTTAAAGACACAAAAAAGTTTTGTTTCTTTTCCGTCACGTCATGGACCATGAAAATTAAACTTGAAAAAAAATGTTTCGCTATTGCATTAGGTAGAATAATCTGTAATGATAGCTATAAGTTGAAAAATAAATCTTCAACCACGACGTAGATTAAGATTAGGCAAGATAGTGGTCAAACGGTTTTACCTCTCAAGTATAAAAACTAGAGCTAGCGCTCTAGTTTAAGTATCTCTAGTTTAAGTTTCTCCTTTAAGTATCATTCTTTTGTATTGAAATAAGGTTGTAGTTAGGTTAAAGTTGAAGTTTATTTCCTAGTCTTTATTTAATCAAGAAAAAGAGACACCATTACTTTACTTTAATTATTTTTACACATATTAGATGACTAAATTTCCTTTTTTTTTTGTTACAAAAATAGGATAGTTGTCGCTCAAAATATTGAGCATTTTGAGTCAAGAGAAATTTTTCAGGGTCTTTTTTGCGATTTTTTTTCAAGAGTCTAGGATATTTCAATATAATACCTTATATCTCAGGGTAACGACCGCACAGTGCCACGCAGACTTTTATGTTTCAAAGTTCCGGTTGGGACTGGAATTGTTTTGTTCCGGCGTTATACCTACCATCAGGCAAACGACCCGTTCGTCTCGTTATCAAATATTATAAAAAAACTAGAGCTATTAATAGTCCCTTAGTGAACAAGTCTCAGCTAGCCTCCAACGCTTTAAGACCCTTGTTTATGACCTACAAACTGCCTGTATAGTACTTTATTGTTGTATACATGACGGTAAGCGCACACCTGACGGCAAATTAGTTCGCCTCGCAGTATGTTAATTAACTTGTTAGAACATACAATTTGTTTGCTCGGAGAGATACTTTGGTTTAATGAAAATGTCTTACAATTTAATTAGCTCACAAAGACATAGACAGAGCTGGATTATTAGATTTAAGTCAAGTTTACTGAATGATAATGAATCTGTGGACTTACCATACTCGCTCTAAAACGGTGAAGGAAAACAAAGTGAGGAAAGCCGCATGTTCAAAGTATCACACAATTCGAACAAATGTGAAAACCACTACGCGGGCCCAGTGCCGATTGTGGCCCATACTCAAAAGGTGAGCGTCTTTAAAATATGCAAACGATAAATGAAAAAGTGATCAGCCCAGTCACTATCCCATAAAATAAGCAAGAAAGTATGTAATAGAGCATTTTGACAATATAATTGGATCGCAACTTTCACCTTACTTTGTGTGTGCGTAGCAAAACTTATCCTATCCTACTTCCTACTTATTATAAATTCCTTTCCTTCTTATTATAAATGAGAAAGTGTGTTTGTTGGTTACCGGTTACAATGACATATACTACTTTTTATCCCGGAAAATGCACGGTTCCTGGGGAAAGCGGGTGCAAACCGCGGCCGGAAGCTAGCAATTTCTAAATATATTTCCGGCGCGCGTAGCACTTTAGCATCCTACGAAATCGATTGCTACGAATTGTCAAGCGTAGCGCGTAGACACCGCGTAGTCATAAAATTCAATGCCAGCTTTTTGTGCTTTATTATTTCCTACGAATAAATAATATTGTTCGTAGATTTTTTCCATATTTTATTATTGTTTATGTTAACTAAGTGGTTGAACTCAATTGAAGCTCAATACGAGTTTTGTTTTAGTATAATTGTTTGTTAGTAAACATTTGTTTAGTTATTTTTCATATTAACTATGTAATATGTTTCTACAAAGTCTATGAGAATAATAAATTCGAAAGTATTGTGTGTTTTGTTTTATTTTACCAGCGCTTTGCTCATGTAGTCTGCCACCAATCAGTAATATGCAAGCATTTCTTTATTCCTATTTGATATACAAAGTACCCAGTAAACTGGGCTTATGAGTCTTAATACCTAATGTCTCAGGGTAACGAGCACAATACAGCACCGCGTAAGCCTTTGCGTTTAAAATTTCTGTATGGCACTGCAATTGTTACTTTGCAATCGTTGACTGGCGTTGTGCTTACCATGAGATTTCGAGCAGCTCGTCTTGTGATCCAATAATATATAAAAAATAGGTAGTTTATGAGCCGGAGTGGCCATTTAGCTTTTTATCCCACAAAATGCATGGTTCCTGTGGTGATTTCCACGCGTGTTACCCAGTTTGCCGTAGCTAAGATTATAGGTATTTATTTATTTGAATTAATTAATTTGACGGTCACAGCCTATGACATGAATTAATTCTAACATTAACACTACAGTCATACTACATTCACTTATAAATTACAAAAACACTACCCATTTCAAAATAAGAACCATTATTCAAAATATACAAAATAAACATTAAAATACTCAATAATTAACAAACAGATACTTAATAATAATAGTATAAGTACATGTCACAATAATTGTATTATCAATTACTTATAAAAGCATTGCAGGTTTGTCAGTAAAAGTTTGGGTCAATGGTAAAAAAAACCCTCCTTATTAGTAATGGTGAGCAACGGTAATAATGACAGAAGTAAAACTAGAGTTGGCATTCAAAAAATTCAACTTTTCTAAAACTTTGGAACCCTAAAGAGATTAGCACATCACTAAGCCCCTACAAGGTCAATTCAATTAGCCCCCCTACAGCTGACGGCAGCTTTAAGAGTTTCCTTGTAACCCTAGAGAGTTGCTACATAGTAACGCACTCAGACTAACTCAATTACAGAATATGGACATAGTATAGGAAGAAAAGTATGTTATCTTCTAGCGGTAACGAACGTACGTGTCAATTATATGTAAAAAAAAATATAACATCTGTGACTGTCAAGACTGCGCCTGTGAATAATTTATTTTTTTATGTTATTCGGTAACGAGACGAGGTGGTCGTTTGCCTGATGGTAAGCATAACGCCGGCCCATAACAATTGCAGTGCCCCCCAGAACTTTAAACACAAAGGCCTGCGCGGCACTGCAGTGCGCTCGTTACCCTGAGACATTAGGTATTAAGTCTCATAAGCCCAGTAATTTCACTGGATACTCTGCTCATCAAACCGGAACATAGTAATGCTTGCACACTACTGCTTGGCGGCAGACTTCACGAGCATAGCGGTGGTAACAACCCAGACGGACACTCGCAGAAGAGTTAGTCCTCCCACTAACAAAATTGTCCTAATGAGACGAGCTGGTCGTTTGCCTGATGGTAAGCATAACGCCAGCCCATAACAATTGCAGTGCCACTCAGAACTTTGAAACACAAACTCCTGCGCAGCACTGCAGTGCGCTCGTTACGCTAAGATGTTCGGTGTATCATAAGCCAATTAAACTCTCTGGCTACTTTGCTCATCAAACCGGAGCAGAGTAATTTTAGCAAATTACTGCTTGGCGTGTTCACCGCCTTCGACCACATCGTTACATAAGGTGAGATATAGTGTTCAAACGCTAATCCATCAAATGCAAAAAGAAGGTCGAAATAATTTCCTCCTTTTTGGTATTATATATTTATTTGGTATATTCGATTTAAAACAGGAAGTTCTGAGCACAACCACGAAAAAGTTGACACAAAGTTTCCTTTTACCGTTATTGATATCGCCTCGCCACTTTCAGCGACGGCCGCTGTACAGTCAGCATCAAAAAGAGCTGAACTTTTCGGCTTCTAAATTTTGTAAAATAGTCTAATAATTATTGTCGCATATCATCTCTCGGGACACTTGCAATCCAATCCAACTTCCAACTTCAAACTAATTTATAAATGCGAAAGTGTATTTGTCTGTTTATTGGTTTGTTGGTTTGTTGGTTTGTCCACGCAGTTACGGAGCAACGGATCGACGTGATTTTTGGCATAGATATCGTTTATGGACCGGAGAGTAACATAGGGTACTTTTTATCCCGGCAAAATGCACGGTTCCTGTGGGAACGCGAGTGAAAACCGCGAGCAGAAGCTATAAAATAAATATAAATAAATAAATATGACGCTATTATATTAAGCTCACATATGGATTCGGTCCTCGTCCGGGTGGTGAAAAGATGTATTTACGGTTTTGAGAATACCTTCACATTGTTCTGGATAACTACTTATCATAGTTGGTAAAAGAAAATATGATAAAGAACGTATTTAAGCAAAGCAGAAATAAAAACAAGTCAGAGTAAAATAAGAAGTGACATTTTATTTTATAGAACTATGAATATTATGAGATAAAGTTGTTTTTTTTATTGTTTGCATTGAAACCTCTACTCGGATTCTAAATATTATTTCACTGAAATGAAGCTACATTACCCTGAGTGCTTATAGGCTACATGTTATCCTGATTATTCGAGTGGGTAAAAGCTAGTCGTCAATAGTGAATAGTTTTTTCCAATAACAGCAGTCATAAAAACAGTTGAAAATTACATTAATTGGAAAGTATATTGTTACACTAGCTCTAAAGCTGTTAGCAACTTCTGAAGGTGACAGTATCTCGTTCTGCGAAATATTTTAAAGTGCTCGAATCTCTTTCTCGAATAACGGCTATTTTCCGGCGAACACTTTTATGGTAATGACTACAGGTCAATGTGGAAATGGATGCGGGTTTGATTTCACATATTCGTACAAATTTGAACTGATACAAAAATAGAGTGTAGACATTTAATTATTATTAGACCAGTTAAAATTTCCAGTTTATTACTTTATACATTGTAACGGGATATTTACCGTGATTATAATAAGCTGGTGAGCTCCCGATATTTCGACGCTGTTGCAAGCATCATGTTCACGGGAATACTAAAGTATAAAATAAAATACTAAAGTAAATATCCCGTTACAATGTATAAAGTAGTGAAAGTTTAAAACAGTGTTCCAATTTATTGTCTAGACATATACTTGTTTAAAAGTTTAGTACCAGTTAGTGGGAGGGCTAACTTCTGCGAGTTAGCTCCGTCTGGGTTGTTACCACCGCTTTGCTCGTGAAGTCTGCCGCTAAGCAGTAGTGTGCAAGCATTACTGTCTTCCGGTTTGATGAGCAGAGTATCCAGTGAAATTACTGGGCTTATGAGACTTAATACCTAATATCTCAGGGTAACGAGCGCACTGCAGTGCCGCGCAGGCCTTTGTGTCTCAAAGTTCTGGGTGGTACTGCAATTGTTATGGGGCGGCGTTATGCTTACCATCAGGCAAACGACCAGCTCGTCTCGTTACCAGATAACATTAAAAAAAACCTACAAATAATAATACGATTTCATTTGTGACTTCGTTCGTTTTTACATTATTTTTCTTTTTTAATAGAAGCGTGTAACAAAAGTCAACTTTTTGTTTATGAAATCCATCGAGTGCGTGTGTCTGGCATAACGGGTTTTCAGATATGATAAATGGAAAAACAATACAAACAACCAAATTGTGACAGCTTTTCAAAGGCTTTTATATAGGCTTTTATATTTTTAAAAGAGTTTATAAGAAGCGATCCACCTATCCTCCTAATAGATAAGTGAAAGTTTTATTAATTTAACTACCAACTCCTCTATGGCTGACACTGACTGGATTCCTTGATGGTCGAGGACACAGAAGACCAGCTCCGTTCAAGACTCTTAAGTTAATTAATGGAAATTACTCTCTCTCTTCCTCTCCCTCTCACCTTCTCTTCCTCTCTTCCTCTCTCCCTCTCTCCCTCACTCTCTCTCTCCCTCCCTCCATCTCTCTCTCTCTCTTTCTTTCTAGTGGGCTTATGAGACTTAATACCTAATGTCTCAGCGTAACGAGCGCACTGCAGTGGCACGCAGGCCTTTGTGTTTCAAAGTGCTGGGTGGCACTGCAATTGTTATGGGCCGGCGTTATGCTTCCCATCAGGGAAACGACCAGCTCGTCTCGTTACCAAATAACATTTAAAAAATCGTCACTTCGAGCAGTGAACATTTCTCAAGTTAAACAAAACTAACAAAAAATGCTATTAGGTTTAATAAAGCAATCTTGTTACAGCGTATAATCCAAATCTTATCCACTCAAGCGAGGAAGTTACGAAAATATCACAGCAAACTTGTTCATCGGAAACGACCCTTCATACGCAATAAATTCGATTTCCTCATCAACTCGAGCACAAAATTGGACACAGGGGGTAACAGGCTGCGTATCGGAGAAATCGAGAATGTGCCGACACGTCAAAATACTCGACTAACTGTTTTATAGCGCCATACGTAGCTAGAAATTTATTAAACCACATTTTTGCCAAAGCAATTTGTATAGACCAGTCCGTATATTACTAAACTAGCTGCTGCCCGCGGTTTCACCCGCGCGGAGATATTTAATATCGTGGTTTTTATTTTTTTGCGCGGAACCCTAATTTGTTTCTTCAATAAATGTAGCCCAAGTTACTCCTTGTAACATCAGCTATCTGCCAGTGAAAGTCCCGTCAAAATCGGCCCAGCCGTTTCGAAGATTACCAAGAACAAACAGATAGACAGACAATTTTTTTTAAAATGATTGTTTTGCTGTAGGTACCGTATATACTTTCATATGCATTTCGTAAAAAGCTGTTATATTGATATTACAAACGGACACTTCAATTTTATTTATGTGTATAGATAATATTTACTAACACACCCGTATTAGCTACACTTTTAACTGTGTAATGGAATCTTGGACGTTGCGGAAGAGAAATCATAATAATTCATAAAAAAACACTCCCTTCAACAACATAAAACTTTTTAATGAACTGATTCCAACCTCGCAAAAGTTACCAAACACCGGCACAAAACCTCTTGTTATTCAAAACACGCACCTTCATACATATACAATTCCATTCCATCACCAAACGAAGCATAAAAATCGATAAAAAGAAAAAATTCTTCCGAGATCAGAATATCAATTTCTCGAACTTCGGAAGGCGTGTACCTACTTACCTATTAGCAAAGTTTTTCGTTGAGATTTCTCGGTAAAATGCTTATAGCTGTATACCTCGTTAAAAATAATCTACTCAATATTTTCACCGATTTCCAGATAGTAGAAGCTTTTTTTTTATGTTATTTGGTATAACAAGACCAGCTGGTCGTTTGCCTGATGGTAAGCATAACGAATAACATAGCCGGCCCATAACATTGCAGTGCCACCCAGAGCTTTGAAACACTAATGCCTGCGCGGCATTGCTGTCCGCTCGTTATCCTGAGACATTAGGTATTAAGTCTCATAAGCCCAGTAATTTCGCTGGATACTCTGCTCATCAAACCGGAACAAGGTAATGCTTGCTACTGCTTGGCGGCAGACTTTAAGAGCAAAGCTGTGGTCACAACCCAGACGGACACTCGCAGAAGAGTTAGTCCTACCACTAACAAAGCTTACTTTTACTCGACTGCTGAAGGAAGGAAGGTAATGCTTTTCGAGCGTAAGTATGTAAAAATGTAATGTAATGTCTGATTAAGCCTTTAGCCTAAACGATTTTACGGATTTTAACGTGGCTTTAGATTCGTTTTTATAATGGGAGTGACCTAGGGTATTCGTATTATTTATATTTCTTTTAAGAGCCTACGAGCCGAACCCTCCAACTCATCGGTGGGCGCGGCTAAAATGCATGCTATTTCGTCTAACATTCGTGGGACAAGGTAAGGCTCTGCAGCTATGAGTAGTACGAAGCTAATGCTCGCGCATACACAGTTACACACTCTCGTAAAGTCGCGACCTGCCGCTTCTACGCACACATGCGTGATCTTATGAATGGCGATTCTTCATTCAAAGAAATTTCGTGAATATTCGTGTGATGGCGCTCGCTTTTGTTACTTGTACTATTATCTATTCTGAGCTCTCGTTTGGTCATCGCGCCGCGCGCGCCATTTTTCATTGTTTGCTTCTTTGAGTATAAATTGTAAATTGTTTGGTTTGCCTACAGTCCGCTGCAAACATAGTAATAAGCTATATTATCTACTGTAAGTAAATAAAGTTTCATCAAAATCCACTCAGTAGATTTTGCGTGACAAACATCTATCCATATATCCATCCATCCATCCTCACAAACTTTCGCATTTATAATATTAGTAGGATAGGAAGTAGGAAGAGTAGGACAGGATTTATGTATATATATGTATGTATGTGTATAGATTCCAATGAAATTTGGTGTGAAAATAGCTAGAAGCGCGAGAAAACACACAGGGTACTTTTCAACAACATCATCACTTTTCATAATTGTCGATCTATAGAACGGAAGAAATTTGGTTTCGAGATAGCTTGAAGCCTGTGAAAGAACACAGGATACTTTTCATCATTGTCAATCATTTGAACGGATTTTATAGAAATTTGGTGTGGAAATAGTTTGAAGTCTGATAAAGAAAGCAGTGTAATTTTCAACCTCATCATCACATAATAAAATAATCGTGCATTTGGACAGCGTAGAAATCTGCAGAAGTTATTTTCGGAAACAAATTTATCTAAGTATGCAAATAAATAAAATTGAAGTGTCTGTTTGTATTATCAAAATAACAGCTTTTTACTAAATGCATATGAAAGTATATACGATACATAAAACAAAACCATTTTTAAAAATTTAGTCTCTTTGTTCCGTGTAATCTCCGAAATGGCTGAACCTATTTTGACAGGACTTTCACTGGCAGATAGCTGACGTTACAAGGAGTAACTTAGGCTACGTGAGCGAAACCGCGGGGTATAGTAACTGTACTGTACAGGGGTAGTAATATCTAATAGTTCTTCATGTTTTATTCTCAACAATCAAACTTGTACACTATAGACAATAACAAGTTTGTACATTATAGGTAACAGACAGTACCCTACCTATGTGTTCGACGATAACTTCCGAATGAAAACTGCCAGCGCGGGAGTAGTTACCTACGTCAGGCGGTATATTTGTAAGGTAGGTAACTACCTACCTACCTAAGTACCTACATAACTTAATAATTTTAGGTGATTCCTACGAGTATTATAACAGTCCTCCAAGTCATTACAATATATAATGCGCGGGTCAGCGACCCCACACACATTGGTACCTACATCTCATCACTCATTTCTACACAAAAAATGTCTCACCCATACTCCTGCCAGGATGACCTTTCGTTTAGATAAGTAGGTATTTAATTACACGACTGCACAAAAAAGGAGTGTAATGAGTAATGAGTGTGATGAGTAATGTAATGAGTGTGATTGTATATACATACATACAAACATACGTGAACCCTAAAAACATAACACAAAAAACTGCACAAAAGTTTTGGTGGAATAAAGAAACTCACGTACATACGTGATTCGGTGAGATTTCGATGTATGGGGTATCGCTAGAATCCTTACATAATCCCGAGCGACACTAGCTAGGACTGTCGTGTTTTTTTTCATGATCGATGTAACTTTTGTTACATGGACTTGTTTACTTATAGGTACTTTTCAACATTTATAGTTCTAGTAAGTACGTTATATAGCCTACTTGGCTTCCGGCCGTGGCTTCGCCCGCCTGGCTTAGGTACAAATACAATATCTTTATAAATTATAGTCGTGTTATTCTGATGTATAACCTCTATATTACGTACTGTAGTTTCATCAAAATCCGTTCAGTAATTTTTGCGTGAAAGAGTAATAAACATCCATACATCCTCAAAAATTTTCGAGTTTATAATATTAGTAGGATAGAAACGTACTCGGTAGCTGATATCTATTTATTATCACGTACACTGTATTATGTAACCTACCATATTTTTTATACTATTGAATAACAGGACGAGCTGGTCATTTTCTTGATGGTATAAAACATATAATTATATTACTCTGATAGAATAACGCCCGCCCATAACGATTGCAGTACCTACTCAAACTTCTAAGCACAAAGGCCGGCCCCACTAGGTGGACCGATGACCTTGTCAAAAGCGCGGGAAACCGTTGGATGCGCGAGGCGTAGCAGCTAGCCGGTCCAAGTGACGTCCTATGGGAGACGTACGTTTGCTTGTCAGAATATCCATGCTTTTTCATCAAGCGCGAATTACGAGATACTACACGTGTAAGCGCGGCTCGTGGTTTTTTGATGGTTTTGCATGCGCAAAACCACGAAATATACAAGAACGGCAATATTGTCTCGAAGACCTGTCTTGGCTCAAAGCGACGACTGCTCCGCTTTACGCTACATACATCACTTGCACACCACCTCTTATTTACCGTGGCGTCTGCACTGAGCACGCAGTGGTTGTGAAACAATTGTTTTGAATGGAGGTCGTACAAGCGGGTGCCGTGCGAAGCAACCGTCGCCGACTAGAGTTCCATCCAGCCAAAACTACAACGACACCAGACGATACGATATGCGTCAAGCGGGGATCGTGGTTTTTCCATGGTTTTTGGTTTTCCATGGGCCGCAAGCGTTGTTATTTCGTCAAGCAAACGTACGTTTGCACACGTGTGCCTGGGGTCTGCCTATGGGAGAGGCCTATGTTCAGCAGTGGATGTCTTCTGGCTGATGATGATGATGATGATGATTATGACAAAACAGAGAGTAGTTTCATGCTTTTACACAGACGAGCTGGCGCAATAATTCAAACAAATCATCATTGACGGTTTCGTATTTTTTGCACGTACGTAATGAGCCGTGATTTTTCACCATTCGTGAGCGCGCACAAGCGCGCGAGTACGGAAGTCGGTTCGATAAATTTGTCGAACCGAAATCTCGAAAAATTTATCGAATTTTGCGAGTACCGAAGTCTGCGGCGCAAGTAAGGATCTATTCGGGTCGATAATATTCGATAAAATTGACAGTTCAAATCGATAAGGTGGGATTTATCGAGCCTCGAAACAATCGACAAAAGTTATCGAAAAGCTAGGTCGAATCCAAAGAGAATATAGAGCTACTACAATACTTTACCATCAGACTTCGGTACTCGCAACATTCGATAAATTTGTCGAGTTTTTCGGTTCGATAAATTTATCGAACCGACTTCCGTACTCGCGCCGCTGTTATCTAATCGGGGCGCCGCCGCATAGAATTATAGTCAAAGGTTAGCCGCCGCGCGCCGACGACGGCGCGCGGCGTTGCATGCCGGGCTGGCCACCGCCGCCGCCGCCGGCGCGCGGCGTTGCATGCCGGGCACATAGAAAGGTTTATAATCAAAGGCCGGGCACCGCCGGCCGCGCGCCGAACCGGAGTCCGGGCGGTGCAGTGCGCAAGTATGGAAGTCGGTTCGATAAATTTGTCGAATCGTAACAACTGATAAATTTATAGAATGTTGCGAGTACCGAAATCTTATCGTAAAGTATTGTAGTAGCTTTATATTTCGTTTGGATTCGACCTAGCTATTCCGATAACTTTTGTCGATTGTATCGAGGCTCGATAAATTTTATAAAAAGTTGATTAAACCCAATTTATCGATTTGAATTGACAATTTTATCGATCGACAAGATCCGTACTTGCGCTGCGGGCCGGAGGTACCTATGTACCTATTATAATAGACCGTATACCTACACCCATCCAAACGAATTCTCGCAGAATATCTTCTAAGAAGAATATCTCAGTCGGTCATGCTTTTTATTTTACATTTTTGAAAAAGTTGACTGACTATGGCTGGTATTTTAGTATACGAGACATAGGTAGTGTACATACCTACATGCCACTGTACTGACCAATAAATGAGTAGTAAATATAGGTGATAAGGTATAACTATAATAAGTAGAATTCAGCGGGCCCAAGTACTAACTCTTACCTATTCTGTGGCGCCGCGCAGCCGGGCGCCGCCGTCGTCGCCGGAGGATTTCAAGTAAAGCGGAGGTAAAATAGGTACCTAGGTACTCATCCAAATGGACTCTCACAGAAAATGTTCTAGAAAGATCGGTGGGTAGCCTAAATAAAGCCTTACCTACTTATGCTTTGCTTACCTATGCTTTCACCTTTGTGTTTTACTGATTGCTTACGTATTTTATCATACTCACCTACTTCTTATACCTAGCTATAGAAGACATAGGTTCATACCTACTGTAATTCAATTGCCAGAGCGACCGATAAATGAGTAATTAAATATAATAAAGGTACCTACCTAAACTCTTTTTTGAAACACCAAGTTAGATATTATAGGCATTTCTTCCATACATAATTTTCATACCTATAGCTATAAATATATGGCCAGCGCAAGCATCGGAAACTATACAACGGGACGATTTTTTCTGAATTATTATAGATTACCCCGAACAAACACAAAACATGAGCGCCAGACGGCTTTTAAAGCTAATTAAAAATTCTAGATTATAGCCTATCACATTCTCGGATGATCTCTCTTCCATTTCGTGAAAATGCTATGAAAATCATGCAGTAGTTTCCGAGAAAACAAACACAAAAACAAACACGAATTCAGCGCGCCGTAGTACTAACTGTTACCTATTCTGTTCTATCACGTGACGCAGCTAGTAAATTCAAATAATTTGCTGTATTGAATTTTAGTAGATACCTACTCGTATCGACCTACCTACAGAGTTATATTATTCATTTCATTCATTTTTATTATTCATCACCATCATCATCACAGGAAGGGCCGTGTGGCCGTGCGGGTAACACGGATAAGATCACCCTATCTCTTCAGAAAAAAAATTTGTTATATCAAAATAACAGCTTTTTACCAAATGCATATGAGAGTATATATATACGGTAACTATTATAACAAAACAACCATTTTTAAAAATTTTGTGTCTGTTTGTTCTGGGTAATCTCCGAAACGGTTGGGCCGATTTTGACGGCACTTTCACTGGCAGATATCTGATGTTATAAGGAGTAACTTAGGCTACTTTTATTTTAGAAAAATAATTGGGGTTCCGTGCAAAAAAATAAAAACCAAGAAAATCCAATATATCCACGCGGGTGAAACCGCGGGCAGCAGCTAGTTTATGAACTTTTATGAATATATAAAGCTTTTTTATATAACGTGTACAATAAAGTTATCTATCTACTCACGGCGAAATAACCGTAGTTTTTTTACGGCAAAAAAACGTATATGTATATAAAATAAGTGGTCTAAAGGGCTATTAGACGCAATGAATTGACGCAAAGCATAATCACGGACCACGCGCAAACCATGGAAAAACCAAAATGGTGATCTTGACGCATAACGTACTGCCTAAGGTGGTGCCTGGTAGAAATCTAGTCCGAACGCTAAGGCAGTCCTCACACCTAATTCATGATTGATGGATAAGCATCAATCGCGAACCACGAGAAAACATGGAAAAACCACGATCTCCGCTTGACGCATATCGTATCGTCTATTGAGGTTGTGGCTGGGGCTTGCCGCTTGATGGAAATCTAGTCCGAGTACAACACCCGCTTCTACCTACTATTATTATTGTTATTATTGTCAGCCTCTTACGTTCCCACTGCTGGGATACCGGCCTTCTCTCTTTCTTTCTTTCTTTCTAGAGAGATGGGCCATAATCCACCACGCGGGCCCAGTTCGGCTTGGTGGATGTCGCATGTCCTCGAATTTTGTGGTTCTTGAACATGCCGGTTTCCTCACGATGTTTTCCTCACCGTTTTAGAGCGAGTGTCAATAATCCGCACATAACTTGATATAAGTTATTGGTGCGGGACGAGTAGAGATTAGAACTATGGTGCGTCGGATTGAAAGTCGCACAAGTTACCGCTCTCGATTCACTCTCGCTTCTACGAAAGATAAAAATTATTTCACAACCACTGCGTACTCAGTACAGACGCTGCGGTAAATAAGCGGTGGTACGCAAGTGATGTATGTAGCGTAAAGCGGAGCAGTCGTCGCTTTGAAACCAGACCGTCTGGCCGTAGTGCCGGTCTCGTCCGTTTAGTGGATTTTAGAGGTTTTTTTAGATGTTTTTTTCTTCAAACTGCGATGCGCGTGTAAATACTTACCTCGTATATGTGTAATTGTTGCAAAACCATGGTTATTTTGGTTTTTTATTTATATTTCAACATAAGCCGTGTAACCACAAAAACTAACTTTTAGACGCCTGTTTAACTCGACAGTGCCTAAAGATAAACCTCTAAACTGATTAGAAAAGTCACAACAGAGTGGAGTTAGACAATGGTTAGACACTACTTAAATCTCGATTTGTGGTTCATATTTAAACACGCGACTACGGCATGTTTAGGAGTTAAACTCTGTTTAACACACCGTAAACAAGTATTAAACAGCGTTTAACTCTTAAACATGCCTTAGTCGCATGTTTAAATAAGTAATTAACCACAAACCTTGATTTAAGAAGTGTCTAACCATTATCTACCTCAATTCTGCGGCGCGAGTACGGAAGTCGGTTCGACAAATTTATCGAATGTTGCGAGTACCGAAGTCTGATCATAAAGTATTGTAGTAGCTGTATATTCTCTTTGGATTCGACCTAGCTTTTCGATAACTTTTGTCGATTGTTTCGAGGCTCGATAAATCCCACTTTATCGATTTGAACTGTCAATTTTATCGAATTTTATCGCCCGAAAGGATCCGTACTTGCGCCGCTGATGTGACATTTCTAATCATTTTAGAAGATAACGGTGACCTTATCATAGAATAAATACTCATCGTACAAGCCGTTATGATTATTTCTAATCATTTTGCTCGTGAAAGTTGTGTAGCGTTGTTTAACTTTTAGACACTGTCTAGCTAGAAAAAACCACGAAAAACTATTTTTAGACGCCTGTTTAGCTAAACAGCGTCTAAAAATAGTTTTTGTGGTAACGCGGTTTTAGTTCAAGTATGTACGTATGTACTTACTAGGTAGGTTATAGACTTGTGCTATTATCTATTCTGTAGTTATAAGTAGGTACGTACCTACTCAGTTATCAGTAAGTACATAAGTACCTACCTAAGTACTTACAACATAACACCGTATATCGGTCTTAGTCTTACTAAAAACACACCCTAAACATGTGTTAAACAGCGTCTAACTCCCAATCATGGCTTACTCACGTGTTTAAATATGAGCAACCACAATCATTTTATATCACAACTAGCTGCTGCCCGCGGTTTCACCCGCGCGGACTTTTTGGGTTCATGGGTTTTTTTTGCGCGGAACCCTAGTTGTTTTTCCAAAATAAAGTAGGAGTACCTTATAACATCAGCTATCTGCCAGTGAAAGTCCCGTCAAAATCGGTCCAGTCGTTTCGGATATTACCCGGAACAAACAAACAGACAGACAGACAAAAATATTAAAAATTGTGTTTTTGTTGGTAGGTACCGTGTATACTTTCAAATGCATTTAGTAAAAAAAGCTATATTTTTGATATTACAAACAGACACTTCAATTTTATTTATTTGTATAGATCATTTTATAGACGTTTTTATTTAGACACTGTCTAGCTAAACATGAGTCTAAAAGTTGGTTTTGTGCTAACACAATATGTAATAATAACAAATCGAATAATAATAGGTAGGTTTTTACGTAAATAGATAAGTATCTATTTACTTAAATTCTATTAATAGATTTCTATTTATTAGTATTTGAAAAAGATATAGGTAGGTAATATTATTACAAAAATACGATTTAGCCATTGTTGTACTGAAGTAAAAAATAAACACAGAACACTTCTCTAACGCAGCAAAGTCCAAATTCACAAGCATAGGTAAACATCCAATTTAGGCAAAGAAATCTGAATCCAATATAGCGGGCGGTGGCATTATCATAGAACACAATTATGATAATACGCATATCGTAAATCGTTTTACGTCTTCGGTCGATCACCTTGACCTTTGCTTGTTCGTAATGCCGCCCACAAATTACATAGGATGCCGCCGCACGCACCGGCCGATCGACCGCGTCTGGCGCGACACAGTACTTTGTCACAAACATCGCGGTGTTTCGTGACTTTGAAATGGCACAGCAGCACACAGCGGGCACTGTAGTGTGCGTGAGACACTTCCCTCCTCTCCCCGCCAGGGTGGTAAAATTTCCGTGAGACGCGCGATGGTTCGACTCGAAAATCGGCGCGCAAAAATGTACGAATTGGCTTCTGGTACTTGGGGTGTTACGGCAAAACTACTAAATGTATTTAGTCAAACCAAAGTTATTTGAAATGTCGACAAACTAAAGCTTGTTACTATATTCTTTATTTTTGAGTTTTCTTAGTTCTTTTGTAATTTATTTACGTCCAAACTTGCGTTAAAATATGTGCTAAAATACAGATGTTTGAAGGCTCATTACTTTTAAGCCACTTATTTTTTTTCTGTATAATTAGCAGATCAACCTAGATAATGAAGAGATAAATCGATATTATTCTTAATTTTGGACTTAAAACGTCAAGTAGTGGAGTAATAACCCAAATACGATTGTATGGAGAAATAAACGACTCGTTTTCCCTTAAGTTTTTACCACGCAGGCTAGATTTTTGTATTTTTATAATGATTTCTGCTTGTTTTTAACACAAAATATAACTACATTTTACCACCAACAGATCGCCTAAACTCAAGCGTAAATAAATAATTAAGATAGATTCCCTGCATAAAATTGAGTATATAAAACAAACTACAGAATATAATAAAATGTATATCAGTGTGCCAATAAAATCGGGACCATTGTCCTCTACGGCTTTTTAGTTACCTAGTCCTGTCAACTTGTCTGTATCACTGGCTGTTAAGCCAAATCTTCAATCTCTAGGGAGAAAATACGTAGGCATTGTAATCAAAATAATCCAACATGTTTTTCTTCTATTTGCACAGAATTTGTCGTCTCCAATAGGGTTTGGACTATACTTATAAAAGTGATATCACATCAATAGATATACGCGTACTTTGGGCTGTGAAAACAAGTATCTGATACTTCGTAGTTATTGTTATGGCACTAGAGTGTTATTGGAAGATTTAGATAGCCATATGCAATATTTCATTGAAATAATACAAACCAATATAAATGGTGTCAGTTTCGGCGGTTCAAACCTAAACTTAACTTTAGTTTCACTCTCTTTTTAAATAAGAACATAATAAAATCCACTACCCAATGTATGTAGTGCAAATTTAACAGCCATGAATTTAGGGTGGAATTCACGAACTGGTGGATATACTTCGAATTCTTTGAAAGAAAATTTTGACACTTGCTGTCAAATCTAGCTCTTGAACTGCTGATCACGTTAAAGTCGTTCATCCGTACTATAAATACGAGTAAATGTGAAAGTTTGTTTTATTTTATTTATTTATTTTATTTAATTACTCAAAAACTTACAGTTAAAACCAAAACGCTTTTGAGGCAGGACACAGGTACATGACAATAGGTATTTAAATATTAAATGCAAACAAGTACTACAAACGTTTGGACGTTCGAATACCTGATACCAAGTACTTGATACTCCTAGAACGGTACTTGGTATCACTACACTTTTCACGAGTATGTTCTGTGCAATGTCATACTTGGAACCCTACTGGGAAAAAAGAAAAGCAAATACGACCAAAAAGGATGTGTGTTTTGTCGTCAGTGTTTTGACGCGCGACAGAATAAATCTCTTTGATTGGTAATGAAATGAAAATATTGTTCGTTTCGAGTCCATTAACGGTTTTTTTTGCTACATACTTATTGAGTGGATCTGTGCAATGTTTCCATATTTAAATAAAAAGCTGTTAAATTAATCGATTTAAGATAACAATTCAAAGAAGTTCTTATAACTTGACACTGGCTAAATACGCAAATCGCGTGGAGCCATAAACAAAACAAAAAAAAGAAGTTCTGGATGACATTAAGACTGATAATTTTTAAACTACTTTCAAAAATAAGTAGGTACCTACGTTCCCATAATTCAGTTCGTAGTGTGCAAGCTTTACTAGTAATCTGTGAGCATTACCGTGTTCCGGTTTCATGAGCAGAGTAGCCAGTGAAATTACTGGGCTTATGAGACTTAATACCTAATGTCTCAGGGTAACGAGCGCACTGCGGTGCCGCGCAGGCCTTTGTGTTTCAAAGTTCTGAGTGGCACTGCAATTGTTATGAGCCGGCGTTATGCTTACAATCAGGCAAACGACCAGCTCGTTTCTTTACCAAATAGCATAAAAATAATGTTCATTGCGCTATATTGGTAGTTTTGGAGTACTAAGACGTTTTCAAAAAAGTCGCAAAGTAATTAAAACCAGCTAATGACTACAGATTAATTATAATATAGGTAGTTACAAATATTTCTTCGGCAGCTGAAAGGAACTTTCTTCAAAAGAACTCTGGACGGCCTTCGCAGCGTCTTTAGCAACTTTTACGCCGACGACTCTCCTCAGAACTTTCTCACTAATTACAATATTATGCAAATCCGTTCTTTTTCTGCCAATAAGGCTTTTTAGATGCCTTGCGGTATAAATGTCCTTTTTAAGCTAAAAACTTGACTTTGTCACGATTATCATCACCGTTGTATAAACTAATTTTAACATTTTTCCATTTTGGGAACGTTGCCAACTACATTTTACACGACTGCACAAAAAAGGAGTGTAATGTTTTTATTATGTGTCGTAGATGTATGTGAGTTTCTTTATTATGCCATTACATTTATATACCTGACCAGATTTTGACGCATCGGGGTATCGTTAGAATCCTTACATCATCCCGAGTGACACTGGATAGGACAGTCGTGTTTTTTATTTATGTAACTTTTGTTATATCGACCTGTTTCATTTATTATGTTTTTAAAGTGTCGATCTTAAGTTTTATCTATAGTATACCTAGGTATATTTTAGTTTACCAACACTAGCGGATGTTCACGAAATAAATATAGATACACTAGCTTCTGCCCGCGGTTTTCACCCGCGCCCCCACAGAAACCGTGCATTTTCCGGGATAAAAAGTAGCCTATGTTACTCTCCGGTCCGTAAACTATATCTATGCCAAAAATCACGTCGATCCGTTGCTCCGTTACTGCGTGAAAGAAGGACAAACCAACCAACCAATAAACACACTTTCGCATTTATATTAGTAGGATCTCAAAAATGTCGCTGCCAACAAGATTCGAACCTGCGTCTTCTGGTTATCTAGACCAGACGCCTTAACCAATTAGGTTATGTGAGCCATCGATGTTGACTTTGAAATTCTTGAAATGATTAAGGCTTGTTGGCTACGGCAACAATTGTTGTTTATTAATTAAGTCTGGTCTAGATAACCAGAAGATGCAGGCTCAAATCCTTGATGGTTCAAATTAGAATGGAGTATAGATTATCCCTTTTTTAATTATTTCTTCCAGTATAACTGTTAATATCAACAACAGTAATTTATCACGAGAAGAGCCTCCTCAAATGTAAGTAGATAAATCTAGAACCATGACTTAATTAAATCAGAGCCAAACTTACTTAATTTCAATTAGGGAGTTTCAAAATTATGATGATACTTTCTCCCTGCTCGAATCTACATAACGAAGGAATAAAAGTTTGAGTAAGATCAGAGGAGACAAACTTTGTTCGAGATTTTGACTTCAATTTTGTAGGCATATGATAAAACACGCTTTTAGCTTTACTCGTAACTATTGTAATCAAATCTTCGATGTCAATTTTAATATAATAATAATAATAAATTATTTATCTGACAACAAAAAAATTTAAACATACATGGTACCCTGTCTCCTAGAAAGCGTGAGCTGTAGCACAGAAGACAGTACTCCCCAATAAACGTAGTATATTATAGTACATACATAGGAATATTCTAGTAATATATTATTATAGTGTACAATTTCTTATTCAAATAGTGCGTGTGCGTGTGCGTGTGCGTGTGCGTGTGCGTGTGCGTGTGCGTGTGCGTGCGTGTGTGCGTGTGCGTGTGCGTGTGCGTGTGCGTGTGCGTGTGTGTGCGTGTGCGTGTGCGTGTGTGTGTGTGTGTGTGCGTGCGTGTGCGCGTGTGTGTGTGTGTGTGTGTGTGTGGCATGTTTTTAGGGTTCATGTGTACGCGAGTTACTTTATTCCACCGCAACTTTTAAATGTCTGAACAGATTTGGATGTATGGGGTATTGTTAGAGTCCTTACATCATCCCGAGTGACACTGGCTAGGGCAGTCGTGATTTTTTATGTAACTTTTGTTACATCGAGTTGTTTTAAAGTACATATTACTCCATCTTTATTCAGTAAAAAGTTTTGTGAATTGAAATAGGATGCTGTGTATTTTTACCCGACTACGACAAAGCCAAAAGAAAGTTTGTTTTTTTCATATGTCTTTGTATGTTTGTATTTACGTATACGAGACATGAGAGACATTATACATCCAAATCTGTTCAGACAATTACAAGTTATGATGGAATAAAGAATATCACATGAATCCTAAACACATAAAATATACACTCCTTTTTTGTGCTGTCGTGTAAAAAGTAGCCTATAGGAATGCACGATTCCTGTGGAAATCTTAAAGCGAGTGACACCGCGGGCTGCGTGAAGTGTATTAATACCAATGACTCCGACCAAATGAACTCATTGTAAGATAATCGTGTGTTGCATCACCGCCGCGCGCCGTTCTGTGACGGTCACCACTTCCGCTGTCCTTATAGGACTGGCAAACGGTATAGGTAGCTTTTTTATATGCTATTTGAAAACCAGACTACTGGTCGTATTTTTTTTTGCAAAAAATGTCAAATCGTTTCATCTTTGATCATGGAAGATGATTGATGATCAATCATTGATCAAAATTATTGATGATTGATAATCAGTCAATTATTGGTAATTGATGATCAATCAATGATTGATGATTGATAGTCAATCAATGATGGATAATCAATCCATGATTGATGATTGATGATCAGTAAATGATTGTTGATTGATGGCAATCAATTATCGATAATCAATCAATGATGATGATCAATCAATGATCAACTGATTGATGATCAATCAATGATCAAATGATTAATGATCAACCAATGATCAATTGATTGATCAAAAAATGTCTTGCCTTTGACCGCTGTCTCACCTGATGTTACGCGACGACGCCATCGACGATGTAGCACGCTTGCTCAGAATATCATATTTCCTTGCGTTTGCGTTTGCGTTTGCGTTTTGACATCCCTGCTCTATCACTTCATCTAGCAAGTAGGTGATAGGTTGATTAAACCAGATGATGATTCACCGTTCCATATAGTGACCGTCGTGGGATGCCACTCACGGTAAGTAGGAACTAAACTATTTGTCGATCGTAGGAGACGTAAATAATTAGGTACAGTGATCACCAAGCTCAAAGGCGCTTTTCTATTTTCGAGGGAACTTTTTTTATACTTTTGGATAAAGAAAACATCGTGAGGCAGCCCGCATGTTCAAGAATCAAAAAATCTTGAACGTGTGACATCCACCAAGCCGGATTGGACCCGCGTGGTGGATTATGGCCCATACCCTTAGAATACTAAAGGAAGGTTGGTGTCAGTAAAAAAAAACCATAACCTGAAAACAGTATGCTTGTAAGGACGTACTACGCAAACCCCAAGTAAAATTGGACAAGAGCAGGAAGAGAGATCTAGGGATAAAATGATGGCTTATTTATGTTTGGCATGTAATATACCCAGCTACGTCCATGCCCGCAACCAATATCCACTGTACGGAAGTTTCATCTAATCTAAGTATGTCGAACTCAGATCTCTTTCAAAGTTTTATTCGGCTTCACTGCATGTTTGTTGGAAACTTTTAACTACGTTCGTGATCCGTCTGCGGTATGTAGATGAGGCGGTGGGGGGTGGGGAAGCCAGTTATACCATCATAAGCAAGTTTATTCGTATCGAGCTTTGGATATATTCATTTACAAGATTTCATAAGCAGTATTTGACGCTTTGACATAATCAGTCACCACTTCTTTTTCCGCAACGTTATCATGTGTACAGAGCAAAAAAACAGTATAAAACCTTGAAAAATTATAATGAATATTTGCTTCCAATTGAATTTAAATTATACTCTAAACAACTTTAACTTACCCTCATCATATCTTGTATATCATTAACTTACACGTGGTGATAGGTCATCAAATTGCACTTACCTGAAAAAAACAAAATTAATTAAATTAATTATAACATATTAATTAAAATCTCAGTATTCTGTCCACTAACACTGCACCAACACACGATCACTCCGGTCTACAGTTGGAATCGCTTTTTTTGTTTTAATTACTGTAAATAATGTCATATGCATTATTTACAGTATGCATTTAGTGTCATATGCATTTAGTAAAAACTGTTAATTTGACGTTACAAACAGACACATCAATTTTGTATATCTGTATAGTGTATAGGTAGGTATATAAATTATCATCTCACTCTCAAAATTAAAACAAATCTAATGACACCTCATAATGTTAAAATCCGTCAATTCGTTTAGGATACAGTGCGTGCCAAAGAAATAGTTATACCTACACACATACGCTCAAAAAACATGCTCCTTTCCTTTGGCACCCGGGTAAAGATTGTCAACTAGCTCGTAATCATTATTATCAATAAAAAATCAGGTCCAAAAATAAATAATTGCTAAAGTTCAATTAGTAGGTAATAATAACTCTGAGGTGTTGTTGTGCCGCTGATAACTGGCAAAACCGTGCGCCACTATTATACGAAAACTATAGTATTATATAATTATATACAACAATACCGTGTGCTGTATTTCCTGGAACTAAATCGACCTTGACCTCTTGCCTTTACTGGCCGGCCGAAAGTGATTCCGAAGGCACAAAAGTAGCAACAAACGGCTTGTAATAATAATACAACCAAAGTAAAAACACTTTATCAGTTTGTTACACAACAGTTTATTTCAAACCAGCTGCTGCCCGCAGTTTCACCCGCGTGGAGATATTGCATTTCATGGGTTTTTTTTTTAAATTAAAGTAGCCTAAGTTACTCCTTGTATCAGCTATCTACCAGTGAAAGTCCCGTCAAAATCGGTCCAGCCGTTTCGGAGATTACCCGGAACAAACAGAGAGACAATCGGACAGACAGACAGATAAAAATTTAATAAATGGTTGTTTTATTATGTAGGTACCGTACTTTCATATGCATTTAGTACAAAAACTGTTATTTTGATATTACAAACAGACACTTCAATTTTATTTAGTTGTTTAATTGTATATGTACAGGTACGTTCTACCTTGTAGATAACACTTCAACTCGTGTGCCCATTGCATTCAAATATTATGTATTTTCACATAAATCTAGCGACATTTTCAGTCAGCGTTACGCAGAAATAGCTTAAAAGTTTTTGTTCAACCTGCCTTAAACTTACTCCGACAGCAAAAAGAACTTCCGGAAGTTCTAAGGCGGATACTTTTGTGAAATTTTCTTTCTATTTTCACGTTAAGTTTGTAAATAATCGTGCACTACCCAGGTAGGAATAACTCTGGCTGGTTCAAGCAACCAACCGGTTACGTAGACAGTGTTTGTGAAAAAAATATGCAATGCTGAATTTGATCTGTACTATGGTGAGTGACATTAATAAAAACTTCTTTATATAGTAAGTACCTACTTAGTAAAAATATAACAAAAGACTAAACGTGTGTTGGGCACATATAGTATACAGTCCTTAACTGGTAAAGTAACTATATTATACTCAGAGTATAAATCGTAGGTATTTATACTCTAAGATATTATATCATAACTACGTTCTCAAAATATGTAAAAAATAGTTTTATTTTTGCTTTGCCCTATTCAAATAATGAATTATAAAATAATACATAATTATTTCTTTATACGATATTAACCGTTGCATAATCTACAAGCCAATATAGGCATATAGATAAAACGGTCAATGTTGGTTACACTGACCAGATTTGGCATTATTCTAAATGCACCTAGTGCGCAAAGAACGTCAATACATTTCGAAAGGAAATATCTCTTTCTCTGTTTCGTGCGAGATCGTAGTTTGATAGAACGTTCCACAAAGTTTAAATGCACTACTTACTGGTGATACTGTGCACGCGATTTTAAGTAGTTTTTCGGTGAAATAAGACTATCTTACGATAAAGGGTTGAGATCTATACAACTTAATGAAACCACTTATTTTTATTCGTTCTTAGGGTGCGGTTGAGTGTTGTTTTTTTATTATGCACAGGGGAGTTTGTGGGTGTAATTGGATGACTGTAGTTTATGGCAAAATATTGAGGTAGAAAGGTAATAGCGCCGCCTATTATAATTATCATGATTTATCGCTTATATTCTTTTTAGTCGTGAGGTGCTGTAATTGGCCCTCTGTTTTATACAACGTGCCACGCCACGGCACGTTTTATAACAAATTAATTGTTGGGACTTTTCATGAAATTAAATAAACAAGCCATGTTTTTTTAGTAACTATACTGGATTAATTCCTGGAGTAGTTACTCCAGGTTAGTTACTCATACTGGTGTTTAAAAGATAGTATAGGTAAGTATTTGTTTTTGGGAAATATAAACATTTTTGTACAAAGGCCGGAACCTCCAACTAGTCTTCGCGCGCTAGGAGAACCATGGTCCCACAAACCAAACACAGAAATAATACTTGGACTTATTTTAAACGCACGAATTATTGTCCCATTTCTAGAATCGAACCTGCAGCTACCTACATAAGTTAAGTCTATTAACTATCAACCACGGCAGCTATTATGCAGACCGTAGACGCTTATGCAAACGTAGTAACGAGCATCACGAAATCCGCGCTTGACGTAAAAGCGTTGTTATTCTGACAAGCACACGTACGTTTGCATAAGCGTCTACACTGCCCCATACACAAAAGGTGTCATCAAATATCGTTTTTCCTTTTTACCCAACCGAGAGAAAGAATAAAGAGATCCAATCAAAAACCGAATAATATTCTGACCTAAACCTCAAACGTCAAAAGGGACAACGGGATAAATAACCCCTGACCACTAAATCTATCCCTTGTTTCCCTTCCCAAATCAATTTAACAATTCTGTCAGGGTTGACAGTTACTGTTCAGTCCATGTCAATTATCTTTTTTATACCATTGAATAACGAGACGAGCGGGTCGTTTTCCTGGTGGTACGCGTTACTGTGTTCCAGTTTGATGAGCAGAGTAGTTTATAGTAGCCAGTGGGATTACAGGGCTTATGAGACTTAATGTCCAAGGGTAACGAGCGCACTGCAGTGCCGCGTAGGCCTTTGTATTTGTAAGTTCTGAGTGGTACTGCAAGTGCAGATCCCACAGGATCCATACAATTTTCCAGGATAAAATAACTAACTCAGCTCATAAACTAACTCTATGCAAATCACATCGATCCGTTGCTCCGTGAAACAAAAAACTAACAAACATTTTTTCGCATTAATAGTACTAGCTTTTCCCGGAGATTTCTCACACGAGGAAAAACGTTAAAATGTAGCCTCAGTGACTGTATAGCTTCTTATTAATGAAAAAATATTTAGAATCGGACCCCTATTACTAGCGTTAGCAAACAAAATGAACTTTACCTGTTCAAAATATTAGAACAGAAAGTAGGGATGTAAAAAAAAGTTTACCTCAAAACGCTTTTCCAAACAATGTGACAGCTGCGTAAACATTCGCGTCAGCAACCCTAATCTTTTAGCCCACGCTTTTTGACTTTTTTGCTCCATCTCTTGGGAAATACCCGAATCCTTTCGCTGTAGATCGTAAACAATAATATTGTAATTCTGGAGGAAATTGCCGCGCGACAAAAGGACAATAAATGGGAAAAGGTTAGAAGAAAGCTTCGGTCTCGGTAATAATTTTGGACATATTTAATGCAGGAAATTCTGGATGTTATATGTCTGTTTAAATGAAATGAAATTATTTATTTGTCAGAATTTTGGGTAGCATGTAAACGTCAATCAAAATTCTGCCTGGTTGGGCGTACAAACATTTGTCATTATAAGTGTAACATCTAATCCCTAAAAACATTACACTCTATTTTGTGGAGTCGTGTAAAACCAACATCCATTATATATTTTTATAAAAATGAAGCTACATTTTTACACAGTTTAAATCCAGTGAGCGTCTGTGTCAAACGCCCAAAGCCTGCGATAAATTAAAAAAAATACTAACAGTAAAAATAACGTTCAGAAATTGCACACGCAAGATATAAGCCAGCCACAGCTGTGGTAAACCATCCTAACTCCTAAAGTAAAATCTTCGTTCCCAAACATAAAAATTCTTTTCGAGGAAATGTCTCCGGTTTTCTTTACAAATAAGATTTAGAGACAGAATTTACTTAATGGAATTAGAAGAAAATACATTCTAAAGCATTGCATTTTTTATTCTACATCACACCTGTTCTCTGGTCGAAGATGTTTTTTTTATTTAGAACAGTGAAATTGAAAGATGAATGAAGTGAATATCCAATTCTGTTGTGCCCTTTTATGAACTGTATTTTATTTTGTTATGTTCTCTTTATTTTTATGTTTTATATACTTTGTTTTGAGGGTGCCGAATACCTTAATGATTGTTTCTTTCTTTCTTTCTTTCTCTTTCTTTCAATTTCAAGTGAATAATCCCACAGGAATTGAGATTTTAGAACAAGTAGCTTGTGTCCGTCCGTGTCTCCGTCTCATTCTATCTCTATGAAAAAAAAACATTTTGATTTATCGGCTCGCGTAATACATTATTTATTTATTTACTTATTAGGAAGATCAACATCTATAAACACATTATATAGGAAAAAGAATACAAAACAGTGAGCCAATTAAAGATCCTCACGGTTAAAAACAATGTAAATATAATATGAACATATAGGTATTATGAACACACATTTAGGGTACAACTCAACGCTCAAAACTTAACAAAAACAAAAAGATAATTAGTCAAAAAAGTTACTTATCAGCAATTACCGTTTTGCAATTACTGTAGAAAACCTTCGAGTACGTAACATTTCCTGAACTTCGCAATATAAGGTCCAGGGAGGCAATTGCAACTAAAAAAATATAATTGAAAATTTCAATTGGTGTACCATCGTCTGTACAAATCAGAGAGTTATAAAAATCAATTCACCAAGTTACCTATATATCATTTAATACTATTAATAAGGCAATGAGGCATAAAAGCATTTCATTAAGCGTAAATTATAATTTCTTTCCAAAATTACCAAAATAGTTGCAATAGCCCCTTACCGAGGTAATTGCAACTAATAGTTGGAGACGTGATTTACATTAGCGTTTAAAGTTTAAAATAGGTGTAAGTTACATTAAAATGTCCCTGTTTTCTTATAATAGTCCATAAACCAGCGTAGGATGGTTCAATTTATGGGAAACTTTTCTCAAAACTGTTGAGGGGCTAATGCAACTTTTTTTTAGATAAAAGGGATGGGAAATAAGTTTGTCGATATTTTTTTTATTACTGGGCAAGCACTGTCTCCGCCTCTTCCTTTCGCAAATGTTGTGCGGAATCAGTTTATCGATAAAATAATAAAAATCATGATCTCACTGCCTATGCCTTTGTATGCAGCAAAGTTCGTGGAAAACCTTTTAATTGTAAGCTGCCGAATAACTTTTGATCAAATTTTTTGTGTCATTGGTGAAATATTATTAGACATCGAATTTTTTATCATTTAGATCAGCTGATTGAGCTTATTCGTATGCTATTAATTGTTTTACTACGAACGGCTTTATAAGATGGTCTTAAGTGTTTTGCTCCTCTTTTTTCTTTAACAGGTCCCTAATTAGCAGTATTAAGAAAGTTCAGGAACGACAAGTTTCTCCGAACCTCAAAGAAAACAACCGTGGTTCACATAATTATTTGCACTAGGCGGGAATCAAATCAGCCATCTATTTATTATAATAATAGGCCACCAGTCACCACTCACCATTATAATAATAATATGTAAATTTTCATATCTTACTAAAACATCGACACGAGGGCATCACTAGTGTTTATCAATTTCATGCAAATTTGCTGGGGCAATTGCAGCTAGCCTAAAAAGTCACAATAACCCCTTAGCGAGATTCGAGGGGTTAATGTATCTTTAGCTATATAACATAGTAAACACAGTTTTAAATAAAACAAATAATAGAAAATGGCTAAACGTATACTAAATCTGCTTTTCATCAAAGACACTGCTCGTAAAACGAAGTATTTTCATTTTAATTTTTAATAGAATCTGATGCCGTCTATTTCGCAAACATCAAAAAAGTGGCAGATAATTAAATGTCATTGTGGATAAAACAGATAAGACGATAGCAGCTCCGTCTAAAGTATGTAAGAAGGAGTGTTAGTTCCTCTATCGTTTCATATCTTTCACTATTCCCAGAAAAGATCTGGCGGGAAATTATTTCAATTAGTTGCATTTTCCCGGTAGTTGCAATAGCCTCGCTGCACCTTATGTGTTACTTCCAGAAACTTATCTTGACTGTAATTTGGGTGCTAGATGTAAAATAGCTTTAGCCCGAGAAATAGCCCAATCATGAGCCCTTTTGTACATACAAATGGATCCCGAAAGTACAGTAAGCTGTATGCTAATATGACCCTAATGCCTTTCGAGCCTCGCCATTGAAATTTCCTCATTTCCTTAAACGTTTTCACTACAGTAATTGGAGGACAAAACGAGATATTACACAAACCGAGCTTGCATTGAAACCTTGCCATTCAATTCTACTCCCTAAACTTTACGTAATAAGAGACATTCTATCACGAAGCGCTAACTAATTATGATAATCATCGGTCTTATATCCAAGCGTTAATTCCGGGATGCCACAAGGCTTTGCTCTGGATCCATTATGTTATATTAGATGTGGAAAGATACTACTGGAGGCTTCTTCGATCGTGAAAGTAAATTAGATTCCGTATTAGATTACCTACTTGGTTGGTTTGTGGAAGCAGTATTGTTGATTAGGAAGGTATAGTTTGTCAACACGAGTTATTTATTCAGTGACCGGAGACGCAGAAATGAGCGTATAGTGCTAGAAATGTTTTGCAAACCTACACGGAACTCTTTTTCAATTTCATGGGTGGAGTACGGAAGGACGAAGTGTTTTTCTTCTGTTATCTGGTGAGCGATATTATCGTAAAAGGTGATGAACCCAATAACAAGTGACCGAAGTACTAGTGACCCAAGTACTAACGATCCAATTAGTAGTGATCCAAGTACTAGTGACCCAAGTACTAGTGACCCAATTAGTAGTGACCCAAGTACTGGTGACCCAAGTACTAGTAACCCAAGTACTAGTGACCTAAGTACTAGTGACCTAAGTACTAGTGACCTAAGTACTAGCGACCCAAGTAATTACGACCCAAGTATTAGTGATCCAATGGGCTTGTGAGACTTAATACCTAATGTCTCAGGACAACGAGCGCAATGCAGCACATGTCTTTATGTTTCAAAGTTCTGAGTAGCACTGCAATTACCATGGACCAGCGTTATGCTTACCATCAGGCGAACGGCCAGCTCGACTTGTTATCTTCTGGTATAAAAAAAACCAAGTACAAGTGACCGAAATTAGTGAAACAAATACTATCAACCCAAGTATTGCCAAAATACTAGTGACCCAAGTATTGCCCAAATACTGGTGATCCATGTATTGCCAAATTAGGTACTAGTGACCAAGTATTTAAGGCCCAAGTACTAGTGACCCATGTACTAAGATAGAATTCATTTCTCTGTAAGAATCCTTCTTAGTGCACCACCGCTTTGTTTAAGTAACCTGCCACCAAGTATTAGTGTGCAAGGATTAATGTGTTTCAGTTTAAATGAAAAAAGTGTGACATGAAAGTGTGTATACATGTGAGACCTGATATTGGTAATTAATTTACAAATCCAAATTACACAAAAAAGGGCCTAGAAATAACAGTACGAACTATTGAGGGTTTGCCCTGATACCAACCGCGTACAAGATAATGTCCTACGTGTTGCTGAAGAGACTGGAATGTCTCCTAAACCGTTTATTAGAAACCCCTTACCAAGGGTTATACTATACACTCTGAAATAATCCCTAGTACAAGACCAAACGAAATGTCAATGAACTTGGCTCCAGTTTTATACAAAAAATAAACAATAATTTGACCTGAGCACTCAATTTTCAACCCGACCGAACTTACCAACAATTGCCTACAAAAGTCAAAATCCAGTAACTCAACTTTATTAAGTTAGGCTTGTTGAGTTTTAGAGTGCCTTAATTTAAGCTCTCACTCGTTCGTTTGGAGCACCATTGAAAAATACTGGGGCGTCTCGTAATTTTTGGCAAAGTTTTATCTACAGGGAAGCAGAACAAAACAGAATTTGATTTTGTCTGATTTATACTGTAATCATGCAGTTGAGTTACTGATATTCCGCTAATGCAGTAATTGTTAATATTCCATGGGGCGTAGAATATTTTACTATAGATTCACCATGGCTGTTTAAATCGGGTAAGGTGCCCAAGTAAATCATAATTTATGTTAGAGATATTAATGTAGAAGATACTAGTACTATTAATGAAGAAGATACTAACAATTTAATTAATGTATTTTTTATTTTACTAGCACCATGGATCTATGGTATCTGAAATAAAACTTTTGAATTTGAATTTGAATGTCGTTGTCTAGCTCAAGGGAAGTTTATTTGCTTGAGTTTGTTGTAGGTAATAGAAAACCAACGGTTGACAACTCCATTGAGTATATAGATACCACCGCTTTGCTCGACCCGACCAGCTGGACACTCGCAGAAGAGTTACTCCTACCACCTTCACATTATGAGTAGACGTATGGTTACCATCAGGCACTGTCAGGCATCAGGATATCTTGTCTCGACCTTATAATATTGACTAAGGTAGGCTAATGTATGTGTGTGTGTGTGTGTGTGTGTGTGTGTGTGTGTGTGTGTGTGTGTGTGAGTGTGTGTGTGTGTGTGTGCGCGTGTGTGTTTTTACGTATATTTCAGTGTCTGAGCAACTACCGCCCTCGGGATGAAGACTCTTTCCCCAAGCACCTTATATCCGTTTATTCAAGCAGGTACACTTGAGAGCCTTCTATTGTAGGCTTACCGAATACCACCAACCATCACCATTTAAAATCAGCTGTAGGTCAAACCTGTAAAGTATAAAAAAGTAAAAGGTAAGCGACGAACAAAAACCTTCTTATACCCCTAATCGTTAAAGAATATACCCTGAAAATATAAAAGACTCGAGATTCAAGATACTTCCTTTTCAGAATACACGCCACCGGCGCACGTTTACTTACAAGCTGACACTTACAGTTTGACACAGTAGCCAAGCTCCACGATTTACGGTTTAAGAGTTTGACTACATAGAAGCGACTGAGCAGCGAGGCAGTGTAACAGTATCATAATTATTGGCTACTTTTTTTTTTTTAAATTGGCTTATGTTTAGATGCGTACGTTTTTTTTTTACTTTGTGGTCAGTTTGCAATTAAGCATTTGTTCATTTTACATACAGTATTAAAAATGCTTATAGGAGCCTTCACGCTTCAGCTAGAAGTTTTTTGTAAGCTATGTATAGTTAAATTTATAGATACTTCATTCTAATCATGAATGTTTTGATAACATAATTGATTGTAATCAACTGTAGGAAAGTAAGAAAGAAAACGAGAATATTACCTTCTAGTACACCTCGGTGCGATTTTTAACCGACTTCCAAAAAAGGAGGAGGTTATCAATTCGTCGGGTATTTTTTTTTTTATATTTGTTACCTCAGATCTCGGTCATTTATAAACCGATTTGGAAAATTATTCTTTTATTTGAAAGGGTATACTTTCAGTTTAATCCCATAGAAATTTCATCAAAATCGGTTTAGTAGTTTCTCACTGAAGTCGGTTCTTCGCTTTTTTAAAGCAATTTTATAATTTTATGTGGTAATACATAATTATATCGTTATCATTTGATTCTCATGACAAAACGAAGCATGATAAAAAAATACAGTCAACATCCCTATTCAAATTCAAAATGCTTTATTCAAATAAGGTCCCAAAGGAGCACTTACGCAAGTTAAAATAAATAACTCTAACAGCGGGCCTCTGCAACATTCGTCTACCCGAATCACAGACTAAAACTAACGCTGTCTTTATCAGAACATAATAAATGACAAAGACACCAACAGACCCAATCCGTGCTCAAATCCGTGTCTCGTGCGTATTCTTAGACCTAATGTACTGTTAACTTTAGTAACGGGATATTTACCATGTATTTTATTTGTTTTGAGCACTCGATATTTCGGCACTGTTGCAAGCGCCATGTTTGTGTTGGTGGTAACGGCATCGAGCCGAAAAAACGCGAACGAAAGAAGGTAGACCGGTTCGTTTGCTTATAGCCTTATCGAAGTCTACAATTCTACCCGCAGTAACTTCAGTTTCCTCGTGAACATGGCGCTTGCAACAGCGCCGAAATATCGAGTGCTCAAAACAAATAAAATACATGTTAAATATCCCGTTACTAAAGTTAACTCTTGTGTTAGTGACCATGAAAGTTTAAAAACTTATATTTCTAATGTACTGTATCAACGGTACACGTTCAAAAGCTGACACAAACTTGCAGTTTACGCCGGGAGCATGTCCTGAATAAAAGATCAAGGCTTTTACAACTTGTATTTAAGTTACGTCAGTTTGTTACCCGTATACGGCTTACAGGAATTCGTCGTACATATAGGCACCATGCACTCACACAGAGTGGCAAACAGGCATCATTGTCACTTCGCGCCATCGTCTATGTTCCTCTTCTGAATATTCATGGTCTTAAATGGCTTCTCACAAAAGTAGTGAAAAGTAGAGTGTAACACGCGGGGCCAAGAACCCATTATAACTCGGTTTCTGTTTACTCTCGTCTCTAAATTTGTGAAAGGGTGACTAAGGCGGTGGTAGAGTGGTACATTTAGGTACCATGCACTCTGTGTACCAAACAGGCATCATTGTCAATTCGCGTCATCGTCTATGTTCCTCTTCTGAATATTCATGGTCTTAAATGGCTTCTCACAATAGTAGTGAAAAGTAGAGTGTAACACGCGGCGCTAAGAACCCTATAACTCGGTTTCTGTTACCTCGCCATAGTTGTATCAAGATTTTTCTCTTCACCGGAAACTCAAGCTTGATTGGATTCAAACCATTGACCGAAAGATGGGAGACATCATCCTTTAAAAATATATGCCTAATACCTATTTATGAAAATACCCCGATCATAGAAACTCCGCTATATTTTTTGATTAAAACTTTCGTAATATTACTCATATTTATATCTATTTAACCGGGTTTACTTACGTGGTTGACCGGATGCTGTGCGCGTCACTGACGCGCACAGCATCCAGTCGGAGCAGTTGCGTGTAGCTCCGTTGATGAAGAGGTACCAAATACCTCGAAACCGGTCGAGCAATCGTCGCGAAGCTCGGCTGAACCACGTAAGTGAATCCGGTTAAATAGATATAAATATACTCCACTATATTGCCTACGTTTTAGTCCCAAATGTATTTTCAGGCATACATAAGCAAGGGATGGCAAAAATAACCCGAAACTCAGACAATATTGACTTTGCAAGACAATAACTGTTCTTCACATAAGTGTAAGATAGCTAGGGCAGCACGTGTGGTAGTCCACTTGGTAGATATTGGTACGCTCAAGTGTAAGTAAGGGGAACCAATTGGCAAACTACTTAGATGATTCTTTTTGCATTGTTTATGCAAATGCATGTTTTATCCAAATAAATCATTTGACATTGAATTGGAAAGGGTTGCTTCGAAGTTGGTCCCATTTAAATTTGAAAAAAAAAAGATATAAGAATATATCTTGACAGGATAGATCAGCATATGTAATCTAAGGGTACAAAAAATAGGTCGAACGAATTTTCATTTGTGAACCGATACTGTTAAACTTGATCATAACCGATTCTGTGAAAAATGACACATATTATTAAGTAAGGGTAGAAAAAAGGGGTCGACTGAATTTTCACCCGTGATCCGGTTCTATAAAACATGAGACACATGTATTATTACGTTGTCGGATTAATTTTTTGTTGAATATATTTTGGGAATTAGAGTAAACCTTATGAGCTATGATGCTGCCACTGGAGGACTGACAAAGGATCGTCAGCATCATCTATACAAATAAATAAAATTGAAGTGTCTGTTTGTAATATCAAAATAACAGCTTTTTACCAAATGCATATGAACGTATATACGGTACCTATAACAAAACAACAATTTTTAATATTTTTTGTCTGTCTGTCTGTCTGTTTGTTCCGAGTAATCTCCGAAACGGCTGGGCCGATTTTGACGGGACTTTCACTGGCAGATAGCTGATGTTATAAGGAGTAACTTGCGCTACTTCTATTTTAGAAAAATAATTAGGGTTCCGCGCAAAAAAATAAAAACCATGAAATCTAATATCTCCACGCGGGTGAAACCGCAGGCAGCAGCTAATCTGCCTATATAATCATCCACCACGGCCTGGACATGGACCTCTGCTAATGCACGCTATTGAACTCAGTCTGAAAGACAAAGGCTCAAATCTATAATACCTTTCGTTTTGAGTCGGAGGCTAGAATTTTTATCAACACAACTTGGCAACAAGCCATGAATGTCACTGCATTGATTATGCATTAGCCTTCCTTCGAGAACGGGCTAAAAACGGCAAGAGCTTCTCGAGGACATAGTCTGAAGAGTTCTGTACATTATAGGTGATAATCCCACGAAAACGAGATTTAACTTTTTTCAAAACAAATGAGGATTTTTACTTCTATGGTTTTGGTCTATCTGAAATTAATTAAGTTTCAGAGCCGTAGAATAAGTAATAGTACTAGTACAAGAAAAGCTTGGGGTAGTAACTTTTTACAATGAGGTCATGAGGCGATCGGGTTATTTGCCTGATGGTAAGCAACCAGTATAACAACAAGTAACACCTGACCATAACAAATACAGTGTCAGTCAGAAGTTTGCAAGTCTTATGATCAGAAGTTACATAAAAAACACGAATGCCCTAGCCAGGTAGTAGATGGGATGATATAAGAATTCTAATGATACCCCATCCAAACCTGTTATTTTGACATTACAAACAGACACTAAAATTTTATTTATTTGTAAGATAAAATAGTTAAACTTGAAATTGGCAAATGCACAAACAGCGTCTGGCCACGAAAGAAGAAAAAAAAAATAATAGATTTGCTCGACCTAACGGAACCGGAACTCACCCAGACGGACACTCGCAATAGAGTTAGTTGTACCACTTGGTCTGTACATGTAATCAAAAATGTATGAAAGATTTATGTATCTTGATAAAGTAACCAAGAATAGTAAGAAGTGGCGTGCCGACAGTAACAGTAACAGAACTCAGTATTTAAATTTAGTGGAATGAAATATTCTTACGCCTTAAGCATTTACCGTGAAATTGTTTAGTATTAAATCGACTGAAATAGATTCTTAGAGGCGATAACCTTCTGAGTTGGTCGTAGAATCAATAACCAATTCGGAAAACCACCCACCAAACAAGCACTTAGAAAAAAACTTTTTCTGGGTCACAGACTTACCAAATCTGTGGTATGGGTGTTGTAGTTCAAGGTTAAACGTTAAATTAACCAAATAATTATAAAACTATAGTGAATGGGTTGCAAGGTTTTCCACTAAGATTTTTAGTGGGCACCGACACTAAAAAGGTTAAGAAACAATGCACACAAGGAAAACTCCTTGTGTGTGTGAAAACTCGTTAGTTAAGAGTCAAGACTCTACTAAAGAAAAATAAACTGTTTTCCTAAATAACATTTTTTTGTGCCAAACGTCCATATTTAGTTCCAAAATACCTTTAATGGAAACATCTATCACAGATTGGGAAAATTGCTTCCGTAACCGTTTTATATCTTCACTAACGGAACCCTAAAACTATAAAACGGCCCCTAATGAGATGCCTTCTGTTGGATCTCGCTACTAAATTGCAGAATGGTGGCGACGAGGAAAAAGCGACGCGTTCTAAAGATTTAATAACGGTCACAGCTCCAGGATATAACAACAGTATGAAAACTTAAGCTTTATCTTTGACATGTTCATGGAAAATACTGGGCCCCGATCGCGCTAATTTGAAATTACAGCGTACAGTTATGGTTTGATTGTGGTTTGATACCAACTGTTGTTTAGTTTCGGTTCAGGCGTGTGGAATTCGATATTGCCGTTCATTTGACAGCGTTAACTGTCAGTTGTTGTCGAGAAACGTCTCAACTTTTGGTAAAACTATTAGCGCGATACGAAACGTTCAAAAAGCTGTGATGCGGTCGTGGTTTAGTAGCGGTTTGGTTGATAATTTTTAACGCGATTGCCCTCCTGCTCGCGGCGGCATCGTACATTGGACTGGATCGCTCTTCCCTCAGAAATAGTTGAGGAGGGCGATGGCTGACATATGACCCTACTCGTAAACAGGTGCCGCTCGTGATATCTGGTCAACAACGGTTGTAATCTTGCCGTCTTCTTGTTAATGAAAGAAGTAATTTATTTTGAAACACTGTACATCACGCAGTAACAAAAATACAGAAAGGTATAGTTAAAAACAAAACATAATTTAACCAATAGTACGTAGGTACAAGTTTACTATAACCTATAGGTAAGGGTTTACAATGATCATCAGCCGGAAGACGTCCACTGCTGAACATAGGCCTCCCCCATAGAACGCCACTTGGATCGGCTACTCGCCTCTTGCATCCAACAGTTCCCCGCGGTTTTGACAAGGTCATCGGTCCATCTAGTGGGGGGCCGTCCTACACTACGTCTTCCGGTTCGTGGTCGCCGCTCGAGAAGCTTTCTTCCCCATCGGTTATCGGTTCTGCGAGCGATGTGGCCTGCCCATTGCCATTTCAACCTGCTTACTTTGAGAGCTATGTCGGTGACTTTCGTACTCCTGCGGATCTCCTCGTTTCAGATTTTATCACGCAAAGTGATAAATGATGGTTAAAGTGCTAAGAGTGATCATTTTGCGACGAATCTATTGTCATTGTTAAACAATTTGTTTAGTAGTATTGGGGATCGTGTACAGTATCGAAAACACAGGTTTACAGAAATCAATAGGAAATATTCGATGCATATTATTTTCTACAACACGTCACAACATCAAAGACTTATCAAGTGGTTATAACGTCGTATATTATGTGACGCGCTCTTTGATAAATTTTCCGTAGTTAGAAGTCGTAAGGCAACACAAACGGTCTTACCACAAAAACATTAAACACGCCCCAAACCTGGATTTAGTCACGCAATTAAATATGGGCAACCACAAATCCTGATTTAAGTACCTAGTGTCTCATTTCTGTTGTGACATTTCTAATCATTTTAGACGTTTATTTTTAGACACTGTCTAGCTAAACAGGCATCTTAAAGTGTTTTTTTTATGGTAACACAGAAAACGTTTATCGTGGTTGAAATAGTCGCTGGTGGATTATAAATGGATGGTAGATTATATTGGATTATAAGACAGATTTAATTGACTCATAGGCTAGGGGCTACACTTTGTAATGGTTATCAATAAGTTACTATTTTTGTCTATTGCAATGAAAAAAAATACATGCGTGTATATCTCTGTAATTACAAGCCGGTGCAGATAAAATATAAAGGTCTTCAAAAAATGGAAAACAATCTAACTAATTATAAATATTTAAACTACGTTTTAAAGAATTCAAGGACACAAAGGTTTGGTGAGATTTTTGTGCAGCTGTTGTAAATAAATTTAACAAAAATGTAACGGAATTGGACAAACGTTGATCGATTCCGAAAACGCCAAACATTTTGTGTAAAATCTCAACTTCTCTCTGTGTGTGTGTGTGTCTGTGTGTTAAGTATTAACCTCTGAAGTTACTCTACTGCTCTACCTCCGTACATTGTATATAATAGTGCCAGCCAAAGGCATTTAAATAATGTTTTCTGCTCTGTATAAGTGAAAAATTATACCGCTAAACGCCTATATTGCTGTTGGAAATGAAATGGTAGGAACGACTTATTTTTTACTATAAATAAATGTCAAAAGATATTAGGAACGCTAAGTACTTTGGTTTGGTTTTTGCATTTTTGAAACATTGTTTTTTATTTCACTATTTGCATATTTGAAATATTGTTTTTTATTTCACTATTTGCATATTTGAAATATTGTTTTGTATTTTATTTGTTTTATATTTATTTTGGCAAAGGTATAAAAATAGTGACTGTAACATATTTTCTGAACCTTAATGAGCAAATGTGGCTTATTTACCAACGTTGTTTAAATAGTAGTTGTAAGATTTATGAACTTCAAGGTAACTAGATGTGTAGCTCATTTGGCCACTCAGAACTTTGAAACATAAAGGCCTGCGCAGTACCTACCCTGAGCCATCAGGGTATTAAGTATCTTGAGCCTATAAACCTTGCTATGCAAGTAAGTAACTTTGCGATCGTTTGCGTTCGATAAAATTGGCAGTTCAAATAGTTAAAATCTGAAGTGGGTTGGTCTAACCAGCGGTCGCCTACCTCCACACGAACTATTATTGGCTTAGTGCGAATCAGTGACAAGTACTGTACTATCTTTTTTTAGTCGTATAAAGGTAAACTCGAAATAGAAATCCATACTTACTAATATTATAAATGCGAAAGTGTGTTTGTTGGTTTGTCTTCTTTCACGCAGTAACGAAGCAACGGATCGACGTGATTTTTGGCATAGATATAGTTGATGGACCGGAGAGTAACATAGGCTACTTTTTATCCCGGAAAAGAAAAATGCACGGTTCCTGTGGGAACGTGGGTGAAAACAGCGGGAAGAAGTTAGTGTGACATAAAATTGATATTGACAGTTGACAGCGGTCATTAAATTATAATAATTACATTATAATAAATACATTAATTAATATTATAATTATTATTGTATTTTGATTTCATATATTATTTTATTATATTGTTCCTTATTTATTTTTTTTCTTAATATTTATTCAATTAATTATGTATTAATGTATCATTGACATTTTTGTAACTATGGGTGCTAAATACCTGAAATAAATGATTTTAATTTTAATTTAATTTAATTAAAGTTTTACAATGTTGACAAGTTGATTTAATTTGACAAATCTATGCTTTTTTTCATAGGCTAATTTGTATACCGGAAAAATAAACGGTTCCGGTGGGAACGCGGGTGAAAACCTAGTATTTCCATATAAAAGCTAGTATTTCCATATTTTGATACAATTCTGCCTCACACAAGAACTTATTCAGATTCGCATCACGAATATGTCCCGAAAAGAGTCTGGAAGTAGGCACCTACCGTGTTAAGACATGAATTTAGAAACAAAATAAATGAACTCAATTACGTTGGACGCGACCCGGTTGAGAACGATATGGGAATCGGGGATATTGCATCCCTTATGCATACGCAGGGAAGAAGAAATCTTTTTTTACTTCGTGTTTGAAATTGTATGAGACAGGGGTGTTGTTAAGATTTGGCGTTCTGCTGTGTTTTTGTGCTAAAAACAGATTTGGATTTCGCGTAAGGTATATAACTGAATAACTAGACATTTGGCAATGCGCCACCCTATTATGATGATTATACCACTCATATTATTGTAATAAGCTTTTTGCTCCTACATTAGTCATAAGAAAAGCAAACAAATGGAACGCCCGACGAACGTCGTCTGTTACCAATTAATTACTATTTGTGGTCAAGACTGTGAGTGAACAAGTATTTACTAATCTGAGAGTGTGAGAAACACCTCTATGCAGCATCATAACTTCACACCAGGTGAGATCGCGGTCAAACGTTTGTTTAGTATTTTCCTTGGGATTTTGTATGCTATCTATTGAATAACGAGACGAGCGGGTCGTTTGACTGATGGTAAACACCAACCAGTGCATAACAATTGGAGTACCACCCTGAACTTTTAAGCACAAAGGCCTGTAGCCCTGCACGGCACTGCAGACTGCAGCGCGCTCGTTACCCTGAGACAATTGGTATGAGTCAAGTGATTTCACTGAATATGTTGCTATCAAATCTGTACACAGTAATGCTTGCACATTATGCCTTTGCGGCATAGTAGGCGGCATAGTAGGTACGCGACAAATCGGTATCATATCTATAATCTATATTGAAGTTAACACGTTCGTACAGTCAGTTTTTATCTATTTGACATCGGATTCGTTGTAAATAGTATATAGAGCGCCATATACGGCAGGTACTACAAAATATCAATAGCTACCTTACTAGTGAACGTATTCCAGCTTAGTTGAGAAGCCATAGGAATTGCTGTCAAGGTACATAGACTAGTCCTGTAGCTGTTTTATAAAAACTATGCATAGAGTTGGGAATATTAGTTTTATTCATACTATTGGCTAACGAGTTGACGTCATCTGCCTAATGGATAACAACGTTTTTTTTGGAGGGTAGGCATCAAACCTCAAACATACAAAATAATTGCTCCATGTATTTAATGTAATTTAATAATATTTACAATAGTTTATTAACAGTGAAAGTGGTAAATTATTGCAGGACTAGTTAGTCTTTATGTATTAAAGTAAGGAAGTGTACCTACCTGCTGGCTATACTTAACTGTGCTACAAATCACCAAAACTGCATCAAGATGTCTAATATCCAGGATGTTTTGGACTCACAGAAGAAAATTGAAGGCAACTTGCTTTCTAAAATGGCTGAGTTTGAGAGACAACTCCATTCAACTTCTGCTCAAGGCACTGATAGTAAGCCTAACTTGGACAAACTGATGCAGGAATTCAATGATTTTAAAGGGTTGGTGACATCAATGTTTAAGTTATTGAATACACAAATTCAATCCCTCACTGCTAATGTGGATTATTTGGATAATCAGCAGCGACTTAATGCTTTGTTGTTTAGTGGCATACAAGAATGTGACAAGGAAGACTGTGCTGCAACTATTCTCAATATAATCCATACAAAACTAAACCGGCTAGAAGTTCAGCCTACATCTATTTATGTGTGTCATCGATTAGGTGCTAAAACTGAGAGCCGTAGCCGACCAATTATTGTTCGATTTACCGACATCCATACGCGCAATGCTATTTGGAGTGCAAAGAAATTGCTAAAGTCCTCTCCTGTGGTCATTAGTGAGTTTCTGACGAAAATTCGACAGGCCATATTTATTTCAGCTCGCAAGCACTTTGGGATTACGCGCTGCTGGTCACAAGACGGTAACATATTCGTCAAATTGCCCGACAACGACCGTAAACGAATTACATCTGCGCATGAGTTAGACCGTCTTATAGCTAAATTTCCTACGACGGGCATTATAAGCACTGTCTCTCCTAAATCTATCCCAGCGTTAACATCTTCGCCGAAGCCGATCACTACCAGCCAGCCGGCAGCCCCAGTCGTTGTTCCCGCGCCTCCCGTGACTCGCAGGAATACAGCGGCGGCCAAAGCTAAGCCGAGTAAACCACAGTGACCAGGATGCCTTACATTAAACTTTGTATCTCATTGATGTAGTTGTTCATGCGTGTATATGTACCTATATTATCTATTATTATTACTACCGCTGGCACTAGCACTTTAACAACTATTGTACTAACCATACGTTACTCTATGCTACTAACCCTCTTTCTGTTTTAGATTTGTAGTGAGAATAATTAAAAGAGTCATTGTGTTGTGTCAACTGATTGATTGTACGTGTACTCCGTCTTGTCAGCTGTTCTTACTGTCATAGATTATGCATTTATGTCACTGTCACCTGGGACAGTATAACTTGTCAAACTTATAAAGACGTTTACGAAGATAGTTAGCTTCACTGACTTACACAATAATAATTGTATTGTAAAATTTGCACCATGTATATCTTATATTTAAAATCGTTTTCAAAGACAGCGCATAGTTTAGTTAGACTCTGATAAACTTAAATATTAATTTTATTCTGTATTTAACTAAACATTTAAGTTGTTAATATTTAATCCCAAATGTTTAAGTCGAGTTAGTTACGAATATTTATTGTAAATATTCTTCTGTCGTCTTTGCTATTTGTTTGATTATATCTGTCTACTAGGTACTAATTACCTACGGATTTGTAGTTCACAATTTTTGTCTAAAAATATTATTATATTGTTTGCCAGCAGGTATGCAACAAAATTCTATATTAGAAGTAATTTAAATTTTTGTATTCTTTTTTTTATATATATTATTTATTAAGGAGGTATATATATATATTTATATAAATATATTATTCATATATATTATTATTTATTATTAGTAAGTATGTCTTCGAGTGATAATTCGTTTATGACTGCCAGCTCTGATAGCTCGTACATTAGTGCCGATGATGGTAGTCCTTCTCTGGGCTGCCTGCTCAATAACACTTTTTCACCTTTCTCCAAAAACCTTAACATCTGTCACATAAACGCGCAAAGCATCCCCGCGCACTATGGTGAGATTCTTGACACATTTAATTCTGACTCCATACACGCAGTGCTTGTCTCTGAAAGCTGGCTGAAGCCCTCCCTTCCATCAACCTCGTTTCCTATTCGAAATTTCGTGCTCATCCGTAATGATCGTCTCGGTAAGGGTGGGGGTGGAGTCGCAATTTATCTGAAAAGCCACATTTCATATAAAATTCTTCTTCAGTCTCCCTCAGTTTACAGTTCTTCGCCAGAGTACCTTTTCATCGAAGTTGACCTGGGTGTTAAACTCCTTCTTGGTGTAATATATTGCCCGCCTAATATTGACTACTTTTCTCAGTTAGAAAGCGCACTGGAGAACTTATTACTGGATTATAATAGGGTGCTGGTTATGGGTGACTTCAACACTTGCTTAACTACACAGGATTCACGTTCTCGCAAGCTTAAAACATTGATTGACTCATCTAACTTACATTTTTTACAACTGTCGCCTACTCATCACTCCCACTCAAGTGATTCCCTGCTTGACTTGATCATCACCTCCGATGTCGATCTTATTTCGGCTCACGGCCAGTTTGATGCCCCCGGCTTCTCTCATCACGATCTTCTGTTTACCTCAGTTAAAATAAGAACACCTAAACCTAAACCCATTATTTTAAATCAACGCAACTTTGCACGTATGAATTTGGATGACTTAAACAAGGATGCCGCGGCGACTAATTGGTCAGCCGTGGAACATATCCCTACAATTGACGAAAAAATTGATTTTCTTATAAGAAGTATTCTAAGTCTATATGATCGTCACGCTCCCATTCGCCCAGTAAAGATCAAGCATAAACCATCCCCATGGATGAATGATTCGATTCGTAAAGCAATGTCAAAGAGAAATCGTGCTTTTCGTAGGTATAAGCGAGATAGATCGGAGGAGAACTGGATTCTGTATAAAATTTCGAGGAACAGATGCAACCAACTTTGTCGTAATGCCAAGCGTCGGTATATAGCCGAGCAAATTGAACTTTCCACTCCCGCTGGTATCTGGAAGTTTCTTAGATCGATCGGTATCGGTAAACCTAAAATGCTCGACTTTAAAATTCCCATTGAATTAAATATACTTAATACTCATTTTACCTCATGCTCTAGTCTAGACCCAACTAATAAAGCTGAAACTCTTAAGGAAATTCAGAGCAGGCCTCGTCCTGCTGTTTCAGTCACCTTTGTCTTTTCGCAAGTTAGTCAAGACCTTATTTTAAAAATAGTTCAAAGCCTTAAATCCAAAGCAACAGGTTGTGATGACATTGGCCGCATTATGGTTATGCATATCTTGAACCACATCCTTCCTGCGCTGACTCATATAATTAATTTCTCATTGTCTTGTGGACACTTCCCTGATCTATGGCGTAAAGCACTAGTCTTGCCTCTCCCCAAAATCTCGAACGCTCTCCTACCAAACCAATTTCGACCCATCTCTATTCTCCCATTCCTCTCAAAGATCATTGAATCTGTTGTGCACAAGCAAGTGACCGAATTTCTCAGCAATTTTGAACTGTTCAATCCCCTGCAATCTGGCTTCAGGGCTGGGCACAGCACAACGACGGCACTGCTGAAAGTCACTGAGGATATCAGAACTAGTATGGAGAAATCCCTAGTTACGGTTCTTGTCCTCATCGACTTCAGCAATGCTTTTAACGCGGTAGATCACGACCTCCTTCTAGCTGTACTGTCGCATCTTAACTTTTCCATTCCTTCTATCGAGTGGTTTTCTTCCTATTTGAAGGGTCGCAGACAGGCAATTCGAGCAGGTCAGTGCTTCTCAGATTGGCGTGAGTTGGATGCTGGCGTTCCTCAAGGTGGAATCTTATCCCCATTGCTCTTTTCTTTATTTATTAATATGCTTTCCTCTTCTCTTCACTGTCACTACCATTTTTATGCTGATGATCTTCAGCTATACCGTCATTCTAGCATTCAAGACTTGGATGGTGCCATTAGCTCTCTTAACGACGATCTTCTCCAACTGCAATCTTGGTCCGAACGCTTTGGCATCCAAGTGAACCCTAACAAATGCCAGGCTATAGTAGTTGGCAGTTCACGACTTCTTTCCAAAGTTGACTTTGCAAACTTATTTTCTCTTACATACAATAATTCCCTTATCCCTTTAAGTGCTACTGTCAAAGATCTGGGTCTATTAGTGGACACTAATTTATCTTGGTTACCGCAGATAAGTGAAGTTTCTCGAAAATTTTATGCTTCCCTACATTCTATCATTCGGTTCAAAAATTTCTTACCAATTAGTACTAAAATCTCTCTTGTTAACACACTTCTCTTGCCAATAATTGACTACGCCGACATTTGTTACCTAGATCTTACAGAAGAATCTCTCAATAAACTTGATCGATTACTTAATACCTGCATTCGCTTTATATTTAATCTCCGTAAGTACGATCATATAACCGAGCATCGTTTAAAACTTAAATGGCTTCCAATACGCGATAGAAGAAACGCTAGAATTCTTGGCTTACTGTATTCCATACTTAATGATCCTAAATCCCCTATTTACTTCAAAAACAATTTTAACTATCTTTCCGATACTCATATTCTCGATCTGAGGTCATCTAACTCCCTACAGCTTTGTACCCCTAAACACACTACTTCTTTTGTACACAATTCTTTTGGAGTTGAGGCGGTGCGTTTATGGAATCAGCTACCGAACAATATACAAACAGCACCCTCTAAGGTCATTTTTAAAAGGCTAGTTCGAGAGCACTACTTTCAAGCTTCTTTGCCATCATAAAATCTTGTCACTCAATTATTTATATATTATTATGTATATGTATTTAATATTTATATTATTTATATAATATATATTATTTAAATGTATGTTATTATATTATTTTTATTTAATTATCTTTTCTTAGTAGTTGTTGTATGAGTAGTTTTTCTTCTATTATTAATCTTATTTTGTTAGTATATAATTTATATAAGTTAGTATAGTTAATAGCAATTTATCTTTATTTTTGTTTTCTCTTATTTTGATGCGCGCCTACATCCCTCTTTCTTGTACAAAGAGCGGATGACTGGTAGAAAATGCTTTAGCATTAAGTCCTCCTTTTGTACTTTTCTTAGTGCAATAAAGTATTAAATAAATAAATAAATAAATAACGCCGGAGCCACACTGCTTACTTATCCCGCTAGGTGGCGCATTATCGCTGGTGCTGTTTTACTATGAAACTTCATATTAACATTTTAGCAAATAAACAAAAATCGTCTTTGCAACAAAGTATGCCTCTGTAGAGTGCAATTCAGTGTAAAATTAAGGTACACGCGTTTCTCTTCTGACGAGAAAAAACGGAAATTGTGGATCAAAGCATTGCTCAACAAAAATGAGTGAAAACCAATTATTCGTCTAGGTTATGTAGTGACCATTTCAAATCTAATGATTTCCAAGACGCTAGAATGTTTACTGGTTATAGTTTAATTCATTAACTCTCAAAGTAACCATCAATGACAAGCACCAGCGGAGGTGGCGCCATCTGAGATTAGCTTTGCCTGTGGCTCCCCATATGCCTAGAACTTTGAAACATAAATGCCTGTGCCACTGCACTCGTTACACTAACACATTAGGTATTAAGTCTCAAAATTCAGAAATTTCACTGACCCTTTGCTCATCAAACTGGGACATAGTAATGCATGCACACTAATACTTGACGACAAACTACACAAGTAAAGCCACTCTAAAAGCTACTGAACCAGACGGCCACTCGCAGAACAGGTAGTGAAGTCCGTTCCTGGTGAAGGCTGGCAGTTCCACAACATCGTCCACGATAAATATATAAGAGTTGTTATAGTCCCATTTATGCCCAACAAATCGCATTTTATAGCTGTCCTATAAAATCTTACCTTGCACAAGCAATAAAGTTTTAATTCCTATAATGCAACACCAGCTCAGTATCACGCTTTTTTATGGTGGAGATAGCAGACATGCAGACGGCTCTATAGTTAAAAGCGGTTACATTCGTCCATGACCGTGTAGAGCTAGATTTAGACTACGACACTAAACACTATACTCAGTGTATACACCGAGTGTCTATGTGTTCACACGGGGAGATACCCATGCGCACACATTGACTTATGAACGATGTGGAAGTTTGTATTAATCATTCGCAAATCCTGTGATACGATTCGTACGACACGTTCATTATATATGTTTGGCAGTGATTCGTTGAAAAGCAGAACAAATGACGTAAGCCACCCACCATTCTCAGCGTACACCCACCTGCACACATTCCACAGGAGTATCGCAAACTTGACTTACCTACTAATAAAAACCTTACAATAGCAAGTGCCTGGGAGAACTTACATTAAAATTTATGAGTGCTATAATATTATTATTTTTTTACACACTCATACCCCCGTACTAGGATTCCCTGTGTGGCATGGACACACACAGATACACATCACAAACATCCAAGACCAGAGAACAAAATTTATGCTTACACAAAATCTTCCCCAGCCGGGAATCGAACTCGTGACCCCTCGTTTTGCAGGCATGGTTACTACTAACTTAGCTACGGAGCCGTCAAATAAATAAATAATAATGATACATACAACATACCTATATAATTTGTGCATAAAACACCCACTACACCATTACACATACGAAACAGAATGTGTCATAACCGAACTGTCCACAGACTAGTGTTATACACCGAGAAAGAATTAAATACGAATATTTTGCTAGGTCTTTATTTTGCTAAAACGCAATATACTACTTGAAAGTGGCAAAATACCTACACGAACCTTGTCTGGCCAGAATAGGAGAAAAAAACATGCATTGCCAGACACACAGACCTGAAATTTTGCTATATACGCTAAATTACCAAGGATTTTATAATTACGTCCATCGTACTTGAAAGTCAATCCCATTATAGCTTTGCTAATTTATCACCGTCCACGTCTTCACTTAAGATAATGCTAAAATGGTAACCTACTGGAAATAAAAAAACAACATAGTAGGATACGCACTTTAGGCCAGCGAGACCGTGCTACCATTTAGCCATCAATTCAATATCAATCAATCCGATACCTCGGGAATAAATTTCTGATATGGAACTACTCGAAAATTTCATTAATAATTTAGAAGGGTCGTGGATAGTCGGCGACAAAAGTCTCTAGTTTAAATAAATTCGTCAAGTGTGATTACGTGCTCAGTTCGCTCACTCGCGAGGACTCCTTTATTTACTCTTATCTATAGATCTTCTCTACAAAAAAATATATACCTACATATAAGAAAAAAAAATTTTGTCGGTCTATCTGTTTGTTTCGGTTAATTTCCGAAAAGGCTGAACCGGCTTTGACCGGACTTTCACTGCCAGATAGTTGATGTTATAAAAAGTAACTTAGGCTACGTGGGCGAAGCCGCGGGGCACAGCTAGTAACATAATAATAAACATAGAAAGTATTTTGCTTAACATTTTCTATCATAAAAAGTGCACGTTGAATCAACTTTGGAAGCGAGTAAAGTTAAGGATTACCATCCAAGATTACATACCAAGGATAGAACCATCGATACACAAATCGACGGTATTTCCACTGATTCACTACTTCCGTTCTTTTTTTCTCGTAAAAAAGAACGGAACAACGGCAGCTTTGTTTGAATGTGTTTTTAATATAAGCGTTATGCAGCAGACTGTACGACCGAGCCCACCTCTGTAAAGTCTCTCAGAGCTTATACAAATTGTTTGCGACAGCGGGAGGAGACAAACAGGTAAACAACGCGTACAACAGTTGTTTTCGTTTTATGACTTCATTATGAATGTGTTGCGACATTTTACTCATGTTGTGGAAAAGTTAGTTGTAAAATTCTGCCAATTAGACGTTTTGCAATGGATATTCTGACAGTTAAACAACCCATGAAAAGGATGTTTCGTGAATTGATGCTAAAGGGTAAAAGGTCCTCTATACATCGAGAGGCCAAAGTGAAAAGGCAAAACTGCGTCAGTTCGGCCTTACCGGATGCATGCACATACGCGGATCAATTTATTTCTTCATTTATACCTACTGTGACATTTGTTAAATATGTTATTGTATTTTGTTTTCATTTGTTTAATTATCATTAGGACATTTAATTTAAGTTCTTATAATAGGTACAAATATTGTTGATTGTTCCATTTTCTTACTATTTAGTTTGTTTTTTTGTGATGATCAAAGTATTTATAAGTATTACCGAAATTACAAGGTATGCCCGGGGGTAAAAATGAAAAAGCAAAATTTTAGAACAAATGTTATAAGCAGGGCGTTATTCTTCCCATCAGGTAAACGACTTCTTCATCTCGTAGAATATAAAAAGGTAAGAGTTCAGCCACTGATCCTTAGGATGATGATTCAAATTTTACAATGTACTTGAGCTTGGTAGGTACTCGATTTACTAGGTAGTAGGACTAACTCTTCTGCGAGTGTCCATCTGGTTGGTACCACCGCTTAGCTCGTGTACTCCGCCACAAAGCTGTGATGTGCAAGCGTTACTGTGTTCCGGTTTGATGAGCAAAGTACTGTGCTTATGACACTTGATATCTGAGTCAGAGTAACGAATGCCAATCAAGGCTTTGTGTTTCAAAGTTCTGAGTGGCACTGCAATTGCTGGTATATGGGCTGGCATTATGCTTACCATTAGGCCAATAAATTCCCCTCTCGTTATCCAAAAGTTAAACACTTAATACTCAAATATGTAGCTTGAAAATTAACATGCCCAGGTTGAAATGATTAAAAGACACAGACTCAGTCATAGAATAAGTAATAGGTAGTACAGACTCAGGTAAGGAGTTCAACTCTTCGCTCTGCGTGATAAATTTGGACGCAAAACGGTTCGTGCATAAAAGTGGAATGTAAAACTAGATAATATGAATGTATATCTACCGCAAACGGCCAATCCGAGCCAGGAATCTTCTCGTACGATGAAAATCAAATGTAGCAAAAATCTTTCACATTTACTCGACTATTTTTATCTCAGAAAATGCCAAATTCTTATGCGGAAACGAGAAATCTGAAGAGAAACCACGAGGCCTGCCCTTACTGGGATAAGCCAGGCTAAAAATAATATTTTTATTTCGTCAAACGGACTTATGGCAGAGCCTCAGCTAACATCAAAAGAGTCTTCCGAGATGTACTTGGTTTATGGGTCAAAGAAATGGATGGAGTATATGTAGGTACTGCATACTTTGATCCTTGATGTTTGTTACAGCAATTAGTTACCACAGGAGTTTTTATTTATGTTATTTATTGATAAATATATGAAGCACGTTAAGGGTAGTAAATTCTATAAATAATCCCGTAACGGCAAATATACCAAAATTGCGCCAAAATAAACTAACGTGTCGACGAGAGCAACATCAGAGGATTTAAAAATAAATATAACATGTACTTGATTGCTTTTATGTGTGAAAAATAACGGTAGTAAATAACGGCAGCAAATAAATAAACAAATAAAAAATCTTAGTACTATTAGGCTGCAAATTTGGAATGGTGGGGCGTACAGCGGACTTTCCAGCGTGCTATTGAGCGTGCATGCTACTAGTTTTTGCTAGAGCGGGGCGTCCTAGTGTTTTGAATAATTGGAGGCCGTTGTTCAAGGGCATGTGTCCTCGCATCACAGAAACGAGACAGGTACATGCCAAAACGAAACGCCGCCGAATGTTCAGTCGCTTTATCAAAGAACCTTTTCTACATTTCGAATACGTCAAGTGTACCAGCGTGCACGCTAACTACAGCGCATCCATCTTCCACTGATCACACCGCTTAGCTGTACGCTGTCAAAACTGGTTTAAGATTATTTATTTCTGTAAAGAACATACATAGTTCACTTATAAGAGAATTAACTTATTAACTAAGATAAATGTTTGCCTTTGAGCATGCAGGCGAATTTTATCACAAATAAAAAAGTAGTATGTAGATTGTAGGTAGGTAAAAAAAAAACAAGTTACGCACAAACTAGTCAAAGAGTATGAAGTTCACAGAAGTAATGAAAGGTCACTTAGAATGTGGTCTTTAAGTAGTTTTTTAAAAACTGCTACAAAGACACCAGTAGTGAAGTCCATACGTTCAGTAGCCCAATGTGCACGCTCAAAACAACGCCCCGCTATACGCACCGTCTTTCTAGTGGCCTTAGGCTAAAAGTAAGAGACGAGTCTAAAGTCGGAGTTCACCAAATGTGAAATGAACGACGTTCACATGATTAGCAGATCAAGAGCTATGACAGCAGATATCAAAATTTTCTATCAAATAATTTAAAGCGTAAAGCGTTAGGTAGGAATCTCGGTTCATGAGTTAAACCTAGTTCGATTCAAAATGGTTTGTGAACTCCGACAGAAACACAATAACAATAACACAATAACCTATCACAATTCCATATAAAAACATTTTAGATTCATCTCTGAATCTTAGCCTTAAGAGGACGGCGGGTCAGCGTTTAGTCCATACAAACGTAATCCCTTGTTTCATCCCTGAATAATACCACTAGGGCTTGATAGTTTATAATTATGAAAAGTCGTAGGCCGTATTGCAGCTACATAACTCCTAACAGTCTGGACACCAAACATAGTTTACATCTAGTTAAAATTCTGTTCGCAAATGTACTTTCACAAGATAAGGGCGGGTCTACACGTCGCTATCCGAAAGGTTTAGACTTTGGACTCACGCGTCCCGTTTGCGAGATAAAGACATGGCTGACTCGACTTCCTCCGTCCACCGCACTAATGCGGACGTCGCTTAGGCGCCACCAGACGAGCGACTGATGAGTATTACAGATTAGGTGATAGTTGCTTTACGTAGAGTATATGGTGATTATGTCCAGATTAGGTGCTATTTGCTTTATGTAGAGTACCTTGTATACATATTAGCACTAAATGAGTAAATTTGTATCATATAAATGCGAGAGTATATTTTGGTTTGACTTTCTGTAGCATTACATCAGACTAAAGGGTTGACGTGATTTTTAGTTTAGAGGTAGTTTATGGGCTGGAGAATGATTAGTTGTTGGGAGGACTAACTCTTCTGCGAGTGTCCGTCTGGGTTGTTACCACCGCTTTGCTCGTGAATTCTGCCGCCAAGCAGTAGTGTGCAAGCATTACTGTGTTCCGGTTTGATGAACAGAGTATCCAGTGAAATTACTGGGCTTATGAAACTTAATACCTAATGTCTCAGAGTAAGAGCGCACTGCAGTGCCGCGCAGGCCTTTGTGTTTCAAAGTTCTGGGTGGCACCGCAATTGTTATGGGCCTGCGTTATGCTTACCATCAGGCAAACGACTAGCTAGTCTCGTTACCAAATTACAAAAAAAAAAATCCTGTAAAAATCCACTCTTGTGGAGGTAGGATAAATTCAAAAGTCTATTTTGAGCTTCTTTCATCTAGCAACGCCACGTAGCAACGGATCGACTTGATTTTTGCATTGAGATACTTTATGGGCCGAAAGTAACTAACGTTATATACTTTTTATCCCGGAAAATGCGGGGTTCTATAATCCTTTTATTTATGTTATTTGATAACGAGACGAGCTCGTTGTTTGCCTAATGGTAAAGCATAACGCCGGGCCCATAACAATTGCAGTGCCACCCAGAACTTTGACACAGAAAGGCCTGCGCAGCACTGCAGTGTGCTCGTTACCCTGAGACATTAGGTATTAAGTATCATAAGCCCAGTAATTTCACTGGCTACTCTGCTCATCAAACCGGAACACAGTAATGCTTGCACACTACTGCTTGGCGGCAGACATCACTCACAAAGCGGTGGTAACAACCCAGACGGACACTCGCAAAAGAGTTAGTCCTACCACTAACAGAAATCTCTACGAGAATGAAACCGCGGGCAACAGTACACTGAGTAAATTATTTAGATATAACGAAAGGAGCTATTGTATTTGTCGACTTGATTTGTGGAACTTTACTTACCCAAAGTTCTCTCGATAGGAAATCTTGCAAAGTCACGTTTTGCGACTTGGTATCAGTTGCGTACTCGCGTACACGTTCACGGACTCAATAACAACATTCAGGGACAACTTTTGTATAATTTATAGGGCTTAAACGACCGGATTACGTTTATTGTTACGATTTTTCCTGAAGGATTACATCCCCCACTTTGAATTACCCCTTTTGAAGATTTTACTTAGGACTGTAATTTATCAAGATCAGAGTGGTGATTGCTACATAGTATTACGTAGTTATATTATCTCGAGACTGGTTTTTCAGAGTCACTCAATAACTTTTATAAAAAGGTTAAAACTGTTTTGGTGTCATCAAAAATCGAGTGCTGTCAGTAATTCTAATCATAAATGCATAAAAAATAATGCTTACAAACTCATACCTCTGCTAGTGTAGAGGATATTAACATCATTTATACTAACATGATCTTATAAACTAACTAGCTTCTGCCCGCAGTTTTCAACCACGTTCCCACAGGAACCGTGCATTTTTCCGGGATAAAAAGTAGCCTATGTTACTCTCCGGTCCATAAACTATATTTATGCCAAAAATCACGTCGATCCGTTGCTCCGTTACTCCGTGAAAGAAGGACAAACCAACAAACACTTTCGCATTTATAATATTAGTAGGATTAATTAATATAATATAGTAGGATTACTATCGCAGTGCACGAGCAACAGGAGACTAATGGATCACGAATTTTTAGCTGATGGGGTTTAAAACCCTATTTGTATGGATAGTTATTGAATTTGCAATACAAGAAATGTGAAATAGTTTTACACGAAAGAAAGAAAGAAAACATTTATTTGGCACTCCCACAATAAAGTAATTATAACAGAGAACATAACAAAATAAAACGCAGTTCATAAAAGGACACAACAGAATAGGTACACAATTGACAATGCACAAAATGTTAAACTAAATCTACAATGATGTGGTGTGGTGTTATTTGGCGGCCATTCATTTACATTCTTAGATCAAGCACCACCTACATTCGTAGATCCAGCACCACCCACATTCTTTGATCCAGCACCACCCACATTCTTAGATCAAGCACCACCCAAATTCTTAGATCCGGCACAACCCACATTCTTAGATCAAGCACCACCCACATTCTGAGATCCAGAACCACCCACATTCTTAGATCCAGCACACAGTATCCGAAAACCGATCGGTTCAAATTTCACATACAGATAGGGTTTTCTCCCGATTTTTTGTCTCAGCTGTCGCTCGTCTGCCGCCAACAAATACTGACCAAAACTTTCACGCTTCTGAATACAATAAAATTCGGCCAAGCGGAAGAATTCACATAAAAGAGGTGAACAAAACACGAGTTTGAAAAGGGTTTATCGCAATTTTGGCTTACACTGATGTCGGAGATGGGCGAGCTTGTAGCTATACCTGGGGATGGTATTATTGGCATTGACGGGTGTTAAAAGTATCGAATCCTCTCGATCAATATATAAATAAAATAAATAGTACCCAACGTAAACACATATAGACCCTGACATCTAATTAGGACTCCCTCGGTCTTACCACAAAAAAAATTAAACACAACCTAAATATGTGTTGAACTGTTTAAATATGAATAACCACAAACCTTGATTTAAGGAGGATCTACCCGTTGTCTAACTCAATTCTGTTGTGACATATCTAATCATTTTAGACGTTTGTCTTTAGACACTGTCTAGCTAAACAGGTGTTTATAAGTTGTTTTTTTGTGATTAGAAGGTCAATGTCTAGAAAATTAGGAACTACGAGTACCTACAATGGTCTGAAAACACCCAGATATAAAAGAAATACTTTATTGTTTTTTTAGTTTCGGGAATGGAATTCAGTTTCAGACCCCTTATATGCTACAGAAGCTAATATCATTGACCTATTAGCTACCTATATTTTTATATAGGTAGATAAAATCTTTTAGGAATGCATTTAAAAGCAGTGCCAGTGAAAGTCCAGTCAAAATCGGTCCAGCCGATTCGGAGATTACCCGGAATAAACAGACAGAAAGACAAAAATGTATAATGTTAGTTTTTTGTTATAAGTACCGTATATACTATCATATGGATTTAGGGAAAAGCTGTTGATATATTTCTATTACAAACAGACACTTCAATTTTATTTCTTCGTAATAGACTAGATGGCGAGACGAGCGGGTCCTTTAACTGGTAATAACAGCCCATAACAATTGCAGTGCCACTCAGAACTTTGAAACACAAAGGCTTGAGCGGCAAAATGCATTGCACTCGTTACCCTGAATTGCACCAACTATTTTACGGCAGACTACACGAGCAAAGTGGTAGTACCCACGGATAATCGCAGAAGAGTTAGTCCTTCGACCTTGCCATAGTTGCACCATGATATTTTTCTTCACGCTCTTGCCCTATTATTAACTCTCTCCGCACGTTCCACTCCGATGGAGGAAAGTCTCAAGGCTATACAGAAAGTTAAGTCTATTTATTGTTTATAAGTCCACGTTCTATTTCAAAGTCATAAAGTAAAGCACCGTCTCATCATTTTGATTAAAACTTTGAATGTTTTCTCAGACTTTAAATCTGCAAGAAACCCTTTCGTTAACTTGTAATCAACACAACAGTGATAAATTGGATAACTTTTTCCACTTTGCGACCCTATTGAACGATAAACAAGGCAGACAGACCCCTTTTGGTCTTTTGAAAGTCATTTGGAATAAGGTTGATAGTATTGTTTTTTATGTTTCAATCCGACGCACCATACCAATGACTTATTATCAAGTTATGTGCTGATTGATTACACTCGCTCTAAACTGTGAAGGAAAACATCTTGAGGAAATCCGCAAGTTCAAGAACCACTAAATACGACGACATGTGGTGCGCGTGGTGGATTATGGCCCATAATCTCACTCTGGGAGAAGGCCGGTATCCCAGCAGTGGGAGCGTAAGGGGCAGCGTAGACGCTCAAGCAAACGTACGTTTGCTTGTCAGAATAACAACGCTTTTGCGTCAAGCGCGCATTTCGAGTCTCACGAAATCCGCGCTTCGTGATACTCGAAATGCGCGCTAACGATATATTATATCGTTAATAATCGCGGAAACTTCAGAATGTATCTAAGAAAACGAAATCTGCTGTTCTTTATTTTACAAGAGCACAGCCAGCTATAAAATAAATTGTCTCGCGTCCCCTGTGTTGTAATCATATTTTTCTTTATCAGTGAACTTTATTTCTTCACGTTTGTCTGAATTAGAGAGCAAGGAGAGAGATATAACGCCCTGGGCGCTTAGATTATACTAGATTGCTAACATAAAACATATTTTCAGTGCCCCGTTCTGTTGTCGTAATTGATTAAAGGAATTGTAAAGTTCACTATACACATAAGCATTTCAAATCCATCGGTTCGCGCGTATTGGGATGAGTTTTTTTTATGCTATTCGTTAACGAGACGAGCTGGTCGTTTGCCTGATGGTAAGCATAACACCAGCCGATAACAATTACAGCTTTGAAACGCAAAGGCTTGCGCGGCACTGCGGTGCGCTCGTTACCCTGAGACATTAGGTATTAAGTCTCATAAGCCCAGTAATTTCACTGGATACTCTGCTCATCAAACCGGAACACAGTAATGCTTGCACATTACTGCTTAGCGGCAGACTTCACGAGTGTAACGGTCCCATTTTGAGCCCACAAACACGGGCACTCCATTCTAGGCGCGCCATCGCTCTATTTTTCCGTCATTTCTCGAGTACTGCCAACTGTACATCATAGAGTGAAATAAAAAGTATGCTCAAATAACAGGTTTAAATCGCCTACTTCGTTCAACTGCGGACCAATTAATATAACATACTCCAATTAAAACTATCCAATTTAAACGCCACGAGAATTTGTTATCGTCGAAGGTTTTTGAGGTGGCAAAAACCCGGATTAGTCAAACCGGATTACCCACTAATGCAGCTCCAGAGGTCGGTTGAAGTGAACTATGAGTAACCGTCGTTGGATCGCGTCCGCGTTGTTGCGGCTTCGCGAGAAACCTTAGTAGCGCCCTGTTTTTGGTCGACCTGCGTCAGTTACTTCCGCTGTACAATTTAAAGGTCGGTAATTAAAGGAACTTGTATGCACTCTAATCCCTTTTGCAGTATTGGCTTTGTTGTTGTTTTAATTTAAGGTATTTATTTTTATATAATATTGGATAAGGAGATGAGCAGGTCGTTTGTCTTTGTTCGTGTAATCTGCCGCCAAGCAGTGGTGTGCAAATATTACTGTGTTCCAGTTTGATGAGCAGAGCAGTGAAATAACTGGGCTTATAAGACTTAAGGTGCCTCATCATGGCCCTCCTAACGCAAAAAACCTAGAACGCAAAAATGGCCTAAAGGCTTGTTGGTTCATCGAAGAAAAACAGGCACTACGGAAAAAGAAAGACAGCGCCAGAGCCTTCGGTTCGCATTCTGAAAATTTTGAAATAAATTTCCGGAGAAAATTTCCGAAAGAAAACGAAAGTGCGTGGTAATTTCTTAAAATTTGTTCCAGGAAATAAGTGTTTTCTGTTGAAATGTCTTGTTGAATTTTACATTTATGAGAATATTCTGAACAGCCAAAGTTAAGGTAAAATTTGTTTAAAAAGGCTGTGTTTTAAGGCTTTTACTGAATTGGATTGTCAACATTTTAAATTTTTGGTTCCATAAAATCCTAGATAATGCACGAGATAACTATTTGTTCAAAAAACCCAAAGAAAAAAATTGATACAACACTTTAATCACGTACGAGCGTTTGTATGGAAAGTATGGCGAGTTGAGGCCTCTTAATACCTAATATTTCTGGATAACGAGCGCACGTGCCACGCCGACCTTTGCGCTCTCAGTAGCACTGCAAGTGTTATGGGCTGGCGTTGTGCTTACCATCAGGCAAACGACCAGCTCATCTCATTATCAAGTAGTGTAAAAACAAAACAAGTACATCAAAATAAAATACATAATTTTACTAACAGGATGAAGTGTTTATTTTATCCATGACAAGCTGTCATTTTGTTTCCATGCGTGAACATGTCCCGTGTTATTTTTAACATGCGCTTGTCAATTATCGTATCAATTGCTGGTGGTGAAGGCTAACGCCTCGTTCAGAGTGTCGGCACGCGCGAAATATCACAAATAAATTACTTTTAAAAAAGCGGGAACCAATCTGTACCACTGAAGTGTATGCTTTTAAATAAAGAAAGAATTTTCCAAATCGGTTTATAAATGACGGAGTTCTGAGGTAACGACCATAACAAACACAGAATTGAGAAACTCCTCCTTTATTATGTCGGTTAAAGAAAACGCCGCAAGTAACTATAGTGAGTGGCGAGCGCTAGGAGTGCTACGAGCGAGGCTAAGAGCTCGTCCAGAATGCGGGACCAGCGCGATGGCGCCGACGCGACGGTGGGCGCCAAATATCAAACGTAAGAAACCGCTGTGTGTGGCCGTATGCAAGTGATCATCGCGGGCACGATAAGAACGGCTCTGAGCCTAATAGCGCGCGGTATCTTCAAACCATCGAGATAATAACCTCAAGAGGTGCAGTGACGTTTGTTTTGCACGAAATAAATTACACCATTTTTGCCTAGACATAATGCGCTCTGATTGGTTAAGCCACCGCATCGCGCCGATTCCGAATAATATAATTCCGATAATTTCCGAAACGGCTGGACCGATTTTGACGGGACTTTCACTGACAGATAGCTGATGTTACAAGGAGTAACATAGGCTACTTTAATTTTAGAAAAATGATTAGGGTTCCGCGCAAAAAAATAAAAACCATGTAATCCAATAACTCCACGCGGGTGAAACCGCGGGGCAGCAGCTAGTTCAAAATGAAAAGCGACAACAACTCGCGGACCTCGAATCGCTCGCTTCACCGCGCTCGCGCCATCCTAGTCACTCTGGACGAGGCCTAATGTTACTATAATAACTACTTATTAGCGCAGAATAATGCGGGTTCTGTTACAGACGTCAGGACGGGAAAAAGTTTTCTCCTACACAGTTGATAATCGAACGTAAGCAAAAAATTAATTAGAGACCACATTATAAGACGAACGTTACAGAGACCTGCCGTTAGAGTCATCTTCAACTTTCATGAGTACTCCCTTGGGCCTATATGAATACAGCATTCATAGAATAAATAATCACAGACAGCATTTTGAATTTGAATTTGAACCAATCCTTATTATTTATTTCTGTAAACTCTCTCTCTCTTACTCTTTAGTCAATATGTCGTAAGCATCTGCCCACGGATTTGCCCGTGTGGTATATCTTTATAAATTGTCCCTAGTCTTTGTGTTATTCTGAGTTATAAGCTATATTGTAAAGGTTCATCAAAATCCGTTCTGTAGTTTTTGAATGAAAGAGTAACAAACATCCATTCATCCATACATCCATAATATTAGTAGGAATTGGATATTATAAGTTTCTTCTGGGTGAGCGTGTTCCACGTTCAGCTCCACTCTCGCTTTCCATAAGGTGAGATGTGACCAAACGCAAATCAAACTCACGTAAAAACCTAACTTAGGTTTTCCTCGCGAAAAAGATCAAAATTATATGTTCAAAAGCAAACTAAAATGAACGGTTCCTGTGGGACCACAGGTGAAAACGCGTGCAGACGCTAGTTATTTATAAATCATGGACGATCCGATTTTAACTTAATTAAAATTGCGCGTAATTCAATCGAATCGATTGACATTTTGTTACTCGAAAACCGAAGTTAATTATAACGTAGGCTACTTTGGGAAATAGTTACTTTTATAATTACTTATATCCAAGGCTAACACTTTCATTATATAGCAGCCAAACTACTATAAGGTACATCAATAAATGTATTACTCTCTTCGGCAGTTGATAAAATTGAAAAACGCATTTGAGTAATTTTAAGTAAAAAATCTGTTTTCAATACTAAAGAAAAAACAGTTATCAAGTCCTGAATGTTCACGATAAAACAAGAAAATGTTTTTTTTATGTTATTTGGTAACGAGATGAGCTGGTCGTTTGCCTGATGGTAAGCCGGCCCATAACAATTGCAGTGCCACCCAGAACTTAGAAACACAAAGGCTTGCGCGGCACTGCAGTGCGCTCGTTACCCTGAGACATTAGGTATTATGTCTCATAAGCCCAGTAATTTCACTGGATACTTTGCTCATCAAACCGGAACACAGTAATGCTTGCACACTACTGCTTGACGGCAGACTTCACGAGCAAAGCGGTGGTAACAACCCAGACGGACACTCGCAGAAGAGTTAGTCCTCCCACTAACAACAATGTACAACAATGTATGTACAAAATGTTAATAACAAAAGTTAATTGGTACTTACTCAGTTTCGTTGTTCTCGAAGGTGATGTTTCCTTGCGCTGGCTCGTACTGGCTGCCTTCCTTCGCCGTGCCGTCTTCCGTCCAATACGGAACCCGCACCTTGCCCCTGGCGCCAGCTGTCCTCACCACCCGAAGCTCATAAGTCCCTACAGACTCCGTCAATTCAAAGTCCCTCTGCGGGAACGCGAACACACCGGAATGGTCATCATCTAAGATCACCACAGTAGCAGAGGAAGGCGACGCCAAGGACGCGCCTCGGGGAGACGACAATCTCAAATAAAAATGTTCATCCTCTTCGAATACATCATCGTCGATCACCTGAACGGAAAATGTCTTCTCTGATTCACCATGTCTGAAAATTAGCGAACCCTGAGTTGCTACATAATCAGCTCCCGCTTCGGCTGTTCCATCTTCAGTTGTGTAATTAACAGATATTTCTCCAGTTAAATCTCCCTGTCTGACCACTCTTGCTTCAAAGGACCCACAGTTTTCCATGACGGTATAATGACAGGGGTCGAACCGCACATTGGGTCCCCTTGGATCGAGTAATAGTGAGCCAGATTCTCGACGTTGTAACTCTGCTTTTACTTCGCTGAGGTCACTTTGCGCTCGCTCAGATATTTTTCTGCTAAAATCTCCACCGCCAGTCATCTTTCGTGTTGCGGCAACTCTGTAAAATGCTCTTGATTTCGGACCTCGCGACATCAACGCCTCTAACGCCATTCTTTCTACTGTTTCAAGGTCTTCTTCAGGGTGTCTTCTCCGTAGCTCTCTAAGCACGGTCACGTATTCCTTTCTTGATTTTTCAATTTCTCGACCTTCATCATCGTCAGATGCGAAGTCATCTCCACCAGGCTTTAACGCCATTTCTACTGAGCCATCACCTTCACCTTCCACAATGACCCCTCTCTCGTTGACTCTGTATCCTTTCTTTAAATATTTGTAAACCAAAAGGCGACGATCAGCGATGTAAGCCGTAAGGACGGTCGTCGGAAAGAACAGGAATGTGACAGCCCCTTCCCAAACTTCAACTTCACTCGGTGATATCACAGCGAGGATGAGGTACAGCCACACGTATGCAAATATCGACCACGTCGCGGTTACAAGGAATACACGAAGATGTTTTATTTTTCGCACTTCTCCATCAGGTATCACCGATACGCAAATAGCCATTATCACGAATAAATTGTAAGCCGCGGACCCGACGATGGTCCCGGGTCCTAATTCACCGGCTTGAAAATCTTTTCCCGCAATTTCGATGACAGAGAGCAGAATTTCAGGTGCGCTGGACCCTAAAGCCATCAGCGTTAAGTTGGCGACGGTTTCGTTCCAGACTCTAACGACGATAATCTGTTCACTACCGTTTCGCCGCACGCGCACCTCTTTCTCCTGAGAGGTGATGACTTCAATAGCGGCCATGAACCGGTCAGAGACGATGGAGACTCCGATGAAGAGGTACATGAGTGCGATGAAGTAGACGGTGCCTCGAAGGGCGATATCGAGGGTCGGGACATCCTCGAGAGGCTTCCACGTGGGGAGGACCAGGCCATCCGAGCACTGGAGGACGTGTTGGGGGGTGGTGTTGCGCGGGGCGAGGCGCGCTGACGGCAGCTCGGCGCGCGCCACCACGCAGCACGCCGCTAACGCGGCGAGCGCGTGCCGCATGCCGCGTTACCTGACGCGGGCCATTCGTGGCGACCGGCGCTGCACGAGGCCGGCGCCCGACTGAGCGTCGCGACGCCGCGCCTCGCCCGCCGCGTCCCGCCCCCTTTTCCGCGTTCACTGAAGCTTTCCAAGCGGCTCGCGACATCCTCACGTACCATACCCACTCGCTGATAGAGTTTTATTGCCGCTGCGGACCGTAAAGTTGGCCGAAGTCCTGGGAAAAAAGGATGTTAGCCCAGCTCGTAAGGTCGTGGTACTTATTAAAACTTAGTTTAGAATTGCGCGGGGTGCTTATGGAATTTGCGCGGACTTACGATTAAGCTTTTGCGTTATTTAAGGTTGAAGTTAAAAGAGTTTTCTTGTGTTCTTACAACGTGCTATTAAAGTTAAGGTCTCGCAAGACGATTACCCTGTGGTGGGTATTGTTACATTACACGCAATCAGAGGCACGCGACAATTTAATGACCGTCCCTTGAGGTTACTATACCTACTTTGAAGTTAGATCTAAATCGATATTTTAACTGTATTAAAGTTTTGAGATATAATTGTTACTCCACGCCACGGTCATATTTCAAATACATTCACGTAAATTAATGGAATTATTTCACCAAATTTCATTCAATGCAAAAACATCCTTCTATAATGCGTTCTTGGCTTTTGATCAAATGCTTACGCACTCATATCCAGCACTAGGATTCCCTGTGTCACAACTGGCACGGACGCCAACCAACCAAGCTATCGGCGCACTAAACAAATCAAGTTTTCTAATAATTATTACGGCGTAACCCTCCTTAAGTGCTTTGGACACTTGAGAAACGAGCGGGAAACTAATTAAGCGGTTTCGTGTCAGAACTCAGAAGCAAATAAATCCATTAACTGGATACTCAATTATACGAGTTAATTATGCTAGCCAGTATAATTAGGATTTGTCATCTTTTGGAATGAGTATACTTTTTGGAAGGTTTTGTGTACCTAAAATGCTACCTCTTCCTTAGTCAGAGTATCTTCAGAACGACCACTTTTTTTTGCAACCTAAATTTGTAATATTATTATCTACTATGTACCTATACCCTGTTCTGATTTGCGATAAGAAAATTCTGGCTCTGTGGCCCAATTTTTGAGTTTCACGAGTGATTTCGAAATCACCAGTGAGAAAATTCTCACCAATGACTTAGAAATCACAAATTTGCAAAAGTCGTATTTTTTAAAGTCATTGTGTCACCAACATGCAACTAGTTCTTGGTTCTCAGTTTTGTTCACAGATTACTATATATGTAGCTAGTTTTGTTCATATATAAACTTATGATTGCGTTCTAATCTATTTTATTTTTTAAATATAAACTGACAAAATAAATTATTTATATCGTTGTCTAGAATCTAATTCTATCGTTGTTTAGTATGAGGCATACGTATTATCTCTATATAATTTGTGTATGGGGCTAGACAATCTGTGTAAGATGTCCAAACCACAGATTTGTAATCTATTGTATGTCTGTGGTGCATACATATTTATTTTTATTTTATAACTTCTTTTCTGACAAGCGTGAAATGTCATGTTTTTGTCAAAAGTTCGATTTTTTTTTAATGTCAAAATTGCCACTAAATACTCATACTTATGTTATTTACGATTGGGGGTACCCATTCGTAAACGATATCATAGGTTACATAGGTATGATAATTTTAGTCACCCGCTGAGATTCAAAAATACGACTTTTTGTAAATCGGTCATATCGCTGATATTTAGTCACTCGGTGACATTCAAAAGTGCATGTAAATACTCCATGCTTCACCCAGGTGGAGAACCTAGGTAGAGCGCGGGTCCGTACCCCCAGCTATGATCAGTTACAAAAAATAAAATACAATAAAAATTAAAAATAGCATTTGCAAATAAAGTTTATTATTATTTTCTTAGCAGTTTTATAAATAGCGCAGCTTTTCCATTATTACTACGACGATCTACGTCTAACAAACAAATATGAAAAATCTTATTAAAAAAAATACAAAATTCAGTAGGTACCTACAGCAATGCCACGAGAAAGAATGGACCCTTTACTAGGCTTTTATACGGTTTCAAACGTTCCTTCGCCAAATTATAGTTATTCGGTCAATGTAAATGAAATTGAACTTCATTGTCTAGGAACTGCAATCGGTAATAACTAATAGCTTACAAATTAAACTTGTTGTCGTCGCAAAACTAGTTTCGGTGCTTAGTTTTCGTTCTATAGAAAAATGATGTGTTTCGTTTTCGAAAAAACCAACAACGGCTTTTCCACTTCTAATTTTAACTTATCGAACTTTCAGTTTTATCGATCGGCAAGTTCCGTACTTGCACTGCAGTGCTATCAAAAGATAAGCTCAATCCTCTTTTGTGGGTGTTGTCTCAGTGTCCGTTACGGTTGTTTCAACCGTGGTAGCCATCGTGGTTGTAATATTCGGAGGCTCAGTTCGATATTTGCAGGGGTTGTCCAGTGAACTGACAATTCCGAAAGATAGCAGCCCAGCTATCAAGGTGATTACAATCCTGGAAAAAATCTCCGTTAAAATCTTCTAAATCATTAGACACACTAAACTTTTGTTAGTGGTAGGACTAACTCTTCTGCGAGTGTCCGTCTGGGTTGTTACCACCGCTTTGCTCGTGAAGTCTGCCGCCAAGCAGTAGTGTGCAAGCATTACTGTGTTCCGGTTTGATGAGCAGAGTAGTCAGTGAAATTACTGGGCTTATACTTAATACCTAATGTCTCATGGTAACGAGCGCACTGCAGTGCCGCGCAGGCCTTTGTGTTTCAAAGTCCTGGGTGACACTGCAATTGTTATGGGCCGGCGCTATGCTTACCATCAGGCAAACGACCAGCTCGTCTCATCACCAAATAAATAAAAAAAAACTTAGGACTAAAACGTGTCATCTTTTCCCGTGGTTACCGTAAGAACCACCTAAGTTAATGTCCAGGGAATGGTCAGCCATCGATATACTAACCCCGAGAGATGAAATACTGTACTATCCGATCTCACAACAATGTATAGATTTTGCTTAAATATCAGAGCTCAGTGTATCAGTATACGGGTAATCGGCGCGAGGCGCTGGCTTAGCCAATCAGAGCGCATTATGTCTAGACAAAAATGGCGGAATTTATTTCGTGCAAACCAAACATCACTGCTTCTCTAGGGGTTAGTTCCTCATCATCAAGAGTCAACATCATAATCTAGTGTGATCACCAAGACCCGCCAAGCTTGGCGTAATATGACAAAGTCCCCCTTCATGTGGGAGGCTGATGGTCAGCCGGTGGATGTTTTCAGTCTGATGATGATATCTATAAATAAAAATCATTAGTCTACTTTGTTTTATGAACGACAAAGAAATGACTCCGTTTCGCACCACAGCCTTACTCCTGATATTAGGTAAATATATGTATAATATATTTTCAGTTAAATTCTGACGGGAACGATATAAACGCTAAACCCTCACACAGACAATCCATTGCACTAGGATTCCCTGTGTCGCAGGTGGCATGGGCACACAGATACACAACACAAACATCCAAGACACGAGAACAAACTTTACGATCACCACACCGGATCATATCGATCTGTCGCGCCACGACAGACACCGACACAGGAATCTGGATTTGGCACAACAAAGAAGTAAGAATCAAAAGCAATTTTCCACTAACCCTGTGTAGATGCCGTACCAAACATAAGCCATTGTTTTCAGACTCGTATTACATTGCTAGGATAACCGAGTATGTTTTTAAACTGTCATGGTCGTTAACAAATTGAAAATTATCACTATCATTATCACTAGAAACGGGATATTTATTATGTAGATTATTTGATTTGAGTTCCGATATTTGGGCGCTGTTGCCATTATCACGGGAGACCTGTTCACTGTTCAGTTCACCCGTGATCATGGTGTTTGCCACGGCGCCGAAGCATAGAAAACTCAAATCAAATAACATCCATGGTAAATATCCCGTTTGTAGAGATAAATTTCCATGTGTATGTGCATCGTGCTCGGTTCATATCTTACAGGATCTGTCACTTGATAAAAAATGGAAAACTTGAAGATAAAACTAAAAATTTTTGCAAACACTATCGCACAAAAAGTACTTCCAAAGAGAATAACAAAGAGAATATAATCCCGGTAAGAGGCGGAACTCCATAGAGCGGTTTTTATGCTAACAAATGAATTGCTTTGGCAACATATAAGCGAATGTCAAAGAGAATATAATGGCGGATGTGTCAAAATGTGACAGTGGGGATAGTGATGTAACTCTTGGTAAAAATATGATCGATATCGATAATAGTGTTGTACCTAATTGAATATCGATATTTGCAGTTAATTATAATAAACCAGTCTAATAATTAATTTTATGCATTTGTAAATAAAAAGCCAGTGTTAATCGGCGATACTTTATTTTAGACAGTAATACTTAACATAGGTACAGCGGTGGCAAAAAGACACAAAACAAACACTATTATACATTCGACACCCTGCACTAGGACTCCCTGCGGGGGTATCGACACACACACAGAAACACAACACAACACCCACGAACAAAAGTTGTTAAGAAAGGAATGGAATTGCTGACTCCTTGTAAGCAGCGGGAATCACATTGCCCAGGGATACATTCTTGAAACCCTCATTCTGACGGATCTCATCATCTGTAAACAAAATGTTGCGTAAATATCTTATTTAATATTTTGTAAGATATAGGTATAATGTGGGTAATAAAGAATGTCTAGTGTCCTAAGTTCGATCTATACCAAATTTAACTAAACGTAACGCGCCACGCTGGACAACGAAACATGGGTTAGTTGGTTATGAAATTAAAAAATTTCTTGTTTTTTTAGTTACTTTCTTCTACATTAAAAAGGTAGGATAGCGTCTGCTATGCGTCTTCTCTCGTGAAGCCGAAGTAAATGCTGCTTCTTGCACCGCGCAGGATAATTAGGCAAAAAACAAACTTTATTTGAATGCCTTCAATACGATTAATGTAGATACCATAAGACGGGTTCCAAATTTGAGAAGCATATTCGAGGTGACTTCGCACGTACGCGCAATACAAGATTTTTAATGTTTTTATTTTGAGAAACTGAGAAGACATTCTCAAAGCAAATCCTAGGGCTTTCGAGGCTTTGTTTACTATACTGTTGACATGGCCATCAAAAAATAATTTGGAGTCAAAAATTACTCTCAAATCTCTAATTGTTGAGACTCGCGTAAGGAGAGAACTTTTAAGGGAAATTATGACTTTACAAAAGTTTTTTGTTGGATATGTCAATGAAAACTTATCTTTCCACCATTGTCGAAGGAAAATATTAGTATACATAGGTTTTGCTCCTGGGTTTTCCACTCATATATTATTTTTACAACTGCTTCTTTGACGCCACAAATCATGCAAGATCTGTGTGCACTTTTCGTGTCCTTCGTCCTTTTCGTGTTCTTTTTTTGTGTCCTAAAGATTAAGGGGTGTCTTTCTCTAAATATTTAACGAGTCCTATCTCAGAATAAACTAAAAATATGTACACAACACACACTTATGCTAAAATATCGGTCTTTTCCATTTTACATATTGTGTCCTTTCTCACAAACGCACTAAGACACATATTTTCATAACTTTCCCAACAATATACCAAGTCAAAACACACCAAATCATAACAAATTAGCCAGAAAGTCAACCAGTAACAACAGTAATATTCTTTCTTCTTTCTTTATTTTCTGGAACCGTAATTTTGATTTAATTTTTAATTGTAAAACGACATTTTGATTTTTGACGTCAATTTTAGTGTCGCCATATGGACATCCTCAGATATACTTCATATTACCATGGACTTACCTGTTAAAAAGAAAAACTAAGTAAATAATACATTTGAACCTCTGGTTTGAATTAAGATAGCTCTAAAAATAATAAAATTTTACTCAAATTAATTTAACAAACACGAAAGTTAGTTCTACAGTGATTTGGATTTTACCATGTCCTTGATCGAATTTTTGGATATGGTATCATATCATTTGTTTTTTATGTTACTGAAAATATGTATTTGTCCCGATACATTTTCCTTCTGTATTCGAACTTTCGAGCCACTAAGAGAATATTTCATTTCCAAAGATATTTTTTATGTCACCTTAAGTCACTTAATTTTACGCATTGTGTCCTTCACACTGACTTATGTATATATGGGCTAGAAATAGCCACAAAAAAGGTGCATACCTACAAACTCATATTGTCGAATAAAATGGTTGCCATTGCTAGAGACGTGCCAATCAAGAAACATAGGTGTTACTAATAACGAGTATCGATATTAGATACGAGCCTGAGAGATATCTGTTTCACAGGAATCACATCTAATCGGAAAAACTTACTGTAGAAAACAGAAACGATATAGCTGAGAAAACGCATGCCTTCCGTTCGTAAGATCGCTAGGTCTGAACCCTTATTATGCTCTGAATCCTATTTTCAATCACATTTGGATTATAATTCAAGTATTTTTATCAATTAATCGTTTTGGTTATAGCTGCTAATATGGAACTAAAAGTCCCGCCAAAATCGGTCCAGCCGTTTCGGAGATTACCTGCAATTACCATGAGGTAAACGATGTAAAATAAAGAAAAACCTAGCAACACACGTCTGCTTAGGCTATAGACGTGCATGTTGCCCTCGCGTTGGCTTATAATAAATAGTCACCAGAGAAAGTGTCTTCCACAGAGGCCAGACACTACTTAAAGCCTCTACTGAGACAGGGTAACAGACACAAAAATTTCAAGAATTTCGCTGGTATTGCCAGTAGCCATAGGCAGGGCTGGATTATCCATAAGGCAAAGTAGGCAACTGCCTAGGGGCCCAGCACCGAAAAGGGGCCACAAACCCCGTGAAAAAAAAAATTAAAATGTTTCTTCGAGTGAAAATTATATTTGAAGATTTGTATGTAACAAACACTCAATAAGGTATTTATTCTATGGGCCCGCTACGATGTAGTGTGGCCTGAAATAAACGTATTATTATTATTATTATTATTATTAATAACAATATTATTAATATTGCATTGTTTTTTATATTATATCGCCATATTTCAGAACGCATTTCAAATTATTATAGTATAATATTTTTAGGGTTAGATAAGAGGGCCCGAGACGTGCATTGCCTGTGGGCCCCGACACGGTTAATCCGGCCCTATCCATTCTTGTTTGCCATCGTTCGCACGAAAGTAAAAACAAAATCCTGACAAAAATCGACGTTTTTCAGACAGCCAAAAATCTCTAAAGTCACTTCGCAAGCCATTACCGCCATGATGGAAAATTCTCGAGTTACCGATCCATTAAACCGTTACCCTGGAACGAATATAATTAGGTAGTCGCCGCGCCGTAATGGATCGCAAACAGTATCATGGCATTAATCTGGTGTTGAAAAGTGCTTGAAAAATAAGAGCCTACTTTATGAAGTATTTTTTGTAACTTTGTTTTTTCTTTCAATCTATAGCGTTTGATTAAGGTTTGATCATTATCTAGTCTGATCTTAAGTGACGATGTGGTCGAATGGTGAATACGCTAAGCCTAATAACTGGCTCTCAAGTGGAGCTGCTGGAACAGCTGCTTGGAAACCGATTTCCAACTTGATGATGATAGCTTGTCAGGTGAACACTATAAATGCCTTACCACCATGATTTGCATATAAATGCTTTGCATATAATTGCCCTACCACCATGAATTTTAACCCATTTCAGTGGATCCAGCACGGTTTATTATGAGTAACCAATATTTTTATGCATGGACCCATTACTTAGTTTTTACCTATACGTAATACAATATTGTAGATTCTGTCCCAACTCATATTCTCTACAGACAGACAGCAGAACTTTAATTAACAAATTGCTGAAAGCCTGTGAAGTCCAGGTCCGTTGTCATAATAAATCACTGTAACTTACGACCAAATTGCCTCACTGACGGCAATATCTCCCTTGAGGCATAATTGATTTAGGCATAAATGGACCTGGTATTACATTTGGGTATCATTTGCTGTGAAAAGTAGCTGGTTGGTCATCAGGCGGAGTTACGTCCGCTACTGAACATAGGCATTCACTTTTTTTTAATTTTTTTATGGCAATTGTTTATCACATTTTGGCCAGCGTCATGTCAAAGAGAAATAGTAGAAAAAAATCGAAATTTTGAATTTAGTGTATCTGAAACAAAAGAAAAATATTATTATAGGGCGGTTAGAGTTGTCATAATGCTAGGTAAGCGATTTTGACGGCACAAGTTTTTTTTAGACCAAGAAAGAGTTCTAATTCAGAACCTGAGAAAGAGATGGAATATATTTTAGACCAATCAAATTAATCCACTTTCTTGTTTTGTTAACGGCGATGAATTTAGTAGTGTCTAATTTATCAAGGTAGGAAGACGTTTGATACCTCTAAAACTAAATTTAGATCCTGTCAAACATATTCCATCTCTATCATATGTTATGTATTGGAAAGAAAGAGAGCGAAATTAAAATTAGGTTTTGGTATAAAACGACAGAATCGAATTTCAAGCTCACTGTTACGAGTAAATGAGGTCTCTATAATATGCATATTTTTTCTGGTTGATGTATCAAGTGAACTCTCTCTGTTTTGTACTGATATATCGATATTTTGAACTCATTTCATAATTCTAAACTACTTGGTAGTACCACAGACCTAAAATTACTCTATATATCAATGGGTAGTACCCAAAGAGATTCCAACTAATTTTCTTTAATCATTGGTAGTACCCACCTGACCAGACGGGCAGTCAAAGAAGAGCTAATCCTATCATCTGGTAAAATATTCTAGATACAACATAATTTAATTTAATTTAATTTTTCTTCACCACATATCTGCTCGTTTTCCTCGCCATAAACCTACGTTATTCGCATATATCCTACCGTCTTTGTTCCAGAGTATTCTAGCGCATGGCCCGTCATGTTTGCTATCTCAATTCCGGTTCCGGCGGCTAGCGGACCACACTTCCGGTGTAATTCTTTCTCAGCTAATTGTCTATGATATTTTATGAACCTTTTGTGGAATAAAATATTGGGCGCTATGCTGTTTTATTTATTAAGATATTTTCTCAGAAATTTTGTTTTTGCGGATTGTATATAATCGGTACTATTATAAAAGCAAAAGCGTGTGTGTTGGTGTGTTGGTTTGTTCTTTCAAGCGGCAACGGATCGACATGATTTTTTGCATACCTAGATATAGTTTACGGACCGGAGAGAGACGTAATATAGGCTGATCCTGGAAACATTCACTGTTCCTGTGGGAATCACCACGTGGGGAAGCTAGTTTTGATATTATAGGTATTCTTATATAAAATCAAAACTAGCTTCTCCCTAAACTTTAAACTTTAACCTTAGAGAACGTTTCAATTAAATACTTACAAGAATAAATTTAAATAACTGCATAACAATTTTCTAAAGACAAAAACCATTTTATCTATCCGTGACCATGAACAAGAATTTAACAACAATTTTAACTACTAGCGGTTTTACCCGCGTAAAGATTCTCACAGGAGCTTTTCATTTTCCGGTATAAGCCCGTCTTACCTTCCGGTTCATAAACTACCTCTCTGTAAAAAATTACGTTGATCCGTTTGGATAGTATCAAACGGATCAACGGATCAGGAACGAATCATTATCAGTACCAGTAAAGTAAGTATGGATTTCCATTCGTCAAACGGATTGAAGGATCAGGAACGGATCATTATTAGTACTTATGGATAGAAAGTATGAATTTCCATTCATATAGATTCAATTTCTTTTTTCCACAGCCCAAAAATAGGCCATTTTAGTCTGGCAAAGACTATATTTCAGTTTGCACTGGTATTAATGTCTGAGCACTACCTATAAGCTAACCACAATGATATTTATTGCCAGTACAAAATTACACACATATAAATAAAGGTAATTAATGCACAGTCACCCCGCTTCGTTAGCAACCGCTTTTGTAATTACTGATTCACAATTTCTCCATTTCGCTCAAAATATTCGCTTCTACCTAACAGCAAGGGAGTGGAACTCGTTGCCCGCGTTTTTGTATCAATATAACTTGAAGTTTTTTTATATACAGGGTGAATTGATGTCTTCTACGAACCCTATCGAGACTAGGTCATATACCTAAGTAAAACTTTTTGCCAAATTACTGCGCAAATCACTTCTCGTATTATTATTGTAATGACCGGTCACCATCCGGTGTATGTCATGCTCGCCTCATAACTACACCTTAAAATTAAAATAAATCACTATAATTACACTTCTTTTATAAATAATTCAGATTTTGATATTTTGTTATACTATTTGATAACATAAGCCTAACGCCGGCCCATAACAATTGCAGAACTTTATAGGTATAAATCTCATAACACAGTAATCTCACTCTTCTAAAAGGTCTCCAATAATAATTATCATTTTAGAAACGATACAAGTTATTTAATTTACATTTAATTTCGCTTAATAAACCATTCACATTTATGGTACAAAGCAACGAACTCATTACAGTCTTTCCCTTTATCTAACTCAGGTAATGAGATGTTTCGGATAGGGCTATAAACCCACCGGCAACTCACTCCTAGATTAGGCTGTCGCTTGCCGGTAGTCCTTTAGATGACGCGCTCGCCTCTTCTCGTTGGCATTGTTCGTTTATTTTTCACTTACGCAATAAAGCTTGGTTATAGATTTCAAAAACGAACCAAGCCTCTGCCAAATTTTTTTTAATTAATTAAAATAAAATTCATTTTCAGCCTTAAAAATAATAAAACAGGTACAAAAAAACCCTTAAGCCCATTTTCACCAACGTCGGATGCGTAAATAGTTAGGAGTTTCCTAGGGCAAAAATTGTTTCACCAACCTTTGGAATGTTCTAGCGACTATAATGACGTATATATTTAGGTGAAAAAGACTTTGCTTTTTAATATTTGAGGATATTTGGATGGCAATAGAGGAAAAAAATATTTTATTCTATTGGTTCGTGTCGTATATCACGTGTATATTCACGTCCTTAAAAATTGATACCCTTTAAGTATACAAGGTGTATACACCTTTACGTAAATACACCTTGTATAATGAAATTTCATTCATCATTTTCCCTCCTTAGGGATGGTATTCTTTCATAAAATGTATAGGACTAGAAATATACTCTACCCAAGAAAAAGAATAATTAAAATCGATTGACAATTCGTGGAGAATCCGAGTAACACACACACAAAAAAAGCTTTTGTGAAATTCAGTCAAAAAGTAGCTAAGTATAGGATCACAATGACCAAATTAAAGGGACGCCTATACACGCAGCAGATGTACCTGCGGACTGATGATGATGATGCTGAAAGGATCATCAGAATAACGTGATCTCCGGCAAAGAACCCGGTGGAATACGACCCTTTACTCAGGTAATGAGGTACTTTAGAAGGATTAATCATTGCTCCCTCCCTCCGTTTACTTTACGACGACTTTAAAATGAACATCAAAACATCTTTACGATGTCTTCCAATGTAAATTGTACCTGGAAGCTGTAAGTCTTCATCTACTTATGAACTTACAAACTAAGCTTCGGAAAAATTAAATCTGTTTACGGTGCCGCAGGAGATACGTATAAAGCGTACCGTTAGTTTGTATCTAGACTAGGGATAATATCATTATCAGCCTCTTACGCTCTCACTGATGGGATACCGGCCTTCTCTCAAAGAGAGAGATATGGGCCAATCCACCACGCGGGCCCAGTGCGGCTTGGTGGATGTCACATGTCCTCGAATTTTGTGGTTCTTGAACATGCCGGTTTCCTCACGATGTTTCCCTTCACCGTTTTATCATAAAGTTTGTTATCGGGTCTGAGATGTTTGTGTTGTGCATCGAGAATTGAGTATTGTGTATCTGTGCGTGCATGCCAACTGCCACACCGGGAATCCTAGTGGGTAATACTGTGTAAGCGTTTGTTTAATTCGACGAGGACGGTTCACCCGATCAAGTAGGTCCAATGCCCATACTGTTCAGTCCAGTCTTAATACGTTGCGAGTATACCCATTATAGGTACCAACAGAGTTTAGACTAATCACATCAGCCGAGTGTCGGGTCGTGGAGACAAGATAAGAGCCCGCAAGCTTCCGTTCACCCCGCAGCGATGACAGGGTGATAGTAATTTAGTTACCATATATCTATATCTATACCAATAAATAAAATTGAAGTGTCTGTTTGTTATATCAAAATAACACCTTTTTACTAAATATGAAAGTATTATACGGTACCTATGACAAAACAAACATTTTTAAAATGCTTGTCTGTCAGTCTGTTTGTTCCGGGCAATCTTCGATTGACGGGACTTTCACTGGCATATAACTGATGCTACAAGGATTAACATAGGCCACGTGGGCGAAGCCGCGGGGCACAGCTAGTAGTTAATGTACTTACTAGAAACGTTTCGGGGAAATAGAAGCAAGCTAGTTTCACATGTGATTATCCTACTCCTAGTAATATTATAAACGCGAAATTTTGTGTGGATGGATGGATGTATTGATAGATGTTATGTTCTCTTCCACGCAAAAACTACTGAACCGATTTTGATGAAACTTTACAGAAAATAAATGCATTCATATTCTTCGCAAAAGCGTACAATGTGTATGGTAATGGTGGTAATGCTTGCATATTACCGCTTGGCGGCATACTACACGAGCAAAGAGTAAGTCCTTACCTCTCTATCTACATCGACTTGTTAGTCTTATGATAGTTGCTATACGTTTACCATGTTAAGAGAATGCAGGCTGCAGGTTGTATATGTACTGAGAATAGCAACGTCATGTCACAAAACATATCCTATATGTAGTCGCATGTTGGCTTTGTCAAGTGCGAACATGGGCCGGCGAAATTGCATTCACTACAAGGTTCGGTGCTTGACGCTTCGTGTTACCACCGGAATCATGTTTGCATTGGAGTCAGATCTTTATGTTTATGCAAACTTCCTTTACCATTCTGTATACCTATTCTAGTACATGCTCACATTTGGAATGCGCTTTTATGAGTTTTTTTTTTTATTTCTTGACAAACAGTTTGTGTACCAAAACGGCAAGAGTTTGCTTCAAATACAATAAAAAGTATCATGCGTCATCGCGAGTACGCATACCTACTATCAATGTTTTTACCGTCTCGCCGAAAGGTAGAATTTTTCCAGCGTTTCACTTGATCCGGTAAAGTGCTAAGCTTATTGGATTATGACTGTATAACTGTAGTAATAAGGTCCGACTTTACCAACCGTTTTGATCCAAAGTTCAATTACGAATGGTTTAATTTATGAATCGAGGTTCATGCAGCTTCAAATTCGGATTATTGTAAAGAGAGCATTTTGGTTTCTGCTGTCTGAATTGGGAATTGAACTGAAATCAAATTCACGTGATCGTCGTTCATTTCACATTTGGTGAACTGGGACCTAAATAGTTGTCCTACTTCCAACTAGTAATATGCGAAAGTGTGTTTGTTGGTTTGTTAGTTTGTCTTTCACGCAGTAACAGAACGACGTGATTTTTGGCATAGATACCTATAGTTTATGGACCGGGGAATAACATAGGCCACTTTTTATCCCGGAAAAATGCACGGTTCCTGAGAGAACGCGGGTGAAAACTGCGGGCAGAAGTTAGTATAGATATAGACCACTATCGTTCATCGAGGATTCACTCGCTGATCATAGACTAGGATATAATTAACAACATCATCATCATCAGCTGGAAGACTTTCATTGCTGAACACAGATCTCGACCATAGAGAACGCCGAATAGGATTCACGTCAAAATCATGGTAAGCAACAGAAACTCATTATTGCAACAAAAAATAAATTAGATTGTGAAGAAGCTAGATCAACCAGTTTTAAAAGAAAATCTTAACGTATTTTCAAGTTTTAAACTTAAATATAAAACTTCAATTTTGGCCGCAATAATTCTCATCTTTAATTAAAATCTGACTGAAATGTCTGCAGTTCAAACTTTACCCTCGAAACAATTTGAACGAATTTCAGCCTTCATTAAGCTAAGTTGGATTTAATTGCAGAGATATCTCGAGATTAAAGCCAAGAAGGTCATTATTTGTGGGTTGAGAAAAAAAAATCGCATCGGAAGTAGCTGCAGTAGGTTCCTAGCTATTTGAAGTAAAGCTATTTCCCTAAGCAGTAAGTATGTAATTAAGAACGATACACTAAATATTCGTAAAAAAAAAGCGTTATATTAAGGCGCTCCTTTAGATACTAATTCTTTTATTGAAATAAGGTTGAAACTGGCGATGCGTTTGCTTTTAGCTGACAGTTATTTCGTATTACGAAAATTAAGGAGACATCATAAAGTTTAAATATTTTTAGTTTTTACCACAGATATGTAATTAAGTCTGTGGTTTTTACTTACTATGTCTTTATTTTTTTTGTTACAAAAAATATGATAGAACTGTCGCTTAACATTTTGAGCATTTCGAGACAAAAGAAATATTTTGGAGTTTTTTTGTAATTTTTTTTATAGAATTTTGGGCCATTTCTATATAATATTAATTCATATGAGTCTTTTCTATAAACACTTGGCTATATTACTATATTTTTTTTGCTTGTAATATCCATTAAAACTTTTTCCATAAACACTTGGCTAGGTATTTTTTTATTGTAATATCTATGAAAACGGAGATTCGTGCGACAAAAACAGGACTTTTTCGGACTTTTGTTATACCGTCTATGAGAGTATGATATAGGTACCGTCAAAGATTAACATAAATTCAAACAACGACAGTATTACTGGTAGGTATTTCATAAATGTTTCGTAAAATGCAATTATTTATTTGTCAACCGAGAAGAGAGTAGGTATTAAATTCGCTTGTGGAAAAACCACAACACTCGCCCCACGACCGCGGCCCAGGTGTCTGCGTGGCTTTATCAAAATATAAATTACATTCCTCTGAGAGTGAAAAACAAAAACTGTTACCAACTAAATTACACTCCTCTGAAGCAGGGTACCTACTTACTTAGAGGTGTAACACGTTGTTGGAAACCAAATAATGATATAGTTAATTTAGAGTGTAATGGCAACTTTGTGTTGTCTGTGGTAAAATAGAGTTTTTGGCGGGAATGCGAAAATGTGCTGTTGTTGATTTTGTGTTATTTACTAAAACCTATGTTTCTTCGATGTGGATTATTAACCATTAAGTGTTCGTAAACGTGCATGAGTGAATGGCAAATAGTACAAAGGCGAAAAACGAGTATTTTCGTATTCTATCCAAAACTCCATAGAAGCTTCAGTAAAGTGTCCACCGCTTTACTGAAGCGTCACTTCGACTTTCTAATATTGCGACTTAAGGACTATGTATCCAGATCAAGAAATAAATTATTAAAAAAAATATTATGTGGTAAAATAACGGACACTTCCCTCTTTGCCTATGGAGTTCTCCGATATAATGTATAATGTACAGATTAGTACAGTTTTCAGTGAATTTAATGAGTTACAGAGACTTTTAATTTAGGCATTTCGGTCGTTAGATAGAACGTTATAATTTGATTTTTGTCTTTTAACCAGACTTGAATTTAAATCCAACAATGAGTTAAACAAATTAATCCCGGTATCCCGTCCCACAAACAGACAAACGGCGGCAATAACATAAATATGAATATGTAATATTGTACGCATTTTCACCCCGCGTCGCGCCGCCGGCCGCCGCTGTCGCACTGAGGTTTTGTTTTATACCGGGAATTGTGTTGTTTGTGGTTAGCATTTTTTTTTAAACATACTTTTATGTACACCTTACTGATGCCTGCGATTTCGCTCGCGTGGAGATTATCAAAGAAACCGTGCATGTTTCCGAGAAAAAAGCTTGTATCACTCCCCAGTCCATAAACGATCTCTATGCAAAAAATCACGTCAACCCGTTGCTTTGTTGCGTGAAAGAAGGACAAACCTATAAACACAATTGGGATGTTGACTGATTTTGGGAAAGTGTTTAAAACGATGCGTATGGGCCTAATATAACCCAAAAAATTTAAATTTACTTTTTAAAACAACTAATATTTTAATTATCATGTATTTAAAATGCCGTTTTAAATTTTGCTCCAAAACGGCAGTGACGTCACGTGTTCAATTACCACAGAGTAATTTTCTATAACACTGTAAAGTGACAAGCAAAGAGAATATAACCACTACTACCTAGTCTGTGCTACGTTTAGTGACAAGTTCATTCGATGCTTTCTGTGTATGTATTGTTATGTATTAAAATATGAGTTCTAAGTTTTTTGAGCTTATTGATTTATATATATGCTTTGGTTAATTAATACACTTTGGATCTTAGAATCTACGATTACTGTTATATATTCATTGTTGGTTATAGAAATAATGATTTTTGGTATAATAAGTAGGTACTTACACGGAGGTCTACACATTTCTAAATTCAGCAGAGCAGAAATTATCGTTTGTCGAGAAGAAATTGGCCACCGTAAAACAATCAATTCTCGGCAAATTGGAATTATTTGCCTTTATGAAGCCACTTTCCATCATGGGAGAATATTCAAGAGTCGAAATAAATTTAGAAAAATAGGCGCGGAATTCACAGCACAGATAAATAATCACAGAAATCACTCTAAAATACTAAGCAGTTAAGCGCAACGAGCTATATACTCATTGGAGTTTTGGCGGGAATGCGAAAATGTGCTGTTGTTGATTTTGTGTTATTTACTAAAACCTTTGTTTTATAGAGTGTTAATGTGTAATAATAGTGGATTATTAACCATTAAGTGTTCGTAAACTTGCATGAGTGAAAGGCAAATAGTACAAAGAGGAAAAACGTGTATTTTCGTATTCTATCCAAAACTCCATAGAAGCTTCAGTAAACTATCCACCAATTTACTGAAGCGTCACTTCGACTCGACCGCGCCTAGACTAAACTTTAACGTGACTTTGACGACTTTCATGCACCAAAACTAGAGATTTATTTATATTATTATTTATATAACTTGACACTAGTTAAATGCGCAAATCACGTGGAGCCAAAAACAAAACAAAAAAAAAATATATACTCATTCCGATTGAAACCGTGACGTCACGGGCGTTTTGGGTCACGTGACTTCGGATTGATGTGATTACATTTTGATTATTTAATTTAAATTAAATTCCTTAAAAATAAACAAAAATATTGTGTTTAGTAGGATTTCTGTCACAAAAACTACCGTTTCGCGGCAAAATTATATTTTGATTTGAATACAGTCAACAACCCAATTATTCATTTATATCTAACTAGTGTAAGAATAAGGGTAGAACATGGTGCGGTGCTGTGGTGCTACGCTATGACGTCACCAAGTCAGTGCTACGCCGTAGTCGTCCCAGCGCTACGCAAGGCAGGGAAGGACAGCGGCCTTATTGAACTACGATTGAAAATACACATGTGTCGATTATTCAAACCGAGTTGTCTCGTTTCTGGCTAACACTAGCTTCTGCCCGCGTTCCCACAGGAACCATGAATTTTCCGGGATAAGCGGCCTGCTCGTGTACCTTGTAGTTACAACTACACTAATCTAACCTGTATCGAGTGTCTTGCCTGTTAAAAGATTGGGTTTAATAGAGCATGTGTGCGAGTGAAACCTTACAAGTAAACGGGCGTCAGGGGCCGTTCAGCCCCAGTCCAGTTGCCTCACGTACAACGTGACAAATGACAATGCTTATAACATCGACCTACGTCACTTAAGAATTTGATATAGAGATAAAACTCTAGAGTTTTTTTTTTGTGTTACAGAATATTTTTCTTGTTCTTGTAGATTATCCAACTGTGTTTGTAGCTAGGTTAGATGTAGTGTTTAATCATGTATTAGCTAGTTAATAAAGGCATTTAGCCCGTTAAAAAATATTCAAACTAAAAAAAAGCTTGTAAAGTTGTATTTTGTCGCGCAAAAACATACATATACTCGTACTAATTGGCCTTGATTCTGATTGTCACATACCTAAATCTTATTTTAGTTTCACTCTCTCTCTCTCTTTCCAAATAAGAACGTGAGAAAGGGGTGGAATATATTTTAGAGCTTTAACGACAAGACAGCTTTAAAATTTATTTTAAACCCAGACAAACATCTTCCATCTCTCATGTTTTTTATATAACGATTTAGATAACGAGACGAGCTGGTCGTTTGCCTGATAGTAAGCATAACGCTGGCCAATAAAAATTACACTGCCACTCAGAAATTTGACACACAAAGGCCCTGCAGCCTTGTGGCCATGCATTACGCTCGTTATCTTTAGTTATTAAGTCTCATAAGCCCAGTAATTCACTGACTACTTTGCTCATCAAGCTGGAACACAGTAATGCGTGTACATTACTGCTTAGCGGCTGACTTCACGAGCAAAGCAGTGGTACCAATCTAGACGAACACTCGCAAAAGAGTCATGCCACCCAGTGGATGAATATTTACAAAACAGAATCGATACCAGTCTTCACATTTCAGCTCCTTACGAGTTATAAACTTCCTAACGCAACACCGTAGCGAAAACAGCTCATATTTCTAATATTTTGAGCCGTCACGCCCGAATTTCCAAGTCCCAAGCAGCCATAAAAACACCCTTAGCAGATTAAGCCGTTTACCCAACACGGGGCGGTTTTTGTTTTTATACAGCCACGCGGTTTATTAACCAAATGTACGGACGCATTAGCAAGTTTTGGTAGAACGGGAGATAGTGACAGATTTTATTACTCGAAGTTTTCAAACATGTATATTCAGTACTTTTACTAGGTGTTAGGACTAACTCTTCTGCGATTGTCCGTCTGGGTTGGTACCACCGCTTTGCTCGTGAAGTCTGCCGCCAAGCAGTAATGTGCAAGCATAAACAAAATCTTGAGTTGCATTGCATTTGTTATGGTTTGGCGTTATGCTTACCATCAGGCAAACGACTAGCTCTTCTCCTTATCAAATACGTATAGAAAAATACAAAATATGTATATATTATGTATAAATAAATGTTAATATGTATAAATTTGTGTTTGTTGGTTCGTCCTTGTTTTATGCAGCGACGGAGCAATGGATTGACGTGATTTATTGTATAGAGATAGTTTATATACCGGAGAGTAATATAGGCTTTTATCCCGGGAAATGCTCGGGTCCTGTGGGAACCCCCACGCAGATGAAACTACGGGCAGCAGCAAGTTTTTTTTTAATTTCCTACCAAGGTTGGTAGGAAATTCTCTAAAATTACTTTATGCTCCCTCATCCCTCATGTGTGAAGAAAGACCATAACTCGCAGTGGTCTAAAGAAAGCTTAGTAGCTAGTAAAGATCTGGTATTATTATTGTTGTATCTAAATCCCGATAACAAAAGCTTTCAGCTTTCAAAGATTACTAGGCGTTTTTTTATTACGGACCGTAACAACTTTTGATCACGATCTGATGGTATGGAACGATGCGGTCGAAGGTTTAGCACGCTTGTTCAGCACCTATTCACTATTGCTTTGAACACACGATCAAGTTGTATTTATTCGGAAACACAGACGCTCGATAGATTTCCCTTATAAATAGGAAAACAGGAATAAAACAAAATAAAAGCTTGTAAATGATGAAATGATCCAGTAGCTCCCTACCTATACTCGTGTTTTTGCTCACGGACCGTGACAAACTGCCGAAAACGCGCCGCCATTTTGTTTTTGCGGGACGGCAGCTATGGATCAACTGCCGTAATTGCAGTTTGAAATACCTGTAGTAGGCAACAAGAAAACTGGGCAAATGTGTGGTGCGGTATACTGTTATATAAAACACCACAACAAAAAAGATCTTTATTTGTGCTCGTCTGCTTCTAGGTAGGTATACGTCTACCTACGTAGATCTTAAAATCTATCGTCTTACACCTTCAAGCAAATCTAGTGAAGACGCGGTTTTTGTGAAAGGCGAGCCCATTTCATATAAAAAAGGAAGTATGCTGAATTTGAAAATATTTACGCTATTTGAAAGAAACCTCCATTGCTTGATATGTTAGCGATTGACCACGCTGATGTAGTATGACTGACTGGTACAGCTAGAAGTTCGGTCCCCAAAACATACCGAACATACCCCTTGGTGACTAATTTTGAACTTGAGCATGATAAAATTCCAATACGAAGTGCATTGGAATTTTATTTCCCATGTGGAAGGGAAATGGAGCTATCCTTTTTCTCAGTCTACGCAATTCCAGACGTGCAAGTAAGAAGGCTCACTGAGAGATTGAAGGGCTTATTCACTCGTGCCTTAGCAGGATGGTTAAGTGCGTGAACTCATTAAAGTTACTCCCTCTTTTATAGACGCTTATATAGCTAGACAGTGGTGTTGATTCTGTTGTTTCATACCTAAACCTAATGTTTATAGTTTCGCTCTCTCTCCCTCTCTCTCTCTGTCTTAATAATACACAATTATTGTACAATAAACAAACAATAGTGACACCTAATTTGTTAAAGATGGACGATATTTGACAGCTTTAAACCTAAATTCAGACCTGTCCAGCATCTACCATCCCTTTCTCGTGTTAGTTATTGGAAAGAGAGACAGCGAAACTAAAATTAGGAATGAGATTTGTATTTGTATTTGATGCCAGAATCAACACCACTGTTGGTAAACACTTTGAAATATATATAATAATAAAGTTTAGACGTATTCTTAAATCAGGGTCTAATACCCCGCCTCCTCACTTACTGAGGGAGGTTGTGTTCAGCAGTGATCGTCTTGCGGTTGATAATAGCTACTTTATCTACATACAAATCTTACATCTCATGGTGATCTCACGGACGCATTCCATAATTCATTTGGTTCTCATTAGGCAAATACCTACGTCGTCCGCGCCGCGCCGGGGGAAATAACTAGCACAGAAGTTATCGACCCTTAGTAACCTTATTTAAGGTAAATTAGGTAACTTACTAACAGAGGGTCTAAACTTTGCTATTTTAGACAGTATATGGTATTGGTTCAGTTTGTTTTGTAATATTACGAGCTTGGGGCCTGTAATAAACCATCTTTCTTCAGATATAATCCTTTTGTAAAGAAATAAGGTTGAAAATGGCGATGCATTTTCTTTTAGTTGAACGTAATTTTTATAGACATCAGTAAGTTTCAATATTTATAGAAATATGATAATTGGCGCTCAAATATTGAGCATTTCGAAAGCATTGCGAGATTCAACGGATGAGAGAACATGCTCATAAACCTGATACTTAGGCTAAAGATTAAGGCTGAGATTCAGAGACGAATCTAAGCGTGGTCTCACGCTTCCATACGTCAAAATTCTATACAGTTTTGACATATGGAAGCCAAAGTCTACGCTTAGAATCGTCTCTGAATCTTAGCCTTAGAGATCAGTCCATCGAGGTACTAACCCCGAGAGATGAAATACTGTACTATCCGATCTCACAACAATATAATATTGATTTTACTATAACTAATATCCTGATGCGGAATACGCTGAAAAGAAATACGGGGTCTTTTTGCGATTTTTTCATGATTCTGGGCTACTTCTATAAAATATCTTATAGATAAGTCTTTTCTATAAACACTTGGTCTTTGCTATAAAATACTTAACTACGGTTTCCATTAACTTATCTACACCATTAATTCAGCAGTACATCAGCACCCCCAGACGAGTTCCAATCACCCCCCAACAGCGCCATCCGTTATTCTGCGTCATACTTGTACCTACCTCCACGATACATCACAGTGTGCGGCCGATTTCCACAGCAACCGAAAATATATTTACGATGCCAGCGAGGTTTATGAATGCTCTTACAACTGTTACCGCGCTACAGACGCCACGTTTCGGTCTGAGTGAGTACCATCGCTTTGCTCGTGTAGTCAGCCGCCAAGCAGTAATGTGCAAACACGACTCCGGTATGATGAGCAAAGTTAGTTAGGGCCGATTTTTCAATTGCACTTTAACTAACTGACTGCTATCCAATCAATTCATTTTAGTGTTTTTAGTGTGATTTTCGGGTCTTTCATTTCAAAACTAATGGACCGTTAGCTAACTAAAGTTTATTTCTTTAGAATGCCATAAAATTTGTTTACGTCTGTCTTCACCACAGTCTTAGATGATTCAGGGAATTATCTAACAGGACGCTATCTGACTATTGAAAAATCGGCCCTATTTAATACTAGTGTAAGTGTCTCAGTGTAATGAGCGCTCAACATAACAGCGCCATTTGGGATTTTGCATTTGTAAGTTCTGAGTGGCACTGCAATAATTTACAGTATATTCCACTTTAAACTTTTAAACACAGGTCCTAGTAAAGCGTTGCACGCCTTAGCAGTTCGAATAATGAAAGCGTGAAGCGTTTAGTACAGACTGTTGGAATGTGTACAACGACATAAGGGAGCAATGATTCCAACTCAAATATATAAACGCTTACACACACACTTACACACTCATACCGCACTAGGGTTCCCTGTGTCGACAGAGACACACATCACAATCATCCAAGACCCGAGAACAAACTTTATGCTTACGCAAAATCTGCCCCGGCCGGGAATCGAACCCGGGACCCCTCGCTTCGCAGGCAGGGTTACTACCAACTTAGCTACGGAATCGTCAATATATTTTTTTTATGTTATTTGGTAACGAGACGAGCTGGTCGTTTGCCTGATGGTAAGCATAACGCCGGCCCATAACAATTGCAGTGCCACCCAGAACTTTGAAACACAAAGGCCTGCGCGGCACTGCAGTGCGCTCGTTACCCTGAGACATTAGGTATTAAGTCACATAAGCCCAGTAATTTCACTGGATACTCTGCTCATCAAACCGGAACACAGTAGTGCTTGCACACTACTGCTTGGCGGCAGACTTAACGAGCAATTATTACCTATTCAATATATGAATAGGTAATAATTTTCTTCCATGTTTCAGAAGCTAACCCAGCTAGATATAGCCTATTTCTGCTAGGAGTGGATATTGCACTAAAATCAAGGCTGTGTCTTGTAGATGCGCGCACCCGGCTGGCGCGGCTCCAAAATCTAGCTCCGACATGTGCCTGTACCTAATTGCTATATAATAGTAAACCTTTGTAAAGTTTCACCAATATTTCGTTTAAAAAAAGATAAAACAAATAGCTTTTTAAAAATATATCGTACTTAGTTTAGGAACAGGATACTTTAAAACACGCATTTAATTTTTAATAATAATTACTAAAACCTATAGAATACATAATCACTTAAACGTAATCTACGGATTCCAAACTCGATAGATTTTATCATCATCACCCGGAAGACTTCCACTCCTGAACATAGGCCCTCCCCTATAGAACGCCACTTGGATCGACTACTCGCCTTTTGCATAGCGACAGGTTTACATGTAGCCATTCCAGGGTTTCGTTAGTCACTTTCCATATATATGAAAATAAAGTCTTCAAAAGAACTTAGGTACCTATAATGAATCACGTTCAAAGAAAATCATTACGCCCTACCGACTAGGGAGTGTCCCACGAAAGAAACCAAGAAATACAGATTTACGATTATTTTAAAAAGAAACGTTCCGCAGAATTTATGCGAATGGTCTCCGTTTTATCATTTCCGTAATGGAAGCGGTTTGTAATGATCGCTGAGAAACAAGTAGTGGCGAAATAAAATGCTGGCGGGAGTAATGGCGCCTACTTGTCTATAGGGAGCGATGGAGGCTGTGGAATGTGATATATTGTGTAGAAGCGGTAGAAAGTACGTAATGTTTTAGGATCTCTTACCTTAAAAAAATTCAAAACGGAAGTAGGTACAGGGATGAATCACTAACAGTAAAAACAATGTCTGTGTTTTTTAACTTACATGGTTATCCATGAGGATTTTTAAGGCGATGACTCAACGAGTGTCGATTATGTCCATGGATGTGTTCATTGTCAGAGTGTCACACGATTTCGCTGTTGATTCCGCCACAATGTATCCGATGTTTTTAATATTACGACTAAAGGACAGTATATAGGGGCCTTACTCCATAAATCGAACGTCGAAGCTTCGGCTGATGGATCGTAGTTGTCCTTCCTACTCTGAAAGTGTTTCGGATCCAACGTTCGATTCTATTTTTGCACTTGACATTTTGTCTCTCATAGTAGGAAAAACCGAAGCTTCGACGTTCGATTTACGGAGTAAGGCCCCAGATTCCAATCGAGCAGCGTCCCTGTGGCGGTACAACCTCTAACAGGATCGGTTGTAATTTTGCTCGTAATCAGATCTGAGCCGGCGGGACACAGACCGATCTCAATGCGATACGTCGGATTTTAATTACTTCCTTACCTTTTCGGGTGAAACACAGAATTAGAATTCTCTGTTACACTAATAATATAATTGTGGAATGAGCTCCCACCTGCGGTCTTTCCGATAAGCTGCAACATGGGGCTCTTTAAAAGAAGGGTGAATATAGTATTTAAAGGTCGGCAACGTATCAGTAATACCCAGAGTGTTGCAGATATCCATTGGCGACGGTAGCTGCTTACCATCAGGCAGCTTGTTTGCCAAATATGGCATAAAAAATGACTGGAATAACGTTTTTTTTTTTTTAATTTTATTTGTTAACGATAAGAGCTGGTCGTTTGCCTGTTGGTAAGCATAACGCCGGCCCATAACAATTGCGGTGCCACCCAGAACTTTGTAGCACAAAGGCCTGCGCGGCAAAGCAGTGCGCTCGTTACCCTGAGAGATTAGGTATTAAGTCTCATAAGCCCAGTCATTTCACTGGATACTCTGCTCATCAAACCGGAACACAGTAATGCTTGCACACTATTGCTTGGCGGCAGACTTCACGAGCTTTAGAACTTCACGAGATTTAGAATGCTATCACGAAAAACATCTCAGAACGTCTTTTTAACAGACGAAAAAACGTAGGAGGTTTTCAAGTCGATCCGTACAGTATATATTGGATGGGACCATTGAAGTTGGCCCCAAATAAATTTGTACAAAAAAATCCGGTGGTCGTCATCGATTTAATCTTGTGCAATAATTAAAAAAATTAACTGAAATATCAATGATTAAAGAAAGTAACTCTTTGCTTTGTATCACTAGAAATCTGTGCTTTGTATTCTGTTTGCTTGATAGACATCTATAATCACAAATCTATAATAGCGTAGCGTTTCAGTCACTGACGTATTTCTAGCTCGATGGTTTGAGTAATATCTACATTAATCTATGATCTGAAAGCTGTGTCGCTAGCTACATAGGTACGTACCCTATATAATTTGCTAGCTACATATATACTGACAAGTGATTATATTCTCTTTGTATACTGATCTGTGCATATAACTGATCTGTGGCTGTGTCTAAAAGTGATCTAAAACTTTCGCAAAATGTTTGTAATTAAATAAATAATAATCAATAAATAAAGCATGTGTGAGTGAATGAAGTTCGTGATATAAACCTTCTAAGTATATACCTATAAAAATCAACCCAAAATATGTGGTACTTAAAGGTATTCGCACGGTAAAATTATTATTACCTACTCAAGACACGCGTGAATAGAGTTTCTAGGCAATTAGCGTGCTTCATCACCGACCGCATCATCACTTACCACCAAATGAGATAGCGATCAAATGCATGCCCATATAGAGTGTAAAAACTATCGCTTATAAATCGCTATCGCTCTAAATACTGAACCACGCTCTATAATATTAAAATTTTTGTCTACCCTCTCTTGAACGCCTTTAGAATTATCAATTAGCATAATGAAGATTTTCTAATAAAAGAGAGTACGAACATAACAATCACTGTCATGTTTAATGAACAAAAACATCGTTTGCAGCTAACGATTCAAAACAAAACCAGTTCCACGCGGCCATGAAACGTATATTAGGTATAACAAGCATTGATCTCACAATTATGTTCCGACCGATACTGTTCAGTTGTATCCTACTGCTAATACATAATGCTCATTGTAAAGAGCTAGTAAATGATGTCAATTTCAAAGATGTACAGATCGAGAAGGGAACAGTGAGAGGATTTCTGGCACCCGAGAAGAATTATTTTGCCTTCTTGGGGATACCTTACGCTGCGCCGCCAGTTGGAACGCGTCGATTTAAGGTAAACTTTATTATTACATCAAATTATAAACAGGTCTTCTATTAATAGTAAATTCGCAATTTGTTTCGTTTTCAAAGCTAAAATAAAATAAATAGTGATCACCATCCTCGACATATCGTCACTAAAGATCAGTATGGGAGTAAAATGCTAAATTATCGAATACAAAAAACTAATGGTTTCATTAGCACCCGTTTTTGGGAATGGGGAAATTGTAAAAGGAAATATTGGAGTTTCCATTATATATGTAACTTTTCTTTTCGTAGGCACCTATCCCACCGCCGGCATGGAAGAACTTATTCATCGCCAATAACACCGTGATGTGTCCACAAAGAGGGATCGGAGACGAAAACTGCCTCGTCGCGAACGTCTTTACGCCCACCAATATAATAAATAGCCCTCTACCAGTTTTAGTCTACATACATGGAGGCGCTTTCATTACAGGTACAGCACCAACAAGAGGAGTGGAACATTTGATAAAGCAACACGTTATAGTAGTCACTATAAACTACAGACTTGGAGCTCTGGGGTTCCTCTGCCTAGGCATCGAAAATGCGCCAGGAAACGCTGGCCTCAAAGACCAAGTGTCAGCTCTAAAATGGGTCAAAAGAAACATTGATAAGTTTGGAGGAGACCCTAATCAAGTTACCATCTACGGGATGAGTGCTGGCGGTACATCAGTCGAAATGCTAATCGTTTCCAAAATGGCAAAAGGATTATTTAACAGAGCTATCGTGGAGTCGGGAGCGGTGTCAGCTGTCTGGTCTTTAGATGCTGATCCAATAAAAACCGCCAAAACACTAGCAAAAACATTCGACATCCCCAAAAATGGTTCGAAATGGTACGAATGGGTTGAAGAATACCAGATGAAACCAGCCAAAGAAATAAGTGAGTCAAATTACGAGCTTTATGAAAATCTTACGGATGGTACATTTGGCTTCGTGCCGTGCCTTGAAAAGAAACTGTTCGGCTTAGACTCGTTCTTATCTCAAACTCCAAAAGAACTTGTAAAACAAGGGAAGTACGATAAAGTACCTATATTGTTTATATTCGCGAGTTTGGAGGGGCTGTTCCTTAAGAGTTCAAACTACTATGAGTTGAATTACAAAGACAGACTTAATGAGAATTTCAAGGAATTCATGCCAGCAGATCTAACCTTTGATTCGGAAGAGATTAGAAAAGACGTAACTGAAAACGTTAAACTATTCTACTTTGGAGACAAGCCTGTAGGAGATGACACATTGAAAGGCTACTTTGATTACTTTGGCGATAGCCTCGTCTTACATGGTCTACTTAATTCTGCTATAGATCATTCTAAAAATAATGATCATGTGTATATGATGGAGTTTGCCTACAAAGGTGAACTGGGACCTCACGATAAATTTTCCGAAGAAATGAAAAGCGCCGGCCATGGAGATGCAGTAAAATACGTCATATTAAACAAACCAGTTGTTAATAACGAAGATAAATTAATCGTGCATAGAATGGCGAAGATCGTGGCCAATTTCATGAAATATGCGTAAGTATTTTTTTAATAAGTTATATAGAATCCCTTTTGATTTCATTTTAATATCCCATTGGGGTCCCGGGTTCGATTCCCGGCCGGGGCAGATTTTGTGTAAGCATAAAGTTTGTTCTCGGGTCTTGGATGTTTGTGATGTGTATCTGTGTGTTTCCATGCCACCTGCGACACAGGGAATCCTAGTGCGGGGATATGAGTGTGTAAGCGTTTATTTATTTATCCTTTTAAACTATTGGATAAAGAGACGAGCAGGCCGTTTACCATAGCATCGCATAGCTCGCTACCCTGAGACATTATTTACATAAGGCCAGTCAATTTACTGACTATACTCCTCAAACCGGAACACAGTAAAGCTAGCACATTACTGCTTCGCGCCAGACTATACGAGCAAAGCGTGGTGGTACCCATCCAGACGGACACTCGCAGAAGAATTAGGCCTTTCAGCTGGAACTGGCACTTTGCAGGGACCCTAATCCGTCACGAAGCGAGCTGATGCCGGTTCTCTGGCCAGCTATTCAGCCAAACAACGTCGTGTATCTACGCATGGACCAAGATCTCAATGTGTTAGAAGAACCGTTCTGGGAGAGAAAGCTGTTCTGGGATAAACTGTACAACACTTACAGGAAGCCCGTCACACCTGTGGACCCTGATTGGTTGTGGTTTTAAAGTTACGTATGTTTGGGAATTATTTATGAGTGATTCTGGATGGTACCTACGTGTTAGAGTACCTAAGTTGCTTGGAGAGTAAACCCCATTGATTAACATCGTTTTTGTTTCATTGAATCCCATTACGCCTTACTATAGCTGTTGTAGGTGGTCTAGGTGTGGTAGGTAGGACTAACTCTTCTGCGAGTAGGTACCTACTATAATCTGCTTTGCTTCTTGTACCTTATACTTAGTATGCCGCCAAATTATAATGTGCAAGCATTACTGTATTCCGATATGATTAGCAGAGACAGAGTAATACGTAGTGTATCGCACTGCAGAACCTACAGCGCAGGCATTTATTCTACAAAGTTCTAGTGGCACTGCAATTTTTATGGGCCGGAAGGCGTTATGCTTATTATAATATGAAATTGTTTTGGGCTAACGTTATTCTTACTATATAGAAAACTACTATCTCGTCTCAGTATGGTCTTAAGTGTTGTCGAAGGTCGGTGATTTTTGTTAACCTACTAATCCTACTAATATGTATTATAAATGTGAAAGTGTGTTTGTTGGTTTGTTGATTTGTTGGTTTGTCCTTCTTTCACGCAGTAACGGAGCAACGGATCGACGTGATTTTTGGCATAGATATAGTTTATGGACCGGAGAGTAACATAAGCTACTTTTTATCACGAAAAAATGCACGGTTACTGTGGGAACGCGGGTGAAAACCTCGGGCAAAAGCTAGTTATCTATATATCTAGCGTTAGAACACTATTTTACCAATAGAAATGGGGCTGGCTTTACAGAAAGTGTGAACCCTGGACAGGTGATCTTTCAGGAAATCATTTAAAGCAGCCAATAAGTAGTTTTCTTCCCTCAAATTCTTGTAACATGTAAAAGTTTATGGCCTGCATACCTTTATAAATAAACTTCGATATTTCCAAATCGCAAAGGTTCCAGCGATAACTCCTACTACTATATATTTATCTCTAAACACGGGTAATACACAGCACAGGTGTTAGCGGAATCACGTAGGTACCTACAAGATATAAACTGTAAGAGCAGTAGCTCATCTTGGTGAAAAACAAAAAATAAGATCCAGCCTAGTTTATACCAAACACGTTTGCCTTTTTCAACAAAATATATACCAACACCTCAAAAATGTTGTCATCGTTGGGATTCGAACCCTCGTCTTCTGGGTTCTCTAGGTATACCAGACGCTTTAAATAGCTAATCGCTAATTTATAGCAATATTTTGCTATTTAATAGTTTGACGTGACCAGAGAGAAACTAGCGGTCTTATCGCTAAAAAGCGGTCTTCAGACAACCTTCGGATGGTGAGGAATTAAAAAACTGCAATATACGGTGAAGTCAGTATTTAATACTATCATAGCATACCTACTCTTTTCCTTAACCTACATCTGTCCCACTGCTAAGAAAAGACTGTCCCCATGTTTGTCTAGTTCCGCGCAGCTGAAGTGGGTTTAAACCCACTCTACCCGCGTAGAGTGGGTTCTTATTTGGGTATCACCTTTTGTAGGGTAAATACCCATAAATACACGTTTTTACCAACTTAATTAGTTTGCCTTTAACAATTCGAGTTGTGGTGGAAGGTAAGGCACTGGTAGAGAATATATTAACCAAGTTGCGTGCAGCTATCCCCACAAATCTCCCGCAAGCACCGACGAAAACAGTATATTTCAGTCTCAACTGCTGATCCAATTAGGCCGAACCTCGGATTTAGGGGCCGAATGGATGGCCGAAATATTGGCTTATCGGATCGATGCAAAAGTCCATACTGCAGAAATGGTATCGTACCGTGTCACAGTGAAATAGATCACTTTTAATTGTTAAACGAGTTCTACCACACAAGTTACCATTTAGACTAGACAAACATCAAAAGGAATAAAAATAGATACGTATAGGTAGTAGGTATACCAACTGAGTTTGAATTGGTATGTTATCCCAACGGGGGTCAATCTACTCCTGGAGGTCAACAACATTTGTTTTACGAGTTTTTGAAATTGGGAATTTTTCTTTGAATTTTAAACATTTAATGTACGTCAAAATTCTGCTACAGAACTTCCGGGCAACCCTTTATGAGCTGGATTCGTCAGCTCTTAGTCTATATGACAATAACTTACATTAGATTCTATAAGGCTGTGCTATTTTTTATAAAGCAATAATTTAAAAACAGTATGTACTTTCATATGCATTTAGTACGTTTTGGCTCAACGGATCAGCATTGCGGTTCAACGAGGCAATGCCGCCAGCATGCTGGGTACGCTTCCTACTGGTAGTGGGCTAGAACATTTGGATTATCTACAGGCCTACTAGGGCTTGTAGATTATCCAACTGTTTTTGTAGCTAGCTCGGTTAGATGTAGTGTTTATTTATGTATTAGCTAGTTAATAAAGGCATTTAGCCCATACAAAAAAAATTTAGTAAAAAAGCTGTTATTTTGATATTACAAACAGACTTCAGTTTTATTTATTTGTATAGATATAGGTAGGTAAATACGGCAGGCAAAGGCACATTTCATATTAATCTGTTTTTACCCCATTCACACGTAACAAACAACCTAACATTCCAAGTACAGGCGTAGATACGATATCTCTATAGTAACTTTGCTGGCGGAGCTCCAGCAGCCAATTCTCGCGCAAATGACATCATGTCGGCGGAGCGAGTACGGATCTTTTCGATAAATAAAATTCAATAAAATTGACAGTTAAAATCGATAAAACTCACTTTATCGATTTTTAACTGTCAATTTTATCGAATAAAACCCACTTTATCGATTTTAACTGCCAATTTTATCGAATTTTATTTATCGAAAAGATCCGTTCTCGTGCCGCCGACATGATGTCATTTGCGCGAGAATTGGGCTCCAGACGTGTGACATATGGCAGCACTGCTGATTGTATCCGCGAAGTTATTCTATCTGCGTTATATATTACTCCTGTAGGTTCATAACTTTATAGAATTGCCGGGGCCCGGGCTCTTGGCTATAGCTTACGTACCTAAGTACCTATGTAGTATACTATGTAGTAGTAGTACTAGTAAGTACTACTTATTAGATGAAAAGCTGACGACCAAAACGGCCAGCGGCGCAAGTACGGAAATCGGTTCGATAAAGTCGAACCGAAAAACTCGATAAATTTATCGAATGTTGCGAGTACCGAAGTCTGATCGTCAAGTATTGTAGTTCTAGCCCACTACCAGTAGGAAGCGTACCCAGCATGCTGGCGGCATTGCCACGTTGAACCGCAATGCTGATCCGTTGAGCCAAATAGTTACCAGCATTTTGGTTACGCGTCGCATCAATCAAACGCTCTGACAAAATTTTGAAAATATTATGAGCTCCCGGCCCCCAATGGGCTAGAACATTTGGATTATCTATAGGCCTACTAGGGCTTGTAGATTATCCAACTGTTTTTGTAGCTAGCTAGGTTAGATGTAAGTAGTGTTTATTTATGTATTAGCTAGTTAATAAAGGCATTTAGCCAGTATTGTAGTAGCTCTATATTCTCTTTGGATTCGACCTAGGTTTCGATAACTTTTGTCGATTATATCGAGTCTCGATAAATTATATAAAAAGTCTATAAAACTCACTTTAACGATTTGAACTGTCAATTTTATCGAATTTTATCTATCGAATCGATGCGTACTTGCGGTACAGTTAATTTTATCATCGATAAAACTCAGAATTCATCATTATTTTCGGCCTGCCAGATCCACAGTTTTCACAAAAAAGGGTCCTTTGAATAAGATGAATCCTGAGTTTTATCTATGATAAAATTAACTGGCCATTATGGTCGTCAGCTCTTAGTCTATATGACAATACTTACATTAGTATGATACTAAGGCTGTGTAATTTTTTATAAAGCAATAATTTAAAAACAGTAGGTACTTTCATATGCATTTAGTAAAAAAGCTGTTATTTTGACATTACAAACAGACACTTTAATTTTATTTATTTGTATACATAAGACTTATAACATTTTTTGCCTGCCAGTCCCATTGGAGCATAATATATGCAATAATATTAGTTATCTTTGTGTTTTGTAGCAGAGCTCATAAAATGTTTTAGCAATGTCTTATGTAGGCTCTGCTAAAACACTGGAACACACCTACATCCAGATAATTTATATGCATGTTTTTTAATTTCCTTCTTATGTCTATGTCTTCTTGTGTCTAGTCTTTTTGCAATAACTTCGGCCACATTCCATCAAAATGTATCCACTTTGCCATATCTCACTATCCTGAGAATACACTTTCCGCATTCACATAAATATCACTGAGATATATAGATTTTCATAAACAATAAATGAGATTAAATGCAAACCATCTCATTTTATATATTGAAAGAAAAGTCTTGTTATCCCTTTGTCTACATTTTAATTATTTGTCCTACAAATACCCATAGCTATGCAAATCATCTATAATAGCTCTAACTTCAGATTTGTACTTATTCACAGCTGAATCTTTTTCTTCTTGCGTTGTCCAAACCACCTTGCTTCTAACATGACCCTCTTCTTGCAGGCCATTTGATAGCCACAATGCAGTGTTTGCCATTATAAAACAAGCTGGTGCAACCAGTTTCAGATCGTGGTCAAAACTTTCTTTAGAATAAACCTCTTTAGGGTTTAATGGAACAGTCTCCAGAACGGCACTAAATGCTTTATAATAGCTGTTTAATAGTTCAAAGTAGTATTCTTGTCTCAAGTGTGTGTTGGTACTGCTAATGATAAGATATAGACAGTCGAAAGCCGGGCTCGCCACTTTTGTTGTTTGATAGTCTATCAAACATGCAGACATCGGAGAGTTATTCTGAAATGTTAAATTATAAATTAGTATTTTAAGAGCCGTTACTTTTAGCCGAAGGCTACTTGTTAGTCTGCCTGTCATCTGTTGCAATATACCTTGTCATATTTAAAAAGTACATTTTCTTTCCACATGTCACCATGACATATACAAGTGGCTTTAGCCATTTCAATTGCATTATCAAATTCTCTGCCACAGTTCATCTTCAATTTCTCCAACAGTGGCACATACTCAGTATCTTCAAATTTCGAATGAGCTTTTGTTAATCTGTCTGTCATAATATCAACATATCTTTTGTTTGAGTTCTCCATCAACGGTGCACAAATTTTAGTGAATTCATCGTACAGATTCTTGTCACTATCTTTCAACAAGAAAGACAAGGCGTGTAGCTGAGCAAGTGATTTCAGAGTGATAGTTACATGGTCTAAATCTAGAAATGTTTCATGTGTGTGCGGTTTGTATCCATCTGAGCGCATGTCTTGCATGGCGATAACCTCTTGACAATAATTATCTCGGACAAGATACAATTCAGGGGCAACAAACCGAGGCCAAATTGTAGTGTTTGTATTCTGTATTTCTTCATACTTTTTTAACAACACTGAGTAAACGAAAATCTCTCTGTGAAACATTGACGTTACTGCTCCACTGACCCTGTATCTTTCATCAGTGGGAGCCAGTTTTAAAACAATCTTATTAATTGAATCTGTACTGCACATTCCCATCCTCGACTGCAACGGGACGCTGCTATGTCCGATTATGGTTACTGGTACAATATCGCTGAAATAGTTCTGTCCAATACATTCAAACTTTTCATTTTCGAACTCCCAGTTTTCATATTTTAAACTTGCGGCAATTTGACTTATAACGTTGTTGATATAAACTTGAGAATACGTAGACATGATTTATTACCATAAAATGTTTACCTCAATTTAGAATGCAAGAGGCAACAACTCCAGGTGCAAAAAACTTAACCATTTATTAATAATTATACATTCTTCTTACGAAAAACACTTGACACTTTGTCCCTTGTACTAACTACTATTATTATTTAATACTATGAAGTTTATAGTATTACCCTAAACTTAACTAGTACAAGGTAAACTGTAAAGCGCGCGTATACCCTGTTCCAGAATCTTAGATACTTATTACTTCTTCTTTCTTTATTTCCTGAATTCCTTGCTTCAGGAGAATCTTAGATATTTTTTGTAAACAAAGAAATGTCACGAAAAGTCACTGTCAAAGTGACATGCCAGTTGCCCAAAACATTTTGCACTTGTGAAAAATATTTTTGTTTATATTTCCACCGGCTTTGCTCTCGCGCTGCACAATTATAACTTAACAAGAAACTTTTGTTTAGATAAAATATCTAAGATTTTGGTACAGGGTATAGTTTGTGCTGCAAAGTGTAAAGTACTTACTACTATAGTCTTTTTCAAATAGGAAGGCACCTGACACCCATTCGAAATGTCAGCTGTCAAACATGCATTGTCAATTTTAAGGATGTGCCGCACCTAGGTATATTCGATTTTTTAACTACCGATTATCATCGACTTTAGGTACTTATCGAACAATTTTTGTATCTATTTCTAAGTGTTTTGTGAACAACTATCTATCTATAAGTCCTACTAATGAGTTTCAGAGGAATCCTAAAGAAATTTAAAAAGAAACAGTGATAGGTAGCAAAATGCGGATGCGTAAAATAAATCTTTTGAAAGAAAAGAAATTTATCATTTTGTTTTACACAAGATTTTTATCACTCCTATTAATCTTTAAATCACACTAATAATACAAATTTGATTTGAACATAGCATGTGAATTAAACAGTAATAATAATTATTGATCATCGTCATTATGTGTCTTCTAAGTTTGTTGAATAATTATTGTTATCCCTACTCTTCCAAAAGAAAAAGAGAATATTATATGAAGGATAACATTATGAATAAGATTTAATTCTACGTTGCGTCTACGTCAAATGTATCTACATCCGTGTGTGTTGTTTTTTCGTTCGGCGTGGACCATGTTATTTTCCATGCCTGACTGCCTATATATAAAATACGTAGTAGTACATACGTATTCGATAGCAAAATGGAACAGCGCCTTTTTGAAAAGTAAGTTCATTACAAATTTTCCTATTGTTTACTATGTTTGGGTACAGATTAACGACGGCCCTTTCATAAATCAAGTCGATTAATATGTTTTGTTTTCGATATTTTCCAATTCAAACAATAATCGATTTCCCACCCCTAATGTCATGCCGTCAAGATTGGCAGTAGTACGTAACATTACAAGTTATAACGAATTTAATATTGATTATATTGAAAAGTGAACGCGAACATTTATACGCAAGTTAATAACCTTTATTCTATTTATTGTGTCTTTTGCCGTTTATTTTAGTAGTTTTTCTTGTAAGTTTGCTTAATGTTTTCACTGCTAAATAGAAAATATTTCGGCCATTGGTGTGACGTCACAGGAAATGTTTACGTAGTATTTTACGTTCTATGTACCTGTCACAGATGTCAGGTGACAGGTGTCAGGTGCCTTCCTATTTGAAAAAGACTATAAAGTACTCATACTGATGTATTCTGTGACTAAATTGACTTTACAATACTTTGATTTTTGACATCGACAGAATAAGCAGTGCTGCCAACTCCCAAAAATATTTTCTCTTATGCTATGGCCAAAAACCGCTATTTTTTATGTAGGTATTGTGTCTTTGGTATTGTGCTTGCGTTTGATCGCTGTCTCACCTGATGTTATGCGACGACGCGGTCGACGATGTAGCACGCTTGCCCAGAAGATACCTGTTCTCTCGTCTCTTGAAGACTCCCATATTGTTCAGGAAAAACAGATACAGGCAATCAGTTCCACTCTTTAGCCGCCCGCATGATGAAGGTGGAAGAGTAACGCTTAGTACGGATAGGAGGAATGTCAATCAAATAAATAAAAGTACCTAACTTATTCTTTGTATATCCTTTATTCATAAACTAGCTTTCAATCTAAGAGAGAGCTTCTAGCTCCTATTGTCTAGTTTAGAATGAGGATACATTTTATTATCACATCGACACCGAGGTAGGTAGAGATTTAGGTATGGTATAATTATTTCCGAGCGCTATAGTAGTTAGGTACCTACCAATAACTTACTTTTGGGCTTTGGCCTTTGGGAGACTCGGCTAGCAATAAGAATGAAATGCGTAGCAAGCAGACCTTTAGTTCTTATGACAAATGCACACAATATTGACTTCCATACCTACCTACAAACCTTCCTACTAATATTATGTTAAGTTTGTCAGGATAGGTGGATGGCTTTATGGGGGTTTGTTACTCCTTCACGCAATTACTAGTAATCAGATTTTGATGAAACTGCACTAATAGGTAGGTATATCTTACAAATCAGAATACCACAGACTACAATTTATAAAGATATATTTTATACGCCACGCGGGCGAAGCCACAGGAGGAACCTAGTCTAGTATAACAAAATCATGTTTGTTAGACAAATGTTTTCAATCTTTAACTTCGCTGCGCTGGCTTCGATAGCTAATGGGCTTTATCCTAAAGAGGATAAATTGACATTCGTATTGTACCTAATTTGAGGCAAGAAGGAATGTGGGGTGGAGTGGGCACGTTACCTCGCTATTAATCATTCATTCACGATTGTTCCAAATACATCGCTCCCCGCGCCGTGGATTGAAAGGAGCCGATGGTCCAATTTCGAGCACACAGACGGTCACTTCACTCCATTCCGGGCGCACCATCCCTCCATTTTGCGGTCATTCTTTAGTCTGGACATTTTATTGTGTGTTCTGGGGTCTCGAGTAAGTACTGGCAACTGAGCGCAAAATGGATCGTTGTATCGGCCACACAGCCCACACACGATGAGTTGGTAAGTTGGATTTCGAAAGTTTGGATATCTAATATTCCTTTCACTCCACGTAATCCATCTGAGATTCCCCACACACGGGCGGTTTATGGAACGTTGGCGTGGAATGTTGTGGATTGAAGGTTTTTTTTTTTTGTTATTTGGTAACGAGACGAGCTGGTCGTTTGCCTGATGGTAAGCATAACGCCGGCCCATAACATTTGCAGTGCCACCCAGAACTTTGAAACACAAAGGCCTGCGCGGCACTGCAGTGCGCTCGTTACCCTGAGACATTAGGTATTAAGTATCATAAGCCCAGTAATTTACTGGATACTCTGCTCATCAAACCGGAACACAGTAATGCTTGCACACTACGTCTTGGCGGCAGACTTCACGAGCAAAGCGGTGGTAACAACCCAGACGGTTATACGTATGACCGCTCTTATAATGGGGGAGCAATGAGCATGGTGGTCATCTCTGGATTAGAGCATGACGACCACGACCCTCGCCCGCTGTTGTTGTTTTTTGAGGTCTAGTTATGGTTGTTATGAAGTTTAGACAAGCCTGTTACCTATGTGGAATTTTAGCCATTTTTTTTACACGACTGCCCAGAAAAGGAGAAGTTTTCAGGTTGTACCTATGTAGGATTGTAGGTAGTAAGTTTATTTATTCCACTGCTCTAATAAATACGAAAGTGTGTTTGTACGCTTGTTGGTTTGTCCTTCTTTCTCGCAGCAATGGAGCAACGGATCGACGTGATTTTTGGCATAGATAGGTACTTATAAGTAGTTTATAGACCGGAGAGTAACATAGGCTGCTTTTTATCCCGAAAAATGCAAGGTTCCTGTGGGAACGCGGGTAAAAACCGCGGGCAGCAGCTAGTATTATATAAGGTTTCAACTGTATTTCTTCATTTCCGTCATTACAACACATGTTTCCGCTCGAGCTAGGATTGACGCCACCCTCACAATCTGCTGGTGAACACTAGCGCGCGGCCCATTTCCGAAAGTCGTTACTCCGATAACTAGTTTAAACGAGATTTATGTACGTAAACGTGATTTTCGTGTTCAGCACATAGTTCTACTCGAATGTAGAATGGCTTAACTTAGGTTGGTATTTATTACAAATTAGCTGCTGCCCGCGGTTTTACTCGCGTGGAGATTTCGACAAGAATCGTTTGACCGTTTTTCCATTAAATGTACCATATACTTACCTAAATTTGGTTAGTTTACCAAGGTATTAAAAGTATCCTTATTGTTTGTTATTTAACCCAAGCCCCAATCCGCAATTACAAAATATTCTCAAAAATGTTATCTTAACGGAGTTCAAATCACAAAACTTTTTTTTTTTCAAATTTCATGCCACACTACTGACACTACGCACTAGAACCATCTTGCAAAACCACGTCGATTCGTTGCTACGTGAAAGAAGGACCAAAAAACCACAGATATGTAAGTCTGTGCAAAAAACACATTTTCACACCAACTGTTTATCTGCCTGCCTAGAGAGAGAAAGTTGTATAAAAATCCCAAGGGAATTTCCGGGTGAGGAGATTAAAATTTTGAATGAAAACTCACCATACGGGCATTGTAATAAGAGTTTATTCAAAAATCGAAATGGCCATCATAGGCACAACAAAAAAAAAAACAAGAACCTCAAGAATACAGCCTGTCTTCGTCTTGGGCGGCTTGAACCTTTATTATAGTACTACTCTATGCTTGAACCCTTCGCTTCACCCAGGACTCTACAAACTTAACTCCGCCCGCGCCGCTTCGCTCGAACGTGGCAAGGAAGTTAACTTGGGAGTCCTTCGTTACGCTCAGTAGCTCTATTACGAGTTTACAAAACTGTACTCGATATCGAGTATAGTAATTGAATTGTATGGAAACCAAAGCAGCGCCTCTGGCGGTTACTATACTGAACTAATATTGGTATTATGAGTGGTCGTATAGTTAACTATTCTATTCGAACTCCGTAAACTATTCTACAGTGGGTGTAGTTTTCATACAATTTGGTATTACGAGTCACGATTTTGACAGTTACTATAGAACATTACTTTTACTACAATAGTTAAGTCACTCACCGCCATTTTTCATGGTGACAAGACGCTTCAAAGGGTTTTTGTTTTGTATTTTAACACTTCAAAGTGAAATTGAGTTTGTGTTATGAGTTAAAATGTCGGCTCGATAGTTTCTTGCCTGGCAAATGATCGATGAGGCTGAACGCAGCGACGAACGCAACGTCCTAAGTGCATTGCATTCTAAGTTGAGGCACTTGAATGAAGCACCCTTGAAAAACAGTGAAACTAAATTTATTAGACTATACAGACTATCTAAAAGTGCATTTCGTTTTTTTGTGCGATATTTTACGGACACATACAACTTTGAGATCGTCACAAAGAGTTACTCTAGAGGCAAAAGTAAGTTGTGTATTTATAACAAGCTTCATGTTCTAGTACGAAATAGTAAGAATACCTAATTATCCCAATAACAAGAATAGACAATATAAGAAGAATCTTCCTTGAAAGTGTGTGTTAATATTTCATATTACAGTGTAATGATAAAGTGGTCCGTGACTATAAAATAATGTGTAATAATGACATAAAAAATTAAATTGGTAATTTTCAGCTATTGAGTGCTTTTTTATTTTTCTAATTTCCAATATATTAGGTATAGTATAAACGCTATGCTACAATTTTTGTCAACAATGTTTGTTGCTGTTGGTTTGACATTTGCACTGACATAATAAAGCCACAAAATATAAAAGTTCTAAAGTTTATACGAATACCCCGCAATAAGAGACACTGCATTTTGGTCGGGTTATTCAGCCTCTTTACCAACTAACTTCATTTCAAAGTCCCATATTTTCCTCCTTGTCTTTTATTATACAAAAGAAAGAGACAACTATATAAGTAACTCATACCAACATGACGCATTAAAAACTACACCTCCTGTCGAGTGCTCGATAGCAGCTATGGTAAAGTTTAGAAAGACTCGTAATAGAGTTGGGTTAGTTTACTATTCAAGTTTAGAGCTGTAAAAGTAACGAGAAATCGAGTACTCGTATGTATTCGGTATTGAAATCATCAGTACTCGTTACTTTCGTATCGTTACTTTTCTCGTTACTTTTGATACAATCGAGTATCGAACTTACGATTACCTGCCTTCGTAAAATGACTAATATATAAATGTAGGTACATACGTATTGTCTAACGTATGAACTATTCTCGTCTTGCTTAGATATAGTTAATGACATTATTGGCACAAAGTAACACCATAAAAAAACCTTAGTAAAATAATGAAATTAAAAAATTTGAAAATCAGTCGAATCGGTCGATAAATGGCGGAGATAAAGAGTAACATCTCAACAAAAAAAATACAGGTGAATTGAGGACCCTTCTGCTCCATATTTTGAAGTTGGATAAAAATATGAACAATACGAAGCCACGATGCTATTTCTCACTCGCATTCATTCGATCGCTGGACAAACCGTTTCAGTTCACGCATCGTGCGTTGTATTCGTACGGATAACGAATCAAGCTGACATGATACGAAACATACCGAAGTAACGAATTGAATTTGTAAGTAACGATTCGGTACTTCGAATCTGGCGATGTACTCGTTACTCAGTAACGAATACATACGGTTTCTTACAGCTCTATTCAAGTTGCGTTTATACGTTTACTACGATAGTTACGTCAGGTGCGTTTATAACAAAAACTCGTAATAGGGCTACAGGGTCCAATGAGCCACCCGTGACGTAAGACAATCCTTTATCCTCTTGGCGCTAATAATCTATTATTTCGCATTTATAGATAAGTACTAGTAGGAATTATATCCCAGAAGTACTATTATCTATTCTGTGCCATAACAGATTGACAAAGTAATTTCCAGGAAAAAGTCAATAAAGGCCGAGCGAGCGCAAAAAGCTACCCCGGAATCGAAAGGGTCAAATATTTGATGAAGTCCTCAATACAAATCCTGACCTTTGTCTGTTTGGCATCAATCCTATCCATAGTGGTTTCTATTTGCAATCGCTCCGGTTCGATTCATTTTTAGATAGATTTCGTGCTCGAAAACTTATTTGCAGTTCACCGTGTGAAGTTCACCGTGGAACAGAACACAGTACGAGATTTTGAAAGGGGGGTCCTTCTTATACAAAAATAGCCTATACAGAAGATTATTGCGCGTTTTTAGAAAAGAAATTCACAAAACAGACAGCTTTTGTTAAATTGTTACTATAGACTGCTGAGATTCCTAAACTAATATCAACTGAAAGCGAAAATAAAATAAAAATAAAACAAAGGAAATTGGAGAAAATTAGACACCGGAATTATGCAGAAGCGAAATGTTATGCAAAAAAAGTTGCTAACTCTAGACTTTATTGCTCAGAAATAAAGCATTCCGTATTCAATATCATAATCGAGATAGTCTTTCGGTTTGTCATCCTTGCCACTTCTTCTTGTACCATCCGTAAAGAAAGTAACCAACTCTGGATATGCTTCTACTAGCATTCTAGCTCCTGACCTAGTTATCGTTCCATTGACGACTATATCTCTAAACGTGGTATTCTTTATGAAGTTCTGATTAAGTACCCTGATTTCGTTTATCTTCTTCATCAAAGCTGCGTCAATCTTTACCATCTCTATGTCATGGACGTTCTGCACCGATTTCCGATCGTGTTTGTACCTCTTTTTTAAGTCTTTTATAAACTTCTTCAGTTGTCTCGTCTTTTTCTTCCTCTGCGATGTTCCATTCCTATACTGTCGGTTCATAATCTTTCTAATCTCTCTGATTATCTTTCTGATATTCTTCTTTATCTTCTTCTTCCGTCTCTGCCTTGCTCTTTTGCGACGTCTCTTTTCTCTTTTCTTCTTTTTGTGTTTCCTTTCTTTCGAGCCCTTGCCCCTCTTTTTCTTTTCATCAGAGTCTGTTGACATGCCGGATTCGGCGAAGGAGACGTCGATGCCTTGGTACATGTCATAGTTGGTATATGCGAGGGCGCAGCAGACGAATTTGCTGCGACCGCATTGGAAGTCACCCCGGTAGATGCGGTACTCTGCATCGCATTGCATAGGAAGCATGCAAGTTCCCCATGGCATATCGTGCTGGCCGGGGTCACCACAAGGCACTCCCCATGGTCCTATTGAAAAAAATGTATTACTAGCTGAGATCTTTCTGGAGCTATTCATGAAAGCAATATTATTTACGTATTTGAAGGCCTCAACACGAAACTATAACTACAAGGCTAACGGCGTCGATTCTACCATCTCGTACTTGAGTCTAATTTTAGTTTCAATCTCTCTTTTTAAATGCAAAACATAAGAAAAAGATGGAATTTATTTTAGACCTGTCAAATGAATCCAACAGCTTGTGCATTTAAGTTCAATGACTTTACCATCTCTCGTGGCGTCTAATTTGTCAAGATTAGAAGAAATAGAAGTGTCCCAAAATTAAATATAGGTACTGGTACACGCCGCCGGGTACTCTGTCAATGGAATAAAATAGGTAGGTATTGTGTAAGTAACCCAATCAACATAACATAATTAGGTATAACATAATAAGGTATTTTTATAAATAGTAGTAGACATTTTACTATACAATTTTTTTCTTTACGACTAAGCACCAACAAACAGACTTTAAAAACTATAGGAGACTGCTGTGTACAACTATAGGGTGATGAATAATGAAGCACCAATATACACTTACTGGCTGCTACCATATTGATGACATCGCCTGTTGGTTCCGTTTCGTTGATGGCCTCTATCTTCTTCTGAATCCAGTGTTCTTTCCATTCGTTCTTCCAATTCCTCAACTCCATGCTGGAGCTAGAAGAATCGGAAGTTTCAGTAGAATCCGAATTACGACGTCTAAAACCACCACCTCGTCGGATATTGTTCAATACTGGATCCAAGCGGTAGCGCTCTTCTTTTCCCCCATCCGGGTTTGAAATTTGGTTCCTAGCAGCCATCACATTAAGAGGTGCTTTCACGTTTTTTCCACTTCTTGCATAAGGGTCGTTACCGTCGTTGTGAGCTTTGAAAATTCTTATTACAGTTTTGGGTTTCTTTTTAACTTTAATGACGTCATTGTGCTTTATTTCGAACCTTGATGGGTCCGCACTTTTCTCTTGCTCTTTAAACGATTCTCTGAGACTCTTTATTGAATTCGTCAAATAAGACGTTAGGGAGCCTTTCACGTTAGAGTATATCGATGAATTACTCGCTGTTATGTACAATATTAATAAAGCTATTTGAAAAATCACCCTCATTTTCTGTTCACATGGCTGGCCACCGTGTTGAGCCGAAATAGGAACTTTGCCATAATATATTTTATAGGGTATTGTAAAACCGATAAATTTTTATGAGTAATATAATAAAATATGGGAAAACGAACATTTATTTCGTTCTGTAGATATTTGTTTATGTTACGTGGTAAAAAAGGGCAGATAACAACCTATCGGAACACCGAAGTTTACCTCTATATAGCCAATGCGACCAAAATTTCTGTAGAAACTGTTTTAGGTATAACCCCTATAATCTATACAAGAAGTGTCTCTTTGTAATATCAGAATAACAGCTTTTTACTAAATGCATATGAAAGTATATACGGTAACTATAACAAAACAACCATTTTTAAAATTTTTGACGGATATATCGGTGCTCATATTACATAGAAAAAATATGTACAATCGAAAATAGTACCTCCCCCCTTTGGTGAAGTCGGTTAAAAATAATAGGCTACATAAGTGTCCTGTTTCCGTAAGTCACATACCTTCAATATCCCTAGCGAAAGGTAACTATGGGCCTGTTCGTATCTTCAGAGGTACTTTTACGAGAGACCCCGGGGAATACTGATTTCGCTCCTTCGAGAGGGTTACTCGGAGATGGGCCTTGTAGTTTCGAACAAGGCCCAAGGGTTTAAGGTTACGGAAAATGGTCAGGTTTTCTGGACGTAAGGCTACACATTTTCAAATTATAACTAGTAAGAAGGTAGGTACCTATATTTTTTTAGATAACTGAGTGTTCCACTATTGTAGAGATGGCCTAGTCAAAACGCGGGGAAACTTTGGATGCCATCAGCCGTTCAACGTGGCATTCTATGGGGAGGCATATTGTTAACTAAAAATATTTAAAAAATAAAAAATAAAAAAAATATTTTGTAGAGGCTAAGGATGATATATTTTATATTTTTTATGTAAAATAGTTCCTTTTACTGGTATGTATCATATCACACGCAGGTTGAATGAGGAGGTTCTTTTCAAAACTTGACTATTCTACTTCCGACAAACTGTTTTTTTGTTTGAAATTAAAACGCAGCGAAAATGAAATTGGGTCAAAACTTGATAATTACACCAGAATAAAAAATAGATTATTCGACTTGAAAATGACATTACCCATTGGCCATTAGGTACTTTTTTCTCAAATTGTGCTAAAACCACAGATAGGTACTAGCCAAAGTAAAATATAATAATTCAGTAGTTACTACTACTTACTCAATGTGATTGCTTTGCCAAAACGTGACCAGAAAAGAATATATTCTATACGCCGCGAAAAAGATTCTTATTTGAGGAAAACCCAAAGAAAAACCATAGCAAATTCGCGTGAAAACTGAAAAACATATTTCTCTACCAATCAGCAATCGAATCACGTAGATACAGAATGAGTAAATGAAGAACTCCCAGAATAACCACTCAGAATAACTGTTTATAAACTGAATCGGGATTTGAGGAGTATTTTGTTAGTGGTAGGACTAACTCTTCTGCGAGTGTCCGTCTGGGTTGTTACCACCGCTTTGTGAGTGAAGTCTGCCGCCAAGCAGTAATGTGCAAGCATTACTGTGTTCCGGTTTGATGAGCAGAGTAGCCAGTGAAATTACTGGCCTTATGAGACTTAATACCTAATGTCTCAGGGTAACGAGCGCACTGCAGTGCCGCGTAGGCCTTTGTGTTTCAAAGTTCTGAGTGGCACTGCAATTGTTATGGGCGGGCGTTATGCTTACCATCAGACAAACGACCAGCTCGTCTCGTTACACAGACAGACAGAACAGACACAGAGACAGAGGCGAATTTACAATAAGCACATTTTTGTTTTGAGTTTATCTTCATGCTAAAGTCGCATTGACGTAAAAGCATGCATGCATCGCATGTAGGTATGACGTACGTATCCGATTCCATGCTAGCAAAAACATATGTGGTCCGCAATGAAATAGTAAACTCAATGTTCAAGATTTTCCGCTCTCGGCTACCAATTTTCTAAAATACGACGGGCGCGGCGGCCCGCTTCACGCGTCTAGTTTGAATCTGATATATATACCAATGGCTCATACATTATGCATGGCCGGTTGGTACCGAGCATTTCATAGACAGCTCCGAGACCCGACAGTCCCGAGGCCCGAGACCAAACCGCTGCGAGGACCAAAAACGGTCGGATTCTTTCACATCGAACCGGTATTTTACTCCGGTAGGTTATTGGTTATTGCAACTAATTCTATGCGTTTCACGGGATTTTCTGTTTTTTTACTCTCGATGCTTCATAATATCTGCATCCCTCTAAACGTAGTGCCACTAATCAGTATACAACTTCATTACTGTTTGCGCACAGCGCACCATTCATCAGTACCAGCATAGAGTAGTACTATAATAAAAGGAGTACCAGGAAGCTAGTTCACAGCTACTAAATTTTAAGTGACTTAGGGCCAATCTTTCAATTGCAGCGTTAGTGGACTGATTGCTAGTGAACCGATAAATTTTATTGATCCGTTATGTGCTTGTCATTTTTTTTCGGGTCTTTCAATACGAATTTAACGGACCGTTAGCTACCTAAGGTTTATTTCTTTAGAATGGCAACAATTTATTTACGTCTGCCTTCACCATAAAGTTATTATAGCTCTGATGATTCAGAGAATTTACGACAAGTTTTTTTCTTGGCATTATATTGTTGGAATCCTTTTCTTATTTGCAATAAATACATATAGCCATCCTGTAGTCAAGCGAGCGAGGCAGCCCGGAACATATCTGGTTAAACGTCGTTTTTATGTCACTTCTACGTGTTGTTATTTGCATAGCGACCGCTTCTCCTTGGTTACTTGTTGTTTTTTTGAGTTTTTTCATTGGATTTAAAATATCGCTTTTTCTGTGGCGAACATACCACAGAAGCCAGGAAATAAAGAAAGAAGAATATCGCTTTTACCGTGAGGTTCAAAATGAGTGAAAAACTGAACGCAAAATTACCAAAACGAAAAGAAAAGGGCTGTAAATTTCCTCAATGAACAAAATAAGTTTCGTCCCATTTGCATTCTTCCCAATGATCAGTGCGATTCCGAACAATATATTATGGGGGCATGCGTTGCTGGTTGATATTTTGCAAGCGAGGCAAAACGTGCACTTGGCGCCAGTCACATCACTTCAGCTTCCACATATTATTTATAATGTTAGATTTTTATAAGTTTACAGTGTTTTGTATATAATTATATTTATACTTTTTTACAATTGTGTTTCTGTAAAACTTTTTTTCAAAATGAGGAGTGTTGATGTGGGGTCAGGCGTTGCAGGTTGATATTTAGCAAGCGAGGCAAAACGCGCTCTTGGCGCCAGTCGCACCACCACCCTGCAACCGCGTGCCCGGCAGCCCTCGCTTTTATGTTTACGTGTGTCGTAATAAATGAGCATTAATTAATGTGACTTCGGGCTTATGATTTCCTATCTAGTAGAGTGAGCACATACCTATAGGGACACATACCACCTAGCACCTACAACTAAAATATTCTAATCAGTGATCATCCTATTCCTCAATTATTATCCATTTAACTTCTATAGAAACTGTTATAACCTTACTAGCTTCTGCCAGCGGTTTTCACCCGCGTTCCCACAGGAACCGAATATTATCCGGGATAAAAAATAGCCTATGTTACTCTCCGGTCCATAAACTATATATAAGTTTGTCAAAAATCACCTCGATCCGTTGCTTCGTTGCTGCATGAAAGAAGGACAAACAAACAAGCCAACAAATTAACAAACAGACAAACACACTAGGATAAGGTAGTTTGGCTTTGACATGACGAGTTAGCGAGAGAATAACAACCTTATCTGGCCATAAAACAGTCCGATAAAGTTATACCTCCGCTACGTGTTTTATTCCTCCGTTAACTCGTAACTGTCACTTGAAAGATTCAAATTTCTTCTATCAGAGCAATAAGTCTTAGTTGATTCTTTAACGCTAGACTAAGGACGTTATCTCACTCTTGAAAGATCCGCCCTTAGAAAAAGGAGGAGATTCGTTTTCTTCGCCAATTGTCAACTGTCAACTGCCAATGGTCATTGTGTTTGATGATTTTTTTTTCATGAATAGGGTTTATGTCAGTTGTGGTCCTTTAATTTTATGAAAGTACATATAGGTACTTAACACCACTAAGGGTGACTAAATAAGGTATGAAATTTCATAAACCGCGATATCTACGCAGAAGTCGGCTACCGCTTTTGTTTTCTAAAAATGTCGTTCCTTTCTTAGGTACCCATACCGATATGTAGTGGTTATTCAGTCCTTAGTATTTTTTTTATTAAAAACGGGTATCTGCGTATCACAAATGTGTGAGTATATACCTACATAATTTGTTGTATAATGATCGCATGTTGAGATTTTTTGTGAGATTGGCCCTATTGTTTCGATATATGGTCCTCCCGAGACATAATGAGTGTGTCTGAAACATTATGGCATGTATTAATAAATCGAACATACCTCTGAGAGCTATCCCAAGTGTAGTATACATTTTGAAGCTATAATACCCGATCATTCCATTATCATTCCCGCTGTCCCTCACCCGTCCACTGGTGGGCAGTGATGCATTTTTTTATTTAAAAGTTGTGTTACTGTCTGACATTGGTGGACAGCGACACAACTTTTTAAATTATTCCCTTGCTATAATCTTGATTTTTATTCCCATTATGGATGAACTTTATTCATAAATTCTAGAACAACCTGGTACAACCATTGTAGCTAGTTTTCTTGGTTGAAACCAAGTTAGTTTTCTTGGCAGGACTTGTGTGGTCTGGCAACCGGTCGCAGCATGCATGTTGATGAAGAGGAATCAAATACTTCGAAAGTCTCCAAAGTAGTAGATCAAGCAATCATCTCGGAATTTGGCAGTACACAGGTAAGTTTAATACGTTTTAAACATAAATAAAAACTGTAGCTAGAATTACCATTGAAAAAATAACTCTACTATTATTTTATTCTAAATTTATTTGCTAAGTCTTATTAACATAAAACCGTACTTCTGTAGCTTATAACTTCAATGACTCCTTCTTCTTTTTCCAACCACACTTTATGGTCTTTATCTTTATCAACAGGGAAACTCTTCTGGGCATGACAGGTGTTGCAAGTCCACACTAATTTCTTTGACTTGTTGTTATTTTTTTTTATTTTCAACTTGGCTGACACATTGTTTATTAGGATGCACCGGCATTTCTTACATATTTGCCTCTTTACTTCGGGATGACTGGAAAAAGTACAAAATAAATAAGATAAAAAAATTTAAACCAGCTGTAACAGACTTCCATCAAGTGATGAGTAAAATAATTAACAAGTTCAGGTGATTCCTTTAAAATTACTTAAATGGGTAAACCACATTGTTCTGTCAACCATTCTTTTATGAGTGAAGTTAGCCAAGAGCCCGGATTCTTATTTTAATTGCATTTTTTTGCTTGCTTCAATTTTATATTTTTTGAAGACAGGAATTTTGGAACAGCAATTGTGGTGCGACCCCATCCTTAACCTTATATACTCTATGGTGTGCGTAGTAAAATGGTTGATGTTCGGTTTATTCATTTTGGACTGCATTTTAGAAATAGAACAGGTTATCAGTTTTAAAGGTTTTTATTCAAAACTAGACTTGAAGAGCAGGGCCTTGCATATATAGGTAGCGGAGATACGATCCCACGGCTTCACCAACAAGGACAAACCAGCTGCTTTAGAGTGACGACAGTTAGCCAAGATAACTTTCAACATTTCTAATTTTTTATATTTTCAGGCATTGTTTGGAGTAAGCAACAGATAGTGGAAGAAAAATCAGAAATGGTAAAACCAACTATTGCTGCTACATGAGCCATTGAAATAAATTACCTGCAATTTTTGTAACAATTTCAAAATAAATACTTACATTTTTAAAACATTCTTCTTTGCTACATTGATGGCGAGATTGCCATAGTACGAAGACAGAGCTGGATTCTTGTCAACTACGAACTTACTAATCTGAAGAGATGAAGCAATATTAAAAAAAATATAGTATTACATATAGCTAGCTAATAGTTGTTTTGATCTGCTTCAAGAATCAAGATTGAATAGTATCTATGATTGGAACATACTTGGTAGAGATAATTTATGCGTTGGAATGAATCGTTTCCTTGTACTTTTTTCATAATTAAATTAAAGTTAAAAGTCTTTTTTGTTCGTTTTATATCAGACTTGGTTTTATAGATATAATTCAAATTCAATAGTTTAATTTATTTTTAAAATTGTGATTCCAAATCGTTCCACAACAAATATTTGTTTTGACATTTAATTTTGATGTATTGCTTTTAAATTTTGACAGCCTGTTTATTTTATTTTTGGCTCCACGCGATTAGCGTATTTAGCCAGTGTCAAGTTATATAAATAATAATAATATGTAATAAGTCTCTAGTTTTGGTGCATGAAAGTCGTCAAAGTCACGTTAAAGTTTAGTCTAAGCGCGGTCAAGTCGAAGTAATGCTTCAGTAAAGCGGTGGATACTTTACTGAAGCTTCCACCAGTGAATCAAAGATTATCTTAGTAGTTTGTGGATAATATTGGTTGATCAGGGGATTGATTTTAACTGGTTATTTTATTGAATTTTATCGACCGAAAAGATCCGTACTTGCGCCGCAGAAATAACTTTCTCTTGGTTGCTTCTTTAGGTCGCTATACAAATACGGGTAGTGGGTCAAATAATTACATTTTTTTTTACCAAAAACCACAGAGATATGGATGGTCGTAACTCTTTCACGTAAAAACGGTGTACAAATCAAATAATATTTGTAGATCTTCAATATGTTCGTCTTCAGAACAGCGGCGCAAGTATGGATCTTTTCGGTCGATAATATTCGATAAAATTTACAGTTAAAATCGATAAAACCCACTTTATCGATTTTAACAGTCAATTTTATCGAATGTTTTCGAATTTTATCGACCCGAATAGATTGCAGCATTGGCATCACAAAGCGACTCTCCAAGTCTCCAAGGAACGTATATATACTAGAATACGTAACTGCGGCGCGGTACGGAGTAAGTACGCTATTGTTTCTACCATGCCGACATGCTAGCAAGTGTGTGAAAGGAACACGGCGACTAAAAAGAAAGTCTCTCTCGAGACCGTTATTCCTTATAACTAAATTGAATCAAAAAAGAACGTTCATTATAGTTTTTATATTAATGTCGAGTAAACGTTCCAGTATATATAAATTCCTTGGGTGTGTATGACCATTATTTTTATGGATAGTTATTGTTACTTCTGACATTTCAAATGTCACATTTGACAATTGACATTTCTGTAACGGAAGACCAGAATCACGAATATATGAACAATTCACCAAAGAGAATATAATCCCGGCAATTCACAATTGACAATTCACTATCACAATGCACTATAAATAAATTTTTATTTCTATTTTCCTATTTTTTGACTACCAAGCTATAATCTGAAGAAGTAGAAGAATCATTCTGAAGTCTTATATTTGTGTTGTAAATAATAACTTGATCGCAACACAACAGTGCCAACAACTGTTCCTAAAAGCGTGCAAGACGAAAGCTTTGCTTGTCCTCTTATCAACCTTCGTTGATTTGGCTTTTTGTGACGATGCTTCCAAGACACCGAATTATACTTTCTAGGATACGAACAAAAACTCGTCAGCATTTAAGGCTTCTTTCCTCTCAACCCGGTGTTGGTGAAATTACTATACCATTTTCGAATGGGTAAGTTTGAGGTTATGTTAGGTTTTTATTAGCTAGAATATCACATTTAAATTTGCCTGTAGGTAGACCTAATAGTTGTTTGTTTCATATTATATTAAGGGTTGGCTTTAGTATCTTGTACCCCAATAGCATTATACTTTTACAGAACCTCTCTTAAGTTGTCCACTGGTCGCTACGCCCGCTTCTCTGATGGAGCATGCGTGGCGACACTAGGGGAGACCAGTGTGCTCTCCACTGTCGTCTCCAAAGCCAAACAAAGCAGCAGTTCATTCCTACCGCTGGTGGTAGATTACAGACAGAAAGCAGCTGCAGCTGGGAGGATACCGACAAACTTTTTGAGGAGAGAATTAGGTGAGTAACTCTTGGAGACCCTAAATATAGCTATTATGTATACTAGGTGGATGGAAACTTTTGTGAGCATCCATTTGGATTGGTACTACTGCTTTGCTTGTGATGTCTGCCGCCACGAAGTATTGTGTTCCGGTTTGATGAGCAAAGTAGCCGGTGAAATTCTCGGGCTTATGAGACTTAATACCTAGTGTCTAGATTCTTCTGTAGTTACACTGTGTGCAGTAGTTTACAGAGCAAATTACTCACTATTGTACTATCCATGGCAATATTACGTATTCACAGTTTTCTCACTCACAGTATTTGCTCTACACTTAAAAAAGTTTTAACAGTGGCTTATGTGTTAATAGAGTGTTTTCAATCACAGGTCCAACAGAAAGAGAGATCCTCACTTCCCGGCTCATAGACCGATCGCTACGGCCTCTCTTCCCATCCAACTACTTCTATGATACACAGATAGTCTGCAATATGCTGGCCGTTGATGCTACTAATCCTCCAGAGACAATTGCAGTGAATGCTGCGAGCGCTGCTCTTGCCCTGTCTGATGTGCCTTGGAATGGGCCTATAGGTGCAGTTAGGTACATAATAAGTATTTTTATTCCAAAAACTTTTTCTTTTATTTAGGATTTTATAGGTTATGCTCATGTACTCTGCCGCCAAGCAGACTTTACAAACTGTGCAAACATGACTGAGTTTTGTGTCTCATCTTTCAAAAAAGATTTACGAAACAATGACCTTTAAAATATTGATCATTAGAAGGTTAATTAAACGATGTCATCTTCCTTACAGATTAGGCCTAATTGATAATGAAATAGTTGTCAACCCTACACGCAGTGACTTGAAACTGTCATCTCTGAACCTAGTAGTGTCTGCTACAAATGCTAATTTGGTGGTGATGATGGAAGGCAGTGCACAGGATATACTGCAACAGGACCTGCTGAAGGCAATCAAAATAGGTACGAATGTAAGTTAAACCTTTTTGTAAACTAGCATTTTGGTTTAGGCTTTTATAAGACTATTTTATGGAATCAGGCGTTACTTTGCAGAAGTCCATTATAAATACGACGCGTTGTCCAGCGTCGCGCGTTACGTTTGGTTAAATTCGGTATGGATTGATCTATGGTAGTTTGTCACTGAAGTCCGTTCCTCGCTTTTTTAAAGCAATTTCACTTGTTTCATTAAGATAGTTTATAGACCGGAGAGTAACACAGGCAAATTTTTATATTTAATGGAATTTCCATGCGAGTGAAAAAGCAGGAAGCAGTTATATCAAAAAAATTTTACAAAAATTTTCAGGAACAAAAGAAGCTCAACACATTGTGAAAGGGATAGAGGGATTAAAGAAACAGCATGGCAAGAAAAAAAGAGAGTATGAAACTCAAGCACCATTGGATCAAAGTATCATTGATTCAATCAAAACATTATCAACTATGAAGATTAGGGAAATATTCAGGTAATTTATACCCAACACTAATGTGGGGTTTCCAAAGTAAAACACTTTCTTCAATAATTAGTGGACTGTATTTCTTGTTCTTATTTCTATTTTTTACAGTAGAGGTAGTCTGCTCCGATGATCGTAAAAATGCGAAAATCGTCACCTATCTTATACAAAAACAATACTCCGCAACTAGTGCCTATGTGCGAGAGTGCTAAATACGGCGTAGCCGCTTATACTAATGTAAGGAGTGCGAAAGGGATGGAGCGAGTCTCGCTCTTACAATTGTGAGAGAGGGACAGTAAGCTATCTTCGTTTCTTCGATGCACTCGTCGTCCGTAACAGTCTCCCCCCGGCGAAGATCTTCGAAGCCATCATTTTCTCGGGAGGACGATGAGCCTCCTGACAGGTCGCCTGAAGATGCCACCCCGCGTCCGTACGTCCACGCTTCGCACCACATTATCCGGGCCTCTATAAATGCTTTCTATTTGTCCTCGAGGCCACAAGTTTCGAGGTAATAGCCCATCGGCGATTATCACTAAGTCGCCGATTTGTATATCCGGCTGGGCTTTCCTTACGTCGCCTCTGGGCGTTAACGTTGGTAGGTATTCTTTTATCCACCTTGCCCAGAACATATTTGCAATAGCTTGTGCCGCCCGCCATGTCCTTCTGTCTGCTATCTCGCACTCTCCAACGTATGGTAGTCCGTTCGCTGTGCCCAGTAGAAAATGGTTCGGAGTTAACGCTTCTTCGTCCTCACTGTTCACTGACACGTGCGTCAGCGGTCGAGAATTCACTGTATATTCTACTTCGGCCATTACAGTGTGGAGTATCTCCTCTTTCGGCGCTCTCTCGTTTAGTGCCATAGCTAGAGCGGTTTTAACGCTTCTAATGAGACGCTCCCAGGCTCCTCCTTGGTTTGGTGCACCCGGATCTATGAATTTCCATTTCGTGCGTTTTAATAGCGCGTATTCTTGTAACGCCGGCAGCCATTCGTTGAACGCTTTTCCTAATTCGACGTCAGCTCCACGGAAATTCGTTCCGTTGTCAGAGATTATTGTTTCTGGGTGTCCTCGACGCGCGGCCATTCTCCTTATTGCCATTATAGCAGAATCTGTACTCAATCCCGAGATTACTTCGACGTGGATTGCTCTGGTAACTAGACACGTGAAAAGCATTCCCCATCTCTTTTCTCGTCGTCGGCCTATCGTTACCCACATAGGTCCGAAGCAATCGATGCCGCAGCGAGAAAACGGTCTTTCATGAGTGCTTAATCTTTCAGGTGGCAAGTTGCCTTTTACAGGAATCGTCGGTTGAGTCCTTTTTACTTTGCATCGAGTGCATTCTTTCAGCGCTGTTTTGACGTTCGGTCTCAAGCGGATTATCCAATAGCGCTGTCGTAGATTGTTTACGATTTGTTCTCGACCCACGTGATTCTGGCTCTCGTGTTCCCGTTTAATGATCAGTCGAGTAAGCGCGTGTCTTCCATCCAAGATTGGTGGATCTTTCATTGCTTCAGGTATCACGGCGGCGTTAATACGTCCGTTCAAGCGTAATATCTTATCGTCGCCGTATTTCGGATCCAGCTTGTACAGTCGACTCGTTCGTTCTATACTGTGGCCTTTCTTGGTTTGCTGTATTTCTGAAGCAAAACACTCTTTCTGGGCCTCCCGGATGAGTACCTTCTCTGCCTCGTGAATGTGTCGAAGTTCTAGCGTTTTTGCTATTTTTCTGCATTTGTCCGCGAACAACAAGACGTGTGCTGTCGCTCGCACCAATCGTTCGTAGGATGAGAATCTTCTTATGTCGATCAACGGCGCTTGTGTTCTACTGTGTGCTACTATTTCTTGCTGCACATAAGCGTCTGTGGTCGTTTCTCTAGGCCAACTGTCCTCTGGATCGTAGAGGAAGGTTGGGCCGACGAACCATCTATCGCTCGCTTTCAGGCGGGTATTCCCTGCGCGGGTTGCGTCGTCTGCTACGTTATGCGCGGTCGGTACCCAGCGCCATTGTTCAGCGCGAGTTAATTCTGCGATCTCACTTAAGCGATGAGCGACGTACGGAGTGTATCTTGTCGAATCATTTCGTATCCAGTGTAGTACTGTCTTCGAATCACTCCACAATGTTACTTTTATGCTTTCAGAGTTTGTCCTGTGAGCTCTTAAGACTTCGGTAGCTAGTCGTGCCCCGACAAGGCTAGCTTGTAGCTCCATTCTCGGAATGCTCTGCGCTTTGATTGGTGCAACTTTCGCTTTTCCTGCGATGAGAATCACTTTTACTGTCCCATCTTCATGTACGTTGCGCCAATAAACTGCGGTCGCGTAGGCTTGTTCGCTTGCGTCGCAGAACGCGTGAAGCTCTCTGTTTACGATAGTAGTGCTTTTATCGTAGCACCTAGGCAGGCGGATGTTCCTTATGTATTTCAGATCCGTTTGCCATTCATCGAAGATGGCTGCCTCTTCCGGCGGCAGTGGGTCATCCCATCCTATCTGCTTTTTCCATAGCTCTTGCAACATTATCTTAGCCGTGATTGTGTACGGTCCAAGTAATCCGAGCGGGTCAAAGAGCGACATTACAGTTCCCAAAGCTTCTCTCTTGGTCGGCGTGCGGATTCCTTCCTTTACGTCATCAGGTACTCTGTGCAGGGCCGTATTAAAGGCTAGTTCATCTGTCGCCGGAATCCACAGGACGCCCAATGCCTTTCCAAATTCGTGCGCGTTGGCACCGAGTTCCTTCGGCATGTTCGCTTTATCTTTGTCTGGGATCTGTTGCAGAAGTGGAGAGTGGTTCGAGCTCCATCCTGCTAGCTCAAAGCCTGCTTTGCTGTGCACCTCTTGTACCTCTGCCATTGTTCGTTGGGCTATTTCTTCGGAATGAAAACTGTCCACCCAGTCGTCCATGTAATGGCTCTTGGTTATCGCTTGGAACGCCCGCGGATGTGTTTCTCGGTGGTCGCTCGCGTTCTTGTCTCGAACGCTGTGCGCTAAGAATGGTGAGCTTCTGGCACCGAAAATCATCGACGTCATGACGTACCGTTGTGGCGGTTCTGTGCGGTTGTCGCCGCGCCACACGAAATGTTGAGCTACACGATCCTCCGGTCGTATTTTCACTCGAAGGAACATTTCTCGTACATCGGCCGTTAATGCGATAGGCCTTTCTCTGAATCGGAACAGTACTCCGTATAAGGCTTGTAGTAGATCTGGGCCATCCAATAGCATGTCGTTCAGACACACGCCGTTCGCCTTAGCGGCTGCGTCGAACACCATTCGTACCTTTCCCGGTTTGTTAGGGTTCGTAACAGCAAAGTGCGGGAGGTACCACATGCGTTTGTCGTCATTATGATCACTGGTACATGGCTCAGCGTACCCTTTTTTCAGCAATTTGTCCACTTCAGCCGTATACGCATCTCTGAATGGTGGAGATCGGTCCATCTTCTTTTCTATTCCCTTCAGTCTATTTATAGCCATGTCGTAGCTCGGTGGCATTTCAACGTCATCGGCCCTCCAGGGCAGTCCGACTTCAAATCTGTTGTCGATCCGTTTGACTGTTCTGTTGAATATTTCTTTGGCTCTTTCATCGGCCGCTATCGGTTTTATTTTGGCTGTTATTCCGATCGCATCTAGGCTAAAATGGGCTTTGACTATTTCGTTCAAGTCTTGCGGTTTGCTTTGCAGGTCACGGATATGCAGCACTGTAGCATTGTGTTTATCCTGTGCCACTATACTTCTCGGTGCTGATCCGTGAATAATCCACCCTAGCTGGGTTAGCGATGCCGCAGGCGCATTTCTTCTGCCTGTTAACAATTTTCTTGTTACTATAAGGTGCCAATTGTCCGCCCCGACTAGCACGCGGGGTTTGGCGTTCGAGTAACATACGTCCGACTGACGTAATTCTTGCAAGTGCTTTTCTTTGAGCAACTCTTGCTTAACAGTCTGGCTTCCCAACGTTAAGTTGTTCACGGTTCGTGCTTTGATCCTGTGGTAGTTCGACTGGCTTTGTCCTCTCATGTCGATATCTACCATTCTACTGTTTGGTTCCCTTTGGCTCGACGTGACTCCGTTTATGTTCAGTGGCTGCTTCGGGCCTTGGGCTCCGATCATCCCGGCGATCTCTTCGTCGATCAAAGTTATCGTAGAACCTTCATCTAGTAGCGCGAAAGTTTCGATCTCTTTCCCGTTTCGTCCCTTCAAGGTAACTGGGCACACTTTCAACAGTACTTGCTGCTGTTTCTCTGTCTTGACGTGAGCTGACGCCGAGACAACAGTTTCCTCTCTAGGTATAGTTTCCTTTTCCGCTTCGGGTTTCGAAGCATGTAATAATGCGTGATGCGGTTGGCGGCACTCGTTGATACCACACTTCTTGCTTTTGCAGTTAAACCGTCTGTGTTTACTATTCAGGCAGCAAAAGCAGATTCGAGTTTCCTTGGCCCAATCCCATCGTTTCGCTATGGGCATAGCTAGTAACTTCTTGCACTGAGTCGTGGTGTGTTCGGATCCACAACAGAAGCAAGCTATCTTGTTTTGCTCTGTGGTTGCATAAACTTTGTTGCCACGGTTCTGCGTTTCGGTCGGGCTCTTATTTTGTCGCGTTGGTCCAAATGTTGAGGCGGCTGTGTAGTTATGGCGCATAGCACGATCCCCTTCTCGCATGAGAAATCGCGACAACGTTTTGATCTCTGGTTCGCTTGGTTCGCTATATTCCTCAGCGTAGTCGCACCATTTAGATTTCAGATGCGGGCTTAGCTTCTCGATCACTTGCCGTGTCAACATTGGATTCTGTATGTAGCCACGATCATCCAGGCATGCTATAACGGTCACAATGTTTTGCAGTTTTATTGCGAAATTGTTCAATTCGCTGGCGGACGTACCCAAGCGTGGTAGCTTCTTAATATCTTCCAATGCTTGATCTATAATCATTTCTGGTCGTCCGTAGCACTGTTCTAGTGTCTTCATTATTGTAGTCGGGTCCGTGGCTGTAAACATCAGGGCGGAGACGGCTTGTCTCGCTTCTCCCCTTAGGCAAGCTCGGAGGCGCGCTAAGTTTTCAGCTGGTGAAAATCCGTGCAGATCTGTAGAGTCCCTCATGGCAGCTCTAAACGGTAGCCATTCTCCGGCGGCACCGCTGAATATGGGCAACTCTTGCGTCTGTCTTGATGGTGCTCTGCGCGTCATTTTCTCCAGTGCTTCCGCTAGGCGATCGATCCCTCGTTCCTTTGTTCTAGTCGGCGTGGGTGATCTGTGTCTGCGAGCCTCGAACGCGACACGGTTCATTGGAGTGGCCGCTGGTACTGGGCCACGCTCTCGTTCGGTGTGATCGGGGTGGAAGCGTTCTCGAGGCTCCCCCCGTTTGGCACTATGTTGAAGCCAATCGCTCACTCTGCGTTCGGCGTCGGCTGTTTCCTCAGCACAAATGCTTCCTCTGTTCGTTTCCTCTTGGATTGTTGCTACATCCACAGCTAGTCGTCTCTTGATCAGTGTGGCTTGCAATTGTAGCTCCTGTCTGCGGATATCGGCGAGTCGTTCTTCAGCTTCTAGTTCGGCCTGTTTTATCCGGACTATGGCGCTGGCTGTCGACATCTGCGAGTGTACCGATGCGGCTCTCGTTCTGGCCTCAGGTACGTTCGTGGTCATCTTTGATGGGCCTGGTTCTGGCCTGTTCATGGTTGCCGTTGTGTTCGTGGCGGTAGGTGCGGGCGGTTCGGCCCGTCTCTGTATTGGTGCGTCGGTGGCGGATGCGGATGCTTGCATGGACGGTGACGCGGGGTAGTCTTCATATACCCGTAGTGTCTTCTCCTCGGCAGCTTGGCTTCTTGTAGTCGGCATCTTTGGCACTTCACGCCCCTACGGTCCCTACCTCCCTATCGTCCCTAACGTCCCTAGCAGACCTTCAGGAGGTACCAGCCCACCAGGAGGCTGGGATATGCTCCCTCAGGGATGGATCGTGAGGATGGGTAAGGGTGGGTCCTACCCTGTAGAGGGATGCGAGAGTATACGGGGTGCTCGGCAACCGGCTGGAATGTCCGGTCGCTGTCCGCAGTGCCTACAGTCCGGCCCCCGCAACCCAGACACCCGTACAGGCGTAGTTGTGCGGATTCGGTCCTAGTGAAAGGACCGGTGGTGCAGCACAATGCAACCACTATCGTAGACGGGTCACGACGTCTTGATCTCTGGCCGTAGCACGTCGTAGTTGCACCGTTGGGTGATCTTCTACACACGTCGGGCTTGCACGGTGCACCGTTCGGTGTTCTTCGGCACTTCGATGCCAATCTTCGGCGTCTTGACGCCAACTCGTTCGTTCGCACCGGTTCGGCGAGCCGAGACACTGTATGTCACGCCGGACTATTAGTTCGTTAGTCCGACGATCTTCTTGTCTCGCTCGCACCGGCACTATACGGCGGTCTATGGTTCGTATAGACCACCACTGATGCGTTGGTTCCGACGATCTGCACTGCACGGCGGTCTATGGTTCGTATAGACCACCACAGCTGCACTGGTTCCGACGATCTGCACTGCACGGCGGTCTATGGTTCGTATAGACCACCACAGCTGCACTGGTTTCGACGATCTTCACTGGGCACTTGTACCGGTACTGCTTCTTCGCTGTTCTTGATCCGGCTTCGGAAGGACCACACAACTGTGGGGTTTCCAAAGTAAAACACTTTCTTCAATAATTAGTGGACTGTATTTCTTGTTCTTATTTCTATTTTTTACAGTAGAGGTAGTCTGCTCCGATGATCGTAAAAATGCGAAAATCGTCACCTATCTTATACAAAAACAATACTCCGCAACTAGTGCCTATGTGCGAGAGTGCTAAATACGGCGTAGCCGCTTATACTAATGTAAGGAGTGCGAAAGGGATGGAGCGAGTCTCGCTCTTACAATTGTGAGAGAGGGACAGTAAGCTATCTTCGTTTCTTCGATGCACTCGTCGTCCGTAACAACTAACATTGGTGAAGAGTCTGTCTCATACCTATACAAAATATATACAAATACAAATTGAAATATGCGAAAGAGATGGAATACATTTTAGATATGTCAAATAATTCCACTTGCGTGTGTCTAGTGTATTAACAGCAATTAATTTAGTGGTGCCTAATTTATCAAGGATGCAGGAAGATAATTAACAGCTACAAAACTAAATTTAAATCTGTCAGACAGATGTCTTCCATCCCTTTTTCATGTTATATACTGGAAAGAGAGCTAGCGAAGCTAAAATTAGGTTTAGATATAAAGCGACAGAATCAACGCCATTACACCCCTAACTGTGTTTCCCTATATCCCGGGAATCAAACTCAGGAGCTATGAGTACCATGGTCCCACAGCACCAAAACATAGAACTTGCCATTTAGGGCGAGGCCAAACCACTGGTGCGTTGGCGCACTTTAAAAATCTACGATGTCGCACATAGCGTCCCGGAAGTTCCTGATGCGGTACAGCACCGATTGGTCCTAGTTTTATCGTAAGATGCCCTATGCAAACAAAATTTTGCCAACGCATTGCGGCGTTATTTTTGCGATGCTACTTCGCACCGCGTCATTGTGGCCTTGCTCTAAGTGCACGTATATATATGCAAGTGTATATTGGTCAGCCATGATGTCTACTTACAACTATTTGTGAATTGTTTACTTTTAAAACTACCGAAATTTTAACTTTTTAAAGTTATGTTAATAATAAGTGTCATCATCATCCCTCATCATTAAGCTCCCTCAGCTGGGATACCGGACTTCTTTCAGAGAGAGAGGGTTTGGACCATAAATCCATAATGTACCACGAGGGCTCAGTGCGCCTTGGTGGATGTTGTGGGCTCGAATTTTGCGGCAGATGATAGCTAGGAGTGACTAATAATAGGTAGCTAGGTTTAGAAAATCCATATCAATGTACCTTTTCCTTTTTCCTTGTCTAGGTTAGGTTTTGTAACATAATCTAAATTCTAAACTTTCGTAACATAACCTAGACAGTACAATCTAGCCACAAATTAGGTTAATGAGTAATTTAAATTAAGTTAACTTCTAGATCAACTGTCTAAAAATGTGTCCAGTAACACAATATATTGAGCATGAAATAAATAAAATCTCATTTTTCCAGTGACCATACACATGACAAGCTCTCCCGTGACAATGCAGTCTCCGAACTCAGGCAGACGGTCCTCAACCAGCTCCGTGACACAGAAGCCGATGTAGCAAAGCTGCAGGATGCCTTCAACAGCAACCTGAAGAAGATCTTCAGAGATATGATATTTGAGACTGACACCCGATGTGATGGGAGGCATTTGGATGATCTCAGACCTATTAGCTGTCAGGTTTGTTAATCCTACTAATATTATAAAGCCTGCATGTGCTAGAAGCTTGATTAACTAATCCATCAAAATTTTTAACATAACCTAATGACCAAAGGCAAAATGGTAATTTACTCCCAAGTTAGCAATAGTTAAATAAGATAACGTCGGCCGGCGCAAACTGGTCTAAATATGTAGTTTGTTGATTGGTCCTTCTCTCACGCAGCAATGAATTGACATGATTTTTTTGTATCTATACACAGTTTATCAGATGTAGAATTATGTAGGCTACTTTATCCTAAAAATTGCAAGGTTTATGCGAGAATCTCTGCGCAGATGCAAACGCTAGCCGCAGTTATTGCATAAATTAATATCACTCAATTATATTTAGATCTTTACCTCTGATTTACTTAGTCTAGTGAATCCGCGCTTAGGCTTGTACTATTCTGTGACACCTATGTAAACCTCAAAAATGTTTTTTTCTCAATAACTAGGTTTCTAGGAGGTAGGAGCTAATTGTATTTTGAATATGTACATATTATACTAATTCTAAAGTCCTTCCCTTGAAAGGATTACTCTATTATCACGATGTGATCGAAAGCAGGAACATGTATGTATATTAAAGGGTATATTAGTATGTATTATTATGTATCAGGTGTCGCTGTACGAGCCTCTTCACGGTAGCGCGCTGTTTCAGCGCGGACAGACGCAGGTGCTGTGTACTGTGGCTTTCGACTCGCCTGAAAGCGCGCTTAAAATGGACACGCTCACTATGCTCACTAGGTAACCTAATGGACACGCTCAATATGCTCACTAAGTAACCTAATTGATACGATCACTATGCTCACTAGGTAACCTATTTGTTACGCTTACTATGCTCACTAAGTAACCTAATGGACATGATCACTATGCTCACTAAGTAACCTAATGGACACGATCACTATGCTCATTATGTAACCTATTGGATACGCTCACTATGCTCACAGTGTAATCTAATGGACATGCTAACTAGGTAACCTACTCAATACGCTCACTAAGTAACCTAATGGACATGATCACTATGCTCACTAAGTAACCTATTGGATACGCTCACTATGCTCACAGTGTAACCTAATGGACACGCTAACTAGTAACCTACTCAATACGCTCACTATGCTCACCAGGTAACCGGGGCATAGCTTACCTGTCAATGAATTAAATAAACAGTTTGTACAAATATTATTTTACATGTATTTTTTTGTCTCCAGCGGAATTAAAGAGAAGAGTTTCTTCCTGCACTACGAGTTTCCGTCGTACGCGACGGGCGAGGTCGGGCGCACCGGGCCGGCGGGGCGCCGCGAGGCGGGCCACGGAGCCCTAGCCGAGCGGGGGCTCCTGCCCGTCGTGCCGCACCAGCAGTATACCGTGCGGCTCACTGCTGAAGTGCTGGAGAGTAATGGTTGGTTATAATTTTAATCAAAACAAGCCGATGTAAAAAAGTACATTTGTTTATTTACTGATCACAGAATCAATAGCACTTAGGTAAAAAGTATAAGCTAAAACATTTTTGTTTGTACATATTGCCAATAACAGATTCTTACTTTATGATTTATAAGAAACTAGCTGCTGCCCGCGGTTTCGCCCGCGCGGAGATATTGGATTTCATGGTTTTTGTTTTTTGCGCGGCACCCTATTTCTTTTTCTAAAATAAAAGTATAAAAAAATATTTTTTTTTTAAATGTTTTTTTTGTTAAATAATTACTTATTTTGAAAAATATATTCCCAGGTTCCAGTTCGATGGCGAGCGTGTGTGGTGGCTCGTTGGCACTGCTGGACGCGGGGGTTCCCCTGTCTGCAGCGGCGGCCGGCGTGGCCGTGGGGCTTGTGTCCACACGTAACGAACACGGCGGCATAGACGACTACCGGATACTCACTGATTTGTTAGTGAGTCGTTACACATCTATACAAATAAATAAAATTGAAGTGTCTGTTTGTAATATCAAAACAGCGTTTTACTAAATGCATATGAAAGCATATACGGTACCTATAACAAAACAACCATTTTTAATTTTTTTTTTTCTGTCTGTGTCTGTTTGTTCCGGGTAATATCCGAAACGGTGGACCGATTTTGACGGGACTTTCACTGGCAAATAGCTGATGTTACAAGGAGTAACTTAGGCTACATTCCATTGTAAAATTTATGGTTATTATAAAATATCCTAGTTATTATTGTGATCCTCTACTTCCCCAGGGTATAGAAGACTACATGGGCGACATGGACTTCAAGGTCGCTGGTACCAAGAAGGGCATCACAGCACTCCAAGTCGACATAAAGGTGCCCGGCTTACCGCTCAAAGTGGTCATGGAATCAGTGCAAAAGGCCTGCGATGGGAAGGTTAAGATCATCGATATCATGAACCAGTGTATTGATAAACCTAGGTGAGTTACACCTATACCCTATTCCATAGTCTTAGATATTTGATGTACACAAAGAAATGTCAAGAAAAGTCACTGTCAAAGTGACATACCAGTTGCCCAGACCAATCGTTTGGATGGCCCCGGGCTCTCCTATGTAGCATTTAGGTAAACCACCATTTTAGAATATAAAACTCTCACATAGTCCGTCTATTATTCCACAATAACTAACTCAATACCAAAAACAAGTCGCTCAAAACTTTGTGCTCAAACTCTAACCAAACACTGATAAAAGTTAGTGACACTCTATTTAATGTAAATTATTTCGATTTCCAGAGCAGGGCGCAAAGAAAACATGCCGGTGATGGAAGATATGGAAGTAGAAGTGCATAAGAGGGGGAAGCTGCTTGGCGTGGGGGGTGGCAACCTGAAGAAACTATATGTGGAAACTGGAGTGCAGGTTAGTAGCATCAAAATTACTAAATGGTTTTTTTAAACCAAGAAATGTTTAAGGAATGTTCTTAGTATAAAATACTTGTGTCAGAAGGGATGAAGAAAAGGAGGGAATTGTTTTTCGAGTGTATGTATGTATGTATTTGTTATTGGACACTGGTTTAATGGATTTTAACATATCAGTAGTCATTGGATTCGTTTTAATTGTGGTAGTGACATAGCGCATAATGGTGGTTACTAGTTGGTAGGACTAACTTTTCTACTAGGTGGTAGGACTAACGTTTCTACTAGGTGGTAGGACTAACTTTTCTACTAGGTGGTAGGACTAACTCTTCTACTTGGTGGTAGGACTAACTCTTCTACTTGGTGGTAGGACTAACTCTTCTACTAGGTGGTAGGACTAAGTCTGCTACTAAGTGGTAGGACTAACTCTTCTTCTAGATGGTAGGACTAACTCCTCTACTAGGTGGTAGGACTAACTCCTCTACTAGGTGGTAGGCCTAACTCTTCTCCTAGGTGGTAGGACTAACTCTTCTGCGAGTGTCCGTCTGGGTTGTTACCACCGCTTTGCTCTTAAAATTGGCCGCCACGCCAAGCAGTAATGTGCAAGCATTATTGTGTTCCGGTTTGATGAACAGAGTAGCCAGTGAAATTACTGGGCTTATGAGACTTAATATCTAAGGGTATTGGTATGCCATGCCAAAGGTTAATCCTAGGTTAATCCTTCTTTTTATTTTTTTTTAAATGATTTCCGCTTGTTTCAGGTAACTCCAATAGACGAGACAAAATACAGCGTGTTCGCTCCGTCGCAGGCAGCCATGGACGAGGCTCGAGCCAGGATCGCCGCCTGGCTCGCGGTGGAGAGGACGCCAGAGTTAGAATTTGGGGCCATATACAAGGCCAAGGTCGTCGAGATCAAGGACATTGGGGTCATGGTGACATTGTTCCCGGGAATGGCGCCCGCTCTGGTGCATAACACACAGCTGGATCATAGAAAGGTACGATACTACAATAACAGTTTCCTCTTACTTGCTCGGAAATGACTTCATCCTACTATATAAATATAATATATTATCTATGCAAAGAAATAAAATTGAAGTGTCTGTTTGTAATACCAAAATAACAACTTTTCACTAAATGCATATGAAAGTATATACTGAGCCTATAACAAAACATTTTTTTTTTAATTTTTGTCTGTCTGTCTTTCTGTTTGTTCCGGGTCCGAAACGAATGTCCGAAACGGCTTACTTGTACTTTATTGCAAAGACGATTCTTTGTTTACTTACTAAAATTTTATAATGAAGTTCCATAATGAAACAACACCAGCGATAATGCACCACCTAGCGGGATAAGTAAGCAGTGTGGCTCCCCATTGATCTTCCTTGCCTTTCTAATAACTATCTCCCTTTTCCAGATAATGCACCCATCAGCCCTAGGGCTGGACGTAGGCTCTGAAATCCAAGTCAAATTCTTCGGTCGAGACCCCGTCTCTGGACAAGTGAGGCTTTCCAAGAAAGTGCTTTCGTCTCCGCCGCCTGCGATCGTCAGGAATCTGGATAAGAGCTAGTTTACCAACGTTTTGACTTATACTATTCGAGGGCTTCATAACAAAAGCGTAAAGAAAAAGGTGGTTTTTTTATATGCAAATAGGCTTGCGTTGTGACCGCTGTCTCACTTGATGTTAAACGACGACGCGGTCGATGTTTTACATGAGTAGCAGAAATGTGAATAGAACAATACTAGTTTTTTTTTTACGGCGACTGGTTCGTTTGCCTTGTGGTAAGTATAGCGCCGGCCTATGCCGGTGCTATACTTATACTACACATATACGGCGGTATACATAATTATATACTTGGTAATTATAAAATTACATTGTCACTCAGATCTTTGAAACAAAAATCTGTGCAGTACTGCAGTGCGCTTGTTATTCGCCCCTGAGACGTTAGGTGTTAAGTCTCATAAGTCCAGTAAATGGGATGTTGACTGATTTTGGGAAAGTGTTTGAAACGATGCGTATGGGCCTAATATAACCAAAAATATTTAAATTTACTTTTTAAAACAACTAATACTTTAATTTTCATGTATTTTAAATTTCGCTCCAAAACGCCAAACTGGTCACGTGGTCGGTGTGACGTCACGTGCTCAATACCACAGAGTACTTTTCTATAACGCTGTAAAGTGACAAGTTGATTCGATGTTTTCTGTTTTTCAAGGCACAGATAAATATTCACAGCAGAGCAATATACTCATTCCAGTTGAATGCGTGACGTCATGCGCTTTGATTGGCGTTTGCCGTCACGTGACTTCGGAGTGATGTGTTTACATTTTAATTATTAAATTAAAATTAAATTCTTTACTGATATTTCATACAAAAAAAAGCCTTCACAGAGCTTGATTTGCTTATACGCCCTATTGTTATGATGCACTCTTATGTGCGCCTCTTACAGTAATTGGCGTGTTGTTAGTGCGTTTTCTACTATGCGTCTTAGAGAACTAGAAAAAGAAAGAGAACTAGAAAGAGGCTAGAAAGCCTAGCTGCTAACGTGTTTTGGCAAATGGCAACTACACTTGAGAATCACTCCCTATGCTGTACTTAGTGTGTTACAATTTTCGACCAAATCATTGTTCAATATCCCTATATTATTTGTTATATTTTGGACCTTTAGACAAAATCCACTCGCTTTTTCCGCTCACGCTTTTTTTTTTTTTTTTTTATGTTATTTGGTAACGAGACGAGCTGGTCGTTTGCCTGATGGTAAGCATAACGCCGGCCCATAACAATTGCAGTGCCACCCAGAACTTTGAAACACAAAGGCCTGCGCGGCACTGCAGTGCGCTCGTTACCCTGAGACATTAGGTATTAAGTCTCATAAGCCCAGTAATTACACTGGATACTCTGCTCATCAAACCGGAACACAGTAATGCTTGCACACTACTGCTTGGCGGCAGACTTCACGAGCAAAGCGGTGGTAACAACCCAGACGGACGGACACTCGCGGAAGAGTTAGTCCTCCCACTAACAAGACGCTAACGGCAACACAGTGTAAATGACGTTAGCTTGCGAGATGTCACGTGACTGTTTTTAAATTGGTAGATACTAGATTGTTGACGGCTCCGTAGCTGAGTTGGTAGTAACCCTGCCTGCAAAGCGATGGGTCCCGGGTTCGATTCCCGGCCGGGACAGATTTTGTGTAGCATAAAGTTTGTTCTCGGGTCTTGGATGTTTGTGATGTGTATCTGTGTATGTCCATGCCACCTGCGACACAGGGAATCCTAGTGCGGGGGTATGAGTGTGTAAGCGTTTATTATTATTATTATATTGTGATTGGTCGTATTGGATTTTTACTCTATGGTTATTGGCGTTAGTATGAGCAGAAAAAGAAGCTTGTGGATGTTCTGGAACTAAAGAATTTCATACTGTGTTAACTTTGGTTTTGCGATATGTTTTTACTGTGATTAAGAATCTTGTGAAAGAATTTTGTGTTGAATGATGTTAGCCTTAAGACGCATTACATTTATATTAGCTATCCCATTGTTTAGCATTTGTTTATTTGTTAGACTACAAAATTGTAAATAATTAGTATATTAATAAATTTATTGTTACAGAACCCCTTTTGTTTTACTCTAGTTACATAGAAAAACACTATTCGAACACCATAGTACAAATAATATTTAAAACAAAAATCTTATAAACAAAGTATCGCAAAGGGTGGTCTTATCGCTCATAGCGATCTCTTCCAGACAACCCTAGTTAGGTCCATAATAGAGGGAAAAAACACTCCAAATAAAACAAAATTTTAAGTATATTTGTATATTGAAAGAAATAATCTGTACAATCTAAGAAATATAATTGGTATCACAAAAGGACGTTTTATCGAAGGCACTACATTGCACTGGACCCAATATACAGAAATTACTAAAACAAACACACCAACAAAAACTATACATTATGTGTATTTAAACAGAACATCAGTGTGTCGCTTACCATTTGATGAAAGAAATGTAAATTTGATCGTTATTTATAATATAATACAATTTGCTGTGTTCAATAATTTACATAACCAAAATCAACCTTCCTTAAAATGGTAAAAATAAAAGTAACTTCTGTACATAAACGGGTAACAAGGCCCAGTTTAAATAATCTTAAATCTACAACAAAGTGATTGTCAAAAAATAAAGAAATCAAATAACAATACTCTTAAACAATACGCTGATTAAATAAGTAAAAATATCGATACAAAAAAAAAACAAAATAATCATTACATGTCAAGTTTCACATTATTTGCAACACAATTATCATCATTGCAGTCTTTGTTTTCTTTGTGACTACATCATTTAAATTAACAATATTAAATATTTAATTAAACTATTTACAGTATATTCGATGAAAAAAATATAAATTATTTCGATTAGGAAATGCTCTGCGCAGAGCGAAATTAGAATATACCTAACACCGTGCTATGAAGAATCGGTGGCAACGGATTTTTATTGCTATTTCATAAATAAATATCTCGAACGCGGATTGGTTAGAAATGGGCATCTTTTTTACAATATATATTTCGACGAATCCGCGCCCAAGACGGGTACACTCCGGTACACAATCCAATAACAAGTGGTTAGTACATAGATACTTTTTTAAAAAACCATTTACGCACACAGGAACTGAGATCAGACTGACTAAATCACTATTGCCACCGTGGAGAAGGCTCGTGCGACATTAAACACTACACAAGAAACAAAAAGCGACAAAAACGTAAAAAATATCGATAAAAATCATACACAAAATAATTGCGGTCTTACAATATTATGCATCGAAGTCATTTTCACATAAACATGGTATAAAAATGGCATTTTTTTTGGACTGCTGCGTTATAATTTGTGTCTAACTCACTTCAAAGATTATAAACGAATCTTTTTTTGTAAATAACGTAGTTTTATCATGAACATCGACACAAATCATTTAAGTCCGTTTACGGGCATACAATTTAACATAGAGAGGCAAAACTACATTTATGTTAGCTCAATCTTAATCAATGGCAAGATTTATACGAATCTCTTCATTTATTAGTACGGATTCGCAACAGACTACTTTCTGAAACGATTGTTGATTCAAATAAGAAAAATCGTATCAAATAGCTTTGCTAGTCCTTAGCCTCGATTTGCCAAAAAATTTTCATCAAATAAATTGGTCGTTGTCAAGTCGAAATGCAATTATGAACATTTGATATTCACGTTTTTCGAGTTAAGTTTACAATAAAAGTTATTAACTCCTAATATACGTTTGGTGTAAAAAAAACCTTATAACATATCAAGGCACTGGTTGCAAAATTAAGGCCGAAGATAATTTCGATTCATAAATATATTTTCGATAGAGAAATAATTTTTATCGGAAACCAACCCAAAACAGCAGCGCAATTACGGATCTTTTCGATAAAATTGACAGTTAAAATCGATAAAGTGGGTTTTATTCGATATAATTGTCAGTTAAAATCGATAAAGTGGGTTTTATCGACTTTAACTGTCAATTTTATCGAATTTTATTTATCGAAAAGATCCGTACTTGCGCCGCAGTATCGTAATTTCTTAGAGATAATAATTAAACACTCTTTCACAATAAATGTCATGATAAACATTCGACAAAATATATTTCGCTATCTCTTCTAAGGAAAATGCAGATGAAATTGACTGGTGTTACGATCTCGCTCGCTCCCACCGGTTTGGGAGAGCGAAATCTATATAATTATAGTAAGCAGACATATTGATAATTATTTTAATCATTCGTTTCTGTTATCAGTTGTATATACGCACACTGGTGAGCTAAGAATGTCTACCGATAAATATATAATAATAGATAATAATAGCTGCCCAATTTGTAAGCAGAATGGACGTGTATAAGTAGATATGCGTAAATATAACATGACATAGAATACTGTCATTCAACCGTGCCACGCCGATAGGCTTTGAAAAACTTTTACTTTAACCGTCTGGTTAAAGGTAAACCTTGATATTTTAATCACAGATTGTACTACACTATCGACCGCCGTTTAATCTTTGACACCGTGAAACGTGCGCGTATCTAAAGTAACAAAACATGTGATTACCGTCATGTTTAAACAGAAAATCAATAAATCTGCACTAGAAGCCAACCAAATTCATTCGCAGTTTCCTCGAGGGTGCCAATGTCTACCTCACAACAACAGTTTCACTGGCCTACTAGTAACCTCACTGGCGAAGGCCAACCAGTTTAACTGGCTAAGGTCTACCAGCAACCTTAGTGGCTAAAGCCCACCAACAACCTTACTGGCTTAGAGCCACCAGCAACCTTACTGGCTAAGGCCTACCAGCAACCTTACTGGCTAAGGCCTACCAACAACCTTACTATGGTCCACCAGCAACCTTACTAGCAAAGGCCTACCAGCAACCTTACTAAGGTCCACTAGCAACCTTACTGGCTAAGGCCTACCAGTAACCTTACTAAGGCCCACCAGCAACCTTACTGACAAAGGCCCACCAGCAACCTTACTAAGGTCCACCGGCAACCTTACTGGCTGAGGCCGAAGATCTTAAGCGCGTTGAAGGCGGTCGCCAGCGCGACGTCCTCGGGGCTCTGTCCGAGGAATCCGGCCACCAGCTCCACTATAGCAGGCAGCGCGCACGGCTCGTTGCGTTGGAAAGTGCAGTAGCGGTTCACGAAGTTCATTGATCTGGAATTATTAGAATAGTAAAAAAACGAGGACAGCAGGAAGCTATGAAGCAACCGAATAACATAGAGAACATTTTCTAAAAAAAATATATGTAAATTAGATCTATTTTTTCCTACAAATAGAAAATTACAAAAATATTTTTTTATATTAGACAATGTTTTCAGATTATTACCTAAATGTTATTGCACCACCTCTCACACTAGCTTAATTTCTTTCGGTTAATTTCTTTCCATCAAAACGTTGACTGAAAGAGATCGCTTTTAGCGATAATTGCGCTCATTGTACTTTATTCTAAAGACTGATGAACAATAAAGAATTTTTAATTTTAAAAATGTTCTCTTGACTATGTGTAAATAAATAGTCTACGTTATCTTGAATAGAATAGTTTTATTTTAATTTTTATTTACATAAAATGCTTGTTACATTGAAGATGACAAAATATACCATAAAATACATACTGCATATTACTGCATGCAGTTGAAATTAATTTTACCAAACATGTCCAAATGAAAATTGCTTATGGTTATCAGGTTTATTTTAAATCATTAGTCATTTCGGAGATTACTTAGATTTTCGGAGCCGTAGGAAGTGAAGGTGGTAAATACCCAAATCATGGGGCGTTCAAGTACAGCTATCGAAACATACAGGTGATAAAAAAAAAAGATTTTGAGAAAATTAAATTTTTGGTGGAATCAGGCGTTACTTTGCGGAAATCCATTTTAAATAAGATTATATAAAGTGAGTAATTTATAGTTTCAATTCCTCGATAAAGAATGTCTAATGGCCTAAGTTCGATCTATACTTACACTTATAAAATTATATATTCTTATTTAAAATTAAATCTTGTACCTATAAAAATCTAGTGTCTCATTTTGCCAAACCATGCGGTCAACAACCTAAATTTAGAACTGCGCATCTGTGGTTTAATCTCACTGACATCAGATCTGTTTTCATCTGATAAAGTCCAGCTCAATGGTATGTGGGACATCTTATCTGTTAGTTAACGCACCTGTTTTGGAACAACTGAATAGTTGAATACTATATAACAAATAATTTGATATTGGCCGATTCTCTAAGGCTGATATTCAGAGACGAGTCTAAGCGTGAACTTTGTCTTCCTTATGTCAAAAAGTAGTGCTTACGCTCTAATTTGTATTCAGAGACATTTGGAACACTACTTAAACTTAGCGTATGCTAAGCAAAGCCTGAGTAGGCAATATCGACTACTTGAGCCGCTCTCAAAACAGAAGTGGCGCCACCAAATGATAACGGTAGAAACCATAATAACCAAACATTGAAATGTCAAACTTCAAAACTAACATGTTTCATTAATTATTATAATATCAAAATAGATTTATAGCATTAATATTGTTGTTTCACTCACTCCAGTGACATTTTGTATATCGCTATCTTTGTTGTATTGCTATTCATACATAAATGATAAAACCGATAAAAGTTCCGGTGAAAAAATTAAAAACTTAACAGCCATAGATAACGAGAGTGTGATCTTAGCTTAGACCGTGCACGACCTTTGTTTCTGAATACGAATTCGATTGAGCGGCTTAGCCAATGCTTGGCTAAGACAGTTCTTAGATCGTTTTAAGCTGTCGTCTCTGAATATCAGCCTAAGTATTTAGTTTATATTCAATTTTAGTAGATTCTATACAATATTTCTTAAATAAATAGATAAATATACTATGATTATTTAAATTAACCTATAACAAACTCAAACAAATTACCGATTCTATGGTACACATTTTAATAAAATTTAATAACATCTATCCAATACAAATAAATAAAAATGAAGTGTCTGTTTGTAACATCAAAATAACAGCTTTTTCCCAAATGCATATGAAAGTATATACGGTACCTACAACAAATTAACCATATTTTAAATTTTTGTCTGTCTGTCTGTTTGTTCCGGGTAATATCCGAAACGCCTGGACCGATTTTGACAGGACTTTCACTGGCAAATAGCTGATGTTACAAGGAGTAACATAGGCTACTTTTATTTTAGAAAAAGAATTAGGTTTCTGCGCAGAAAAATAAAAACCATGCAACCCAATATCTCCGCGCCGGTGAAACCGCGGGCAGCAGCTAGTTTTTAATAAAAAAAACAATGTGCTTCTGAGAGCCCTTTGAAATGAATCTAATTCCCCCGTTGCCCTTCCGTTATCGGACGAGCAGATTTTCAGCTAAGCGGTCGAGTAATAAAACAACTTCCTAAAAGATTAATATCATACAAGCAACCTGAGAACAATTCGAGGATATGTGTCATCCACCAAGCCGCACTGGGCTTGCGTGGTGGATTATGGCCCATACCTCTCTCTCTGAGAGAAGGCCGGCAGCAGTGGGAGCGTAAGAGGCTGATAATGAACTTGAGAACTCTTACCTCTCCGTCAAAGAGTCCTTAACGTGCAGAGGCAGCTTGGAAGCCCTCATGTTGGGGTACATGAAGGGGGAATCCGTCTCCACCAGCAGCTTGTCCAGGGGAAGCATCCTCTCTGACAGCAGCCTCCGGATCCCACCATCGGATTTATCCTTGGAATTTACAACATATTTTATTAAACTTTTAGAACAGAACTGGAAGCCAAAAGAAGTCATCATCTCAAAAATTAGGGGGCTATCATCGATCGTTCCCATAATTTAATTGGGTAAAGCATCTGCGGCGCAAGTACGGATCTTTTCGGTCGATAAAATTCGATAATATTGACAGTTCAAATCGATAAATTGGGTTTTATGGAGCCTCGAAACAATCGACAAAAGTTATCGAATAGCTAGGTCGAATCCAAAGAGAATATAGAGCTACTACAATACTTTACGACCAGAGTTCGGTACTCGCAACATTCGATAAATTTATCGGGTTTTTCGATTCGACATATTTATCGAACTGACTTCCGTACTTGCGCCGCTGGTCTAGATAATCCAGAAGATGATCGAATTCTGATGGCACAGTTATGAATGAGTCAAGAATCTCTCTCGTGTGGTTTAACACTTTAAAATACATTAACTTTACAATAACTGGTAGATAACGTAGATAGGCAACTCGACATATATTATTTTCTCGCCAAAATCCGCCCCGGGTACTATTATCTATTCTGCGCCCGGGGCTCCATTGTCTTCACACCTTTGTAGTAGCTATACAAATTACCTTGCATATATAACCAGTGATGCCCAAATAGAATCCCTTCTCGATGTACTTCATCCCCTGTTCAACAGAACCTGTGAAGGAGTGGACGACGACCGCAGGCAGGCGCGTGCCGAATTCGTCTAGTATCTTGATCAGGTCGTCTTGCGCTTCCTTCTCGTGGACAAATAGGGGCTTCCGAAGTTCACACGCCATTTCAACCTGGAAATTGGAGAATTATTTTTTTTTTTTTTTTTTAATTTGGTAACTAGACGATCTCGTCGTTTGCCTGATGGTAAGCATAACGCCGGCCCATAACAATTGCAGTGCCACCCAGAACTTTGAAACACAAAGGCCTGCGCGGCACTGCAGTGCGCTCGTTACCCTGAGACATTAGGTATTAAGTCTCATAAGCCCAGTAATTTTCAATCGAAATTGCATAATTGAAAATGAAATTGGGATGTTGCATGAAACGCAAAATACATAATTGCTGTCGTTATACAGGTTTAAGAAGATCACTTTAACAAAATAAAAATGAAATTCACAAAAATATATAATTTCCACAAAGATACTGCATCTAAAAGTTTCCCAAATTCAATTTTTTTTTTTATTATACGTTGGTAATTTAGACGATACCATCAGATTTTTTTATATTGTAATCAATAAAAAATGTAAAACGCAGTTTTTCACCGTCAAATCAACAAAGTGCATGTTTTTAATACAGCTTTACGGCCCGCGTTGAACAAGTGACGTCAGATGTTCTGTCCAATTTGTATGGGGCGTTTTAGTGCTCAGTAGATACGCTCGACTTTGACTCTCATTTCTGACGTTTCTAGCGTTCGATTTCCGGTTTTTTCGATATAGACATTTGATTCCCATGAGTAAACGATTTGATTGACATGATAAAAAATGGAGTCAACATCCGTATTGTTTATTGTCAAATATTAAATCCACTCTAAAGCAGAATCTTGAGCGAAGTTTTGCACCATAGACGAGAGTAATTTTTTCTTCTTTCACGCAGCAGTGGATCAGCAGTTAACAGCTGATCCACTGCTGCGTGAAAGAAGGACAAACCAACAAACATAATTTCGCATTTATTATAATAGTATAGGTACGTACAGACGGATAATACAGAAAGGAGGTTTTGCGATGAGTTGTTATCTATACTTTTATACTTAATATTATAAATGCGAAAGTGTGTTTGTTGGTTTGTCCTTCTTTCGCGCAGTGACGGAGCAACGGATCGACGTGATTTTTGGCATAGATATAGTTTATGGATCGGAGAGTAACATAGGCTACTTTTTATCCCGGAAAAATGCACGGTTCCTGTGGGAACGCGGGTGAAAACCGCGGGCAGAAGCTAGTTTTTTTATATTTGATAGATGGTAAGGAGGTAGGACTAACTCTTCTGACATCTATCTAACCTGGTCACCACCGCTTTGCTTCTGTAATCGACCGCCAAGAAGTAATGTGCAAGCATTACTGTGTTCCGGCTAGGTTGAAGCTACTATACAATAAAGTTATATTGGAGTGAACACAAGTGTTTATTAAAAGCCGTGACGAATCTATATAACAGTTTTAATAGGTATTCGAAGTGGCTACGATGACTTTGAGAACGAATTCGCCAGCAGGCGCGATATCCGAACGAGTCATATCCAAAACGAGCATAAAACACCCGTAGGTACATAAACCGTGAAGTCACCGAGCTATCGAGCATTCTGGATACAGTCAGACGTTACACCGTATCTTTACACGTTTGGATCCTTGCCAGGGGGAAATTGCCTTTTAACTTTTTTTTTATTTGGTAACGAGCCGAGCTTGTCCTTTGCCTGATGGTAAGCATAACGCCGGCCCATAACAATTGCAGTGCCACCCAGAACTTTGAAACACAAAGGCCTGCGCGGCACTGCAGTGCGCTCGTTACCCTGAGGTATTAAGTCTCATAAGCCCAGTAATTTCACTGGATACTCTGCTCATCAAACCGGAACACAGTAATGCTTGCACACTACTGCTTGGCGGCAGACTTCACTCACAAAGCGGTGGTAACAACCCAGACGGACACTCGCAGAAGAGTTAGTCCTCCCACTAACTGATCATCTTAAACGACTTTTAAGTCGAAAACGCTCGTATATACTTTAGTATACGAGCGTTTTCCTTCAGGTTTATCTGGAACACGGTGTGGATCTTAAGAGATTTGCCGATATTTAGTGATTTCAATCTGCGAGTGTGCGTCTGGGTTGTTACCACCGTTTTGCTCGTGAAGTCTGCCGCCAAGCAGTAATGTGCAAGCATTACTGTGTTCCGGTTTGATGAGCAGAGAAGCCAGTGAAATTACTGGGCTTATGAGACTGTCTCAGGGTAACGAGCGCACTGCAGTGCCGCGCAGGCCTTTGTGTTTTAAGGTTCTGGGTGGCACTGCAATTGTTATGGGCCGGCGTTTTGCTTACCGTCAGGCAAACGACCAGCTCGTTTCGTTACGAAATAACATAAAAATAGTGGATGTTTTTTTTTTCAAGTACAGATAACGCTGTTATTTCCAGTTGTTTATCAATTTGAATGCCTGAATTCATGCGTTTAATTCGTGATAAAGACTTAATGCACTCAACCGGGTCATGACTAACGACCTACTCATTCTGGAAACTGACGTGTGTTGTGCATAAAACAAATCAGCCAGTGAGCGTCGCGAGTTTAGAGCGAGGGAACACTTGTTTTCCGAAAAAAATTGCTTTAAAAAAGCGACGAACCGACTTCACTGACAAACCACTGAACCGATTTTAATGAAATTTCTATGAGATCAATCTGAAAGTATATCCATTCAAATAAAAAAAGAATTTTCCAAATCGGTTTATAAATGACAGAGATCAGGGGACCGATTTTTGAAAGTCAGGAGTGATTTCGAAATCACCGATTATAAAATTCTCAGCGATGAGTTTGAAATCAGTAATTTGCAAAAGTCGTATTTCTGAAAGTCATACCCTGTATACTAACATGCAACTATTTCTCAGCTTTGATCACAGATAAACTTATGATTGTGTTCTATTTAATTTATTTTTTTAAGTTGGAAATTGTTTTCAAGTCAAAATTGGCACTAAATACTCATACCTATGATATCGTTTACGAGTGGGGGTACCCATTCGTAAACGATATCATAGGTATGAGAAATTTAGTCACCCGCTGAGATTAAAAAATACGACTTTTTGTAAATCGGTGACTATCGGTCATATCGCTGATACCTATTTAGTCACTCGGTGACATTCAAAAATTGCACCCCTGAGGTAACAAACATAAAAAAAACCAACCGAATTGATAACCTCCTCCTTTTTTGGAAGTCGGTTAAAAAGAGGCAAAGCAGCCGTCTAGCACTTTATAAGGAACTAGGTACATATGAACATTGAAACCGCGTTATTTAGAGATGACACACCTTTTGCCCGCGCATCAGCTACTCTATTTAACCCCGTTGATCTTAACACAAAAACCGTGTTACCACAAAAAAAAGCAATTTTTAGATACTTGTTTATCTAGAAAGTATCTAAAGATAAACATCTCAAATTATTAGTAATGTAACAACAGAATGGAGTTAGACAACGGTCAGACACTACTTAAATCAAGATTTGTGGTTGTTAAATATTTATTATATTAAACACGCGACTAACGCATGTTTATGGGTTACACGCTGTTTAAGACCGTAAGATGCCTTTTGTCATTATGTGTATTGTGCAGTTAATGATTTCATCCAATAGCCGAAAAAAAAAAACAATCCTTACCTAAGAAATAAACAAAAATGTTAACATACTTAGACAATTTAAAGATATCAATGATCTAAAACCAGTATAAAGGTGTTCCGATAAACATGTCCGGCGACAGAGACTAAACAGAGCCGCCCGCGGCGTGATTCTGTCGTTCAGGAATGTTTACATAAAGTTCAATAAAACCTAATAATAGAACGAATAAACGACCGACGAGGTAACGGTGTATTTTTAACCAACTTCAAAAAAAGGAGGAGGTTCTCAATTCGGTTGGTATTTTTTTGTGCCAATAAATACAGTAACTCCGCCACTGGTAGCATCAGGTGGTAGGACTAACTCTTCTGCGTGTGTCCATCTGCGTTAGTACCACCGCTTTGTGAGTGTAGTCTTCCGCCGAGCAGTAATGTGCAAGTATTACTGTGTCCGGTTTAATAATGAGCGATGTAGTCAGTGAAATTACTGGGCTTATGAGACTTAATATCTAATGTCTCAGGCAAAGAGGATTACAACTCGAAGACTAGTGACCGCTGGTTTTAATCGGTCTGGTATTAAAAACGAACACGAGATTGTTAGCTGATAAGGCAGCTGTTCAGCGCAGACGATTATGTTTCGAATTTATGCAGTATGCTTACCTTACGTGAATTAAAATATCCCTGCTGGTCAACACCACGGGGAGCTGTTGGATTCTTTTGAATTCAATTGTCTTTTGGCAAGACATCGATCAAAGTGGACGTTCTATGGGAGAGGCCTATGTTTTAGCAGTGGACATCTTCCAGCTTAAGAAGTAATCGCCTAAAGTAATTTGGGTAGCATAAAATTGTCTTATCTCCAAAGACACGCCTGGCATTTAAATACCTATTCAGTTCCAGACACTGCGTAGGAGCATTCGTCTGCAGTGAATCAGTCTAAACTCTAACCTTTGCAAGTTCAAATTGGTGATAACGAGAATACAACGGCAATTTTAGACGACTGATGCAATTTTGTAATTTCGTTCAATGAGCGAGTTATAGATTACTTTAGTGTATTCGCAATAACGCGGATCTGCTATTGGAATCCCTGCTTCTTCTCAGTGTGGTTAAAGCAATTTTTAATTATTGATCTCGTCAGTGTAACAGTCGTTGTTAGTGGGAGGACTAACTCTTCTGCGAGTGTCCGTCTGGGTTGTTACCACCGCTTTGCTCGTGAAGTCTGCCGCCAAGCAGTAGTGTGCAAGCATTACTGTGTTCCGGTTTGATGAGCAGAGTATCCAGTAAAATTACTGGGCTTATGAGACTTAATACCTAATGTCTCAGGGTAACGAGCGCATTGCAGTGCCGCGCAGGCCTTTGTGTTTCAAAGTTCTGGGTGGCACTGCAATTGTTATGGGCCTGCGTTATGCTTACCATCAGGCAAACGACCAGCTCGTCTCGTTACCTAATAACATAAAAAAAAAAGTAAGGGACAGACCTGCCGTTTGAAGACGTCCCGCTGCACCTGCGGCTCTGAGAAGTCCTTACTGTAGTTGAGGCCGCACTCGCCGACGGCGACGCACTCCGGCGCGGCGGCAATATCGTGCAGGTCCGTCCACATATCGTCTTCTATCATTGACTTCGCGTCGTGTGGGTGAACACCTGTACAATACAATGCAATGCAACAACTCTTTATTGCACTCTAAATGTACCTACAAATAAGTAAAATTTTGGTCTAAGGAGACGTTATTACCACTAACAGTAACAGTAGTAGCCATTTTCTTAGTGGTAGGACTAACTCTTCTGTGAGTGTCCGTCTGGGTTGGTACCACCGCTTTGTGAGTGAAGTCTGCCGCCAAGCAGTACTGTGCAAGCATTACTGTGGTCCAGTTTGATGAGCAGAGTAGCCAGTGAAGTTACTATTATGAGACTTAGTACCTAATGTCTCAGGGTAACGAGCGCACCGCTGTGCCGCGCAGGCCTTTGTGTATCAAAGTTCTGAGTGGCACTGCAATTGTTATTGGCCGGCGTTATGCTTACCATCAGGCAAACGACCAGCTCGTCTCGTTACCAAATATCATAAAAAAAAAGATGTGTTTCTGGTATGCTGCTCAAAACTGAAATTTTTTGAGTGCAGTAGGATAAAAAATATATACTCAAAATGAAAAAAAATTTAACCATACTGTCATTTAAAAACAGATAAGGAAGGCAGTGGTAAAAAATTTAGCAATTTAAAATATCCAGTATTGATATGTGTATATTCCGTTCATGCATTGAAGGTTATAAAGCCACAGGAAATGCTCAATTTATATAATCTTATCTGAAGCAACTGGCAAGATACTTCCAATTGGATAACAAAAGATTGGATAGAGTAGATACAGTCAAGACATCGATGAAGGTATTACAAGAAATAGAGTGTACACAGTATGAGACCAGCTCAAGCCAACTCAGCGCCAGGATCTATATCCTGTACTCGGCTAGCTAGGACAGTGCATTCTTTCAACTGCTGAGAGCCTATCTCCATTTTAGCTCTAGTTATAGGGATGTTGCACGACACATAAAATACATAATTACTGTTGTTACACAGGTTTAAGAACATCACATTAACACAATAAGAATGAAATTTACTAAAAATAAATAATTTCCACAAAGGTAATCTTTCCCGAATTCAACGATTTTCTTTTATCATCAAATGGTAATTTAAATGATAATATCAGATGCTTTACATTTCAATAAAGAAGAAATGTATGACAAATATAAATGTACTTAAGTACATTTATATTTGTCATATATCACAACACAGTTTTTCACAGTCAACACAGTTTTTCACAGACAAAATCAACAAAAAACAAAATCAACAATTAGAAAATGAATTGATTGATGTAAAAACATTAAGTCGACATCCCTATTATTTAGTTATTTACCATCTTTGACCAAATTTACCTATCATGATCAAAAAAATGTATGCTTGGCAGTGAATGAATATTTATTTTCCTTTGTTGAATGGCCAAGTGGCAATGGGCAGCCTTGGTTGAATTGTAAGCCCTTGTACATGTCTTTATAATTGATAGTTATGACAACTGTGGCAGATGGCTGAATAGGGCCAAAGAAACACAAAAGAGTTCATATCAGATGCCTAAAATTTAAACTGCCTAGAGAGTTTTTCTGCCCTTTTTATCTGTACCTGCTGAAAGGTGATAGAAATGTGCAAAACAACAGTTTAGAAGTACCATCTGATTGTATTGCATGAAGACTGTACAGAATTTTATAGGAATCATGTAGATACTTATATTCTAGTTATAGCATGTTCACAATCTTTGACAACACCATGACTAAAGATCAGTTTATATATTGCCAATCTACTGAAAATAACAAAACATTTTGATTGATTTAAAAAATATACCACAACAATTTTATAGAATGTTTGTTTACCTGCTGTGGAGTATATTGTGCTGGGGTAGAGGCGGGTTAACCTTAGGGCTTCTTTACTGTTCCTTACTGATGTGCCAGTGACCATGATCTTTTGGACACCTGCATGAAAACATCAAATTAATATCCTATTTTACACATCAAAATTAATGTAAAAAACAACAAAACATATCTAAATAAACGCAATGAAATAATTTGTCATGTAAATAAACACTCATATCATTTCATTTGTAGGTGCAATGAATAATAGCAGATGCCAATTAGGATCTGCTATCACACATAAAATGCACTAGGTACTTCGTATGTACTTAGGTTCTTATTAATAAACAGTGTTAAACACAGGTAATGTTGAACTATGTTTTGTCTTTGTTGTTCTTTGACAATTTTAAACTGAATCGAAAGAGACAAAATATAGTTTAACTAAACCACAGTTTAACAAATTTCTTAATAGCATTACGGTCTTACCACAAAAAAATTAAGCAAGCTATAGACCTGTGTTAAACAGTGTCTAACTCCTAAAGAGTCCTTAGTCGCATGTTCAAATATGAGCAACAAATCCTGATTTAAGTAGTGTCTAAGCAGTGTGTAACTCAATTCTGTTGACATTTCTAATCATTATAGATGTTTATCTTTACGCATTGTCTAGCTAAAGAGGCATCTAAAAGAGGTTTTTGTGGTAACACGGTTAGTGCAAACTAAAAAAAGTGAAATCTGGTTTCTTTTTGTACACATTAATTAAGTTTTAATTATAATCATTATTTAAGCAGTGCAGAACTTCAATCTTGACAGCTAAAATTTCTAAAGTAATGAGCGTAATATTTAAGGGAGAAAGTGACAGTTAGTTTCTGCTATTTGTGTTATTAATTAAAAGAAAACATTAAACATCACCAAATGGACGGTTTTCTAATTACAACGGAGACATTTGCTGTTCTACACTTAGTTTATTTACAATGTTTGACCATATTGTCACCCATGTCACCACGATCAGGTGAGATAGTGGTCAAAGAAATTTTAAGAATAAAAATAAACAAGTTCTTACAAACTACTTAAAATCTTTATGTACGAATGATGATTCCTATCTCTTCATATCCAACAAAAGGCATTACAAATAACACTTGAATAAATTTGAAAGTTTCTGTTTATGTAACATGATAGTGGTGTGGTATGTTACAATAAATACTAATAAAAGTACAGGGTGGTTAATTCATACAACAATTCAGAGTGCAATCGTTTCAAATGAATAAATTATCCTGAATATGCATCTATTGTCGGCGGCTATGCAACCAAGACGATTCATTGGTCAAACATCAGCTATTTGGAGCATTTTTTGCTGAAGACTATATTTTCTTCATAGAAAGTGACAAGCGGAATAATAAATTGTAATCTACAATCTCTTACTAATAATAATAGGATATTTCGAAATGGTAAATATTCGCAGTGAGTTTAGTGAAAAATATTACAGTACTTATTTACCTGCATCTTTTGCCCTTTGCACGACAGAATCGAGATCACGGCCGTATTTCTTGTTAGTCAAGTTTGCGCCAATGTCGATTACAATAAGATTTTCATAACATCCCTTCAGGTTGTCTGCTACTTTGGTTTCTTCCGACGTCATCTTCGGTTTTGTATGAAGCTTATTGATGTGGTGTTTACCTTAAAAAACTCACTGTTGTAATACTTTTTCATAATCATCAGGTGAAGATGAATGTAGGTGTGTACTTACAAATTGTATCAAACACTCTTGCTAAATAAGCTTCTCGATTTTTAATGACTAGTAAAAAGGTTAACCCACTTCACTGAGCTGCCACCATGTTTTTGTGATTAGTTTTCTATTACAGTATTAACTTTTACCTCTGGAGAACCTGTGCTGTAATTGGTTCGAAATTTTGTTTTTATATGGCTGTTATTGGTTGCATTTTTCGTAAAAAGACAACACACTGACAGTGAGTATGTTCCAAAACTATTGATAAAATACAATAAATGAATGACTAATTTTGAAAACTATAAAAAAAATCGCTTTCAAAAATGTTAAATACTTAATTTAAAAATATATATATATACTAACACATTGTCTTTAAAAATTTTGTTAGTTATTTAAAATTTTAATAATTAATAATGTACATTGAAAGAAGAAAGTTTCGTAATTTTACCCATTTTCAGAACGAGCTCGATCACCACTGACTTTGATAGATATCAGCTGTCTGTTTGAACGTTGACAAGTGACAATTCTAAACAATCCAAAATTGAATTATTTTTGAAACGAAAATAGAAAATTGTAAAACATACTATTAAATACTATTATTACTGATTTGAAATGTCTGTGCGCAAGTTTCTTTCAAAGAACTTAGTTTTGGTAGTAATGTTGCCCATATTGGCTGGCGCTCATTATGGCTGGTATAGGCTGCAGTTCAACGACAAGCTCGTCTCTCCTGAAGAACGGGAAAGTCTACCAATTCTTAAGGTACCTATCATGATAATAAATATTCAATGGACATCAACGTCAGCTTTATAATGCTGCAATTGCTCTTCACGAAATGTCCTATCATTAGCCAATATTCAGGTATAAAGTACCTCTCTGAACGAGCATGCCTTGCGATCAGAACATTTATTTCGAAATATGCTTATTTATTGTGAAGTACAGATCACACCTCCTTTTTTGCCCATGTATAGATATTAGACCTTTCGACTTGAAATTGACCGGCCTTAATGTATGCCGTAGACCATAAAACGTATAGACTCCGCTTAGCTGGGCACCCCTGCTCGTCAAGGTTAAGCATTATTACTTAAATGCCACCCACCCGAACCAATCACAACACGCCGTCTTCACTTGTTGAGTTTTAAACTGACCAATCACAACACCATGCTTTCCCTTGTCCCGCACCAACATTTGATGATTGTGTTCTCAAGTAAAACTTGGATTAAGCAGCATCTAGGTTTACTGGTCTGTTTTTTTTTTTTTTTTTTTTTATGTTATTTGGTAACGAGACGAGCTGGTCGTTAGCCTGATGGTAAGCATAACGCCGGCCCATAACAATTGCAGTGCCACCCAGAACTTTGAAACACAAAGGCCTGCGCGGCACTGCAGTGCGCTCGTTACCCTGAGACATTAGGTATTAAGTCTCATAAGCCCAGTAATTTCACTGGGCTGTCTGTAATGTATGTATGCTGACCTGACCAGTCCATACACATCTGTCACCATTTTTTGTCACTGGTATTGTTCCATCATGGCTTAGAAACTACTTACGAGTTGATATCTATAGTTTAATTCAATGTGGCACTGCAGCCAGTAATTTGCTAATTTAGCTGCGGTTTGTTTTTAGGTAGGTACTTAATTTAAATTGCCATATTATTTAATTCTTAAATAAGTTAACTCCATGTTGTAGAAATTATTAAAATACAAACTACCTATTTGCATTAAAGAATAGGGATGTTGACTAATTCTTGGAACTGCTTTTATTTTATGGATAAAATCCTAATAAATGTGTAAATATATTTTAATAATAAAAATGACAAAAAGTGACAAATTAGAGTAAATTTAAAATTGGCTACTAAAATGTCCAAAATTGACAACTTTGATTGCACCATGAATTGTAACACAGTGCTATCAAAAATTTGATTTAGGTTTTATATTACCATTAATCCCATGCTATTAAATATTACCATTAAATTTAGATACATATTACAATACAGGTACAACTTTACGTGGATTTAAATCTCTACTGTCAACATGCCTGTTGTTACATACTTGACGAAATTCTAGCTAACATGCCACAGAAGCCAGGAAATAAAGAAAGAAGAAGAATGCCTATTGTTATTTATTTTTTATTCAATTCTTACCTTTTTTTCAGGCGCTGCTCGGCAAATAAACCTCATAACAACAACAACTTGATGATAAGTTATAAATAGAAATGTTTATAGTGATGCATCTCTTAAAATAAGGTAACTTAGTGAACTTGTTTATTAGGAAATAATAAATTATATTTGTATATTTTATAAGTTTATTCATTTAAATAATCTAGTTAAGTGATAGAGTGATAGAAACAAAATGTTCACATGAGTGCTATAGTCATATTTACATTATTTCGGCTACTGAATTTCATATCATTCAAAATTTAGAAAGGTTTTATTCCTGTTGGACTAGGTTTATTGCACACTATTATGTCAATATATTATTAATAATATACATCGGAAAATTGTTGATGTCAAAAGGATTCTTAACATGCATCAACTGCATCTGGGCCAGATCACAGATGATGTTCTAATTGGCGGGAATGTTATTACCGACAAAGTTATTCAAAAGTATATTTTTTTCTCTCCAACTAAGAATGCTCGGAGAGCTGAATGCACGGTTTGAGTCCTTTTGATATAGTCTGCGCGCATGTGCTAGTCACCACCTGAGGTATGTGAGGGGCAGTAGGGACAGTATGCAATTGTCAAGATGCGCAGTGACTGAGTCAGCTTATGTTTGTCTATCTCCCTTGTCACGCTGGTCACATAACTCAGGAGGTGACTAGTACTTGCGCGCAGACTATAGCAAAATGTTTAAGATGTTTAATGTACAATTATAATACCCCGCAAGGATGAGTAAATACTTTAAATCTATTGCTTAACAATTGTTAGTACCAATAGTTAAAATCAGATATTAAAAAAATCTTACATATAAATCCTACTATTATCCACTGTTGCCATACAACAATGTATAAGCCTTATTCTGGAAACTAACATAAAATATAACAAAGTAATGTTTTATTATAAATTCATATTTACACATTAATTCATGACAGGTCTACATGCGATATCTAACTTTATTTCACTAACAATGCAATTACACGTTATGGAAGACCATAACATGTATTGGATAGAAGCGTATCACATACAAGTTCTTAGGGCGAGGTCACAACGTTGCGGTGCGACGACGCACCTTAAAATCTGCGACGACGCGTCGCACAATGCATAGTGGAAATTTCCGAGCACCGTAAAAATCTACGACGTCGCACAATTTCCGATGCGATGCCGGCCGCACCGTATAAATCTGCGATGCAACCACTTTTATACTATTAACGAGACGAGTGGTTTGTTTGCCTGATGGTAAGCATGACGCCAGTCCGTAACAATTGCAGTGCCACACAGAACTTTCAAACACAAAGTCCTGCATGGCACTGCATTGCGCTCGTTACCCTGAGAGATTGAGCGTTAGGTGTTTGTCTCATAAGCCCAGTAATTTAATTAAGTAGTTATCAAACCGGAACACGGAACACGTGCTCCCCATTCAATCGGTATCCATTATCTACCCTTCGAATACACACATAAGTTACGGCCATGGGGATTTCCAGTCACTTACTGACTTGCTCACTATTTCAATTGCCAATCAAGAGAGAAGTTCAACAACCATTTTAACCAAAAGTTCAATTATGAACTAGGTTCAATTCAAATTATTAGAGAATTTTGACATTTGCTATCAAAAGTAGCTCTTGAACTGCCGATTACCTGAACGTGGTTTATTTCACATTTCGCTATCACCGACATAAAAACTCCAATATCACTGGGAATAATCACAAAATTTGTTTCGGATTTGCTCTGACTAGAAACAAAAGTAACAGTCAATTTTCGCGGCGTCGTTTTTGCGATGCACCGCACCGCACGTTGTGACCTCGCCCTTAGGCAGGATACTCCGCGCCGCTTTCTCGCTCGCGCATTTCAACATTTTAGAAAATAAAAAAATCACTTAATATTATGAAAAATTGCTTTCGGTGAATTTGCTGACAATAACATTACAAAAGTACGGCAAAAGTATCATTTTTATCCGATCCGGTTTTCATACACGAAAATGGGCAAAACATAAATACCTAGTTTTGAAAACTTATGTGGATTAAAATGAAATTTTTGTTAAACTTGTGTACATTATTGTCAGCAAATTCACCGAATGCGATTTTGCATAATTATATTAATAGATTGTTTATCTTCAAAAATGTTGAAATGCGCGAGCGAGATAGCGGCGCGGAGTATCCTGCTCTTTAAAAATAAAACGCAGCATTTCCAGAAGTATTGTAACATTTAATGACTACAACCGCTGGCGTGCGCCGGCGGGCGGTAGTCAGATGGTGGGCAGGTGGCTGCGGGAGTCGTCCGCCTTCTTGCCCTTGTGCGGCGGCGCGCGGTCGCTCGCGAACAGCTGCGGCAGCAAGGGCGATGACTGCACCTGCAACGTAACCATATAAATAAAACAAACAGCTTCGATGACGTCTTATAGTACCACAAAAAACATTTTTAGTCGCCTGTTTAGCTGGACAGCGGTGTCAATTCTATCATTTCATACCTAAACTAATTTTAGTTTCGTTCTCTCTCTTTCCAATACATAACATGAGAAAGAGATGGAAGATTTAAATTTAGTTTTAGAGCTGTCACATATCTTTCAATCTTGATAAATTAGATGCCACTGAATTGCAAGCAAGTGGCTTAATTTGACAAGTCTAAAATATATTCCATCTCTTTCTCGTGTTATGAATTGGAAAGAGAGAGGACAAAACTAAAATTAGTTTAGGTATAAAATGATAGAATTGACACCACTGTCTAAAGATAAACGTCAAAAATGATTAGAAATGTCACAACAGAATTGTGTTAGACAACGGTTAGACACTACTTAAATTACTTTGTTAACTACTTAATTAATTTGTGGTTGCTCATATTTAATCGTGCGACTAAGGCATGTTTAGGCGTTAAACAGTGATTAACACAGGTTTAACGTGCGTTTACTTTTTTTGTAGTAAAACCCTACAACTTTGCCTGTCTTTCTTGGGTAGTAGTGTAAAAAGATATAACAAGGTTAAGGACAATGTCGGTATTTTTTTAATAGTCCATACGTAAGATTTATATGTTCCTACTGGCTTATACATAAGCTAGCTTACTTGGTTGGTTTCACCCTAGTAGTATACTACTAGGAGTATTTCAAGAGTACCGTCTCTTGTACTATTTGTCGATGCTAATGACAAGTTTTTTTTTTTTATTTGGTTACGATACGAGCTGGTCGTTTACCTGATGGTAAGCATAACGCCGGCCCATAACATTTGCAGTGCCACCCAGAACTTTGAAACACAAAGGCCTGCGCGGCACTGCAGTGCGCTCGTTACCCTGAGACATTAGGTATTAAGTCTCATAAGCCCAGTAATTTCACTGGATACTCTGCTCATCAAATCGGAACACAGCAATGCTTGCACACTACTGCTTGGCGGCAGACTTCACTCACAAAGCGGTGGTAACAAGTCAGACGGACACTCGCAGAAGAGTTAGTCCTCCCACTAACTAAGTTGAACATTATTCACAGTAACCTTTCTAGCTACCTAATAATCTACTCGGCGAATCGCAAACAACAACCTCGAACTAGCAATCTGCGCTACGATCTGAATTCACCCCTTAACGATGGATTCCAACCCCTTTCACAACCCTGCAAAGTTTTTTATAGCAGAAAATTACCACTGCAACAAAGATTTAATACTTTTTAGGTAAGGTTTGGTGGTGGTAAAATTTTTGCTAGGATATAAATTATGTAAAAATGTAAATTATACCCATTACCCCCTAAGTTTTGGAAACATAAAAAGACGTACCTACCTACTTAGTCGAGAAAAAAACTGTGGAGACAAAAATGGGTATCTTTGGAATTATGACGTAAGTGCCTATAGGTACCTGCATAATGTTTTGTAAGCGTCTAAACCACAGAGTTAAACACACACAGTGTTACCACAAAGATAACATTTTTAGATGCCTGTTTAGCTAGACAGCGTCTAAAGAGAAACGTCAAAAATGATTAGAAATATCACAACAGAATTGGGTTAGACAACAGTTAGACACTACTTAAATCAGGATTTGTGGTTGCTCATATTTAATCGAGCGACTAAGGCACGTTTAGGCGTTAAACACTGTTTAACACAGGTTTAAAGTGTGGTTATTTTTTTTGTGGTAAGACCGAAAATTATAAATCATTTTAGACGTTTCTCTTTAGACACTGTCTAGCTAAACAGGCGTCTAAAGTTTAGGCACAGAATGGCCAATTCTCAAAATGGCATATGAGTCTTAAAATGACTAATTCTATACCTACATGGAAAATTCTACAAATTCCTAATTCTCAAAATGGCATAATGATATTTTCTAGCGCTCGTTAGGCTAGCTACCACCTTGACGAATAAAACCTGCCAACAAGCACCTATCGACGTATGTTTCGGCAGCTAACAGTTCTATTATAGTTTTAGGGCCTTCACCAAGATCCACTAAGATTCATCCCTTAGAACCACAGCGGCCAAACCCTAAACTACCAAGATTAAAAAAGTGCACCTATCCATCCACCAACGCCGTGCTGAGGTGCTACTCTGAAACTGAAAGCCCGACGTCGAAGGTATCCCGACGCTGTACGAAGTGATTATTTCTTTTTGCTTTTTTTGGCAATTTTCGCACTCGTCCCGGTTTCTGTTTCCGTAGGCGTCGTGTCGACGTCCTTTATTTCTTCTTTTGATTCTTGCTGTTGAGATGGAAAAGGAAAGGGTAAGGAATAAAGTCTAGGATGGATATCCTACCAAAATAAATGCGAAAGTGTGTTTGTTGGTTTGTCCATGTCCTTCTTTCACGCAGTAACGGAGCAACGGATCGACGAGATTTTTGGCATAAATATAGTTTATGGACCGGAGAGTAACATAGTAGTCACAGAACTTAGATGGTCTCAGTCTTATATTTTTAGTTGGAGAATTGGTGATGCCGTTCTTCCTGGCTTAAAACCAAACGTTTAAAAAGTACAATATCATGTTCAAGATCATGACTAATTGCATAGCAAAGCTTGAAATTCGAGCCTTCTCTTAGGAGTATGATGAGAGAAAATTAGCACTCTATCACTGGCTACTCTGCTCTTCAAACCGGAACACAGTAATGCTTGCACATTACTGCTTGGCGGCAGACTTCACGAGCAAAGCGATGGTAACAACCCAAACGGACACTCGCAGAAGAGTTAGTCCTACCACGAACATGCACAGAACATATTATGTACAGGTATGTACCTACCTCATCCATTTAAAATACCTATTTAGAAGTAATCTAACCTGAGCTCTCCTAGCTTTCTCGTACTCCTCGTGGTCAGAGTGCGGCACAGTGAAGAGGAAGTTCTCGAATATTGGATGTCGCAGCAGCTGCTCGCAAGTCCACCGCATCATGGGGTCTTTGTCGAGGCATTTCTGGAAACGTGGAAGGGATGTTCCATGACCCTTCTACTAACAGAACTGCTTACCCCCAATTCTACTACAAATGGTTTAAAATTACAATGGTGTCGTCGCAAAATGATCACTTTGAGCATACGAAAAATAACAATGGTTTATGGATGACCGCCATTGTCATTGGCGACCGTAGAAAAACCATTGTGCTATTACCTAAAGTGATAATTTTACGATGAAACTATCATCTACAAACTATCATTTGTTTAGTAGAAGCAAATGTTATGAAGCAATGATGGATCAGTAATGAAGTCGTTAGTCTGATTCGTAGGTCAAAGGTTCAAATCACAGAATAAGCTTGAACCTTCCTGTAGGCATATTCACAACTCAATCCGGAAGGTTTCCGTTCGGATCCCTATTATCCGCCTCAGTTATCTAAATACAGGATGACCGAGACGAAGAACGTGGATCCGAACGGAAACCTGTCGGAATGAGTTGAGAATACGCCTGCTGACTGGCATGGTAACATGGTTAGCTACCGCCCATCCGTCGCAAAGCAGTGTATTCCGGTGGCTGCATTTGAGAGCCAGTTTTATTCTGAGTTAGCATACAAGTATGTGCACCTATGTATGTAGTAAGTAATACGTACATGCAAAAAGTCTATCACTAATTCATTATTTGCATAATTCTGTGGGATTTTCTTGTCCAGTGGTTCAAACGTCGTCGGCTCTGGCAACGCCATACCCTGGAACACATAAATATATTGGTCATAACTCATATTGCCATAAAAGCTAACTTTGAACATCCACACACGTGGATGGATGTAACATACTCTGTTACATACATCCACTTGTCTATTAAACTTTTGATATATGCTCGGGGCAATCAAATACAAATAGGGCCAACATTATAGAAAACATACCTACATCTCATTAGTTGCTCCCGTACCTAATGTAATCGATGCTCTTATAGCTCAATTCCAACTTCCAACTGATGTGAATTTCCTTTTGAACGCCTGGCCCGGAGGGCTAAAGGACGCTGCTCGTTTGAGTCCCGCTGATAGGGACTTTTTTTAAATGTTTCTATCTACGTGTAGGTACGTACTATATGAAAGCGAAAGGTCACTGTCTCATTGACGAAACACGAAAACTACTTGACCTATGAAAATGAAGTTTGGCAGATATGTAGTTTAAAGGTAGGAGACGTCAGCTAAGAACGGGTTTGCGACAGGCCCGAATAGGGTGGTCTAAGGGCTATCGTAAATTTACAGAAAAATCTTAAACTATAACACGTGTGAAGCCGGGGCGGGTCGCTATTGAATAAGCGCATCAGATTGCTGAAACCACTTCAATAAACGGATCTTAATCATTAGTCTCATAATTACTACGTTCAATTTGACTGTTAACAAAGGATACGTTAATTTAAACTTACTTGAAAGAATGTGTTCTGTGAGAATATAGTCATGTGCCTGGGAAGCAGGTCGCCCAGGGTCTTCCGGATAAGGTACAACTGGTCCAGGTCGCTCTTCCCTGGCCATAGGGCTTCACTGGACAGTAGCTCCGCGAATACACAACCTGCGAGAATGGGTTAATGCATCCTTTCAGAAAGCGATGTCTCGCTCTTTCCCCCTTGGAAGAGGATCTAACAAGTATGGGTAATTAAAATTTGAAGATCTGCCGTCAAGCACACGTTATCGGTGTATTTCGGCAGCTGTAGATCTCTACTTGAGATTCTATACAAGGTTTATTAGTGTGTTTATCAGCCTTTGAACAAATTCGTGACTTACCTACTTTCAAATGAATTTTAAAATCAAGACAGAGGTCAAATGCTTTATTTTATACTACTTATCAGATAACGAGGCGAGGTGGTCTATTACCCAATGGTAAGCACAACGCCAGCCCATAACAATTGTAGTGCCATTCAGAACTTTGAAATACAGTGCCACACTGTTTGGCGGCAGACTACACAAGCAAAGCCATTGTAACACCCACCCAGATGGACACTCACAGAAGAGTTAGTCCTAACATGGTATCATGAACAAACAAGCATACCTACCTACTTAATTAAAACAATTAAAAAACTCTGCCCTAGCCAGTATCACTAGGGAAATACCTTTTACGAAGATGACTTTTCCTCTGATATGGTTATAATGTGGGATTAATAAGGTACCTATGTCCTATGTCCCATATACTGAGTTAGAAGGCAAAGGCGAACGATAAGGTTCATCCAGTAATAAAATCGATGTTGTAGATGTCCTGGTGAAAGATTTGTAGCAAGGATTTCCATCGAAAGATGGTGCTGTAGTGAATACAGAAGGCGTCTATTATCACCCTTGATGGCTTTAGTCTCTACAAGTTAGCGTTTGACGACTGTCTCACTTGATATTAAATGACGATGAGGCCAAAGACTGCAGAAACGTTTTAAACCTAAAATTGGGATTGCCTTTCAAGTGCAGCAAAAATGTCAAGCTCAAACCCCTATCAATATAGGTATATCAAAATAAAACATATTGATAGGTGCTTGGCGATAATGTTGTAAGTCCAAGAACGTAATGCTTATAGCACCTGAGAGTTCATCATTAGCCGGGAGACGTCCATTGCAGAATCTATGCTTTCCCATAATTAGGAGTGAGGACTGGGGTACCAGGTGCGATCGCAGTATTCATTAATGTTGATAGAGGATAACGCTGCTGCTCATTCCCTGTTATACGACACTCGCGGGAAGAGCTGGATGTTACTAGGTGTTAGGACTAACTCTTCTGCGAGTGTCTGTCTGGGTCAGTACCACCGCTTTGCTCGTGAAGTCTGCCGTCAGTAATCAAGCATTACTGTGTTCCGATTTGATGAGCAGAGTAGCCAGTGAGATTACTGGGCTTATGAGACTTAATACCTAATGTCTCAGGGTAACGAGCGCATTGCAGCGCCGCGCAGGCTGTTTCAAAGTTCTGAGTGGCACTGCAATTGGCACGATTCGACCAGCTCGTCTCGTTATCAAATACCTAGTATAAAAAAATTGTCCAATTGAAACAACGCGACTACTGAACTACTGATAGATACAGTACCTATAGCCCAGACGTCGACTGGTGTGCTGTACATGGTGTCTCCAACTAGCAGCTCGGGCGCGCGGTACCAGCGCGTCGCCACGTAGTCCGTGTAGCTCTCCCCAGGGCCTGGGCATGTTTGGCAGAAACGGAGCTGTTAGTTACACGTTTGTACATCAAGGATGTACGAAAAAGTTCGCAGTTCAACGAATTTTACCTGAAGTCAAATCCCCAAACTTAGTATAAACTGAAGTTCAAATATTTGCTTTCACCGCGCAAATTCGAAAACAATGCCACCGCAAAGACAGCATGAGATGTCAAAAATGGTGTAAGCTGACGTGACAGTTAAACGTGTTTGTCGATTTTGTTTTATATTGGTAAGTATTCAACTCATCAAATATCTTTGTCCAATTTACATTTGACTTCACCAAATCACCCAGCAGCAACGATATTTGATCAAAATTTTATGAGTAGGTACTATAATAGGAGCACGCATAACGTCGAAGTTCCTCTATTTTCTCAAACTACGCCAAATAATGTGCAAAATCTTGGACAAAGATATTGGACGAGTAGAATATGGGCATCTGTGAAAGTTTGATCATATATTGGACATAGAAATTGGACAAAACCGAGAACACACTTTTATGTTCACTACACAAAGTTTTGCCTCGGCCTGGTATCGCACCCGAGACCTCTCGTTTTGCAGGCGGGTTACTTACCAACTTGGCCACGAAGCCGAACCATCATTCTAAATTAAGCTCACCAAGGAAAGCAATATCCATCTATCAAATAGATACGTTTCTTAGATAACCATCTTACCTTCGTTATAATACCACGGCCCACGACCCTTCTCAAAATAACTTTCTTTGACTAAGGCCCCGCTCTATTTATAGTGACGGAAATAGGGGAGGGTTTCAAGGATGAAATGCAAAAACATACGAAGGGCTGCGCAAAAAATACGGGTGTTTATATGGTATTTTTATTTGCTCGTGAAATGCGGTCTCGATTAATGACAATCGTATGTGGAAGTCGGAAGTGATTTGTACCCATTTCATGTTTTCGAATTGTTGGAGAGCGGCATGGTACGAGTAGAACGATATATTATCTATGTAATAATCCCTACTTCCTTACTAATCCCTACTAATAGTATAAATGCGAAAGTGTATTTGTTGGTTTGTCCTTCTTTCACGCTGTAACGGAGCAACGGATCGACGTGATTTTTGGCGTAGACATAGTTTATGGACCGAAGAGTAACATAGGCTACTTTTTATCCTGGAAAAATGCACGGTTCCTGTGGGAACGCGGGTGAAAACCGCGGGCTGAAGCTAGTTATATCATAAAAACCGTTCAATCTCAGTTGATCCATGGGTCAGATCCACAATGGATCAAGTTAGATTTTATTTTCTAATTGAATATGTTTTCAAAGACATGACAACAAAATGTATCTAAAGCAGGTAGGTATAGGAAGGAGTACCTAACCTTATGCGAGGATCTGTGTTTGTGGACGATAGATACTAATTCTTGACGCTTTACCCCAGAGTCCTTAATGGATCTACGGAATCAGGAATAACTGTAATGGGTTTGTGCCTTGCTACCTTGCTTGTAACCCCAACCATTTCCCTAAAACTGAGGAACGTGTTTTTGCTTTAAATGCCTTTTCTCATTTATTCATACATTGTAACGGGATATTTACCGTGATTATTATTGAGCGATGAGCACCCGATATTTCGACGCTGTTGCAAGCATCATGTTCACGGGAATGATACTGGAAAACATGAAGCTTGCAACAGCGTCGAAATATCGGGTACTCATCGCTCAATAATGATCACGGTAAATAGCCCGTTACAATGTGTGAATTAGTAAATAACCGTGAAAGTTTAAAACAGTGTTTTCTCGTTTAATCACCATTACCTACCATATCTAGCATTCTATCAATATGAATAATTTTTCTTCAACAATACAAAATAAGCTATCACAATTTCTTTATATCATCGTAAATATAAACAGCCTTGCTACAGCAAAGAAGTATAGCAAGAACACCGTAGGGCACGACCTTGTCCTTCATTGACCATAGCAAGGCCAAGGTCAGCCTTCATGTAGCATATCGTTACAGTGTGTATACCAAATTAGGTGAGTAATAATAAGACAGGTGGCAAGAATATACTTACCTAGGTAATTATAATAAGATTTGAGGAAATAGTAGATTATGTACCAAGAGGATAAAGCAGTGTCTTACCTCACGGGCAAGCGTCTTATTGGACCCTGAGCGTAACGAAGGACTGGTCCTGTAGGTAGGTATAGGCTACTTTTTATCCCGGAAAAATGCACGGTTCCTGTGGGAACGCGGGTGATAACCGCGGGCAGAAGCTAGTAGTACATAAAAAAGCATCATCCAAAACTGTACCAGAACAGAAGTACCAGGCTAACATAGAATAAAGGAATAACTCTCTTTCTCTAACACTACGTCTTTCATGTTTATGATCGCCTAGTAGCATCATCATTCCTTTCAGCTTTCATTGTCATCTATCTACATAATTTATACTGTTAAAGTAATAACTGGATAGCGTGTATAGTTTAACTGTCTAAAGTGACCAGTTAATTTCCCCTATTGAACCTTGTCCTATATCAGACCGTGGCAGGGCTTGCGACGACGCGGCAGTTGGTAATGAACTTGACAGTACGTGACTGCCAGTGTCGTCTCCCTCTGTTTACCAATGGCGTCATGATATTAACGCATACAATCGTGATTAAGCTATGCTATAGATGGATAAGTCATGCTTAACGATGTAATAAATAATAATAGTATACGGGACGCCCGCATGCTTGCAATAAGCATCCTCATTAAACTCTACCGCGCCAGAGGACCGCTTCTCGTGAGTGTAAGCGTGCACGACGCAATATCACAGATTAGGTAATAGTTACTGCGTGTAATACATCCATGGTAGTGGTGGTAAGTTGGTAACTGGTAAGGCTATTTAAGAATAGCCTTACCAGTTATCAATACATCCATGGTAGTGGTGGTAAGTTGGTAACTGGTAAGGCTATTTAAGAATAGCCTTACCAGTTATCAATACGTCCATGGTAGTGGTGGTAAGTTGGTAACTGGTAAGGCTATTTAAGAATAGCCTTACCAGTTATCAATACATCCATGGTAGTGGTGGTAAGTTGGTAACTGGTAAGGCTATTTAAGAATAGCCTTACCAGTTATCAATACATCCATGGTAGTGGTGGTAAGTTGGTAACTGGTAAGGCTATTCTTAAATAGCCTTACCAGTTACCAACTTACCACCACTACCTTGGATGTATTACACATAGTAACTATTACCTAATCTGTGATATTGCGTCGTGCACGCTTACACTCACAAGAAGCGGTCCTCTCGCTCCTCCGAGAGCTCGCCTGGCTGGCTAATACCTAGCTATAGCACTAGAAAATGTTAATTAGGTTGAAAATCTTTTCTCATACTATTGCATATGGTGACGAACGGTTCGTTTGCCTTATGATAACGCCAGACCATAAAAAATGCAGTGCCATCCAGAACTTACCAGTTGCAATGGCGAGACCACCTATCGTTGTGTTGCACTCGCATGAGAAAAAGGTCTAATCGGTACATATTTTCGATAGCATAGCTGAAGCGAATAAATTACTTTTGAATTTGAATTTGATACTAGTATTTCACCTGGGTTCCAACTCTACTAAACAAATGATTTAAATACATACATACAAGTGACATTATGTACGCGGTAGGCATTTTGCGAATTCTACGCGACGGAGCCCGATCGTAGAATGAGAACTCTAGCCCTCAAGTGCGTCTGCCCGAAACACAGGTGAGAATGGTGAGAGTTTCAACTTGCATCTCTGTAAGTTCTGTAATGTTTCTCGCAATAAATTTCAATTCGGAGGCTGTAGTGTTATCAAAAGTAGGTCAAACACGCGGACGCCGCGCCGGCTGGAAGCATTGCCCAACTCAACACGTTTCAGACTGGTCACTTTCACGATATCCTTGGAGGAACTGATACTTTATAGTTATGCTTAGGTCTAGACCGTTTGGCAAGAAATTGCACACGTTAAAAGATTCGGTGCATAAAATATTGAATTTAATTACCGACTTTTAGTCGATGAGAAAGAGTTTTTTTCTTAACTTTGTTAGTGGTAGGACTAACTCTTCTGCGAGTGTCCGTCTGGGTTGTTGCCACCGCTTTGTGAGTGAAGTCTGCCGCCAAGCAGTAGTGTGCAAGCATTACTGTGTTCCTGTTTGATGAGCAGAGTATCCAGTGAAGTTACTGGGCTTGAGCCTACTAGTCCACCGCGCGAACTAATCGGTCGGCGCGGCTAAAATGCATGCTATTTCGTCTAACATTCGTGCGACAAGGTAAGACTCTGCAGCGACGAGTTAGTATGAAGCTAATGCTCGCGCATACAATTACACACTCTTGTAAAGTCGCGACGAAAACTGGAAAGTCGAAAATCGGCGCGCAAAAATGTACGAATTGGCTTCTGGTGCTTGGGGTTTTACGATAAAACTACTGAATGTATTTAGTAAAACCAAAGTTATTTGAAATGTCAACAAACTAATGCTTGTTAATATGTACATTATTTTGGATTTTTCGTAATCCTTTTCTAATTTATTTACGTCCAAACTTGGGTTAAAATTCGTGCTAAAATACAGATGTTTGAAAGCTCATTACTTTTAAGCCACTTATTTTTTTTCTGTATAATTTGCATAGTAACCTAGATAACGAAGATATAAATCGATATTATTCTTAATTTTGGACTTAAAACGTCAAGTAGTGGAGTAATCACCCAAGTACGTTTATATGGAGAAATTAACGACTAGTTCATCCTTAAGAGGCTACAGCACCACATACTTTCCATACAAACGCTCGTACGCTATTATAGTGTCCTAATAAATTTTTCTTTAGATGTTTTGAGCCAATAGGTATCATGTGCTCTATATCTAGGATTCCGTGGGAGCTAAAATGTAAAATTTTGAGATTCCAACTCAGTACACGCCTTCAAAAATCAGCTTTTTTGGACAAATTTTACCTTGACTTTGGCCGTTCACAGTGTTCTCATAAATGTAAAATTCGACAAAACACTTCCATATAATCCTTGGACATGTAATGGAGATTCTAAATAACAAACATTTTTTTCACAAACTTGTAAGGCATTTTCAAAAACACTTATTTCCTGGAACACGTTTTAGAAAAGTACCACGCACTAATTGTCTTCGGAAATTTTCATTGGAAAGTTATTTCCAAATGTTCAGAATGCCAACTTGAAGGCTCTGGCGTTGTCTTTCTTTTTCCGTAATGCCTGTTTTTCTTCGATGAACAAAAAAGCCTTTAGGTCATTTTTGCGTTCTAGGATTTTTGCGTTAGGCGGGTCATGAAGCGGCGCCTATAATGTCTCAGGGTAACGAGCGCACTACAGTGTTGAGGCATTATGGAGCAAAACATAAGAAATATCAAGCATTTTGTTGCTTTCGTCCAACACCGCCACGTGTGACGTGAAGTCAGGTGAGATAGCGGTCAAGTGACAACCTCTTGAAAGTAAAAAAGAACGTGTCTGATAGATAAATTACTTTAATTTTGTAATCTAGCAATGACCTTGCGAAGCATCCAAATGTCACGTACCTATCTTGTTTCCCAACTTTATACCCGTCCAAACGATTGAATTAAGTTAAATGCATTTTTATAAAAATAAGTAGGTATCTACATCAAGTGCGCAAAATTGCGTTGCAAGATACTTATTTCAAGTACCTATCAACAATAACTTTTAAAAGAGTCGCTCCGAGTCTAATTGAAATGGTTTCTTACAAGGCTCTCGCCCGTAGTCATAGATTATATACACAGCCATGCCCTACGAGAGCGACTGTGGCCGAGCGGGAACTTGTGCGATTTTTAATCCAACGCACTATAGTTCGAATCTCGACTCGGCCCGCACCAATTACTTATGTCGAGGTAGTCACAAAAATTCGAGGACATATGACATCCACCAAGCCGCACTGGGCCCGCTTAGTGGATTGTATATAGGGCCCATACCTCTCTCTCTCTCTCTCTGAGAGTAAGTCGGTACCCCAGCAGTGGGAGCGTAAGAGGCTGATAATGATGCCCTACCAGTTAGGGTTGGGGCTTCAATTCCAGCAAAGTGACAGATCATCATCATCATCATCATCAGCCGGAAGACGTCCACTGCTGAACATAGGCCTCCCCCATACAGACAAAGTGACAGATAATGCACTAGAAAAAATGATACGAAATACGGACGCGGACATTTTCCGTGTCAAGTAGGTGCTATGGGAGCTATGGGGCCATGGATTTCGTACGTTTTGATTCAAATAAAAATATGTTTTTGTACAACAAATTATTCACAGTAAAAGATCTTACAGTACTACTAGATACTTAGGTTCAGACACCTATAACTATGATTCTCAAGCGTTACTCTTAGAGAGAAGGTTTACTGTCCCAGCAAAGAGAACGTAATAACAGATGATGAACGTATATGTTTTTGCGTGTTGAAATCACTAGTGCTCTTAGCTAGATTATAACTGAGAGGTGCATGACACATTGCTCAACCCCGGTGTCGACACCAGACGGCCCTGGCTTGTGCGACATTTGAGCCGAAGATCGGCTAGGGCAATACCGATCATTAGGTCTCATGTAGGGAACATTTTGAATGCGTTCTCGTTTTTGATCTCGAAAACATTACCTTCGTTGGTTAGATATGTTTTTACCGTTTTACCATTGTATGTTTTTATCAATAAACTGAATTGTGAATAAAAAAAGTTAGATACTACTACTTTAAAACATTTTTTATGTTCTCCTTGTTTTCCTACGACGACGATATGCGTCTTTTTTTTGCTAAAAATTTTTCTCTGTTTTTTGTGATCGGTGTAGATTATTGACATTATACACACTTCGTTCCTTATGCTACTTGTAAGTTCATAAATTATTGCTTTTCCTTTTTGTTGTTTTTTTCCCCCGTTTCCTTTTCTTTTTTTAAATATGTTTATTCTTTCTTTTTTTGAAATGGATACAGCTGGTACGCGTATAAAACGTAATTTCACACTTCTATTAAGTTTTAATGTAACTTTTTTTTATAAAGACGAGCGCCTATTTTACCTGATGATAAACGTAACTAGCCCATGACGACTGCACGTGCACTCCGAACTTTCAAAGATGCACGCGCATGCACTGCAGTGCGCTATTTACCATGAGATTTAAGTACATTAGGTATTAATTCTCGCAATCCCAGTAAGTGCACTGTCCTTTTTCAAACAGTTTTGTTTATTTTGTTTTTATGACAAACGGCTCCGTAGCTAAGTTGGTAGTAACCCTGCCTGCAAAGCGAGGGGTCCCGGGTTCGATTCCCGGCCGGGGCAGATTTTGTGTAAGCATAAAGTTTGTTCTCGGGTCTTGGATGTTTGTGATGTGTATCTTTGTATGTCCATGCCACCTGCGACACAGGGAATCCTAGTGCGGGGGAATGAGTGTGAAAAAAAATATTCAAAAAAGAGCATGGTAATTGTATAGGTACGTATATAACCAGCATGAACGTAATTACCTCGTCTAACCCTATTGTACCTTATTGCCATGCATGTACATTGACCGTATTTCTTCAACCACAAACAAGTTTATTTTACTCGAATAAGATCGATAAGTTTTTTCCGAGCTCACGTCACGTTTAAGCCAAATACCCTGTGACATGCCACCCTTATATTATTAACGTGAACCACGGACCTCCCCCAGTTACGTTCGAGTAAGTATTTATTTATGGGCAGACGGCAGAGCAAAGTAATTTTATGTTTTTGTTAACTTGTTTAATGGAAGCACGTATGACAGGTAGACAAAGGGGATGGGGATGAAAGAATATAGGGGAGTATTATGTTTCGAATTAATTTTAATTTGGATGGTATGAACAGGGAGCGTACAAGGCAAACCAGTTAACTTTTTTTTTTAATTTCATTTGGTAACGAGAGGAGCTGGTCGGTTGTCTGATGGTAAGCATAACGCCGGTCCATAACTATTGCAGTGCCACCCAGAACTTTGAAACACAAAGGCCTGCGCGGCACTGCAGTGCGCTCGTTACCCTGAGACATTAGGTATTAAGTCTCATAAGCCCAGTAATTTCACTGGATACTCTGCTCATCAAACCGGAACACAGTAATGCTGGCACACTACTGCTTGGCGGCAGACTTCACGAGCAAAGCGGTGGTAACAACCCAGACGGACACTCGCAGAAGAGTTGGTCCTCCCACTAACAAAACAGAAAATAATTGTTTTAGTATGTACACGTGCATCGACGAGTTCTTAGGACATAATTGAAATACAGCACAACTGATTAGATGAACAACACAATGTAACGTTACCATAGAATGTTGGTCACATCAGGAATATTGCGATGAAATAATGACGAATGGTCACCATATTCAATTAGTTTTGTCTAATTATACCACCACATTTATCTACAGCCGGTCGCCTGCCTGACATCAACCCTCGGGTCAAACACTAACTACAGAGATCAAGTAAATCAAGACTAGAATTTTCATGCAATTCGACAAACTTCAGTATATTTCTTGTTAAAAATTATTACAGCGCGGTTACATATTTGAGCCGTTTGGTGTTGAAACATTGGGTCCGTGGGGGCCGGTAGCTCATAATAATGAATAATGGATGCGACGCGTAAACAAAATGCTGGCACTTATTTGGCTCAACGGATCAGCATTGCGGTTCAACGAGGTAATGCCGCCAGCATGCTGGGTATGCTTCCAACTGGTAGTGGGCTAGAATTTGGATTATTTATACTTAGGCCTACTTGGGCTTGTAGATTATCCAACTGTTTTTGTAGTCAGGTTAGATGTAGTGTTTATTTATGTATTAGCTAGTTAATAAAGGCATTTAGCCCGCGAAAAAAATAATTATCAGCAGGGTTATTTTAATTCCCTCGGAATGGTATCCGTGTCGGAAACGACAGTCGTGATCGAAACGCATCCCGACAGAGAAATATTGTCGGGATTATATCCGTGTTTATGCAGCTGAGTTGTCGAATCTAAACGGGAAATTTCTCTGACGGGATGCGTTTGCGAGATATAAACGATCAAGACTGTCGCTTCCGACACGGATTTTTGGAAAAGGACCTAGAGTCTGCGCTACTACTGAAGTGGAATATAGAGGAACTAAAATCGCCCTATTTTCGCATTTATTCATACATCTTGAGATTACTTCTTTAACACTTGGAATACTTTAATATTTTATACTGTATCAGGTGGAAGGGAAAATGGGAAATATCGTTGGCCTCACGAACGAAAAAGTGTTTCAAAATGTACTATAAATGACAAAGATTTAACTTTTTTTTAAATGAATCAGTATTCTTCATGTCAATTTAAAAATAACATTTTATCATGAAATTTATGCAAGAAGGGACTAGTATTCGTGATCTCACATAACCTGTCATTACTTCGAAGGTCGGACGTCTACCTTCACACTTAGCCCTTTAGGTCTCTGTTGCATGCTAATATTTTAACGGATATTATAATTCCGAGTGAATTAAAATCACTCAGCTGGACATCATTAGATACCTACCTATGTTTCCCAACTGCCACCGTAGAACGGCGCAAATGTCTAACTGGGGACCGATTTTTGAAAGTCACGAGTGATTTCGATATCAGTGGTGACAAAATTCTCAGCGATAACTTTGAAATCACTAATTTGCAAAAGTCGTATTTTTGAAAGTCATACCCTGTTTACCAACATGCAACTATTTCTCAGCTTTAATCATAGACAAACTTATGATTGTGTTCCATTCAATTTTAGTTTTTAAGTTGGAAATTGTTTTATGCCAAAATTGGCACTAAATACCTACTCATATCTATGATATTGTTTACGAATGGGTACCCCCACTCGTAAACGATATCATAGGTATGACAATTTTAGTCACCCGCTGAGATTCAAAAATACGACTTTGTAAATCGATGACTATCGGTCATATCGCTGATATTTAGTCGCTCGGTGACATTAAAAAATCGGTCCCCTGATCATCGCTCAGGAAGGAAGGAAGGATGGACGAGGATGACGCCATGCGACACCAGGGTCTGCATAAACAATAGACGGTGGCGCAAGAGATCGCCGGGTGAATAACGATCGAGGACCGACCCGCTGCAAGGTCTCACGATGCTAATAACCAATCTTTTTATAGGTACTGTATACAAAATAATGAGGAGCATATCCTTTGCCTGATGAAAAGCACAATGCCTGTTCATAATGATTACCACCAAGAGCTTAGTACGTATTTACGCACTGTGATTGGGATGTTGACTGATTTTGGGAAAGTGTTTAAAACGATGCGAATGGGCCTACAATAACCCAAAATATTTAAAACTAGCTGCTGCCCCGCGGTTTCACCCGCGTGGAGATTTTGGATTACATGGTTTTTATTTTTTGCGCGGAACCCTAATTATTTTTCTAAAATTAAAGTAGCTTATGTTATTCCTTGTAACATCAGCAATCTGCCAGTGAAAGTCCCGTCAAAATCGGACCAGCCGTTTCGGAGATTACCCGGAACAAACAGACAGACAGACAAAAATTTTAAAAATGGTTGTTTTGTTATAGGTACCGTATATACTTTTATATGCATTTAGTAAAATGCTGTTATTTTGATATTACAAACAGACACTTCAATTTTATTTATCTGTATGGATGTATGGATTACTTTTTGAATACAGCTAATACTTTAATTTTCATGTATTTTAAATGCCATTTCAAGTTTCGCTCCAAAACGCCAATACTGGTCACGTGGTCGATGTGACGTCACGCGCTTAATACAATTCATGGCACAGATAACTATATCCACAGAAATCACTCTAAAATACTAAGCAGAAAGAGCAATATAGGTTGAGCGAGTGACGTCACGCGCTTTGATTAGCGTTTTATGTCACGTGACTTCGGAGTGATGTGATTACATTTTGATTATTAAATTAAAACATCCCAATTTCACTGACTGCTTATCAAACCGGCAGTTGCATGCACGTAACTATTGTTTGGCGACGCGACAGACTACACGAGCAAAACGGTGGTATCTACCTATACTAGAAAGGCACTCTAAAAGGGTTAGTTGAGTTAACGTAGGACTAAATAAACTAACCCTTCTAGAGTGCCTTGCTAGTGCCTTGCTAGAGCGCCTTCTAGAGCACCTGCTACAAAAGGTAGATAAAACAATGTTATGTAATCCTATTACTAAATGTGTTTGTTGGTTTGTTGATTTATTGGTTTGTCCTTCTTTCACGCAGTAATGAAGCCACCGTGAAACCCACCGTGCCCGTTCCAAATTGGTATAGGCCGACCAAGAAGAAGGGCAAGTAACTCGTCTCGGTTTGGTCTCTATATTATACTCTATAGGTACTCAATCTTGGTGGTTAGCGAAAACACCAAAGTTTATAGTCGGCTGAAACACTATACCGCCAAAGGCACTAAAGAGGCCGATCACCGATAAGGCAACCTGGAAATGCGGTCTACCTATCTCCACCTAAATCTACGCGTCTATGAGCCACCTCCAGTTGGGTGATTTTTATCCACTCGGAATGATATCCGTGCCGGACGCGACTTTCTTGATCGTTTATATCTCGGAAACTAACTAAGGGTCTGACCACAAAAAAATTAAACACACGTTAAACCTGTCTTAATCACTGTTTAACGCCTAAACATGCCTTAGTCGCGCAATTAAATATGAGCTACCACAAATCCTGATTTAAGTAGTGTCTAACCGTTGTCTAACACAATTCTGCTGTGACATTTCTAATCATTTTTGACGTTTTACTTTAGACGCTGTCTAGCTAAAAAGGCGACTAAAAAATGATTTTTTGTGGTAACACTAATATAGTGTTACCATATATATCTCTATGTCGGAAACGCATGCCGACAGAGAGATATTGTCGGGACTATAATATCAGTGTTTATGCAGCTGAGTTGTTGAATCTAAACGGGAAATTTCTAAAGTATTCAGGGTACGTGGAAACGATATTCTCAAGCTGTTTCTAGATACAAAAACTACACGAACGCAAACTACATGCAAATTAGGAGAAATATGAAAAATAAACATTGTAAATAGTTACTAGCTCGCCTCCGGACATCCACGCCGAAGGGGATCATGGTGTGGACGGAATACTCTGAGGAACAGCTGCCACCTGGGGAAGGAATAGGGACGGTGAGGTAGGAAGGAGGGAGTAGGTTTTTGGAAAAGGACCTAGAGTCTGCGCCACTACTGAAGTGGAATATAGAGGAACTAAAATCGCCCTATCTTCGCATTTATTCATACATCTTGAGATTACTTCTTTAACACTTGGAATACTTTAATATTTTATACTGTATCACGTGGAAGGGAAAATGGGAAATATCGTTGGCCTCACGAACGAAAAGGTGTTTCAAAATCCATACTTCCATACTAATATTATAAATGCGAAAGTGTGTTTGTTGGTTTGTCCTTCACGCAGTAACGGAGCAACGGATCGACGTGATTTTTAGCATAGATATAGTTTATGGACCGTAGAGTAACATAGGCTACTTTTTATCCCGGAAAAATGCACGGTTCCTGTGGAAACGCGAATGAAAACCGCGGGCAGAAGCTAGTGGACTATAAATAACAAAGATGTAACTTTTTTTTTAAATGAATCATTGTTCTTCAAGTCAATTTAAAAATAACATTTTAGCAGGAAATTTACGCAAGAAGGGACTAGTATTCGTGATCTCACAAAACCTGTCATTACTTCGAAGGTCGGACGTCTACCTTCACACTTAGCCCTTTAGGTCTCTGTTGTATGCTAATATTTTAACGGATATTATAATACTAGCTTCTGCCCGTGGTTTTCACCCGCGTTCCCACAGGAACCGTGCATTTTCCAGGATAAAGAGTAGCCTATGTCACTCTCCGGTCTATAAACTATATCTATGCCAAAAATCACGTCGATCCGTTGCTTCATTACTGCGTGAAAGAAAGACAAACCAACAAACACACTTTCGCATTTATAATATTATTATTAGTATGGAAGTATGGATTATATTCGTACCTATTATATACCTGCTTGTAAATCGTATGAATCATATTACTTTAATTCCAGTTTGGTACTTTTCTCGTTATATTCTCAGACCAGAAATGTTTTCGTAGGTACATGAATAAACAGGAAGAAATTGCTTTTTAGCTTAAAATTCGTATGTTACGCGACAACGCACAGCATGCTCGTATTATATGGAGTGTTAAACCACAAACGTCCCTTTTTTGTAGTCGGATAATATAAGAAGCAAGAGTTGGATTGCTTCCAAGAGGATATGCACAAGTCCCTGAGCCTTGAGTTAGGTCAGCGTTCATTATTCAAAGCCATAGGTATACTGCATCCTAATAAGTACATTATAGAAGCTCCCCATACAACATTTGAGCGAAGTATTATTATTCTTGATCTGATATTCAAGTCAAATATAAAATAATTATACTTAAGTGTAAAGTGTCTAGGCAAGCAGGTCAATCGCCTGATTTCTGCCCATAACAATTGCAATACCAGCGTCACTTTGAATGTCAAATGCGAGCGCGACACTGAATGAATGCATTGCGCTCGTCACCCTGGTCTGAGATATCAGCAATCAGCTCTCATGTCACATATATGGCCAGTAATTCTAAACTCGTTTACCCTTGATGATACATTATATATCTACATATACATACAATTCTAATGTGCATTCAAGTTAATTTAAATTTAATGTAAATTTAATGTAATTTAATGTAATAAAGATACATGATATTAATTAGTTTTCTCAAAAGGTTGTTTAGCTCGTCTCGAACTGTTGCTAAAGGTAACCTACCTACCTAAGTGGAACAGTCACCTTGAGCTTGAGGCATTTAATCTTCACTAGCTGCTGCCCCGCGGTTTCACCCGCGTGGAGATTTTGGATTACATGGTTTTTATTTTTTTGTGCGGAACCGTAATTATTTTTCTAAAATTAAAGTAGCCTATGTTACTCCTTGTAACATCAGCTATCTGCCAGTGAAAGTCCCGTCAAAATCGGTCCAGCCGTTTCGGAGATTACCCGGAACAAACAGACAGAGAGACAGACAGACAAAAATTTTAGAAATGGTTGTTTTGTTATAGGTATCGTATATACTTTCATATGCATTTAGTAAAAAGCTGTTATTTTGATATTACAAACAGACACTTCAATTTTATTTAGGCATCTGTATGGATAAGCTAGAACCTGTCTGGATCGGCACCACCGCTTTTCGTGTTCGGGTAACGAGCGCACTGCTGTGCCGTGCAGGCCCCTTTGTTACAAAGTTCTATGTGGCACTGCATTGCATTTATTATGGGCGAGCGTTATACCTATTATATATACTGTGGTTATACTTACGTCAGTACTATTCTTTAATAATTGTAAGAGGTATAACATGTAAAATAAATAAATCAGGCGAACCACCCGCTCGACTGGTTAACAATTATTTTTTTCCTTTCTACCCCTATTTCTTTCCAAACATCGTGTGGTATTCCGCTCCTTATTAATAAAACAACGTATAATCCTACTAATCCTATCGTACTTCCTTGACTACTAATATTATAAATGCGAAAGTGTGTTTGTTGGTTTGTTGGTTTGTCCTTCTTTCACGCAGTAACGGAGCAACGGATCGACGTGATTTTTGGCATAGATATAGTTTATGGACTGGAGAGTAAAATAGGCTACTTTTTATCCTGGAAAAATGCACGGTACCTGTGGGGACGCGGGTAAAAACAGCGGGCAGAAGCTAGTAAGTCAGAACTAATAAGTCAGGATACTCACTGATCATCCTCGCGAAGCCGAAGTCGCAGAGTTTCACCACCCCTTCCCCGGTCAAGAGGATGTTCTCTGGCTTCACATCCCGGTGGATGCAGTTGTGTCTGTGGCAGTACGCCACGCCCTGCAGCGTCTGCCATATGATCTGCTTCGACAGGAGTTCTGGACAACCCTGGGAAGAAGAGCATATGAAAAAACTGGTGAACTTTGGATAAAGTGGGACCATTACATAAGATTATACCCAAGGACTTTTTTAACCACTTGGTTAAAAATGGTTAAAATAGGTAACCAAGTGGTTAAAAAAGTTCTTGATACATATCAAATATGGCCATCATCAGCGCGATGCGAGGCGTCAAAGCGGAGCGTCTCCAAGTCCAACAATTTAATGCTGACGTCATTCTTGACATTCTGCAACCTCTCCTAGCTAAGTTGACTGTATACACGCATGAAACGTGCTTTTCAAGTATGTAAGCTTTGTAAACCTCTCCAAAATGTACAGGGTAGGTACTTGAAATTACGCAAGGAGAATGCGAATTGCCTTCTCCGGGTTCACGGTCTTCGCTAATGAGACCTCGACGATGTAAAATATGGCGATCACGCGATTTGGAACCAAATTATGATTTACGTAAAAAAGTCGCATAGTAATGTCAAAGGCTAAATGTATTTATATCAATAGACTAAATATGTAAAAGATGCTAGAAATTTGAAAGAAGCTAGTGAATCAGAGTGAACAGTGAATCACGCTCACGTACGAACGCACGCACACACGTATACCTACACACGCACACACACACGCACGCACAAAATTATTCAAAATATCTGCAATGTATAGAATTGGAGTTTTATTATACGACTACCTGCTGCCCACAGTTTCACCCGCGGGGAGATATTGGATTTCATGGTTTTTATTTTTTTGCGAGGAACCCTAATTTTTATTCTAAACTAAAAGTAGCCTAAGTTACTCCTTATAACATCAGCTATCTGAAAGTCCCGTCAAAATCGACCCAGCCGTTTCGGAGATTACCTGGAAAATTTAAAAAATGGTTGTTTTGTTATAGGTACCGTATATACTCGTACTTTCATATGTATTTGGTAAAAAGCTGTTATTTTTAACCGACTTCCAAAAAAGAGGAGGTTCTAAATTCGTCAGGTATTTTTTTTATGTTTGTTACCTCAGATCTCTGTCATTTATAAACCGATTAGGAAAATTCTTTTTTTATTTGAAAGGGTACCTATACTTTCAGATTGGTCCCATAGAAATTTCATCAAAATCGGTTCAGCGGTTTGTCAGTCGGTTCGTCGCTTTTTAAAGTAATTTTGACATTACAAATAGACACTTCAATTTTAGTTATTTGTGTGTAGTACGTATAGATGTACGAATCGTTTTCTAATTATTGGTCCAAACTGGCAAACTTTGATGGCTTCACTATCACTACCACAGAGAGTCACTACCATTATAAAGCGCACCGTCTGTTTTTATTATTAAGTTGTAAATGTCAATGATTCAACTGTGGTTACAAAAAAAGGCCTTTGCAAAAAAGTCCTATAGTAGATGTAGTAAAGGCACAACGTTGAAATATATGGATGGCATTCGATGACGCAGTCGCCTGTCGCATGTGTGTCCTCTCGCAAGTTCTGCTACTGTCGTGCGTGTGTGCGTCGACCATGTGTGATGACGCTGGCGTACTGCGTCACTGGTCACTGCGTGTGTTCCGCAGTCTGTCGTCAGCAAAAAGGTCGCGATTGCAACGTCACCGAACTTAACGAAAAGTCGAAAACGACCAAACGATGACGATAATGAATGACGGAGTGCTGAATATGGTAAAAGCCTCTACTGCTTCTAGCAGGCCCCCAATCACAACCCCTCTTTCACAGCCCCCGTGTTACTGATTGGACTTCTGCAGCGCGTAAGCTGCAATGTGGATTCGATTCGCGCAGTGGGAAACTATAGGTGAAGCACGGGTCCGTACGCATATTTGCGTACTAAGACGATAAAGAAATATCTATGCAATAAAGCGCTGCCCAGACGATGGACTATTTGTTCTTGGTGTGCGTTATTGCTAGTGTTCCCAAATGTGCCGATTTGCGTGGGACGTCCCGAATTTCAGAGGTATTGTGACACGATTCACCTTTGATCGGAAAACCGAATGTTCCGATTTTTCACTAAGCTCCTTAAGTCCTTAGATAATTTTGACAGGAAAAATAAATATATCTGTCAGTTTTTTATTACTACAATAAAATGTTTCTTACAAAACTCGGAGTAAATTGTGATATCATCAGATAAAGGAAACAATCGTGTCTGTGACAGGTTTTTTTGATTTAGTTACCATTCTCTGTTCGCCAAAAAAGGTAGATAATAATGAAGGGTTTACCTTCAAGCTTAAATGAGTCGCCTGTGTACTGCGTGGACGGGGGATTTTCGGAAAAGGTTAAGTGGAAGCAATAAGTTACGTTTATTTCAATTGCACGCACACAGCTACCTTCAAGTTGAAGGTAACTGTGAACACAGACATTTACTACTGTATTAAATGTCTGTGACCGAGCAAACGTGCTGTTAGTAGGTAAGTTTTTGAGTCCATACTCCTGTTTTTTTACTTCTTAGCATTTTTACCACAGGTGACGATGCGATCGAAGGTAATAAATACCCTAAACTTAGAATTCAGATTCAAAACTCTATCCATATGGTCCCTAAAAGTCATGAAAGTTAAATGATTCTAAGCAAAGGAACTCTAGGAAGGACAAGAAACTCATCGACATTATTTTTCTCTGAAATGTTTTTTACATTGTTTTTAATGCGAACAATAAAGTATTTTTAAATTTAAGGCCCAGAATAGTCAACATTGCCACCCATATTGTGTCGTTCCTGCTTACTGTATAGTATTGATATTTTAATACGTTATACTCGAGGATATAAATGACTAATCGACCGGGTTAAAAACACGAATTAAGGTAAAAGTCTCGATAAAAAAAAATGTCAAACGCAACCCTGAAAATTAAGTTATTCCCTTGTATATCCTAAACACGAAAGTGTATCGGTCTTATATTTCACTTAAATATTCTCCAAATAATAAGAAAACAATCGACCGAGCTACTTTTTTGATTAATTGTTTTATTTTTACATAATATGGATTTTTAGAAATGTCGCTTACGTTTTTAATTTCGAGCAGCGGCAACATCGTGGCGCTCTCTTTTCTCTTGTTACTCGCGTGTTTTGCTTCACGCTCTATCTCATTCCGCGGCGATCCGCGCTGCTAGACGGACCTGTGTCACTTTTCTCCAGGACATTTACACAAATAAAACTCTCATATTTATGGGTAAACAATCTTATAAAAAAATGTACATTAGGCGAATTTGTTTTATCAATCTTTGAGAAATGATTTGACATTAAAACTGTGATACATATCCGTTTTCTAATTTGTAAATAAAAAACAAGTTCTGTTACCAATTTCGACCGCATAGATTGCGTGTCGTCAAAGGCGTACGATTGCACTTAGCTCCATATATCGAATCTCAGCAAGGGCTCTTTTTGCACAATTTTTTTTTTGTGTTTTCTGGTCTTTGTTCAAACTTTGACGTTCCTAGATGATTTGATGAAGTCATCCAAGTTCTTCGATCAAAGGCAACTTGGTCAAAGATCTTTGACGGGTGGAATATTAGCCTTAGGTACGGGAGAAGTAAGTAGGTATTACCTACCTCCTATAATAATGGATATAGGTGTTGGTTCGAATCCCACCAATTTGTCGGTTATAGTTATATATATATATCATCAGTGTCGAGGGTCCCAAAGGAGCTGGCGCGGGGGAAAAATACCTGTTTCCCCCACCTTAGCAATTTTAATAGTAATTTTATTATAGGTCAAGCTATTTTGAACCTTATCACCACTGAATAAGGTCTAACTGTTTTTTTTTATCGCCGGACCTACGTGGTACCGGCCGACATTAAAGCGTCATTAAGTGCAATTTTATTATTTTATTAGTTCAAGCTATTTTGAACCTTATCACAACTGAATAAGGGCTAACTGTTTTTTTTTGCCGCCGGACCGACGTGGTTCCGGCCGACATTCGACGGGTTGGTTCAATATAGTTAGCAATTTTATTATTTTATTAGTTCAAGCTATTTTGAACCTTATCACAACTGAATAAGGGCTAACTGTTTTTTTTGCCGCCGGACCGACGTGGTTCCGGCCGTTTGAGGGGTTATATATATATTTATATAATATAATATAATATACTACATATAATACGTCAACACGTAATTAACTGTAACTGATCGAAAATATTCGAAATAAAATAATTCAAGTAGTTTGAGAATCAAGTTACCATATTTTATCAGAGTGAAAATTTGTGGTCCGATGAAAAAATGTATCATAAAATTGCTGTAACTGTAAATCAAACTGTGAATAACTAATTGATTTATCAAGCTTGTGGGTAAGCTGAGAAATGAGTTGACATTGTAACTACGATGATACAATTCCGTTTTGTAATTTGGAAACAAAATACAAGTACTAGTAATATGTTACTAATTTCGACCTAACACATAGCTGTCGTGTTGGTTTAGTGGTCGAAGCGTTCGGTCTCGAAGGCGTACGATTGCACTTAGCACCATATATCGAATCTCATCAAAGGTCACTTTTTGCACAATTTTATTTTTTGTGTTTTCATCGTCGCACTTGTTATTATGAACCCCGATTTTGTCTCATCTCGTTATTCAGGTAGTTTATTTGAAAAAATTATCAAATCTGTCCTACAACCGGGTCATGAAATCAACAAAAACAAAATATTTAAAACGAACTGGAGTACCTACTTACTTATTTAAGTTTTTATCTATACAAATAAATAAAATTGAAGTGTCTGTTTGTAATATCAAAATATCAGCTTTTTACCAAATGCATACGAAAGTATTACGGTACCTATAACAAAACAACCATTTTAAAATTTTTGTCTGTCCGTCTGTTTGTTTGTTCCGGCTAATCTCCGAAACGGCTGGGCCGATTTTGACGGGACTTTCACTGGCAGATAGCTGATGTTACAATGAGAAACTAAGGCTACTTTAATTTTAGAAAAAAAAATTAGGGTTCCGCGCAAAAAAATAAAAATCGTAAAATCCAATATATCCGCGCGGGTGAAACCGCGGCCAGCAGCTAGTTTTACTATATAATCTTACACTTCATAACATACCTTCTGGCCAGTTTTGTCTTTTTATTTTGTGTAGGTAACGAAATATAAATATTTTTACCTTTTTTCTTTATATTTTATTCTCGACTATAATGCCGTATTAGACGGAGATTTCTAAATTAAACGATTGTTTAGACATATTCTTATCGATATTATTAAAACCACAATCTAATTCCGCGTTATCTACAATTTATAAGCAATTTTCTTTTTTTGTCAGGGTTGTCACTTTCGCACATCCGGATGCTTATAGTGTTTTTATCCGGATCAATTTTTTTTTTTATTTACATGGGACTCCAGGCCTGTCCCAAGTAGGTAAGTATACACTAATCAAAATAAAGAGACAGAAACTCGCCGACATTATTTTAAAATAAATAGTGATTAGTGATGGAGTGCCTATTTCTTTAAAAAATGTGTCTAATAGATTCGCGTGTACCCATGTTGTAGAGGCAAGTACCTACTCTTTCTTTTGTAATAATTATAGAAATTACATCGATGACAGCAGCTAAAAAACAGTGTCAAAGAGTTATTGTTAGATACAAATTTAATCGTAGTCATTCAGAATGAAGATTCTGAATGACTACATTTTCATCATCAGGGTCATCTGGAGTAATAAATAAAATATTTTGTTCAACAACAGGTTTCAATAAATATACTGCTTCAGCTGATAATGGGATCTTTTTATTTTCTTCTTTCTTTCGGCCATTTTAAAGTCGGAAATGAAAGAGCGAGAAATACCTTCGACGAAAATGTCGCGATATAGGTATGAAATTTCATCCCCCATTTTTCCACCCTTAGATAAAAGAATACCACCCGTATTTTTTTATAAAATTAGTAAATTTGTGTAATTCATACCTTGTATTGAAGACGGTTAAATTATTTGACGTTCATTTCGTATAAAATATTAACAATAAAAATGCATAATTATGTCAAAAGAATATTTTCAGGTGAGACGGTGTCACCCCCCTGGACCCGGATTAGTCTGGATATAATATTAATTGCTGATAACTTCTAGATACGGCGGAATTAGATTGCGGTTTTAATATTATCGATAAAAATATGTCTAAACAATCGCTTAGTTTTGAAATCTCAGTTTAATACGGCGTCATAGCCGAAAGAAAAAAATATTAAGAAAAAGGATAAAAATATTTATATTTCGATATCTACACAAAGTAAAAAGACAAAAACTGATCAGGTGTGTTATGAAGTGTATGATTATCTAATATAATAAAATAAAAACTCAAATAAGTCCTCCAGCAGCGCAAGTACATCTTTTCGATCGATGAAATTGACAGTTCAACTCGATAAATTGGGTTTTATTGATTTTTTATATAATTTATCGAGCCTTGAAAAACCTATAAAAGTTATCGAATTGCTAGGTCGAATCCAAATCCAAGAGAATATAAAGCTACTATAATATTTTACGATCAGACTTCGGTACTCGCAACATTCAATAAATTTATCAGTATTTTCGATTCGACAAATTTATCGTTAGGACATCCGTACTTGCGCCGCAGTTCTTTTTAAATATTTTTTTGTGTTAATTTCATGACCCGATTGTAGGGCAACTTTGATAATTTTTTAAAAAAAAACTACTTGTCGTGTCCTTGTTATTCTAGAGATTAATTTACTAAAACTATTGATACCTATTTGTAAAAAAAACGAGACGAGACAAAATTGCGGTTCATAATATACTATGCAACTTCGTACCGTGCAGCGTTGCGCGCGCCACGCTATATAAAATCAGTGGATATAATGTACTTCTGCACGCAGATTTCGAATGATAAACAATACCTTTCTGAGCTTGCGAGGTGAAAAACTATTTTTATACTTATTAGTATAAATATACCTACTACACTCGCAAGCAAAAATAAAGGGTCTTAAAGTTAACTCCAAATAACATAAAAACCACACATGCTAACTCTTTAGATTAAAATGAATGAATAATTAAAGGAAATTTAATTTCGCATAAAATAAACTACTATGACTAATTCCTGACTGATTTTGTGTCATTCCATTTTTACTGCAAAACCTAATAGTTTTAATTAAATAAAATGCAAGAGTAAAACTCCCAGGTATCAAAGGTATCTAGTTCCAGAAATAAGATTTTTTGTGAGGGCGTAGAGGAATTAGTGAGGTATCTTTTTGTGTAAATAGCTATTCCGGAAACGGCCGATAGTTTGAGAAAAAAAAAAGAAAATGTTTAAATTCGTAATGACACGGAAACAAACGACCCTAGGACTTCACTGAAACATAGATTTGACTGCCTTCTAAACATTTTATTCGAACAGCTTTGTGATTTAGTTCGTGAGTTCATAACACACCTTCTGACCAGATTTTGTCTTTTTACTTTGTGTAGATTACGAAATATGATTATTATTATCCTTTTTCTATATATTTCTTTTTTGTCGACTATAACAATACTATATTAGTAATTAGTAACAATAATATATTAGTCGGGGATTTCTAAATTAAACGATTGTTTAGGCATCCGTTTATCGATATTATTAAAACCAAAAACTAATTCCGCGTTATCTAGAAGTTATCAGCAATTAATGTTATATCCAGATTAATCCGGGTCCAGGGTCATCACCTTCTCATCTGAAAATATTCTCTTGAGATAATTATGGATTTTTGTTGTTCATATTTTATACGAAACAAACTACTAATATTTTAACCAACTTCAATTAAAGTAGTAGGTTCAGTTATCTGTAGTTTTTTGTAGTGACTTAATTTGATTTATCTGCCAATTGTCAACAGATTTAAATGATTATTGTTTTAAGTAGGCAGGGCACCACCCTATATTAATTATGTACACAAATTTACTAATTTTATGAAAGTATAACCAATACCAACCCTTTTACTAAATTAAAAGTAGCCTTAGTTACTACTTATAACGTCAGTTATCTGTCAGTGAAAGTCCTGTCAAAATCAGTCCAGCCGTTTCGGAGATTATCCGGATCAAACAGAGAGACAGACAGACAGACAGACAAAATTGTGTTTTTGTTATAGGTACCGTATATACTTTCATATACATTTAGTAAAAATCTGTAATTTTGATATTACAAACAGACACATCAATTTTATTTATTTGTATAGAAGAGTGAGTAGGGAAATGCATCTACAACATGGGTTCACGCGAATCTATTACACCTTTTTTAAAGAAAATAGAAATAGGCACTCTAAACTTGCCATCACTAATCATTATTTATTTTAAAATAATATCGACGAGTTTCTGGGTCTTGATTTTGATTAGTGTATACTTACCTCTTTGGGACGGGCCTGGAGCCCCGTGTGAATAAAGAAATTGGAATTGATCCGGATAAAAATTTTGAATACAATAAGCATCCGGATGTGCGTACGTGACAACCCTGACAAAAAATGAAAATTGCTGATAACTTCTAGATAACGCGGAATTAGTTATGGTTAAATAATAATATCGATAAACGGATACCAAAAAATTGTTTAATTTAGAAATCTCCAACTAATACGGCGTTATAGTCGAGAAAAAAAAATATAAAGAAAAAGGATAAAAATATTCATATTTCGTTATCTACACAAAGTAAAATGACAAAATCTTGTCAGAAGGTGTTTTATGAAGTATATGATTATATAATAAAATAAAAACTCAAATAAGTTCTCCAGTTCTTTTTATATATATTTTTTTTTGTTAATCTCATGACCCGGTTGTATGTATACTTTGATATTTTTTTAAAAATAAAATAGTTGTCGTATCCATGCGGGAGTTTTACTCTAGAGCTTACATTTATTAAAATTATTGATACTTGTAAAAAAAACGAGTTGAATCAAAATCGGGGTTCAAAATACACTATGCGTGTATGTACTGTAACATTTATTGTCGCAAACTGGCTATATCATTCACAGCTAGTTCTTGTATGAAAATACAGATGGCGTGTGGCGTTTGCGCATTGAAACGTAGTCCCAGCAGTCCTAATCAGATGGCGCTAATACTTGGAAGTGTTTGGTTCCGCAAATTTATAATTGTGAAAATAGCGCTAGGTGTTGCAGTGGTACATTTTGTTGCGGGGAAGTGGGGGTCAAAACTGAAATCCGTGCGACGGAGATCTGGCCCTTAATTAGGTATAATATAGAGTATACTTACACTCATATTCTTAATAGAAAGATCAAACGTTCCTTACCTTCACTCTATCATACTTAAGGAAATCGGTAGTTTTAGTCGTAAAATCCATAATCCTTCAACTTGGCGGCTTTCCTAGGTACTTCGAGTGTTATAGGTAGTAAAGGACTGTCCAACTCAAGGTAGATAGCAAAGCTTCGTTTGTCTCCCAGCCATACTCAAATCAGTAGATAATAAGTATTAAAAAAATGGTTTCTGATTAACCTCAATGAACATCTATTCAAAACACTTCAGAACGAAAAATAACCTTTTTATGTTTTTGTCGTCATTGCTTTAGGCTGTTTATAAAAAGGAATGGAAAATGGGCATTAAACAAAAACATTAATGAAAGTTGAAGTTCCGCCAACATTAAAAAATAATCCTTCAGGTCATGACGCACGGCGTCATGACCTCAGCCGCATCCGAGTCGAGAAGTGTCGGAATAGCGACTAAAAATATCGATTGTGAGAATGTCCTTAAGGGAGGATAAGCATTAAGAATATGAGTGTTGGGAATGAGAGAGTATAAAATAGTACTTACAGCTGGGTATTTCTCGAGCTCATGCAGCACGGTGTGGTCGCAGTACTCGAAGACGAGGTGCAGCTTGCGTTTGCGTCGGAACACCTCGATCAGGTTCACCAGGTTTGGATGCTTCAAATTCTGTGCAAACGGAAGGAATGTTTATGAAAATGAAGAGGTGTTATTTGACTTTTATATTTGATAACTAGCTTGTGCCCGCGGTTTCACCCGCGTTCCCACAGGAACCGTGCATTTTCCCGGGATAAAAAGTAGCCTATGATATAACTCTATAACTCTCCGGTCCATAAACTATATCTTTGCCAAAAATCACGTCGATCCGTTGCTTCGTTACTGCGTGAAAGAAGGACAAACCAACAAACACACTTTCGCATTTATAATATTAGTATGGAAGTATGGACTAGTATGGATAATTTCCTCCGAAAGGCTGTACCGATTGTGACGGAACTTTCGCTGGCAGATAGGTGATGTTACAAGGAGTAACTTAGGCTACGTGGGCGAAGCAGCGCGGCACAGCTAGTTTGAATATAAAATAAATGTTACTGATAACTGACGAGAACTTTATTTACATCGTGTCCCGTCCAAAAAAATACACACAATACTTAAAAGTACTCTCGAGAAATATCTAGGTACCTACCTACATAGTTCTAGCAAATCGCATATTTCATACAAAGAACAATCCATTTCTTTGATAGACTATAATAAGCAAACGATTACCATTTTTACTATGGAAATGCCTGTTACTTTCCCATCGATGGGGGCAAACCCATTATATGATCGATATAAAATGACAAACAATTAGGCATGTCTGTTGCTTCCAGTCTATTGTTCATGGCAGCGAGTTTAAAACGCGAAGTTTTCTGTGAACGTTCTGTATGAATTTTAATGAAAGGGTTTTCCCCACGACATGTGACTTTTTTTACGTCCAACGCTAAACACAAAGGCAGCAAGGTCGATAGTCGCATGACGCGGGTCATGGTGTTATGTATGTTTACCATTTTATTTGTTCCATGATTATTCTTACGGTATTGACATGGGGGTAGTGACACAGCACACGAATTGTTCTTTAGATTGTAATTGTAATGGAAATAATATATTCTTGCCATATTGATGACGGAGGTAATATTTTGTAGTTGTTGAGTAATAGATTTTAATAAGTACCTAGTGTTTGTGTTACGGAATATTTTTGAAAATTAAAACATCAAAAGTTTTCGTTTCATAGTATCTCTCTAAGGGCGAAGTTAGCTTTTACATTCAACACTCTCTGAGAGCGAACTTCGTTCTCACCCTCAACATGCGTACCTATCTCTCTAAGCTCGAAGTTAGTTTTTACCTTCAACTTGCGTATCTCTCTAAGCGCCGAAGTTCGCTCTTACCTTCAACATGCGTATCTCTCTAAGCTCGATGTTCATTTTTACCTTCAACTTGCGTATCTCTCTAAGCGCCGAAGTTCGTTCTTACCTTCAACATGCGTATCTCTCTAAGCGTCGAAGTTCGTTCTTACCTTCAACATGCGTATCTCTATAAGCGTCGAAGTTCGTTCTTACCTTCAACATGCGTATCTCTCTAAGCGCGATCTTCCTGATGAGAGGGTCATCTTCGTTCTCGACGAACTTCTTGACAGCGACGATCTCGCCGGTGTCCCGGTTGCGGCACTTGTACACCAGGCCATACGAACCCTCGCCGAGCTTGGCGAGCTTCTCATACCGCTCCATGGCACGACTGCTCGCGCGGGATCTAGGGGCAATCGTGTAGTCATAAAAAATAAATCCTGGGGCACAGTCACTTTCTGCAGTCGTTATCGATTGCAGGAGATTCCTACCTATCCCGACTCCTGAATTAATCCATACAGATAAATAAAATTGAAGTGTCTGTTTATAATATCAAAATAACAGCTTTTTACTAAATGCATATGAAAGTATATACGGTACCTATAACAAAACAACCATTTTTAAAATTTTTGTCTGTCTGTCTGTCTGTCTGTTTGTTCCGGGTAATCTCCGAAACGGCTGGTCCGATTTTGACGGGACTTTCACTGGCAGATAGCTGATGTTACAAGGAGTAACATAGGCTACTTTAATTTTAGAAAAATAATTAGGGTTCCGCGCAAAAAAATAAAAACCAAGTAATCCAAAATCTCCACGCGGGTGAAACCGCGGGGCGGCAGCTAGTGATAATTAAAATCATACTTGGATGCATTAAAAAAACTTTAAACGTTTCTTAAAAACGTTTTCGTATCATGGATGTTTGTGCTATGTATCTATGTGTCCATGCCACCTGCGACACAGGAAATACTAGTGCAGGAGTATGAGTGTGTAAGCATTTTAAATATTACCTTGCTGGAATAACATCCGGGGATATGATACACCTATTAATTTCACCTCTCATTTTGTTATTTTAGACACTATAATTTCAGCCATATGGCACTTAAAATACTACTTAATTTATAATTATATTATTCACTTTAACTTTTGCACATAATTATTAAATTATTGTTTGAAGGTAAAAATGTAATGTAAACGCAAAGGAATAGAATTTTTAGATCAGTCATCAGTCAAGCAAACGCAAGTAGACAAGCATTGCCAAACTTGACAGAGGTACAGAAGTTTTACTTTTCTTCTTTTTCTAAATAGGTATATATGTGCCTACTTTTGTGCTTTTATTATTAACAGCAATTCCAGTTACATTAGTACCTAGTACATTAGTACTTAGTACCTATTCCAGTTCATCTGCTTGTCACGGAAACAAATCCAGCGATCATAAGAATTCGGAAAAAAACGCTGACCCTTTGACCATTATAATAAATGTCCAATCGAAAATTACTGCCGATATAGAATCTACCCTATTCCTAACATCTGTGAACTGTCCTTCAATTAAGCCGACAAGTCTAATAACTCTATATACCTAGTTATTATTGAAGTAAATCAATTGTACAGTATAAAGTTACGTTAGTTAACTAAGGTGTTAAGATTTTTTCTAAATTCTGTGGTATATTAAGTGCCTCCAATGTCATTTTACAGATGCAGAATAAACAGCAATTCTTGCATCAAAGGTCAACGTCCGATCGATATATATACCACCTTGTCGATACTGGCCACTAAGCCACGTTAAGACATCAAGACAAACTTACTCAAAGTGTCTCCAACTTTTTAACTATGTAGGTACCTTCTAGGTAAGAGCGGCAGGTTGTTGCCGAATAACCACAACCGTTTATCACCGAACCATTTCTCCATGCAGGACGCCACGTTGTTCAACAGTGTGCACGAACTGTTCCAGGCGCACTCGTATTCCTTCATTCGCGTTTCCGAACGAAATTCGCGAGCATTCCCGCCGAAATATGCGTTAAATAGAAAAAGCGCGCGAAAGTCGTCAATATGGCGGGTGACGATAATTTCTCGCAACGGAGATGTTGTCGTTCCGAAAGCTGCAATGCTTTTAGCCGTAGTTTGGACTAATATCGATCGGTCTTTTGTTTACAGTTTGTGTCGGCCTGTGTACATGACAACCACGGTGGTAAGGCTGGAGGTAGGCTAGGAGCTCTATGTTTTCTGAACATCTAACTTTTAAGAATCATAAAGTTAATTATTAACTTCAACTCCCGTTATACAACTCGCGATGCAAACAATTCATACAAATGGGAATTTCCTAGTGTTCGTGGCTAGTTACTGGTTAGATACTCAGGGGAAACAGTCGGCAAGTACTTATATCCATTTTTTATATTCGATAGGCTCATGTTTGACGCATTGCTGAGCGCCTGGTATGATAGAATGGATAATGAAAGTCCGTCGCACACTCACCAAAATGTATTCTGTATACTACCGACAAACTGGCAACTATACGGAGATGCTGCCTGCACGCAATCAATGTGTAGGTCGTTCCCTCTAAGTAAGCTTTTTAGCTCGTTTTTCAATAGACTCCAAAGCTTGCAGCTGATATTTTGTAGAACCTATCCCTTAAGTGAGAACAGTGCTCTATACACGAACTGACTTGTCCTTGGTAAATATTTAGAAGCTATCCCGGTGCGAAGTATCGTCTCACCTTCGCCAAGATGCCCAGATTTTTGCAGCCATTTTGGCAGGATGAAAGTGCCGAAATTGAGGCATGGGTGTAAAAATAACACCTAGAAGATCAAGGTAGTAGATGCCGAGTATCACCATACCCACCGATTGCCTTTGCAGCTGAGGTCAGGCAGGAAGTATGTCGATACAGACTTCACCAGACAATGGGTGGAGCTACCTAAAGTGATGAAACCGTCACATAGTAGCGGTCTGGATCTGTTGTCAGCAGAAGATCTATTAAGCAATTATTTTTTAATACTGTGTGGCCATCCACGACTGGTACCCGAGTAGCTTCTTAGACTAGCTGAGTTAGATTTAATATGTCTCTCTCCCAGCATAGTCAGTGCACTGGTACGAGAACAGCCACTCCTCATGGTGGGCATTAAGTACCCCAGCAGTTACCCCAGTAGCAACAATTGAACAGAGAGGTACCCTTGTTGACCCGAATCCACCGTCTCACCCAGTGTTCCAAGACTGTCTCCTGACTCCTGAGAACCACTGTGCGCACGATAAACACCGGCGTAGCGTATTTTCTCCAGGCCTGTATTTACTAGGTTTGGTGTTTGCTCGATACTTCCTTCAATCCGATAATTTTAACATTTATTTAAGTAGTTCTCTCCTCTAGCAATAGGTACGTTAGTCGTTATGTTGTCAGGCGTTCTTGCGAGCTCCCCGACTATAACAATAAGGGAGCTTTCATGAATGCTGATAAAGTTTTTGTATTTGAAATCGATGGCAGGTTACCTACATATCTACATGCGTTACTTTTTATGACTCAGTTGCCTGACCTTTTTGGGCTTGATAGTCAAGTGATACAGTCTCACCTATTTACATAACAAATATTGTGAAATAAATTACTTACTTGATATTAAGGGTTTTTAAGGTTCCATCACTATTCACTTAACTTGTAATAATTATTATTTTAGTGGACGCTTTTTAAAGGTAATCTACTAAAATTAATTAATACTCACATTCCTACACACATTATAGGTACCTACTCTCCAAACTATGCGCCAAAGATACAGAACGTAGTATCCCTTAGTAGTTTGTGGATACAGAGGCTTACAGAAAAGTAGGTATTGGCTATCTCTGTCAAGTCTGTCACGATTCGCACATCATAATAAATTATAAAAAAAAAGTAAAAAGTTATTTATTGACATAAATAAATACTAAGTACAACAAGTAATGAATCCATAGGCTCCCGAACTAGTAGCAACTGTGTTCCAGGAGCCAGTGGCTTCTCCCATTATGTGACACTACGATAATTTTACAATAGAATAATATGCGTTAAGTAACAATTTATTACAAAAAGAAATAACCCATAAATAATACTTATTCGTTATGAGTTATTTCGCATAGGTAATTTCTTTACTAGATAAAATATAAATAATAACACCTACGTAGCAGTTTGATAAAAATACGATATTTTTAAATACATAATATCTTTATCTATGTAATGATATTTGTTTAATATACGTATCCTATTTATATGTACATCTGATATTTATCATTGTCACTAAAAGGTCTATCTATATCACTAAAGTTCTAATTATGGAACATAGTAATGTACAGTTTGCGCTCTTTAAGTGATGTAAACAAATTAACAAACACACACACATACACTTGCACCTTGTGGTTTTATACCCGTACAGATTTCTTTATATTACAGTGATATTGTACTAAAAGCTATGGAAGCCTTTTCAGAATCGAATCAGTAATTCCAGAGATTACAATATACATCCACCAAACATTCAATTAACTTTACCTCTTTGTAATATGAATGTAAATTGTAATTATATTGTAGTTCTCGGTACCTACTACATACTACTACTAAAACTAGTCTGTGAGCTTCACTGTCGGTGTCTCTCAAGAAGGTTTTATCTACTTTTATTTTATCATTTGTTTCTCTATAACCAAAGAGTCAAAAGATGTATTAATAGTTTTTCTACCTCTCATTTTGTAAAATACTTTTCTTTATTCTGGCTGAATACATCTTTTGTGCGAAGCCGTAAAAAACTATTACAAATGTCAATGTCAGAAGTGTCAGACAGATGTTGTCATTGTCATTATTTGTCAATTCCATTCCTGTCAAATACTCGCGTACGTGAGCACGTCTTTTGTCCGCTCCTACTACGATCAATGATATTGTTTTTGTTGTGAACGTACGTCGAAATGATAACGCGTAGGTCGTCCGGGGCGCCCGCATTGCCAATATTTTAATATTATTGCGAAAAAATATTGTGCAACAGACACAGCTGCGAGACTCGTAAGCTCATGCGATGTAAAACTCGAACCTTATTTCGCGAATTGTAGCTTTTAGCAAGGCCGTGAAATAGTGAGATAAAATCGGGATTACAGTGCGAACTCATGCGTACCCCTATTCCTCCTTGTTAATTCAAAGTGTTCTAAATTCGACTTGAAAGAAAAGTGAAGTGAACATGGGGTCAAATGGAATCACACTGGCAGATTTGCCAAACATATTTATCATGATAGGTGCTCTCGTTGCGCTTTTCGTGATGCTAGTTATACTTCTCAGGTGAGTCAGTTGTGTTGTTAAAATAGTCTCACTGTTTTACTACTCTCACAGACCATTTAATTATATGATAATAATGATCATTTATTTCGACCAACATGGATCATATTATTGTTACTAAGCTTTGTGTACTGAAATGTTGGACAAAACGCAGATTTGCTGTAAGACAATTTTCTAATTCCCTTCCAATCTCATCCTCTCCTCTTTTACAAGTTACACATCAAGCTAACTGTTTTGTAGAAAGTGGAAATATATAAGAGAAAGTAGTGAGAAGTGACTATAAAGTTCCCCCAAAACTGGTTTGAAGCCAATGTTTACCTCCTGTGTTAACCAAGTTTTCTTTATCTAGTGATTTATCTTTTACTAGATGAAACAAATTGTACTTAGTATAAACATAGAGATAATATTATCTACTCTGTTATCTGTTGGGAAAGATAAACAAATATAGCTCTGACAATGAAAGTTTTACAACTCTGTTTCATTTGCTGCATATCTTTAACTTTATTTTGGTTCTATTAGTGACACACAGTTTGTATATTTTGGTTACCAGTAAAAAAAATGCATAAACCAAGAAGTTTGGCCATCGACCCATTGTACAATGGTTGTATTGTTTGTATTTTGTTTCATATTTGTATTCAATTATTACTGTATTGTATTAAACATTACTTAGCAATTATTAGTATAAATAATACATTATAAAAAATACATTTAAAAATAGTTCAGAATTAAGCAGTTTACTAAAAACTGGTATTTAAAGTTACTAAAATAAATTAAACTTAAACAATATATTGACATAGTTATAACTTCTTGTACAGTTATTTAATTTTATCAAACTAGGGAAAACCAAGTTTCAATCGACAGTGGCTACTAGTTGTCTGTCCACATTTTTATATTTGAATGTGTGTTGTTGTTTATCCAGTTTGCTTGTAATATATATGCTTATCAATTTTTATTTGGTTCTTTGTTTTACATGTTCCATAACACACCTACAGTCACTTAACTATAATGGCCATTCTCAAATGATGTTTTAAATTTTGAACTTGATACATTAATCATACCTTTTTCTGTACATAAATGGTAATGATGATGATTCGGGTAGATAAATGTTGCAGAGGCCGGCTGTTAGAGTCATTTTAACTTTCATAAGTGCTCCTTTGGGGCCTATTTGAATAAAGACTTGAATTTGAATTTTGAATTTGAAGTTGAATTTGATGCTAGTAATTAGTGTAATAAGACATTGTGAGGTTTAAAATGTTACTGGGGAGCAACAAGCAGACACAATTAAAGGTGAGCTAAACCTAAGCAACAGTTTAAGTTAATTTTGTAGTATTTACCCTTAGACACCTTTAAAATGGAGAATGGGGAACAATACTCTGTGTAAGTCTAACCTGTGACAATGAGTATTCATGGTGCAGTGTTACAAACCATTCAGAATTTCAAATTCTATGTGATAAAACCTATTAACACCTAAGAAGTAACTACGCAAAATATTACACATTTATTACTTTCTTACAAGAATATAAGTGCCAAGCTAGAACTGGCTTCGCCAAGCTGTTTTTGAAATCTCCATCATTTTGACCATTAATTAACTTGCCCTCTGTAGAGGCACACGGAGGTAAGGGAACCATAGATATTTATCTTGTAGACAGTTTCTTGCCTAGCTAGGCGACCAAACCTTGGAAAATTAATGCACGAAATCCGTCAAGCTAAATTCCATAAAAATAAACACAAACCCCACTTATCTTAACGATAAAATAAAATACAGAATTGTCTTAAAATATTCTCTGCCCTTGGTCAGATCATTAACATTCCAACTCCACTTTTTTGACAATGACCCAAAACGAATATCGTCTGATGCAGGTTTGAACATTTACATTTAATGAAAGCTCATAGAACAGGTTTGTGAAGAAATTAATAAATAAACTGGTATATTAATGATGTCAATGTCAAGTTTAGTTGAGAAATAGCAGCCTCCATGTTCATATCATTTAGCTGCATATTGAAAGATATTATAGCCTCAGTAGGAAATAGGAAAGCAATAGTTAATGTTGGAGAAGGTATTTTAAAGCTGTTCTTCTAATAGCTTTTGCATAGTATGCAAATCTAATTTGGCCTGTTGTTGGTGGTGAAAAAGATTTGGTTGCAGCTTTTACCATGCTGTCAATATACAGAAGCTCGCACAGAGTGGAGAATTGGTGTTGTAATATTGCAATCCACTGCACTAATTAATTGAAACCCTAAAATTTAATCTGAAAACATACCTTATAGTCTTTGTATGTACAGTCACGGTAAGAATACCTTTGTTAGTTTGCAAATTCGGTCCTTTATCACGTAAAGACACATCTTAGTACCTTTTGATCTTACTGCAGTGCCAATAACAAGTGCAACTACTGCACAAACAAAAATAGACCTTAAGGTGACGAACCTTTTCTTACTGTGATTGTACATAAACTAGCTTGAAGTTAGGGACAGGCGGTTTCAGTGTTAGTGGCTTAACAACATTTTGAATTTCAAATATATTTATTGCAGTAAATATGGTACAGTTTTGGATCTTAAATTCATTTAGTGTGCACTCTTTCTAGTCTATATTCATATTGGTTTAGATCTGCTGCACTTTCTTTAGGTATATCATGCTTTTGCCAAATGCCAATTAAGACCCGGTTTTCCCACCTGATTGGAACAGACAATACATCAATGATTCCAAAATTATCTTTAATTTAGAGCTATCAGACGATTCATCAATGAACCATTCATTCGTCTGTGGCTATTTTTGGATGGGCGGTCTGCTAGTTACACACTTACATATTATTTTGTTTGCAGATTGTACCTACATGAATATAAATTTGATAATTTTTAGGATATTTGGAAATTTAAAACAATCTCCGTATATTAGCAATTGACTATAATAACATCTTTTTTGATACTATTTGATAATGCGGTGAGTTGTTCGCTTGCTTGATGGTAACCATAACCACAAAACAGAGACTAGATATTTTGTGGCATAACATCGGCTCGTAACAATTGTAGTGCCACTCGGAACTTTGAAACACTGTGTGGCACTGCAGTAAGCTAATTACCCTGACACATTAGATATTAAGTCTCATAAGCCCAGTAATTTCACTGACTACTTTGCTTATCAAACCGGAGCACAGTAATACTTGTACATTACTGCTTGGCGGCAGACTTCGAGCAAAGCGGTGGTACGAACCCAGAAGACACTCTCAGAAGAGTTAGTCCTACCACTGAATCCTATCACTTATCTCACTTGAATGTTGTTGAAGATCCATCTAGAAGGCAGTTAATAAAGTAATTTGAATAGGGTATTTTGTAATGGCAAGTATTTATTTTTATTTCTAAAAACGTATAAGAAATAATTATTATCAGTGTTAGCTATCATTATCACATTTAAACAACTTTCTCATGAGGTGATACCTTAGGTACCTATGTTGTTTTCGAAAGGCGGTGGCGGTAGGTACGTCGTAAAGGCTTTCCGGGATCATTGGACTCGCATTTTGGTTTTTTGTCCTTCTTTCACCCGCGCTGAGAAATGGTGAGATAACGGGACACAGTCATGTGAGATTTCGCCTCTTTTAAATCACGGAAGTTTTAAAAAGAGTCCTTACTGCCTTCTAAATCCTGTGGCAATCTATACAAAAAAATAAAATTGAAGTGTCTGTTTGTAATATCAAAATAACAGCTTTTTACCAAATGCATATATGAAAGTATATATCCAAACAACAAAACAAAACAACCATTTTTAAAATGTTTGTCTGTGTCTGTCTGTCTGTTTGTTCCGGGTATTCTCCGAAACGGCTGGGCCGATTTTGACGGGACTCTCACTGGCAGATAGCTGATGTTACAAGGAGTAACTTAGGCTAATTTTATCTTAGATAATCAATTAGGGGTCCGGGCAAAACGATTAAAAACCATGAAATCCAATATCTCCGCACGGGTGAAACCGCGGGCAGCAGCTAGTATATATATAGATCTGGCGCTGTTTGTCTGCTAAGTGTAAGTCACCTAAGCAAACAGTCTATTAGCTTTGTTTACATTTTGCACTGCCTCTATTATAGTTTCTAGCGTTCTAGAGCTTGCTAAGTGGTTGCCGTCAAGTAGACCGCTATTTACAGGGCGGTAACGGATCAGTTTTGTTTTTAATATTTACTTTAGTGAACTCAAGTAGTGTTTTTTTAGTAAGTAATCAACAGAGCATTTTCCATGGCGTTTATCATCAGACAATCTAGACAAAATCACTTTTCGTCAGATAATTAAAAAAACATACTCCTTTTTTGTGCTGTCGTGTAAAAATGTATGGAATTGACATAAATTGCTCGTGAAGTCTGCCGCCAAGCAGTATTGTGCAAGCATTACTGTGTTCCGCTTTGATGAGCAGAGTATCCAGTGAAATTACTGGGCTTATGAGACTTAATACCTAATGTATCAGGGTAACGAGCGCACTGCAGTGCCGCGCAGGCCTTTGTGTTTCAAAGTTCTGAGTGGCACTGCATTCGTTATGGGCCGGCGTTATGCTTACCATCAGGCAAATGACCAGCTCGTCTCGTTACCTACTAACAAAAAAAATATATTTAAGGTTGGTAGCTAGCCAGCAAGCGATGTTTTCCTTCATTGAAACCTCGAGCTTGCATTGTAGGATTCGAACCATTGACCTACAGATCGGCTGCCGTCGTCGTTACCACTGAGCAATGCAACACACGCACACGTTATCACTAGGATTCCCTGTGTCGCAAGTGGCATGGACACACATAGATACACACATCCAATGTATATAGGTATCTAGGTAGCTAACTAACTAACTAACTAAGGTAGGTAACTAGTACTAAATTAGCCACAGTTTGACGGCTCCGTAGCTAAGTTGGTAGTAACCCTGCCTGCAAAGCGAGTGGTCCCGGCTTCGATTCCCGGCCGGAGCTGATTTTGTGTAAGCATAAATAAAGTTTATTCTCTGACCTTGGATGTTTGTGATAGGTATCTGTGTGTGTCCATGCCACCTGCGACACAGGGAATCCTAGTGCGGGAGTATGAGTGTGTAAGCGTTTATTTATTTATTAGTTAAAAAAAAAGGTCAGATATCAAATTCTTCCATTCTTTTCCAGAAACATGGAAGTTATCGGCATAGTGGGCGAGAGCCGCGACGAGGCGTGGCGCGCTGCGATGGAACCCCCCCGCCTGCTGATGCAGAGGGTGCACATACCCTTCACGTTCAAGCTTCAGGACAACGCCCCTATCGGGTACAATGGTGAGTACCTGCCACTAATGTGGGAGTGTTGAAAACGAGAGTGTTGAAGTAGGTACCTACTAGGCACAGTTGTTGTACGTGTATATGATTTGCGTTCAAAAGTTGCCCTGTATTCTATAAAAAAACATTGAAGTTTTTTTTTTATGGCTGTACTATTTCTGCCAGACGAAAACCTTTTTTCGTAGGTGCGTATCGTTGAGGATTGACCTTTTTGCCAATCTGCCAAATTGCCAATGCCATTGTTATGGCCTGCGTGTACTTATAAATTCAAATTCAATATTTTAATAATAAACGCTTACACTTATACCCCGCACTAGGATTCCCTGTGTTGCAGGTGGCATGGACACACACAGATACACATCACAAACATCCAAGACCCGAGAACAAACTTTACGCTTACACAAAATCTGCCCCGGCCGGGAATCGAACCCGGCACCCCTCGCTTTGCAGGCAGAGTTACTACCAACTTTAGCTACGGGGCCGCCCATCGACAAGCAAAGCATGAAACAAGTCTGCATTTCTTTTTTTTTAATTTACTGTACCCTTTGTCTATATTTAAAAGCGTAAGGAGTAACACCTCCTTCAGACTTAGGAAAGATAGGTACCGTAATAGAGCACAATTCGTCTTGCCGTAGGTATTTGACGACCTCACCTCACTTACGATCTTGTAGTAACGCAGTAGTTGGCAGTTTGCCAACGAGTGCGGTGAATGTTATTGCAAAAAGAAAGGTCAAGGGTCCCGTACTTGTGGTTACATAATTATGCGTTGCTGAGTACATATTATAAACCGAGCGATGAACGAAGCATTCACATTGATAATGGAACGAAGACAGCATGTGTACATTTTGAATATACTTTTATTAGCCTTACTTGTAATTGTAACTTTTTTTTTTTATTTGGTAACGAGACTAGCTTCTCGTTTGCCTGATGGTAAGCATAACGCCGGCCCATAACAATTGCAGTGCCACCCAGGGCTTTGAAACGCAAAGGCCTGCGCGGCACTGCAGTGCGCTCGTTACCCTGAGGCATTAGTCTGAGACATTAAGTCTCATAAGCCCAGTAATTTCACTGGCTACTCTGCTCATCAAACCGGAACACAGTAATGCTTGCACACTACTGCTTGGCGGCAGACTTCACTCACAAAGCGGTGGTCACAACCCAGACGGACACTCGCAGAAGAGTTAGTTTTCCCACTAACAAACAATAAAATTAAATTAGTTTATTTGTGAGAATTTTGGGTGCAGTATGAGTAATGGTGTTGCAGCAGGGTGTTTCCATCAAAATTCTGCCCGCAGAGGCGTATAAATGCCAAATCATGAAAATAAACAAGAACAATAATTATCACTTTTACGAAATACTACATTCATAAATCAAAGTCATGAATAAATTGCATAAATGTCATTAAATTGTCATGTTAATGCGCAAAGGAAAAAATAAAATTGTGTTAAAAAAGTCACAAAAATACACAATCTTAATTTATATAAATTACGCGTCACGTTGTTTGTCCGCGATGGACTCCTAAACCACTTAACCGATTTTAATCAAATTTGCACACCGTGTGCAGTTTGATCTAACTTAAAAGATAGGATAGCTTACATCTCAATTTATAGCCGCAATATTATTTTATTCCAAATTCTATTAGGGTTCCGCGCAAAAAAATAAAAACCATGAAATCCAAAATCTCCACGCGGGTGAAACCGCGAGGCAGCAGCTAGTTAATTATATATGATGTCTTATTAAAATGACAGAATTATTGTGAATTTTAAACGTTATGAAAATTAAGTATAATAAATGAATTATTTATGTAAATTAAACAATTATATCTTTGTCATTTAAATAATCTTTGACAGAGTAATAACATTTATTTTATACAATGTAATAAAATCTCAACGCGTTACCACACAAAAACACTTGCAGACGCCTGTTTAGCTAGACAGTGTTTAAAGATAAAAAGTCAAAATGATTAACATAACAGAATTGTGTTATAGAATATGGTTAGACACTACTTAAATCAGGATTTGTGGTTTATTAGTATGATATATTTCTGTGGCATGTTTAGGAGTTAAACAGTGGTGGTTAAACAGAATTTTACCTAATAACTAAACCATTAGTGTAACTACATACAAAGAAGTTCCAATTATATTCTGAGCCGGTTATCTAGGCACTGGTGAGGTGACACAACTGCAATTAGGTCACGCACGCTCTCCGATACATGCAGTGAAGCAAGATTATCAGTGGTCGTTATGGGGTCATACAACTCATACATAGTTCAATATGTTACGTCGCGGCTACTTCAAACTTATCATAGGTACTTGAAATTATTTATTTACTAAATACCTCTAGACTAGCATTACAGTTGCCCAATTGGGTTGTTGACTGTATTCAAATAAAAATATCATTTTGCCGCGAAACGGTAGTTTTTGTGACAGAAATCTTATTAAACACAATATTTTTGTTTATTTTTAAGGAATTTAATTTAAATTAAATAATCAAAATGTAATCACATCAATCCGAAGTCACGTGACCTAAAACGCCCGTGACGTCACTGTTTCAATCGGAATGGGTATATATACCTATTTTTTTGTTTTGTTTTTGGCTCCACGTGATTTGCGCATTTAACTAGTGTCAAGTTATATAAGTAATAATATATAATAAATCTCTAGTTTTGGTGCATGAAAGTCGTCAAAGTCACTTTAAAAGTTTAGTCTAGGCGCGGTCGAGCCGAAGTGACGCTTCAGTAAATTGGTGGATAGTTTACAGAAGCTTCTATGGAGTTTTGGATAGAATACGAAAATACACGTTTTTCGTCTTTGTACTATTTGCCTTTCACTCATGCAAGTTTACGAACACTTAATGGTTAATAATCCACTATTATTACACATTAACACTCTATAAAACAAAGGTTTTAGTAAATAACACAAAATCAACAACAGCACATTTTCGCATTCCCGCCAAAACTCCAATGAGTATATAGCTCGTTGCGCTTAACTGCTTAGTATTTTAGAGTGATTTCTGTGATTATTTATCTGTGCTGTGAATTCCGCGCCTATTTTTCTAAATTTATTTCGACTCTTGAATATTCTCCCATGATGGAAAGTGGCTTCATAAAGGCAAATAATTCCAATTTGCCGAGAATTGATTGTTTTACGGTGGCCAATTTCTTCTCGAAAAACGATAATTTCTGCTCTGCTGAATTTAGAAATTTATTTATTTATTTATTTATTTATTTACCATGGGAAACAAACAGCTTATATCTAAGGATTATAGTAATATGACTGATAGGTACAAAAAAGCCTTAAATAGTTTCCACTTATAGAATGAGTGTTTACAATACTAAGAAAACTAAAAAATAAAAAATTACAATTATATCTAGTGCATTCTAACAATTTTTAAATTTAAAACAGTTTTATTTTTGTATTAGCCCACAACAATCCATTCTGTATCCTACTAGTTCAATCTCTTCAATTTCTGTAATAAGTCTGTAACTATATACTTTTAGTAAAAAATTTTAAACAAGCATCTTTTTTGAAAAAGTTTTGTCTCGCAGTAAATAAATCAACACCCTCTGAATAGTTACAATTAAAGATTCTACTAATTCTGATAAAATATGAATTTTGTCTATAATTGGTCACACAGGAATCGACATTAAGTTTAAGGTAGTTACGTCTAGTAACAGTACGAGTAGGTACTTGTAGTTTAATTCTTGACAGTAGATCGCTACAATCCACTCTGCCACAGATCAAGTTATGGAGGAAGGTCAGGTCTGTCACTTCTCTTCGCTGTGCCAATGGAAGCAAATGATGATGTCTACAACTGTCATTATACTCAGAAAAATTTAACCGAAACTTATAATTCGCAAAACGCAGGAACTTTCTTTGAATTCTTTCAACTTGATTGACATAACATTCATAACGAGGGTTCCAAGCTTGAGATGCGTACTCGAGTTGACTTCTTACTAACGAGCAGTATAAAATTTTCAGAGTTTTGAGCGTTTTAAAGTCTTTGGTAATTCGAAAAATAAATCCCATGGTCTTCATAGCTTTAACTGTTATATTCTCAATGTGTTTATCAAGGAGAAGTTTAGAATCAAGGATAACACCAAGGTCCCTGATTTGATCAGTTCGGGTCAATGATAAGTGGTTCAATTTGTAATCAAAAAAGACTGCTAACCTGGACCTGGTAAATGTGATACAGTTGCATTTAGACACGTTTAATTCAAGTTTATTTTTAAAACAGTAATCCTGAAGCCTATCAAGATCCTGCTGCAAGAGAAAACAGTCACTTAGTGAATTAATGGTTTTGTACACCTTCATATCGTCTGCAAACAATAGAAACTGTGAGTTCTCGAAACACCCACCAATATCATTAATGAACAGTGTAAATAATAGAGGTCCCAAAATGGATCCTTGCGGGACGCCAGATGGTATAGTGAAGATTGGTGAGTGTGAAGAGAACCCATTAAGAACCACAGTTTGACAGCGACCCGTGACATAAGAACTAAACCACCTAAGAAGGTCACCATGTATGCCTGCCGATTGTAGCTTGTTTAATAAGATCACGTGATCTATTCGATCAAATGCCTTACTGTAGTCGGTATAAATGGCATCAACTTGACCTCCGGACTCCATACCGTTGGACAGAGTGTCCGTGAAGCATAACAAATTGGTAACAGTCGATCTTCCCTTTAAGAAGCCATGTTGCTGTGCTATAAAAGTATGCTTAAAAGCGGCATAGACCTGATTATAAGTTAGCTTTTCTAGTACCTTAGCTAAAACACAAAGTTTAGAGATGGGTCTATAGTTGGCAACTTCACGTTTAGGGCCCTTCTTGTGAATGGGAGTGATGGAAGCTGATTTCCAGATTTTTGGCATTATTCCTTCATTAATGGAACGCTTAAATAAATAACTAACTGGCGAAGTCAAACTGCCAAGAAATGTGAAGACCTCCGTGTAAGTACCTACTTATTATACCAAAAATCATTATTTCTACAACCAACAATGAATATATAACAGTAATCGTAGATTCTAAGATCCAAAGTGTATTAATTAACCAAAGCATATATATAAATCAATAAGCTCAAAAAACTTAGAACTCATATTTTAATACATAACAATACATACACAGAAAGCATCGAATGAACTTGTCACTAAACGTAGCACAGACTAGGTAGTAGTGGTTATATTCTCTTTGCTTGTCACTTTACAGTGTTATAGAAAATTACTCTGTGGTAATTGAACACGTGACGTCACTGCCGTTTTGGAGCAAAATTTAAAACGGCATTTTAAATACATGATAATTAAAATATTAGGTGTTTTAAAAAGTAAATTTAAATATTTTGGGTTATATTAGGCCCATACGCATCGTTTTAAACACTTTCCCAAAATCAGTCAACATCCCAATTCACCAGCCTGTAGCCATCCTGATACGTTCATAGCACTATAGCACAGGAATATTTTGAAACGGTGCATTGGGTGTATACCTACTGCGTTTCGTCAAGCTTCATGAAGTCCTTGGGTCGTCCGAGATGCGTATCGAAGCAGACCAGTAACTGCCGTTCTATAACACCACAGATCTGATAAAAGCCATCAACAAAATACGATCGTGCAACGTTCGTTTCAATAAACTTAGCCCAGCACGATTGTCAGGTACAGTCGAGGTCACAGATATGTTTACACATTTGAGCGTTCTTCAAAAATATCTTTACATCTACACAAATAAATAAAATTGAAGTGTCTGTTTGTAATATCAAAATAACAGCTTTTTACCGAATGCATATGAAAGTATATTCGGATAACAAAACAACCATTTTTTAAATTTTTGTCTGTCTGTCTGTCTGTTGTTCCGGGTAATCTCCGAAACGGCTGGGCCGATTTTGACGGGACTTTCGCTGGCAGATAGCTGATGTTACAAGGAGTAACATAGGCTACTTTAATTTTAGAAAAAGAATTAGGGTTCCGCGCAAAAAAAATAAAAACAATTAAATCCAATATCTCCGCGCGGGTGAAACCGCGGGCAGCAGCAAGTTTATTATAAATAAGTTGACGTAACGTAGCGTAATTTGGCGCGACTTCATTGATGTGTCATATGTTTTACGCTATTTGATTAGTTATAACTAATTTCAGTGTTTTGTATACTAGCTTCTGCATGCAACTTTTCCCATACAAGAGACGTATTTATACACGACAAAGAAGTGTAATGTGATTATGCTTCATTTATGCATCTGAGTTTCTTAGTTCCACCATAACTTTTGAATGCCTGAACAGATTTGGATGTATGGGGTATCCTTAGAATCCTTACATCATCCCGAGCGACACTGGCTAGGGCAGAACTATTTGGTAAAGAGACGAGCTGGTCGTTTGCCTGATGGTAGGCATGACGCCAGCCCATAACAATTGCAGTGCCACTCAGAACTTTGAAACACAAAGGCCTGCTCGGCACTGCATTGCACTCGTTACCTTGAGACATTAGGTAGGTATTAAGTCTCATAATAAGCCCAGTAATTACACTGTCTATTTAGTAATTTTCAGCGACATACAAACTATCTTTGAGGTAAGAATTCAGTTTAACAAATAATGACAGAGTTACGGGAGACTTCTATAGTTGGCAAATCATTAAACTAGATCTTGGCCGACTTCCAGACGTCTACATCACAATAGTTTAAAAGTTTTTACGTTTCAAAAACCTATGCCAATACAATGATTTGGTGACCTTGACCTGACTGAACTGTATTTAAATTATTAGTACAAGCTTTTAAGTAACTTCGATATCAAACAGCCAGACAGACAAAAATTAAAAAAAATGTTTTTTTTTTCTATAATACTGTACTATAGGTATCATAAGTATATACAGTATGTATCGTATAATACATACTTTCATATCCATTTTGTAAAAAGCTGTGACATTACAAACAGACATCTCAATTTTATTTATTTATAGCAGCCATACTCTAAGTGCGTTCCGCGGAACCCTAGGGTTCCGCGATTTCCCTGAAGGGGTTCAGCAAGAACTTAGAAAAAAAATTCTGCGTATTAATAAAGAATACACTTTTAATAAAAACTATTGTTTTATTGTAGTGTTCCGTCAAGTGTTTCGTTTTCCAAATGGGTTCCGTCACCAAAAAAGATTGAGAACCGCTGATTTATAGTATTGTCCGTCTGGGTTGTGTTAGTGGGAGGACTAACTCTTCTGCGAGTGTCCGTCTGGGTTGTTACCACCGCTTTGCTCGTGAAGTCTGCCGCCAAGCAGTTGTGTGCAAGCATTACTGTGTTCCGGTTTGATGAGCAGAGTATCCAGTGAAATTACTGGGCTTATGAGACTTAATACCTAATGTCTCAGGGTAACGAGCGCACTGCAGTGCCGCGCAGGCGTTTGTCTTTCAAAGTTCTGGGTGGCACTGCAATTGTTATGGGCTGGCGTTATGCTTACCATCAGGCAAACGACCAGCTCGTCTCGTTACCAAATAACATAAAATAAAAAAAAAATGTATAGATGAAGTCTATCGTAAAGGCACTAACAAAAATGTGCATTATTATAGTAACAATTCTTGATCAATATGATACTTATCTCTTAGCTATAAAAGTAGTTTGACGGTGTTTAGTTTATTTTCAAAATAAATCTTTCTTTATTTTACAGTTCTAATTCCCAGTCTGTATCCCTTGAGCAATGTTAACTGGGGCTTCGCGAAGTGCGTTCACCTTGCGCCAGTACATTAGCACCGGCAGGTCAACATAGCTGATTCATTCATGCCCCACTTACGATTCTAAACTAGATTTTTTATCTGTTTGTTTACAATAGGCGCCAATTTATTATCATTTTTAAAATTTGTGAACAGCTTTTAACTGTTTTTTAACTGAATTACAAAAAAGGCAGAGGTTCTTAAGGCGGTACCCCGAGTCAATGACATTCGGCTACTTTGATTGAAAGCTGCTGTGCTAGAGCTATGCTAGAGGCTATTTTGTATAATAGGGACGTTGACTCCATTTTTTATGATGTCAATCAATTAGTTTTCTCATGAGAATCAAATGTCTATATCGAAAAAAATGGAAATTGAAAGCTAGAAACGTCAAAAATGAGAGTCAAAGTCGGGCGTATCCACTGAGCGCTAAAACGCAAACAAATTGGGTGCGTAAGATGCTGATGAAGAATGTTGGAAGACCAGCCAGTCTTATTGATTTGAACGCTGCACCCTGGAACACGACACAATCCGTACTACAAGTGTGTTTGTTGATGTGTTGGTTTGTCCTTCTTTCACGGAGCAATGGTACATACTTTAGGTGCGTTCAACTCGTCTCAATTTACACTCATACAAACTACGCTTTCTCAATTGTGAATTATGATGTCACTAGCTTCTGCCCGCGGTTTTCACCCGCGTTCCCACAGGAAGTAGGAACCATGGAACCATCATTTTTCCGGGATAAAAAGTAGCCTATGTTATTCTCCGATCCATAAACTATATCTATGCCAAAAATCACGTCGATCCGTTGCTACGTTACTGCTTGAAAGAAGGACAAACCAACAAACACACTTTCGCATTTATAATAGTAGGATATGTTCTGAAAGATATCATTATATGTTTGTGCTTATATACTTTGACGTGTGTATTTGATTATTTATTAATATATCAGTCTAAGTAATGGGTATAGTAAAACTTACTTACGAGTCGGTTATCGTCCTTCAAACAAGATCGAAAAAGTTACAGCTTCACGATAGCGTTCCACACGCAGTAGTAGCAGTATCACGACACACTGTCAGCTGTGTTTATTACACCGATGACAGTGATGACGCGATAGGCAGATTTGTGAAGCGGGCTATGATTGCGACACCACAGATGATCGTGGACTACAACCTCCGAAAAGCCATACAACACCGTAATGAAGAAGTGGTTGAAGCGCTTATGAGGTTAGGAAATGCGGGATCCACGGCCGATAATCCCCAGTCACCGATCACCCTGCAATCCCCTAGTATATAGGTACCTATGTATATAAAACTATGTTCATTTATGTAAGCAACTGGAGTTGTCATGCTCACGAAAAGGATTCTGCTCGCGGCGGCATCGTGTGGCGGGTCGCCCTCTTCCCTCGGTAATGGTTGAGGAGAGCGATGGCTGGCACATGGGTCATACTCGTGAACGGGTGCCGCTTGTGGTGTCTGGTCAACTCCAATTGTAATCCTTCTGTTGTCTTGTAATTTAGTTCTATTTTAATTTAGTTTAAGACCATAGTTCCCGTCGTGATGTTTTTTCTTATTTTAATATATGACCTAATCTTATAAGAGTATGGACCACGTGTCCATAGAGTGTAATGTAACAAAATTAAAAAAAAAAGTAATGGGTTAAAAACAACTATGAAGATAACGTGCCAAAATGCTACATGCTTGCAGACGAGTAATTGGTCGTTTGCCTTATTGACGGGGCGAGCAAAGCGAATGAATTCTTTTCAACAACTGGCCAAATTTGCTTCCAGCTGTCCGGATGTCGGTACTCGCGTATAGATCGTATTTTTTTTAACTAATCATAATGAAACTTGATACAGAGTTTCTACAATTTTATAGAATTCATTGGACGGGTATTTCCCATAAAAACGGGCGAAGTTTTCTGCGGTGCCATTTACCGGCCGATTTTGATATTTGACTGAAACATTCAGTACAACTCAATACAAAGTGTAAAAAAATATTGACTGTGGATTGATGAGATTTACCTATTGAATAATTACATCCAAACATCATCTTAAAATACTTGAGAACTATTGACTGTCAGTATTCCCAAGCCGTCACCGGATGCATACATAAGTATGCTTGTTTATCTTTATCATCGTTTCTTAACATGTGTTCAATTCAAATTCAAGGTTGTCCGAAGTCTGGAAGTGATTTGTAATCAAACTGCAATATTCATTTATAATCAGGTTGAGCTAAAAATGTGGCTGCTTAGTGCTTCTAAAGATCTGTGGTGCTTCTGTATTTTTGATAATATTGAAGACCCCGAAAAAATAACTAGAAAGGATTACCAGCTCATGGGTCACAATAGGTAGGTACTCAGAATCTATACTTCTACATTAATATTATGATATTTGATATTTATTTGAAAATATTATTTTACAAATTTTATGATAGACTAGCTGCTGCCCGCGGTTTCACCCGCGTGGAGATTTTGGATTACATGGTTTTTATTTTTTTTCGCGGTACCCTAATGAATTTTCTAAAATTAAAGTAGCCTATGTTACTCCTTGTAACATCAGCTATCTGCCAGTGAAAGTCCCGTCAATATCGGTCCAGCCGTTTCGGAGATTACCCTGAACAAACAGACAGACAGACAAAATTTTTATAAATGGTTGTTTTGTTATAGGTACCGTATATACTTTCATATGCATTTAGTAAAAAGCTGTTATTTTGATATTACAAACGGACACTTCAGTTTTATTGATCTGTATGGATAATTATAAAGAGGGAAAGTTTATTTTTGCTTGTTTTTTACTAGTGGTATCCACAAATCCTTAGTCCTATATATATAGGCAAATTTTTACTTATTCTTATAATAGGCTTATTATATGCTTTATTGCTTCCGCGCGGTAGTTTAAATAAATAAATAAACGCCTACACTCATACCCCGCACTAAGATTCCCTGTCTCGCAGGTGGCATGGATACACAGATACACATCACAAACATCCAAGACCCGAGAACAAACTTTATGCTTACACAAAATCTGCCCCGGCCGGGAATCGAACCCGAGACGCCTCGCTTTGCAGGCAGGGTTACTACCAACTTAGCTACGGAGCCGTCAAGTTTGAAGTGCATGTTTGAACCACTCCATAAGGATTGAGCGGATTTTAATGAAAGCTCTGTAAATAGATTAAACGTTGACAATAAATACTTTCTATCTTGATACGATGAGTGAGAAGCCAGGGGCAAAAGCTATTACCTAAATAAATTTGTCATTGTAGTCGTTAGATCGATAAATGCGATAGAGCCTACGTCCTTGGCCTTTCTTTTGTTGCTATTAATAACTTAACATTTAGTTCTTACATCATTTATAACGTTAAGAGCCTGTTCAGAGCTAAACGTTAAAGAAACCGACTGGGCACGAAATTTCAGATCAAATCAAATCAAATTCATACAAATACGGTTGATATTAACAGTCCATATTTATCTCTACCTACAGCGGTAGCGAATAACTCTTTTATGCACCTCGTAGACGCTTATGCAAACGTGCGGATTTCGAGAATCTCGTAATCGACGCTTGATACAAAAACGTCGTTATTTTGACAAGCAAACGCACGTTTGCATAAGCGTCTACGGTCTGCATTAGTGTTGCCGCACATTGGGCTATCGAACGCGTCCACTAGACGCAGCAACTAGTTAGTTAAAGATATGCCGACGCTTATGCAAGTATGCGTTTTGCTGTCAATATAACCATGCTTTTGCATCAAGCGCGGATTACGAGATAATACACGTGCAAGCGCGGCATGAGGCATAACCATCAAAAATCCACGAAATAGACAAGAACGGCAATACGTCAGGGCCCTATTTAATAAAGCTGACAATCCGACAAGTCTGACATATGTCAATAAGTGACAATTCGACAGTTTTTCTGTTTAATAAAACTTACAGGCGACAAAACTGTCATGGTGGAAAATTGACAAATTTGTCACGACAATTTTCTTATTGTCAGATTAAAGACTGTGGTTTTTTGACATATTATGTCGAGTTATATTAAACGCGTTTTTAGATGACAAATATGGCAAGATTTCACCGGTCGATTTTTGACATATTTGTCACTTTTATTAAACAGCCTAAGCGCGACAATTCTACAATTATGTCATTTTTTGACATAATATATGTCGAATTGTCAGTTTTATTAAATAGGGCCCAGATAGCACCTGTCTCGAAGCCCTGCCTGCCGAGTGCCGACGGCTCCGCTTTACGCTACATACATCACTTGCGCTCCCCTGCGTACTTACAGCGGCTTCAGCACTGAACACGCAATTGTCAACAACATTAGTTGTACGAGTTGTTGAAATTCGGAATTTTTCATTGACGAAATGGCATTTAAAGTTTGCCACGAAATTCTACTATAGAATTTCCGGGCAGCCCTAGATCAGCTGATTCACTTGAACTGTGTTGAACTTTGTTAAATGACGATGTTAATTACAAGATACTTAGAAACAATTCCCGAAAATGCTGCGCACTTCGTTGTTGAAGTAATTTTATATTTTAGGATTGATATTTGGAATGACATATTTCCTCGGGAGGTTCTCACAACTTGTAGACAACCATGGTCCTAAACACCCCTTGCGAAATAACATACCAAATTAAAAAATGCACACATAGCTGTTGCTTTCGGATTCACCCGCCTAAAGATTCTCACAGGAGCCTTGCATTTTCCGGGATAAAAAATAGCCTGCGCTATTCTTCGATCCATTAAAAAATGTCTATGCATAAAATCACGTCGAGCCGTTGCTCCGTTGCTGCGTAAGAGAAGGACAAACCAACAGACACACTCTCATTTATAAAATAAAGTATTGATCTCAGAACTTATGGCACCATAAGGAATATGAAAGTCTTTCGTTGATTGAAATCGGTCACCGCTAACGTAACAATTAAAGTGGGTTCAAACCAGTTAGTAATAATCCAGTGAGCTTCTAAACCTATAAGACCTATATACACTATACAATTTTTTTAAAGGGCTATTTGCCTTTATTATCTAACTAATACATAAATAAACACTACATCTAACCTCGCTAGCTACAACAACAGTTTATATACAAATTTGAATTTTATATTTGATAATAAAAAAAATATTTTTGATGACAGACTTGCTGGTAAGTACAAATAATTTGTCGTATCAAATTCGAAACGTATGAGCGATTTTTGTATCAAAAATACAACAGTTCTAGGTAACATTTTGATTTCATTGTATGCATCGTGCGCACTTTTATTTTTTTTGTATTATTTGATAACCAGATGAGCTGGTCGTTTGCCCGATGGGAATCATAACGCCGTCCCATAATAATTGCAGTGCCACTCAGAACTGAAACACAATGGCCTGCGCGACACAGCATTGCGCTCGTTACTCTGAGACATTAGGTATTAAGTCTCATAAGCCCAGTAATTACACTGGCTATTCTGCACATCAAACCAGAACACAGTAATGCTTGCACACTACTGCTTGGTGGCGGCAGACTTCACGAGCAAAGCGGTGGTACCAACCCAGACGTATACCCGCAGAAGAGTTAGTCCTACCACCTGCACCTGTAGGGCTAGGATGCCCACCGTGACAAAATTTTGTCGATGCTTATGTCGTGCATTTGTCTCATGTTCGCGAGAGAAAGAGCGAGACAAAACAGTAGACAAAATTTTGTCGTGGTTTGCATGTTTTTTTTTTTTTTTTTAATTATTATACTCTGCAAGCTCCAGGGCTCGCACCCTTTTTTTGCTGTATAAGTTATTTTTACATTATAATTTCTTAATATATTATTACTTAACATGGTGGTTTGCATGTTAGCCCTACTGGTAAAAGACATGTTGAAGACTTGGTGAGACTTATTTGAAGACAAAGTCGCTGAACCAACTATTACTTATTCTGTGGTTGTATGTAGTTGATGATGAAAGTAGCCGGGATTCAGTCTGTATGCAAATTAAATTATCATACATATGTATTTCAGCGCAATGTTTCCATTAATTAAGTTCACTTCACTTGACATTTTACATGACTGCAAGGTTATATACGTAGTCTAGTTTTAGAAGTAGGTACGTTAGCTCAGCGGTAGTGCGACTTTCAATCCGTCGCACCATAGTTTGAATCGAGACTCGGCCCGCACCAATGACTTACATCAGGTTATGTGCGGATTATTCACACTCGCTCTAAAAACGGTGAAAAAACATCGTGAGGAATCCCGCATGTTCAAGAACCACAAAATTCGAGAACATGTGACATCCACCAAGCCGCACTGGGCCCGCGTGGTGGATTATGGTCCATACCTCTCTCTCTCTATCCCAGCAGTGGGAGCGTAAGAGGCTGATAATGATCGGTCCTACTCATACCCCGGGACCACACGGCCAAATAATGCTACAAAAATATAATACTAGTGGTACGCACAAATATACATTATACATCACAAAAATGTCGCTTCCAATAGGATTCGAACCTGCGTCTTCTGGTAAGCCGGCCCAGACGCCTTAACCAACTAGGCTATTGGAGCAATCGATGTTGACTGCGAAATTCTTGATATGATTCTTGCTAGTGTCGGTTAACACTATAAAATATATTTCATAAAACTACTGGTACATTCGCCAAGTGTACAGCGCTCACAGCGATTTCGATACGATCGTGTAACTATCAAGTTAAACAGCAATAAGTCAACATTACGAGCGCGCGGTATGTGTGTCAAACTCGTGGCCCGCGCCGTCACACACCGGCGCGGGCGCACGAGTGTGCAAGAGGCTACTGGCCTACTGGTGTATAACCGCTAGCGGTAAAGCTGGCCGGTGATAAGGTCAAACGCTCGCGCTGTGAACGCTGCCGCAGACGACAGCCTCTGTTTTTTTTTAATGTTATTGGTAACTTGACGAGCTGGTCGTTTGCCTGATGGTAAGCATAACGCCGGGCCATAAAAATTGCAGTGCCACGCAGAACTTTGAAACACAAAGGCCTGCGCGGCACTGCAATGCGCTCGTTACCCTGACACATTATAGTATTAAGTCTATTATAGTATTAACTCATTGTATTAAGTCTCATAAGCCCAGTAATTTCACTGGCTACTCTGCTCATCAAACCGGAACACAGTAATGCTTGCACATTACTGCTTGGCGGCAGACTTCACTCACAAAGCGGTGGTAACAACCCAGACGGGCACTCGCACTCGTAGTCCTCCCACTAACATTTTGACTAAGGGTGGTATTCCACTCATCAAAAATCTTTTTCCAATTTCTTTGTCCTATATTTAATCTCTTTGACAGATGCCCACTCCAGTCATCCAATATCTTTGTCAAAGATTTCTTAGTACTTATACGTAACTAGCGTAGTTTGAGGAAATTAAGGAACTCATTTTTTTAATCTGACATTGGCTTTCGTTTGACCACGATCTCACCTGATGGTAAGCGACGATGCGGTCGACGACGTAGCATGCTTGCCTAATAGAAACCTATTCACTTTCGTCTTGAAAACTCACAAATTATAGCTATTAGGAAACAGAGGCAGGCAAAGAATTAAATTGCAGTCTGTTTGTAATGTCAAAATAACAGGTTTTTACTAAATGCATATGAAAGTATACGGTACAAATAACAAAAAACAATTTTTAAATTTTGTGTGTTTCTGTCTGTTTGTTCCGGATAATCTCTGAAACCATGCACCAACTCAGACAGTACTTTCACTGGCAGTTGGCAGATAGCTGATGTTATAAGGAGTAACCTAGGCTACGTAGGCGAAGATGCGTGGCACAGCTAGTTACTTATATAGGTACTTTATGCATGCATTCTCAAAAGCGATTTTCTCATTGGTTATACCGTCAAAGGTTATAACAGAGGTTTTAAATTTAAAAGTTAAACTTTATGGAATGTTGTGTTTGGTTAAAAAATAAATTAGATTCAGTAATTAGATAATGACGCAGATGAATTCAATTAACAGTCCATTGTTGTAAAATTGATAATCGTCATAAAAATGGAATATAATTTAATCACAATCCTTGTAAAGCAGGTACTTCGTGCTACAATTTTCGAGGTAAGGTAAAAGTAATACTGCTCCTAAGAGATGGCGGTAGGCCTCATGTAAAGGTTATCTACTATCCTTGGAACACAGTCCATTCACCGAGAGAGTGTGATTGCTTCAATGTATACATGGTAAGGGCCACTAATCACAATCATTCCAAATCCATCGCTTCGCGCGTCGCGGATTCAGTGCAACGACGGTCCAATCTCGAGCCCACACGGGCACGCACTCCATTTCAGGCACGCCATCACTCCATTTCCCGATCATTCTGCATCTCGAGTACTGCCAACTGAGCGAGAAATGGATCGTTGTATCATAGTAATTTACTTTGGTTAATTTACTATGGTTGTATCGGCCACACTCGATGAGTTGAACTTGAAACGTTTGGATATCCAATATTCCTATCACTTCACGTAATTCATCTGAGATTCTCTCGAATTTGAGCTCGTTTGTCTACAATTACTCTGATCCTAGATGATATTCACGGTCCTGATCATGAAGCCGGAAAGTGGCCATAAGATTACAGTAACAATAACGTATTTTATAAAAGCATATCTGGAAAATTAATTTTTCCACAAAAAATTTACTTATTTGTTTTCAGTCACTAAAGTTGTATAAATAATCTACATTTCGAAAAACTATTGAGTGATTCATTCTTTTTACGAACGCCCCATTAATTCTGTTATGGTAAACACCTACTATCATTGTTTCACGAGGTAAGCACACTGTCAGTTCAATCCCAACGGACAGTGTCGTTTCTTATACTATAGTACCAACTCTCATCTGATGTTTTATCTTTGTTCCAGGTGTGGAGTGCGTGATTTCTTCAACGGTGCGGTACTGGCACGCGAGCTGGTGGGACGCTCCGGTGAGGCAGCTCCACAGGACGCTGTGGGGCTCGCTTGGAGAGATCCTCGCGTCGGATCATCTGAACTTCGCCAAGTAAGTAGACCAAATTTTATAAGTGCTTGACCACTTTCTGTAAACCGACCAGCGGCGCAAGTACGGATCTATTCGGGTCGATAAAATTCGAAAAAATTGACATTTCATATCGATAAAGTGGGTTTTATCGATGTGTACTGTCAATTTTATCGAATAAAGTGGGTTTTATCGATTCGAACTGTCAATATTATCGAATTTTGTCGACCGAAAAGATCCGTACTTGCGCCGCTGCAGCGCAAGTACGGATCTTTTCGATTGATACAATTGACAGTTCAAATCGATAAAGTGGGTTTTATCGATTTTCTATATCATTTATCGAGTCTTGATAAAACCGACAAATGTTATCGAATAGCTAGGTCGAATCCAAAGAGAAGACACACAGAGTTCCGCATTACCTCTGCCTTCCACCCGGCTTGTCCGTCTACTCGACCACAGACTATACCGAGAAGGTACCACAATGTCTGGACCTCTCATCTGTCACTGTCAAGTATGGCCTACTGCTTGTGTGTGTGATACAGTGTACTATACCTATTTAGATGGTACAAAACTACAAACACTACATTAATTCACACATTATAACGGTATATTTACCGTGATTATTATTGAGCGATGAGCACCCGATATTTCGACGCTGTTGCAAGCATCATGTGCACGGGAATACTGGCGAGACTGCGGGTGGTTCGTAGACAAAAAAAAATTACGAGCAGACAAATCTGTCTACCCGCTTTCTCGGTCTTTTATTACGCGAACTACCGGAACTCACTCGAAAGTCACGACAAAACACACTCACGATATCACTATTACGTTTTTGAGAGTCATTAAAGGCTGTGATATATGTTTAAGTAAACTAATCACCGGATTCCATGCACTGGACAATTTAAAACCATCTTCCCGATTGAAGGTTTCATGTCGAGATATTTCTATGGCTTCCTTGACCATTCTTTTTTTTTTGTCATCAAACCACCCGCAGTCTCGCCAGTATTCCCGTGAACATGATGCTTGCAACAGCGTCGAAATATCGGGTGCTCATCGCTCAATAATAATCACGGTAAATATCCCGTTACAGTGTGTGAATTAGTTAATAACCGTGAAAGTCTAAAACAGTGTCACTACATTAAGTATAAATAAATAGCCAGGCCAATGATAGGCAGCAGGGTCACCATTAAAATACACACAAATACACATTCAACAATTTAACTATGGGTATATCATTCATTATACTAAACGTACGTATGCAGTATACATATATCTATACATCATTATACTAAATGATAAATTGAAATTTAAGTATATTTTTATTAATTTTCAAGGTTAAGCAATAAGCATAGTACTAATTCGTTTTTAAACCGATTAGTTGGGTCGGGTCATTACCAAGTAGTAATTAAGCAGTAATCTATTACGATCTCAACCCAAGCATAATTGCGCTGGCGGTTCATAAGAAAATCAAGATAGGACTAACCCAGCCAGAGCCTGGTCAACTCCAATTGTAATCCTTCTGTTGTCTTGTAATTTAGTTCTATTTTAATTTAGTTTAAGACCATAGTTCCCGTCGTGATGTTTTTTTTTCTTTATATCGTTTTATATGACCTAATCTTATAAGAGTATGGACCACGTGTCCATAGAGTGTAATGGAACAAAAAAAAAACCCAGCCAGAGTACCTACACAGGAAATCTGAGTTATTACCACGTTTGTGACCTGCTGGCTTTACGTCTAGATTATTGAGCACGATTGTATGTTAGCTATCATGGGGCTTGCATAGGTCAGCTATTACGTATGAATGGCAGCAAGCAAACAGCGATGCGCCACGTATATCCTACTATCTAAATATATATAAATTACGCGTCACGTTGTTTGTCCGCGGTGGACTCCTAAACTACTTAACCGATTTTAATCAAATTTGCACACCGTGTGCAGTTTGAGCTAACTTAAAAGATAGGATAGCTTACATCTCAATTTATAGCCGCAATATTATTTTATTGCAAATTCTATTAGGGTTCCGCGCAAAAAAATAAAAACCATGATCCAAAATCTCCACGCGGGTGAAACCGCGGGGCAGCAGCTAGTAATATTATAAATGCGAAAGTGTGTTTGTTGGTTTGTCCTTCTTTCACGCAGTAACGAAGCAACGGATCGACGTGATTTTTGGCATAGATATAGTTTATGGACCGGAGAGTAACATAGGCTATTTTTTATCCCGGAAAAATGCACGGTTGCTGTGGGAACGCGGGTGAAAACCGCGGGCAGAAGCTAGTATTCCTATATATTCCTTCGTACAAAAAAGTAAGTTCAGTTCTTCACTTAAGATGCGGATAGGTACGAGTTATGTGATATTACTGAACTTATACCTTCTGTCTCAGGGTGACGAGCGCACTGGAGAGCCGCACAGGCGTTTGTATTTCATAGTTCTGTGTGGCAACATCTATGCATATAAATAAAATGGAAATGTCTGTTTGTAATATCAAAATAACAGCTTTTTACTAAATGCATATGAAAGTATATACGGTACATATAACAGGACAACCATTTTTAAAATGTTTGTCTCTCTTTCTGGTCTGTTTGTTGCGGGTAATCTCCTCATCGTGAAATTCGATATCTGTACGCGGGTGAAACCGCGGGTGCAGCTAGTTTGAAATAAATGACAATCTCAATATATTGCAATTGTAATTAATTATCTGTCAAAGTTCTGGGTATAATGTTAGCAAATTAGAGATAGCAATATCAAACGATCTTGACTAACCTCGACGTTGTGATTAAATTGCAACACTCGAGGAAATAATATTTTGATACTGATTTATGTATTTTTTTTTCAAATATATATTTTTTTTTTTAAAATCAAATAGTAAGAATTAGTATTAATAAAGATTCCGTGTTGGATGCGGACACGGAACATTTAACCATCCACATAGGTACTAATAAAATAAATGAAGACATGTCACTGCCGGAAACTACAGTAATAATGGCCATATTTGCATTCACACATCCTACATAAACATTATGTCCCGTATGAAATATATTTTATAGTGTTAACCGACACTAGCGGATGTTCACATAAATATATACATCACAAAAATTTCGCTTCCAACAGGATTCGAACCTGCGTCTTATTTGTGTTATTATGTCCCGTGTTTGCTTTTTAACTAGTGCCTAAAGCGATATAATTAGAATGCCACTTGCATATTAATTGCCTTTGTATTTCTTGCACCATACGTCCATAACCATTGTACATCTGGAATTCTTCTCAATTAGCTATTGCGCAAGCAGGGGCCTTGCTCCGTAAATCGAACGTCGGCTGACGGATCGCAGTTTTCCTACTATGAAAGTGTTTCGGATCCGATGTTCAATTCGATGTTCGCTCTTGACATTTTGTCTTTCATAGTAGGAAAATGCCGATCCGTCAGCCGAAGCTTCGACGTTCGATTTACATAGTAAGGCCCCAGGACTCGTACCGAAATTCGTGCTGACCGAAAAGTTAATTCATACCTGTCTAATACAAGCTGGCTTACTATACTAGCTTCAGTAGCAAGTTCTAAGCGTACCGTCTATACTGTTCTGTCGTCTATGAAAGGCACTTAAATTATGATAATTAAAATGGGAAAAACACTGAACTTATTATGCCTACATTTAAAACTCTATTAATTATAAAATTTGAAGATTGTCATGAGACAGGTTATCTATAAGGTTTTTTGTTGATGTGAGAACATTGTGGGCGGTCTATCAAGTGCTGGAATCACAGAGCAGTAAACCAAATTAATCAAACCACCGCTTTGCTCGTTTTTGCAAAATTTGCAAGCGTTACTGTGTTCCGGTTTGATGAGCAGAGTAGCCAGTGAAATTACTGGGCTTATGAGACTTAATACCTAATGTCTCAGGGTAACGAGCGCACTGCAGCCGCGCAGGCCTTTATGTTTCAAAGGTCTGAGTGGCGCTGCAATTGTTATGGGCCGGCGTTATGCTTACCATCAGGCGAACGACCAGCTCGTCTCGTTACCAAAAAGTATAAAAAAATGTATGTACATACTATATGTAATTTGGATGGTAATTCAATAATTTGGTATGATAGAGCCAGTAGGTGGATATTGTTACTTTTCAGTGGTAACAAGTAAAACTCTTTGAGTTTGGGCTCTATGAATATGATTCGTTTTGACGAGTCATATAGATTGAACTTGGTGTCGCGGTTCTGATGACGGAGCCAGAAGGCGGAAGTTGTTTTTTTAGTTTCTTTAAACTACACATAATTATTATTTATCACCTGAACGACCATGAGACATTGATATATAATTGATATAGAGATATTAAAGCTAAATCGAATTCGTTGATGACTTCCAACGGAAAACTCAAAGACGTTAATAAGTCAAATTGAACAGTGATGCAAATATCTTTAATTTACATGTCTATTAACAGAATCTGCGAATAGATTGGATTTCTGAATAACCTGCAACTACGAGTTTTTCGTTCGGAATTGTATATTAGTACGGATTCTAAAGGTTTTTAAGGCGGTATCCTGAGTCAATGAGACATTTATCTTTTTTTATGCTTTTTGGCAACGAGACGATCTGGTCGCTTGCCTGATGGTAAGCATAACGCCGGCTCATAACAATTGCAATACCACTCAGAACTTTGAAACAGAAAAGCCTGCGCGGCACTGCAGTGCGCTCGTTACCCTGAGACATTAGGTATTAAGTCTCATAAGCCCAGTAATTTCACTGGATACTCTGCTCATCAAACCGGAACACAGTAATGCTTGCACACTACTGCTTGGCGGCAGACTTCACTCACAAAGCGGTGGTAACAACCCAGACCGACACTCGCAGAAGAGTTAGTCCTGCCACTAACAATAATTATCCAACATCGATATTAATTATTCAATTGTGACGTAACACTACTATTGTTATGTCCCTCATTTCTAAGTAACATGTTTCCTTATAGCCTATTACGTACATTGACTTCAATATCAGAAGGTCAGTCCAAACGTCACCTGTGACTGACCGCGTCAATCAAAGCATTACTCAATCGCGTCGAAACTGGTTGGTGGTGCTGAGATCCCTATATTCTAGTACTCGCGTGGCTAGCTACCGCTCTCCGGTTGAAACTTTGATTCCTAACGTTATCGGTGTACGCCGGCAGCTGTACTTGAGGACCAGCTGCCTTATCAGCTAACAATCTCGTGTTCGTTTTCAATACCAGACCGATTAAAACCAGCGGTCACTAGTCTTCGTGTGGAAGGAATAGTCTAGAATTTTCGCTGGTTATTAAAGAAATAAGCTCTTACAAAACGAAAAGAAGCTAAAACTATTGACAACTCCTTCCACACGAAGACTAGTGACCGCTAGTTTTAATCGGTCTGGTATTTAAAACGAACACGAGATTGTTAGCTGATAAGGCAGCAGTTCTACTACAGTCAGCTATAGGTTTAGCATATACACCATCTTCGACCATCTTCTACACCATGATTGTTGTCAAATGCTAACCTTACAAATATTAAGGCGGCACCCCGAGTCAATGACATTCATCATTCCGTCCTCTTTGCACGCACTGTCGGTTTGCGTTGGAGTAAAACATAAGCGCGGGTCATTAAATTAAATTAAATTATTATTATAGAATTAGATATTAAACATAAAATAAATTTAAAGTAATTTGACTGATGTAATTAGATTTAAGATCTTGAAAATGTAATACTAAGATATAACTTAAAATTGTTAACTGCTAGCACTGACTTGCAAATACCCTAACAGGGTGCATGTACCACTAACATAGCACATACTATATACATAAGATCTAATGCTATAAATACATGTATGCAATAAATAAATAAATAAATTTGAGTCAAATCCAAAAAAACGTAATTACTTCAAAATTAGATGCCCAATTGAAATTGTACCACAACCAAGTTTCTTGTTATTATATAATACGTAAGTCTTGATAATTCTATCAATATACATTTATAAATAACAGAGATATTTTATTGCAAACTTATTTTTAAAGGTAGAGAGGACTTTGTAATTTTTTTTTCTACCAAGTAAATTTGGTAATACTTACATCTTTTGAGCACAACAAGATTATCGGTAATACATAGAATTTTATGGTAAATAATCAAAGCGGTAATATGATGAATAATGGACATGTATTTTTTCCAGTGCCAGAAGCTCATCTGATTTTGCTAAAATTTTGTTGGTATATACGCCTTAAAAATCTACATAATATACTAAACTTAATTTGGTATTCCCATAGGTAATATTCTAAATTAACACGTAAGAAAAACACTTTTCCGCGAAGAAACTGGTAAATTGCTATGTTTAGTGTATTTTAACATTTTTCCCGCTTCTAATGGATGACGAATCAAAGTTGACCACATTCACTGTAACGCATAATACAATACCATTTTTGTACTCGCTAATTTCTGTGTTTAGGGTATCTTTGCATAATAGGAAACACCCAATTACCCACTTTGACAGTTCTGAATCATCTATCAATCAATAATGATGACGATTCAGAACTGTCAAAAATTCCTTGGGTGGACGACAGAGTTGCGAAACGGTAGTTTTTGTGACAGAAATCCTATAAAACACAATATTTTTGTTTATTTTTAAGGAATATAATTTTAATTTCATAATCAAAATGTAATCACATCACTCCGAAGTCACGTGACATAAAACGCGCGTGACGTCACTTTCTCAATCGGAATGAGTATATTGCTCTTTCTGCCTAGTATTTTAGAGTGATTTCTGTGAATATAGTTATCTGTGCCAGGAATCGTGACGTCACATCGACCACGTGACCAGTATTGGCGTTTTGGAGCGAAACTTGAAATGGCATTAAAAATACATGAAAATTAAAGTATTAGCTGTATTCAAAAAGTAATTTTAAATATTTTGGGTTATATTAGGCGCATTCGCATCGTTTTAAACAGTTTCCCAAAATCAGTCAACATTCCAATTGTTATGGGCTGGCGTTATGCTTACCATCAGGCATAGGACCAGCTCGTCTCGTTATCGAATTGTATAAAAAAGTAATATCCATACCAAGCCGCACTGGGCTCGTGCGGTGGATTAGGTTATGACCACCCGTACTCTCTCTCTCTCTCTCTCTTTGAGAAAAATGCCGGTATACCAGTAGCGGGAGCGTAAAAGGATGATGATGACGACGAGAAGTAATAATATTACATTTTTGTTCTCGACAGGTCACAGTTTTATCTATTGTGTCACCTGATGTAATCAAGGTGAACACAATGATAATAAACACACATTAAATACTAAAGAGTTATTAATTGTTTTGCACAGATGTGTTACTAATGACATTCTGTGAAAATTAATGATTTGTTGACTTACTTGACTTACTTTCAAATCAAATCATTTATTGCTCCTTACAATATTCTTTACAATTTACATAAAAATATATATACATATATGTATGTGTAGGGCAATGGGAGTAGATTCAGCGTGTGCTGCGTACACATATTCATGTGCACGCAGCGCTGATTTTCAATCTACCCCTTTGCTCGGTCTCTGTTCTTTGCCGAGAAAAAAGAGTGCCAGCGGGTCACAGATATGGCAATTAAAAATAAAAAGAAAACAAACAACAACTAAAGAATAAAAAAACAAAGAACTCCTAAAAAACATAGGTGTATAAAAAGGCTACAATACAATAAGATTACAAAAAAATTTAGAAAAAAAAAATCGATATGTTGATGACTTAAATGTTTGTGAGAGTGTACTGTGTGTATATGTATGTATGAGAGTGAGTGTGTTTAGCAATATCTGTGCCCCGCAGCTTCGCTCACGTAGCCTAAGTTACTCCTTATAACATCAGCTATCTGCCAGTGAAATGACCGTCAAAATCGGTCCAGCAGTTTCGGAGATTACCCGGAACAAACAGACAGACAGACATAGATTTTATAAATTATGTTTTTGTTATAGGTACCGTATACATACTTATACGTCATATACTTTCATATGCATTTGGTAAAAACCTGTTATTTTGATATTACAAACAGACACTTCAAATTTATTTGTATAGGTTTAGCTGCCAACCTAGTTTTCAAATACAATAATAAAAAATTGACGTCACTGTTTCGCACAAACTATCGAATTCGCAGACCGGTCTAGACGACAAAAGATGCGTGGGCGCATCAAGTACATGCGACCTACGTAGTAACTAGTGATTTAGGTTGTTGATATTTGGTATTTTTATTTCCGTCTACGTTATTTGCGTTGGATATCCTAGTAGTATGTTTCTTTTATGTGTATGTATATATTATTTTATATATTTTATTAATATTTATTATAATGTTATGGGTTTATGTATATCTTTGTATTTATATCTGTTATAATAATAATTATGTAATCTGTATGCTGTATTTTTATTTATGTGTTTTGATTAACATCCTTAAGAGGCCTCAACTCGCCATAATTTCCATACAAACGCTCGTACGTGAATAAAGGGTTGTACTTATTAATTTTTTTCTTTGGATTTTTTTATTTTTATTTTTGACAATCCAATTCACTTAAAGCTTTAAAAACACAGCCTTTTTAAACAAATTTTGTCTTTGGCCGTTCATAATATTCTCATAAATGTAAAAGTAAACAAAACACTTGCTTAGGATCCTTGGACATGTAATGGAGATTCTAAATAACACACATTTTTTCACAAACTTGTAAGGCATTTTCAAAAACACGTATTTCCTGGAACAAGTTTTAGGAAATTACAACGCACTAATTGTCTTCGGAAATTTGCTATGGAAAATTATTTCAAAATTTTCAGAATGGCAACCGAAGGCGCTGGCGTTGCCTTTATTTTCCATAGTGCCTGTTTTTCTTCGCGTTTTTTATTTCTTTATTTATACTGGTTTTGGAAAAATGTTTTATTTTTTTATTTCTTATTATACTTGTAAACGTGACAAAATGGTTTTTAGTTACTAATAAATCAATTCTTAGAAGAAATTCTTAGATTTAAGAATCAGCAACCTCGTTGTTCCTCCATTAGCTTCTGTTGGACTCGCTGGTAAAGGTCAATACAATAGGAAAGTAACAGCACTATCGCGACCGGGTCACCTACTACTGTGCACAAATATACGCGTCTACATCCTCTTACGAATTAGAGAGGTTCGATTTACCGCTGGAGAAATAGAGAAATCAGTGGTTAGTTATAACTGTGATAAGTTAAGAGATAGTGGGAGGGCTAACTCTTCTGCGATTGTCCGTCTGGGTTAGTACCACCGCTTTGTGAGTGAAGTCTGCCGCCAAGCAGGAATGTGCAAGCATTACTGTGTTCCGGTTTGATGAGCAAAGTAGCCAGTGAAATTACTGGGATTATGAGACTTAATACCTATAATGTCTCAGGGTAAAGAGCGCACTGCAGTGCCGCGTACGCCTTTGTGTTTCAAAGTTCTGAGTGTCACTGCAATTGTTATGGGCCGGCGTTATGCTTACCATCAGGCAAACGACCAGCTCGTCTCGTTACCAATAACATAAAAATAGAGATGTAAAGCAATTGTGAACTTAAGATTATCTAAATGAATGACATTACATGAATCAAATTACTAGATTGTTCAAATCCAAATTTTATAGGCGACTTTCACCAAACATCCCCAATTATGTGCGTATTTCCCGTTTGTTAGTAAGGTGTTATTAGTAATAGTATTTATATGGTAGCTAGTCAAAAAAGACATTCTGCCTTTTAAAAAACAGAAAAACACAAACATTGGAATGTTTATTTACTGGTGTTTGACCTTCACCCGCGACGCTTCTCCTTTAAAGGTTAATTGGTCGAAATAACAATTAAGACTCAAATGGCATAGTACATACTATTGATAATTATTAATTTAATCAAGCTTACGACATAACGTCGAAGCAAATTTAGAAAACCGTATAGGACTTGTGTATTTTTAGGTTTGCTAGACAATTTTGAAGCCATTATGGCTAGTAATAGTGTGACCTTGGCCGGGCTGGGAACCAATACTATAAAACAATCCCTACTATATATCCATACTAATATTATAAATGCGAAAGTGTGTTTGTTGGTTTGTTTTTCTTGCACGCAGTAACGGAGCAGCGGATTAACGGATTTTGGCATAGATATAGTTTATGGACCGGAGAATAACATAGGCTACTTTTTATCCTGGAAAATGCACGGTTCCTGTGGGAACGCGTGTAAAACCCCGGGCAGAAGTTAGTGTGACATAAAATTGACATTGACAGCTGTCAATAAACTTTTATAACGTTGACAAGTTGATTTAATTTGACTGATCGGTTTGACGGTTCCTGTGGGAACGCGGGTGAACACCGCGGGCAGAAGCTAGTAATAAAAAGCACCGAATACGCAGTGGCTGTGACCCTATTTTTGAGTAGAGATCGTAGAAGCAGCTGCGGTGCGTCTCTTTCACTACCTCTAACCGTGGTACGATTAGCGCTGGGACTAGATTTCTACCAAGCTCCATAGACGATGCGATGCGTCAAGCGGTGATCGTGGCTCTTTTTAACCGACTTCCAAAAAAGGAGGAGGTTATCAATTCGTCGCGTATTTTTTTTTTATGTTTCTTACCTCATATCTCGGTCATTTATAAACCGATTTGGAAAATTATTTGAAAGGGTATACTTTCAGATTGGTCCCATAGAAATTTCATCAAAATCGGTTCAGTAGTTTGTCACTGAAGTCGGTTCTTCGCTTTTTTAAAGCAATTTTTTATTGTTTTCGCGTTGTCCGTGATTGATGCTTATCTATCAATCATGCATTAGGTGTACGGGCTGCCTTATGGTAATACACTCGTATTGTTTCCTCATCTCGATTGTGTCTGGTTTCGTTCAGTGATAAACAATCGCGAGTCATTGTACTGCTCGTATTGTCCTGTCTCTGTGCCACTGGGTTTAATCACACGCCTTGTTTTCATTTGGTATTAACATACATGCGTCGCTACCTGATGACCCGACCTACCTATGAGGTCACATTGAATAATTTCTTTACCTGTACGATGCAGTCGTTTCAACAATCGAGTATTTGACTTTTGTTTCGAAATCAAAATATTTTGTCCACATAAGCCTAGGGCGGCTGTGGGACAGCACTATTTTTCCTTTGTTAGTGGGAGGACTAACTCTTCTGCAAGTCTGCCGCCAAGCAGTAGTGTGCAAGCATTACTGTGTTCCGGTTAGATGAGCAGAGTAGCCAGTGAAATTGCTGGGCTTATGAGACTTAACACCTAATGTATCAGGGTAACGAGCGCACTGCAGTGCCGCGCAGGCCTTTTTGTTTCCAAGTTCTGGGTGGCACTGCAATTGTTATTCACACATTGTCACTTCTGGATTCTAACGATACCCCATACATCCAAATCTGTTCAGGCATTTTAAAAGTTGTGATGCAATAAAGAAACTCACATACATGCATACAAACATATGTACATGAACCCTAAAAACATTACACTCCTTTTTTGTGCAGTCGTGTAAAAAGAAACTAAATTTATTTTTTACGGGATCAAATAATACGATCTCTTTCGATTGAAATATTTGTAATGCAATAGTTTATTTCTCTCGCTCAACACTATTTTTTTTTAATGTTATTTGTTAACGAGACGAGCTGGTCGTTTGCCTGATGGTAAGCATAACGCCAGCGCATAACAATTGCAGTGCCACCCAGAACTTTGAAACACAAAGGCCTGCGCGGCACTGCAGATCGCTCGTTACCCTGAGCCATTAGGTATTAAGTCTCATAAGCCCAGTAATTTCACTGGATACTCTGCTCATCAAACTGGAACACAGTAATGATTGCACACTACTGCTTGGCGGCAGACTTCACTCACGGCGCGGTGGTAACAACCCAGACGGACACTCGCAGAAGAGTTAGTCCTCCCACTAACAAAACCTGCCAAGTTAACACGTTTTATTGTGCAGTACCTAATCGTATACCTAAAACACTAAAACGTGAAATAAATTGCGTCTCAAATGCCACTATCGAGTCACGCTCGGCAATCAATTTCGCAATATTATTTCAATTTTCAAACCTACCTGTTACCTGCATAGCTGTTGTTTAACAAGAATTGATTTTCGTGGAATTTCTTTTTATGTTTTTTTTTTATCATACACATTAAAACATTATTCTGACAAGCAAACGTACGTTTGCTTGAGCGTCTAGGGTGCCCCATAGTTGCACCAAGATGTTGTCCGCAACAGAAATCACGAACTCATTGTATTCGAACCACCCTTAAGTTAAAGACCTTTCTGTCCAACTGTTGCTTACCACTTACCACATTCGCACATCATCAGCTTAAATCGGGTGAAGAAGAAGTCTAGAGGTTAACGCTAACTTATCGAGAGGGAAAGAAACAAAGCACGTTGACCCAGTAACAAAAAACCTTGAAACCTTTTAGCGGCTATAATAATTCGCACGTAAACATCTATAAAGTATCACTATGTGATTTATCAATACAGTCATGTTTGCACAACCTCTTACGATACGGTCACTTGTTTTACTTTCAAACTCTAATGTCACATACTACAGCGACATTAATGATAATGCGCTAGAATACTAAATACTAAACTTACGAGTATATTAAAAATATCTATACTACGTACGTAAAACAAAGTGAACAACAAAACAGATTATATAATAATATATGATAACGTAGTCAAGTTTGGAGCAGGCTAAAAATAGATACTAATTAAGATAACAAGAACAACAAAAGAATAAAAAAAGCAAAAACCAGCCAGCGTCATAAAAACTCAATAGCAGGTATACCCACAGATTTGTACTATTGTATGTCTGTGGTTATACCTCATTATGAATCTAATAACTGTCAAATAGTTTAGGCTACAGAACGTGCCAATAATTGCTCGTCTGGATTTAAGATATCAAATCAAATCAAATCGTTTATTTGCTAGAATACATGTTAGCGTAAGGTCTTAAACAATATTTTTGATCAATGTATTCAACCTGCAGGCAGGTGTGCAAATATTGTTATACATTTTAATTCCAGTGCATGTCATAATCAGTTATTAAAATTAAGTTATTAATTAGCTATTAAAATGAAATTATTGTCAAATATTATTTAAAGTTAAGGTATTCCTTTGCACTATAAAAACAATTTTGCATTAACCACTTATGTAGGTAGATATTCGGTACCTCTTCATGACGGAGCTACACGCGCGCGCTCCGATTGGTGACCGCGCATGCAATGCACATAATATGCGTGTTCACCACGCCACGTTCGAATGCGGTAAATGATCGCTTTGCAAATGAGACACTACATTAAGGTGAAAATACACGGTTCAACCAAATTGAATCACTTTGGTTGAATGGAGCAGAAATGAAAGGAATGCTGTTGTTGCAATGACATTGAATGATTCACTTATAAGTTTACATGGATCAATTTGGTTGCTTCATCCAAATTGAAAGACAAAAGTGAACCATGTATTTTCACCTTTAGGAAACTTGATTAATAATGATTGATACAGCATTATTCAACCTGAGGATAAAGAAAACACATAAAATATCAGGTTTCGGTTTGCATAATAATCTTATTTAATTTGATTTATAATTAAGTGTTTATCAATAATACTAAACTTTTTCGGGATCCATATGCAAGCGCTAATAGCATGGTGATTGGTGAATCTACATCGATTAGCCTTTCTGAATGCAAACTAACGAGTTTGCGAATAAATTAATGTTATATTTAGATAATAAAGCAATCATTTATTTAGAAATACTTTAATTCAATTTAATTTTGTTAGTGGGAGGACTAACTCTTCTGCGAGTGTCCGTCTGGGTTGTTACCACCGCTTTGTGAGTGAAGTCTGCCGCGAAGCAGTAGTGTGCAAGCATTACTGTGTTTCGGTTTGATGAGCAGAGTATCCAGTGAAATTACTGGGCTTATGAGACGTAATACCTAATGTCTCAGGGTAACGAGCGATCTGCAGTGCCGCGCAGGCCTTTGTGTTTCAAAGTTCTGGGTGGCACTGCAATTGTTATGGGCCGGTGTTATGCTTACCATCAGGCAAACGACCAGCTCGTCTCGTTATCAAATAACATAAAAAGAAAAAATATATATATTCAATGAATAATTGTAGTGTAGGTATGGGATTTTTAGTATATGACACTGAGTATATGATAGTGAAAATCCCATACCTGAAGATTTAGTAGAAGACACGGCCTCACTCTGAAGTCTATAATCTGTATAAAGTGTAATGCGTACATTATAAATACGTAAGTATGTCTGTTGGTTGGTGCGTCTTTTACGCAGCAACGGAGCAACGGATCGACGTGATTTTTCAGTATAGCTTATAGACCGGAGAGTAATATTAAGCTATTTCATACACAGAAAAAATCTATGGGAAACAGCGGGCCGCAGCTAGTTCTATACATACAGGATGTAAAATTACAATAGACGCAAAAAACATTTTTTTTACTCACTATTCTTATCTTATACCATCTGTATATTCACCTCCTGAAAAATTGATACCGTTCACATATACACATTGTATAATCAAAAACTCCTAACGCCAACTACTTCTAAAGTAACGTTTCATTAATTCCAGAAACATCCCACACGACGAGCTGCCTCTAAAGCTCTCCACAGACGAGCCCCTCCAGCTGGGCCCCCCGCCCCGCACCTGTTACCCTCTGGTGGTCATCCTCGCGCGGGATGTCAGAGACACCGGAGAACTGCGCCCAGATGATACGGTAAGTTGCTGTAATACAAGGCTGAAGGGTCCTTGAGCATCGCCGTAGAGTTACGACCCTATCGGTTTTTATTGGATACATTATTTCAGTCAACTTTAGAATGATGGGTGATGGGAATTAGATCGTTATTTTTTTATGCTATTTGGCAACGAGACGAGCTGGTCGTTTGCCTGATGGTAAGCATAACACCGCGGCCCATAACAATTGCATTGCCACTCTGAACTTTGAAACACAAAGGCCTGCGCGGCACTGCAGTGCGCTCGTTACCCTCCATTAGGTGTTAAGTCTCATAAGCCCAGTAATTTCACTGGCTACTCTGCTCATCAAACCGGAACGCTTGCTTGCACTGCTTGGCGGCAGACTTCACTCACAAAGCGGTAGTAACAACCAAGACGGACACTCGCAGAAGAGTTAGTCCTACCTCTAAATCCCCAATCGCTTACTATCATCGGACGACCAGCTTAATGACATCGATACGTGGTAGATATCCCACCTTCACGCACGAAGCATTTTGCTTCAATATTTATTATCCATACCGAGAAGTGGAACTCCTTGCCTGAGTATTGTTGATATTAAGATTGAGTTCTTTGGCCTGAATATGCATGTGTTTCTGGGCTCATACAAGGCGCGAATAGGTATAAGGTATGTTCTACGCAAGCGTGCGCTTGATCGCCGACCGCATGTTCACTTACCAGCAGTGAGGTAATAGTCAAACGTAAGCCTATTAAAAAAAAAATTTAATCTCCTTAAAGTTTAAACTTGTGCTGATGATACAATCAACTAATTAATCTTGTAACATTAATTTTGGGTATTTTATATTTTACAGTGCCAAGAACCTTGTTATCAGTTTTTTGATCATTGTTTTTATTCATGTATTCAATTAAAAGGGTTCATGAAAATTACATTAATTAATTACATAAGAACAATAAAATTTAAAAAAAAAATTAAATGATGCATGTATCAAAAGAATAATGAATGAAATAAAAACATATAGGTAATTACAAATGAAATATATACGGTGATGTATTCGTAGCCTGACCAAAAGAGAGCCTTAACTAGTAGCCTGACTAAGTATAGGTGGTACCCATCGAGGTACTAACCCCAAGAGCTGAAATACTGTACTATCCGATCTCACAAAAATGTATTGATTTTGCTATTAATAATATGAGCGCACGGGGAATCGGCGCAAGGCGGTGGCTTAACCAATCAGCGGCGCAAGTACGGATCTATTCGGGTCGATAAAATTCGATAAAATTGACAGTTCAAATCGATAAGGTGGGATTTATCGAGCCACGAAACAATCGACAAAAGTTATCGAAAAGCTAGGTTGAATCCAAAGAGAATATAGAGCTACTACAATACTTTACGATCAGACTTCGGTACTCGCAACATTCGATAAATTTGTCGTGTTTTTCGGTTCGACAAATTTATCGAACCGACTTCCGTACTCGCGCCGCAGAGCGCATTATGTCTAGGCAAAAATGGTGGAATTTATTTCGTGCAAACCACACGTCACTGCACCGCTTGAGGTTAGTATCGTACCTAGCCAAGCTAAAACTACCTTCAAGATGAAATCTGACGCCTAGCACCAAACGGTTTGTTATAGCAAGTTGTTGGATATGCAACATACATACAGAACCCGTAATACATACATAGATAGATAACTCTTTATTGTACACCAACATAATACAAAAGTGAACATAACTAAATAAGGTATATTAAGTACAATGGGCGGTCTTATCGCTAAATAGCGATCTCTTCCAGACAACCTTTGGATGGAGAGGAATTAAGAAAGGGTACACGACGGTGGTGTATTAATTTAGTTTATAAAATTATCTAATAAACAACATAAACACACATATTTCGTCTTGTATATTTTCCAGGTGGCGCTAGTGAGCGTGGTGCACATCCGAGACGAGCAGTGCACTCTGCCGAGCGGCATCATAGCACAGTACCTGAAGCAGGCCAACGGACACCTGTCCTGTTTGAAGGTGAGTCAATAGCATTTCTTTGGGTGGTCATTCACTGTGATAATCTAGCAAATCGTCACTCATCAGTTAATTCTTGTATCAACCCAGCTCCGGGTTCAAAAGAATAGGGCTTTGGTATCCCCTGCCTGTCGTAAAAGGCTACTAAAAGGGGACATTTTGGGCTTGTGGGAGATGGGGCTCTAACTACCCAACCAAACAAGCTCTGTTCTGTAGTTTTCTCGCGATCAAAAGGGTAAGCGCCGCTAATTTCACGGCGCTTACGCGTTTTGTTCAAGGAAGGACTGGGATAGTTGCGGTCCATTGAAGTGTGGCGTAAAATATGCCTTTGCGGCGTCGACTCTATTATCTCTGTGCTAGCGACGCTGTCAACTGAACAGATGAGGAGTGTCTGTTCAAAAGGTTACATTTACACTTTTTAAAATTTTTCAGAAATCGAATAAAACGGATGGAACTGAAGATTTAGAGGATGAATAAAAGAAAAAAAAATATTTTATTTTAGGTAAATGTAACGTTTTGAACAGACGCTCCTCAGATAAGATTGGTACTGGAGTTTTGTAGACTCATATCGGTTGGTCGTGTGTTGCAGCAACTGTACGTGACGGGGGAGTGCGGGGGCAGCGAGGGGTACACGGCGGGCGCGGGCGGGGAGGAGGCGCTGTGCTGCGTGTGCACCGCGCAGCCGCTGTCGCGCGCGCTGCTGCCGTGCCGCCACGCCTGCCTCTGCGCGCGCTGTCTACGTAACTATTTCTTTTATATACTAGCTGTGCCCCGCGGCTTCGCTCACGTAGCCTAAGTTACTCCTTATATCATCAGCTATCTGCCAGTGAAAGTCCCGTCGAAATCGGTCCAGCCGTTTCGGAGATTACCCGGAACAAACAGACAGATATGAAAAAATTGTGTTTTTGTTATATAGGTACCGTATATACTTTCATATGCATTTAGTAAAAAGCTGCTATTTTGACATTACAAACAGACATTTCAACTTTATTTATTTGTATAGATTACAAACAGACATTGCTACTTTATTTATTTGTATAGATTACAAACAGACATTTCAACTTTATATATTTGTATAGATATAGATTAAGCAGCGTGAGCACTTGTTAAATTAAAATTGTAAAAAAAATGTTTGAAAATAAAAAATACCGTTGAGCTACTTACCCCCCCCCCCCCCCCCCCCCCTTCTTCTCGATCGATGGTATAACTACAGAAACAGCCACTTAGAGTCATTTAAGTTTCATGAGCGCTCTCTCGGGCTCAAGTGAATTAAGATTTTCTTTATTTGAATTCAAAACTCGCCCATTGCTATAACTCAGTCGCTGGTTTAGCATCTAGTAGTCAATCCGACCGACTGTCACCCCCTCATTGCTATTCACAATGCGCCGGCGCATCCGATCGAGTCGATCTCTGCCAATGTCGGAGCCTTGCAGATGTGGCCTTTGATGAATGGGCCTACGGTACGTGAGCGGAATGCAGTGCGGTTATATAACTACTTAACTGGCCTGGATTATGAGATGGTACATACTACATACATGTATCGAATACTACTAGCTCTTCTGCGAGTGTCCGTCTGGGTTGGTATCACCGATTTGCTCGTGAAGTCTGCCGCCAAGCAGTAATGTGCAAGCATTACTGTGTCCCAGTTTGATGAGCAGAGTATCCAGTGAAATTACTGGTCTTATGAGACTTAATACCTAATGTCTCAAGGTAACGAGCGCACTGCAGTGCCGCGCACGCCTTTGTTTCAAAGTTCTGAGTGGCGCTGCGATTGTTAGAGCCGGCTTTATGCTTACCTTTAGGCAAAAGTGCACCAGCTCGTCTCGTTATCAAATAGTCTACTTTAAAGAAACTTTTTTTTTTACTATTTGATAATTATTAACTACGTCGTTGTTTATAATTTTCCAGCGAAAATAGACAAGTGTCCGATCTGCCGGTCGGTGATCACAAGCTACTTCTGCATCCGCAACGAGGAGGAACCGCTCTCAGAGCTGAAGCAGCAGCGGTTCCCCTTCAACCGGCGGCTGTTCAACCTGTTCCACTACCATTGAAACGGGGGTGAGACTTGATACCTAATTATCAGGGTAAGGGGTCGTCCATTAACTTCGTGAGGTGTTTAGGGGGGGAGGGGGTCAAGCCGAATCTCACCAAATCTTACATGGGGGAAAGGGGGGTCTCAGCAAATATCACGTCATGTAAAATTGCTAGATAATTTTTAAATTCAGTAAAATATGTTTCTCCACTAAAATACTCGACGAACGCTGCGACGCACGGCAATGACAGCAGACGGCAGATTAACGTATTTGCACTAAAAACACGTATTTTGTGGAATCTCACGTGAGATTAGGGGGGAGGGGGTCGAGCCAAATCTCACGACATCGAGTGGGCAGAGGGGGTCCAAAAATTGCTAAAATCGCCTCACGTAATTAATGGACGCCCCCTAACGAGCGCAATGCAGTGCCACGCAGGCCTTTGTGTTTCAAAGTTCTGAATGGCACTGCAATGGGGAGGCACAGGCAAATCTATCGCTGATGCTTGTTAATGATATTTATTTATCAACAACGACCTATTTCTAATTATAACTTATCGAACTGTCAATTTATCGATTGCTATGGATCGCAAAGTTCCGTACTTGCGCCACAGCTATGATAACGTACCGTCTAATGTCACTATAAATGACTGTTACTTATGGTTTCATGATGAAAATCTGTATAATTTGACTGTGCGACCGCTGACTGACTGTGATGATAGTATTTCCATGGAAAGCCATCAGTAAGTGACTGACGGATTTCCATCAATAATGAACAACCGTGTAATGGTTACCATAAAGTGCGCTTGCACTAGTTACACAGCTGAAGATTTTCATCTGGATAATTACTAATTCAATGCATTTATTCACTTCATTTGTAACAGAATAGAATACACCAAAACATAAAGCCGGTCCCAGACATGTGCGCAAATACGCATATTAATTATACCTACGTCGTGGCACAAGTTGCAAGCATTTGAACACACATGCGAATGCAAATGTTTGCGAAGCAAGCCTGGCAACTAAGTTTATTTGTGACTAGCTGCTGCCCGCGGATTCACCCGCGCGGAGTTATTGGATTTCATGGTTTTTATTTTTTGCGCGGAACCCTAATTCTTTTTCTAAATTAAAAGTAGGCTTATAACCCTAATTCTTTTCTAAATTAAAAGTAGGCTTAGTTATTCCTTATAACATCAACTATCTGCCAGTGAAAGTCCCGTCAAAATCGGCCCAGCCGTTTCGGAGATTACCCGGAACAAACAGACAGACAGACAAAAATTTAAAAAATGGTTGGTTTGTTATACGTACCGTATATAGTTTTATATGCATTTGGTAAAAAGCTGTTATTTTGATATTACAAACATACACTTCAATTTTATTTATTTGTATAGACAATATCTATGTTTTGAAAAAATTTAGACAAATCTTTGCGCAAATGTCTGGCGCCGACCTACCACATTGTAATTATGTCATTTATATACTATGTGAAATGTTACATTGTGTAAAAATTTAATTAATAAATCTTAATTACAAAAATCTCATTTTCAGATCGCGCATCGTGCAAATGGAAATTGAAAAAATAAACGAAAGAGGACATTAAAAAAATTCACAGTGAGACATAATGTTTAGTTTATATTATTTTAATCTAATAAAAAAAAAACACGTAGTCACGTTTCTAATAATAAATAAATAAAAAGTGAGTGCATGCAAGTGACGTCAAGTTATATTTCTTGTGATTTAGCGTAATTATTAAAAGACAATGTGCTGATGCAAACGTCGATTTGCACCTAACGAGTGATGCCCGGAAAGTATCATTGTGCATCTATTTGATTTATTCTGGAGTCTTTTATGCCCGAATTTTGATAGGCATTAGTGGAGACGTAGCCAACACTAAGAGGCCTTTTTTAACCGACTTCCAAAAAAGGAGACGGTTATCAATTCGGTGGGTATTTTATTTTTGTTTGTGACCTCATATCTGACATTTATAAACCGATTTGGAAAATTATTTTTTTTATTTGAAAGGATATACTTACAGATGGGTCCCATAGAAATTTCATCAAAATCGTCTCAGTAGTTTGTTGAAGTCGGTTCGTCGCTTTTTTAAAGAAATTTTTTACTTTTTTTGTTGTTTTACATTATTAAATTTCTTATTAAAATATTTCTTTAAAATACAATCAATGTTATACAAAACGTAGAATGCTGTCAATAGCAGGTTATGCAGGGCCTACGCTACCGGTGGTTAGGCCTGCAAAGTGGGGAACCCCCTAACAATACGCGACGTGTCAAGGAGTAGTACTACGGCCTATTGCATCCGACCCTTGATTCAATCATCTAGCGAGAGTCTGCCATACATCTTATTATGCACAATTACCCTTTTTATTTCATTCTCGGGCCTTTGACAGCCCGGACCTTTGGCTTTAATGGTGCCGTAGCCAACACTAAGAGGCCCCTTATTATTGCTGTTATAAACAAGCCAAAGGGCCTATTGAGCAGTGGGTGGAGAATGGTTGAAAAGGAAGAAGCAGGCGTAACACGAACGACTTGGACGCCTCGTTTCGTTATCAGGGCCGAATTATCCATAAGGAACAGTAGGCAACTGCCTAGGGGCCCAGCACCAACTGGGGCCCCGCACCCCGGGAAAAAAATAAAAACGTTTCTGCGAGTGAAAATTAAATTTGAAGATTTGTGTGTAACAAACCCTCAATGACAATTATTATTAATATTGCGTTGTTTTTTTATATTATATCGTCATATTTCAGAACGCATTTTAAATTATTATAGCATAATATGATTATGGTTAGAAAAGGGGGCCCGAGACGTGCATTGCCTATGGGCCCCGACATGGTTAATCCGGCCCAGCTCGTAATCAGGGGCGTATTTACCCTAGGGCCAAAAGGGCCATGGCCCGGGGCGGCAGGCTGCTAGGGGCGGTGCAAGCAGAAGAAATTTAAAAAAGACTACCGAACTAAGGCTCTTATTAATGAACAGTGTTTAACTGTGTTTTGTGTCTTTCGATTCAGATTAAAATTGTCAAAAAAAAAAGGGCGGCCGGGCCTGCAGGCCCAGGGCGCTGAATCCTAAAATACGCCACTGCTCGTAATACAATGTTTTTATTACAAACCTGCTCTATTATTCTCCTCTGCTTGGAAATAGATTTTCTTTATGTTCTTCCAGAAGTCTCGCATAACAAATAATAATACTTATCATAACTTTCCGGGCTAATTGATGTTACGTGCGATACGACAAACTACCTACAATTAAATTCTGACTGTAATTTCAATTCTAGTGTAGTTAAATAACATAAGTGTGGGTGCAAATATGGAACTGTGATATAAGAGATGCTTTGTGAAACCGCTACTTGTATATATTAGGATAAATAAGCGTTTATGTTTGTTTGGATGGCGTGGGGCGCAATATCTTTGCCGGTAGATCACTTAGATCTACCGCTTTGCTCGTGAAGTCTGCCGCCAAGCAGTAGTGTGCAAGCATTACTGTGTTCCGGTATGATGAGCAGAGTAGCCAGTGAAATTACTGGGCTTATGAGACTTAATACCTAATGTCTCAGGGTAACGAGCGCACTGCAGTCCCGCGCAGGCCTTTGTGTTTCAAACTTTCAAAGTTCTGGGTGGCACTGCAATTGTTATGGGCCGGCGTTATGCTTACCATCAGGCAAACGACCAGCTCGTCTCGTTACCAAATTAAAAAAAAAAACTTCAATATGAGGGTAGTTACATTTTGGCTGTCCAGTCGTTTAGAAATTACGTTTCGTTTTACACAAGTCAATATTCAATAAAAGTAAGTGTATGAAACTTATTATATCTCAAGGTGACGAGTACAATGCAGTGCCGCGCAGACCTTTGTTTTCAAGGCTCCGTGTGGCACTGCTACTGCTATCAGGCAAATCTCATCACGTTACTTTAGAGAAAAAAGATTACTATAGCCATATGCCAAGATATGGTATCTTCATATACCACTATGATATTTGTGCATTTTTTTGCTATTGGGTAATAAGACAAGCTGGTCTTTTGCCTGATGGATGAATATACTTATTTTTCTATGATGCAAAAGCAAAGATATTGGGTCATCAAGCCTTTGAGTATACTGAATTTTAGTAGAAAATGAGTGTTAGATTTTGATAATGTCAGATTGTTACCAGATAGAAGACCCTCAACTTCGGACTCCAATAGAAAGAGACACACGCTTGTGTAGCTAGTTGCGTCTCTGTTTATTTGAAAAATATATCGCTAACTTTGGTGGCCAACCACCGCGACAAGGCAAAATATAGGAAGTTTCATGCCAACTTTGCTGCTGGTGGTGGCGATGGTGTCACTCTCTCTTTCTAAATAAGAACACGAGAAAGGGAGGGAATATACTTTAGACCTGCCAAATTAATCCACTTGCTTAGTAGTCAAGATTGTAGGTCTTTTTACACAACACTTGCACAACAGCGAATTCAGAGGACCCATTTAAGTTCGGCTTATTCTATATTACCTGAGTAATTACCTAAGTTGTCTCAAACGTTGCCTTGTCCGGTGGCACTAAACTTAGATATTCCGAAAATATATCCTAAAATTAAAAAAAAAATACGCATTAGATTATGAATTTGTAGATTGTTAACAAAATATTTTTGTATGATCCACTTGTTTAGTGACATTATTTTAATGTAGTCTTCCATTTAGTACCCTAAATTAGATCTCATTGTTTGAAAACTAAATAAAATAATAATGCGACTCTGTAATACATAGACCATAGACAAAAGGCGGGATTCAAATGTCATATTCATTTGTATTGAAGTTATTCTTAAAAGTTTATGACACAAGCCTTTAAATTTTAAAAAAGATACAATTAGATTGGAGAAATTCTAACACAGCGAAATTTGAACAAACAACCATTCCACCTTGGTTGGACCTTTGCATATTTGCCAGCTTCCGTTCCGTTCTGAATTTTCATTTCCGTACTTACATATTTTTTCCCCTGAAACTAACTTCAGATATCGTGAACAGCGCTTCGAGCAATTACAAAGAGACAGCGAACTCGAGCGTACAGAGTGAAAGAGACAGACGCCGGCTGTCGCTAACTTCAGAAATGCATCTGTTGCTCACAGTTGAATCCCGTTTCTTGTCTTTGTTCACACTAACTTAATGTATTCACCATATTATAATTATATTTAAAAAAAACTTAGCTCTGAATCAACAAATAAAAAAAAATGAAATTTAATTAACTAAATTAAAATACCTAGCGATATTTTGCCGTCCACATTCGCAATAAATAGACTATCATCGACTCCTCACACGTCAAAATCAATGTCAATATATTTTAGGCTTCTTATTATTTTAGTAACATAGAAGAGAACTGTCTAGAAGGTGTAGGTACAGCGGCGCAAGTACGGATCTATTCGGGTCGATAAAATTGACAGTTCAAATTGATAAAGTGGGTTTTATCGATTTGAACTGTCAATTTTATCGACCGAAAAGATCTGTACTTGCGCCGCAGATATCTGATTATTTTTAGCTGCCTCTTGAAGTAACCTTTTTTGTTGTTTGTAATAAATGTACGTATAGTGCAAATTTTCTTACTTGTCCAATAATGTAAAAAAACTCGGCGGATGCCAACCAATGACACCAATAGTCAAGTTTGTGTACATTATTGGACAACTAAGAGAATCTCCACCATATAAAACTTAAGTGATGCATAGCATATTTTTCCACGCCCACATTATAGTTTTCTTGTTATTCTAAGAGCTATCTCAAGCCTTTGATTAGTTTAAATCGGAAACTGCGGCGCAAGTACGGAGGTCGGTTCGATAAATTTGTCGAATCAAAAACCTGAAAAATTTATCGAATGTTGCGAGTACTGAAGTCTGATCGTAAAGTATTGTAGTAGCTCTATATTCTCTTTGGATTCGACCTAGCTATTCGATATCTTTTGTCGATTGTATGGAGGCTCGATAAATTTTATGAAAAGTCGATAAAACTCTCTTTGAACGATCGATTTGAACTTCTGTCAATTTTATCGATCGATAAGATCCGTACTTGCGCTGCTGATCTAAAGTACAGTATTGTAACTAGCGAAAGAATACTTGAGATAGCTATTAGAGGTGATATCGAGTTATATCATCAGGACAAAAGTAGATGGTGAGGTATAATAAATACTAAGGAGCCTAAAATATATATTTGCTTTGATTGGTTTAGCATAAATTGTTCTCAAATTAGGACTGCCATTAGAAAAGAAACCTATGGGGCAGCTTAGACGCTCATGCAAACGTACCTTTGCTTGTCAGAATAACAACGCTTTTGCGTCAAGCGCGGATTTCGTGACTCGAAATGCGCGCTTGACGCAAAAGCGTTGTTATTCTGACAAGCCACCAAACGTACGTTTGCTTGAGCGTCTAAGCTGCCCCTATGAATGAGGCTAAAATTAGTTTCGGTTGTAGCTAATCGTTTGGAGGTAAAGATTGTATATTTTGTTTAGGATAATGTAAGAAATTCTGAAATAAACGTAAGAATTGCCAAAGTGTACTGTTGTTTGATTCTGATACCTTAATTCTATGCCAGACTCGCAGCGCAGCATTGGTATTATTTATTGTTGTATTGTAGGGTAGTTTCTCGTGGTCTAGGACTGAAATGTGTTTTTGGCGTCGAGACATGGTTCTGCAGAGTGATTTTAATTCACTCGGAATGTTTCCGAAAGCGACTGTTTCTGTTCGTTTATATCTCGGAATCGCATCCCGACAGAGAAATATTGTCGGGACTAAGTATATCGGTGTTTATGCAGCTGAGTTGTCGAATCTAAACGGGAAATTTCTCTGACGGAATGCGATTCCTAAATATAAACAATCAAGTCTGTCGGTTCCGCCTGGGATATGATTCCGAGTTAATTAAAATAACCGTGCTGGTCCACGCTGCAACGGATCGATGCGATCAAAATCGCTTTTGTTGCATAGAAGTAATTTATAGATTGGAGAGTATGTAAGGTGACTGGACCACGTCAAAATTCAAACAAAACATCCTTTAAAATACCTTTATTTCACTTAACCTAAACCTAACCTTGTGTTATAGGACTAACTCTTGTGCGAGTGTCCGTCTGGGTTGTTACCACCGCTTTGCTCGTGAAGTTTGCCGCCAAGCAGTAGTGTGCAAGCATTACTGTGTCTCGGTTTGATGAGCAGAGTAGCAGTGAAATTACTGGGCTTGTGAAACTTAATACCTAATGTCTCAGGGTAACGCACAGGCCTTTGTGCACAGGCATTTCTGAGTGGCACTGCAATTGTTATGGGCCGGCGTTATGCTTACCATCAGGCAAACGACCGGCTCGTCTCGTTACCAAATAACATAATGAAAAAAAAGTTAAACATGTTCACTGTTCTCCTTCTGCCGGTCAGCGTACAACTGCGAGCTCCTCACCGCACAGTACAAACTGAACAGTAGATGCAGCGCTTGTATCCTATCTGTCACAGTATCTCCACAGATGGGTATGTCAAAGATGCCGCACACCAGCGCAGCGTATTCTGAAAGAGTGCAGTCGAGGCTTGAGGGCGGGAAACCGACCTCGTTGAGGGTATCCTCCATGGATTCCGGCCATTCTTCCATGAGGCTGTCGATGTCTGGCATATTGCTAGAAAGAAAAAAACACGCTGCTTTTTTTTGTAGATTCTGTAGGCGTGAGTGGAAAGTACTACGGACAGCAACAACAATAATCCTTTTTTTCTAGTATCTAATGTAAACAATGGCGGATCACTAACCAATGTCCTAATAATAGTAATCGGATCGCCAATGACATAAATCGTAATTTGAATTCTGTCATTAGTTGGTGATCTGCCGTATTGGTTACATTATTACACTTTAAAACACGTATCTTAATCAATAAGATTATTTAATCTTAATAATTAAGATTATGAAATAATAATTATTAAGATTAATTATATTGGTTACATTATTACACTTTAAAACACGTATCTTAATCAATAAGATTATTTAATCTTAATAATTAAGATTATGAAATAATAATTATTAAGATTAATTAATCTTAATAACTACGATTAATTAATCTTTATTATTTCTTATCTATAGCTAATTATCTAACCAAAGCTTCCCGCTACATACCTAAATATGGCTACAGGCTGACCGGATACAGGGTGGCCGGAGGGACCTAGTGCGGGGACTGTTGATCTCTGTATATTTTTTTTTTGGTAAATGAACTTGTTACTTGTACTACCTACACTGTTTTTGTAATTTACAACTGTGGTTTCAAAACTCAGTAATTGCCTCAGTACCTCGTGTAGGTGACAGTCGGCGCTGGCTTTGACAGGTGCAGTTCGCTGACATCTTTAATCCAACGCTCGATCGCTTTGCCATTCTTTTCAGCATTCTCTATTTTTTTCGTGAGCTGAAAAAAAAATAGTTATTTAGCGCCAGGGTCCTATATATGAGATCTGTGCCAATATGCATATGGTGAGCGCTGCGCTGGTTGCTTGCCTAGTCGAGGAGCGAGTGTTTGATAATGGTGTGTGAGGGATCCAATAAAAATTTAATTGGAAACTTCAAATCACTGAATTTAGGTTTGTTACAATACTAATTACATTACATAGTTTATGCTTTATACCCTTAATATTTCGCGGCCAATATATGGGCACGTAGATTCGCGAGGGAGGAAAAGGGACGACTGACGTCACGTCGCTCAGTATGCGGCAAGCAAAGTCCAATGCACTGTGTCACCACAGTTAGGCGTCTAATTACTTTGAACCTTTAAACAGTAGGTAGCGTAGTATCAAGAGAGCGGGCTCTCCGCCCAAGATCGCCAACGACCGGAACACTTACCACTGTGGACTTGGCGCTGGTGCTCTTCGACAGGGCTCGGAGCTGAAGATGCAGCAACGCTGAATCGCTCTGCTCTGCCGCCGGCTCGTCCAGCAACGTTAGACCTGGAATATTGAGCTATCATTATTATGAGACATAATATTAGTTTCTTTTCTCACCCAGGTTGTCGAGGTGTTCGAGCACTGTGTTCGCGAGCGCGGCGGCGCGCACGTTGCAGGCCGGCGTGGTGACCTTGAGGAACGCGTCCGTGTCGCCGACGTAACATATTCTCACCCAGGTTGTCGAGGTGTTCGAGCACTGTGTCCGCGAGTGCGGCGGCGCGCACGTTGCAGGCCGGCGTGGTGACCTTGAGGAACGCGTCCGTGTCGCCGACGTAACATATTCTCACCCAGGTTGTCGAGGTGTTCGAGCACTGTGTCCGCGAGTGCGGCGGCGCGCACGTTGCAGGCCGGCGTGGTGACCTTGAGGAACGCGTCCGTGTCGCCGACGTAACATATTCTCACCCAGGTTGTCGAGGTGTTCGAGCACTGTGTCCGCGAGTGCGGCGGCGCGCACGTTGCAGGCCGGCGTGGTGACCTTGAGGAACGCGTCTGTGTCGCCGACGCCCGGCACGTATTCCGGCACGAACGGCTGCAGCTTGAACTCGATGTCAATCTTCTGCGGGGTGTACCTGGAATACGGAAATGAGGGATACACTTGTGAATGTGTGCGTAGACTTACCTTCATATAACACATCCACACTAACGCTAAGATTCAGAGACAAGTCTAGGGCTGAGATTCAGAGAAGAATCTAAGCGTAGAGTCACGCTTCCATACGTCAAAATTCTATAGGTACAGTTTTGACATATGGAAGCCAAAATCTACGCTTAGAATCGTCTCTGAATCTTAGCCTTAGAGTGGACTCATGCTTCCAATCTTCACTTTCTCTTAATCTTAGCATAAGATTCATACTCCCATACTGCACAGTGTCGTTTGTTACCTAAACATATGTATGTAAAAACAACAATCCAAAACAGTATGTACCTATGCTAGGAACTTTTTTTTTAACTCTTGATAGCATTTTACAACCTGAAGTATTAATAGTTAAATGCCTGAAGTGACGATGTGGTCGAAGGTGAACACGCTGAACTTAGAATGTAATTTCAAACGTGTAGATTCAAATTCAACTTCAAAATGCTTTATTCATATAGGCCCCAAGGGGGCACTCATGTAAGTTAAAATAAATGTCTGTAACGAGGCATAGTTCTAATCTAGGTTTGACAAAGGCATAGCCTATTTACATAGTACCTAGTCCTAGTCAAATACTACTTATAACCAATTGAGTACAAACATATTAAAAAAGTAAAAGATCTGAGGGCCAAGCACGCTAAACAATTGAAATTGGGATGGCAGTGGTGTCATTATCTATCACAACTTCAAATTATGCCATAAGTCGGTAATATCTGTCAACTATGTTGTTATTGACGGAGGGAAATTGATATCATAATGATTTACCAAACTGCCAGATTAGCGTAATGGTGATGGCCGGACACCATTGTGGCTACTTAGCGCTTTAACAAAAGTGTCAGTTGTCGTCACAATGAACGCAAACCATTATTATTTTGACCATCGTGGTTTAGTGTGCTTGGGCCCCTGAAAGATTATACTAACCCAAATCAATGCAACGCAACATTAATCAACGTTTAAACTACCTACCCGTGCTGTTAAACCCCTCAATCGGTTTACGTGCATACAGATATCACGAAACGTTACAAAAGAAACAGAACCGTACACGTAACAGCATCGTTTGTGACTGACGTCGCGTGACAATGCTATATTAGCAACTAACGCCGTCTCCACACGGGATTTTAACCTCAAATTTCGCTTTTTTTATAGTTTTAGTTTCGTTTTTGTCTGCTAAGATGAAAGAGGTCATCATCGACTCAAGCACTCTCAAAATAAGCTTTAAAAGACTGAAAATAGATCCTAAAATCCAAATTCATCGCCTCTTTACCATAATAATAAAGAAACAACAGCTTTAATTGCCAAATTATAAGGACCAAATTACAGTGTCTTCTCACGAGCCTTGATGAAATTAGAGCTATGCAATCATTCAAAATTAAACTCTATTTCTGTAACAACAAGGCCTTCTATAACAATTCTAACGGTCGCTTAAAGCAAGGTTGGATGTGGGATGCCACCCACAATCCTGCCACTACTGTCGATGAACTGATAGTTAAATGGAACAGAGTATGAATTCAGATTTCAGATTGCAGTAGGTTTATAGATAGAGTATAAATTCATCACCAGTTTACGGGAACAACAAACTGGAAAATATTCGTAACACTAGCTTCGGCCCGCGGTCTCACCCACGTTCCCGTACGTTTTTCCAGGATAAAAACTGGCCTTTGTTACACTCTCCGGTCCATAAACTATATCTATGCCAAAAATCACGTCAAACTGCTCCGACCCTGCGTGAAAGAAGAACAACTCAAGCGCAACTGACCAACAAACACACAATTATTATTATAGTGGTAAGTAGTTACGGATAACCTGAAACTTAACCGCAAAGCACCACAGTTCTCCAGTTTCTTTTCCTCACTTGAAAGCCAGTTCTCATTCTACCTATGCGTGGTATGCTACCACCTATGAAAACATCATCAGTTTAATCATTTCAAGTGAGCGGCACCTTGCGTTGGCACCGCCTCGGGGTCATACCATACACTCCTTCAGCTGGTACGACTACAGCAGCTCAGCGAACGTTTATATATTAGATCCTTTCCCCTAAAAATAAGACTACTCACTAACTCACACTCACTAAACAAACACCTTTTTAACATAGATGTTCCCAACAGCCCACTATGCAGGGGATGCATGGAGGCGGAAGAAACGGCCAAGCATGTGCTGATGGAGTGCACGAGCTTGGCGTCTCAACGAACATTGTTCCTCGGGTCACCGGGAACATTCCGGGAAGCCTGCACCGGCGTCAGCGAGCTGCTGGCCTTCCTGGCGGACATCGGGTGGTTGGAATAACGCGCATCACTCGCTCACGCAAAAAGGGCCGATAAACGGCCTAGTTGCGGAAAAGAGCCTGCGCACCAAGTACCAAGTAAGAATACTCACTTCATGATGTATTGGAATATGTTCTCCATTTCAGGCGGCACTTTCAGATCTTGGTAGTTCTTGGGGTCGTATGCTCCTTCAGCGGGGATGACGACACCGGGGCCCCGTCTCCGGCCACTGCCAGCCACTGCGCCGATCTCCGGCTCCACATCACCGCTGTCCGTTTCTGTAATGATGATGATGATTATTATTATAGTTACTTTAAAAACATTAACCGTCTTATTACAATAAACAACTATTAGCCGCCTATTTACCCAGACAGTGTCTAAAGATAAACGTCTAAAATTATTAGAAATTCAACAGAATGGAGTTAGATTACGGTTCTGTGGTTCCTTATATTTAAACAGGCGATTAAGGCACGTCTAGGAGTTAAACACTGTAAGATATGTTTAGGGTGTCTTTAATTTTTTTGTGATAAGACCGCTAGATTTACACTATAACCGTCTTATTATGTTGTGTATCTCATCTTCTCCATTGTAGCTCTTGCTGGTTCCTATATAAACACAACAGGAATTCTTTATTTAGATTTTAGGACCAGCTACCTTGTCAGCTAACAATCTCGTGTTCGTTTTCAATACCAGACCGATTAAAACCAGCGGTCACTAGTCTTCGTGTGGAAGGAGTTGTCAATAGTTTTCGCTTCTTTTCGTTTCGTAAGAGCTTATTTCTTTAATAACCAGCGAAAATTCTAGACTATTCCTTCCACACGAAGACTAGTGACCGCTGGTTTTAATCGGTCTGGTATTGAAAACGAACACGAGATTGTTAGCTGATAAGGCAGCTGCTCTATAGACCGAATATGTAAGAAGATACCTAAGGCAGATGTGTTATCAAAGAATTATTACATTACGTAGGTGCCTTACATCTAAGTATATATTCGTGCCTTCAAACTAAGTATTGAGATAAATCTGTTTAAACGCTAGATTCTTAGATTAGATAGAACGCCGAGTTTCATTTTGTAAACAAACTAAATACTAAGGCAAGTTTTGTTTTGATGTAGGCACTATGCATAATGCACCTACCTGTACCTACTACTTGTACTATTATTTATTCTGTGCCTATATACCAAGCCGAATCTGTCCATTCGATAGATAAAATCGATTTCTCACCCGAATTCGAAGAGTCTTCTCTTTTGACAGTCTTGATAGGAGCCTTGGGCTTCAGGCTGGGCTCTTTTGGAAGAGGCTTGGGAAGAAGCTCCAGCGACTTCTCTGTTGGCGGCAGAGACTTGCGATCTGGCGACTAATTGATTAAAATCTTGTACATTAAATATCTCAAATAAAGCTCGTCAAATAGACTATCATCACCAACCATAGGTACCTACCAAAATAGAAATCCTATCACGTCTATCAAATAACTGTTTTTTTTTATGTTATTAGGTAACTAGACGAGCTGGTCGTTTGCCTGATGGTAAGCATAACGCCGGCCCATAACGATTGCAGTGCCACCCAGAACTTTGAAACACAAAGGCCCATCCAGAACTTTGAAACACAAAGGCCTGCGCGGCACTGCAGTGCGCTCGTTACCCTGAGACATTAGGTATTAAGTCTCATAAGCCCAGTAATTTCACTGGATACTCTGCTCATCAAACCGGAACACAATAATGCTTGCACATTACTGCTTGGCGGCAGACTTCACTCACAAAGCGGTGGTAACAACCCAGACGAACACTCGCAGAAGAGTTAGTCCTCCCACTAACAAAACTGTAACTGATTATCATCTTTTCCAACATAAAAAATACGACTGCCCTAGCCAGGGTCACTCGGGATCATGTAAGGATTCTAACGATACCACATATATCTAAATCTGTTCAGGCATTCAAAAGTTATGGTGGAACAAAGAAACTCGCATACAATACATACCTACATATATTAACCCCAAACACATTAAAATCCTTTTTTATGTGCTGCGTGTAATAAATATAACATCTAACCTAGCTACAAAAACAGTTGGATAATCTACAATCCAATGTAGGCCTATAGATAATCCAAATGTTCTAGCCCACTAGCAGTTGCAAGCGTACCCAGCATGCTGGCGGCATTGCCTCGTTGAACCGCAATGCTGATCCGTTGAGAAAAGTACCAGCATTTTGGTTACGCATCAATCAAACGCGTTTTTGTCATTGGTTAGCATATTCGTTTACATATAGACAAGAAAAAAAACACGAATCTTAGATTTATTAACACTAGAAATGTTATCTCAATACCACGTGTGCCGAGAGAAGTCACGCCTGCATGTTCTGTGCAAATTGGTATGTATACCTACCTCCTACCTAGAAGTAAGGTTCTTATCTTAGCGCAGAACATGATCTTACAAAGTTGGAACTACCTATCAACCCTGTCATTGCGGTCTGCGGCCGAAACGCGAACGCAGATGAAAAGGAAACAAGAACGGCCTAAGCGCCCCCTAACCATTTGCTCTAAGTATTCTATTCTGCGCCTTGACGTACCTAACCTACCATTATCCCCTGCCAATAGTGCCAATTGACAGTTTTAAACGCATGTGCATTGTGCAATGCGCATAGAAAGTCACTTCGATCCTAATATAGCAGATGGGAGTGCAAGCCAAAAAACGACATTGTAAGCAGCGCGGCCCCATATGAGGAACGAAGTGGTAGGTCAGAGTATAAATGATTACTACTAAATAGCTGTTACCTATGCAGTTACTAGTTCATACTTCGTAGGGTAATAACCTACATCTCTGGCAATTTTAATAATTCATTCGGTTCCGTTGTTTTACGTAGTTTGTACAGCAAACTTGGGAATCCCTTAAAATTCTAAAATCTTTGGTAATATACCTGGACTAGGCAGGTAGTTATGGTTCCCCCTAACCCTTCTATATTAGACTGAGAGGGCTTGCTCAGCTGAAACACATGGAACTTTCCAAGATGCTGAGTAAGACCACAGGTAGAGCCTAAGCTAGAGCTAAGATTATTTTTCCTTTGTATGACAGTAGTATTAAAGCCAAAATCGGCAACACTAGTTTTTATTTTAAATTATAAGTACCGTAGTTTTTAAAAACGCTGAATAGCGCTCCCCAAATTTGACTAGGTATCTACCTATTCATTGTTTACACGACTGCACAATAAAGGAGTGTATAATTATTATTGTATATGTGTTTAGGGTTGATGTATGTATAATACAATGTATGTAAGTTGCTTTATTCCACCCTATCTTGTAAATGCCTGAACCACAGACATACCGACGGGATGATACAGACAGACGAGATGATATCCCGAGTGACACTGGAGCTAGGGCAGTCGTGTTTTTTTATGTAACTTTTGTTACAATGACTTGTTTTCGACTATGTATTTCTCCTACTTGTACGTATGCACCTATATATAGAAACACACAATATCACTACATTATATTTTATTTTTGCTCGTTTTCATTAAGAAAACTGATTGACGTGTAATCCTACGATGATGTAGTATTTAATTAGTTACCTAGTAAGTATTCCAAGAAATTCTATTTTCGACTCACTAGCAAAACAATGCTGTGCTTGCTTTAAAAACAAACACGGGTTTATTGGCGCCCAAATTAATAACAAATTTATTACGAGTAGTAGTAATAGGAAAAATATATAATTTTGACTGGGTATTAGTCCAACTAATGTTGTTCAAAACGAAGCGATGTTTCAAACAAGAAATAAGTGCCCACATACACAAGCACAATATTCCAATACAATCCACAATATTCCAATACAACATACATTCCAAAACCGCTCGTGTGTGATGAATCTCAGATGGATTACGTGGTGTAGATATTAGAAATCCAAACGTTCCAGCTCATCGTTAGTGACCGACTCGACGATCTATTTCGCGCTCAGTAGGCAGTACTCGAGACGCAGAATGACCGAAAACAAGCGCGATGGTTCGCCCGGAATGGAGTGCCCGTCCGTGGCCTCGAAATTGGACCTCGTTCCAGTCAATCCACGACTCGCAAACAAACCATACGTAGACATACATAATACATAGACTGCTAAAAACATAATCCACCATATTCGCTTTGCCGTAGTCGGGTAAAAATAGATCGCCGATCACAGCGACATCTCTATCATGTATGGCACATAGACCGTGTTTTTTTGTCAACAAAATCTATCAAACATTCACTTATACACTTTATTTTTCTTTTGTGGCCATCATAAGAACACTAAATAACTACATTTGTTGAACTCAGAAAAGTACCAAAGGATTACTGGACGATGATAAGAAGTGAGAAGATACCCAGAACCACAGATCAATAACCCAGAACTCCAGAAGCATAGCATACTTGTACTATTTATCTATTCTGTGCCACAAGTAGGTACCTACCTAATAATAGATATAATTCATAATTCCTTTACCCGCGAGTTCTTCTCTCCTCAACACTATTTTTAGCGAATGAACTATAAATTAAACAAGCTTCCTCGTCCATTTACGGTATTATTGTAACGCGCCAAAGCAGGTGGCCGGCTATAATATCCCCACGAAGGATCGTAAAACCTAAACAATATGATTATCTATTCGTATCCAGACATAGCACGCATTCCTGCCATTGTGGCCGTTCATAAACGCATGAAATAAAGGCTTGCGGCACTTGCCCGAGCTTAGCAATTGTTGGTCTTGGAAAAAGAGATTTCAATCGTGTTGAATCGACACCAGCAGGCGTATCGTATTCTCAACTCAATCCGACAGATTTCCGTTCGGATCCAAATTCTTCGTCTCTGTCATCCTGAATGTAGATGACTGAGACGCATAATGTGGATCCGTACGGAAACCTGTCGGATGGAGTTGTGAATCTGCCGGCAGGATTTTAAGATTTCCGAACAAGTGCAGTGCATGGGGTGCGCCTCCCTAGGGGTGAGCAGGGCGCAGAGTAGTTTGAATGTACGAAAAAAAAAAATTTAACGCACAGATATATCGTCCAAGTTCCGTTCCAAGGTGTGATAGTGAAACGTGGTGGTGGTCGAAAGATGTACAGGATATGCAAGTGAAGTTCAGAGAATGGCAGTGTGGAACAAGGAATCGGCATTTTGAAAACAGTAAAGAAGAGTGAATACTGAATACGATGCACCTAAGAAGAAACCAGCTAAATAAATCTGTTTAGATGTGACAAGAGCGAAAGCACAGAATAGACAATAATATGAAACGTTAAGATACATCGGCCCGCCTTTACCAGCTCACTAAGAGTGGAGAAAGGAAGACGAGAGATGTTTCTAAAATAAAATATGTGTAGATGAGGTAGGAGAGGTCCTTTCGGAAGAAGGAAAAACAAAAGAAAGATGGAAGAACTACGTCGATGTCGCTGTATGGAAAAAATGACTGGGGTGGAGTTCTTGAGAAGGAACCAGTGAATGTAAGTCTAGTGAGAAAGGTGAGTGTGCATGCAGTGGAAAAGTCTATAAATGGAATAAAGAAAAGCGGAAGGGCCGGATGGAATACCTGCTGAAGTGCGGAAGCTGTTGCGGATGGATGGATGGGAGTGGTTAGCTTTGTTCTTCAACAGGTAAGTTGATGCAGGAAGAAACAGTATCCGACAAATGTTGTAACAGTACCTACGCTGGTGCTCATCTTTAAAAACAAGGGCTATGAGCTGGAATGCAGCAACCATAGAGGAATCAGGCAAATGTCACATAGTATGAAAGCATAGGTGAAAGTGATGGAATGGCGACTGAGAGAAGATAGTGAAATTTCACAAAACCAGTTCAGTCTTGGAACGACGGATGCCACCTTCGCTCACCGTCAACTATGCGAGAAACACAGGTGTATATGAGATGGAAAAATTGCATCGAGGATGACCTATTAGCGTTAGAAAGATGTAACTAGAGAAGAATTACCCATAGAAGATACCCATATAGAAGAGTTGCCCAAATTACCATAAAATTATGAATGAGGCGTTGTGTTCGAAGTTAAAACATAGTCAAGGTTAGAGCGCTAGTGAACTTCTAAACTCGACTTAGATCTCTAATGTTAATCGTTGTGATCAAAGCAAGTCTTACCTCATCTTCTCCAGAAGCAGAAGCATTGGGCAAGAAGTTTCCAGGCTCGGAGTCACTGTCCGACTCCGAATCGAAGTCGTGCCTCGCTGTATGCCGCACCGGCGGATTGAACTTCGACATAGTAGCCCTTACAACTTCCTCGTCACTAGAAGGGCTATCTATCTCTCTAGCATTCACCACTGGAACAGTTTCGTCATACATCGCAGAGTAATCTTGAGCATCATAAAAATCGCTTTTGACGGATAACGTCTGACAGTGTTTGTCACTAGTTTCCATGGTTACGTGCAACGACCCTCCTCGCTCGAATCCCGGATCCAAAAAGGCTTGCGCAAAGCATATTGTGAATTTGTGATAGCGTGTCTTGTCCTAAAGGAATTTTGCTTTTTGTTCAGAACTGGTACAGACTGGCACTGTGGGTGTGATGTGCCCACATGCTGAATCAATGTGCGCATAAATTACTCACTCAAATAACTGGGATAATAGCACGAGAAACAACGCATTTCAAAATGTCATTATCTTTATTAACTAATACTTACTAGTTTCTAACAGAATATAGTACAAAAATATAGATAGGTAGTTGAAACCAAGCAGCGCGAGCGCAAAACAGCGAAGAAATCTTGATTTTAGACATTATTCAACGGGTATTAAAATTATTTAAATAAGTAGTAGTAATTTTTCATTGTACAGTATTAGAAAAGTCTATGAGATCGGATATATATAAAAATAGGCCGTATATTACGGTGAATTGTATTCGAGATAAGTAATAGTAATATTCATCAAAACATTAACTGCATGTCAAACTTTAGAAAATATAATAACATTACAATAACTTCAATTTCAAATACCTACACAGGTAACACACTTTCGCATGTCCATTTTTATTGGTAAAATATTTACAAAAATATAATTATGGTACTTATTACTACATATTATTATTCCAAAACTTTTATTTTTATATTGTATAATATTACTATCAGAAAATAAATAATTTCTGGTTTAAAAATACAACAGCAAAGCATGCTAAAAATATAACATTTCGAAAGTTAGATAAGATACATTAATAATAAAACTTGTGCCCATTTTGTGTCTCTGTGGATCTGGTAAATTAGCACAGTTTAATTTATGACCTGCATAACATAAAACGTGCACTATAAGAAATTTAAAAATTTTGCTGAATAATTACTAGGTACGATTCAACTAACAACAATATTAATCTTACAACATTGCATGATCTAGGACAAAACAGTATTTATCACATTTCGCAGTCTTGGAATATAATTATAAGGAATAAAAACACTACAACAATTTGGCACAAACTTTTAGAGACCAGTTGTACTAACTTAATGTCACTTATCATCTGATAAGCACAAAAGCAACAAGTCTCGAAATATCAGTCTAGATCACAGGCACTAATACAAAGAAAATGTTTGGTTAAGTCTAAAATTAGTTCACCCGACTTTGTTGATAAGTTCGTCGCATATGGCCGTTAGTTCCTCGTTGGCTTTCGTTTTCTGTGACAGAGTCTCTTCTAGAGATGTTATATGCAAATCCTTTCTTTTGATCATTGCATTAAATTTCACAACTTCCGCCTCATGAGCTCTGTTCAGCTTTTCTAATTCCTGATTTGCGTGATTTAGTTTCGAGGTTGCGTGCTGTTTCAACATCTCATAATTTGTTTGCATCTTTGTAAGGTTTTCCTCAAAATCTTTAATTGACTTTTTATAGGTATCCTCATTCATTTTGCAAGTGAGGATAACTTGCTTACTTTTTTCGTATTTACTGTGCAAATCACTGAAGGATACTTCCATGCTCGCTAAATGTGCCGTTTGCTCGTCTCTCTCATTGATCAATCTAATTCTTTCCTCAGCATTTCGTTTTTTATCTTGCTCAGTCTCAGCTATCAAACTAGCGATCGTCCTTTCATATTCTTCAACTACAGCCGCCATGCTCCTATTAATTTTAGTTTTTTCGGCAAGCCGCTCGTTCAGTTCGTTTATCTTTTTAAGCCTTTCTTGGCCATCTGCTTCTAAAATTCTCACTTGAGACTCCATAGTTGCCAATCGATCTTTTAACTCTTTGGTCTCGGATCTTAGGTTATAGACACTTATTTCCTTTTCGGCCAACAACTCTCTAAGTTGAGTAAGAGCTAGATCAGCTTCAGTTTGTTCTCTGTTGGCTTGTATCATGGTTGTGTCTTGACTTATTAGAGAATTGTTTGCACTCATTGAGAGAAGTCTATCAATAACAGCTATGGCAGGAGAAGTGAATGTAATAGAACGTCGGTTCATTCTAGTAGGTGTGACTGACTTGTTTCTTGGTGTGACAACAGGATTAACAGCTGGAGTTACAACCATCATTGGTTTAGACACAGTGATATTAACATCTTCATTGCTTTCCTGAGCTATATTATTGTCACTATCATAAGAGATATTTAAGGTTGAAGGCCCGGCAATGGGAGATGCTTCGTTTCTAAGTGAAGGCCCTACAAGTTTTGTTGGGGTACTTTGTCGTTTTTGCGCTTTACTCAGTGCTGAAAGGACTCCATCGGAAGATATTCTCTTCGCAAACAAAGGATCAAATTTAAGAAATAGACTTTCTTTACCACTGTCAGCGACAATGTTCCTCTTGTTTTGGTTTAGAAGAAATTCAAAAGCTTCAGCATCAATAAATAATTCTCCTCCTTCCAAACTATCCTCGACTTCCTGAGTCGGTAACTCGTTGAACTGCATCATGTCTACATCATTAGCGCCAATGTTTGTAAGTTTATCAATATCATCATCAGCTTCGAGGAAAGGACCTTCAATGGTATCTTCGTCTTCCGTATTTAGTTCACATGTAGTCAAGTTTAGATTATCTGTAGCTTTCGAAGATGATGTTATATCAATGGTGTTAGCTGAAGTATCTTTTTCCATCAGCTCTGTTTCCATTTTATCTTCGGTATAATTTTTTTCAGCCAGTTTTACTTTGTTTACGGTGACGGTGCTGTTTAATTCTGATTGAGTATTATCAGTTATTATTGAAATGTCCGGAGAGCTCCTTAATTTTTCTTTTGTAGCAAACGGATTTTCAATGTCTAGATTTGGTGGTGGAGACTGACGCATCTTCGATTTGGTTACAAATGGATTAAAGTTTATGTCATCAATTTCTGGTAAATTAAATACGTTTTTAGATTGTGAACTATCGGTAGAAGAGGCGCCAGCGGAATAATAAGTTGATTGTTCTGACGATGATGTTGTTTTTAATACGTTAGCTATGGAAGGAACAGAATCAATTAAATAATTAGTTTCTCCATCGGCATCTAGAGAATTCTCTAGTTTCGATTTAGTATTTCCTACTTCAGATGTGGCGACTAAATCCTCAGTTTTTTTATCATCGTTAAAATTTTGTAATATTTCAGTTGGATTAAAAGTTTTAGTAGTTTCCGATGAATCTGTTTCTTTGACTTGCTTAGCCTGTATTTTTTTATGCTTCGTTGCAGTCTTAACATCAACATCTTCAGTTATAGCATCAACTTTATTTGCAGATGTTTTGCAAGTACTACTAGCATCAAAAGTAGTGTTAAACTTTTTCTTCGTTGCAGTAAGTTTTTTCCTCTCAGGGGGTTGAGACTTCCGTCTACTCGAAACTTGTTTTTTAGGTAATTCAAACTGTGTATTTTTCTCGTTTTCTGTTGTTGTAAGCTTGGTAGGAGTATCTAGAGGTGGTGACAGCCTGATTTTAGTTTTTGTAGCAAATGGATCATCCATTTCATCAAAATTGAAATTGTATCCTTTTGAACTTATAGGCGGAGATGAAGCTAAATTAGTATTATTGACATATGGATTTACAATTTCTTCAAAAGTCGTCTCTATTTTTTCTGGAACTGTATCGACAGCGGCTATTAAAGAAACGTAAGGACTATTATTTTCTGACACTACAATTTCTTCATCTACAGTTGTTATTTCAACTTCCTTACTCTCTACATTAGGAGTGTTTGCTACAGCTTTGGAATGCTGATCACAGCTAGTTTCGACATCAGAAGTGTTACTGTTAATTTCAACATTTTCTGAACCAATGTCACACTGTTGTTCATTCACAATCGAAGAATGTACACAGTAATCAGTCTGTTGTGCAGTAACAGTTTTCAGCAAAGCAGATTCTGATATTATTAAATCCGATTCAACTTGTTTATCCACTGGTTTTATTTTCAATGTTGATTCAGAATTTTTGATGTCCACATTGCAGGGATTGATAGCTTGTTCCTCTAGCTTTGTCATTGGTATATCAACTGTGTTGACTGTCTCCTGTTGCAAATTATCATCTCTGATTGTTTGACTTACTAATTCAGATAAAACGTGTGTCGGATTAAAATTCTCATTTATGATATCCACTGCTTCGTTTTGAGTTTTATTTTGAACCAGTTTAAAATCATCTTTTTCGAGAGTAGCATCACATACTTTTCTTTCACATTTTGAGTCACCAACAATTTGAGTTATATCATCTGCAATGTTTTCATACATTTCATCAAATGCAACGGTATTATTTGATGACAAACAAATAATACCATCACTTATTTTGCCTTCAGGAAAAATTGCATCAATAGTTCCAGTTAAGTCTGACTGTGAATCCTTAGTCATTTCTAAAGATTCAGGAACCACGTGAGTGGGAACCATTTCAAGAGATTGTTCTGATAACCTAATTTCACTTTTAGATAAAACTTCCAGTGGTTTTTCATCCATTTTCAATTCAATTTGGGCAGCTTGTAAAGCTTCAGGCACCACCGCTGTTAACCTGGAACTTGTTCGAGGTAACGATGTAATTAAGACCTCAGGCAGTAAAGAGTTATTTTGAATTTCATCTTCATGTAGCGTATCTGGTAAACTATTACAAAATGTTTTATCATCATCATTATCACTCAATTCACAACTTTCCGACAAAACATTTGTCACATTTTGTACTTCCGGAAGCAAACCTGTTTCTGCAGGTAATGTAGCCAAAACTTCATCAATATTACCATCTACATCAAAATCATCTTCATCAGCGAGCGGCAGTGGTATGTCAGATGGGTTTTCAGTTTGAAGAACTTCTGATGTTTCTGGTACAATTATTACATTTTGTGTTACATTTAAAGTTTCTGAAGGCACAATTACATGAGAACTTTTAAAAAATTCGTCATCAGGTAAAGGTACGTCGGCTGGCTTTTGCAGAATATCTTGCATTTCCACGATAATTTTATTTTGTGTATCATTTAACACATCTGTCGGCACAATGTCCACTAATGCTGCTGAGATTTCTAAAGGATGTTCAGTGGACACCTGTGAGATTTTAGTATCAATCATGATTTGACTTCCTGCATTATTAAGATCTTGAATAAAAGTTGTTTCCGGTATTTTTTGGTCTGCACTGATAATTTGGAGATTGGTATCAATAGTAACATCAAACACATTTGCTACATTTACATTTTCCTGATTTAAATTAACATGCTGGATTTCTTTAGAATTTGTGTTTAGGCTGTCGGATTCAATATAAGTTTCTGTGTTTTTTATTTCATTTATTGGTTTAGGATCAATTAATATTATAGGTTGTTTAATATCACATTCTGTGATAATATCATTTTTCTCTACTCTCAAAGTAGTTTCAACTTGTTTCTTTACGTCTTCAAGAATATTAAATTGGCTTTCATTTGATACTACTATTTCAATTTCAAGCTCTTTTTTGTCTTTCTCTGTGTTTCGTGTAATTTTGTGTAGTTCAGCTTGTTGATCAATGACATCTTTCTTCTCTGAAGTTTTTTCCTGAAGGTTAATGTTTGTGTCTAACAATTCTTCAATTAATGAGACCTTTTCTGCAGTATTAAATTCATGTATTTCAGATTCTGCAGTTTTATGTTCTTGTTTGTCTTTCCCTAAAGTAATATTTGTCGTAATTTCTTGTATTTCTGCTTGTTGTTCAATGAACTCATTGTTCTCTGGAGTATTTTTCTGAGAGCTTATGTTTGTATCTAAGCATTCAACAGTGGATATATCATTTTCTTCCAACTTTTCAAGTTGAGACAAAATTTCATTTGTTTCTTTAGAATAATCAGAATAGTCTGATGGTACTGTCCTATCATTTATAAGCTCTGCATCTGTTGATGACAAGCCAGTAACATCTAATTTAAAAGGTGGGTTTGCTGCATGAGCATTGTCAGCAAATGAGATATCCTGAGTCAAATGTAGATTTTGTATTTCATTTGTATTCAATGAGACAATTTTTTCTTCAGTTTCTTTATTATCCAATAATAGTGATTCATTTTTATTGAATGTAGTTTCACAATCCACAAATTCACTGTCTGATTCTACAGCAATAGAAACATCATCTTTATCACTGGGTGGTTGTAATTCAGTCATAGTTCTATCTTTTACTACTAATTCATTGTATGAAACATCCATATACTCCACTGTAGAGTTGAAATTATCTTCTATATTAAATTTCTGCACATTAATATCTGTTTCTACGAGTTTACTTCCTGGGATTGATTTTGTTTGCTGAATAAACAATTTATGAACTGGGATTTTCTCATGACTAAAAAGAATAGTTGTTTCATCTTTCCAGTTTAATTCCTTTTCCAAATCGTCATTAAATACAATACTATCTTTGTAGGGGCTGCTTCTTTTGGAATTGTTACTGTCTTTGGATCTATGTGTAGCTATTGGAGTAGAAGCTACAGCTTGTGATTTAACATTCTCACTCACTACTGGGCTTAAAATTTCATGTTTCACTATTATATTGTCATCTTCATTAGGCGGAATAGGGCTTTGAGATGGTCGGAACATGTTCAGCACAGATTTCAAGCCCCTCATTATCGGTGAGCCTCCATCCTTTACTATTTCCTTTGTTGGAGTAGTTGCTTCAGGGGTATGTAAAGCAGATGATGATGAACTTGGCAAAGACAAATTCTCATCAAAATCATTTGGTCCACTGACTGTCACTGTCACATTCACATTGTCGGTAAGAGTAGAATCTAACTGTCTAAGAATTGAAGCATTCCCATTTCCATCAATAAATGGCTCTGTAGGAAGGGATTGTAATGGTAAACTTTTCAATGACTTGATTACACTGTCATTTTTAGTAATTGCAGAATTAAGTGAGCGGGTTAAATTTCCATTTTCATAGTTACAATTTTGTGAATCATCTGTTCCAAGGTTTCTATTATCGAGGCATGCTGTGTAGCTTTTAGACATGGGAGATGAGGCTGGTGTCATGGAATACCTCAGTTTCATGTTGAGTTCAGAGACATCGAGCTCCTCATAGCCTTTCTCAGTGCAGGGGAGGACATTGCTGAGGTGGAATGTATTTTCCTTGTTGTCGAAGTCACTGTCCATGGTGTCCACGTCCATGGGCTCCACTTGGTGTGCCATTAAACAATGTGTGCCGTGACACAACTACACACTTCTGCGCTCAAGTTAGGCCACCCTCCGGCGTCACAACAAACTATTCTTATCTCTTCACAGCGTTTATCTGGAGTAAGACACAAACAAAAAAATAAGTCCAATGTTTACAGTTAGCCGATTTCAGAGTTTCACTTGATTTCTAATACGTACTTTAATGCAGCGACTCGGTATGTGTGTCATATGAAAACAAAAATGTCCGTGATCAGAACACGCAACTCACTGAGAGTCTATTTATAACCGTTCTGTGGTGTACGCCGTGCGACGTTCATTTTATGTAACACGTAGCGCGCCCGAGGGAATCTTGCCAAAATACTGCAGCGTGCAGCCGGCTAGCCAAACACAAAAATACAACGCACAGAACAGAAACGAACGACAAAAACCGTTTGAAATCCAGTAACAACTTTTAGAATTTGAAGTTTGAACTGTCATGTCACAACCGTCACATCGGTGACGTTCTTCACTTTTGTTTTAGTGAAGTGCCATAGACTAAGTAGCACGTATGAATTGCGTAGTATCTATTATTCTACTTTTAAAATAATATTTAATATTAGATATATATTTTTTTGTGCCATCAATTATACATGTACGAATTTTGCTTTTACCAACTAGCTTCTGTAATAACATATTTTTTTTGTTTAAAAGGTCAAATAACCCAATTAAATGTAATATCTTTTTTTAAAGTTTAATTAAAAATTGTAATACAGATTTAGCGAATAAAATAATGATATAAATAACCCCATCTCTCAGTTCGTATGCTTAGTTAATTGCAATACATGTTGGACCTCTAATAATAATAATAATGAGATAGTGGTCAAACGTAATCCTATAAAGAATAAAAAAAAATTACAATATGAATGTCAGGAATATGGATGTTGCTTAAAATACCTACATAGTTTTAACACAATTTTAAATAATATCTTACCTCAAAATGTTGGCCCTCCAAAACATATTCATTGAAGTGGATGCTATAAAACATAAGAGGTCATCTTTGCTCAAAGGCGAGCACTGAGCGGTCTTTACTCTTTATTCTTTCGACATATAATGTAAGTGGCTAGTAGATAACAGACCGAGCCATCTCACAGGACGTGAGCTACCGTACGGAATCCCGTAACTGAAGAGCTTACTTAAAATAGTCGCCTTCCTGCTATAGAATCTAAAATAGAATCCTGCTTTGAAGATTGGGAGTGACACCACAAATGCCTCACCACGTTCGTGTCGTTCTGCATCCTCATTCCAGTTTTGAGTATGTATATAAATTATATACTATCTATACAATCCCCAGTGGACCAATGGCATGCATATTATCAGCAAACAAATAAACCTGTTGGATCTTATGCGTAAAAGAGTTTAATAGTGACAACGTTCGCCGTTTAGGAGCGCTGCCAGCGTGCTGAGTTTGAGGCATGAGACAAGCGAACAACTGATGCGGACGACGCCCAGTACGGGTATAGTTATTGGGGACAAAATACAACGCGAGTGCATTCAGGACAATCGGATTGTTTACCCTATTGCAAAGTATGTGGTAGTAGTGAATGGCTAGCAGTAATTTGTGCCTAAACTCCAGTGTATCCATAATCCATTGATGTATTCCTGATACGAACAAGAATGGAAAGACGTACGGGTAATAGCCGTACACACGCTTGAAGTATCCAGATATTTCAAAGTAGCCCAGTGGACTACATCACTAATTTATCGTCAAAGAATCGCCTGCCGAAACCCAATCCCACGCGAGATAATCCAATAAATTTTCTAATGTGTGACGTGTTTGGGATAGAATCCCGACAATCGATGTGATGTATTCGGGTATAAATTCGAAGTAGCTGAATCTTTGAGCAACTTGTCCTTGCTCGAAGAATTGAATGCATCACATCACTAATATAACGTCAAACAAATTAATGTTTACGAAGGTCGAGTAAGGTACAAAAATTTGATCCTACTTGAATGTTACTACGAAAAATGAATAATTATTAAATATATTAATAAACATGCTTAAAAGAAAAGGTTTAAAAAAATTTAATATAGTGTTTGTCTTTTGAGTATGAACTCAACCATTATTTGATTACATATGCTTGGAAAGAATAATTCAACAACTTACAACACTGTATTCGTAAACAAGTTCAGCTGTTATTTAGCTAGCTACCTACATATATAGTAATCTGTGCTGTTATTACCATTTACAAATTACAATATTAAAATAAAATAAGTTATTTTTATCGAATACTAAACTGGAAACATAGTGACCGTCAATTTTTCCAATAAAATATGAAGTAAGGTAAGAAATTCTTAATCAAAAATATCCAAAGACACTTTGTAAATTGCAATGAATACAAGGTTAGAGTAGGATTCTAACCTATTGTTTTCATCACCCGTTCCCGCCTAGAGTATTTTTTTGCCTGCGTAAAAAGGTGGCATTGAGCCTCAGTAGTCTGTGCATTGAGCGTTATAAGAAATCAGTGATGAGGTAGTTGACCAGTCGTGCAATTGACGCATTACATCAATTGCGTTATGTGTACGGTCGAGTGACTTGACATACCCACGTACATATTTATTGTGGAGCCGAACCGGTTTCGGTCAAAGGCGCAACAACATACATAATTACATACCTAACTGCACTGCAGCGTTTCAGTACATTTGTAAAAGAGCCAAAGATTACACGTGTATCACAATCATTGCATCAGTGACTGGCAGTAAATTGCAGGTTTAATTTAGGGCTGTATTACTTTGTTATATTCTATTTGTATGGGTGTATGAAATGTGAGGGTCGATGACTGAATTACAAGTTCATACATTGTCAACTTTCACAATTTGGTTTTTATCGTAACACAGGTTTTCGCCTCATGTTACTTTGAAACTGGTTTACATTAGCTTACAGTTATTTTTTATGTCAAGAGTTTCATGGCTCGTAAATGTTATTTGCATTTTGGGATTCCACATACAAGAAAACTGTTAATTAAAACTACTTTTTATTATTATGTGCTTATAGATAGGTAATTTATTTAATTTTTCAAACAGTGTGTATTTATAAATTAATGTAATAAATTACTTAGCAATAGTATGGTAGTTAATAATTAATATCTTGTTATTTTCCTCTATTATCTTTGATAATATGCCAAATTATATTTTTGCCAACATTGTCAACATTTAATAATAAATTCCCATAAAACAAATTTTTTTGTTATGTACCCAAGATTTAGGTAAGTTGATACACTTTGTTTATTTTCAGTATGAAAAATGGAAATTGATGGAGTTACAGTGAAATTATTATTTTTCGCTCAATCCAAAGAACTGGCTGGTGTAAGAGAGTCCACAATACAGCTTCCGAGAAAGATTACCTACAAACAACTTCTAAACATCATTGCAAAGAACTATAATCTTGAGAAGATAAAGCATAATATTTTGCTCGCGCAAAACGAGGTTGTTTGTGAAGAAACTCAAGATATTGAAGTCAAGGAAAAGGACAGCATAGCAGTCATACCTCCGTTGAGTGGTGGTTAAAAAAGAACATAATTTATGTATTCGTAATTTAACATTAAGGAGAATAAACTAAGAATAACATAGAACCAAATCAAGGTATTCTGCCAAAATGGATCATCTCAAGCTAACTATGGATAAGCTGTCAGTAGACTCAATAAGCGACCTTGTGACAGATGACAGCTGCGGTGCTATATCTTTATTTATTGGCACAACAAGAGATAATTTCGAAGGAAAGAAGGTAATGCAAAAATTCCTATTATTCCTATTCACATTAATCGTTTCATTTATTTGTCGAACAAAACTATACTTCAGAGCTGTATATATTAACATTTTCATGATAACCATGTTTGAACAATAAAGTAAATATTCTGTTGTTCTACTCTTTATGTATACAAGTGATAAATTTAATTATCACCATGTAAAAAACAACTTTTTAAACGATTCCAAAAAGGAGGATCTCAATTCATCCGTTACCTTTTACCTCAGAACTCCGTCATTTATAAACCAATTTGAAAAATTATTTCATAGGATACACATTCAGATCGGTTCCATAGAAATTTCATCAAACTTGGTTCAGTGGTTTGTCATTGTTGGAGTTGTTTCCCGCTTTTTACATGACTGCACAAAAAAGTAGTGTAATGTTTTTATTACACAACTGCACGAAAAGGAGTGTAATGTGTTCAGGGTTCATGTATGTATGTGAATTTCTTTATTCCACCATAACTTATAAATGCCCAAATAGATTTGGATATATATATGGGGTATCATTACAATTTTTACATCATCCCGAGTGACACCGGGCAGTCATGTTCTCTTTTGTTGTTTTTTGTTGTGTGTTACTTTTGTTACATCAACTTATTTGTAGCTTCCTATTAGGAAAATAATTTTTAGAATCAAATAATATTAGTAAAGATGATGGATACAGCAATGTATCCAAAACTGCAAGAGAAAATAATGCAAAGTATATGCGATAAAACTGTTAAAAGTTAAATTCAACGAGCATGTCTTATTAGTCAGTTAATATTATAATATATTCTATTGTTAGATATATGTACAATTTATAATGTATTAACTGTTATTTCAACTGAACTGTTTACAGTTTGGGTAACGTAACACATTTATCAAGCAGGGTCAAGATAAGATAATAAAGTGAAGATGCAAAGTTTTAGAGCATCATTAGTGACAAATAAATATATCTATTTTCGGTTGTGTTACATCATTTGAATAAAAAATTATTCAACCATTGATAACATTCATATAGATAAGCTCTTTATATGCATACTACAGAGGAAAAAATATTACAAACATACTTCTATACAAATAAATAAAATTGAAGTGTCTATTTGTACTGTCAGTATAACAGCTTTTTACTAAGTGTATACGAAAGTTATATACAATATCGACTTTTTTGTCTGGCTGTCTGTTTGTTCTGGCTAATTCCGAAAGGATTGAGACTTTCGCTGGCCGATAGCTGATGTTATAAGGAGTAATTTAGGCTACGTGGGTAAACCAGCGGAACACAACTAGTAGTTAATAAATTTAATACAGTAGTGCAATGGGTGGTCTTACCATTTAAAACAATTCTTTCCAGACAACAAACAATAGATTTTATTTAAAAACTTTGTAATGAAACTAATAATTTCGATGTCCTCTCTATTATATTATTCTATAAAGGTTTGCTTGGAAGAGTTTGGTGTTAAGGTACAATGGATTTGTATTCTATCTTTACTGATACATTTTGGTTTGCTAAATTGTTATTACTTGTTCATGTTGGACTGCAATAAAGACCATCAGGTAATAGGAGTAATAGGACTAACACTTCTGCCTTCTTACACCCACCAAAAATTCCAAGCCTTCTTACACTCACCCAAAATTAAAAGCTATCTAATATCTTAGACGGCAATGTTAATTTTTTGCAGGTACTCCGACTAGAGTATGAAGCGTACGAACCTATGGCTATCAAAGCAATGAAAGCGATTTGTGAAGAAGTACGTGACAAATGGTCGGCAGTTCACAGCATAGCCATGTACCACAGGTATGGAAAAAGCAAGTTACTTTAAAAGATGTTATCCAGCTGTGACCTGGTTAGAAGAGCAAGTGCGTCCGAGCGTGCACTTGTGCGACTTTCAATCCGACGCACCATAGTTCGAATCTCGACTCGGCCCGCACCAATGAGTTATATCAAGTTCTGTTAGTGGGAGGACTAACTCTTCTGCGAGTGTCCATCTGGGTTAGTACCACCTCTTTGCTCATGAAGTCTGCCGCCAAACAGTAATGTGCAAGCATTACTGTGTTCCGGTTTGATGAGCAAAGTAGCCAGTGAAATTACTGGGCTTATGAGACAGAATACCTAATGTCTCAGGGTAACGAGCGCACTGCAGTGCCGCGCAGGCCTTTGTATTTTAAAGTTCTGAGTGGCACTGCAATTGTTATGGGCCGGCGTTACGCTTACCATCAGGCAAACGACCAGCTCGTCTCGTTACCAATAACATAAAAAAAAAATGTGCGGATTATTGACACTCGCTCTAAAACGCTGAAGGAAAACATCGTGAGCAGTATGTAACTGAATTGTAAATCATTGTTTTTACAGCTGTTTAAAACCGACTCGCAAAACGTTGCACGTTTCAGCAATGAAAAAGTTATGAACGGAGTGTTAAATTACCGGTTTCCTAACAAATTGGCCACATCCTGGCAACGAATAAGGAAAAATATGCTAATAGCTGCAGTGCACGTACCAAAGTTTTCGATAAATAAAATTGACAATTCGAATGGTTGAAAATTTAAATTATATAAAAGTCGTTCTTGATTTTTTCGGAAGCTGAATCTACTTTTATGACGTGAATAATCGCATCACACAATTCGCACACACCTAGAATAGAATTGGCTGTCAAGTGCTAGCCAGTGAAATTACTGGGAATATTGGGTTCATGATACTGAATAGGTACCTACCTAAAAAAAGTCGTCCTTGATATTTTCGGTAACGAAGCTGAATCTACTTTTATGAGGTGAATAATCGCATCACACAATTCGCACACACCTAGAATAGAATTGGCTGTCTAGTGCTAGTCAGTGAAATTACCGGGAATATTGGGTCCATGGTACTGAATAGGTAGCTAATCTCGCAGGGGAACGAGCGCCACTGCCGCGCAGACCTTTGTGTTTTAAAGTTCTGAGTGGCACTGCAATTATTATGAACTGTCGCTTTCCATCCGGCAAACTAACCGCTCGTTTCAGTGTCTGTTTGTAATATCAAAATAATAGCGTTTTACCAACTTTTGTCACACATTTTTTGTGGTAACACCCCGTATAGCTAAATAGGCATATAAAATTTTGTCAGAGCGTTTGATTGATGCGACGCGTAACCAAAATGCTGGTAGTTATCTGGCTCAACGGATCAGCATTGCGGTTCAACGAGGCAATGCCGCCAGCATGTTGGGTTGGGTACTGGTAGTGGGGTAGAACATTTGGATTATCTATAGGCCTACAGGGCTTGTAGATTATCCAACTGTTTTTGTAGCTAGCTAGGTTAGATGTAGTGTTTATGTATGTATTAGCTAGTTAAAAAAGGCATTTAGCCGGTCTAAAAAAAATATTAAAAAAAAAACGCATCTAAAAGTGTTTTTGCGGTGACAGTTGACACGGTCAATGTTTATTCCAGACTGGGTAACGTGCCGTGTCGCGAAGCGTCAGTCGTTATAGCGGTGAGCAGCCCGCACCGCAGTGAGTCGCTCGCGGCCGTCGCGCACTGCATCGAGCGGCTCAAGGCGAGCGTGCCCATCTGGAAAAAGGAGGTGTACGACACCGCCGCGCCCGTCTGGAAGGAGAACGCAGAATGTGCGTGGAGCAGTAAGCACGGGGGCACCGGACAGACGGTGTAGGGGCAGATTAGACGCTTATGAAACGTACGTTTGCTTGTCCGAATATCAATGCTTTTGCGTCAAGCGCGCATTTCGAGTATCACGAAATCCGCGCTTGACGCAAAAGCGTTGTTATTCTGACAAGCGAACGTACGTTTGCATGAGCGTCTGAGGTCTGCTTTAGAACCGGGAGGCGCAGGCAAAGCTAGTCTCAGATGGCGCCACCATCGCTGGTGCTTGTCATTGATGTTTACTACAAGGGGGGTAATGAATTAAACTATAACCAGTAAACATGCTCGCGTCTTAGAAATCATTAGATTTTAAATGGTCACTATATAACCTAGAAGAATAATTAGTTTCCAATCATTTTTGATGAGCAATGCTTTGATCGTTTTTTCTCGTCAGAAGGGTGTGTACCTTAATTTTACACTAAATTGCAGTTTACAGAGGCATGCTTTATTGCAAGGACGATTTTTTGCTTACTTACTAAAATTTTATATTGAAGTTTCATAGTGAAACAACACCAGCGATAATGCGCCACCTAGCGGGATAAGTAAGCAGTGTGGCTGAATAATAAACCTGTTTCATCTACTAAATTACTTAATGCAATATTAAATTAATTAAATGATTACACACCACAACAAAGGCCGGCCCACAGATTTAGGATCTGTGGGCCAGCCCGTCCGGACGGTGGAGCAAGAGAGAAAGCGCTAAGGAAAGAGACGTATAGACTATTCATTGAAAATTACTTTCAATGTGGCGTAATATTATATCTTAGTTCATCCAACATTAGATTCATACATTTCAAAATTTGAAAGTGTGTACATATTATTGTAGCTGACTGTACATCAAGGAGAGGCCTCTCACATTTTCATTGATTCAAGTACATAGTACCCATTATGGGCGTCATTTTTGTTAGTCATAGGTAAGTAAGTAGTATTTTGAATTAAACACAGTTAGTTTTAAGGCAGGCAAAAAAGTCTCATTATCTACTTATAATTTAGCTTGGTAGTTGGTTTTTCCTATAGTTATACATCGCTTAAAGCACAAAAATAGCTGTTGTTCTGCGCAAAGCGTAATGCAGTGCCGCGCAGGTCTTTGTGTGTCATACTCCTGGGCACTGCAATGTTATCGGCTGCCATTATGTTTCCCATCAGGTAAACAACCGCATCGAATATTATTAAAAAAAATGCCGGATCATTTTTTTTAGTGCAAATTGTATCCTAAAATCTAGAACAGTAGGTAGGTGCTTAAAATAAATAGTTTACTAAATGTGCTTAGCCGAAGAGCTTCAACGTGCATATTAAGTAGTTTTAAAAAATGTGATAACCGAGAAATGAGGCAATAATATTGTTAGTAATGATATTATATTACATGTTATGATTCACTTTTTTATAAATATATACAGACCTCTTAGATTTTAAGTTCACAATTAGGTTCCTATTAAATTTTTTTAATATTTTATTTCAAGTACATTTTAATACCATGTATATGTCGCAGCGTACTTGTATAATGCCGCTTTGTACAATAGCTAATAGCCCTGAAGCCGTTCCAAAATGGCGGCGAATGGTTTTAAATTCGCCCGAAATGAAATGGCCCCAGCGCGGCGCCTTTGTCATTAAGTTATAGTAAAGACTATATATTCACTCTACATTGCAATAGTTTCATAATACAGTTGTTGGTTTGTCGAACGCATCGATATAACAATCCTACTGAAAGCAACTAGTTATTTTATAAAGTGACTAGATGTTTTGTAAAACGACGGAGTTTACAAACCCGCTGAGACATATGCATTTTGTTAAATAAGTATTTTGGTGGTCGGTTGTAAAATGGAAGGGTTTTTCTTTGTTATTGCTTTTATTTAGAAAATTTTGTTAAATATTATTTTTACTTGTTTGTTTGTTAGCAATAAATGTTTTGTTGTTTGCAAGCGTTTATGTTATTTACCTCCTGTAAACACGCATGTACATAAATTATATATATTAAAAATGAGCAGATAATAATTATAAATCTTAGAACAGACAATATTGTATACATTGTGAATGAAGCCGAAACGACAGAATCAGTCAGCATTGATTGCTTCGTCAATTCCCGTTCGAAGTGAAATTCAAGTAACCAAAATGGCTTAGCTAAATATCTTCACGGATCTATTCGTGCTTTCAAACACAAGGTTCTTTATCAAATCCCAGAATAGAAGTAATAAATTATTATAAAAAATATTTCTACTATCAATTTAGGTACCTATACACACAAATTTATGTGATATTCTAAGTTCTTTTATAAATCTACACGAGACTGGACTTACGGTGATTAAACGCTGCATAATATAACAAAATCCAATGGGGAAGCGGAAAAGCGATGGTGCAAAAAGTAAGCCAATTTGAACTTATAATACCTCATTCATTTATCCACTGCTGACTGTCCGTTAGAATTTGACACTAATGTTTAAAACAGATCGTGTTGATTTAAACTAGACATGTAACAGCTTGATATAAGTAGCTTTAGTCAAAAATCAATCAAAATTGCTTGCATTTTTCACTGAAGTTTGGTCCGCTTGTCCAATTAAGACGATGAAAACAGTCGAATTGGCTCCATTCAAACATGCTTTACGCCAAACTTGTACATGTTATGAGAGCGAAAAAAATATATGTTAATCTTCACAATATCTCTAATGGGATGCAAAACAGAAAAACAAGATTCCAATAAATTTCTTCGATAAAATAAATTCGCAAAGTAACCCTTAGAAAATGCGCTTCTATTCTTATTCTTATATTGCTTCTTCTTATTGCTTCTATTCTTTCTTTTCATTATCAACATCTATTTTATTACCATGTAACCCTTAACATACCATGTTTCATTACCCTTAGGTGGGACTAAGCGAAACAATACTGCAAGAGCGCATTTGATTTTGCGATATGTTTAGCATCATATATATCCGAACATACCATCTCATATTATGGCAACATCTAGCAAATAAATTACTTTTCCACAGGTGAAGACGTTACACCATGTTCACCGGCCCCGGAACCGCCCATAGACAAAAGCCTGATCCAGATAAACGTGTCGAGCGAAGAGTTAAACCAGCGTATACAAAATTTCATAGAGAAAAAGAGAGAGCAAGTCAACATCAGCAACATACACGATTTCATTCCGAGCAGAGAGGAGAACGAGACGGAAGACGCGGAGACGTGCGCGAGAGTGAGAACGCAGTTCATTAGGCGGAGCGATTCGAAAGGACATTTGAAAAGTAAGTAAAGTATTAGGTACTGCGGCGCGAACACGGATCTTTTCGATAAAATTGACAGTTAAAATCGATAAAACCCACTTTATCGATTTTAACTGTCAATTTTATCGAAAAGATCCGTACTCGCGCCGCTGTTCCGGTTTGATGAGCAAAGTAGTCAGTGAAATTACTGGGCTTATGAGACTTAATACCTAATGTCTCAGGGTAACGAGCGCACTGCAGTGCCGCGCAGGCCTTTGTGTTTCGAAGTTCTGAATAGCACTACAATTTTTATGGGCCGGTGTTATGCTTACCATCAGGCAAACGACCAGATCTTCTCGTTATCCAGTAGTATTAAAAAAAAAAACAAAATTGTCAAAAAGGCTGTCATTTTTAGGGGTTTGTAGTTAAGATGTGGAACCTTTTGAGATCTTTCATTCCGTCGCCTATCCCAGCCTTCAACAGCATCTTAAACTTAGCAAAAACAATAAAACAAATGCTTAAAACATACACTGCTCTAGGATTCCGTGTTGCAAGTGCCATATAGATACACATATACACAACACAAACAGCCAAGACTCAAATACAAAGAACAAACTTTATGCTTACTATACAAAATATTCCCAGGCTTGGATCGAACTCAGAGCCCCTCGTTTTCAAGGCTACAACCAACTTAACCATGGTGCCTCCTTTCAAAGTCATGAACCAAAATACATGACAAGCCTAACCTAACCTGTACCATATGGCAAGGTATCAAAAACATTGAAAATGAGGATTTTAAATTTTTATGGGTTTCATGCCTAAAATAAAGACTTTGAAAATTATCACTAGAAACGGGATATTTACCATGTATATTATTACCACGGGAGAACTCTCAGTTCTCCCGTGGTCTATGTGTTCTACGTGGTATCATGGCGTTTGCAACAGCGCAAGTTTCAAGTCAAGAGTGAACAGGTATCTTCTAGGCAAGCGTGATACATCGTCGACCGCATCGTCGCTTACCATCAGGTGAGATTGCGGTCAAACGCAAGCCCATCTTGTATAAAAAAAAAAAAAAAAAAACAGCGCCGAAATATCGGAAACTCAAATCAAATAATATACATGGTAAATATCCCGTTTCTAGTGATAATTTTCAAAGTGTTGATGACCATGCCAGTTTAAAATCCTAAAATAAAGACATATTTTTTTTTATTTACCATCCCAAACATTTATTTCCAGTCCGCAAAGTGTACAACGAGTGGGGGCCTCAAACTGTCCAAGACTTGCCCCCCACCACTCACAGCGACACTACCGGCCTTCCCTCATCGATCGCAGAGCGAGTGTTAACCATAGAGAAGTTCCTCAACATAGGACCCGTACCTAAGGACATTTACAAGAGACTGAAAGACATGGAGGATAAGATAGCGTATTTGCAGTCGGTGTCGCCGGAATATGCTATGTTTTGGGTAAGAATTGGAAACTATCAAAAGCTATGCAAATAAAATATGTCCCATAAACAGGTACTGAAAACGTCTCTGCAGTACGCTGTCCGTCAAGAACAACCTTCGTGTTTGGAAGACATGTAGCTAGACTATTGATTCCAGTAGAAGACGAGCGACCGCAGGTTTTAATCGGGTTTCGACACGACAGCATTTCTCGTGTAGGCATCGAGATAATAACCCCGAGAGATGTAATACTGTACTATCCGATCTCACAACTATGTATTGATTTTGCTATAAGTTATATGAGCGCACGGGGAATCGGGGCGAGGCGGAGGCTTAGCCAATCAGAGCGCATTGTGTCTTGGCAAAAATAGTGGAATTTATTTCGTGCAAACCAAACGTCACTGCACCTGCGGCGCAAGTACGGATCTTTTCGATAAATAAAATTCGATAAAATTGACAGTTAAAATCGATACAACCCACTTTATCGATTTTAACTGTCAATTTCATCGAATAAAACCCACTTTATCGATTTTAACTGTAAATTTTTTCGAATTTTATTTTCGAAAAGATCCGTACTTGCGCCGCTCTTGAGGTTAGTATTTCGTGCGTGTAGGTAACTTACCGATACTTTGTTACAGAAAAACAATCGGGAATCCGAAGACACGAGACAAGAAAACATAGTGGACTATACATTTTCAGCCGACGACATCGCGAGGAAAATAGAACAGCTTGAGAAAATGAACATGTGATTATGTGATTGAACCTTGGCCCGTGCTAGTTTTCTAATACGGGTGTTAATATAAAAAAATAGTACCTATATTTATCTTTTTTATTTCTTACTAGCTGCTGCCCCGCGGTTTCATCCGCGTGGAGATTTTGGATTTCATGGTTTTTATTTTTTTGCGCGGAACCCTAATTCTTTTTCCAAAATAAAAGTAGCCTATGTTACTCCTTGTAACATCAGCTATCTGCCAGTGAAAGTCCGGTCAAAATCGGACTTGCCGTTTCGGAGATTACCCGGAACAAACAGACAGACAAAAAATAAAAAAATGGCTGTTTTGGTGTAGGTCCCGTATATACTTTCATATGCATTTAGTAAAAAGCTGTTATTTTGATATTACAAACAGACACTTCAATTTTATTTATCTGTATAGACTAGCTAGTAGCTGTGCCCCGCGGCTTCGCCCACGTAATAAAAGTAGCCTAAGTTACTCGTTGTAACATCAGCTATCTGCCAGTGAAAGTCCCGTTTAAATAGGTCCAGCTGTTTCAGAGATTACTGTAACATGAGATAATTGATGTTATAGATTGACAGAGACCTAGTATACCTAAGACCTACTGAACAACCAGTGGCGTATTTTAGGATTCAGCGCCCTGGGCGTGCAGGCCCCTCCGCCCTTTTTGTTTTACAATTTTAAACTGAATCGAAAGAGACAAAACACAGTTTAACACTGTTCATTAATAAGAGCCTTAGTTAGGTAGCCTTTTTTTAAATTCTTCTGCTAGCACCGCCCCTCGCAGCCTGCCGCCCCGGGCCATGACCCTTTTGGTCCTAGGGTAAATACGCCCCTGTGATCAACACTGATAGCCTGTGAAGTGTCCAGGCGCAGCGCATTTTGTAACTTGTACTGTGTCGCTATTACACTGTCAGAGCGCGGATGCTAGCAGTACGCCCTACTATGCCAAACCTAATTTTAGTTTCGGTCTCTCTCTTTCCAACATATAACTTGAGAAAGAGATAGATGATGTTTCACAGATCTATAGTTCTAGAGCTTTCAAATATCTTGATAATCTCATTGCCGTTAAATTTACACTACACAAAAGCAAATGGATTAATTGTACAGGTCTAAAATATATTCCATTGGTGGTCCACTACCACCAACTGTGATTGTCTCTTCAAGGTCAGTGATCTCGGTAGTTGGGGTTGTCTCCCCTTTTGTACCCCATTCTTTTCCGTCCTGCACGAGTCATTGCTTCCCCGCCACCTTTATACGATGTCATCTGACAAACGGGCTGGTGATCGGCCTGAAAGACTACCGTCCTATTTTTTGATGATAAAAGTACATTCTAGGAAAGTTCTTTATACGGATACGAGAATTGTTACGAGAGAATGCAGCCTCGCTTATTTTAGGTACATTGCGAGGCATGGTACCTACTAGATCGCATCATTGCATTTAACTTATGAAGTGGAGCGCTATATCAATAACACTTTTAAATTTAATAAATAAAACAATCATGTATACACTATAAAATCTATATTTATAATGAATCATATTTACACAAATTATAAACAAAAGAAATATTAACAACACACAGTATCAGACAAAAAAATAGCACGTCTGAGAAATGAAAGAAATAAATAGATTAGTTATAACGTGCATAATTCTTGTCCACTAACTGCATTAAAGAGTAGCCCCTTTATTCATAAAAAGTTTAGTCTAAAACATCCAAAAGTTAAACGTGTTGTCTTGCTTTCGCGCGTCACATTTCAAGTCAATAAGAAAAAGACAACGAAACGTTTTATTTTTTGTGAATAAAAGGGCTAAACAAATTCACAATACGAAGAAATGATGATGCAAATATTTTACAACATTCAATAATAATGAATATCACAAATAACTTAACTAACTTATGTAAGTTTAATCGTCCATCTAAGAAATACAACTGAATGATTATGAATTTAATTTAAAGGTTACACCCATTTTCAATAAGCTACTGAGAAAAAATCTCCTCAACTGCAGACAGTCCAGAAGCCAGAGCTTTCCTGGGTATTTTTATCTCTGCTTATTGCCCAAAAGTATTTTTTATTTTCAAAGTTTGAATCGATACGAATTGTGACCAAAGTACTTTTATATGCAGCTCAACGAAATTAGCATTGTAATTCAATGGGGCAATGCTGCCAACTTGTTGTGGACCAGAGCATTCAGATTATTAATAGGTCTCTAATGGCCAGATCGAATAGTTATTAAACTACTGTACCGTTATTCGAAACCTAATTAATACATGAGAGTAGCGTACTTCATTATCGTACCGTACTAGCCGTGCTGTGATTGGCCCTGCTCGTATCCGTCGTCCCGCCGTCCAATCAGCGTCGACTTCCGCTCTCTCTTAGCGCCTCCCCCCACCATCACCACCGCGGCAGTGCGCTGCGCGCAACTTAGCTTCATTGGCGTTTGGATTTTCGTCCAGAGCGGTCGTAAATATTAAAAACTAATAGTTTACGAACCCAGTCGTGCTATTGATATTGAAAAATATCTTTTACTTGCTTATATATTTATATATAACTATATAAATATATTTGAAGCAATCGGTAAGTAAGTAATTTAACGGTGTTACCGTTCGGCTTTCATTACAAATTTTTTGAACTGTTTTAGTTTTGTTTTTTAAATGGATGATAATAGCGGCCCAGCTCCAACGAGGGAAGTGACGGAAGATCAAAGACGACAACAGCCAAGGAGGAAGTATAAGTTACGTGAGTAATCGAGCTCAGAATCCAGTTCTGACTCTTCAACAACCTCTAGTTCGTCATCGGACAATTCCGGAAGACGCAGGAGGAACAAGCGCAAGAAGAAGAAAAACCGTAAGTTAGACAAATTATTTACCGAAATAGTTGAAATAAAATCCCGTTTGAATGATACCAATCAAGGTAACCATCACCATGAGTCAAATTACAATGATAACTACCTGAGCCTTTGTGCACCAAACACAAGTGGCATTTTTTATAAAGACAAAAACAAAGAAACCTGCTATCCCTAACACAACGTCGGCTCATTTACTGAAAGAGCTACAACGTTTTGGACAGCCGGATTGGAATAGTGTGTGCTATTCTTAAACTCAAAAACACTACGGCTCCGTAGCTAAGTCGGTAGTAACCCTGCATGCAAAGCGAGGGGTCCCGGGTTCGATTCCCGGCCGGGGCAGATTTCGTGTAAGCATAAAGTTTGTTCTCGGGTCTTGGATGTTCGTGATGTGTATCTGTGTGTGTCCATAACACCTGCAATACAGGGAATTCTAGTGCGGGGGTATGAGTGTAAGAGTTTATTTATTTACTACCTTCATTCCCTCGGGTTCACAAGTTTATACTCAAACGAGTTCAAACGTTATGATAACTTTAAGTTCTCAGCTCGCATGGAAAACGTGTTTGCAGGATTGACATATTATGCTTTACTCCAACAATAAGAAGCCCTTCGAGCAGATTTGAACAGATTCTCAAAGAACGTACAACAGGCAAATGCGAACGCCTCTGAAATTAGTGCAAAACTAAATGAAACTTCTTCAAATGGTAAGTTTGCAAAGGTTACAGGCGATATTTTCCAGATGGTATGTGGACACAGGGCTAAACGTATTCAAAACAGACTTGAATCGATACTTTCTGCAGTAAAAGACCCATTGTTCAAGAATACTTAGCTTAGTTCTCTAAAAGGCTGGAGGGCCGAAAAATGTTTTCTGGCAGCATACTGCTCCCAAGGAATGCCATTCTGATCCTCAGAACGTTCCGAGCTCATCAAAGCCAACATATAATCAACCCAGAAAATACCAAGGTAAGCTTTCACGAAACAGAACGTGCCTAAACAATTTGCCTCGAACGACAACTTTCGGGGAAGAGGGGGCAGACAACAGAGACGACATAACGATCAACCCTACAGATGACGTAATTCCCCTTTATCCCACCGGGATAGGAGAGAAAATAACCAGAAGTTCTGACTCGAAGCCATTCCACGCCGGTCAGCCACAAAATATTATACTCTTTGGGAGAATGCTCGAGGCCCCGCCTTACATTCTCAACATAATAAGGCAACCGCATACCTTTCAAACGTGCCGAACAACCACACTACCCAAATACCTCATTCTCTAGAAATGACGCGGGTTATTCACAATATGCATAGTTGCACACTCAAGGTGTCATAAAAGTTGCAAAACAATCTCCAAGCTTTGTATCGTCGATGTTTCTCAGACTACAAAGCGACGGTACGATGAGACCAATTTTCAACTTGAAAAACCTGAACAAATATGTCGCCACCGACAATCTCAGGTTTCAGGTGATGATTCACCGTGTGCCAGACTTCCTTCAAAAAGAAGACTGGACGGCCAAAATATACCTTCATCAGGCCTACTTTCATATTCCAATGTCGTCGAATCATCAATGCTTCCTTCGGTTCATTTACGACGACATAATTTACGATGACATGCATACCATTCGAGCTCAGCTCGGTCCAAGAACATTTGCCTCTGTAAGCAATTGGATAGCTCAAAAGCTTCGAGAACAAGGCTTGCGAATATTAGTGTATCTCGGCGATATTTCTAGCCCATCAGAACCCACATACACTACAGAGCCACGTGGCAACTGCCACTAGCTTTTTCGAACACCTGGGTTGGAAGATAAACAAAGAAAAATCATTACCGGAAAGGTCACTAAACAGACTCAAAAACGAACTGTCGGCAAGGATAAAATCGAAAACAACAAATCTGAAAGAATTTCAAAAACTGACAAGTTTGCGATTTTTGTCGTTCCAAGAGGACGACTAAACTATCGAACGCTTTACAAGCGAACACACTAATAAAGTCCCGAGCACTTGCTGCTATATTGAACCCGAAGGCATTACAGGACAGTTCCTGTATCCACCATTGCAGTCAATGGTGGGTGGAAAACTACACAACCAGTTCTTGCATACACCATCCTCAGCCATCACATTACCTAACTACAGATGCGAGCGACATAGGATGGGGCGGCAAATTTAACAACCAAGACTTTCACGAGCTTGGTTGCAGACCGAACCAAATCTTCATTGCAATCAGAAAGAAATGATTGCAATAATAAGAATCCTACAAGATCAATGTCACTACCTCCAATCGAGTGCACTACTAATTCAATGCGACATCAGGACGGTACTGTCATATCTTCGCAACGAAGGCGGTACGAAGTCACAAGCATTGGTGAATCTTATAGCCAAAAAGGTATTCTCGATCTTTAACCAATACAATATTCACATGACAATTTATCACCTACCAAGCAATTGCAACACAGCTGATGCAGATCACATGTCTCGCCAAAAATACCTCGCCCAGATTGGCAACTTCTTCCAAAGGTAATGAATGCGACATTCGAGAAATGGAACGAACCGGAAATAGACCTTTTCGCGTCCCGCAAAGCCCACGTGGTTGTCAAATATTGCACGATCGATAGATGGGATTCTCAAGCTCAATGTTACGATGTCTTTGGAATGACCCGGAACTGCAAACTAGCTTGGATGTTCCCGCCACCATACCTAATACCAAAAGTGTTGAACCACTTGAACAATAGTAACTTTTAAACTTTCGCGATTCGAATACATTGTTTATTTTTAAGAATGGGACTTAATCGCGATTCGCGATAAAAACACAGGTTTATATTTACCTCGACGTTTCGATCAAGTTGCATTGATCGGGGTCACGAGAAAACTGGAGAATACGGGTGTCAGCATCAATAAAATGTGAGTGTTGTTACCAACTACCCACATTTGGCGTTATAAAAGTCTGGGCTTGTCACGACACACTACTTGAACAAGTCTACAGGAGTTTAACTAATAGTCGTTCCATGATGAGAAAAAGTGTATTGGAGACTAGACTTGAAAAACAAAGCACTGAGCCCCCCGCCCCCCTTACGATCAAGGATCTATCCTTTGTCCTAATAGACGTAACCACCGGCCAACCTCCACCGAGAGTAAAAGAAATGACACGGGAAGTCTGGAGATGTGGGGTTGAGATCAGAGCTTAACCGACTGGAATGAACAACAGAAATAATTTCTATCTTCTGCTTGGAGACAGTCCACCTTAAACACATACAAGCCAGTCTGGAAAAGGTGGCTCTCATGGTGCGATAAGAACTCTGTTAGTCCACGGAAACCTGACGGATCACAACTGGCTAGATTTTTGGTTGATTTACATCAAAAAGAAAAACTGTCTTTAAGTACAATACTAGTTCACAAACCAGTGGTATCGACTTTCTCTGACCCAAATGACATTAGTCGGCTTAGTTCGCATGCGCTTGTAAAACAAGTTTTAAAATCACTATCAATAAGATATCAAATCGTGTCACTAGCCAAACCGAAACAGCACAATCGCCCGTTTGGAACATCGATACTTTGTTACATCATCTCAGCCAGAACTCCAAAGAGAAAATGAGCTTGTATGCAACTTCAGGGCACACAGCTGCTATCCTCCTCCTATGCTCAGGACGAAGAATACACGACTTGACTCTCCTTAGAGTCGTCGACTCGCGGAGCATTGCCAAATATCCCAAAATAGCATAGTTCTTTGGCCTACATATAGATCAAAAACCGACACCTCCAAACAACAACAATCGGGTTGGAAACTTTTACAAAACGAAAATAGTCGAAATTTAGATCCAGTCTACTGGGTCTCTAGATACAATAATCAATGGAAAGGCGAAAGCTATTAATTCAGACTATCTATTTATTACCACTTACGACAAACCAAAACCAGCTACACGAGCCGTGATCGCTGGCTGGGTGAAAAGCCTCCTTAAAGAAGCATACACTGAAGCCATGCCTGGCAGCCTTCGGTCAGAAGTCGCATCAATAAACTGAATAGAAAACATCAAATTCAATGACATATTGGCAAGAGGAAATTGGGAATCACCCAATACTTTCAAAAAGTTTTATCGCAGGGAAATCTTGCCCTCTAATGTAAACTCAAATCAATCGCGACATGCTTTGAGCCTATTAGCTAAAACCTAATTGTAACTTTATCAAATGATAATTTGCCATTCTTTAAACTTTGCTATACATACCTATCGTTGATTTAGTACTATAAGAAACGATAAATTACTTAAAAGTTTCGTTTCTATCAATATTATATACACTAGTAAAATAAAATCACATTGGCGTCACCATCACCACCAGGCGATAACAAACACATCTCTCATGTATTAATTAGGTTTCGAATAACGGTACAGTAGTTTAATAGTGATGTTTTACCTACAAATAAAACATTTATTAAACATACTTACCTTATTCGAAACCTAATACTTTAAATTTCTGCCTGGTGGCCATAACATGAGAAAACCAATGAAGCTAAGTTGCGCGCAGCGCACTGCCGCGGTGGTGATGGTGGGGGGAGGCGCTAAGAGAGAGCGGAAGTCGACGCTGATTGGACGGCGGGACGACGGATACGAGCAGGGCCAATCACAGCACGGCTAGTACGGTACGATAATGAAGTACGCTACTCTCATGTATTAATTAGGTTTCGAATAAGGTAAGTATGTTTAATAAATGTTTTATTTGTAGGTAAAACATCACTATTATAAACCAGTTAAATGTAATTAGCAGTAGGTATCTATTAATGTGGTGCAACATATCCGCCGGTCGCTTATTACAAATGGGCGTTACTCGATGAAATCGCGCATTTTTTTAGAAGCTGTCTCACAGAGTGGTCGTTTTTGAAATTCTTAATCACAATTGAAGCTGGGAGGTAGATTTTACAAAACCTTTTTAGCGGATTTGGTTATTAAATGTACTCGTATATACTTTATAGCGTAAATAAATGTATCCTACCCGCAAGTTTTCTTTACTCAAAATGAAATTGTTATAAGGCAACGAGGAAACTACCCGCCTTTATTTGCTCATCGTTTTTTTTTTCGTTTTTTCTTGTGATTCTTTACCTCTCAGCTACATATTATTATTATTGTATATTAAGCGGTAATAACTTAAGCGCTAGCGAGGCACCACGTGACCTGCGCGGTAAACGATTTATTTGCTGCTGCGCAGGTCAAGTAGTACGTCGTTGCTTGTAAACGTCGTGGCAGTAAAAATTGGCAAGCAGTTTGTAAAGACACATTGCACCGACCCCATGTAAAATGCGACCAGAACATGAGGGAGATAGAGTGAAGAACAGTCTCATACGAATATTTGCCTATAGCTACAACGGTTAAGTCCTTACTGCTTGGTCACAAAACTCTGCATATCAGAGCTATCTGCTGCCTTACCGTCTAATGAAATCGTTTTCGACTGCATCCTGAATAAAGCCAGCGGTCGCTTGTCTTCTGCTGGAAGAAACTGTCTTAGAGTTCTCGCTAGTTTTCGTTTTGGAACGCCTACTTTTTACTAGTTACTAACTCTTCTGCGAGTGTCCGTCTGGGTTGGTACAATCGCTTTGCTCGTGAAGTCTGCCGCCAAGCAGTAATGTGCAAGCATTACTGTGTTTTGGTTTCGTGAGCGGAGTAGCCAGTGGAATTACTAGGCTTATGATACTTAACACCTAATGTCTCAGGGTAACGAGCGCATTGCAGTGCCGCGCCGGCTTTTATGTTTTAAAGTTCTGAGTGGCACTGCAATTGTTATGGGCCGGCGTTATACTTACCATCGGGCAAGTGACCAGCTCGTCGTTATCTAATAGAATAAAAAAAACTTGTTGCCTTAACATCATTCGTTCCAAAACAAAAAACTAGCTAAAACTCTAAACAATTTCTTCCAGCAGAAGACAAGCGATCGCTAGTATTAATCGGCTGCCTTACCGGCTAATAAAATCGTCTTCGTTTTCGAAGACCCATCTAAAAACCAGCGGTCGCTAGTCTTTGGCTTGAAGGAATTGCGACCGCTAGTTCTATTCGGGTTGGAGTAAAAAACGAAAACGATTTTATTCGAAAACAAAGACGATTGTGATAAGCCGGTAAAGGCAGCTGTTCTGTGGTATTGGTCTTCAGCTGGTCTTCCGATCAGGGCTGCGGCCGCCGCATGAAGAGGATGATGCCGAGCGCCGCCAGGAGTGCCGTGATGAGGTACAGGTCCCAGTTCATTAGCAGCGCGGACTCCCCCGACAGGAACACCAGCGCCAGCGGACTCTGCAATATGTACTGAATTATACGCTACAGTGAGGTTGTGTTTAGAATGTGATTTATAGTAATGGAGCGGTCGAAATAGGGAACTATTAAATACTTCACCGACGTAATATTTTAAAATAAAAGTAGCCTAAACTACTCCTTATATCCTTATAACATCAGCTATCTGTCAGTGAAAGTCTGCCCCTTCAAAATCAGTCCAGCCAGTATACACATAAGGGCGGGCGCACTCAACGCGCGAGTACACACAGTAGGGCGGGCGCACTCACAGCGCCAGTACACACAGTAGGGCGGGCGCACTCAACGCGCCAGTACACACAGTAGGGCGGGCGCACTCACCGCGCCGGTACACACAGTAGGGCGGGCGCACTCACAGCGACCGTACACACAGAAGGGCGGGCGCACTCACCGCGCCAGTACACATAGTAGGGTGGGCGCACTCACAGCGCCAGTACACACAGAAGGGCGGGCGCGCACACCGCGCCAGTACACACAGTAGGGCGGGCGCACTCACCGCGCCAGTACACACAGTAGGGCGGGCGCACTCACAGCGCCAGTACACACAGTAGGGCGGGCGCACTCACCGCGCCAGTACACACATTAGGGCGGGCGCACTCACCGCGCCAGTACACACAGTAGGGCGGGCGCACTCACCGCGCCAGTACACACAGTAGGGCGGTCGCGCTCACCGCGCCAGTACACACATTAGGGCGGGCGCGCTCACCGCGCCAGTAAACACAGTAGGGCGGGCGCACTCACCGCGCCAGTACACACAGTAGGGCGGGCGCACTCACCGCGCCAGTACACACAATAGAGCGGGCGCACTCACAGCGCCAGTACACACAGTAGGGCGGGCGCACTCACCGCGCCAGTACACACACTAGGGCGGGCGCACTCACCGCGCCAGTACACACAGTAGGGCGGGCGCACTCACCGCGCCAGTACACACAGTAGGGCGGGCGCACTCACCGCGCCGGTACACACAGTAGGGCGGGCGCACTCACCGCGCCGGTACACACAGTAGGGCGGGCGCACTCACCGCGCCGGTACACACAGTAGGGCGGGCGCACTCACCGCGCCGGTACACACAGTAGGGCGGGCGCACTCACCGCGCCGGTACACACAGTAGGGCGGGCGCACTCACCGCGCCGGTACACACAGTAGGGCGGGCGCACTCACCAGCGCGAGGCGCTCCAGCGCGGCGGCGGCGTGCAGGCGGGCCAGCGCCAGCGCGGCGGGCAGGCGCGCGTCGGGCGACGCGTCGGCGGCGGCGTCGTAGCAGCGCTTGGCGAGGTGCGCGTCCCGCGCCAGCCCCAGCCCGCGCTCGTGCATGTAGCCCAGGTTGAACGTCGCCTGCGCGCTGTGCAGCTGCTCGGACGCGATCCTGCGAGCAAACCCTGCGACGTAAATAAAACTGTCCTAATAGATAAACACAAAGACAACGGTCGCATAATAGTGCTATCTGACCTGTAGTGGTGCGCGGCGGCCTCCAGGTCGGGCGGCGTGCCGTGTCCGTAGTAGTGGTAGTCCCCGAGCTTGACTCGCGCGGCGGAGCAACCCTGAGCGGCCGCGCGCGACCAAAGCTGCAGCGCGCGCCGGTAACGCTCCGCCGTCGAGAACAGCTTCACTTCACCTGAAAAAAGTTACCAACATTTTAATCAACTAAATGTAAGTCTATAAAAGGACAAAAAATATTTGGTCCTTCGAGCCCGATGGTTATACTTTTGGTCCTTGGAGCCATTGTACAAGTAGTGGTCCTTCGAGCCCGATTGTTATACTTTTTGTCCTTCAAGCCATTGTTCAAGTAGTGGTCCTTCGAGCCCGATGGTTATACTTTTTGTCCTTCGAGCCATTGATGTTCAAGTAGTGGTCCTTCGAGCCCGATGGTTATACATTTGGTCCTTCGAGCCATTGATGTTCAAGTAGTGGTCCTTCGAGCCCGATTGTTATACTTTTTGTCCTTCGAGCCATTGATGTTCAAGTAGTGGTCCTTCGAGCCCGATGGTTATACATTTGGTCCTTCGAGCCATTGATGTTCAAGTAGTGGTCCTTCGAGCCCGTTGGTTATAGTTTTGGTCCTTCGAGCCATTGATGTTCAAGTAGTGGTCCTTCGAGCCCGATGGTTATACATTTGGTCCTTCGAGCCATTGATGTTCAAGTAGTGGTCCTTCGAGCCCGTTGGTTATAGTTTTGGTCCTTCGAGCCCAATGCTCAAGTAGTGGTCCTTCGCGCCCCACTCACCGGTGTCGAGCAGGTAGGCGGCGTTGGACTGCGCGACCTCGTAGCCCATCTCAGCGAGCGTGCGGTACTGCAGCCAGGCGCAGTCGGCGTTGCCACCGCGCCACGACGCATGCGCAGTCATTAGCCGCACCGCCCATCCACCGCGCTCGCAGACGCTCTTAAACAACTGGAAACGGAAATTTTGTGCTTGGAGAACGAGGGCTGCTACGGTTAATTACGTGCATAAAATGTGCGAATACTCAGCTGGAAACATGGTTATTATAAGCTGTATATTTTAGTAGCTTCTGCCCGCGGTTTACACCCGCATTCCCACAGGATCCGTGCATTTTTCCGGGATAAAAAGTAGCCCATCTTACTCTCCGGTCCATAAACTATACAACACTAACAAACACACTTTCCCATTTATAATATTAGTTGGGATAAGCAGGATATCACGTTCGCCACGTTTGTATTCAGGACGTGTTTTGGCTAAATGCGGTAGGAATTATTAAAAAAAATAATTAAAGAAACATGGCGTTATGCTTACAATTCTGGTCTGATTTTCAAATAGTATAAAATAACAGTGTTTGGAGCCCTATCAGTGTACCTCGACGGCGGTGGTGCAGGAGCGCAGCACGCCCAGCCCCTGCGCGTGCATGTGCGCCAGGTGGTAGAGCGCCAGCACGTGTCCGCTCTGCGACGCGAGTGAGAAGTATTTGTTGGCCTGCTTAAAGTCGCGCCGCACGCCGATGCCACCTGCAACAACAATCATTATATGTTCACATAACTCACGTTAAGGGGCAGAATTCGGCGCGCCGCTATCTCGCTCGCGCATCTCAACATTTTTGAAGATAAACAATCACTTAATATAATTATGAACAATCGCATTCAATAAAACAACAACACTTATTATTAGTTATTAACACGACTGCCCTAGCAGTGTCACTCGGGATGATGTAAGAATTCTATTGATATTAAATCTGTTCAGGTTTTTAAAAGTTATGGTGGAATAAAGAAACTTACATACACACAAGAACTCTAAAACATTATAGTCCTTTTTTGTGCAGTCAAGTATAAATTACCCCAAAATAACGCAACGGATACAACTTGAAGTTTTCACATTTGAACTTTAGACAATTTCCTCAAAGAGATATGAAATACTCACCGAAATACATAAAGCCCAGATGCAGCTGTCCGTCCACCCAGCCCTGGTTGGCCGCCATTGTGAAGTATTTGAAAGCTGCCGTCGGATCTTTGGGTACCGCGCGGCCCTGGAGCGGAACATTAGGGAACATTTCATCCAATAACTGCTTGGTTTGAATACAATGACGTCACAGTATTATCCTACTAATATTATAAACGCGAAAATTTATGAGGATGGTTGGATGTCACTCTTTCACACGAAAACTACAAAATGGATTTTGATAAAACTTTACACTGAAGCTTATAAGTACATCAGATTAACACAGCCTACAATTTATAAAGATATATACCACGCGGGTGAAGCCACAAGCGGAAGCTAGTATTTATATAAATACCCCGTAAAGGTGATACAAGACAGTTCACTCGAGTGAACATTCACTCTAATGAATGCTTCATTTTTCTTTCATTCCATGTTCACACGACTTACTGCGAATGACAAAGAAAAGAACGTTCATCTGTTATTTACTTTAAATATGTCATCGAGTGAAGTCGTGCGTCTTGGAATCAGTTTAATTTGTGACCATTTTCCGTTCGCAGTTGGAGTGAAAGATGTCGAATGATAAAATCTAACATCGTCGGATCGGTTCATTAATGAATTCATTCGGCACTCTTGTTTCATTTGGGGTTCAGACGAATCATTTCGAGTGAAAGATGCCGAATGAAAGACAAAAATGAACGAAAAGTGAACCGTCTGATACCGCCTTAAGAGTATTAGGTTTTGTTTGAGTTGTTTCATTCGAGGACATGTATATCCACCAAGCTGCACTGGACCCGCGTGGTGGGGTTATGGCCTATACTTGTTGTTCTTTAACAATTTTAAACTGAATCGAAAGAGACAAAACATTGTTTAACTATTCAACCGTTTAACACTGTTTATTAATACGAGCCTTGATTTTCACGATTTCCATCTACCCCTAGGGAATTTACAAAATGGAATGTATTTTACTGGACAAAAGCCTATAAAAGATATAGAAATACAAACTCGAATCATGCCATTGGTTAGCGATCGGATCACTACTGCTGTCATTGGCTGGCATCCGCCATGTTTGTTTACATTATTGGACAGACAAGAAAATTACACTATTTTGACCATTTTATATAAACATACATACACCTATAAAATTTTGTATATTTGCTTAGAAGCCCTAATAGGTTTACATGTGAATATATTGCAGTTCCCAATAGTACACATATCGAATTGAAAACCTCCTTTTTTCAAGTTGGTTAAAAAGGGTAGTTTTACCTGTAAATACATGAGCCCCAAGCCGCTCTGCCCGACCGGGTTGTTCAGCTCAGCCGCCTTCCTGAAGTACCGCAGCGCCGTGTCGTTGTCGGCCTTGATTCCATCACCGCCTTCAAGGTATATCTGAAATCATCGTCACTAGGTATTTTTTTTGTTAAGATTATTTGATAGGGAGACGAGCTGGTCGTTCGGTTGATGGTAACAGTCGTTTACCTAACGGTAAGCGTAACGCAGGCCCATAACAATTGCAGTGCCACTCAGAACTTTGAAATACACAGTACTGCGCGGCACCATAGTGCGCCCTCTAAATTTAAATTCAAATTGCTTTATTCAAATAGGCCTCAAAGGAGCACTTATGAAAGTTAAAATAAATGACTCTAACAGCGGGCCTCTGCAACATTCGTCTACCCGAATCACAGACTAAAACTAATGCTGTCTTTATCAGAACATAATAAATGACAAAGTCACCAACAGACCCAATCCGTGCTCAAAGTCAACGAACCTTCCAGAAACCCTCCTTGCCCGTTCCAAATAGGTATCTACCCTGAGATATTAGGTATTAAGTCTCATAAGCAAAAGGTGGTAGAGGACTAAATCTTCTGGTAGTGTCTGGGTTGGTGCCACCGCTTTGCTCGTAAAGTCTGCCACCAAGCAGTAGTGTGCAAGCATTACTGTGTTCCGGTTTGATGGGCAGAGTAGCCAGTGAAATTACTGGGCTTATGAGAGTTACCTAATGTCTCAAGGTAACGAGGGCACTGCAATTCAGCAATCAGGCAAACAACCAGCTCGTATTGTTACCAAAAAAAAAAAATTTAAAAAAAATGCTTCATGTTCAAATAGGCCCCAAAGGAGCACTTATGAAAGTTAAAATGACTCTAACAGCGGGCCTCTGCAACATTCATCTACCCGAATCACAGACTAAAAGTAATGCTGTCTTTATCAGAACACAATAAATGACAAAGACACCAACAGACCCAATCCGTGCTCAAAGTCAACGAACCTTCCAGAAACCCACCGTGCCCGTTCCAAATTGGTATAGGCCGAGCAAGAAGAAGGGCAAGAAACTCGTCACGGCATTAACACATACCTTGCCCAGGAAGGCATTAGCGACGGCGTTCCCAGTCTTGGCGGCTTGCGAGAAGTAGTGCAGCGCCTTGTTGATGTCCAGGGTCACGCCGCGCCCGCCCTGGAAGTGCAGCTGGCCGAGCCCGACCTGCGACACAAGTGCACAAATACGGTATTTTTACAGAAAAAAATCCAAAAGTGTATAAATAAGATAGTATACTATTAATAAGTACTCGAAACAAGTCATACCACCTATTTTTCGATTACCTTAGTCTTTACATTTACACTCAAGCATGGCTTTAAAAGTAAGGTGTAAATTGACGTTATTGTGTGGAGCTAAGTTGGTAGTAACCCTGCCTGCAAAGCGAGGGGTCCCGGGTTCGATTCCCGGCCGGGCCAGATTTTGTGTAAACATAAAGTTTGTTCTCGGGTCTCGGATGTTTGTGATGTGTATCTGTGTGTGTCCATGCCACCTGCGACACAGGGAATCCTAGTGCGGGGGTATGAGAGTAAAAAAAAAACTAAATTATGAAAAATCGCATTCGGTGAAGTTGCTGGCAATACCTGTGCTTGCACGTCCCCTTTCTCAGCGAGCAGCTGGTAATACTCAATGAGGTCCGTGTCAAGCGCGCCGCCCGAGGTGCCGTCCGCCTCGTCCACCAGGCGCGTGCGCAGCACCGCTGGACCGCCGCTAAACGTCACTTCACTAGCCACTGGAATAATATACAATCACTATACATTATTTTTTACATTATCAGCCTCTTACGCTCTCACTGATGGGATACCGGCCTTCTCTCAAAGAGAGAGATATGGGCCATAATCCACCACGCGGGCCAGTGCGCCTTGGTGGATGTCACATGTCCTCGAATTTTGTAGTTCTTGAACGTACGGGTTTCCTCACGATGTTTTCCTTCAGCGTTTTAGAGCGAGTGTGAATAATCCGCACATAACTTGATATAAGTCATTCGTGCGGGCCGAGTCGAGATTCGAACTACGGTGCGTCGGATTGAAAGTCACACAAGTTCCCGCTCGGCTACATTCGCTCTGCCACAATCACTTTACACTGAGTGGGAACGATCCTTTGTAGAATTTTGTTGACGGTCATAATAATTGAAGCTCACCTTTCGAAGCCACCTTCATATACAAGTCCAGAGCCTTCGGACACGAGCTGGGCACCGACACGCCGGCCCAGTACCGGTAGGCCAGCGCCATCTGTGCGAAGGTACTCTCCCCGAGCGCACCGAACGTGTAGTGCACGAGAGCCTTCGCTTGAGAGACGGGAACGCCCATGCCGGAAGCATAGAGGAACCCTAAGCCCTGGAAGTAAGAATAATTCGCGCTGTTTTAAAACTGGTTCTAATTAATTTTTAAAAAGCATAGGTACTTGTGTCTAAATCTGAACTAATACTAGCTTTTGCTCGCAGTCTCACCCGCGTTCCCACAGGAACCGTGCATTTTTTCGGGATAAAAAGTAACCTATGTTACTTTCAGGTCCATAAACTATATCTATGCAAAAAATCAGGTATTGACTTGTCATCGTCGCAAAAATAGTTTCGAAGATTAGTTTTCGTTATCGGGAAAATGGTTATGTTGCGTTTTCGGCAAAAATCAACAGTGTCCTACTTATTTCTAATATTATCTTATCGAACTGTCAATTTATCGATCGATATGGATGGAGACAGCGGTCATACTGCAATAAAAAGAAACGGTAAGTAGTAGAAACTTACAGCATGAGCTTCCGGCATCCCCCCGTCCGCTAGCTGCTCAAATATCGTCCTCGCTTTATCAATGTCCAACTCCACGCCCTCCCCGAACACATGACACCAGGCCAGTTTGACCATGGCCGGCGTATAGCCCGCGGCCGCTGAAGCCTTCACCTGCTCGATAGGCTCTTGCAAATCGGGCGCCCGCCGGCGTATCTGGTTGGTCGCCGCATCGTAGAGCCGTTTGGCTGGAATGTGTGCTCCATAGGTAAGAGTTTGATCATTGTCTTGACTGATCTTATAAGTAGAGATGCTACGAATATTCGGCTACTATTCGGTATTCCGAATTGGTTTATTCGGCTACTTTTTTACTTTACGGTATTCGGCCGAATATTGCGAATTGCGAACCATTCGGTTGAATACCGAATACGAAATGAAACAGCAAACAAACTGCCAGTTTATTGTCTTCACTATAAATTTCATAGTATTCCAAACATACAATAGGTCTCTTTTTTATTAAATTACACATTACAAGTAACACAATTTGATGTAACAATCCGTCACCTGCAAAATGTACTGACTGCTTCAGCCGAGAGTCTAGCTGAATATTTCCAACTTGAGGGTGGTGTAACTATAGGGCATATAATTCAAACATACCAAAAATAATTTAAAATTTTGTATGCCAAGAGAACAAAAACATGTTAGGACATTCATTTTAAAATGACAAGTAACAACTGAAAATAATTAGAATATATTGTGTTGCGCTTCAAGGATTGTCTTAATCAAGTCCTTATCTTATATTGTCCTTAATCAAGGAGATGAGTATTTCAATATAATGACTACACTAAGGGTGATAATATATCTCTAGATTACCTTCTATCAGCTCTGGAGTGAGTTCTTCCTCCTCTTCTTCTGGGAGTGGCGGCAATGTGTCCAAGAGGTCTTGTGGGTTTTCTTCTTGCACTTTCTAAAACAGATAAAATAAACTTATAAATAAGTAGTTTTGTTTCTATTGACATTAAATTTTGATACAAGACTTTTATTCGTGCAAAACTGCACCTCAACTTTGGCAGGATCCTCTGTCATCTTTAGATCTTGGTAGCTCAACTTTGAGTTCTTCATTAGACTGGACTTCAAGAGTTTTAGTGTAAACTCCATTTGCTTTAACTGATTTTCTGAAAAGAAATAATTAATTACATAAAGGAAATAAGAAAAACAAAATCATATTCTCACCACCACAATGATTGTATTATTACCTATTAATTTTGGTGTAACAGTAACTACTGTCTGGTTTTCTAAACTTATACAATAATGTAAACAAAAATAATAGTCTTTGTAGTTGTATGTGTTCACTACAATTTTGTAATAAATTATGTAATAAAAAGTATAGAGTTGAATCAAATTTTTATTTAACGACAACTACAAAACTATATTAATAAATTGTGCATTTCTAAGTTAAAATTTTAGCAATTAAATCTGTTGTGTCTCAAACACTTAAGTTGTATAGTCATTAACTTAAATATTCAGCATTTCCCTTTAAATTCCAGTTATTGAGATTCCATTGTATGTGGAGCCGTTCTTAGTGACAACAAACTCACCTTTCATATCCTTCGTGCTCCTTACAGCTTCCGCATACTCTTTAAAAGTTAACAACTCCTCATTCATGGCATCGTCAAGCTCTTTATTCACGGTTGCCTCCAGGGTCTTCAAGTATTGAGGGTCTAGTTTGTTAGTAGCCTCTTGTACTTCATCTTCCTCATCACTTGCCCCTTTTTCTTTATGTGTGTCTGGCCCCAACAGGTGAGAGGTGGACAGTACCACACACAGGCACAATAAAAACAGTTCAAATCGTCGCATTTTTGCTCACAAGTCACAACTAGATCATTAGTACACCAAACACTTACGTGTCCCTAAAAAATAGTCGATGACGCTAAATCTTTTATTTCATCGGTATAACATAAAACCATTTATAACGCCGATAACGAAGGAACACGTATGGTACGAAATTAAATTAGTGTATTTAGAAAATTATGTTTTTTCTCGAAATATTCGTGAAAAACTCGAGTAAGCGATTGAATATTTGAGTAGGTAGCCGACATATCTGTCACTGTCAGTGCCACTGACCCACCACTATCACATCAAATATCAGACTGTTAGTTGTCACTACTTTTTTTTGTTTCTTTCGTTGTTCCTATTTTTGGGAAGCGATGTAGAACTCCTTTGTCTTTGCCAGCAACATCACCGAATGCGATTTCTCATAAATATATCAATGATTGTTTATATTCAAAAATTTTGAGATGCGCGAGCGAGAGAGCGGTGCACCGTACTATCACTTCACAGTTAGTATAATATATATTATTATGTATTCCGTCTCTTTCGGGTAAATACGCATAAAAAGCCATTTGAGCCACAGTTTATAATGTCTGTGATTTTTTTTTTTTTTTTTTTTTTTTTTTTTTATTCTTCTTTCTTTATTTCCTGGCTTCTGTGGAATGTTAACCACAATTTCGCCAATGTCAAGTAGGTATAGTTACTCTTTAAAAATCCTTAAAAATCATGTAAAAAAATTCAAAAAAACAATCTTTGACTGTCAGGAAACTGTCAAAATGACAGTTAACACTAGCGACCGCTGTCAGTAAGCCATCGTCTGTCAAGTGTCAGTTTACATTTTGATTGGGGGTGGTGGAATATTGGAAGTTGCAGGCAAATTTACTTTATTGGTGAAACTGCATACATTACATAAAGTGCATTTTGTTTTTATAAATACTAATGCAGTAAATATACGCAAAGTTGTATTTAGAAACTAATTTTGAAAATATCTTAACGGTTAATCTGCAAAGTCAAGATGTTGCGTATACCGGCTAGGAACGGGATACTTTATAAAAACCCATGGATACGCATGAAATCTTCCAGCAGTTCAATTAGGAACACTTTTATTGAGTATTTTGTGGAGACTCAGGGGCATAAACATGTTAAGTCTAGTTCTGTTGTGCCGTTGTGTGACCCTACAGTACCATTTGTGAATGCAGGAATGAATCAGGTTGGTATATTCTGTTGCTTTGCTCATTTTTAGTTAACCTACTGTCTTTATAATTTTCCTAATACTTCCTATTCCTAATTAGTGTTCTTTGGATTGAAATTTTCATGAAAAAAGGGTAAGCAACTGTATTTTACCCTATTTTTTAGAACAGTTACATTCTGGTACTGATGTTGAAAATAAATCTTAGTAACTTTAACTATGAGTAGGTATTATGACTAGAAACGGGATATTTATTTATATTTTATGTTGACGCTGTTGTATTATGGAAATAAATAAAATAAAATGATTTGATTTTCCAATACTTCATACTTATTGCAAACACCATGATCACGGAAGTAGTGATGAAACAATATGAGTAAATACAAGTACTCACTCGATAAATTCCTTCTGATATAAAGTATTTTTTGTATCAATACTTTGAAACTAAGTATTAAGTAGGTATCAGTTACAAATACTTGTATCAGTATGTTATTGAATTAATTTGACATGGTAAAATATATTCCATCCCTTTCTCATATTCTTATTTAAGAAAGTAAGAGAGTAAAACTAAAATTAGGCTTAGGTATGAATCGCAAGAATCAACACCACTGTCTAGCTAAACAGGCATTTAAAACTTGTTTTTTTGTGGTAAGAAGGAACATGTCCATAACTGATATAATAAATGGGTTCATCTTTATTTGCATGAAACTGTTAGATTAATCTTGTCACAGAACAAAATATTCTCATCATGAATTTGCATAAATGTCAAGGCTCACATTATTACCATAATGACTGCATTAAAAACAAGTTGCCTTCTTATTGTTCAGCATACTATTAATAGACTGTACTTATTTCAGTACAAATTACATAATTTGACTAAATAATTAGTAGATAAGACCCTAAGCAACATGGTTTTTCTATCGGCAAGCAAATATTGATAACCAGAATTAATTCGTTTACTAATTAATGCTTGCTTCTGCCTGCGGTTTTGCCTGCATTTCCACAGGAACCATGCATTATTCCAGGATCAAAAGTAGCCTAAGCTACTCTCCTGTCCATGGTAAACTGATTCAGTTGTGGAGCACTCTAGATGTAAGGAAGTGGGCGTGATGTATGTTTTAGGTCTAGTATAATTACCATCTTCAACCACATCAATAATTAAAATCAGGAGATAAGTGGTCAAACGTTAACCTACCAAGACTAAAAAGTACTAAAGAAATAGTAATAAACTTATTTCCAGTTCAAAGGAGTGTTCCTCGGTATAGTGGACCCACCATGTCCACGCGCAGTGAACTCTCAAAAGTGTATACGAGTTGGCGGCAAGCACAATGACCTGGAAGTAGTCGGGACAGATGGCACTCATCACACATTCTTTGAGATGCTGGGCAATTGGTCTTTTGGAGACTATTATAAGGTAACATTTTTATGTTTATAACTGAAAATTATTGGGTTTGAGGCCTCAGTTTTATTGGACAACAATGAAAATTAAGCTTTTTGACAATATACATTCGTTTTTACTGAGGAGAAATTCACAATGCACCTCATGGGATGTCAGTGCACACTTTGCTGTCCCCACCGCAATTGATCAAGGATAACTTTATTCCTGGAATCAGAAATTACAGTTTCATTCATACTATTAAATAATTATCATCCTATTGTGTTTTCCCCTTCTAAGAATCTGATTTAGCGCAGCCCTACTTTAATGTGGTAAGCCAATACACTGGTTTTAAACTTTCACTTTTATTAGCCTCTGGCGTCTATATCTGCTTCTATACTAAATACTAATATTATAAAGAGGTAATGTTATTTGTATGTTTGTCTCTGGAAGTACTAGTCCTATTCTGAAAATTCTTTTGCTAATAGGATCATCCCTGATTGCCATAGGCTATGTTAAATTATACAGATAAAAATAGGCTATCAATAAGAAATAACAAAGTATTAAATAAAATTCCGGTGTTACTGCCAACTGTTATAGGCAGGCATGCTGGTGCTAAGTGAATCGTCAATTTTCTAAACTTGTCCAATAATGAAAACAAACTTGACGGCTCACCAACCATTGACATAGATAGAAATTAAAATTCTAATCACTTCATTGGTTAGCGATCGGATCACTATTAAATAGTGATCCGAGAAAAAAAATTAAATAAACTAAACTTATTATTATTAATTAAACCTATAACAGCATAATAATTATAGTGATCCGAGAAAAATTAAATAAACTAAACTTATTATAATTAGTTATATTATTAATTAAACCAATATCAGCATAATAGTGATCCGAGAAAAAAAAAAACTAAACTTATTATAATTAATTATATTATTAATTAAACCAATAACAGCAATGCTGTTATTGGTTGGCAACCGCCGAGTTTGTTTACATTATTAGACAAGTATAAAAAAATTGTCGTCGCAGCGAACTGCTTATCTCGTCTTTTATTTGTATAGTAGTAATATATTTTATTTCAGAAAGAAGCATGTAAAATGGCTTGGGACCTCCTCCTAGGTCCGTACCGGTTGAAGCCAGAGAATCTTGTAGTCACATACTTCGCGGGAGACGTGATCATAGGCCTGCAGGAGGATCGGGAGTGTAGGGACATTTGGAAGGCTATAGGGTAAGTTTCAAAAGGATGACTGGATAAATTTTTTTTACTATTTATTGTATTGTATTTATTTATTCATAAACAATATACATTGTGTTTGAAATTCAATTAATTAATCTAAATCACACATAATAATTATCATACTAATTCAAATTTAAAAACAACTAAGTGAAAAAGTTAACATAAAAATATAAAAATTACTTAGCATGTCTAACTAACCATCTCATTCAAATATTATTAGAAACACATGTCAAAGAAATAAAAAATAACAAGTGAGAAAAAAAAACTGAGAAAGAAAAAAAAAGTGAGAAATTTGACCACTATCTTAATGCAGGGGAAGATGGTGACAGCCTATGATAAACTTGGTAGTACTGCCTGGTTTGATCTACATCCAGAGAAAATTACGGATGGTGAACATAAAGTTTGTTCTCCTATCTTGGATGTTTGTGTGTATCCAACCATGCCACCTGCAACGCAAGGAATCCTAGTGCCCCCTGCACTAGGATTCCCCGTGTCGCAGGCCACTGTAGGTATATTTATTCAAGAACCAAGAAGTCTAAATTCAGTATATTTGTTTCTAGGGTCCCATCAAGTAGATTAAGAGCCCTCAACGCGAAAGACAACTTCTGGGAGATGGGAGAGACGGGACCATGCGGCCCCTGCACTGAGATACATCATGTGAACACAGACGGGTCGCTCACTGAGTTATGGAATCTCGTATTTATACAGGGTAACAGGTAAGAAAATAGCAAAGATAAATTCGAATTCAAATTCAAAATGCTTTATTCATATAGGCCCCGAGAGAGCACTTATGAAGGCTAAAATAAATCACTCTAACAGCGGGTCTCTGTAATGCTCGTCTACCCGAATCACAGACTAAAACTAATACTGTCTTTATCAGAACATAATAAATGACAAAAACGTCAACGAACCTTCCAGAAACTCACCGTGCCTGTTCCAAATTGGTATAGGCCGAGCAAGAAGAAGGGCAAGAAACTCGTCTCGACATAATTCGGATTCCCGCGATGAACGAATTATTTACATACGCACAAGTTTAGTACGGAACCCTCGAAGCGCGAGTCCGACTCGCACTTGGCCATCTTTTAATGCATTTTCCATATTGTCGTTTTTCCACCAGGCAAGCAGACGGTAAAGTGAAGCCACTGGGCCGCGTGCACGTGGACACGGGCATGGGGCTGGAGCGCATGGCGACTCTATTGCAGAATGTGCCTTCCAACTACGACACTGACTTGTTCCTGCCCATCATCAGAGCTATAGAAAGGGTGAGCTGTTCTTACTTGGTTTGTAGTTAGTGTGCTGATTGTCAAATCTATACAAATAAATAAAATTTAGGTGTCGGTTTTCACACGCGTTCCCGCAGGAACCGTGCATATTTCCGGAATAAAAAGCCTATGTTACTCTCCGGTCCATAAACCATATCTATGCCAAAAATCACGTCAATCCGTTGCTCGGTTACTGCGTGAAAGAACGACAAACCAACAGACCAAAAAACACACTTTCGCATTTATAATACCTGCGGGCTGCAGTTTCTACATATTTTACTTCTTCAGAATAGTAAAGGCGTAAACGCCTACGGGGGCAGTTACTCGAAAGACGCGTCTCTGGACTGCGCGTACCGGCGCCTGGCCGACCACGCGCGCATGGTGAGCGTGTGCCTGGCAGACAGCGTGTTCCCGGCTGCTAAGTAAGGAAAATTGATGTAATTGCACTCACCACTTTACCCTGTTCCATTATCTCAGATATTTTATGTAAACAAAGAAATGTCACCAAATGTCACTGTCAAAGTGTTTCTATTTCCCCCGGCTTTGCTCTCGCGCGGCACAAGTTTGTTAGCGGGAGGACTAACTCATCTGCGAGTGTCCGTCTGGGGTGTTACCACCGCTTTGTGAGTGAAGTCTGCTGCCAAGCAGTAATGTGCAAGCATTACTGTGTTCCGGTTTGATGGGCAGGGTAGCCAGTGAAATTACTAGGCTTATGAGACTTAATACCTAATGTCTCAGGGCAACGAGCGCACTGCAGTGCTGTGCAAGAGTTCTGGGTTAACTCTTCACCCAGAAGAGTGAAGAGTTCACTCTTCTGGGAACTTTTCACCCAGAGTTGAAGTAATATATTGCTCAAATATAGTAAACTACCAGTATAATAGATATGTTTTGCACTGTTATCCCCTTTGTTAAAATAAAATATCTAAGATGATGGAGATGGAACAGAGTATAGATGGAAATGTTATTACTCGAAATATGTCTACAGTTCGTGTTTTTATACTTGTCTAATAATATAAACAAATATGGTAGATCACCAATCAATGATCAATCATCTGCCTCTTACGCTCCCCTTAATAAAATTCAATACAGAGTGAACCTTACGTCCAGTGTCTATCATGATCCTGACTAGATTTAAAAACCACCTTAGGGTTATCTCCTTTCAGACGACACACAGGTGGTGGGATAGCTTCTGATGCAAATCTGCCAAGTGCCTGTCGGTGTGTTCCAGCACTCGCCAGTCGTGGTCAAGGACCAAAAATTAATAAATAAAATATATAAACGCTTACACTCATACCCCGCACTAGGATTCCCTGTGTCGCAGGTAGCATGGACACACACAGATACATATCACTAACATCCAATATACCCGAAAACAAACTTTATGCTTACACAAAATCTGTCACGGCCGGGAATCGAACCCGGGACCCCTCGCTTTGCAGACTGGGTTACTACCAACTTAGCTACGGAGCCGTCAATTGGGAAAGGCATTCGTTAATTTATGTAATTGTATTACATTGCAGCTTGAACCTTAGACAAATAATGCGCAAGTCGTTCAAGATATCGTGTGACGTGTTTGGGAATCCTCGACTTCTCCCTCAGCTGTACACCGAAGTGGCTGCCACTCTGGGAGACACATACCCTGAGCTGATATCCAAGGTAATAACAGATTGACACCCCTGTTGTGTAATCGATGAAATAGAATATCCATCCATACAGATAAATAAAATTGAAGTGTCTGTTTGTAATATCAAAATAACAGCTTTTTACTAAATGCATACGAAAGTTTATACGGAACCTATAACAAAACAACCATTATTAAAATTTTTGTTTGTCTGTCTGTTTGTTCCGGGTAATCTCCGAAACGGCTGGACCGATTTTGACGGGACTTTCACTGGCAGATAGCTGATGTTACAAGGAGTAACATAGGCTACTTTAATTTTAGAGAAATAATTAGGGTTCCGCGCAAAAAAATAAAAACCATGTAATCCAAAATCTCCACGCGGGTGAAACCGCAGGGCAGCAGCTAGTTTTTATATATTTGTATAAAATAATGGTAACAATAAGATGAACGTTTTCGTTTCCGCCCCCACACACACAAACACATATTATATCTACACACACGCATACACCACACCAACACGCGCGTGCATGCATGCATCAATTTTTTCGTTCTGTCAACCCCTTTATTTACTTAAAATATCTAAAATTTTGTAACAGGGTTTACATCGATTTTTTTTAATTATTTTTTATTCACAGGAAAATGATGCACGCCTGGTCATAGAGCACGAAGAACGATCGTACGCCAAGCTCCGTGCGCAGCTGAGGAAGAAATGGAACGAGCTGGTATTCAAGCATCCCGAGGTGGAAGCCCTGGAGGACGTGGAGCTGGCGGGGTTCGCCAGGGGATACGGCGAGCTCAAGGAGGTAGCCACTACATTTTTTAAAAGACTACAAAACAGGACTGTAATTTTTTTAGGGTTCATATGGTTTTTTTTAATGTTATTTGGTGACGAGACGACCCTGTCGTTTGCCTGATGGTAAGCATAATGCCGGCCCATAACAATTGCAGTGCCACTCCGAACTTTGAAACACAAAGACCTGCGCGGCACTGCAGTGCGCTCGCTACCCTGAGATATTAAGTTTCATAAGCCCAGTAATTTCACTTTATTTATGTAATTTTTGTTGTATAAATTTTGATTTGACTCAACACCAGACGAAAAAATTCACGCTGGCCTTAATCCACATAAAACTTTTTAAGCGTCAATCGCACATGGTTGTAATTATTAGTATCTCATTCAATTGTAACAGACAATTCGAGCCGGCTTCTTTGTCTGAAGAAATCTCACAAAAGCTTTTAGTTTTTTTTTATATATTATTTGATAACGATTCTAGCTTGTCATATGGTAAGATAATGGTTATGTTTCCAGATAATGTCCAAAAACAAATCAACTGTGATCCCAGGCGAAGTAGTGTTCAAACTATACGACACCCATGGCTTCCAAGAAGACATCATCCAAAGAGTAGCTGCACTCAACAACTTGACCATAGACAAAGCCGGATTCTGGAAACTTCTCTCCCAGCACAAATCCAGGCACAAAACCGCTTTTAAAGAACAAACTTCCAACCGGGGAGTGTTATTCAACGAAGCTATAGAAAAAATTATAAAAAAGGGCGTAAAGTCAACCAACGATCAACACAAATATGCTTACAAAATCATAGACAATAAAGTAACTTTTGAACCGTTAGAAACGAAAGTTGTTGCGATTCTGAATGAAGACAATCATTGGATAGATGTGTCGGATCCAAGCGAAAATCGGACTTATTACATAGTGACTGAAGACACAAACTTCTACTGCGAAGAAGGCGGCCAAATAGCTGATACAGGTGTTATCAGGTTCAATGAAAACGTCGCTTTTAAAGTTGACAGCGTGTTCAAAATCAGAGATTTTGTGTTCCATAAAGGTTTATTTTTGCTTAGCAAATCTAGTTCGAACAATTATGTGAATTGTAATAGTGATGTGATATTAAATATAGACTCTGAGAGAAGACTGAAAATAATGAAGAATCATACGGCGCTGCATCTTCTTAATGCAGCTGTAAGGAAGGCTCTGCCGAACAGTGTTGTGTGTCAAATAGGCTCGAGTGTGACGGACAAGGGACTCAGTCTAAGTTTGTCTGTGTATGGTGAGAAACTGTCGCAGAAGGTGATTTTGGAAGCGCAAGATCTTATTAGGTATGTACATAAGTGACTTTTAAAATTTAACACCTCATTTCCACCCCTAGGTGTAGTCTTGTTTAGTAAAATTAGTAAAAGGACCCTTGAGATATACAAAAAGGAATCTTAAATCGGTTGAGAGCCGATGGAGAAATTGAGTAACATCACTAAAAAAATACAGACCAATTGAGAACCCTCCTTTGGAAGTCAGTTAAAAACGAAATCTGTCTAATATTACATGATCATCAGTTTAGTTCACAATGGTTGTAGTTTCACAAAGTATAGACGAACAGTCAATGCTGGAGCTAAACTTGGGAAAATTCAGGATGCTGATGGAGCATTCTGTGATCTCTCCTAAGCCTTTTTATTGTGTGAACCACGGAGCTCTTATTAAAGAAATGCATCTTTACAAAGTGGAACTGTTTAAAGAAGTTCATAATTTCTAACTAGGTGGCGTTGCACGTCTCTGCATCGCGCAAACACAACTCTCACGTCTCGTTTTTGACAGATGTCTGACATATAATAAATTGAGAAAGTTTTAGCGGTTAAATAGTCTTTTCACTACCGTCCCCGTAACCAGGAACATTTCATCATTTGATAAGTTCCTAAAATTCATTAAATTTTACGTGGCAGGGAATCAATTAAAGCTAACGCACCAGTAACGACTGAAGTGGTGGACAGCGTGCAACTGTCATGTGACGCCTCCGTGCTTACTGTCCCGGGAGAGAGGTACCCGGAGACCGGGCTCAGGGTGGTAGCCACGCCTCCGCCACTGCCGTCCAAGTGAGTACTCACATGTTATAGCTGCACCTCACAAGTCACATCACATCATCACATTTAGGAAAGTGACATCTATATTTTCTCTCGAAAACTATATTGAGTATTTTTTTCAAAATACAAGTGTATGTCAAAGGGTATGATTGGAGAGACGTTTTTTTTCACAATGGCATTTATTTTCTTTCTCTGTCGCACACACTGATGCTATCTTGTGTTGTTTTTTTAGTCCATTTATATACTCAGTACTGTGTATATCCAAATTATATAGAAAAAAATTGCTTGATGAATTTATAAACACAAAAGTAACGCATCTGCAGCGCATAATTCAAGTTTCTTTATTCACGTGGACCCCAGAAGAGCGCTCACGAATTTTAAATGACTCTAGGTACCTGTCCCATTTATATAACCGTTCAAGAAAGACAAGAATACTTATTGGCTTCAGTTACTATTATACTTTTTTGTCATAATCAGTAACAGTTATTTCCTGTTACTAATACTAATTAAAACCTACAAATCGGAATCCTATAAATTGTAGAGTCTGTTCAGAAAGAGACCCGTCGTGGGATTTGAGGGCGCTGCTGTGTTTAATTACCTTTTTTGTTTAGCGGGCATTACAATTGCGTGTCTGTTCCGTTTTAATTCAATTACTACTGTAACTATTTCTTTACTCTATGATTTAACAAACCAACAGAAAGAAACCGGCTCCTAAATTTTGTTGTTATATGTATGGAAACGTTAGTTCACAAATTGACCGCGACGGCACTCTTTCTGAACAGACTCTACACTCGGAAGTAAACTAAGTATAAAACTTGTAGCCCTCATCATCAACCGTTCGATTGTTCAATTTTTCATTTACCAAGAGCTGAGATAGTAGCCTATAGGTACTGTGTACAAAGACTGAGCCATCGAGATACTAACCCCGTGAGTTGAAATACTGTACTATCCGATCTCACAACAATGTATTGGTTTTGCTATAACTATTATCAGCGCACGGGGAATCGGCTCGAGGCGGTGGCTTAGCCAATCAGAGCGCATTATGCCTTGGCAAAAATGGTGGAATTTATTTCATGCAAACCAAATGTTACTGCATCTCTAGGGGTTAGTTCCTCGATGGACTGAGCTAACCGTTAGAAGCGCCTCAGTTGTAGTATTTATAATCCCTTCAAGTAACGTAACGCAATATCAGTGGCCCCGCAGGGAGCTGTGCTGCGGCTGCCACGCGCCCGCCGCCGCGAGCCTCGGGGACTTCTGTGTCACGCGCGTGGCCGGCGCCGGCGGACGCACGCCCACCGTGCACGCGCTGACAGGGGACGCCGCTAAGGAGGTTATACATATTAGACAATTAACTTCTGCCCGCGGTTTTCACCCGCGTTCCGACAGGAACCGTGAATTTTTCCGGGATAAAAAGTAGTCCATATTACTCTCCGGTTCATAAACTATATCTATGCCAAAAATCACGTCGATCCCTTGCTCCGTTACTGCGTGAAAAAAGGACAAACCAACAAACACACTTCACATATCGATGGTGTCAACGGGGCGATGTTATCTTATTTATGCCGCTTGGTGGAGCTATTTTAGCTGGAGACCTGTCATCCGTTGACGATCTGTTATAGGTGGAGATCTGTCACCTGGTGACGATTTGTAGAACTACTGAAATTATCTGCCCAAAGGCAGCATTCTCGCGATTTATCCCTCTTGGTGGCGCTGTTGTAAATGGAGACCTGTCACCTGTCATTTTTAGAACTACTGAAATTATCTCCTGTGTTAAGTTTCTAGAGACAGGATCGAATATAATCTCTTTTTAAAGTATATGTTATCCTTCTCACACATCTTCGAGAATGTTCAGGAGACCGGATGGGTGTAACTAAAACTGAAACGGTCTGAAAACATGTTTGAGCCTGCCAAAAACGATGGTAACTTGGGATAATTTCTGATTTACTGATTTATGTTAGGCCTTTCTCTGAAACGGCCTGAAAGAATGTTTCAGCCTGCTAAAAACGGTGGTAACATGGGGTAATTTCTGATTTACTGATATATGTTAGGCCTTTCTCTGAAACGGCCTGAATACATGTTTCAGCCTGCTAAAAACGGTGGTATCTTGGAGTAATTTCTGATTTACTGATATATGTTAGGCCTTTCTCTGAAACGGTCTGAAAACGTATTTCAGCCTGCTAAAAACGGTAGTATCTTGGAGTAATTTCTGATTTACTAATATATGATAGGCCTTCCTCTAAAACGGCCTGAAAACATGGTTCAGCCTGCTAAAAACGCCTAAGTGAGGGATAATTAAAAAATGTTTCTGCTAGGTCTCCGTAACAATATTTTACACGACGCACGTTGATCCAATACAGCCTACGTCGAGTGGACAGATTTCTCCAATATTGCCCTCTAGCTGTAATCTATATGTTAACAGGCTCTATTTAAATAATCATAAATAGACTTTTTGTGGTATTCTATAAATTAGACAGCAGAAGTTATAATCTTTTCATCGTTATACTCCAGGCGCGTGAACTATTCTGCCGAGCCGAGAAGCTTCAGCAAGTGATCCACCTTGTGGAGCCCTCGCGATGCAAGGAGGAGGTGTCTTCTATGAAGAGATCTCTCGCGGAGATCTGCGGCACCGGCGGCGCCCCCTACGGGGACTACGCGAAGTGTGTCGAACTACTAGACACGCTGCTCAAATCCAGCGCCAGCACTCACGACGTCGCGCTGTTGCAGTGAGTATTGTCTTCTATGAAGCGAGCTCTAGCGGAGGTCTGCGGCACCGGCGAAAGAAAGAAGACAATTTATTCTAATATATCTAATTCGCCCCACGTGTCCCCAGGTCGGTGGCGGAGGCCGAGGTGCGCGAGGCGGCTACGGCGGCGGCGCGCGCCGGTCGGCCCTTCGTGGTGCACTTCCTGCGCTGCTCGTACCTCATGCAGGAGGCGGGCGTGGCGCGCGCGCTGGCGGCCGGCGGCGCCGCGCCCGCGCTCGTGCTGGGCTGCGCCGGCGGGGTCGTGGTCGCCGTCGCCACCGTGCCGCAGGTACGTGCGCGACGTGCAGTGTAGTGTGTGTGTACACACACGTGGCGCGCGCGCTGGCGGCCGGCGGCGCCGCGCCCGCGCTCGTGCTGGGCTGCGCCGGCGGGGTCGTGGTCGCCGTCGCCACCGTGCCGCAGGTACGTGCGCGACGTGCAGTGTAGTGTGTGTGTACACACACGTGGCGCGCGCGCTGGCGGCCGGCGGTGCCGCGCCCGCGCTCGTGCTGGGCTGCGCCGGCGGGGTCGTGGTCGCCGTCGCCACCGTGCCGCAGGTACGTGCGCGACGTGCAGTGTAGTGTGTGTGTACACACACGTGGCGCGCGCGCTGGCGGCCGGCGGTGCCGCGCCCGCGCTCGTGCTGGGCTGCGCCGGCGGGGTCGTGGTCGCCGTCGCCACCGTGCCGCAGGTACGTGCGCGACGTGCAGTGTAGTGTGTGTGTACACACACGTGGCGCGCGCGCTGGCGGCCGGCGGTGCCGCGCCCGCGCTCGTGCTGGGCTGCGCCGGCGGGGTCGTGGTCGCCGTCGCCACCGTGCCGCAGGTACGTGCGCGACGTGCAGTGTAGTGTGTGTGTACACACACGTGGCGCGCGCGCTGGCGGCCGGCGGTGCCGCGCCCGCGCTCGTGCTGGGCTGCGCCGGCGGGGTCGTGGTCGCCGTCGCCACCGTGCCGCAGGTACGTGCGCGACGTGCAGTGTAGTGTGTGTGTACACACACGTGGCGCGCGCGCTGGCGGCCGGCGGTGCCGCGCCCGCGCTCGTGCTGGGCTGCGCCGGCGGGGTCGTGGTCGCCGTCGCCACCGTGCCGCAGGTACGTGCGCGACGTGCAGTGTAGTGTGTGTGTACACACACGTGGCGCGCGCGCTGGCGGCCGGCGGTGCCGCGCCCGCGCTCGTGCTGGGCTGCGCCGGCGGGGTCGTGGTCGCCGTCGCCACCGTGCCGCAGGTACGTGCGCGACGTGCAGTGTAGTGTGTGTGTACACACACGTGGCGCGCGCGCTGGCGGCCGGCGGTGCCGCGCCCGCGCTCGTGCTGGGCTGCGCCGGCGGGGTCGTGGTCGCCGTCGCCACCGTGCCGCAGGTACGTGCGCGACGTGCAGTGTAGTGTGTGTGTACACACACGTGGCGCGCGCGCTGGCGGCCGGCGGTGCCGCGCCCGCGCTCGTGCTGGGCTGCGCCGGCGGGGTCGTGGTCGCCGTCGCCACCGTGCCGCAGGTACGTGCGCGACGTGCAGTGTAGTGTGTGTGTACACACACAACTGGGACCACAATAGAAGTGAAATTCACAAAAAATATATAATTTCCACAAACATACTGCATCTAAAACTTTCCCAAATTTAACAAATTTTTTTACCATCCATTAGTCATTTAAATGATACCATAAGATACTTTACTCAGCTATGTACTTATACGCAGTTTTTCACGGCCAAATCAACAAAATGCACGTTTTTAGTACAGCTTTACGGCCCGCGTTGAACAAGTGACGTCAGATGTTCTGTCCAATTTGTATGGGGCGTTTTAGCGCTCAGTAGAGACGACCGACTTTGAGTCTCATTTTTGATGTTTCTAGCGTTCGATTTCCAGTTTTTTCGATATAGAGATTTGATTCTCATGATAAAAAAATGGAGTCAACATCCCTACTTTGCGTTGTCGTTCCAGGAGTACGTAAGCGCGCAGTTCTCGGCGGCGCAGTGGCTCGGCTGCGTGCTGCCCGTGTTCCAGGCGCGCGCGGCACCGCCGGCGCCGGCGCGCTCCCCGGCACTGTACGCGGAGATGACTGCCACCAAGGTACTGACCTAACCCTAAGATTCAGAGACGAATCTAAGCGTGGACTTTGGCATCCATGTGTCAAAATTCAGTACTTACGTTCAAATTCATATTCAGAGGCGTTCGGAACTTTGCTTAGCGTAAAGTAATCAAATCGGCTACTTTAGCCACTTTCAAAACAGAAGTGGCGCCACCAAATGATAACGGTAGAAACCATAGTAACCAAACGTTGAAATGTCAAATTAGAAAACTAAAATGTTTCATTTATATCAAAATAGATTTATACCATAAATTATCACTAGAAACGGGATATTTACCATGTATATTATTTGATTTGAGTTTCTCTTTTTTTCACGGGAGAACTGTTCTCCCGAGATCATGACGTTTGCAACAGCGCCGAAATATCAGAAACTCAAATCAAATAATATACTTGGTAAATATCCCGTTTCTAGTGATAATTTTCAAAGTGTTGAAGACCATGACAGTTTAAAAAAAACCTATATATACCATAAATACAGCGACGCAAGTACGGATCTATTCGGTTCGATAAAATTGACAGTTAAAATCGATAAAGTGGGTTTTATCGATTTTAACTGTCAATTTTATCGACCGAAAAGATCCGCACTTGCGCCCCTGTTGTTTCATCGACCTGCAGGTCTGCGGCCGACGTCAATACCACTGAGCTATCATCGCTTCTAAAACCTAATCTTTTCAAATTCCAGGTTAGCTTAATAAACTGCGAGCAGCTAGTGCAAGACGCCATGCGGCTGGCCGTCCAGTTCGCGAAGGAGCGCGTGCGGGCCGCGGGGGGCGGGGGGCAGCGGCCCTCGGAGAACCGACAGCAAAACTAAATTACACTAGTTTGTACTGCTGACTTACCGGCTAACGACAATCGAGTTCGTTTTCAACTCCAAACCCAGAGATAATAGAGTCGACGCCGCAAAGGCATATTTTGCGCCACACTGCGGCCCATGGACCGTAACTATCCCAGTCCTTCCTTGAACAAAACGCGTAAGCGCCGTGAAATTAGCGGCGCTTACAACCTTTTGATCGCGAGAAAACTACACCTTAGATGCAAGCTAGCGCACATGTTTTATTTGTTTGGTTAGACGACATAAATATGGTATTAGCGCTGCAGCGGACTTTAGCTCAAAAAATGGAACAAGACGTTTCACATAGCTCCTCTAGTACATATTACCTCGATGTCTAAACCGATTAAAAGCAGCGGTCACTAGTCTTCGGCTGGAAGGTCTTTGTCTAGTTTTAGCCAGTTTTTGTTTTGTAACAAATTGTTTCCTAACGTTCGGCGTTCGTTTTAAAATGAAAACCAACGAAAATTCAAGATGATTCGTTTCAGCCGAAAACCTAGCAACCGCTGGTCTTAATGGGTTTGGAGTCTGAAACGACCATGATTTTGTTAGCCGGTAAGGCACCTGCTTTGAAGAGTTACGAGATTACCTCAAAGAGGATATTAGTTATGATGTTTGTACGAATTTGTATTGTTTTGAGGGATTGTTGCATTTCATTAGCGTTTGTCGACTGTTTCACATATATTTGTTTATTTAAAAATGTATGCAGTTTTAATTTCAAATTTTCGTTAGGTTTCTCAATTATTTTACTTTTACAAATGAGAACAAGTGCGACAACATCGACCTACTAATGAGTAGTAATTACTAATTAGTAAATTTCCTAAACAAAAAGAATGGAGACCATACTTCGCTTATGTGTTATAAGGAGTAACTAGCTACTTTTAGTTCAGAAAATTACGGGGGCGAAGCCGCGGTGCACAGCTAGTAATAAATAAAATAGAAGCGCATTTATGTATACATTAAAACAAAATGTTTTCACATTGGTCTCAACGCATTCATAAAATGTTTCAGTTTGTAAAGAAATGCGATTTACTAAGCCCTTTTCTGAATGCAGAAGAGCCTATTCTCATTTGTTGCCAGTTTTTTGGCGAGGCCAAAATGACAGCTTTTTTGACACACAAAAAAATTCAGCTATAAAAAGTATATAATGTGGTGTAATTAGATTTTTAGTAATCTAATAATTTAGCTAATTTCGGCTTTCTATTTGTACATGATATTTAATGATTTAAACTAATTTATGTATTAGTCTTCCTTGTATATAAATTGCCAATTTATTTTTTATGAATAAAAACATGAAATGACATTTTGTTTTATCTGATATAAACCAATCCTACAAAACTTCTAGAAGTTCTAGACTCTAGACCTATTTATTTGAGCTTATTCCTACCTCCGATTAGTTTAAACCGTTGAACTAGGAGTTATGTTATTTTTAATTTTAAGATTGAACTACTGCGAGCCTCAGTTGTGAGTGTTGTGACGGAAAGCATGGCGCCCCGGGCCGAAGCAAACTGTTGACAGGTCTTGGATACTGTGTTCATGCTACCTGCAACATGGAATCCTAGTACAGGTGTATCATAACTGCAAGGCAGCAGCAAAATAATATGCGTGGCGCACGCTGGCAACTCATTTTATAGTTATCTAAACCACAGGTAAAGGTCAAGGTGAACTAATCAAAAATAAAAAACCATAGTTATACAAAACACGTTTATTTCATCAAGTTTCACAAGAAGGCTTCTCACAAAGCCAGATGCAAACCAGGCTTGTATGGAATTCCAATATCTGAGATCAGACTTCAAGATTTGATTTTCTTCAGCCAGGCACCAAATTCCTGTAAAACATTACATGTGTGTTTACAAATGCACAGAAGAGCGAGATTGGCGCTGACTCGAAGCGACCGGTTGCGATGCGACTTTCCAAACAAATTAACGTTACGTTTACTGCAGTTTTATAAGCTGGATTGAAATGTTAATATATAAAAAACCGGGTTTTTTATGATACATTTTTGACAATAATAAATGAGTCCAATTTATGAGGTTGCCGAAATGCAAGTTAAACACAAAGCAGCGCTTTTGATGTCGCATGAAGTATTCCCATGCTCCAGCGTTTGTCGCGCAGCGTTAAATCTTGCGGCAAGTCCCCAATAACGTCTCGAGAAAAAAAAAAACGTGGGGAACAAGTACATTACGTAACAGCAAGGCGATCGCGCGCCACTGACTGCCTATTGCCGTACTTACGATTGTCGTTTTTCGTATCCTCGTCTTGCTGCGGTGATCGCCTAACGCATACAGTGTGACGTCGTACGTTAGCACTGAGTACGCATCGCTGCCGCGCCCTCACGCCGCTCCTAACTATCTGAAATTCTCGCACGCACTTCTGTATGAGAGCCGACGTCCCGACGCCGACCAGACTTATGAAGATGGTACACATTACTGGGCCGAGGTGAGTGCTCTGCTAACGCTTTGGGCATACGCTGTACGCACGTTACGTTGCCAGCGGTGACGAACCGTACGGATGGAGTGCTCATGTCTACAGCGTCAGCCGCTCAGAGGAATTGGAGTGCGTTCAGTGGAAGCAAGTTTGGAACGAATCTACTTTACATTGTAGTTTTAACTCGGGGCAAGATGCAAGATCGACTCGGCATTCGTGTTAGATTTAGATCAGCGAGGAAAATTGTGAACGCACCCCTGTTGTGGCTACCGCCTACATGCATAAAGTTAACGCTTCTCAAACGCCTGTGTAAGGGACCGTCAGATATAGACGACCCCAAAACATATACACAAGTCCTGTAATTAAACGATCATTTTATATAGAACCGCAACCTTGGAAGCAATACAAAGCAAAACTTGAGACTGAAGGATTCCATGCAATGAAGTTTAGTGCCGAAAAGGAATCAAATTAAAAATATTCTACGAATCGAGTAAATTTAATCTATAAGAAAATAAAATACAGCTTAAACAAAAATATCTTAAAATTACAATTTCATTTTAAACTAGCGAGAATCATTACACAAGTCTAGCAAAATACGGTTTGTAGGCAAAATCGTCTTAAGGTGCCCCTTCCCGGCCCGCCTGAGTAGAACGCAAAAATGGCCTAAAGGCTTGTTGGTTCATCGAAGAAAAACAGGCACTACGGAAAAAGAGAGACAACGCCAGAGCCTTCGGTTGGCATTCTGAAAATTTTGAAAGAAAATTTCATAAGACAAATATTGCGTGGTAATTTCCTAAAACTTGTTCCAGGAAATACGTGTTTTTAAAACGCATTACAAGTTTGTGAAAAAAATGTTTGTCATTTAGAATCTCCATTACACATCCAAGGATCCTATGGAAGTGTTTTGTTTACTTTTACATTTATGAGAATATTGTGAACGGCCAAAGTCAAGGTAAAATTTGTTTAAAAAGGCTGTTTTTTTAAGGCTTTTGCTGATTTGGATTGTCAAAATTTTTGGTTCCATAAAATCCTAGATATAATGCACAAGGTACCTATATGTTCAAAAGACCCAAAGAAAAAAATTGATCCAACACTATAATTACGCACGAGCGTTTGTATAGAAAGTACGGCGGGTTGGGACCTCTTAAGCCTGCGGGTAAAATGAAACCTGCCTTAAAGTTATTCTCGTTTATTAAATTAAAAATTGATTCACATAATTCTAGTTCACTCGAAGTCTTACAGCAGTTGCAGGTATAGCAAGCCGCCTCGCTGCCGGTATAGCCGAGCGTACTTGCCGCATTTGGTACGCAACGCTTGTCGCTTTATGACGATATTTTCCGATGGGGAAGACGTAACGGAGTGTTTTTGTTCGAGTCGTGGATTAGACTACGTTTCTTATCGCTAGTCGTTGTGGCCGCGCGGCTAGTAGCGTCGCGGGCCCATGCCGCCCGACCGCGCCGCCGCTCCGCCGCTACATACAAAACAGACGCTCAGACACGCTCGAGACCGGCGCCTCAAGTAGTCCACCAGTGGCGCAAGTACGGAACTATTCTTTTTTTAATGCTATTTGGCAACGAGACGAGCTGGTCGTTTGCCTGATGGTACGCATAAAGCCGGCCCATAACAATTGCAGTGCCACTCAGAACTTTGAAACACAAAGGCCTGCGCAGAGCTGCAGTGCGCTCGTTACCCGGAGACATTAGGTCTCATAAGCCCAGTAATTCCACTGGCTACTCTGCTCATGAAACCGGAACACAGTCATGCTTGCACATTACTGCTTGGCGGCAGACTTCACGAGCAAAGCGGTGGTAACAACCCAGACGGACACTCGCAGAAGTGTTAGTCCTACCACTAACAAAATTTCGATCCATATCGATCGATAAATTGACAGTTCGTTAAGATAAAATTAGAAATAGGTAGGACGTTGTTGTTTTTTTGCCGAAAACGAAACAACCTTTTTCCCGAGTACGAAAACTAATCTTCGAAACTAGTTTTGCGACGACGACAAGTTTTACTTGTAATGTGTTATCGATTGCATTTCCTACACAATGACGTTCAATTTACATTGCATTGACCGAATAACGAATTTCGCGAAGTGATTTTCGTGTAAAAACCGTGGCGAACGACGTTTACGTTAAAATACCCTTCGTTCCATAAACTTCGAATTGTGAGATGCGTATATCCACTTCATATTGAAGTAAGTAGATTCGGCTTCGTTTTCGAAGAACTACCTATCTCTAATTTAAATTTTTATCGATTGGAACCGCCAATTTTATCTATCGAAAAGTTCCGTACTTGCGCCAAAGTGTCGACACCAGCTTAGCTCATAGTGTGCCGTAACTAAACACCAACGTTTATCCGTACTTTGTTCACACGTCCAATCGTTTTGGTATTCCGTTTTTATAAATTGCTCAGCATCGTAGAGCCACTACAACCTAAGAGGCGTCCCACAGTTTACTACGTGAGACCGAGTCCAAATATACATAGATAGTAAGTAAGTAAGAATAATTTATCACCTTGTATGATTCCCAATAACGCATTAGCTGCATTTACAGAGAAGTTACGAATATATAGTATGGCTTTGAAGTTTTGTCATCGATGGTGTTAAATGACTCGGGTGAATCGTGTTGCAGATTCTACGAAATCCAGCCAGCAGAGAGTAAACAAGTGTTTAAATATGTATCAAATCATCAATCATGTCTCAAAACAAAAAAAATGGTTGACAAGTACTGTTAATTTGAATATGTGATTAGTTCTCGGGTGGTTATTTTGAGTCGGCGACAGGTAAAAGATAGGAGCCACCACTTGTAAGGCATGTTATTCTTAGGTACTTGTTTGGTTGATACATTGTTGGTAGATTGATTTAAAAAAAACTTGATTTATGTTGTCACTTCCTGGATTCATGTTGTATGTTACATTCTATGGATGTGTGTGCTATAGAAACAGGGTGTTTATAGGTTGTACATAATCAAGATAAATTTTGTATTAAATTTTGAAATTGACTTATGTTGATGATCACACCTGATGTTAAGGTAAGTAAAGAAAGCTTAAACATATAGTTAAGAATGTATTAAGTTATGAAGTGTTTTATAAAGTTAAGGATTATGTCGATGACAACGATTCATAGAGGCAAACAGTTTAGGAGCCTCCTGGTGGCCATTCTAATACTTAAGACTTAAATCTTAAACATGATTGTTATAGCATTAGAAACATTGTAAAAACTCATTTTATTAAGTAAGACAACAAGTTTCTTGCCCTTATTGATCGGTCTATACCAATTTGGAATGGGCGCTTACATCATTTAACTTTCATGAATGCTCCCTTGGGACCAATTTGAATTTGTTATTAACTTAGTGTTACAACTTTGCACATTGATTGTTTCAACAGGAAAGTTTTTGATTAAAACATGGTTTCAGTCTTGTAATATGCAATTGTTTAATCTCAAGGAAAAATTACATTGTTTAATCTCTGACAGCTGGGGTAATGTCTGTACTGATATGGGGCTGAGATCTTACCGTCCAATTGGGGGGTACTGCTGTGCATAGGGATCTCTCTCGTAACCACCAGCTGCTGCTGAGCCTCCACGCCTGCGATTGAGAAATATTTATACAGATTAAATTGTTTAATTATACAGTATTATAGCAGATGTTTTTCTAACGGACGTCTAGAGGCACGGCACTGCGTCACCCATATATGGTTGATATCCCTCCTGTCCGTACCAAGCGTTTTGCTTCAACCTTTATTATATGTACGGCTAAGGAGTGGAATTCTTTGCCAGCCTCTGTGTTTCCCAATAGCTATAATTTGGGAGTTTTCAAGTCGAGAGTGAATAGGTTTCTTCTAGGCAAGCGTGCTCCATCGTCAACCGCATCGTCGCTTAACATCAGGTGAGATTGTGGTCAAACGTAAGCCTATTTTGGATTAAAAAAAAAAAAATGTAGAATTTTAAGTGACTATGTGGTCAAAAGTAGTAAATGTGCTAATCCCAGACTAGAAATAGCTTTCAAGTCCAGCGAGTTGAACCATTACAAACAAGTGCTTGAACAAAGTACTTGTGGTAAAAAGATTTTACATGACCAACAACTGTACAGTAGAAACCGGATGCAACTTGACTACTATGAACTATCAAGCAGTTATGTACAATGTACATTACTACTAAATGTAAATTTGTTCCGGTTTGATGAGCAGAGTAGTCAGTGAAATTGCTGGGCTTACGAGACTTAATACCTAATGTCTAGCTGTCTATATAACAAGTGTACTGACACTTGTTACCCACAAAGGCACTGACACTGTGTGACACTGACTGCAGTGTCGCACAGGCCTTTGTGTTCAAAGTTCTGAGTGGCAGGGCAATTATTATAGGACAGCGTTATGCTTACCATTAGGCAAACAACCAGCTAGTTTCATTATCAGAGTATAAAAAAAGTAGCATGTGTATCCTTGCACCTTACACAAAAGTATGTTCTATAAAACAGAGTAGAAAAAAATAGCTTATGAATAGGAGTTAGCAATAATTTTAAGAAACCACTCACATTGGTGACCTTCTGCTGAACATATCTCCATTGCCCATGGGTGCAGCCCGTGAGGCAGCTCCGCGGTCGTAGCCTCCTGACATGGGCATGGAACCCCGTCCCATGGGACGGCGGTCCATCATGTCCATCTCATCAGGGTACATGGGCGCGCGTCGTTCCTCTGCGTACATGCCACTCATGTCGTCCGTGTACCCACCGCGACGATCCTCACCATACATGGGCGCCGGTGCCGCGTAGGGGTCACGCGAGTCCATTAACGCGAACCCGCGCCTGTCTTCGCCTCCGTAGCCGCCATAGCGGTCGTCATACCCGCCGCCGCCGGTCATGGGGCGCTCCATCCCGCGGTCGTATCCGCCGCCCATGCCTCCGTTGCGCATACCCATGCCCTGTGAGTGCATGCCGCCGCCGGCACCCGGGATCTGCCTCAGGTGGCCCATAGGCCGCGCCTCACGCATGTATGGCGCGTCGCGACCGCCAAGATGGCCTCCGCGCATGGGACCGCCGCCGCGCCGGTCCATGCCACCACGGCCGCCACCGCGCATGCCACGGCCGCCACCACCGCCACCGCGCTGGCCGCGCTCCTTGATGCGTCCGCGCTCCACGGAGATTACGGCACCGTTAAATGTGGAGTTGTGCAGGCCGCGAATGGCAGCAGATGCCTGGTCCTCGGTCTGCATATGCACGAACCCGCAGCGGTTCATGATGTCACATTCTGTGACGGCGCCGAAGCGTTCAAAGAGTTTTCGCAGATCCTCCGGCTTGGAGCCTTGTGGCAGGCTACCGACGAACACTTTTGTTTGCTGCGGAGATACCAAAAATGTCAATATTGGGCCGGTTTGTACAGGCTCTTTCTCAAAAAATAAAAGATTACAACTTACCGGCACCATTTTATGATTTTCTTCTTTAGTTTCACTGCCTTTTCAATACAAAATCACCACAATTACAACGCGCCACAAACAACCTCAATTCTTGAATTTTTAGTGCAACAAAATGGCGTTGGTCAATGAGTTGCCAGCATAATAAAAAAAAAATATCTAACAAATTAACAATCACATAACGTTTTAGTATTTTTATTATGAAAATTTAAAATATACATAATAATATAAACTACGTTAAAATCATACTAGAGAACTAAAACTTCAAATTATAAAACTATTGATTTAATTTTGGAAACTAAAAACTTGCAAACTGTACCAAAAATGGCTAGCTTGGCACTATTGGCAGCAGTATGGTTGTTTGATTCTGATTGTTACGTTTGATTGGGGACTAAACCGGAAATGTCATATTAGTGACGTCAGGGAAGCTTTGCTATTCTAGATTACAGCTGATTGGGCGAATTTTCCCGCCATAATTTGAAATGTGTTCGTTCAGAAATTGGATTGTTTTATTGTACTTGTATAAATTAATTATTATTATAACGTAGTGTTTATTTTATTCTTCGCTCTTATTATAAACAGTGTTAAACGATTATTTAGTTAAACTATGTTTAGTCTTTATTGTTCTTTGACCATTTTAAACTGGATCGAAAATACAAAACACAGTTTAACTATTCAACCGTTTAACACTGTTTATTTAACTTCTACAGTTCTACTTCTTGATGTAACTATAGTAAGTACCTATCTACTGGCTACTTGACCATACGTAGTATCTCTATAATAGGTTGTGACTTGACCCACATCAAATTAGAGACACGTAGTATCCCTTAGTAGTTTGTGTTAGAGACTACAAATACTACGTAAGACCCTTATCGAGAAAACCTGAAGGCTGAAATGGTTATGTTATGATACCTATTTGTCAATTTTTCAGCGTTTTGTAGCAGCGTAGGTTTCTTTTATATGTTCAACAACAATTAACAATACATTATTCAATATTTTATTGTACCAACAATTATTTATACCCATAGGTCATAGGCATAACCCAGAGGTCCATGGAGTAGATACAATAAAACTTCGTTATCAAATATCATGGTTTCCTATAGGTATATTACAACAATAAAACGCGATGCACGAACAATTAAAAGTTATTTTATTATTATGAAGACCGTACCTCTATCTACCTTTTGCTACATTTATACATTGTCAAACTTATTGTGAGAATTAATAACTTTCGTACACGGATGTCCGGTCAAAAATTGATTCATAGGTTACCTAGTTTGAACGTAAATAAATACTTCTTTGACTAACGGAAGATTACAAAATTTATAAATACCGGTATAATACATATTGCCAGAAAATATAAGATATTACCTACTTTTGTGATATTGCACTAAACAAGGTATGGGGACACGAAGGTCTTAGTAGGTACTTATACTCGTATAGTAAGTAGGTAATTGATTAAATGATTAGGTACTTATCTGAACAAGTTACAAATAACAAAGACAGTAACCAAGGTTTAGAATCTAAATATAATACATTTATTTTTAACCATAACTATTATTATAATCATAACATTCTCCCATTCATGGCGACTTCCTCACAACTGTTACTATCATGTTTTGTGCTCGTGAAGAAAAATTTGGAAAAACCGATTACTTAGAAAGAGCATTAGCTTGGACATTATATATTTTTATTGTAAGTATAACTTTGTTTTGCACAGTAATGAGGTTTAATGTGGTTTCTTTTCATTTAAAACAGCACAGGATGTTGTCGCAATCCTCTGGGATAAATTATAAAAATTAGAAGTAGATACTTACCTATGTATATATCAAACTCAGATTACAGAATACATAAAAGCCTAGATTATAATGTAACTGCTTATACTATTATCTATTCTGTGGTACCTAATCCACAATTTAAAAAAAAACGGTGACAAGCATTTATTTTAGTTAGGTAAGTTACGATATAGTAGGAGGTAATCGTTCAAGTTCTTGAGTCTTGACCTTTTATTAGAACACACATCAACACTACTAGAACTAGAACTGCTGAACCGGGAGCACTTTCAGACATTAAATATTACAATAATATTATAGTATATTGGTCGTAAAATACAGAGCTAACTCAAAAATACGAGTCAAATAAAAAACTTGCTCCATTTTACTTGAAGTCGGTTTTTGATGTTTTGCAGGCACATTCGTCACAAAAATCAACATTACAATTATTTTTAGGATGGTCGCCGTGATCCTCTGCTAGGCACGGCAAGATGCGGCAAGAACCTCATAAAATGGCCGCGAACGGCGAATGGAGTCATTTCGACATGACACATAGTTGGTACAAAATACAAACATTCACCAAAAAAGACTTTCACTGCGAAGATAAAAATACATGAACGCATCATTTTCGACGTGTCAGGAATTTTTGGCAATTAGGTGTCGCCAACTCCTCAAATTACAGGTGTAATACAAAAAACCCACAGGTAGAGAGAGAACAACTGTCATCTTAACGTGTCTAAGTACAAAGAAACGTTGTAGACAGACTTCATTAATTTCGTCACGTGCAAGTTAATAGAATTTCTTATAAAATCCCCGAGATTGTATTTGTCGATGGTCGCGCAGCTAGGGTCCATGCAGTCGAAGATGTGGACCAGTGTCATTCGTATTGTCTCCGCGTCGTGGTTGTGCACGGCTTTAGGAGTTAATCTCATAGCTTTCTTGTACAGATTTTCGGCGGCAATCGTCAGGTTGACAGTCAATAACTCGTTTCGCTTCGCATCTTTCCGCGCCATGCGACCCAGCAAATAACCTGGAATTTGTTCAAGATAGCTCACTGCCACAGAATATTTTAACTGTGTATCTATTTACTATAATTAGTTTGTACTTGTTTGTTGCTATCTGGAGCGAGAAATAGTTCGGTTCAAGTAAAAGGTGCCAAGAAATGGATTAGATACGTAGCAACGTGTAGGTATAGTTTGGACATAGGTACATATCTAGGATAGATACATATCAGATCTAGACTAGGCCTAGGTTGATCACATCCAGCTGATCCAGCGTGTCCGAAAGAGAAAGCGAACGCAAGCATGCTGATGGGTGACCGAGATGGAAGATGCCTGTCTTTAACACCACGTCGGCCAAGAACCGCTGCGCCTAAAACTAGACTATTATCAAACAACTGAAGCAACGCAGACTGAATCTTTGCTACACAAAATAAGACACTATACGAGGATAGCATAACTGTCTTATTTGGTAAAGAGCACAAGGGAAGAACTAGCTTTTAATCTTAAGAGCCTACTAGTCCATGGAGCGAACTCATCGGTGGGCGCGGCTAAAATGCATGCTATTTCATCATCCTCTCAGTAGTCTGTGTATTTCATCTAACATTCGTGGGACAAGGTAAGACTCTGCAGCGATGAGTAGTATGAGGCTAATGCTCGCACATACACAATTACACACTCTCGTAAAGTCGCGACGAAAACCGAAAAGTCGAAAACCGGCGCGCAAAAATGTACGAATTGGCTTCTGGTGCTTGGGGTTTTACGACAAAACTACTGAATGTATTTAGTCAGGTTATTTGAAATGTCAATAAACTAAAGCTTGTTAGTATGTACCTTATTTTTGAGTTTTCGTAATCCTTTTGTAATTTATTTACGTCCAAACTTGCGTTAAAATACGTGCTAAAATACAGATGTTTGAAGGCTCATTACTTTTAAGCCACTTATTTTTTTTCTGTATAATTAGCAGGCTGACCTAGATAAGGAAGAGATAAATCGAAATTATTCTTAATTTTGGACTTAAAACGTCAAGTAGTGGAATAATCACCCAAGTACGGTTGTATGGAGAAATTAACGACTAGTTCGTCCTTAATCGCTTAGATTCGTAGTATAAATATAGTTATCAGCATGAATCTGCCGGTACCAGCATAAAAATTTCGTTAGTAAATAAATAACAACCCGTACCTCCAAATATGCAGGCAAATCCAATCATCAACGCCAGTATTGTGAACAGCCGCTTCGTGACCTGAGGGTCCGAATTGAGGCAGTTTCTCCGTTCAACGCTCATGATGAGAGCAGTCAAACAGATGCACGAGTCTCCTCACACTAGCATGCAGTAGTAGTGATCTTGCGTTCGCGGAATGGCCGTGAATCCTATTTTATTTTTAGACGCGTTTCGTGTTGTCTGCGCCGGTGAATGACTGTCCGTCACGAATTTCCACAAAAAAGTGAATAAGCAGTAGATGCTGCCTTTTCCGCTAGTTTGGTGTTCTGAAAATGTTTTGGAAAGATTGGGAGTAAAGGCCGATGTGTTTATTTTGGCACGCGATGGCTAGTTTCGTTTTTAGGCCCACACTTACGAAACTAACAAGTACCTATATCTACACTAGTTTTGGCTCGCAGTTTTATCACTTGTTTATATAAATTCTACTTAAATTCATTTTCACTAACGAAAATCCGCCTAAATATTACCTACGAATATTTTTTTTATATTGTAATAAAAAAATGCTTTAAAAAAGCGATAAACCGCCTTAGTGACAAACTACTGAGCCGATTTTGATAAAAAATTTATGGGACCAATCTGACAGTATATCCTTTCAAATAAAAAAGAATTTTCCAAATCGGTTTATAAATGACGGAGATCAGGGGTAACAAACAAAATAGTACCCACCGAATTGAGAACCTCCTTTTTTTGAAGTCGGTTATAAATAGGTCGGCGTCTATCTATACAAATAAATAAAATTGAAGTGTCTGTTTTTAAAATCAAAATAACAGCTTTTTACCAAATGCATACGAAATTATATACGGCACCTATAACACAACAACCATTTTTTAAGTTTTTGTCTGTCTGTCTGTCTGTCTATTTGTTCCGGGTAATCTCCAAAACGGCTGGACCGACTTTGACGGGACTTTCACTGGCAGATAGCTGATGTTACAAGGAGTAACTTAGGCTACTTTTATTTTAGAAAAAGAATTAGGGTTCCGCGCAAAAAATCAAACCATGAAATCCAATATATCCGCACGGGTGAAACCGTGGGCAGCAGCTAGTTATTACTATAATTTTAGTAAGTTGACAGCTACCTACAAAAAAGTTTCAAGGGTTAGGTATATTTTCCGACTGTAAATTGTATAATGTAGGTTGTCTCCACGCCGGATTCTCGTAAAAGCGAAGGTTACTCCCAACAACATTCAATGGAGACTTCCCGTTCATTGATACTGACAAACTACGTCAACGGAACTTTTTGTTTACAAAAACATTTCATAGAATCGCGTTTTATAATGGGCAGTGGATGGATAGAATTTTACGGCTCCGTAACTAAGTTGGTAGTAACCCTGCCTGCAAAGCGAGGGGTCCCGGGTTCGATTCCCGGCCGAGGCTGATTTTGTGTAACCATAATGTTTGTTCTCGGGTCTTGGGTGTTTGTGATGTGTATCTGTGTGCGTCCATGCCACCTGCGACACAGGGAACCCTAGTGTGGGGGCATGAGTGCAAGCGTTTATTTGTTTATTTATTTATGGTAAGTAGATGATTCGAAAGAAAACAGCCTAGTTCATTAACAAAATAATCATTTATTGTAAAAATATCTTATAAAATATCTATCATAACTAAAAACATTAATTATTCCAATATACGACCTTTATTTAGAATCACATTTACGGTACAAATACAATCATTCAATATGTGTAAGTTCCATCTATTATTTTTGTACATTATGTTTGGTCCCATCTTTTATCATAATCCTAATAATGAAACCTGATTATTTCTATTACTAATAATTATTTAATGCTTCTATTGGTAATTGCTAAAAAAAACTAGGTAATAATTAAACTCCTGAAGACTATTACTGTAAAGGTACAACCACACCAGCTAGACAGCGCTCTACTAAATGCGGTTTGCGGAAGCGGAACTGCACTCTTTTCTCTTTTTTTCATCGCGTTTTTTGTTGTTGCAATATTTCACCTAGTGTAGGCGTACCTTTAAAAAGAGCAAATCACAAGAACCTATTTCTCAGTCAAATATACGATATATTGAGAGATAGACCGAAGTGAATTTCAATAGCAAATATGTTCTCATAGTTACTTATTTACTCAATTATTCTTTTTCCACGAATACTTCTGGACCATAGCCTGTAGGAACCCCCTTATTCATAAACGTTCCGTCACTTACTTAATTACTAGAAAGTGTTTTGTCTCGTTTTCACGCGTAACAGCTTCCGTCAACGAGAAGTTGATAGAGCAGGTTAAAGCAAAGATTATCTTATTGAGATTTTATTAATAAGGGCGGAAGTCTCTAACCCTTCTAGGCATATGTGCCGAAAGAATATTTCGCAGTATCTATTTTTTTTATGTTATTTGGTAACGAGACGAGCTGGTCGTTTGCCTGATGGTAAGCATAACGCCGGCCCATAACATTTGCAGTGCCACCCAGAACTTTGAAACACAAAGGCCTGCTCTAACTGAATAAACAACATTGTGACGAGAAAACAGAATTTCCATACGTCAAGATGTATCACTGTGTAAGAAAAAAATCATCTAAAGCAGGTACTATTGTTTTGCAGATATCCACCCTTATTAATAAAAGGTCAATAAGACAATCTGTGCTTTAAACTGCTCTGTCAACTTCTCATTGACGGAAGCTGTTACGCGTGGAAACGAGACAAAACACTTTCTAGTAATAAGTTACGGAACGTTTATAAATAAGGGCTTTAGTCTTTATGGCTATTCAGAGACAAGTCTAAGCGTGGGATTTTCCGTTCGTAAACCATAACTGTATAGATTTTTGTTGACATATATGGAAGCGTGAATCCATGCTTAGATCATCTCTGAATCTTACCCTAAGGGTGTTTAGTTTATGGTCTTGTTTCTCCCATATTGAACAGCATCTTGAGATCTTCAATGGAGAGCGTAGAGGCTGCGTTGTTCCGAGCGCCAGTGAGAACATTCTCCGCGAGCTGCAGCTTGGCTTCTTGCAGCTTCCGGATGGTTTGCTCAACGGTATCCACACACATAAACCTAGAAACAATTTACCATTATCAGCCTCTTACGCTGGAATACTGGCCTTCTCTGAGGTATGGGCCATAAACCACCACGCGGGCCCAGTGCGGCTTGGTGGATGTCACATGTCCTCGAATTTTATTGTCCTTGAACATGCCGGTTTCCACACGATGTTTTCCTTCACCGTTTTAGAGCTAGTGTCAATAATCCGCACATAACTTGATATAAGTCATTGGTGCGGGCCAAGTCGAGATTCGAACTATGGTGCGTCGGATTGAAAGTCACACAAGTTCCCGCTTACAATTAGATATAGTAATAGAAACAATCCTTATGAATATTTGGATGAACGAATCTATTGGCGAAAAGGTACATTTTATTCAACAGCAAAAGATGAAAGGTTTGATCATGATCAGCCGGATCCACTGCTGATCATTGGCCTCCCTCATGAAGGGGCGATTTATTTTTATTCTCTTTGGTAACGAGACGAGCTGGTCGTTTGCCTGATGGTAAGCATAACGCCGGCACATAACAATTGCAGTACCACCCAGAACTTTTAATAACTACAATTACAAGAGGCGATTTATTTTCTAAGTACGTAAACTGGGTGCGATATACATAGCTGCGGCCAAATATCTCGCGCGCCACGTAATAGTAATGAAAATAGTTGGCACCGGCGCAGGAAACGTTTACACAATGACTTTCAACGCAGGCGGGACTGGACAATGCTCTGGCATGCAGACAACAGCAGCATGAGAAAACATAAAAGTAAAAGTATAATAATCTTCAAGATGGAAAACTAACTAACTAACTTTCCAACTAACTGGACAGCGCGGTTAGTCTGTTGGTAATAGACAGAGTATTATGTATATGTCTAGATAAGGTGGAAAACTAACTACTAACTAACCTTTCAACTAACTGGATAGCGCGGTTAGTCAGTTGATAATCGACGGAATATTATATGTATGTCAAGATAAGGTGCAAAACTAACCACTAACTAACGTTCCAACTAACTGGACAGCGCGGTTAGTCAGTTGGTAATAGACGGAATATTATGTGTATGTCAAGATAAGGTGGAAAACAAACCACTAACTCACCTTCCAACTAACTGGATAGCGCGGTACGGTTTGAACCCGCAATACAAATATTAAAAAAAACCTCATCTGAATGCTTTTTATGCTATTTGATAAAAATACGAGGTTTTTATTTGAGGTTTCGTTACCTCCCAATTTAGTCTTTTGTAATTCAAGACATCAAGGTAAATGGTACCTTGTAACCAAACGGCTTCCAAGAGAACCGCCAACATGACATAAAGGACCACGTTCACGAGATAAACAAAAGGAAAATTTGGAAATTGAACTAGGTTTCCTAGCACGAAGGTGTTTTCCAGTTTACATTTTAGAGCGAAAGTTCCAAAACCAGCATCTCACGTTCGCCGTTCGGTGCCAGATGTTTGAAATTTGGCTAATACCGCCCTGAGAGTTGGCTAGCTCGCCAAAACAAATGGGAAACGATTGACATATATTTCCGTCAGTTACCGACGAAGTACAAAATAACGCTAGAAATACTTGTCAGAGTTACTAAAATAAATCGTGAGTCCGTGAATAAAGAGTATGATTATTTACAATAATTGGGAAATGTCAATATTGATGGGAAAGTGGAAACATAATTTAGAATTTTTAGATGGAACAATTTTTTTTACAATTCTGTAGGTATTTACGTACTTCTATACCCTGTTCCAAAATTTTAGATATTTTATGTAAACAAAGGGGTTGACAGAACGACAAAATTGATAGAAAACTGTGCAATTCATAATTAGATGATAGACATTATTATTAATTGATTTATTATAACATGATAAATATGAATTATTGAAAAATTTTGAATGGATCGTTTTTGCAAGATTGTTATTTTAAACTATAATAAAAGGAAGTTTTTTTTGTGCAGTTATTTTTCTTAGACTGGGAATACAGCAGAGATTTGAAACATTTTTGCAATCGCCGCCATTTTCTTTTTCTGGCTCTTGATCTGTTCCAATCTCCGAACTCGAGTGTGTATCTTGCTGCGTATTTGTTGTTGTTATAGATCTTGTTATTTTGTTGTTGGTTCTTGTTATTTGATTCTTGTTAAGTTATAATTGTGCCGCGCGAGAGCAACGCTAGGGGAAATAAAAACAAAATATTTTTCACAGGTGAAAAATGTTTTGGGCAACTGGGATGCCACTTTGACAGTGACGTTTCGTGACGTTTCTTTGTTTACAAAAAAATATCTAAGATTATGGAAGAGGGTATAGAAAAGTCTACTTTTGAAATCTAGCACATACACCGTCATGCAACCATAGCATGGTATTTTTCCAGTGTTCCTCTAGCGGCTGGTTCCAGTGCTCGTCGCTAGCTCCTCTCCGTACCTGTATATGTGCACGGGGCGCGCCTGCCCCACGCGGTACACGCGGTCCTGCGCCTGTTCCTCTAGCGGCTGGTTCCAGTGCTCGTCGCTAGCTCCTCTCCGTACCTGTATATGTGCACGGGGCGCGCCTGCCCCACGCGGTACACGCGGTCCTGCGCCTGTTCCTCTAGCGGCTGGTTCCAGTGCTCGTCGCTAGCTCCTCTCCGTACCTGTATATGTGCACGGGGCGCGCCTGCCCCACGCGGTACACGCGGTCCTGCGCCTGTTCCTCTAGCGGCTGGTTCCAGTGCTCGTCGCTAGCTCCTCTCCGTACCTGTATATGTGCACGGGGCGCGCCTGCCCCACGCGGTACACGCGGTCCTGCGCCTGTTCCTCTAGCGGCTGGTTCCAGTGCTCGTCGCTAGCTCCTCTCCGTACCTGTATATGTGCACGGGGCGCGCCTGCCCCACGCGGTACACGCGGTCCTGCGCCTGTTCCTCTAGCGGCTGGTTCCAGTGCTCGTCGCTAGCTCCTCTCCGTACCTCTATATGTGCACGGGGCGCGCCTGCCCCACGCGGTACACGCGGTCCTGCGCCTGTTCCTCTAGCGGCTGGTTCCAGTGCTCGTCGCTAGCTCCTCTCCGTACCTGTATATGTGCACGGGGCGCGCCTGCCCCACGCGGTACACGCGGTCCTGCGCCTGTTCCTCTAGCGGCTGGTTCCAGTGCTCGTCGCTAGCTCCTCTCCGTACCTGTATATGTGCACGGGGCGCGCCTGCCCCACGCGGTACACGCGGTCCTGCGCCTGTTCCTCTAGCGGCTGGTTCCAGTGCTCGTCGCTAGCTCCTCTCCGTACCTGTATATGTGCACGGGGCGCGCCTGCCCCACGCGGTACACGCGGTCCTGCGCCTGTTCCTCTAGCGGCTGGTTCCAGTGCTCGTCGCTAGCTCCTCTCCGTACCTGTATATGTGCACGGGGCGCGCCTGCCCCACGCGGTACACGCGGTCCTGCGCCTGTTCCTCTAGCGGCTGGTTCCAGTGCTCGTCGCTAGCTCCTCTCCGTACCTGTATATGTGCACGGGGCGCGCCTGCCCCACGCGGTACACGCGGTCCTGCGCCTGTTCCTCTAGCGGCTGGTTCCAGTGCTCGTCGCTAGCTCCTCTCCGTACCTGTATATGTGCACGGGGCGCGCCTGCCCCACGCGGTACACGCGGTCCTGCGCCTGTTCCTCTAGCGGCTGGTTCCAGTGCTCGTCGCTAGCTCCTCTCCGTACCTGTATATGTGCACGGGGCGCGCCTGCCCCACGCGGTACACGCGGTCCTGCGCCTGTTCCTCTAGCGGCTGGTTCCAGTGCTCGTCGCTAGCTCCTCTCCGTACCTGTATATGTGCACGGGGCGCGCCTGCCCCACGCGGTACACGCGGTCCTGCGCCTGTTCCTCTAGCGGCTGGTTCCAGTGCTCGTCGCTAGCTCCTCTCCGTACCTGTATATGTGCACGGGGCGCGCCTGCCCCACGCGGTACACGCGGTCCTGCGCCTGTTCCTCTAGCGGCTGGTTCCAGTGCTCGTCGCTAGCTCCTCTCCGTACCTCTATATGTGCACGGGGCGCGCCTGCCCCACGCGGTACACGCGGTCCTGCGCCTGTTCCTCTAGCGGCTGGTTCCAGTGCTCGTCGCTAGCTCCTCTCCGTACCTGTATATGTGCACGGGGCGCGCCTGCCCCACGCGGTACACGCGGTCCTGCGCCTGTTCCTCTAGCGGCTGGTTCCAGTGCTCGTCGCTAGCTCCTCTCCGTACCTGTATATGTTCACGGGGCGCGCCTGCCCCACGCGGTACACGCGGTCCTGCGCCTGTTCCTCTAGCGGCTGGTTCCAGTGCTCGTCGCTAGCTCCTCTCCGTACCTGTATATGTGCACGGGGCGCGCCTGCCCCACGCGGTACACGCGGTCCTGCGCCTGTTCCTCTAGCGGCTGGTTCCAGTGCTCGTCGCTAGCTCCTCTCCGTACCTGTATATGTGCACGGGGCGCGCCTGCCCCACGCGGTACACGCGGTCCTGCGCCTGTTCCTCTAGCGGCTGGTTCCAGTGCTCGTCGCTAGCTCCTCTCCGTACCTGTATATGTGCACGGGGCGCGCCTGCCCCACGCGGTACACGCGGTCCTGCGCCTGTTCCTCTAGCGGCTGGTTCCAGTGCTCGTCGCTAGCTCCTCTCCGTACCTGTATATGTGCACGGGGCGCGCCTGCCCCACGCGGTACACGCGGTCCTGCGCCTGTTCCTCTAGCGGCTGGTTCCAGTGCTCGTCGCTAGCTGCTCTCCGTACCTGTATATGTGCACGGGGCGCGCCTGCCCCACGCGGTACACGCGGTCCTGCGCCTGTTCCTCTAGCTGCGGGTTCCAGTGCGGGTCGAGCAGCAGCAGATGGTTGGCGCCGCACAGGTTGATACCGACGCCGCCCGCGCACAGCGACAGCAGCATCACCTGCCGTAAATCTATACATGTACAAGTACATACACGCCGGACGCGTATATGCTCGATACTCATGCTCAAAACTTGTCACACTTGGCAACTTGTCATGCTCAAAACTTGTCACACTTGGCAACTAGTCATGCTCAAAACTTGTCACACTTGGCAACTAGTCATGCTCAATACTTGTCACACTTGGCAACTAGTCATGCTCAAAACTTGTCACACTTGGCAACTAGTCATGCTCAAAACTTGCCATACTTGGCAACTTGTTGTGCTCAATACTTGTAATGCTCGAAACATGTCATACTTGGCAATTTGTTACGGTCGATACTTCAATACCTTTTCATACTTAGCAAATTATGCTCAACAGCTTCTAATGCTTATAAACTTGATGAAATGCTGAATAAGTTGTCATACTTAGCAAAAAAAAAAGAATATCGGTCGAAATAGCCTACATCGCCTTTGGGCGTAGATCCGCAGGTTTCAACCAGCGTATCGATTCCCTTTTGACTTGTCTTGGCGTGCAAGGCTCAAGGTCTTGATACATGGACCAACTATCCCACACGTGGGAGCACGAGTACTCACCCTGACGTCGCTCTTGGGGTCGTTGAGCTGGTCGATGAGCTGAGGTCTCGCCGGCACGGGCACGACCCCACTGAGGGTCACGCAGCGGATCTTACGGGCTCCTAGCTCGTGTTCCACTAGGCGTAGCACTGACGTCCACTGTGACACTACCACCGCCTTGTCACCTGGCCACAACAAAATGATTTGAAACTAGCTGCTGCGCGCGGTTTCACCCTCGTGGAGATTCAAATTCAAAATTATTCACATGGGCCCCAAGGGTGCACTCATTAAAGTTAAAATAAATGAGTGTGCGTTCCAAATTGGTATAGACCGAGAAGATTCCTGCCGGAACCGTGCAACTCGTAAATATATAAATCTCAAAAATTTCGCTGCTAACAAGATCCGAACCTAGAACCTTAACCAACTACTAGACTATGGGAGCGATCGATGTAGACTCAGAAATTCTTGATATGATGACTCCTCTCGGCTTCCAGCTGTAGTACTATATAGCAGACCTAGCTTTGTAGCGATGGCTTACTCCATTGTGATAATTCATGCGCTATTATTATGTGAGATTAATGTAACAAATTAACCAAAAAAATTGGTCTAGTCGTGAACTATTTAAGGCTTTTTTGTACCTACCAGTCATAGTTCTATAATCTTTAGATATAAGCTGTTTGTTTCCCATGGTAAATAAATAAATAAATTAAATAAATAAATAATAAATTCTTAACAATTACTGTTTAAAAAATAAAACAAGGCATTCACACAAAATTTCGCATTTTACCCAGAAAATACACGGTTCCTCACTCACTCGTCCATTACCTTTATTCTTAAACACGTTTTCGTTTAGACAGTCCATGACGGCCGCGATCTTAGAGGACGGCCGTGTGAGCTTGAACACCGGGTTGTTTGGAGACAGCACGGCGCGGATGGCCTCGTCGGCCTTGGCTGACTCCTCGCCCGGGGGGTCTTCACCGTCTTCTTGGTCAGGGTTCTTGCTCTGGAAAGCAAAGAAAAAAAAGCGCATGAGCAATGCGGTGGTATCCATCCAGAGGGACACTCTGAGAAGAGTAAAGTTATTCCTACCACCTGGTAACTAAAATCTAGTCCAGATTTTAGTTACCAGCTGCCTTATCAGCTAACAATCTCGTGTTCGTTTTCAATACCAGGCCGATTATTCCAGCGGTCACTAGTCTTCGTGTGGAAGGATATGAAAAGTTTATGAACGAATACCACGCTAAAGGGTGGAAAATGGGGGATGAAATTTTATATTTCGCAATGTTAGTGGGAGGACTAACTCTTCTGCGAGTGTCCGTCTGGGTTAGTACCAACGCTTTGCTCGTGAAGTCTGCCGCCAAGCAGTAATGTGCAAGCATTACTGTGTTCCGGTTTGATGAGCAGAGTAGCCAGTGAAATTACTGGGCTTATGAGACTTAATACCTAATGTCTCAGGGTAACGAGCGCACTGCAGTGCCGCGCAGGCCTTTGTGTTTCAAAGTTCTGGGTGGCACTGCAATTGTTATGGGTCGGCGTTATGCTTACCATCCGGCAAACGACCAGCTCGTCTCGTTACCAAACAACATAAAAAAAAAAAAATGTGTTCGTTGAATCGGTTCCTGCCTTTTTACACGACATATGTATGCGAGTTTCTTTATTCCACTATAACTTTTAAATGCCTGAACAGATTTGGATGTATGGGGTATCGTTAGAATCCTTACATCATCCCGAGTGACACTGGCTAGGGCAGTCGTGTTGCTTATTTATGTAACTTTTGTTAAATCGACTTGTTAAAAGCAGTCGTTTGTGGTACCTGTCTCCGATCCTTATCCTCTAGAGACAGCTTGTCCAGCTCTCTCAGCAAGTCGGAGGAGGCTCCATCCTCGGGCGCCTCCGCCGTGTCGTGGTCCAGCATGCCAGCAATGAGGCCGCAGTGGCAGCACACCTGCCGCAGCCGCAGCAGCAGCACCAGGATCTCGTGGGACTTCACCGGCTTCACACCTGACGACCGGTTCATTGTTAAGGCGGTATTCCACTCATCAAATATCGTTGTCCAAAGTACACTTGATCAAAGAAACTGGATAGCTTCATCAAATCACCTAGCATAATATTTGATTATCAAAGATTATGACAATGGTAATAGCAACACATAAAGTCACTCCAGGTTCCATTCTGCAGGTTCAGGTTCTCTGTTTTATCAAACTACGCAACAATCTGTGCATAATACTAAAAAAAAGCTTGGACAAAGATATTGGACGAGCTGAATGGGTAACTGGAATAACACTGAATAAAACCACCAAATGTCAAAATTAATGTTAAATATTAAACTGTATTGTGGTGATTCAATAAAGAGTTTATGTATCTTAAGTCCGTTACCATGCAAAGCGACCATTTTCTTGTGCATCTTGGCGTATTCGGAGTCCTTCCCCGGGGCTGCAAATGATGTCGCGTCAGAGTTCTTCTCAGCGCGCTGATGCAGGAATTGCGCGAATAGAGTCTTGGAGAGCACCAGCACCTGAACAAAAATGATGTTGATGTATGGATTATATCACCTTGGTGCGCCTTGGTGCTCCTGCCTGCCCTGGGACTTGTCGTCGATCCATTGATCGTTGCCGGGGGGCTGCCGCTCCCTCCCCCCCTGTTACCTTCTGGTAGACGTTCATCTCGTCCGTGGCGAGGGCGACGCTGGTGAGGTGCGCGGTGCGGGAGGGGAGGCAGGCGAGCTGGCCGCGCTGCTGCAGCTGCACCTTGGTGCGGCGCAGCAGGATGCAGCGCATGATGGTGCTGAGGCGCTCCTGCCTGCCCTGGGACTTGTCGTCGATCCATTGATCGTTGTGGGGGGCTGCCGCTCCCTCCCCCTGTTACCTTCTGGTAGACGTTCATCTCGTCCGTGGCGAGGGCGACGCTGGTGAGGTGCGCGGTGCGGGAGGGGAGGCAGGCGAGCTGGCCGCGCTGCTGCAGCTGCACCTTGGTGCGGCGCAGCAGGATGCAGCGCATGATGGTGCTGAGGCGCTCCTGCCTGCCCTGGGACTTGTCGTCGATCCATTGATCGTTGTGGGGGGCTGCCGCTCCCTCCCCCTGTTACCTTCTGGTAGACGTTCATCTCGTCCGTGGCGAGGGCGACGCTGGTGAGGTGCGCGGTGCGGGAGGGGAGGCAGGCGAGCTGGCCGCGCTGCTGCAGCTGCACCTTGGTGCGGCGCAGCAGGATGCAGCGCATGATGGTGCTGAGGCGCTCCTGCCTGCCCTGGGACTTGTCGTCGATCCATTGATCGTTGCCGGGGGGCTGCCGCTCCCTCCCCCCCTGTTACCTTCTGGTAGACGTTCATCTCGTCCGTGGCGAGGGCGACGCTGGTGAGGTGCGCGGTGCGGGAGGGGAGGCAGGCGAGCTGGCCGCGCTGCTGCAGCTGCACCTTGGTGCGGCGCAGCAGGATGCAGCGCATGATGGTGCTGAGGCGCTCCTGCCTGCCCTGGGACTTGTCGTCGATCCATTGATCGTTGTGGGGGGCTGCCGCTCCCTCCCCCTGTTACCTTCTGGTAGACGTTCATCTCGTCCGTGGCGAGGGCGACGCTGGTGAGGTGCGCGGTGCGGGAGGGGAGGCAGGCGAGCTGGCCGCGCTGCTGCAGCTGCACCTTGGTGCGGCGCAGCAGGATGCAGCGCATGATGGTGCTGAGGCGCTCCTGCCTGCCCTGGGACTTGTCGTCGATCCATTGATCGTTGCCGGGGGGCTGCCGCTCCCTCCCCCCCTGTTACCTTCTGGTAGACGTTCATCTCGTCCGTGGCGAGGGCGACGCTGGTGAGGTGCGCGGTGCGGGAGGGGAGGCAGGCGAGCTGGCCGCGCTGCTGCAGCTGCACCTTGGTGCGGCGCAGCAGGATGCAGCGCATGATGGTGCTGAGGCGCTCCTGCCTGCCCTGGGACTTGTCGTCGATCCATTGATCGTTGTGGGGGGCTGCCGCTCCCTCCCCCTGTTACCTTCTGGTAGACGTTCATCTCGTCCGTGGCGAGGGCGACGCTGGTGAGGTGCGCGGTGCGGGAGGGGAGGCAGGCGAGCTGGCCGCGCTGCTGCAGCTGCACCTTGGTGCGGCGCAGCAGGATGCAGCGCATGATGGTGCTGAGGCGCTCCTGCCTGCCCTGGGACTTGTCGTCGATCCATTGATCGTTGTGGGGGGCTGCCGCTCCCTCCCCCTGTTACCTTCTGGTAGACGTTCATCTCGTCCGTGGCGAGGGCGACGCTGGTGAGGTGCGCGGTGCGGGAGGGGAGGCAGGCGAGCTGGCCGCGCTGCTGCAGCTGCACCTTGGTGCGGCGCAGCAGGATGCAGCGCATGATGGTGCTGAGGCGCTCCTGCCCGCCCTGGGACTTGTTGTCGATCCATTTCTTCCACATCTGGAAGGCGGAAGCCAGGAGATCGTGGAACATGGTAATTTAAAACGCCTTTGCGCATGTACTCACTACACTAATATTGCTTATAGATTAGACGAATATATACTTTAAAGTCCCGTCAAATCGCTCCAGCCATTTCGGAGATTAGCCGGAACAAATAGACAGACAAAAATTTTAAAAATTGTTTTTCCAATATTTATGCACCGCATATACTTTCATATGCATATAAAATGCTGTTATTCTGAAATCACAAACAGATACTTCAAAACTTGGCCAAAAAAAAATCGGTCAATTATTGAACTTCACAGACGTGCGTATTTCAAAAGTTAAATGAATGTTTGGACGGCGCGGCGGCGGCGGCGGCGACGTATAGCTCCTGCACCGACCTGTAGATCATCAAAAGGCGAGCAGCGCAGGAACTTGAGCAGCGCGAACAGGTCCAGGTCCTTGTTGTGCACCGGCGTGCCCGTGAGGCACCAGCGCCGGCGCCCGCGCAGCGCGCACACGGCCGCCGACGTGGACGACTTGTGGTTGCGCACGATGTGCGCCTCGTCCAGGATCACGCGCCGCCACTGGACGCGCATCAGGACGCCGTTCTGGACGTTACAACCACAATAGGGGTGGTGCACGGACACAACACACATTGTACCATCCAATGCATCGTACAAGAATGTCAAGACAGCGTTTTACATCATTTTTTTAGCATTTTTTATTGGGATGTTGGTTAAAACACAAAATACATAATTTCTGTCATTAGAAGATCACATTAAAACAATAAAAATGAAATTCTCAAATAATATACAAGTTCCACAAAGATACTGTATCTGAAAGTTTCCCAAATACAACAATATTTTTTTATCATCCATTAATAATTTAAATGATACCATCATATTCTGTACATTTGAATGAATAAAAAAATGTATGAGAACTATGTACTTGAACGCAGCTATTCACGGCCAAATCAACAAAATGCATGTTTTTCGGCTCCATAGCTAAGTTGGTAGTAACCCTGCCTGCAAAGCGAGGGGTCCCAGGTTCGATTCCCGGCCAGAGCAGATTTTGTGTAAGCATAAAGTTTGTTCTCGGGTCATGGATGTTTGTGATGTGTATCTGTGTGTGTCTATGCCACCTGCAACACAGAGAATCCTAGTGCGGGGGTATGAGTGTAAGCGTTTATTTATTTTAGTAAGTAATGCTTTAGGGCCCGCGTAGAACATGTGTCGTCAGATGTTCTGCTCAAATTGTATGGGACGTTTAGCGCTCAGTACGCCTGTCTTTGTCTCTTTTTTATGTTTCTAGCGTTCAATTTCCATTTTTTATGATACAAACATTTGACTCCGATAAGAAACGAATTAACTGACATCATAAAACAACATCCCTATTCAATACATTGTTAACTTTTTTGCTATAGTTAAGGATTGCACAAAGTCAGTCCTGTCTATACCCCACGCGAGATGGTCAAAGGCTAATCTGTCGAGGTAAAAGAAACAGTGTTAGTCATACCTTCTCGTTGTCCCGCTGCAGTATGTTGTAGGTGGTGGCCACCATGTCGTAGGTGGCGAGGCGGTGCGGCTGCTGCGCGCGCGCGGCGCCGTGGTGCAGTGCCACGGACAGCGCGTGCGGCGCGCAGTGCTTGCCCACCTCGGCCGCCCACTGCTGGAGCAGCGACGCGGGGCACACCACCAGCGTGCCGCCGCGGGTCACTGCGACCGCCGGACCAACTTATACTCCCCGTCCAACCATTTATTCAACTTTTGACAGACTATGGATAGTTTTAATTAAATTAACTTTAGGTGTTTATAATATGTTTGTTAGTGTGTTATGTGTGTTTGTTAGTGGTAGGACTAACTCTTCTGCGAATGTCCGTTTGGGTTGTTACCACCGCTTTGTGAGTGAAGTCTGCCGCCAAGCAGTAGTGTGCAAGCATTACTGTGTTCCGGTTTGATGAGCAGAGTATCCAGTGAAATTACTGGGCTTATGAGACTTAATACCTAATGTCTCAGGGTAACGAGCGCACTGCAGTGCCGCGCAGGCCTTTGTGTTTCAAAGTTAGTTATGTTATTTGGTAACGAGACGAGCTGGTCGCTTGCCTGATGGTAAGCATAACGCCGGCCCATAACAATTGCAGTGCCACTCAGAACTTTGGGAGTAGGGCACATTTTTTACAATTTCTGACATTTCTTGAACTCTAAGTTAGAGCCTAACTTGTAAAATCGTTTTCCTACAGCTACAATGCTTAGTGTACCTACCTATACCCTGTTCCAGAATCTTAGATCATTTATGTAAACAAAGGTGTTGACAGAACGAAAAAATTGATAGAAAACTGTGCAATCCATAATTTGATGATTGACATTATTATAAATTGATTTTAAATTATAACATGATAAACTTGAATTATTGAAACATTTTGAATGAATCGTTTTTTCAAGATTGTTATTTTAAACAAAACTATAATAAAAGGATATTTTTTTCGTGTAGTTATTTTTCTTAGACTGGGAACACAGCAGAGATTTGAAACATTTTGTGCACTCGTCGCTATTTTCTTGTTCTGTTTGTTGATTTGTTCCAATCTTCAAACTACAGGGTGTATCTTGCTGGTCTAAGGATTTCTGCCGCCGTCATTTCCCCTTTCATTCGGTTTTATTTACTCGAACTCAAATATGCTCAATGCTTTTCTCTGTGTTTGTGCAATTGTGCTTTGTTGTTAGACTTGTTGGTTATTGTTACATCTTCCTAATACTATTTTACTTTTAGAATTTTGGAATTGAATAATCCTACTTCATATACTAATATTATGTATCCAAAAGTTTGAATGTTTGTTTGGTAATCAGTAATGTTGTAACTCTTAAAGACATAGAATAAAAAAACAAGAAAGACCACAATTAACATGTCTCCCCCAAAAAAGGAGTATTTTATAATGACATATCTATCTATAGAATTGGCATCTAAGACAATAATTCAAATCATTGCGGCACGGCAATCATATTTGTTTTAATAAAAGGTTTTATTTAACTTGTTACAATTGTGCCACGCGAGAGCAAAGCCGAGGGAAAACAAAATGGTGCGAAAAAAAATATTTTACAAAAGTGAAAAATGTTTTCGCCAACTGGCATGTCACTTTGATTTATTTTATTTTTTATTTATTTATTTATCTCAGATTCACAGCTTTACTTAGTACTATATAACAAATTTCATATTACTTATCCTTAAGCCAAAAAGAATCTACATTATGTAACTTATCCGATATAGTAAAATTAACAAATCGCAAGCAGCGGTAGCCGCAGCCGCTTGATAGGTACTTACAAACTACAAACTCGCTGCGTCCGCGCACACACGGCAGCGCCGCAGCTTACAACAACAACGTTACAGGTATACTGTCGCATGTCTCGTGGTGTGGCTGTGTGTGTGGGGTGTGTGGGTGTATTATTTATGTGTGAGTTTGGTGTGCAGTGTGATCACAGAGTGTGATGTTTGTGGCAGGTTAGTAATATTAACATGAAGAAAGGCTTACATGGCGCTGTTAAGACAGAGATTCATATAATTTAGATTTAAAAACTAGTTTGGATGTGTTAAAGGGATCTATTTCGCTAAAAAGTTTATTGTAAGTATTAGGCATTCTACTGGTCAGACTGTTGGCTGAATAATTTGTACGGTGGGTAGGTACGTAAAAAAGTTGTGTATTCCTTGTTCTTGACTTCGGGGCTCGTAAAGTCAACACCTTAGATATCAGATCAGAACAGTCGAGTGCGCCGGAGCAAATATCGTGTAACAGCGACATGTCGCTTATAACACGTCGATTACGCAATGAAACCAGCCCGTGCTTTTGGCAAGAAGTAACATAATTATCGTAATTCGACTTACTCCGATATTCTAAATGTTTAACGAATTTTCTTTGTATCGCTTCTATCGCATGTTCATATATAATATATTGCGGGTTCCATATCGGGCTACAGTATTCAAGTACCGTGCGGACATACGCAAAATACAGGACCTTAAGACAAGCTATACTAGTAAATGGTTTAGTCACACGTAGTACAAAACCCAGGTTTTTATATGCTTTATCGACAATGTGATCTACGTGCGAGGAAAATGTAAGTTTACTGTCCAAATGAATCCCTAAATCTCTAACAATGTGTTCCTTCTGTATAATTGCGTTGTTAAGTTTATAAAAATAAGAAATGGGGAAATTACTTCGCGTAAAAGTAATTGACAAACATTTTGATACATTCACTCCTATTCGATTTTGCTCGTAGTAGTGTGATAATCGGTCCAGGTCTTCTTGAAGCCTTAAACAGTCTTCAGCGTTGTGAATTTTATAGTACACTTTCTTGTCATCGGCAAAAAGTAAGAAACTTGAATTCCTAATGCAATATCCAATGTCGTAAAGGTAGGCTGAATAAAAAAGAGGACCAAGCAGTGATCCCTGTGGGACCCCAGATGGTATAGTAATGAAGTCCGAACGGGCTCCACCTATTACTACTGCTTGTCTCCTTTTGTCAATATATGATTGAACCCATCTGAGGAGGTCTCCCTGTATTCCCAGCTCCTGCAACTTGCGCAGCAGGATAACGTGGTCCACACGATCGAAAGCTTTTTCAAAATCGGTGTAGACCACGTCAACCTGTGCGCGCGACTCCATTCCCTTCAATACGTCACTAATGAAAACAGCTAGATTTGTTGTAGTTGAGCGACCTCTTGCAAAACCATGTTGTTGTTTTGGTATACTTTGAGCGATTATCGGGTAAATCGAATCATAGACAATCTTCTCTAAACATTTACTAAACACATTAAGTATCGATATTGGTCTGTAATGTTCAATGCAAGTCTTAGATCCTTTTTTATGAAGAGGTACAATATGCGCTTCTTTCCATAGAGATGGAAATACGCCTTCACGAATCGAACGACCAAACAAGTAAGCTACTTGTTTATAAATGGATTCTGCACATTTGGCAATAAAAAATGGAGGTATTTCATCACTACCTGGGCCCTTGTTACAATCCAGGCTTTGGAGTAACTTTAACACCTGTTTTTCAGATACAGTAATATAGTTAATGACTTGAGAGCATGAATTTATGGTAGTAGAAGAACTTGCTTCGTAATAGTTGGCTGGTTGCATAAACATTTTCTGAAAAAATAAGTTAAATGTTTGAACTATGTCGCTAGTGTTAGTTAATTTGGTGCCTTCATAGCTCATGGAACTAGGATATCCTGTGGCAGACTTTCTTTTGGCCTTGATGTAGCTCCAGAGCAATTTCGGATTAGATTTGATTGCTTCTTGTGATCGCGATACATAATTTTTATAACAAATTGCTTCGACTCGTTTGAACCTAGATCTAAGGTAAGAAAACTCGTCATAGTCGAGAGGATTTTTATATAGCTTCCAATATGAATGGACTCTGTTTTTCTCTCTATTTATATTGATAAGAGCTTTAGTGTACCAGACCGGATATTGTTGTGATCCGTCAACCATAATCTGTGGTACAAATGTGTTTATGACGCCCTTTAGCTTCCCATAAAAAGCGGAAAGCGCGTCATCTACTGTTCCTAGTTGCAGATCAGACCAGTCCACATTAGATAAGGCTTCGTTAATATCATTATAGTTAGCTTTTCTATAAAGAAATTTTCTATGAGGAATTTTAACCAAGGGGGCGACTGTTATATCTGATGCATCAATGCTTAAGGTTACGTGATGACTATCTTCTGGTACAAGTGGATTACTGCATATCTTTACTTTAACATAGAAATTACAAAAAATGAGATCCAAAGTATTGCCAGCTGGGTTAATAAAAGAGTTATATTGTTGTAACCCCAAAAAATTACAGTTGTTAACAAAATCTAAGGCAGAATTTTGAAGTTCTATACTTCCTTTTTTTAAGTAGTTAGGCCCATTCTTTTGCCATTGCACACAGGGTAAGTTAAAATCGCCAGCCAACATAAAATAGTCATCAGGAGTCAAAGAAATAATTTCAGTAATCCATTCTGTTAGTTTATTTATCCGCGGAGCGAGCATTTCACCTGGCGGCATGTAAGCCAACGCTATGTGCAAGTCCTTATCAGAGTTTATTGTTCGCCCCTCTACTGTGATCCACAAGCACTCGACGTCCAGGTGATCCCGCTGCCAGTCTGGCCGTGCGCGTGCGCTTAGTCGCTCGGAACATAAAATCATAACTCCGCCTCCGTGAGTTCCGCGATCTCGTCTAAAAACGCTATACCCGCCGTTTACAAGCTCGGAGTCTAAAACACTGTTATTTAGCCAGGTCTCAGTTATAAGTATGATATCTTTTTCTATAGAAAGCAAATTGCTACTAAAATCCAGTGTTTTAGACCTCAAACCCCGTACATTTTGATAAATGAAACTTAATTTTGTATTAGCCATTATTAATGCACTTGGGTAGACCATTCTGATATAGTGACCAATAAAAGATATAGAACATTATATAAGTAAACAACAACAGCCACAGGTGATGCTTATGTATTGACCTATAACATATTTTATAATGTATATTTATAATGAAGTTTGAGTAGTAGGGCGATAAACTAGTGTGAGTGTAGTGAGTGTAGTGTGAGTAGTGAGTGTGATGTTGAAGCAAAAATTGTAAGTATGAGACATGCGATTTAGACAGTGCATTTATAGTAAATAACCATTTAAGAAGAGTAGGTTTATGAAATTTAACGTTTAGACAAGTTTTTTTAGATCCATTGCTGTAGATATGAGAATGTACGGCGATGTATCGTTTTTTCGTACATATATGCGACAGTTTTTTGTCCAGACATACCTATATTGTAACTCTTTAGCCTTAGCTTTAGTCTGACTCAATAACTGCTTGTTTTTGATAGTGAGGTGTTCATTTACGTATATCTTGGTATCGCCATCCATTCCCACATCTTTGCAGGTAAAACCGTGCTTCTTTCTTATATAAGATAGGAATTGATAGTGACTTTTCTTGACATTTCTTTGTTTACAAAAATGATCTAAGATTCTGGAACAGGGTATAACTACCCTTACTGCGCCGTCCAAAAATACAGGGTGTATTTTGTGTCTATGATATAAATGACTGCTCATGTAGTAGTAACTTTACTCACTTTTCCCCTTGCCCGTCCCCTCGTCTTCATCCTCCTCGTGGTCGATCTTGTCCTGCTTGTCACTCGCAATCAGCGCTATCATAGTGATCGTCTTGCCCAGACCCATGTCGTCAGCTACATACAAAAAGTTCAATTATTTATTACACATAGACAAATTATGCTTCACGTTTTTGTATGATTGATACTTGATAGAGAACAAGTGACCTCAAACAAAGATTTGCTCGTGAAGTCTGCCGCCAAGCAGTAATGTGCAAGCATTACTGTGTTCCGGTTTGATGAGCAGAGTATCCAGTTAAATTACTGGGCTTATGAGACTTAATACCTAATGTCTCAGGGTAACGAGCGCACTGCAATGCCGCGCAGGCCTTTGTGTTTCAAAGTTCTGAGTGGCACTGCAATTGTTATGGGCCGGCGTTATGCTTACCATCAGACAAACGACCAGCTCGTCTCGTTACCAAATAACATAAAAATAAAATACCGAGTATGCCGGCGCACGGCTTCTGTGTCTCGCGCCACTGCAGCCACGCCAGCGCGTGCAGCTGGTGCGGCATGAGCGCGGAGGCGAGGAGGCGCGGCTACTGTAGTACGCACCGAGTATGCCGGCGCACGGCTTCTGTGTCTCGCGCCACTGCAGCCACGCCAGCGCGTGCAGCTGGTGCGGCATGAGCGCGGAGGCGAGGAGGCGCGGCTACTGTAGTACGCACCGAGTATGCCGGCGCACGGCTTCTGTGTCTCGCGCCACTGCAGCCACGCCAGCGCGTGCAGCTGGTGCGGCATGAGCGCGGAGGCGAGGAGGCGCGGCTACTGTAGTACGCACCGAGTATGCCGGCGCACGGCTTCTGTGTCTCGCGCCACTGCAGCCACGCCAGCGCGTGCAGCTGGTGCGGCATGAGCGCGGAGGCGAGGAGGCGCGGCTACTGTAGTACGCACCGAGTATGCCGGCGCACGGCTTCTGTGTCTCGCGCCACTGCAGCCACGCCAGCGCGTGCAGCTGGTGCGGCATGAGCGCGGAGGCGAGGAGGCGCGGCTACTGTAGTACGCACCGAGTATGCCGGCGCACGGCTTCTGTGTCTCGCGCCACTGCAGCCACGCCAGCGCGTGCAGCTGGTGCGGCATGAGCGCGGAGGCGAGGAGGCGCGGCTACTGTAGTACGCACCGAGTATGCCGGCGCACGGCTTCTGTGTCTCGCGCCACTGCAGCCACGCCAGCGCGTGCAGCTGGTGCGGCATGAGCGCGGAGGCGAGGAGGCGCGGCTACTGTAGTACGCACCGAGTATGCCGGCGCACGGCTTCTGTGTCTCGCGCCACTGCAGCCACGCCAGCGCGTGCAGCTGGTGCGGCATGAGCGCGGAGGCGAGGAGGCGCGGCTACTGTAGTACGCACCGAGTATGCCGGCGCACGGCTTCTGTGTCTCGCGCCACTGCAGCCACGCCAGCGCGTGCAGCTGGTGCGGCATGAGCGCGGAGGCGAGGAGGCGCGGCTACTGTAGTACGCACCGAGTATGCCGGCGCACGGCTTCTGTGTCTCGCGCCACTGCAGCCACGCCAGCGCGTGCAGCTGGTGCGGCATGAGCGCGGAGGCGAGGAGGCGCGGCTACTGTAGTACGCACCGAGTATGCCGGCGCACGGCTTCTGTGTCTCGCGCCACTGCAGCCACGCCAGCGCGTGCAGCTGGTGCGGCATGAGCGCGGAGGCGAGGAGGCGCGGCTACTGTAGTACGCACCGAGTATGCCGGCGCACGGCTTCTGTGTCTCGCGCCACTGCAGCCACGCCAGCGCGTGCAGCTGGTGCGGCATGAGCGCGGAGGCGAGGAGGCGCGGCTACTGTAGTACGCACCGAGTATGCCGGCGCACGGCTTCTGTGTCTCGCGCCACTGCAGCCACGCCAGCGCGTGCAGCTGGTGCGGCATGAGCGCGGAGGCGAGGAGGCGCGGCTACTGTAGTACGCACCGAGTATGCCGGCGCACGGCTTCTGTGTCTCGCGCCACTGCAGCCACGCCAGCGCGTGCAGCTGGTGCGGCATGAGCGCGGAGGCGAGGAGGCGCGGCTACTGTAGTACGCACCGAGTATGCCGGCGCACGGCTTCTGTGTCTCGCGCCACTGCAGCCACGCCAGCGCGTGCAGCTGGTGCGGCATGAGCGCGGAGGCGAGGAGGCGCGGCTACTGTAGTACGCACCGAGTATGCCGGCGCACGGCTTCTGTGTCTCGCGCCACTGCAGCCACGCCAGCGCGTGCAGCTGGTGCGGCATGAGCGCGGAGGCGAGGAGGCGCGGCTACTGTAGTACGCACCGAGTATGCCGGCGCACGGCTTCTGTGTCTCGCGCCACTGCAGCCACGCCAGCGCGTGCAGCTGGTGCGGCATGAGCGCGGAGGCGAGGAGGCGCGGCTACTGTAGTACGCACCGAGTATGCCGGCGCACGGCTTCTGTGTCTCGCGCCACTGCAGCCACGCCAGCGCGTGCAGCTGGTGCGGCATGAGCGCGGAGGCGAGGAGGCGCGGCTACTGTAGTACGCACCGAGTATGCCGGCGCACGGCTTCTGTGTCTCGCGCCACTGCAGCCACGCCAGCGCGTGCAGCTGGTGCGGCATGAGCGCGGAGGCGAGGAGGCGCGGCTACTGTAGTACGCACCGAGTATGCCGGCGCACGGCTTCTGTGTCTCGCGCCACTGCAGCCACGCCAGCGCGTGCAGCTGGTGCGGCATGAGCGCGGAGGCGAGGAGGCGCGGCTACTGTAGTACGCACCGAGTATGCCGGCGCACGGCTTCTGTGTCTCGCGCCACTGCAGCCACGCCAGCGCGTGCAGCTGGTGCGGCATGAGCGCGGAGGCGAGGAGGCGCGGCTACTGTAGTACGCACCGAGTATGCCGGCGCACGGCTTCTGTGTCTCGCGCCACTGCAGCCACGCCAGCGCGTGCAGCTGGTGCGGCATGAGCGCGGAGGCGAGGAGGCGCGGCTACTGTAGTACGCACCGAGTATGCCGGCGCACGGCTTCTGTGTCTCGCGCCACTGCAGCCACGCCAGCGCGTGCAGCTGGTGCGGCATGAGCGCGGAGGCGAGGAGGCGCGGCTACTGTAGTACGCACCGAGTATGCCGGCGCACGGCTTCTGTGTCTCGCGCCACTGCAGCCACGCCAGCGCGTGCAGCTGGTGCGGCATGAGCGCGGAGGCGAGGAGGCGCGGCGCGGCGCTCACGGCGGCGTCGCCGGGCCGCGACGCCAGCGACGCGTGCAGGTCGCGCAGGCGCTCCAGGATGAGGTTGCGCTCCGCCATGTGCGTCGCCATCGCTGCAACGCACACCTCACATTCAGCGAACATGTCTAAACCTTCGAGCAATAACAAGCGTGGAGGACTCGTATTTATTTCAACTATCAAACATATAGTCGCTCCTGCTTTATCTTACAAAAGTTTGACGTCAGATAGAAAGAGACGTAATCATACGGTAACTATCGTCTTTAACGATGTGAAGCCGCGTTTCATTTGTCATAGTGACCAGCTGGTGACTCGCTGTGTTTTCGAATTTTGTGATTACTTATTGTTCAGGAAGTGTTTAGGTGTGAAATAATTTATTGAATAAAAACTTGAAACCGTGTTTTTGCGATGGCTTGTGTAGCTTATGGCTGTAACAGCCATAGTTCAAAGAAAAGTGAAGAATATCGACGTGTAACATTTCACAGTTCAAGAGTATTTCTATAGCATACCCGGCTTCATTGACATTTCAAGATAGGGCAGATTGTGTACCTCTTTCTCTGTCTCTCCCGTTGCATAGGAAATAAGAAGAAAACGATCAGATATCTTGTAAATGTTCAATTAAATACGAGTCCTCCATGCTTGTTATTGCTCGAAGGTCTAAACAGTACAGTAGGTCGGACCAGACGTTCATAATTGATATGGATGTGTGGAGGATACCCCTCTGGCGCGGGGGCAACAAAGAGGTTATGCGGCAAAACTGCCAGACTCCTCCTGGCTAAAATAACGTTTTCTCACGAGAATCAAATGTATTTATGTCGAAATCGTAAAACTGGAAATCGAACGCTAGAAACGTCAAAAATGAGAGTCAAGTCGGATGTATCTACTAAGCGCTAAAACGCCTCATGCAAATTGGGCAGAACGTGTGACGTCACACGTTACACACACATAACCATACTAATCAGTAAACATACCGATAAAACAGCACTTTTTCAAAGAAGGAGTTATTCGATGTCTTTAAAAGTATTCAACAAATTACCACCACATGTTACAACCATTACATTGTTAGTGGGAGGACTAACTCTTCTGCGAGTGTCCGTCTGGGTTGTTGCCACCGCTTTGCTCGTGAAGTATGCCGCCAAGCAGTAGTGTGCAAGCATTACTGTGTTCCGGTTTGATGAGCAGAGTATCCAGTGAAATTACTGGGCTTATGAGACTTAATACCTAATGTCTCAGGGTAACGAGCGTACTGCAGTGCCGCGCAGGCCTTTGTGTTTCAAAGTTCTGGTTGGCACTGCAATTGTTATGGGCCGGCGTTATGCTTACCATCAGGCAAACGACCAGCTCGTCTCGTCACCAAATAACATAAAAAAAAACATATAATGAATTTGCCATTTGCCATGTTTAGGAAAATATTATGAGATTTATAATATTATTGGACCGCGGTTTTATGACAACCTGCATGTCGATTTGAGTTGTTAATCCGAAAACCAATTTTAATATTATTATGTTACATGTTACATTACTGTTTTGTGAGTAAAAGTAATATTACTTCAAGCTGAATTTTTGCATGCTAGTACCTATTAGTGGTATTTTTTTATCGTCTATTGTATCTCACATTTGACGCAATTAATTGTTTCTAGTCTATTCTAGATTGGTTGTTCTAAACGTATTACTTACCCTGTTTGCCGAACATTCTCGGTTGCACTGCGTTACTGGCTTTCTGAATGTCATCCCAGGACAAACCCTTGTCGTATCCATCCTTTGCGATATCTGCAGCCGTAGGCTGATCTGTAACAAAATACATTTTTTTTTTCACTTTATTGACTAGCAAGAACAAAACCTGCAGAAGTAACAGAAATTAAACTAATGAATAATACAATGTTATGCTAAATTGACTTTGTGGAATATTTTAATACATTTTTAAATGCGCTAAAAATGGGATTTTATGTTTTGCCCATTTTCATGTATAACAACTTGATCGGATCAAAATGACACTTTAGCCGTATCTTTTTAATGTTATTGTCAGCAATTTCACCGAATGCGATTTTTCATAATTATATTAAGTGATTATTTATCTTCAAATATGTTAAGATGCGCGAGCGAGATAGCGGCGCGCCGTATTCTTCCCCTTAAGATCAGGACAAGTAATCGTCAAACGCTCACCTACCATGTATAAAAAAAACTTGCGCTTACCTGGCTCCACCACCATGTTGGCCACCTTGTCCCCCTGCCGGCGCACCTCGGCCTCCAGCGCGCTGAGCCGCTGGATCAGTTTGGAGCCCCCGTCGGGCAGCGTTTCCATGTCCATCTCTTCCAGAAGTAGCTGGATTTCAAGTTTGTTATTAGGTAACTGCAGTGCAGGTCTTTATGTTTCAAAGTTCAGTGTGGTAGTGCAATTACTGTTATGTTAATTAACATAAAGATTTTACTTTGTGTGTCAAAGTTCTGAGTGGCACTGCAATTGTTATGGTTATGCTTACCATCAGGCAAACTACCGGCTCGTCTCGCTATCAAATAAAATAAACAAAAAAAGTGCGGTTTTATCGCTTACAGTGATTTCTTCCAGACAACCTTTAGCAGTCAAGTAATAATAAAAGTTCTACACTTTACCCTGTGCCGTAACGCGTAACTAGCCTTTTATACGCCGGTCGCGTCTATAACTGCATCCAGAAACATGTACTGATCTTACCCAGGTCTGGTCACTTCTGCGCCTCTCCAGGGCCTGCGCCGTTTGCCTGGTCACCGCTGGCACCACCCTATTTATGGCACTTGACTTACCCTAACGCTGTTCAGATCTTCCTGCAGCCTACTCAATTTGTTCAGCTCGTTTTCCCGCACGTGCTTCTTCACGTAGACCACCTGGTTGGGGTAACTGGGCGGCACCATGTATTGCTTGATGGTGTCCTTGGTTTTCTTCGCCTCTTCATCCTTGGGCCGCGGAGACTTGACTCGTGGAGACTTGGGCTGTTTGGGTGACTTCTTGTCGACCTTTATTACCTGATGATTATTGATTTGGGTTGAAAACAAATGACATTTGAAGCTACTTCTTATTCTTATTCTAGATGGGGGCGATAAGGCCTGCACTGACGTCCCGCTTGGGGTGTATTGTGCATTTCCCCCTGCCAGCGCTTACCCAAGCCAGCCCAACTCAGTCGGTAGAGCATGAGACTCTTTGAAGCTACTTATTAAGCTACTAGCTTCTGCCCGCGTCTTCGAATCAGGATGAAAAGTAGCCTTTAGCACACAGAGATAATGAGATAATGTTTAATTAGTGATAGATTGTTTTAGAATCAGGCCAAAGATTCCAGAGATTAATGGTAACAAACTTTAGCTCATTATAAACAAACTAACTAACCAAACTTTAGCTACTTAATACCTAATGTCTCAGGGTAGCAAGCGCACTGTAGTGCCAGTAAGCCTTTGTGTTTCAAAGCCCTGAGTGGCACTGCAATTTGTTATGATCCGGCGTTATACTTACCATCAAACCAACAACAGGCTCGTCTTGTTATCAAACAGTACTAAAATTTTTTTTTTTTATTTTTTTTTTTTATGTTATTTGGTAACGAGACGAGCTGGTCGTTTGCCTGATGGTAAGCATAACGCCGGCCCATAACAATTGCAGTGCCACCCAGAACTTTGAAACACAAAGGCCTGCGCGGCACTGCAGTATGCTCGTTACCCTGAGACATTAGGTATTAAGTCTCTTAAGCCCAGTAATTTCACTGGATACTCTGCTCATCAAACCGGAGCACAGTAATGCTTGCACACTACTGCTTGGCGGCAGACTTCACGAGCAAAGCGGTGGTAACAACCTAGACGGACACTCGCAGAAGAGTTAGTCCTCCCACTAACAAACACTTAACATAATTACGTGATGTTCCCGAAATAAAGAAAATTAGAGAAGTCACTTTATATTAATTACCATTATGGCTGCAAACCTATCTAAAAACACTGGTATTACAATAAATTAACGCGTTATAAATCTGCACAATATCGTCAATAGTATAATTATAATCGTAGAATGTATTCAACCAGCACTTACGGGATTCAAACTGTTTTTCGGCATGATTGCTTTCTCCACAAACTTACAATAATAATTAATAAACACTATTCAATTAACAAATAAATAAATTAGAGCACTGCACGGTACTTTCATAGTTTTGATTTACGAATACTTTTAATTTTCGAATATCGTTAGTTATCAGTTTCGAATCTACCCTCATTATAGACGTAAACGTGAGGTGTCAAAAATGGTCAGTTTTACGTCAACCTTTTTTCAATGTCAAAAATCATGTCAAAGTCATAAACAAAAATTTATAAGCACACCCAGTACCAATGCAAGCATTAATAATTTATTCATAAAAAGGTTAACCTAATCTGTAATCTCTATACTATAATAAATGCGCAAGTGTCCGTCTGGGTTGTTACCACCGCTTTGTTGTTAGTGGGAGGACTAACTCTTCTGCGAGTGTCCGTCTGGGTTGTTACCACTGCTTTGCTCGTGAAGTCTGCCGCCAAGCAGTAGTGTGCAAGCATTACTGTGTTCCGGTTTGATGAGCAGAGTATCCAGTGAAATTACTGGGCTTATGAGACTTAATACCTAATGTCTCAGGGTAACGAGCGCATTGCAGTGCCGCGCAGGCCTTTGTGTTTCAAAGTTCTGGGTGACACTGCAATCGTTATGGGCCGGCGTTATGCTTACCATCAGGCAAACGACCAGCTCGTCTCGTTACCAAATAAAATTTAAAAAAAAAAAAAAAAAAAAAAAAGTGTGTTTGTAGGTTGTTTTTTTTCACGCGCAGCAACGGCACCATCAACGCTATTGCGTCGCTGACAAGCGGATCGAAGTGATTCTTTGCGCAAATATAGTTTATGGACCAGAGAATAACATCTAATAGGCTACTTTTTATCTCGGTAAAATGCACTGGTCCCGTGGACATCACCACGCGAGTGAAACTGCGTGTAGAAGCTAGTGTGTAATAACCACGACAACCTAAGTACATTTTATTCTATCACTCCAATATTAGAAAACCGTGCTGTTTGAATTTAAACTATTTTTAACTGAGATGACTATAATATCTATACATAGAAATAAAATTGAAGTGTCTGTTTGTAACATCAAAATAACAGCTTCTTACTAAATGCCTTTGAAAGTATATATGATACATATATGTACATAACAAGATAACCACTTTAAAATTTTTGTCTGTCTGTCTGTTTGTTTGTTCCGGGTAATCTCCGAAACGGCTGGGCCGATTTTGACCGGACTTTCACTGGCAGATAGCTGATGTTACAAGAAGTAACATAGGCTACTTTTATTTTGGAAAAAGAATTAGGGTTCCGCGCAAAAAATAAAAACCATGAAATCCAATATCTCCGCGCGGGTGAAACCGCGGGGCAGCAGCTAGTAAATAAATAATAAAAAAAGTACTTATGCTAAGCATGCTACACAGCAAGTTTCTTGTAGGCAGGCGCCTAGAAGAAACTTATTCACTCATTTTAAAATTAAAATCATTTATAATTTTCATTTATTTTTGTTTTTAGCTCTAGATATTTCAACAGGATCACTTTTGAAGTTCTTCAGAACTCAGAACCAATTACCTTTAATGTTTGTACTGATATTAGGTATAACCAAATCTGAATTCCGGTTTTGAGACTATCGTAATTATATTCAGTTACAATCAAAAATCTTACCTCATCTTCATCATCACTACTAAGAGCAATAACCTCTGGCTTTGAATCAATGATAGTTACATCATCATCATCAAAAACCGTTCTCCTCGTCAAAAGACTTGCAGACTTATCAAATACCTCATTCTTAGCACCATTATATTTCAAATAGCTTAAGTCTATAACTCCAGCTTTTGTTAAATCATTGGGTTTAATATATGGCCTGTTTATGGTCAAATCCATGAAATCTGTCACTTTCGGATTTGCATTCAACATTTTAGATTTTCTTTTAGGCTCATTCAATTTATTAGTAATATCATGCAATGGGCTAGAAAAGGGAGAACATGAGATTCTAAAGCTATCTTGGCTGGAGTGCATGGTTACTTCAGGTAGATCATCATCGGATTCCACTGATTTTTCTGGAGTATTGTGTATGGTGACTTCAGGTAGGTCATTGTCTGATTCTATAGATTCTTCTTCAGTCTTTTTGGGTAAATCATTTTTACAGTTTATAGTTTTTTCTGGAGTATTGTGTATGGATACTTCTGGTAGGTCATCATCAGAGTCCATTGATTTTTCTGGACTTTTCTGTATTGTTACTTCAGGCAGATCTTCAATACTACATGCTATGCTTTCTCTAGATATTCGGGAACTCTAAAAATAAACAAATATTTGTTACAAAATATTTTAAGTACATTTTAAAAGTCTAGTCAGTCTATTTTTTTTTTTAATTGGCTAAATGCCTTTATTAACTAGCTAATACATAAATATACACTACATCTAAATCTAATTACCTAGTCTAATTACATTTTAAAATATGTAAATATATCATTGCCTACACACAGGGGATAATCAGTATTCTGTGTTCATTTTGTGGCTTGAGAATAGAAATCCAAGCAGAAACTGCCTGAACATCAGTTTTTTTAAATAAGAATGTGAGTATGATGATGAACCAAAACCATATTCCGGCATACCCATATCACCTACAACAGCATCAATGGACATCAAAAAACTGCTGCCTGTAACCTGAAACTGTATGGTCTATCTATATGTATAAAAATTCTGATGGTTCAAGTATGCTGCTGCATTAGAGGCTTAGAAAATTCCAGTACCAGGATTGGCTACTTGCCATATTATTATGAAACAAGGAAGACTACGAAAAATATCAAACTGTCTTTACTCACCGAATCAGACTGTATAAAGTCAGACTCATCACTATCATCGTCTTTAGGTATCACACCCATGATACTCATCCGTGTTGCTCGAGACATTACCATCATGTCTTCATCAGGCCCATCATCATCATCTTCAATTTCTTCCTCATCAATTTCCCCATCACTGACATCATCATCAGTTTTCTGACCATCATTTAGATCACCATCATTCTTATTACAATTATTGCGATCTTCATTATGACTGTCATTATTCGCTGCCTTTTCAACTTCTTTTTGAGGGTCTCCAGCCTCATCTGCACTATCATCACTATTGATAACCATTTTTTTGTATTTGCTACTGATTTCAGTATTCCTCTGATGTATGCTTTCATCATCATCACCATCACAGCTTTCATCATCGCAATTCATACTCTGGTTTATGTCACTCTGTTTATTCTTTATCTTTAATGGTGTTTCTTTCAGACAAGCATGTTTCTTGTTCTTGTTATGTTCGATGACGATAGAGTTGTCTGTGTCAGAGTCAAGGAAAAGCATCCTTTTCTTAGTCCTGCGTAGGATGAGAGACTCATTAGAGTCATTGGATTTTTGTTGAGGCGGTGGACGTCTCCTTGGCACAAGTTCAGGTGATAGTTCTTCTGTCAATAGAATGTGTAGAATTAGGAGAAAAAAGAGCATTTAATATTATTTGATAACACTTACATGAGTAACTTAAGTACTAATTAAGTGTTAATGTGTAAACTAGACATTTTAGAAGAATGTTACGATAGAAAAAATATCTACATACTGAGAAGCTTAGAATGAGATCTTTGAATCTGTTGGGAGGGTAGGGATGTTTGGGGCAAAACATTTTATTTATATCTAAATTCCAGATAATCCTCAAATGTTAAATGAATGTAGCCATAATAAAACAAATATTGACATACTGAGACACTTCAAATGAGATATCTTTCAAATGTTTTGGATGGTGGGAACATTTCTGCCATTTAGTAAAAATTTTAAATATGAACTCTGACAATATAGCAATGGAAGGTGCATTGATGTTTAAGTACTTCATATGTCTTACCATCACTTTCCTCTGATGATGCAACAACATTGTTTTGTGATACCGATGGTCTCCGAATGCTGCCTCTTCTACTCCCATCTAGGCATAGATTGGATGTAAGCAGTCATCAACTTAGGTAACAGGGATATGAATGAAAGGTGAAATGAGAAATAAAGTTTCTTAATTTTAAACAAAAATTACAAGTAAATAACTGATTTACCATCCTCACTGCTAGAAATTACGTGTGCAGCAGCACTGCTACATCGTGCCACCGATTTAGGTACGTTTTCACCAGTAATGTCTTCTTTCATACTCTCATCTATAACAAAAGAAAATAAAATGAATAACACTTTTTTCTATGATTAAGTTGGCGATAGGTATGTAACAGAATATTATGCTTTGATTAAACTGTTAACCGGCAGTGTTTCTTCTTACCATTAGAAGTAGATTCGTCAGATTCAGCCACAAAAACTGTGTGATTTTTCGTTTTTGAAGAATAAGTAATAGTTTCAACAATACTGCCGTCTATATATTCGGAGTCGGAGGCACTATCCACTCCAGTCTTGTCACGATATTCAAAAAATGAATTCTCCATGCTCTTGTACAGTTAAATTGTAACTAAAAGATACAAATTCAAATTCTACAAGCAGCCATTCAAAACACATTCAAAACAAACTGAAACGTTGTTTTTTGAAAGAGGTTGTCAAAAAGTCTTAAATTGTAGTGGTCAGTGTCACTATTGTCACTTGTCAGTATTTTTTTCGTTTTGATCTAGTAGTCCATTTTTTCGGAAAAAAGAATTTACAAAAATAAAAATGTGGAAAAATACGAATTCAGTAAATAGAAAATTCGAAAAATAACGCTGACAACGTATCATCTCATCTTTTTCTAACAATTTCGTTACAAATCTAATAATTGAGGTCTGTGTTGTGGGTCTGTGCGAAAAATCTTCTTCTTCTTTCTGACTTGACTTGACTTCTTGATTTATGGCCTCTGTGATTATTTATCACAATTCTGCCAATGTCCGTTCATGCTAGTTTCACAAACCGTATAGAGATTGCGTGTGTGAAAAATAATATGATCGGTATTTCTCTGGGAGAATCGACCAGACATTTGAAGACCACGATGATTTATCTAAAACAAAGAGAACAACACAACTAAGACAAACACAATATTAGTAAGTATATACATATATAGGTAAATTAAATAGAGTTAGGTAAGTACATACATGTTTACAATTTAATATTATTTATATTTATAAATTTACATAACATATAATTAATTAAGGAGGAAAACGTTAGGGATAAAATACATTTGAAGGAAGTGGGACGGGGGATTTCAGGTGGTAGGATATCATATAAAGAACGTTTCAGTTTTGGGCAGCTAAAAAATATGTGATCCACGTTTCCTTCATCCAGGCCACACTCACACAATGAGTGATCCCTGATCCTTAGTTTGGCTAAATGGACAGGAGTACATGAATGGCCCAATCGTAGTCGACAAATAGTAGAGGTGGTGACTTTATTGGCCTGGCGAAATTTAAAAAACCACGGAGTATTTGGGATTTCCGGTTGGATGTCACCATAATATTTTCCCTTGAGTTTTCTAGAACTTTCCCAGTACTTCGACCAAGATACCATAAGTTGGGTTTTAGGGGAAAGACAAAGGTCATGAGAGTACACTTTAAAATGTTCCAGGGTACCTATTTGAGATGCAGCTTTTGCACAGGAATCAGCTGTTTCATTGCCAGGGATTCCAGAATGACCAGGAATCCAGGCGAGGATGATGTTGATACCAAGATTATGGCATTCTAAAAGAGTTTGTTTAATTTTGAAAATGATAGGGAAACGAGAAGAAGAACGGAACGGGTTTGAGAGAATACTTTCGAGACAGCTTTTTGAGTCAGTAAAGACAATAGAATTATTTAAGTTATTAGACTTAACGTATAGAATGGCTTCCATGATTGCCAAGGCTTCCCCAGTAAACACGGAAGATTGGGAAGGACATTTAAAGCTTAAACATATTTTTCCAGAAGGGATCCAAACTGCTGAACCGACAACACTATCTGAAGATAATTTGGATGCATCGGTAAATAAGAAATGCCAACCTTGAAATTGGGAATTAATCCGTTCATTAAATATACAGCGGGAATGAGAAGAATCCTTATCAATGCCAAAGTGCAGTAAAATATGAGGTTCATATATAAGGGCTTCATAAGAAGTAGAATAAAGGGGATTGCTAGGGAATTGAATGACAGGGAAGGGGAGTTTCGTAAATTTGATGAAGCTATGTAGTAGGCATGGAATACTATCAGTGTTTTGTGGATCAACAATGTTTAAAAGATGGCTTAGTTTTGGAAGAAGGGGATGGTTATTATTTTGAACTAATTTAAAGAGATATCTATCTGAGAGGAATTGTCTGCGTATATTTAGAGGGGGTTCGCCACATTCGACCTGCATCGCATTAATAGGAGAGGATTTCATGGCTCCAAGGATTATTCGCAGACATTTGGATTGAATTTTAAAAATTTTGTTCTGTCCAGATTTGTTACAGAGATTAAGCAAAAATGAACCGTAATCAAAATGGCTCCGAATTATAGCATTATAGAGTAACTTTTGGGAGTAAGGGTGGGATCCCCACCAAACCCCCGAAAGAGACCTAAGGATATTTAAATTTTTTTCCCCTTTTTGCGAAATATAGTCATAATGGGGTGCACCGGTCATTCGTGAGTCAAGCTTAACACCTAAAAATGTAGCACTTTGCACCTGTCGAATTACTTCTTGGCCAAGAAGTAATTCAATGTGAGGTATAATTCTTTTTTTTTGTAAAAACTACTACTGAACTCTTTGAAGCAGACAGTGCCAGCCCATGGTCAGACAGCCAGTCATTAAGGTAACGTAAAGCGGAGTTTAGTCTATTAGTTGCCTCTTCCATGGACTGTACCCGTACATACAGTGCCAGATCATCGGCATATTGCAGTACTTCACAGAATGAGTTCACAGATCTCTCTAAATCGTAGGTATACAAGCTGTATAGTAATGGGCTCAGAACTGAGCCTTGAGGTAAGCCATTCCACACAGTCTTAGGGGGAAGAAAGTACTGGTTACACTTCACTACCACAGATCTCTCCATCAACATGTTACAAATGAACCGTACAAGTTTCACAGGGATGCTCAGCTGAATAAGCTTATTCCTGAGTACCGGAAGCAGGACGTTGTCATAAGCAGATGCAATGTCTAGGAATACACCTACGAGGGTCTTTTTCTCTTTAAATGCTATATAGATGTCAGTGGTTAACATGCTTAAACTATCCATGGTGCTAAATCCCTTCCTGAAGCCAAATTGTGTCTTGGCAAGAATAGACTTATTCTCAACAAACCATTCAAGTCTATGCTTTATTAAATGTTCCATTATCTTGGCCAATACAGATGACAATGCAATTGGTCTATGATTGGATGGATCTGAGGGATCCTTCCCAGGTTTTAAAATTGGGATAATAATTTGTGTTTTCCATTGATCGGGTACAATACCATGTTCAAAGAAAAAATTCAATAAGTCTAAATAAGTTTGTTTGCATTTATCGGAAGACTTAGTTATAAAGGAATAGGGAATTCCATCAATGCCAGGAGATGAGTCAGTCAGTCCGTCAAGAGCAAGGGTTAGTTCACGGAAGGAAAACGGGCTATCGAAGCAATCAAGAGTTGGAAGAGGACCTGGTAGCGTAGGGAAATAATCTTTATGGGGGACACAAGGAGGAGCAAGTTTATCCGAAAACGCTTCTAGCCATGATGAAGGATCATTAGCTGAAGTGTTCTCAGTATTATAGGATCCCCTAAATCGTCTGATCTGTTTCCAGACAAGGGATGAAGGAGTTTTTGGAGATAGATGTTCACAAAAACCTATCCAGCCAAACTTTTTCTTCTTGGAGGCCAGTCTTTTAAACTTAGCATCTGATTGCTGGTATTTCAAAAAGTTTAATTCAGACATGCATGCATAATAATTTAGTTCTGCCTCTTTTCTTTCCAAAACTGCTGAAGTACATTCACGATCCCACCATGGAGTGGATATCATGAAGTCTTTGGCGGGTTTCTTTAGTGGAATGTGGGACTCGGCAGAAGAGGTAATGTTATCTAAAAATATATTATATGAAACAAGGGCATCTATATCTAGTGGGTATATAGAGGAAGAATCTAATTTAAGGTCAAGGGTAGCTGAATAGGAAGACCAATCAGCATTAGAGAGTTTATATTTAAAGGTAGGGCAAGGGTTGCGGAAAGGAGTGACTCTATTGGGAATAGATATAATTATAGGGAAGTGGTCGCTTCCATATGTAAGAGGGAGAACTTTCCAGGTAATAGTGGAGGACAGTGAAGGAGAGCATAGAGTTAGATCAACAGCACTTCTCGGGTTTTGGGAAGGGCGAACCCTACGGGTAGGTGAACCGTTGTTAACTACACAGAGGTCAACTTCATTAAATATGTCCAAGAGGGAAAGGCCAAATAAATCAGAATGGCTAGAGCCCCAAAGGATGTGGTGGGCATTAAAGTCTCCCATGATTACCATAGGGGGAGGGATAGATGAAAGGAGTAAAAGTATATCCGCAATAAGACAAGAATTGGGATGAGGAATATAGATGGATATAAAAGAGATATCCATGGATCTGATACCAACAATGTTGATATCAGGAGGGTGGGGAGGTAGGGATATTTGGGAAAATGGAAGGGAGCGCTTCATTAATAAAGCACTACCAGCATACCCGTCAGCCCTGTCATCCCGCAGACAGGAGTAACCCGAGACCCGAAAATGGGACCCAGGAACCAACCATGTCTCCGAGATGGCAATGACTGACGGGTGGAATTTTGTTATTAAATGAGCCAGATCATGCTTCTTTCGACGCATGCTCTGGGTGTTCCATTGCAGGATGGATACTGGATCCATATTGATGGGAAGATAGAGAGACTAATTGTGTAAGTTTAGAGGCAACGTTGGACGGTAAGGGTTGAGGATTCATTAAAATAATGTTTATGATTAAGGTTAAAAGAGTTTCTAACATATTCTCCTTTTGTGGAGAAGATTCGAGGATTTGGTTGTTGCCCAGAGCGCAACCATTTGGCATTGAAGATGCAGGAGTAGTAACTATTTCACTATGGGCCGCCTTATCATAAGACTTCCCCTGTGGGCCTTTCGAACGTGTGGCACGGATGACTCTTACATAGGACCGGCTATTTTGGGGTTGATAAGAAGTGCTGGTAGGCTCGGCGGCCTGATATGAGGAAGAGGGGGAAGAAAACGCAGCTTGGGAAGCCTCAGCATAGGAGCGAGTCACTTTAGGGAACTGAGTAGCAGCCTCCTCATAGGAGATGTTGGCTTGAGCCATAACTGCTTTGATTGATTTTTGGCGGTTCAGTTCTGGGCAGGCCTTGCTGGTTGCAAAGTGCCGTCCTGAGCAATGTAGGCATGTGGATTCACTTTCTGAAATATTGCAAGTATCACCAGTGTGCTCCTTGGAGCAGCGGAAACATATTGGTTTTGATCTGCATTGTGCTTTCGTATGGCCATATCGGCAGCAAGAGTGGCATTGAATAGTTGGGTATTGGTAGAGTTCAACTGGTAGAGATGTGTAATAAGAGAAGACTCTGTCAGGTAGAGCCTGGCCTAGGAAGGTTACTACAACTGTCTGAGTAGGGATCCAATCTGTTTTTCCTTCGACAACATTTTTCCTATTAAGGCGTCTAGCTTTAATAATTTTGCCACATCCTACAGGAAGCTCAACAGATTCCACGAATTCTGTCATGGACATGTCAGTGGGAACTTGTCTTATGAGGCCCATCCGAGTTATGTTGTATGTTGGGATTGTAGCTGAATATTTGCACATAGCTAAAACTGGGAAGGAAAGGAATTTATTAGCATCATCAGCAGTGTTGAATTCAACGGATATTTTGTTTCTACCAACTCTCTTTACTCCGTCAGTGCGTATGTTAGTTACTTGGTGTGTTTTTAAGAATTGGCCAAATTTGATAGGTCTTATAGTAGTGCCTGCCGAAGGATCAGGTTCTATGCGTGAAACGTGGACCACATAGGGGCCTTTGTCTAATGTAGTGTATGATAGCCCACCAATAACTAAGGATGGGTCTGTATAAACAGTCTCAGATGAAGCTGATGCTAGTTCGGGTGAAGTTATTATTTTTTTAGCAGGTGGTTGCACTTCTGCTTCAATGCGCCTCTTGGTGGTAGTAGGGGCGGTAGGAAGGTCCGGAGGGTCCGGGGGATCCGGCGGATCGAAATCCATGCCGGCTGTTTTGAGGTTACTGAACCTCAAACAAACACGAAAGAATTAATTATATCTTACCAGCACCGTAAAGGACAACACAACACTAAACTACACTTAGATATATCAAAATGGGGGCTTCCACAGCCCAAAATTTAGTTTTTTTCCTCCTGCAGGTTTGCTCGCTATCAATCCGAACGACAGAATCTTCTTCTTTCTGAAAAAAAAAAAAAAAAAAAAAAATAATCGATTTCCGATAAACGTCATTGTCAATGTCATATACCTCCATGATGTCATGCCATTCCTGATTTCCTGTGTCTATGTCATGTGTCATTCATAACTGATCTGTGGTGTCATTTGTCAATAAAATCAATATTCCAGAAGAATCTGGAAATTGGAAAACAAATTCTTGAAACATACTTTTCTCCGTAGAGTAGCCTTCGTTTTTAATCCCAGAAGTTTAGTTTGTGTTTTAGGAGATTTGCTGTTTAATTTTCTTTTCGTAGTAACCTACTCAACAACTACCTTACCTAACAAAATGACTGAAGTTCAGTTACAGGAGTTCAAGCTTGAACCAGACTCTGAGCTTCGTTTCGAAGTGGAATCTAAGAACGAAAAAGTAGTTTTAGAGGTAAAATCTAACACCAATTTCATGTTGACTCAATACATTGACCCAAAATGTTCTTTTAAAAATAAATTGAGGTTATTCAAAAAATCTTGTTCTTCTAGGTCAAAAATGGTTATGCAGAGTTGTTTGGAACAGAGCTAGTCAAAGGGAAACCTTATGAGTTCCACACGGGTGCTAAAGTAGCGGTGTTCACGTGGCACGGGTGTACGGTGGAATTGAGAGGAAGGACTGAAGTCAGCTATGTGGCTAAAGAAACACCTATGGTAACAGCTGCTTAACATTTCATATTTAAACTGTTTTTACATTCTGCTTAGATTTGCTATTTAAATATAGTGTTAATGAATTGGGAAGGCTCTTAAAATGACAAAGCCGGAGCCAATATAAACTAGCCTTGCATAACTTTTTCATTTCATTTAATATTTAAGCCAAATAAATCTCTTTTAATAATTCATTATCAATCAAATTAGTTAAGATTAATTTAATAATTCTAAAGTATAAGTATCTATGTAGCATGTTTTTGTATTTTTTAAACTGACAACCAAACTTCCTTTTATACTAAAAATAGTTGCAATTATCATTGATCTACTGGATGTGACATAAACAGGCATTTTTAACATATTACGAGTGTATCAAAATTTTGCAAATTACCACCTGCTTCCATAGCATCACTTAGGGTGTGATAATTGTAGCCAATGTTAAATAAAAGGTATATTATTGCTTATTAAGGTAACATTTACCTACTATAAATCAATTGGGGATTATAAATCAATCTTCAGTAATCCATGAATCTATATATATATCTAGGTGGTCTACCTCAACGTTCACGCAGCGCTGGAGCAGCAGAGAGTGGCTGCAGAACAAGACAACACTCGAGGCCCGGTCACCATGGTTGTAGGCCCAGGGGATGTTGGAAAATCAACGCTTACGAAGCTCCTGCTGAATTACGCGGTGCGGATGGGCAGAAGACCAATATATGTGGACTTAGATGTTGGGCAGGGGCAAATCAGTGTGCCTGGGACAATTGGTGGGTTGGTGACCACATTTTCTTTATAGGTCATTTAAAAATTGACACATCTTTTTACTCTACTGTATCTGAGACAGAAAGTTGATTGTACTTAGATACTTTAATTTTTGTGTTAGAGGCAACAATAAAAAAATTTATTTTAAATACAAATTCTAGGCTATGTTTGGTCTTCTGATCTTATTTCCAATATTTATATCACTGTGATTTAGTAACTTTATAACAACAGTACAAATTGCTTTATTATATGTAAAAAAGTAACAACAGTATCTTAAGGGGCAGAAAATGGTGCGTTATTATCTCACAATGTGATCATTGAATGCACAAATCTCAACATTTTTGAAGATTAACAATTACTTATATAGTATAATTATGAAAAATCACACTCGGTGAAGTTGCTGGCAATAACATTAAAAAAGTATGGTAAAAGTATTATTTTGATCCAATCAAGTTTTCATACATGAAAATGGGCAAAACATAAAACCCATTTTTAGGTTTGAAAACTTGAATGGACCAAAATAAAATTTTTGTTTGACTTTTGTAATGTTATTGCCAGCAACCTCATTAAATGTGATATTTCATCATTACATTAAGTGATTCTTTATCTTCAAAAATGTTGACTCATGTGAGCGATATAACAGCATGCCATATTCTGCCCCTTAACAAACAATTCGTGAACTTATCTCTAAAGGCAACCGCACAGTTACCCTTTTTATGCTGCCTTTAACTTCAACAGGAGCCCTCCTGGTAGAGCGACCAGCATCAATAGAAGAAGGGTTCAGTCAACAGGCCCCTCTGGTCTACCACTTCGGACACAAATCCCCTGGAGACAATTTAGAACTGTACAATACAATCGTGTCACGACTCGCTGAGGTTATTACAGAGAGATGTGAAAGCAATAAAAAAGGTAAAATAACTATACTTACAAGGTTTTGTCCAAACTTATAAAAAGCTATTTAAATGCTGCCATGTACCTTTGAGTAATAATTCGCACTCTTAATAAAATACTGACCTAATTCAAAATCGCTAACTTTTGGCAATTGAAGTGTAACTAGCATTTATTTTTAAATTGCTGTAGAATTACAACTAAATATCCTTATAATAATAAAATAAAATATCTTATTTTCAAATTAGGGTTGTTTTTTTATTAGACTAGGTTATCGGACTTGCTTTTTTAGGTCGTTATTTCACTATAACTCATTTTGGTCAAATTTTGAGTTCGGTCGATGTTTTACTAAGGGTGCGATATTATGAATGATGAAGTGATGAAATTTATGAATCAAGTAATGATGTAGAGTTTATTTGCTGAATTAAACAACTTTAGACAGTATTGCAGCACATAAATATATGAAATTAATAGCTGGCCTCTACTTAGGTCAAAGATTAAGCATTGCCATTCAATGTGGCAATGCTGCCAGTATTTTGGGAATGTTGCCCACTGGTAGCGGATTATTAGATTGTAAATTGATTGATGTGTATATAATTTAGTTGTATTACATAGTTTATTTTGTTATAATATAATATATTGATTCTTAAAAAAAATCTGAAAATGGAATTGAATCTGAACGATTTTTCAAGAAGACTTTCAAGTCAAATTCATGGTTTTTGTGTCCTCTAGTATATTTAATACTAGCTGCTGCCCCGCGGTTTCACCCGCGTGGAAATTTTGGATTACATGGTTTTTATTTTTTTGCACATTGGAGATCCGTTTTGGAGATTACCCGGAACAAACAGACAGACAGACAAAAATTTAAAAAATGGCTGTTTTGTTATAGGTACCGTATATACTTTCATATGCATTTAGTAAAAAGCTGTTATTTTGATATTACAAACAGACACTTCAATTTTATTTATCTCTATGGACTAGATAGTTATTATAACAAAACTATAGTTATTATAAGGAGTGTCACCTTATTACTTATAATAACTCCTTATAATAGGAGTATAATTATTAGTAATCATTGTTATTGCAGCATCAGCATCGGGTGTCATCATTAACACATGTGGCTGGATTAAAGGTGCTGGGTACAAGACATTAACGCATGCTGCCCAGGCTTTTGAGGTAAAACACTTATAAATGAAATATTACATCACAAACTTTTTGTAGATTACTATGTTTATTGAATAGGTTTCACCTTTCTAATGTAGCCAATTGAGGCTGAACATAGAACAGCAACTCAGATTCTGTTCAAGTCAAACTAAATAAGACAACATTCTTCTAGGCTATGTACAGCACAATACAGCACTAAAAAGCTGTTTATTCTGCCTTCAATTGTTAAGGGAGTTTTTAGTTGACACAACACATGTTTTTAGTTGAACTGTGCCTGCCTCATTGGCTCATACATTATTAGTTTTCTCTATGTGGTATGTAATGGAAACCTGCTGAGACACTTGGGCACAATGAGGAACTTTCATGCATTCAACTATCTTATATCTTTTAACATATTCTGTACTGACACATTCCTTTAAAAAGTTCCATGTCTCCCACTTTTTGCAATGCATCCTGTGAATCCGTATATATCAATTAAACATTTTTAATATTAACTTTGGTTTTACAGGTGGATGTGATACTAGTTTTAGACAACGAGAGACTGTATAACGAGCTCAAGCGGGACATGCCCAAGTTTGTGAAAGTGGTGTACCTGCCTAAAAGCGGAGGGGTGGTGGAGAGGTCCACGGCGCAGCGGGCCGAGGTGCGGGACGCGAGGATCCGGGAGTACTTCTACGGGAAGAGGACACCCTACTACCCGCACTCGTTTGATGTCAAGTTTTCAGACTTGAAGATTTTTAAGGTACAACATTTTTTTTTCTGTTTAGTCTATAATTTGACCACTGTCTCGCCTGATCTTAAGAGACAATGTGGTTGAAGATAATGAATATGCTAAACCTAGATTACAACTGGCTGTCAAATGCAGCAGCTGGAACACACCAACAGGTGCTTGGCGATATGTTTTCAACTTAAGCACCTGCCTACCTACCTGACCTACCTACCTGAATGAAAATCACAGAAACAGTTTATTCACACACACACACGCACGCACGCACGCTCGCACACACGCAAGCACGCACGCACGCACACACACACACACACACACACACACACACACACACACACACACACACACACACACACACACACACAAAAAGACACAAAAGTCTGCGTGTAAATAATTAGAGACTACCTCCTTTTCCTCACGATGAGGCCTCCATCCAGCTTTGGGATGTATTGTGCATTTCTCCCTGCTAGTTTGCCAGCACTTCCTTATCAGTCTCTTACGCTCCCACTGCTGGGATACCGGCCTTCTCTCAGAGAGAGGTATGGGCCATAATCCACCACGCGGGCCCAGTGCCGCTTGGTGGATGACACATGTCCTCGAATTTTGTCGTCGTTGAACATGCGTGTTTCCTCACGATGTTTTCTTTCACCGTTTGAGAGCGAGTTTGAATAACCTGCACATAACTTGATATAAGTCAATGGTGCGGGCCGAGTCGAGATTTGAACTAGGGTGCGTCGGATTGAAAGTCGCAAAAGTGCCCGCTCTTACCCAACTCGCTCTTACGCTAGCACTTACCCAAGCCCAAACACTTATGTAGCGGAGCGTACCTTGGGTTGCCGGCAAAGTTGCTCCAATGGCACAGTCGTTTTATAATCGAACGGTAGATGGTTGCTTCACTACATCCTCCGTGTTGCAGGTGGGCGCGGTGTCGCTGCCCGACTCGTGCATGCCGCTGGGCATGCGCGCTGAAGACGCGCTGACGAAGTTGGTGGGCGTGTGGCCCTCGGCCGCACTGCACCACCGCCTGCTCGCAGTCAGCTTCGCGGCCGGGCCCGACGACGATGCGCTGCACTCCAACCTGGCCGGCTTCGTGTGCGTGTGAGTACCGCCGACCGTATGCGTTTGTGTGTGTGTGTGTGAGTACCGCCGACCGTATGCGTGTGTGTGTGTGTGTGTGTGTGCAACCTAGCTAGCTTCGTGTGCGTGTGAGTACCGCCGACCGTATGCGTGTGTGTGTGTGTGTGTGTGAGTACCGCCGACCGTATGCGTTTGTGTGTGTGTGTGTGTGTGAGTACCGCCGACCGTATGCGTTTGTGTGTGTGTGTGTGTGAGTACCGCCGACCGTATGCGTTTGTGTGTGTGTGTGTGAGTACCGCCGACCGTATGCGTGTGTGTGTGTGTGCAACCTAGCTGGCTTCCTGTGCGTGTGAGTACCACCGACCGTATGCGCGTGTGTGTGCAACCTAGCTGGCTTCGTGTGCGTGAGAGTACCGTCGACCGTATGCGTGTGTGTGTGTGTGCAACCTAGCTGGCTTCCTATGCGTGTGAGTACCACCGACCGTATGCGTGTGTGTGTGTGTGCAACCTAGCTGGCTTCGTGTGCGTACATAACTAGCTAAGCTATCTATTCCTCAGAACTGCGGTGGACACGGAGGCCCAGAAGCTGACGATCCTGTCTCCGCAGCCGCGCCCCCTGCCCAACACCGTGCTGCTGCTATCAGATATGCAGTATATGGACAATCAGTAACCCGGATTTACGCGTCGCGGTGCCGACGCGTATCACGCCTACCACACTGTCAACGTGTAGGTGTGGACCACACGATGTTAACTCAGAGATGTGTCCAGGCTGGTTACATTTCTTGTACCTTAAGTCCATAGATTTAACGTGCTGAATGGTGTCCGAGTGCCTTGAGACATCCGTAGGTAGTATCAATGTTAATGCAGTCAATGTGTGTGTGTGCCGAAGTGTGGTGTGTGCTAAAGTGAAAATAAGTGCGATGACATCATCCTAAGTGGGGTCCAACAAGACAGTCAGTATAGTTATCAGTGTTAAAATAATCCTCCCATCATATCCGGATATTAAATTATCAGCAGTTGTTCTATGCTAGACTATTCGACTTTGCTATTACGTAGGAAATGAGACAAAAAAAATATTGGCATTTCACGAATTCACTTCTTCTCAAGTTTGGGTATGAAGGTATATTAAATTTAAGGAGTCTGACTGATAGTGAAGACTAATGCAGAACCTCTCCCAATAAAGTCCATTGAGGCCGCTGCTGGACCAGGCTGAGGCTTCTGCCAGTCCTCATCTGTCCCCATTTCTCCTCTGGATGTCCTAGAAATGTGCCTAGGATACCACCACCTATTTGTTTCATTGCTTAATTCCTAACCAAGTGCAGTTGGAATCAAACAGTGCAAACCTAGTTTTCGTTCACATTATCAAGTGTTCTTTTTTGTTTTTTTGGAACAAGTCTTACTCCTCATTCGCTTAAAGCTTTGCTTTGGTAAACACCAGCTGTGACGACTGTTGAGAGCTGCATTTCAGTATCAATTATTACTAAATATTAAATAAGACAATACATTCATGTGTAAACCGATAGTACTTTTAATAACTAAATTAATAAATATTTTAATCTATTACATAATGGTGTCAATTCTATCATTTCATAACTAAACTAATTTTAGTTTCGTTCTCTCTCTTTCCAATAAATAACATGAGATAGAGATGGAATAAATTTTAGACCTGTCAAATTAATCCACTTGCTTGTGTCTAATTTAATGGCAATGAATTCAGTGGCATCTAATTTATCAAGATTGAAAGATATTTGACAGCTCTAAAACTAAATTTAGATCTGTCAGACATCTTCCGTCTCTTTCTCATGTTATGACGATAACATGAGAACGATGTTATGTATTGGAAAGAGAGAGAAAGAAACTAAAATTAGTTTAGGTATGATATAATAGATTGGACCCCAGTATCTGTGTTGTAGTCATTGTATAGCCATAATAATCAGTTCTTGTAAGATGTGACCTGTGTAGAAAATGAATGCAGCTCTGTTCTCAATAGTGCAGTGATTTTTTGAACATTTTGTGACTTTTTTTTTTTTTTTTTTTTTTTTTTTTTTAATTTATTTCATGACCTGGATACAAAGTCCTTCAGTCGCAATACATTTTGTGACTGGGACTGTTGTGTTACCATTACAATGATGGATGGTTGCTAAATGTGAAATGCTCAAGATACAATGAGTATTCTGATGATATAATCATCTTGGATATAAACAAGTTTTAAATTGTACTTGATAATAAAATGACAGTTTTAGCTTATTATCTACATTTATTGATGTGATCTTTTAGTATCTAATTGCAAAAAGACTGTAAATAGTAATTTAATTAGATTTAATAAATGATTGATACAAAGCTGTGGTTTCTTTGTACTTTTATATAGTAATACAGTTTGACCAGAAAGAGTAGAAATTATATAAAATGTAACTAAAAGTTTTCAATACGACATATTGTTACGACTCAGTGTTGCCAAGTTATATGTGATTTTGAAGAGTTTGCATAGAAAGTAGAGCCCCCAATTTTTTCCTACTCTATGGTTGAGCTGTACTTCAGTAGGTAGTTATGATTTGAAGTAGTCACTCACTCTTATGACACAATAGACAATGTCGTTGCCATCAGGATAAGTGGTTGCCTATGGCCACAGACTACTGAGAGGATCAGACGGATGACTTTCATAGAGAAAAAATCGCCGTAACGAGGCTCACATATAGATTTTGACAACTGCTTCGTTTTTTTTTGTATGAATGAGAATATAGTCTTTTACCTATGCAATTACATTTTTTTTCTTTTTGGGTTCAGGTATTTTTGCCATGTTAGGTACCTACTGGCTATATAGTAATATCCCTAATTAGGATTAGAATATAAAAAAACTACATAGTATATTCACTAGTTTTTTATTTTTCAATTTTGTTTTACATTTATTATATGGTTTTTCTTGCATGCAAGGCAAACTTTTATTTATTAACCTAAAAACATCTGTGCCTTTTAATATTCTATTGATAACACTGCACCAGTTAAAAACAGTTATACTCTTTTTCAAATAGGAAGGCACCTGACACCTGTCACCTGACATCTGTGACAGGTACATAGAACGTAAAATACTACGTAAACATTTCCTGTGACGTCACACCAATGGCCGATATATTTTCTATTTAGCAGTGAAAACATTAAGCAAACTTACAAGAAAAACTACTAAAATAAACGGCAAAAGACACAATAAATAGAATAAAGGTTATTAATTTGCATATTATGTTCGCGTTCACTTTTCAATATAATCAATATTAAATTTGTTATAACTTGTAATGTTACGTACTACTGCCGATCTTGACGGCATGACAGTAGGGGTGGGAAATCGATTATTGTTTGAATTGGAAAATATCGAAAACAAAACATATTAATCGACTTGATTTATGAAAGGGCCGTCGTTAATCTATACCCAAACATAATAAACAATAGGAAAATTTGTAATGAACTTACTTTTCAAAGAGGCGCTGTTCCATTTTGCTATCGAATACGTACTACTACTACTACTACGTATTTTATATATAGGCAGTCAGGCAAAGAAAATAACATGGTCCACGCCGAACGAAAAAACAACACACACGGATGTAGATACATTTGACGTAGACGCAACGTAGAATTAAATCTTATTCATAATGTTATCCTTCATATAATATTCTCTTTTTCTTTTGGAAGAGTAGGGATAACAATAATTATTCAACAAACTTAGAAGACACATAATGACGATGATCAATAATTATTATTACTGTTTAATTCACATGCTATGTTCAAATCAAATTTGTATTATTAGTGTGATTTAAAGATTAATAGGAGTGATAAAAATCTTGTGTAAAAAAAAAAGATAAATTTCTTTTCTTTCAAAAGATTTATTTTACGCATCCGTATTTTGCTACCTATCACTGTTTCTCTTTAATTTCTTTAGGATTCCTCTGAAACTCATCAGTAGGACTTATAGATAGATAGTTGTTCACAAAACACTTAGAAATGGATACAAAAGTTGTTCGATAAGTACCTAAAGTCGATGATAATCGGTAGTTAAAAAATCGAATATACCTAGGTGCGGCACATCCTTAAAATTGACAATGCATGTTTGACAGCTGACATTTCGAATGGGTGTCAGGTGCCTTGCTATTTGAAAAAGACTATAATCGCAGATTCATATCAATAATGCATTCAGAAATAACATCACAATGTTCTCAATCACAGAGCTCCATTAGTTATCTCTTCATCAATGAATAACGTTGGATAGGCGTGGATACGCAGACGAGACCTCTGCAGTGCTTTTGTGAAAAACCTTTATTCAAAATTCTTTTCACATACAAACAGCTTGTGAAGATCTTCGAAGCTCAAGTTTCTTAAATTTTCACAATTGATTACACTGTAACCACTTTTGGAGTCTTATCTCAGTTTTTGGAAATCTATGCAAATTGACGTCCTTTCGTCTACTAGCACAATTCACAACACAGCACTTGTTGTACATAATGCTACTTGTATTACAACTTCACAAATTGAGAGGTAAGGTACGGAATTAAATCGACGCAAAACTTCACTCGATCAACCTTAAAACTGTAATGGCGGTTATTTACTTATTTAGGTTTGACAAATTAAGATTTGACATAAAAATCAAACATGGCGGCAATGGACTGTCATTTTCTATATGTGAGCCATAGACACTACGGCGAGTATATTTTGTATCAAGATTGGCACCCGTGCCTAAAACGCCCGTGACGTCACTGTTTCAATCGGAATTGGTATATTTTTTTTTTGTTTTGTTTTTGGCTCCACGTGATTTGCGCATTTAACTAGTGTCAAGTTATATAAATAATAATATATAATAAATCTCTAGTTTTGGTGCATGAAAGTAGTCAAAGTCACGTTAAAGTTTAGTCTAGGCGCGGTCGAGCCGAAGTGACGCTTCAGTAAATTGGTGGATAGTTTACTGAAGCTTCTATGGAGTTTTGGATAGAATACGAAAATACACGTTTTTCGTCTTTGTACTATTTGCCTTTCACTCATGCAAGTTTACGAACACTTAATGTGTAATAATAGTGGATTATTAACCATTAACACTCTATAAAACAAAGGTTTTAGTAAATAACACAAAATCAACAACAGCACATTTTCGCATTCCCGCCAAAACTCCAATGAGTATATAGCTCGTTGCGCTTAACTGCTTAGTATTTTAGAGTGATTTCTGTGATTATTTATCTGTGCTGTGAATTCCGCGCCTATTTTTCTAAATTTATTTCGACTCTTGAATATTCTCCCATAATGGAAAGTGGCTTCATAAAGGCAAATAATTCCAATTTGCCGAGAATTGATTGTTTTACGGTGGCCAATTTCTTCTCGACAAACGATAATTTCTGCTCTGCTGAAATTAGAAATGTGAAGACCTCCGTGTAAGTACCTACTTATTATACCAAAAATCATTATTTCTACAACCAACAATGAATATATAACAGTAGGTAATCGTAGATTCTAAGATCCAAAGTGTATTAATTAACCAAAGCATATATATAAATCAATAAGCTCAAAAAACTTAGAACTCATATTTTAATACATAACAATACATACACAGAAAGCATCGAATGAACTTGTCACTAAACGTAGCACAGACTAGGTAGTAGTGGTTATATTCTCTTTGCTTGTCACTTTACAGTGTTATAGAAAATTACTCTGTGGTAATTGAACACGTGACGTCACTGCCGTTTTGGAGCAAAATTTAAAACGGCATTTTAAATACATGATAATTAAAATATTAGTTGTTTTAAAAAGTAAATTTATGGGTTATATTAGGCCCATACGCATCGTTTTAAACACTTTCCCAAAATCAGTCAACATCCCAATTAAATATAAATATACTCGTACACAGTACCAGGTAACTATAAGTAATAGGAGTTAAAATTAAACATGTTGTTCGAATGTTCAAATTTTTATTTAGCGTATTCAAAATATATTTTTATAATATGAGATACAATCTTGCCAGTTGATAATTTAATTTACTATTTTTTTTTCACATTTTGTACTCAAGCGAAGCTTCCAGTTTTTCTTTGAGTATCATACACTCTCAACAAATTATTGATCACTATCTAATATTGCTTTATGGCACTGAATACAATATTAAAAATTTATAATATGGAACATACTAATTCATTTGAAAAAAATAAAAAAAATTAACTAAGCAACATGCATTTTCGACAATAACATACTCAAAAACAAATGATAGAGATCAAAGAATTTACTATTTCCAATGTATTTTTCAACTCTTATCTCGTCTCCACATGTATCATCAATCTCGAAGCTAAACCTTACCAGCTAATAATCTCGTGTTTTCAATACCAGACCGATTAAAAACAGCGGTCACTAGTCTTCGTGTGGAAGGAATAGTCTAGAATTTTCGCTAGTTATTAAAGAAATAAGCTCTTACAAAACGAAAAGACGCGAAAACTATTGACAACTCCTTCCACACGAAGACTAGTGACCACTGGTTTTAATCGGTCTGGTATTGAAAACGAACACGAGATTGTTAGCTGATAAGGCAGCTGTTTTAAATAATATCTGAGCAGCATGTAACTGAATATTTTATATAGAAAACATCCCACTGAGCACTCAGTGCTGAGGATAGCTGGTACCTGCACTTAGGGTGAATTTATAGAGCTACATACATAACTTGGCTCTGTGTTCGCTCACGTTTAATTACCTACAACTTGAATTCGCAACGTAACAATTGAGCAACGTTGGACAATTATTAAGGGAGTTGGCTAGAAGGCAGTTCTAAAATAGCTCCATAGATGTCGCTCTTAATCCAACAACTTTATAAACTCCAACCCAAAAAGAGGAGAGCGAACGTAAAAACACTTTTGTACGTTTGTCTGGCGTCGTAGCTTCAAAACGGATCAGCTTATTCTTCAACGTGATTTTAGTTTGTTAAGTTGGTACCGCCGAGATGACATAGCTAAAATATACTTTTGTTTCAAAAAATTTTAATATGTTTTCGAAATAAATTAATCTGATCTTTTTAGCTAGCTTTTTAACTTCGCCATTATATCACGCGGTTTACAAGTAGGCTATTCTATGTCTAGCTATACTTGCTAGAGTACCTTATTTATAATGTATTACAGCGCCCTCTTTGGGATTAGTTGAAATCACTTGTGTACTTAAAGCTAATGGTAATTGATTATTACTCCATTGAGGACCACTTGCATCAAACCAGGGGCTCCAGCTAATTCAAACAAAATAACAAAGGTAATATATACCTCTGAAATTAGGGGATTATGGTTCCATAACACTCACGATACGGACAAAATACTTGGCTTTTATGCAGATAAATATTTATATCGTCTTGCAGATTGAACCAGCAACCTTTAAGCACTATTGTGGTAAGATTGGATCATAGGATCAATTAGCTAGGTTTAACTACAAATTATTGATTCTAACCGTTAACCGTTTTTACACTTTACGTTAACTCAATAATTTTGCAGTGATTACACAGTTCTTTTTTAACCGCTGTATGGTGCAAGTGGGCCTATGCTATTGCATTTTTTGATGTTTGAATAAATTTTTACCGCTTCGAAATAGCTTTAATATTAGCAAAACAACGTTGGCACGAGCGGTGGCTGGTATTAAGGCGCCGCTTCATGACCCGCCTAACGCAAAAATCCTAGAACGCAAAAATGGCCGTAAGGCTTTTTTGTTTCATCGAAGAAAAACAGGCATTACAGAAAAAGAAATAACGCAAGAGCCTTCGGTTGGCATTCTGAAAATTTTGAAATAAATTTCCAAAGAAAATTTCCGAAGACAATTAGTGCGTGGTAATTTCCTAAAACGTGTTCCAGGAAATACGTGTTTTTGAAAATGCCTTACAAGTTTCTGAAAAAAATGTTTGTTATTTAGAATCTCCATTACATGTCCAAGGATTACATGGAAGTGTTTTGTTGAATTTTACATTTATGAGAACACTGTGAACGGACAAAGTGGTAAAATTTGTCCAAAAAAGCTGATTTTTGAAGGCTTGTACTGAGTTGGAATCTCAAAATTTTACATTTTTGCTCCCACGTAATCCTAGATATAGAGGACATGATACCTATTTGCTCAAAACATCTAAAGAAAATAATATTAGGACACTATAATCGCGTACGAGCGTTTGTATGGAAAGTATGTCATGTAGCAGCCTCATAAGTCCTAAAAGCGTAAAATATAAGCGATACATATGAGATTCAACTACGATAAAAATTAATTAAAAGACGAAATACAATGTTTTTCGAATGGACGGTAATATCGATATTTTTAATTGAACCTTTTCTAGTAAACTAATGGAATATGATGATGTTACTCTATTACACTACATGTGAAATTTTGATGCAAGATTATTTACAATCATTTCGAATGCCTTTCATAAATGCAACTTATATAAAATACAACTCTATAATAAATATGACTTGCACCCAATTTTGAACGCACCATAATCGTAACAATTGTATTGCACGAATAGATCGACCAGTATTTTGAGAGACATACCTTTGTATCGTTAAACGCAAACTCCAACTTGACTCACTGCAACTCACTCGAGTCTATGGGCTTTGATTTTTTAAATGTTGGATCAATCCAAACTGTCAAAATTGACAGCAGAGGTAGCCCGCGTAGACTCGAAAATTGATTAAAAAAAAACAAATAGTTGTCGACTGAGTCGAATTATGTTGTGGTTACTCTAGACTAGGCATTTGCATTTTCACCTCTTATGCCTTATAATTGAACGGATTATACGTTCGGCATTTAGATTTTATTTCTGCCTTATATAGGTTCAGTAGACAGCTTTAGGCATAAATGCTCTCAGTGCAATTAATGGCCTTCGTATAATACTGCTATCCTAGATAAGAGCACCACATATATTGATTTGAATATTATATGCGAGTTGCAACCTGATCTATAAACTAATGAAGGTATAAAGCTACATTAAAGAAAACGAGTTCAAAATTGGGCGTGAATTTAAAACGTTAATTCTACGTTCAAATACTTTGGCGCTTAAAGCCGAAAATGTGAACTACCTCGACTAGACACTGTTTTAAGATAACTAACGTTAAAAATATAAATAATGTAGCATAAATAGCTATTATAATTATTAAGTACATAAGATTTTATAACACTCGCGGCTTCTACATAACTAGCTAGTACACACAATTAAATACTGCCCGGTGAAAATATTAATAATGAATAAATATAACTAGGGTACAGCCATATGGACAGCGTATCGTTTTTGCGATACGCAACGCGCAACCGGGCGCGCGTATTGTAACTTTAATAATTTACAAAAATTACGATACGCAACTGACAACCGCTGCATCCTTTCAATATGAATTAAATCTAATAAAATACAGAGTGCGGATTTAGGTAATTTAAATATTTTTTTATTTTCCAAGAATATTTTTTTTTTACCTAAAACGATGATTATTTCCGTGTTTTTTTTGTTATTCGTTTTAATATTTAATTTATTAAGGCTTTCCAATAGCAACACTACGTCGCCGCAGCTTCTAAGCCTACAACTGATTTCGTTAAGATAGCACCTTCAGTTAAAACCAGGTACTCACAACATGACGAGTATTTAAAATAAATATCTTCGTATTTTTTTGATTAATGATGACTTAGAGACTTTTATTGGGTGCAATACATAGAGAGAATCACGTTTCATAACATTTACAATCAATTACATTTAGTAACGGTATATTGACGTTAATGGATGATAAACATGAAATTAAAATAAACTAGTTGCTACGTAGATACTTTATTATTAAGAACACTTTGCTAGTTATCACGATAAAGTAATACGCAACTGTTCGTCAATACGTTTTTACATCTGTGTTACGATACGTTGATACGCTTCATGTATTGGCATCCCTAAACCTCAATCCTAATCTGAAAGAGCATATCACAAGCATGTATCTTATACTAATTCCTCACTCACGGTCTATTTTAAATAGCATGCCTTATGGGACTGGTCCTTAGTACGCAAAATTGTTAGTTATATGGACCATACTAAATGGACCTAGTTTTAAAAGGCACATACCAGCATTCTTTTTTATCTGGTAAAGATTATAGAGCTGACTAAGGAAGAGTAAAATTTATTTCTCAGTTAATACTGAATTTTAAAATCAATGAAGAAAAATTGTCTGAAATCTTACACTCATATTCTTAAACGTTACACAAAACGTTTTAGTGGATCTAACTCTAGCCTTCCTTAAGGACGTTCTCCAAACATCCTCACAATCGATATTTTAGTCGCTATTTCGACACTTCTCGCGGCTGAGGAATGACGTCATGACTTGAAGGAAATTATTTTTTTAATGTTGGTGGAACTTCAGCTTTCATTAATGTTTTCGTTCATTTTTTATTTTAACAGCCATAGTCAATGCGACAAAAACGTCATTTTCCGTTGAGACTTTTGAACAGATGTCCATCGAGGTTATTCAGACACCATTTTTTATTATTATTATCTATTTGAGTATGGCTGGGAGACAAACGAAGCTTCCTTGAGGTAGGTCCCGATCAAACTTGAGTTTGACAGTTTTTTTACTACATTCGAGAAGGAAAGCCCTAACGTAGAATTTCTTTACGACTAAACTACCGATTTCCTTGAGTATGATAGAGTGAAGGTAAGGAACGTTTTGTATTACGATTAAGAATACGAGTGTTAGTTCTGTCATAGACAATTTGTCTATGCATAGTTCAGTTATAGAGTATAAATTATTTTTTACTAGTGCTTTCTGAATGCGTCTGCCCTTTCAGATTTCAATCATTTGATGACAGTTTTATTTCAAATTAATTAAGTTAATGGAAGAAGTGATCTTTGGTTTGATAATAGAACTAACTTGCTAACATGAAATTATTGCTAAGTATCCTATGAGGCAAGGATTGTGTTACAGATCGCTTTAGATTTAAAAAGACATACGAAAAGTAATAGCAACCAAAACATGTGGTTGATTTAGACAGATACAGCACATTTATCGATGCTTTGGGTCTTATTGTCTGATTTATTTTTATATTACATAAATTAAATATACGTTTGCATGTAAGTGAAGTATATACTTATAATGTATTTGTTGTCTCGGAGGCAAAGCCGAGACCATGGGTTCATTACCGGGCCGGGGCAAACATACAGTCTGTAGACTACAGAGTCTGACAACTTTAAATAGTTTCTTACTATTAGAGCCTTGAAGTGCTTATCAATAATTATAAGTGAGATGGTTGCCATTAATGTCGTTTTACAAAAAAAAAATGTCAGCAACATGTCAGACGTTTTAAACATTATTGTTAGCATTAGAATCATTCTAGAAACTATTTTATATAAAGAGTGCAGGGACGAGTTTCTTGCCTTTCTTCTTGCTCGGCCTATACCTACCTATTTGGAACGGGCACGGTGGGTTTCTGGAAGGTTTATCGACTTTGAGCGTGGATTGTGTCTGTTGACGTCTTTGTCATTTATTATGTTCTGATAAAGACTGCATTAGTTTTAGTCTGTGATTCGGGTAGACGAACGTTACAGATACTTGCTTTTAGAGTCATTTATTTTAACCTTCGTTGTGCTCCGTTAGGGCCCATATGAATAAAGTATTTTGAATTTGAATTTAGACCTGTTTTTCACAAAAAAAAAAAAATTCCTTACAACTGTCTGAGTTTTGTCGACTGTAAATTTTTCAAGGAATCTACAAAGTCGCACCAAAATGTTATCAATGTTAATATCTGTGATATTCATCATAATTACATTAATGTATTGATAATCTTCAAACATGTAGAGATGCGCAGCGCTGTATCCTGCTCGTAGGAACACATCTGCGTTACTTATTCTGCGCACATATTTGGTCCTTACATTTTTTCTCTGCCTCCGTGGATGATGTGCGCCAGTCTCTAAGTACCCTTAACCTTGACCCTCGCTATGACCTTGCGTACTTGAGCGCCTGGTTGAGGGGCTTCTCTTCCTTCATGGAGTCCTTGAGCACCACGTCGGAGTTGGAGAAGGGGGGAGGGGGCGATGAGTCCGAACTTTGTACGGAGTTGGACTCTTCGGCGTCCGTGCGGCTTTGCGAGTCGAAGTTTCTGGAAATAGACAATTATTATAATTAGCTGTCATGTCAATATGCATAAGCTACATGTCTGCATTAAAATTTTGCAATTTAAAACCGATAAGTACAGTTGCTTTCAAATGTGTAATACTAGCTTTCGCTCGCAGTTTCACCTTATTTAATCGCACTGCACAGGAGTTTCACCGAGCAGCAATGCAATTTGTTCAAAAAATATAAATTATTTTTTTGCGTTTACTATATTAGGAATTTATGTTTTAATTTAGATCGTGTCATTGTTTTTGATCGAATCGGGAGACTGTAATGTCCATCGAAGGCATGTTGTTGATAAATAAATACATAAAATATCATGTTAAAATGAGTGGAGTGTTTTTCTACAATATACACTTGAATAGTGAACCCCTGTTAGTTCGGACATGGTGAGTGGTGGTGAGGAGCGGTGCCGGTGCTGACCGGTAGCGGCGCGTGTTGGCGGGCGCCAGCGCGGCGAGGTGGCGCAGCAGCGTGTGCCGCGGCGCGTCGGCGCAGAGCTTGTTGTGCGGCAAGTCCACGCAGAAGGGGTTGCGCGCGTCGCCGAGGAACGTCGTGTGCCAGTTCTCCATCTTCAGCAGCAGCAGCAGCACGTCCTCCAGGTCCGCCTCGCTGGAAGGTGCACCGGCGTGCAGTTATTAGTGAAGATTTACACCTTGACTCGTCAACGGCGAACCTCACCTACTGTGAGTTTTGCAACAAGTTCGCGTTCACGAAGATTTTGTTTGAAAAAATGTACAGCGCCCCTAGCGCCGCCTTTATGAACTACTTGCTCTGCCCGCGGTTTTCACCCGCGTTCCCATAGAAACCGTGCATTTTTTCGGAAGAAAAAGGAGCCTACGTTACTCTCCGGTCCATAAATTATATCTATGCCAAAAATCACGTTGATCCGTTGAAGCGAGAACTCTAGACAATTCGTCCCAGCCGAAAATTGGCGACCGCTGGTTTTAATCGGGTTGCAAACGAAAATAAAGACGATTTTATTAACCGGTAAGGGCTGGTCAAAATCGCAAGGCACCGTTGGGATACAAGAGGCGAGTAGCCGATCCATTTATTATATTCCAATAAAGACAGCATTAGTTTTAGTCTGTGATTGGGGAAGACGAACATGACAGAGACCCGCCGTTAAAGTAATTTATTTTAACCTTCATGAGTGCTCCTTTGGGGCCTATATGAATCAAGCGTTTTGAATTTGATAAGGGCCGTTCTATGGGGGATGCCTATGTTCAGCAGTGGACGTCTTTCAGCTTATATAACTATGACGAGTTGATACTATGCTGTAAGCATCGAGATACTAATCCTTAGAGATGCAGTGAAGTTTGTTTTGTATGAAATAAATTACACCATTTTTGTCTAGACATAAAGCGCTCTGATTGGATAAGCCACCGCCTCGAGCCGATTCTCCGTGCGGCTGATATAAGTTATAGCAAAATCAACACAATGTTCTGAGATCAGATTTTTCTTTTTTTATGTTATTTGGTAACGAGACGAGCTGGTCGTTTGCCTGATGGTAAGCATAACGCCGGCCCATAACAATTGCAGTGCCACCCAGAAATTTGAAACCTGGCCTGCGCGGCACTGCAGTGCGCTCGCTACCCTAAGACATTAGGTATTAAGTCTCATAAGCCCAGTAATTTCACTGGCTACTCTGCTCATCAAACCGGAACACAGAAATGCTTGCACACTACTGCTTGGCGGCAGACTTCACTCACAAAGCGGTGGTAACAACCCAGACGGACACTCACAGAAGAGTTAGTCCTCCCACTAACAAAAGATTGTATTTCAGTATTTCTTTTTTCAGATAGTATTTTATATACAGTATTTCATCTCTCGTGGTTAGCATCTCGATGGCTGCAAGTTACCTGGCGGATAAATATATACATCACAACGGCTACGGCTTGTAAGCCGAAAAGAAATACATCATATCAAGAATTGCGCAGTCAACAGTGATTGCTCCCATGGCCTAGTGGTTAAGGCGTCTGGCCCGGCAAGCCAGAAGACGCAGGTTCGAATCCTGATGGAAGCGAAATTTTTGTGATGTATATATTTATGTGAACATCCGCTAGTGTCGGTTAACACTATAAAATATATTTCATAAAGTTTACCTGGCGGAGTACAGGAACTGCGAGAAGTGTATATTGGAGACGCATCCGTCGCGGTCCTCGCTGTCAGTGTAGAGGTCAGTCTCGCGGTAGTACATGTACAGGAAGTCGTTCAGCTGCTTGGCGACCACGGCGCAGCGGTCCTTGTCGCACATCTTAGCGGCCGGGCCCTGCACCGCGAGTGCTCTTTGATCCACGTATACAAGCTTCTACTGAATGTATTTATATTTAGTACTAGCTGCTCAGCTGCCCAGCGGTTTCACCCGCGTGGAGATTTTTGATTACATTTGGTTTTTATTTTTTTGCGCGGAACCCTAATTCTTTTTCTAAAATCAAAGTAGCCTAAGTTACTCCTTGTAACATCAGCTATCTTCCGGTGAAAGCCCCGTCTAAATCGGTCCAGCCGTTTGGGGGATTACCCGGAACAAACACACAGACAATTTTATTTTAAATGGTTGTTTTGTTCATGTACCGTATATACTTTCATATGCATTTAGTAATAAGCTGTGATATTGATATTACAAACAGACACTTCAATTTTATTTATTTGTATAGATATTTTCCGCTGGTTTGTTTGAAGCCAGGCTTTTTTAATAAAAGCGGTGATGAAACTGAAAAGTGGTGTAAGCAAACAAAAGGCATATTTGTAAGTATAGATCCCTAATTCAACAATTATGTTATTCAAATTAAATATTTAATGCAACTATATTTTAAAAATAACTTAAAAAAGGAGAATGTAGGGTAGTTACGATTTAGTTTTATCAATTTTCCAATTGATTTTGGGTACTAGTATAAACTTGTAATTTACAGCAATTATGTTGCTTAAATTGCAAGATTTTAGGTAGGCAAGTTATCTTTACAATATTAAGGGGCACAATTCGGCGCGCCGCTATCTCGCTCTCGCTTCTTAACATTTTTGAAGATAAACAATCGCGAGATAACGACGCCCCATACTCTGCCCTCTAAGCACTTCACTTTGCGTGTCGATAAATAAAACAAAGACAAAGGTGAGCATTATACAGCCAAAAGCAGAAAACATGCTGACGAGACACTTTTACTTAAAGCGTGCCCAATATCACCTACAACGGCGTGCACTTAGTATTATTTCAGCCAAAAGCAACAAGCGCCATACGGACTGAATCGAGTTCACATATTCATATTCAGCCTCTAACTCTTGCCAAACTTTATGTCAGGTCCGCCCCCTTTGACTTGTCCACCCCGTTGGACCTACAAAATACTGCGCGGGACTCGTACCAATAAACAAAACCACTACAAAATAACAAGATCTTTAACAACAACACATACGTTGCAAGATACACACTCGACTTCGGAGATTGGAACAGATCAACAGACAGAAAAAGAAAATGGCGGTGATTGCACAAAATGTTTCAAATCCCTGCTGTGTTCCCAGTCTAAGAAAAATAACTGCACGAAAAAAACTTCCTTCTATTATAGTTTTGATTTTTTAAACAACATAATATATTCAATAATTCAAGTTTATCATGTTATTATTTAAAATCAATTAATAATAATGTCTTTCATCAAATTATGGATTGCACAGTTTTCTATCAATTTTTTCGTTCTGTCAACCCCTTTGTTTACATAAAATATCTAAGATTATGATTTTTAAACTTGAAATTGACAAACCGTGTCTGGCCACGAAAGAAGAAAAAAAAAGATGTTGGAACAGCGGCGCGAGTACGGATCTTTTCGATAAATAAAATTCGATAAAATTGACAGTTAAAATCGATAAAAGCCACTTTATCGATTTTAACTGTCAATTTTATCGCATAAAAGCCACTTTATCGATTTTAACTGTCAATTTAATCGAAAAGATCCGTACTCGCGCCGCAAGGTAGTGTTTTTTTTTTTTGAAGGTCCGTTCTTTTGGTCTAATGACGTTGACAGCGTCACCGAACGGAGGGTATAGTGTTGTGTGAGCGGGTGCGTAAGCGTGAAGCGTGAAGCGTCATGCGGACACGTGTCACCTTTACATTGTAGGGCATGCGCAGCGAGGCGGAGGCGCGCTTGAGGAACCGCAGCACGAGCGCCGCGTGCGGCACGGCCAGCTCGTTGTGAGGAGACGACACGCGCTTCAGCACGTGCGTCAGGTACAGCCCGAACGCGCGCCGCCCCGAGCCCGTGCTGCGGGGAGATATACACTTTTGTCTTTTTTTTGGCTTCGCACGTCTTTTGCTTTTGCCAGCGTCAAATATATACTTTAGGCCAATCGCAGAAGAGTGAGTTTTGGCGGGAATGCGAAAATGTGCTGTTGTTGTGTTTGTGTTATTTACTAAAACCTGTGTTTTATCGAGTGTTAATGTGTAATAATAGTGGATTATTAACCATTAAGTGTTCGTAAACGTGCATAAGTGAAAGGCAAATAGTACAAAGACGAAAAACGTGTATTTTCGTATTCTATCCAAAACTCCATAGAAGCTTCAGTAAAGTATCCACCGCTTTACTGAAGCGTCACTTCGACTCGACTGCGCCTAGACTAAACTTTAACGTGACTTTGACGACTTTTACACACCAAAACTAGAGATTTATTACATATTAATATATTTTATATAACTTGACACTGGCTAAATACGCAAATAGCGTGGAGCCCAAAAAAAAATCGCATAAGAGTTAGCCCTACCATTTTTTTTATAATTTATTTCTTGACCTGGATACATAGTCCTTAAGTCGCAATATTAGAAACAATTTTCGAGTCGAAGTGACGCTTCAGTAAAGCGGTGGATACTTTACTGAAGCTTCTATGGAGTTTTGGATAGAATACAAAAATACATGTTTTTCGCCTTTGTACTATTTGCCTTTCACTCATGCACGTTTACGAACACATAATGGTTAATAATCCACCATTATTACACATTAACACTCGAAGAAACATAGGTTTTAGTAAATAACACAAAATCAACAACAGCACATTTTCACATTCCCGCCAAAACTCATAGTCCTACCACTAACTAAAGTGTTGCCAGACCAATAAATATTGCCTGCTTTGGTTGAAATGGATAATTTTCGGAATTACCCGAATGCCCTATATATATAATTATGTACGTATTTATATGAATTGTATGTATATATTTATTCATTTGAAGTAGGCATAGGATTTTGTTCTCTTCTGCGAGTGTCCGTCTGGGTTGGTACCACCGCTTTTTGAGTGTAGTCTGCCGCCAAGCAGTAATGTGCAAGCAGTACCGTGTTCCGGTTTGATGAGCAGAGTATGTATAGCCAGTGAAATTACTGGGCTTATATGAGACTTAATACCTAATATCTCGGGTAACGACCGCACTGCAGTGCAGCACAGGCCTTTGTGTTTCAAAGTTCTGAGTGGCACTGCAATTTTTATTGTTATGTATGTACTAGCTGCTGCCCACGGTTTCACCCGCACGGAGATACTGGATTCCATGGCTTTTATTTTTGAGCCGAACCCTAATTCTTTTTCTAAAATAAAAGTAGCCTATGTTACTCCTAATAACATCAGCTATCTGCCAGTGAACGTCCCGTCAAAATCGGCCCAGCCGTTTCGGAGATTACCCTGAACAAACAAACAGACAGACAAAAATTTTAAAAATAGTTGTTTTGTTATAGGTACCGTATAAACTTTCATATGCATTTGGTAAAAAGCTGTTAAGTATATTGATATTACAAACAGACACTTCAATTTTATTTATTTGTACATTACCCTAAAAACGGGTAATTAATGTCGGAGATAGCAACACTACGCGGGTGGGAAGGGAGGCGGGCGCGGGACGTTTGTTTCGTTTTTGGAGTCAGTGCGCAGCTTGCACACGCAGCTTGTCTGTGGTTCCAGTAATTCTATGGTGTGTATATGAAGTGAGTCCTCACGTGAGCCGCATCCCGTCGCAGAGCTGCCGCTTGACTAGTTCCTTGGCGCGGCGCGTGTCGAGGCGCGGCGCGGCGGCCGGCTCGCCCAGCGAGATGGCGGGCGCTGTTGATGTTATAGTCACCGCCTCGTAGCGTTGCAGCCTGTGGACATTACACATTCATCAGCGGCGCAACTACGGATCTTTTCGATCGATATTTTTACTTTTTTATGTAATTTGGTAACGAGACGAGCTGGTCGTTTGCCTGATGGTAAGCATAACGCCGGCCGGCCCATAACAATTGCAGTGCCACCCAGAACTTTGAAACACAAAGGCCTGCGCGGCACTGCAGTGCGCTCGTTACCCTGATACATTAGGTATTAAGTCTCATAAGCCCAGTAATTTCACTGGATACTCTGCTCATCAAACCGGAACACAGTAATGCTTGCACATTACTGCTTGGCGGCAGACTTCACGAGCAAAGCGGTGGTAACAACCCAGACGGACACTCGCTGAAGAGTTAGTCCTCCCACTAACAAGTGACAGTACAAATCGATAAAGTGGGTTTTATCGACATTTCATATAATTAATCGAACCTCGATACAACCGACAAAAGTTATCGAAAAGCTAGGTCGAATCCAAAGAGAATATAGAGCTACTACAATACTTTACGATCAGACTTCGGAACTCGCAACATTCGATAAATTTATCGAGTTTTTCGGTCCGACAAATTTGTCGAACCGACTTCCGTACTTGCCTGTGTTTTGTGTGTTGTTTTTTTTCTCGATAGGAGCGGTCTTCGCAGGCTCAGTACAGCTAGCAGCGACCAACTTGCGGCCAGAATTTAGGTTACTCCGATTCGGTTCAAACTTAGAATTAGGATTCCTGACCCCGAAACGGACAACCACGCGGGACTGCATTAGCATTAGCATTATTGCATTTGTCCTTTATCTCGTCTATGATCTTAAGCGACCGTGTGATCAAAGATGGTGTATATGCCAAATCTACATTAGACCTGTCAGGTGCAACTGCCGGCACACACCGTTGCTTGTCTTAGTTGTGAGCACCAGAAAATTCCCTACGACCAGTGTTTTAGGATCGGAAATTCCGATTCGGAATAAATGTTGTTCAGTTTTTTTTGTTGTAGAGTTGTGCGCCACCTGGCGGGGAATGTTGTTACCTCTGCGGCGTGTCGGTGAGGCTGGTGGCCACGGTGGCGTGCTGGAAGTGCGGCAGCACGTGCGAGTGCACCAGCAGGTTGTAGTTGTGCGCCACCACCTGGTAGGGGACGTTGTTACCTCTGCGGCGTGTCCGTGAGGCTGGTGGCCACGGTGGCGTGCTGGAAGTGCGGCAGCACGTGCGAGTGCACCAGCAGGTTGTAGTTGTGCGCCACCACCTGGTAGGGGACGTTGTTACCTCTGCGGCGTGTCCGTGAGGCTGGTGGCCACGGTGGCGTGCTGGAAGTGCGGCAGCACGTGCGAGTGCACCAGCAGGTTGTAGTTGTGCGCCACCACCTGGTAGGGGACGTTGTTACCTCTGCGGCGTGTCCGTGAGGCTGGTGGCCACGGTGGCGTGCTGGAAGTGCGGCAGCACGTGCGAGTGCACCAGCAGGTTGTAGTTGTGCGCCACCACCTGGTAGGGGACGTTGTTACCTCTGCGGCGTGTCCGTGAGGCTGGTGGCCACGGTGGCGTGCTGGAAGTGCGGCAGCACGTGCGAGTGCACCAGCAGGTTGTAGTTGTGCGCCACCACCTGGTAGGGGACGTTGTTACCTCTGCGGCGTGTCCGTGAGGCTGGTGGCCACGGTGGCGTGCTGGAAGTGCGGCAGCACGTGCGAGTGCACCAGCAGGTTGTAGTTGTGCGCCACCACCTGGTAGGGGACGTTGTTACCTCTGCGGCGTGTCCGTGAGGCTGGTGGCCACGGTGGCGTGCTGGAAGTGCGGCAGCACGTGCGAGTGCACCAGCAGGTTGTAGTTGTGCGCCACCACCTGGTAGGGGACGTTGTTACCTCTGCGGCGTGTCCGTGAGGCTGGTGGCCACGGTGGCGTGCTGGAAGTGCGGCAGCACGTGCGAGTGCACCAGCAGGTTGTAGTTGTGCGCCACCACCTGGTAGGGGACGTTGTTACCTCTGCGGCGTGTCCGTGAGGCTGGTGGCCACGGTGGCGTGCTGGAAGTGCGGCAGCACGTGCGAGTGCACCAGCAGGTTGTAGTTGTGCGCCACCACCTGGTAGGGGACGTTGTTACCTCTGCGGCGTGTCCGTGAGGCTGGTGGCCACGGTGGCGTGCTGGAAGTGCGGCAGCACGTGCGAGTGCACCAGCAGGTTGTAGTTGTGCGCCACCACCTGGTAGGGGACGTTGTTACCTCTGCGGCGTGTCCGTGAGGCTGGTGGCCACGGTGGCGTGCTGGAAGTGCGGCAGCACGTGCGAGTGCACCAGCAGGTTGTAGTTGTGCGCCACCACCTGGTAGGGGACGTTGTTACCTCTGCGGCGTGTCCGTGAGGCTGGTGGCCACGGTGGCGTGCTGGAAGTGCGGCAGCACGTGCGAGTGCACCAGCAGGTTGTAGTTGTGCGCCACCACCTGGTAGGGGACGTTGTTACCTCTGCGGCGTGTCCGTGAGGCTGGTGGCCACGGTGGCGTGCTGGAAGTGCGGCAGCACGTGCGAGTGCACCAGCAGGTTGTAGTTGTGCGCCACCACCTGGTAGGGGACGTTGTTACCTCTGCGGCGTGTCCGTGAGGCTGGTGGCCACGGTGGCGTGCTGGAAGTGCGGCAGCACGTGCGAGTGCACCAGCAGGTTGTAGTTGTGCGCCACCACCTGGTAGGGGACGTTGTTACCTCTGCGGCGTGTCCGTGAGGCTGGTGGCCACGGTGGCGTGCTGGAAGTGCGGCAGCACGTGCGAGTGCACCAGCAGGTTGTAGTTGTGCGCCACCACCTGGTAGGGGATGTTGTTGTTGAGGGACGTCGAGCACACGGGGATGCCGGACACGGGGTCTGCGGGGAGACATCGTTTTAGACTTTTTTGCAGTGACGCGGTTAAAATACACATCACCTTTAAAACAAAACTTAGATCTGTCAAAAAAGCTCCATCCATTTCTTATGTTATTTTATGGAAGAAACTAAAATGAGGTTTAGATGTGCGACGTCAAATTGATATTGCAACAACAATAAAGCCGTTATACACGCTACCTTCTGCAGGAGAGGCCGACATGCGCAGGCGCACCTGCACCAGTAGACCGTAGCGTGTGCGGCCGGTAGATATAAACCGTTCTCACCCAGATACTGCGAGTATTTCTGCCACGAGTTCTGACTGGGGAAGATCCGCACGAACCCCCCGCGCCGCGCGTACTGCGCCCGCACCGCGCGCACCAGCCGCAGCTCCTCCCCCGTCAGCGCGGGCAGGGGCGACGCGCCGCCCCCCGCCCCCGCCGACACCCCGCCCGTCGCCCCCGCGCCGCCCTTGCCGCGCACGCACACGTTCTCGGCCGAGTGCACGCGCCGGCACTGTACGAACAATGTAAGGTAGTAGAACAAGACAAACATTTCAATACTCATAGAACTAACTCCAAATCGTTGTGGGGCACTTTGCCCGAATCATTATATGATCATATTATGATCTATTTCATAAATCGTAAAACGTGAATTCGTAGAGTAACTTCATAAGATTCTGCTATTATTAAAGTATATTACTAAATTATACTATTATTACTGTCAAATAGATCAATTATTGAAATGATTCAGCACACAGTCACATTATGAATTTACTTAAAGGAAATTCATAATGTGACTGTGTGCTGGTGTGACCACTTAACGATTTATGAAATGGATCATAATAATATGAATATTAAGGACGAACTAGTCGTTCATTTCTCCATACAACCGGACTTGGGAGCTTACTCCACTACTTGACGTTTTAAGTCCAAAATTAAGAATAATATCGATTTAGCTCTTCCTTATCTAGGTCAGACTGCTAATTATACAGAAAAAAAATAAGTGGCTTAAAAGTAATGAGCCTTCACACATCTGTATTTTAGCACGTATTTTAACGCAAGTTTGGACGTAAATAAATTACAAAAGGATTACGAAAACTCGAAAATAAGGTACATACTAACAAGCTTTAGATTATTGACATTTCAAATAACTTTGGTCTGACTAAATACATTCAGTAGTTTTGTCGTAAAACCCCAAGCACCAGAAGCCAATTCGTACATTTTTGCGCGCCGGTTTTCGACTTTTCGGTTTTCGTCGCGACTTTACGAGAGTGTGTAATTGTGTATGTGCGAGCATTAGCCTCATACTACTCATCGCTACAGAGTCTTAGCTTGTCCCACGATTAGATGAAATAGCATGCATTTTAGCCGCGCCCACCGATGAGTTCGCTCCATGGACTAGTAGGCTCTTAATGCAATATATTAGTTTCAGCCAAAGTGGCCTGTTTAGCCTCGCAACCCCGCTCTGATATCATCCCACTAGGAGCATTTCTGCCTGTCAGCATTTCCCCAAGCCAGCCCAACTTCTTTATGTAGCTAAGCCAGTGACCCAAAGTGGCATAAGATAATGTTAAAGCATATTGATTTTTTAATTTCACGCGTATGGACCGATGACGTTGACATTAGTGAAACTGTATCATTCTATACTCCTCGCTCCCTTACACCACCCCCCTTTTATCAAAGTATATAAACCGTGTAAACAGCTTCAAAAAACCACATAAAACCTCTAGACCAGTGATATCGTGCATATACATGTGAAAAAGGGGCCCTTTGGAAGCCTATCAGAGGAGAAATAAGTCAGCAGGAAGACCGAGCACGACCCCGGTGAGTTCCCACCTATTTCTCCTATCCTTTGGTGAAACTCAAACAAGTCTTCTCCGGGTAGAATTATATACAGTCCACTATAATTTCATAACATATAGCACCAGCGTTACTGTGTCGGCAGCAGCGCAGACTGGTCCCAGGTGTACTCACGGCTCCGATCCTCATCTTGAGGGAGGTGTTCTGCAGCGCCAGCTCCGCCTTGCACATGGGGATGGCGGGCAGCCCCACCAGCGTCAGCGTGTCGGCCAGCAGCGCAGACTTCACGCGCGCGTCCAGAGGACTGTCGCACGCCAGGCTGCGGGCAACAACACAACTTGCTGTTGCTTATACTCTCAAGAGATTAAGCACGAAATTAAAGGAAAAGAAGGGTGTGTCCATAAATGAAACGTCTGTCATCTGTGTCGGTGCACCATACTTACATTACAAGGGCAGTTGACCAATTGGGATGTTGACTGATTTTGGGAAAGTGTTTAAAACGATGCGAATGCGCCTAATATCACCCAAAATATTTAAAATTACTTTTTGAATACAGCTAATGCTTTAATTTTCATGTATTTTAAATGCCATTTCAAGTTTCGCTCCAAAATGCCAATACTGGTCACGTTGTTGATGTGACGTCACGATTGCTGGCACAGATAACTATATTCACAGAAATCACTCTAAAATACTAGGCAGAAAGAGCAATATACTCATTCCGATTGAGCGAGTGACGTCACGCGCGTTTAATGTCACGTGACTTCGGAGTGATTACATTTTGATTATTAAATTAAAATTAATTTCCTTAAAAATAAACAAAAATATTGTGTTTTATAGGATTTCTGTCACAAAAACTACCGTTTCGCGGCAAAATTATATTTTTATTTGAATACAGTCAACATCCCAATTGGAGACAATTATTTAATCTGAGAGTAGCATTATAGTTTAGTCGCTACGAAACATGTGCAATAGGTAAATATTTTTGAATGGACTACGACCTCTTTACGACCTTTTTTTTAGCTCTGTACAGACTGGCCGTCTCCTGTATTCTCAGATCCAGTGGGAGGGTTCCAGATAGTACAAGTGCTGAGGTCAGCGAAACAGTGCGATATGCCTTACAGATCTTTTGTGCGAATCCTCTTTGGAGCGTGTTCAGCTGCTTTTGATTTATTTACAGCTCTACCGCTTGGGACCATGATATTATTTGATGTTTTCATGTAACGTTATGAATAGATGTTTTCTGAATCGAGCATCGGTATAACAAACCTCGGAGACAGGTTAATCTCAAGCAGCCAGGGCTTCAGCATATCGTCGATGAGGATGTCGTAGCCGAATAACTCTGAAATGATATATACATCGCTTTTAACCGCAAGCTAGTAAAGCGAACTTATCCTTCTATCCCGTTACTCTAAGGCTAAAATTCGGAGACGAATCTGAGCGTGGACTCTTGCTTCCATATTATATCAAAATTCTATACAGTTTTGAGGTATGGAAGCAAAAGTCCACACTAAGGCTAAGATTCAGAGACGAATCTAAGCGTGGACTCACGCTTCTATACGTCAAAATTCTATACAGTTTTGACATATGGAAGCCAAAGTCTACGCTTGCACTCCTATCTGAAGCTTAGCCACTGGAGAGCATAATATACACCCTAGAAATTGTCTCATGGAAGTTTCGTTAGTCAGACTCACCGAAGCAGTTGAAGAAGTTAGGCACAAAGACCCTGGCAGCGGCGGCGATGGTCTGCGCGGAGGAGAGGATGCTCTTGACCACCAGGTCCTCGATGCCGGCCATCAGCGCCGTGGTGTTGCGGCCCGACTTGCGCAGGTGCCGCAGCAGCGCCGACAGCGTCCACTTGTGGCCGATGTTGCCGGCGTTGGGGTCGTCACATCTCGGGGGAAACGTTACCTCATCATTACCCTTTTTTATACTATTGGTAACGAGACGAGCGCGTCGTTAACCTGATAATACAAGCCCATAACAATTGCACTTTGAAACATTAAGGCCTGCGTGGTACTGCATTTCACACGTCACCGTGAGACAGGTATCAAGTATTTCAAGCCCAGTAATTTCCCTGGTTACTTTGCTCATCAAACCGGAACACAGTAATGCTTGCACATTACTGCTTGGTGGCAGACTTCACGAGCAAAGTGATGGTGCCCAGACGGACACTCACAGATGAGTTAGACCTAGCACCAGGTAAAAAAAATGTTCAACAGTTACTGCTGCAGTGAAAGTCCTGCGGGGCTAAAAAGGTCACTTTACCCGGATCATAATATGATCAATTGATCATATTAAGATCCATTTCATAAATCGTTAACCGGTTGCCTAGAGGTAATCTATACCTACAAATAAATAAAATTGAATTGTCTGTTTGTAATATCATAATAACAACTTTTATGTATATTTATTTCTTTATTTTACTATTTTTATTTTGATAACATACCAATTCAAATTCACCCGTATACGGTACCAATAACAAAAAAAAAACATTTTTTTTACATTTTGTCTGTCTGTGTTTGTTTCGGATAAACTCCGTAACGGCTGGACCGATTTTGACGGGACTTTCACTGGCAGATAGCTGATGTTATAAGGAGTAACTTAGCTAGTCTTTCATAACCTGCGATGTTATCTATGCACTCACTTGATATAGTCCGTGTGGTACTTGTTAATGCTGTAGTTGCAGAGGTGCATGCAGGGGTTCCACAGGTTGCGGTTGGAGGTATCGTATTTGACGGTCGCGAATCGCACCAACCCCTCCTCATACAGATATACAAGCAGCGGGTCGATGGAAGTCACACACACATACAGGCGCAGGTCGCACTTGTGTCCGCCGATCAGGAGCGGCTTGTCTATATACTTGGCTACTACCACGTTCTCGCCCTTTGGTATCTGTTCCGGCTGGAACGTAAAGGTAAAACTAAGGAAAATACATTATTACAGCCGTTTATCGAGCCGCAGTTGGGTATAGTCTTATGTTGACCTCATTTGGAACGAGTGTGGCCAAGCGGGAGCTTGTGCAACTTTCAATGCGACGCACCATAGTTCTCGGCCCGCACCAATGACTTTTATCAAGTTATGTGCGGATTATTCACACTCGCTCTAAAACGGTGAAGGAAAACATCGTGAGGAAAACGAATTTTGTGGTTCTTGAACATGCGGTTCTAGAACCACAAAATTCGAGGACATGTGACATCCACCAAGCCGCACTGGGCCCGCGTGGTGGATTATGGCCCATACCTCTCTCTGAGAGAAGGCCGGTACCCCAGCAGTGGGAGCTAAGAGGCTGATAATGATGACCTCATTTGCGAATAAATACTTCTACCCCCTACATGTTATATAGGTACAGATCTCGATTCTGGCGTCACAAATCAACGACTAATTTTAGTTTCACTCTCTCTTTCTATGAGAAAGGGATGGAAGATGTTTGACAGGTCTAAATTTAATTATAATTTTGTGTCTTGTTATTTATGTTTATTTTATGAACAGTGTGTTTTTTTTGTTATGTTCCTTTTATGTTTTATTTACTTTGTTTTGTGACTGTCGAATAAATGTGTTTTCTTTCGTTCTCTCGTTCTTTCAATACCACATAAAAAAAGGAAAACTCACAGTATTGACAATATAAATCCCCCGTCCACGACTAGAAGCAGCCGGCTTCACGATCCAGGGTCCTTTGGTCCTGTAGTGGGTGGAGCACAGCTCCTTGAACTCGGCCGGCATCAGGAACGTGGTGGGGATGAAGTCGAAGTGCTTCAGCCCTCTAAAGTACTGCATCTTCTCGATGTTCTTGAAGAGCTTGTCTTTTCGGGTCAGCTCGTACGATCTGAAAAGGTAATAGTAGAATACTACACAATACTTTCACAATGAAGATATATAAGATACTTGGAAAATAGTGAAATAGTGGAATTTATTGGAATTGAGTAGTTGCATGAAATATAAAATACATAATTTCTGATGTCGTTATACAGTTTGAAGAAGATCACAGTAGCTCAATAAAAATGAAATTCACAAAAAACATAATTTCCACAAAGATACTGCATCTAAAAGTTTCCCGAATTCAATGATTTTTTTATCGTCCAATAGTAATTTAAATGATAACATGAAATTCTTTACATTTCAATGAATCAAAAATGTACGACAACTATGTACTTAACCGCAGTTTTTCACGGCCAAATCAACAAAATGCATGTTTTTAGTACATCTTTACGGCCCGCGTTGAACAAGTGACGTCAGATGTTCTGTCCAATTTGTAAGGGGCGCTCAGTAGATACACCCGACTTTGCTCTCATTTTTGACGTTCCTAGTGTTCGATTCTAAATTTTGTCAATATAGACATTTGATTCTAATGAGAAAAAGAATTGATTGACATCATAAAAAAAATTGAGTCAACATCCCCATTCTATTCTAGGTTTTTTATACTATTGGATAAAGAGGAACTGTCTGTTTGCCTGATGGTAGGCATACCACCAGCCCATAACAATTGCAGTGCCACTCATAACTCTGAAACACAAAGGTCTGCGCGGCACTGCATTGCTCTCGTTGCCGTAAGACAGTAGGTATTCAGTCTCATAAGCCCAGTAATTAACAATTGGACCAGTGGTTACAGAGATTGGCGGAAACCAAAATTGCTTTATTGCTTGCGATGAACCAACTTCAGAGACAAACTACCGAACCGATTTTGATGAAATTTCTATGGGACCGCTCTGAAAGTATATCCATTCAAATAAAAAAATAATTTTCCAACTCTGTTTATAAATGACGGAGATCTGAGGTAACAAACATAAAAAAAATACCCACCGAATTGAGAATCTTCTCCTATTTTGGAAGTCGGTTAAAATTACAACAAACGTTATTTCTTTATAATATTAGTATAGAATAAGAAACACGTGACCAAAATCTGCCGTTCACTTGGCTCAGAGACTAAGCATTGCCATTCAATATGGCAATGCTGCTAGCATGTTGGGAATGTTTCCTACTGGTAGCGGACGTTAGATTAGGTTTGTAAATATATTCTAATTATTTATAGGTATGTAATTCACTTATTACTTATATTATTTTAGTGTTTCAAATTAACAATCCATACAGATAAATAAAATTGAAGTGTCTGTTTGTTATATCAAAATAACAGCTTTTTACTATATGCATATGAAAGTATATACGGTACCTATAACAAAACAACCATTTTAAAAATTTTTGTCTGTCTGTCTGTCTGTTTGTTCCGGGTAATCTCCGAAACGGCTGGTCCGATTTTGACGGGACTTTCACTGGCAGATAGCTGATGTTACAAGGAGTAACATAGGCTACTTTAATTTTAGAAAAATAATTAGGGTTCCGCGCATAAAAATAAAAACCATGTAATCCAAAATCTCCACGCGGGTGAAACCGCGGGGCAGCAGCTAGTAGGTAATATGTTACAAATGAAATGAATAAATGATTTCCATAGATACCTAGTATCTCTAGACAAAGCCGGTTTTGTGATATTTTACGATAAAATTAATAATGCAAATAGTATACGAACAACTCATGGCACACTATTTTAAACAAGTCTTTTGTGGAAAAATATATTTTTCCAGACAAGCTTAAAACATGCACTTGGTTCTCTAATCTTGCGGCCACCTTCCGGCTCCGTCATCAGAACTTTGACACTAGGACAGGGTATAGCAGCCACCAGGTTTTGGATGGCGTTTCCGTAGCCAAAAGATGAAACCTGCTACCTTTTGAAATATTGGCAGAACCCAGTACAAATCACAATCAGCCTAAGAATCACCTAGTAAACTGATCAAAGCTTAACATCCTTGAAATCTGGATCGGCCCAAGATTGTGGTTAAATCAGCACAACATGGTACATTAAAATCTTTATTGAAGTCTCACCTAGGAAAGTGACAGACCCTTTGCGAAGGCGTTAGAGACTGCAGCACCTCAGTTTTTGGATGTGCATCGGTCCACATCAAGGCGAATTCGTTCGATTCTGGAGACGCTTCTGTGAGACCATGCGCTTCGAGTAGCAGTTTGAGGAGCCTAGTGGAACACCACAACAAGCCTGAGTATAGGAACTCATCTAGGAAACTGGTTAACTCTTTGATCAAAGGATCAAATCCTGACTTACTCATAGCCCTGACTATAGAAGTTGCGAGTCCTTGGAATCCGAAACAGTTACAAGTTCTGACTCGTATCCTATAAAATTAAACAGAAGTCTTACCTAAGAAAGTAGTTGACCCTTTGATAGGATAAGAGACCTTAATTAGCAGATCGCGTTTAAGAAGTGGGGCTGACCACAGGAGATTGAAGTTCTCGGAATCTGGAGGAGCTTCTGAGAGGCCATGGGCATCAAGTAGCCGTCGAAGCAGTCTAGTAGGAAACTAAAGATAAGGTTGAAACGTGATCTCATCACCAAAATAATATGTGTTATGTAAGGGTTGCTGTCTTTGGGATCCGAAAACGCCACAAAATACCGATAGATCTGAAGCGGCCAACAAAAAACTTACCTAGGAAAATGGTTGACCCTTTGATATTGTGAGAGAGATCTCAATACATCGGGTTTTGGATGGAGCCCCGACCACATGAGGTTGAAGTCCTTGGACTCCGGAACTGATTCAATAAGCCCGTGGGCTTGCAGAAGTCGGTTCAGCAGCTTAGTCTCTGTGTTGACTAATTTGTACGTGATTTTCAGAAGGCGCGCTGGCATGTGGTTGCTATCTAAAACCTAAAAAAAAAGTTTCATATTTAGCACCTTCCATCAGGCAATCAGGCATTGAATTATTATAATTTCACTCAATAATTAAAAGAAAATTATTGCTAAAACCATCAAGATACCTTAATACTATCAACTTCTTTTAATAACAGATGTTCAGAATCGTCGCTGTCCAGTGCAGGCGACGTAGCTATTTGTCCTGGAAGTTTTTTCTTGTTCTTCCCTTTATTCTTTTTTATTTTCTTGTCATCTTTGTGGTCTGAATTAAAGAAAAAAATTGATCAGATAGCCAAGATAAAAACTGAATATTTTCTAATATCTTTGGGTACCGATTTTACAAAGTGCGAATAATATTTTACCTTTAGCAGGTGGTGGATCCTCAGGCGGTTTGATGTTAGCGGTCGTATTTTCTATATTCAGATTCTTTTTTAATGTTATCTTACTCAAGTCATTGAGTACGTCCTCAATATCTCTCTTGTGCTCTGATGTCTCGTGACCTTGCTCCTCTACAGAGCAAGTTTCAGGAATGTCTGCGTCACTGACATGTCTAACTACATAAGCTTGGCCTGTGATCTTAGCGGTCGTCCCAAATGTCTCCATGACGTCGTGCATTATGTTTTTTGGCCTAACGTGAAAGTTGTGAGGATCTGTGACTAATCTTCGAGCCATATTCTTCGCCTTGTTTAATAGAATCGTGGTACCAGTGTTGTTGCCTATAGTTTTCGTGGTAGATTCCATTGACGGTGTCCGGGATGCTAGGACGCAGGATCGGAAGACGAGAACGGTCCCTTTGGACCCAATGGGCCCACCAGAGATCCAGTCCGTAATGGCTCCTTCCCCATCTTTGTCTTTTGGATCTTCGTCATTTTTTCTCATACTGTCTTTGGCTTCTGTGTCAGTATCCTGAAGGCCCGAGGTAGACGGATTCGAAGTCTCTGATGATACATGTGGACTAGAAATAAAAATATAAGTTTTCCGTCTGATGTGTACTACATTAAGAATCGGCGCATAAAACGGCAAGAAGGAAGATAGTAAGTTTGTCGGAAGAACTCTTCCAAAATCTTCCTTATCACTATTTTTACCACATCGACTCTAGGGGCTCAAAGCTTTTAGTGAATATCGAGTAATACAATAATAAAGTGTTGCAGAAATGATGGCTTGCAAATTGTGTCAGTGAAACAGCAAGCTGTGTCATCTCATCATCAGCTTAAATAACGAATTATGTTTAGAACAGGCCTACTGCCTAATGGAAGCATTCAACTGCTCAGTCATCGCAAGCGTGCTCAAATCCTAAATGCTCCTTCATCTAAGTCAATTAACCTCGAACCAAATCTCAGGTTTCTGAAGCTCTGCAGACAAATAGGCAAGCACTAACTAATACAGATGCATTACACATAAAGCGAGCATATGGTCAGTGAATAGGACGATTGTGGCATGCCATTTATGGACGGCATTGGACATGGGTCTGATTTATTCGATCGTACAATGGTGCGGCCTTGTAGCACGCTTTGATCATGCATCCAGGGATTCTCCTGGGGTGTACCGCAGTTTTTTTTAATAGATTTCTCTCGGATTGAGATCTTCTTAAAATTGATAGTTGTGGGACCTGACCCCGTGTGTTCGTTATACTAGGTACGCAAATAAGTAGAGCGTTATAATTTTTTTATACAGTATAGGCTTGCGTTTGACCGCAATCTCACCTGATGGTAAGCGACGATGCGGTCGACGATGTAGCACGCTTGCCTAGAAGATACCTGTTCACTCTTGACTTGAATACTCCCAAATTGTAGTATTCAGGAAATACAGATTCCGGCAATGAATTCCATTCTTTCGCTGTCCGCATGATGAATGTTGAAGCAAAACGCTCGGTGCGGATAGATGTTTTAACATAACGACCTGATATAATGCTAAGTTATAAGTACGACTTCCTGGTTGATTCTAACGATTCTGGCTTGGACAATTCTGCTACTACAAACATAATAGGTAATAGTAGCGCTATTGGTTAGCAGACTTGGGAGTAAGAACAATACCTAATGCTTTATACTGGTAGTATGACTTGATGGGATTTTTATCACAGATTACTGACACAGCCAGAATGTTTACAGGTGACGCAAGTAATACTTAACGAACTTTTACTTTCCATAAAGTTTCATACGTATCTACAACTATTATAGTATGTATTATAGTAGTTTATGAAAAGTCCTACAGTGTATCGTATAAATGCATGCGTAATCAAAACTTACGACCACTAACCGCAACATGCCATAGTATAAATCCATCACTTTACAACCCGGTGGGTGGTTTAGGGTAGGCTAATAAACCACCCTGAGCATCGTAGCCCATGAAAATGATATTAAATCATTATCCGTGTGAACGGGTCTTCGTGCTTCGTGATCCAAAGTTCTTACGTTTCATACTTCAAACTATTTAACGGTTTGAACGATGGTCGTGTTCGAAACCACATTACCATTTGGTGTCATATACACGCGAAATGGAAATGAACACATGTGGTGTAGCAAACGCCACCTTATAGCGGTAATATTAAGGTTCAAACTAACCTGTACACTAATGTTTTAGCACGGTATAAAATGGAAACAGTAAATGAACTTTAGCTAACGCCAACGACCTGGTGCTGGTCTCACGCACGACCACGAAATTGCGGCCATTGAACTTGTAAAAGCGAGTCTGTTTAAGCTCCAATAGAATTGGACATGAATTACTTCTCGGATGGCAAGCAAATCCTCATGCAATAAATACAATTTTTTTTACAATTTAATCTATTAAGTTAGAATTATTTTTAATGGTTCTAAAAGCAGACAAGTACTACAATCCGATGTTATTGTATGTAATGCTATGATATTTCTCAATTTTTACAAATGTAGCGATGTTATAGTGCATAAACATTCATCTTAAATAAATAAATAAATAAATAAATCTTACGTATTATGTATTAGGTGTTTCCGAAGCGGCTTATAATGGTAACTTAAAAAATGACTTTTTTATGATGCCTAAAAACCTACGTGCCAGCATTACCTACTGCATGCTTGGTAAAATTTAAAAAGTTATGTAAATTAAAACAAAATCCCACGGATTTATACTATTTCTAAGTCATTCTTGTAAGTGGTTTATTGATAATGTCTATCAATGTGTATATATTCTATATATATGTGAATATATGAGACGATGTCTATCATTTGAAAAAAAAAAAATTAATCTATAACTCTATAATATTTCTTATAAATTCAAGACGGCAAATGTTGTCAAACCCAATCTAATTTTACGGTTTACGGTTTAAGACATTTATTTCTCTAAAAGAATAAAATTCACTTGTAAGAGAAATACAAAAGAAACTTAAATTAACTTAAATAGTGAGTGCACGGTATGTGACGGTAGGCTTCTAAAAACATTGGCTTTACACAAAACACAAACAGATTCCATTACGTATCATGTTGCGATGGCAATTAAAATGCTATCAGAACTATCAACTCTAATAGCATTTGTTTCAATCAAAACTGCGTGAAGTCCGCTAAAATGTGGAGTTTCAACTTCTTTTTAAATATCAGGAACGATTTGGAATCTAATTTTACCAATGATTATTGATGAAACGAAGTTGGTTTACTGCTGAGTGCTGACCAATTTCTTGATGAAACGAAGTTGCTTTACTGCTGAGTGCTGACCAATTTCTTGATGAAACGAAGTTGCTTTACTGCTGTACTAGTGTTGCCTAATCCCATATTCATTACGAATTTTACAAACAAGTGGCAGTTTTATTGTGTTCAGGAACAAACTACAGAACAAAGGTCGTGTTAGTAATCAATTTAGTCGAAAAGTTAGGGAAATAGGTTCAAGGTTGGTGAGAGAAACGGTGTTACTTTATCACGAAGGTATAGAAGTGTTGGAACCGACAGAACCTTGTGGTTTGAAGGTTTGTAACTGTAAGTGTAAGTTTTGTCGGCGCACGACTTTAACTTTGTTAGCACAAAAAACACATTTTAGATGCCTGCTTAGTTAGTGTCTAAAGATAAACGACTAAAACGATATAGAAACGTCTCAACAGAATTGAGTTGGACAACGGTTAGGCACTTCTTGAATAAGGATTTGTGGTTGCTCATATTTAAACACGCGACTAAGGCATTTTACCAAATGCATATGAATGTACCTACAACAAAAACACAATTTTAAAATTTTTTGTCTGTCTGTTGTGTCTGTTTGTTCCGGGTAATCTCCGAAACGGCTGAACCGATTTTGACGGGACTTTCACTGGCAGATAGCTGATGTTATAAAGAGTAAGTTAGGCTACTTTTATTTTAGAAAAATAATTAGGGTGCCACGCAAAAAATTAAAACTCATGAAATCCAATATCTCCGCGCGGGTGCAACCGTGGGCAGCAGCTAGTTTATAATAATTTCATCATCATCATCAGCCGGAAGACGTCCACTGCTGACCATAGGCCTCCCCCATAGAACGTCACATGGATCGGCTACTCGCCTCTTGCATCCAACGGTTCCCCGCGGTTTCGAAAAAAAAAGGACTTTGCTCGTGAAGTCTGCCGCCGAGCAGTAGTGTGCAAGCATGACTGTGTTCCGGTTTGATGAGCAGAGTATCCAGTGAAATTACCGGGCTTATGAGACTTAATACCTAATGTCTCAGGGTAACGAGCGCACTGCAGTGCCGCGCAGGCCTTTGTGTTTCAAAGTTCTGGGTGGCACTGCAATTGTTATGGGCCGGCGTTATGCTTAACATCAGGCAAACGACCAGCTCGTCTCGTTACCAAAAAACATAAAAAAAAGGTCATCAGACCACCTATTAGGGGGCCGTCCTACACTACGTCTTCCTTCTTCTTATAATAATTTAATATTTAACCAACTTAATTTAAATACATTACGATTTACAGTACACATTTTATAGCTATGCAGATGAACCAGCCAAGCGCAAAAAACATTTGAGTGTTGCGGGTTTTAGTAATTGAATTAATTAGTTCGGGCAATGGTTGCGAGTGACCATGACTACCGCCACTTTTCCACTAAAACAATCGTATTGTCGTCTCTTAAGGTTGTTACAATCACTTTAGCAAGACTACATCTGCTGCTTCAATTATACTGTTGCTGGGGAATTAAATAGCTATATAGCTTCAGTTAATATTTATTTATTTATTTATAAGGACACAATTATAACACCATTACAGTAAAACATAACCAATACGATGTTATAAGCAAATTTAACTTAGTCCAGAACCACTAATAATTTTCTATACATTTCTGAGCCACTTCTGTGAATATTGGCAGGGAACAATGAAATATATCGATATTTTCTGAAATATTATTAATTAACTGTACAGCGCGTGACAAAGGTGGAAACTTGAGCAGTATATACAATTATATATAATAAATAATATATTTAATTATATCGAATCACTGTTTTTTTTTGTCGGATTCACTTACGATCGATCGTGACAAAGGATCAAAAGATTCTCGAACTAAACGAGGTTAGAGTAATAAAACTCAGCTAGACACTTTTCAGCACATTTCGTACAAAATTAACATGAAAGAAACCATAATGACTCATCTCAAATTACTATTACATATTGTACGTAATTGTGGATCATTAGAAAAAAGACAGAGTAAATTCAACCTTAGAGCCAAACTCTAAATGAAATACCTCTAGAAAGAAAATATGTAGACCAGACATACTAGTACAGGATGATAAGAAGCATTGGCATCCCAATTCTTTACCAGCAATCCCGACAAATAGGCCCCTTATGTGAAAACAAAATACAAAGCCTCATAATACGAATAGCTTGTAACAAACACGACACAATTACCGCATTCTAACTAAATTCTATAAATACAAGTCATACAACTTCTTACAAAGCGTATCCAATACGACGCACATTCACGAGATTAATGTTTGGGCAGAGCTCGATGCATATTTGCTGCTAGTTGTGCCCCGCGACTGCCCACGTAGCCTAAGCTACTCCTTGTAATACCAGCTACCTGCCAGTGAAAATCCCGTCAAAATCACTCCAGCCGTTTTGAAGACTACCCGGAACAAACAGACAGACAAACGAAAATTTTAAAAATGGTTCTTTGTTATAGGTACCGTATATACTTTCATATGCATTTAGTAAAAAGCTGTTATTTTGATATTACAAAAAGACACTTCAATTTTATTTATTTGTATAGATGACGACATGTAGTGCTTAGCACTGACCTAGTGCCAGATCTGAGACGTGGAAATATGTATTTGTGGTTGCATTCTCATCGCGATGAAACATTTGAATGACCGAATTTTGTTATTATGGCTTTGGGCTTGATTTTGACTCCAGCTCGCCTGCACAGAAGGTTCCTATTCACTCTTTTCTCAATCACCCTAAAATTAAATTTGGCTGGAACTACTGATCCAGAAAGTGAGTTCCATTACTTTTACGTTCGAATTAAAAAAGGAAAGCCGAAACAATTTGTAGAAACGAGGGAACGTCTATAGCAATAAGGATGGAAAGCTTCTCGCATCATTTGTTCTGAGATGGAAAGCCGTCTGAACAACACAAGAGCCTCGATCTTGCCAAGTTTTAGAGCTGTGGAGCAAACACTTGAATATGCAGTCGGTAGAAATCAGTACCTGGTCTGTCACATAAACAAATTTTTCCAGCTTTTTAAATCGACTGAACAATAGATATGTTTGTGGCGTCGTGGGGCGTCTTAACAACCACTTTGCCACTTGCAGACTACATGTCTGAAGTTTCTGTTCCGATTTCAACAAACTGATCTTCACACCACCAGCCTCTATACTTTACAGTAGCATTTTATTTCGACTTGTACTTATTTCAAGGAGAATAAAGTAGAATAGTAAAACATAGTAACCCAGAAGGTTTTCCGTCCTGAAGGCTAGCGTGGGAACCGACTTGTTGCGACTTCCAAAGTGACAAAAATAATTCAATCCATAGTATGGTTGATCAGGCTCTGAATAATGGATGAAGCAGTAAAGCGAGCCGAAAAATAATAAGGGTAATGTGAGCCAGTCGACGTGTGCGTGGGTCGACAACGTACAATCAATATCGATGGACAAGAAGACAGACTAAGATAGGACTTAGCGAGAGCACTTCTGGGTGTAACAATAGTTTTCTCATTTCATCTACAGTGTGCTAGTAATGTAACGTTTCGGTATGACGCAGGGTTGTAAGTGAAACTGCTGAACGTATGGGACCTGAAAACTGGTTCTCCATGCTCGAGCGTTCCAAATTCATCTCTCCCCACGTCATGAATTTAATGGCACGATAGTCCAATTTCGGGCACTCCATTCCGGGCACTATCGCTCCATTTTTCGTCTCATTATGCGTCAGTTGAAACGTTGGATTTGGAACGCTTGGATTTCTAATATTTCTATCGATTAACTCCATCAAGTCATTTCTCCACACACGGGCGGTTTTTGGAACGTTGGATTGGAATGTTGTGGATTGGAGTGCTCGTGTATGTGGTCTTTCAGATAGACGAGGGCACTGCAATCCTGCGCAAAACTTTGTCAAACGTGACCAAACCCATAAAGAGTAAAATAAAAAAGGCATAAAATACTGGGCCAAGCCAACACAGGCAGCTAAGTAGACGGTGAACAATTTAACAGGGTCTCTTATCTCAAAAAAGAACTCGTTTTGACACGTAAAACCTTCTTTCATTGCACCGGCAAAGTGATAACCATAAAATATTAAAGCACATCAGAAAACTGTTCGATTATTTCTCCCATATCTTATTCAACTTCGCGAACCACACAACGACGACCTTGACAGCAAAAAACTAATCAAGTATTCCATTGCCACCGTACTATCCCGATTTGCACATGGGAGGATGTCTGGAGAAATTAAAAAAAAAACAAAGGTTGTTGAACTCATTGCAATCAACCACATATAGTTGAAATTATTAACAAAGCTTTGGTCGTCGTATATTTTACGATTGGGCACTTCCATTTGAGTTTGATTATGTCATTAGACGCGAGTGACAGCTAAACTAATTTTGCCTATTTCTATGCTTGATATAAAAAAATGCTTTTAAAACAGCGACGAACCAACTCAAACAAACTACTGGACCGATTTTGATGAAATTTCTATGGGAGCAATCTGAAGGTATATCCTTTTAAATTAATAAAGAATTTTTCAAATAAGTTTATAAATGACGGAGATCTCAGGTAACAAACATAAAAAAAATAGAATCGAATTGAAAACCTCCTCCTTTTTTGGAAATCGATTAAAAATGTATGAAAACGGATCATCAGGTCTTAGCCAAATTTATATGAAAGAAAGAAAGAAAACATATTAATTATTAACGATAACTTAGTTTATTACTTATCTATTTTTTCGCAAGTGATTTTACAATCAAATGGTAAATTTATATATAAACTAGAATTAAATCAAAATTATTTATAGTAGAACCCCTCGCTTAACATATTGTTGTCTGCAACTGGGTCTAATAAACCGGAACTAATTTTAGAAAACAAAAAACCTGACCTTTAAGAAATCTCGCAAAATATACAAAACTCCCACCGTGTCGGCCAGTACCCAATTACCGGGAGCATAATAAAAAGGGGAAGTGCTGGTATCCTTGACGACGTGCGTGCTGATATCGATCCCTTCCACACATCGGAGGGAGACACCCTTAGCGGTAAGGGCGTAGGGTGCAAGGCACGAACGATTTGCTCCAAATTTTTATTGTAATGTTGGATAACAGGGTTAATTTTCCACAGGGATGATTTCCGGGACTTTTAATGACAATTGCATGCTATTAAGTATTCCAAAGGCTTAAGTTGTTTTGCATAATTTTTGATTTTTATCAAAAGGGAACGTGGATTAATGTGTGTAATGACGAAATCATAAATTGTCTTTTTAGGTTGAATTCGTGACTTTTAATTTCGTAAGTAAACCATAAGTAGATACTTATTTATCGGGTTGCCTCATTTATCAGCGCGTCTTATTTATCGGCGTGCGTTTTTATCGGCGTCCTTTTTTATCAGCGTGCGTTTTTATCAGCGTACGTTTTTAGTAGCGTGCGTTTTTAGCAGCGTGCATTTTTATCGGCGTGCAGGAACCCATTCATCAATAATGTATTTGTTCGACGCTGTCGCTAGGTATGTCTTGATCGTTTAGACGTAGGTGAGGGCTATCATCGATTGTCGTGGGGACGAACGAATGTTAACAGGGACAGAAAAATTGTTATAATAGGTATTATTAGAAAAGGGTCCTTTTTATTAATAACTAACTGCTGCCCCGCGGTTTCACCCGCGCGGAGATATTGGATTTCATGGTTTTTATTTTTTTGCGCGGAACCCTAATTTCTTTATCCAAAATAAAAGTAGCCTATGTTACTCCTTGCAACATCAGCTATCTACCAATGAAAGTCCGGTCAAAATCGGCCCAGCCGTTTCGGAGATTACCCGGAACAAACAGACAGACAGACAGACAGATAGACAGACAGACAAAAATTTTAAAAATGGCTGTTTTGATGTAGGTCCCGTATATACTTTCATATGCATTCAGTAAAAAGCTGTTATTTTGATATTACAAACAGACACTTCAATTTTATTTAGTTGTATAGATATTGTTATCCCTTAGCGCGCTATATATAGGTTACATTTTATTCTGATTCCACGCGAAGTTGCTGGCAGATGCTAGTCGAGAATAAAAAAGGCTTTACCAATATCTGAACACCGCCGCTATCCGATACCTTGCAGCTTGCAGCTAGCACTGGCGTGCCAAGACCCCTAAATCTTATCACTCCGATAAAATTATGCAAGAGGTTTCGTATTCACTGGCCCTGCCAGGCCAGACTATTTGCAGGTTAAACTGTAGGTTAAAGGAACCGTTAAACGAGCTCTGCCAATGATGAGGAAGGAGGCTATATTTGGCGGTGAACTTGGGACGGGAATAGAACTGCGACTAAAACTGTGGCGGATGAGTGGCGCTGGTGATGTGACTAACGAATAGCACTGTTAGTTATTCTGTGGCCACGACAGTCCGCGATCCTGTAATGACTGCACTGTCTGCGCGAAATGGATGACATGTTCGCTGTATAATTTTCTAATTTTGGATCAGGAATCAAGGCTTATGCCATTGACAGATCGCATGCCTGTTGGTCTAGAACACTAGAAACAGTTGAATGTTTTAATTAGTTCCAATATTTGGCCGGCTTACGAAACCACTAGATATATAGGACCGTAGGACCAATTAACTAAGGACGCTCGTACTTTGCAACTAAATGATGTTGATAATATTCTTGCCTTCTTTAGCAAATTCTCTAAAAATCTGGTGCATGTCAACCTGGATTTCGTAGCAAATATTCACGTTGTCACTATCCGTTACAAAAGGTTATATAGAGACACGATTCCGTGCTGACAGCCGATAACTACGGATGCAATCACCGATCGCGGCGATATGCAGGCTCGCTCGACGACGTCGATCAAAAGACATGCACATGCCATCGTGATGAATTGGGTTACGTACATCACCTTGTAAGCACGAAATAACATGTTGCTAGACTGTACTATTAACACGCCAGGTTTGGATTATTTCGCAGCAGTTTATGGGATTATAGTTACTGTTGGAAATGTAGAGCGAGCGGATCGGTGCATATTGGAATTAGTGAGGTCTGGGTGGAAACCTGTGGTGGAAACACTGGCCGACTAAAGATTTTTTTTCAATAATAGGAAATGCAACAATAGTTTTTGTATAGTAAGTTTTTATTATTAATTGACCGAAACTATAGACAACAGGTTCTCCCTTCTATTGTGTATTATGATTCTCAAGTACCTATATTTTTCGTAAGAGTAATGAAGGTGGTTTACTAGACCTTCTAAAATACACCGATAGCTGTTATTTTTGTGGGAAGCCCAATTAAAAAAATAGCTACTATCAACAATCAAATTATAACGTGTACCTGTACAACGAGAAGTAGGTACCTACCTGCTTCACAATGCTTCGTTGGGCATGTCGAGTGAATCAGTGATAAAGGAACGACGATAAATTCCATGCGAAAATAATAATAATACTTAGGTAGGTACTTAAAGTGTATTACTTATGAAGATAAACATATTTTTAACTCCAATTAGGTAACAATATGATAAGGTGCAGATGGATGAAGTCCAAAATTTGGCGAACAGTAAGGGGCAGCGTAGACGCTTAAGCAAACGTACGTTTGCGTAAGCGTCTACGCTGCCCATAAGAGGCATTTCCTATCGTATGGAATATCCTATCCGAAAAGGAAATTGGGTGCGTTGGGTGATAAGTAAATAGCATCAGTCTGATAAGTTGTCATAAGCCTAATAAGCTGGGACAAATAATGTCGGTGGCGCTCCTTTCATCTGCAGGTTAAATCAAACAAATAAGCTGTCAAATTAGTGCTATAATATGTAGTGTCTGGAAATAATAAACAGTAGCACCTATGATATAAAAATCACAAACATGCTGCAGTTTATATTATATGGCTAATATAAATTATTAGTGCTGCTAGGGGCCAATATAATTTATTTGCAACCTAAAAACATCTAATTATACAGCTGAAGTATCAGATGAAAATATAATAAAACAAAAATTGCTTTAAAAAAGCTACGAACCGACTTCAGTGACAAACTACTGAACCGATTATGATGAAATTTCTGTGGGACCAATCTGAAAGTATATCCTTTCAAATAAAAAAAGAATTTTTCAAATCGGTTTATAAATGACCGAGATATGTTGAGGTAACAAACATAAAAAAAAAATACCCGACAAATTGATAACCTCCTCCTTTTTTGGAAGTCGGTTAAAAAGTAAAGAATAGAAGGACGGTGACATACAGTTTCGAAAATAACGCAAAACGAACTTACACCAATATCTTTCCCATCACGAGCAGAAACCTCGCAACACGTGCGAGTCGCGGCCGACTGAGTCACCGGTATCGATGTAAATAAACAATGAAGCACGTTCGACGCGATAAGGAGCGTGCACGCAGGACACGTCCGTCACGACCGGGAGCCGGCGACAGACTGCTGATTTGACTGGCTCAAGTGCTCAGCGCTCAGCTCACTCAGCTGACCGCGAGGGTGTGATTCCATTATTATTTATTGTAGGTACATGTGTCTGAAAAGCTCGGGCACTCGACTAGTGAAGAATTTCCGCGCAAACATCTGACGTTACGGGCATTAGGGTGTAGCTAAGGTTCAATTTCCAGTAACAGCAGTATTCACAGCTCAGGAGTTTAAAGCCTATACGGGTTTACAGTTACAGCCCCGGAGGTTGAACTGCTGACTGTCGTGGTAACTGAGTATATAGGGTGTAGCTAAGGTTCAATTTCCAGTAACAGCAGTATTCACAGCTCAGGAGTTTAAAGCCTATACGGGTTTACAGTTACAGCCCCGGAGGTTGAACTGCTGACTGTCGTGGTAACTGAGTATATAAACTAGACGGGGACTGCATGGTAGGTATACCGTAGCTCACAAATCTCTTGGAAGGACTTGAATCACTATGACATGACCTTTTTGTATGGCGATAACTTGCTATGATGAACGACTGAGTTACTTACATTTTAAGATTTGGCCAATATGGAGAGTCTTGTGTAAGTACATAAGTAATCATAGGGTATGTAATAGTTTGTATAAAAATAAACAAATGGAGAATAGGACTGTATTGTAGGTCAGTGCAAGGGCCAACAAAAAACCAGGCCAGTAGGCCGCGCATTGTGTAACTTTATTTTTATGTACGTTGTAACTATTGTACTTATACATATAAGTTTGATTAGATACCTATAATTTGGAGTTCAAACAAGAGTTGGACGTAACATAATTGGGAAGTTGACAACTATAACTACACATTTGACGGCTCCGTAGCTCATTTGGTAGTAACCCTGCCTGCAAAGCGAGGGGTCCCGGGTTCGATTCCCGGCCGGGGCAGATTTTGTGTAAGCATAAAGTTTGTTCTCGGGTCTTGGATGTTTGTGATGTGTATCTGTGTGTGTCCATGCCACCTGCAACACAGGGAATCCTAGTGCGGGGGTATGAGTGTAAGCGTTTATTTATTTATTTTATATAGCACGGCTCTCCAGTACTGCTAGAACACATCTTTGTAAAAATAATGTGATTCACATGCCGAATCACGAGAACTTATTATTTTGCTATTTTGACGCCTTATTTTTGTGAACCATTTTATAATCTACTAGGTGGTAGGGCTAACTCTTCTACAAGTGTCCGTGTGGGTTGGTACCACCACTTTGCTCGTAAAGTCTGCCGCCAAGCAGTAATATACAAGCATTACTGTGTTCCGGTTTGATGAGCAACGTAGCCAGTGAAATTACTGGGCTTTTGAGACTTATTACCTAATGTCTCAGGATAACGCGCACACTGCAGTGCCACGCAAGCCTTTGTTTTTCATAGTTTTAAGTGGCACTGCAATTGTTAGGCTTACCGTCAGGCAAATGACCGGCTCCTTTCGTTATCAAATAGTATAAAAAAAATTATATAAATAAGCTACGTGAATCACGTTAGTGACCATTTTACGATTTATGAAATGGATCATACGTAATATGACTGACTATATGATTCCGGCAAAGTGATCTTTGAGCCCCGCATTACGTATTTACGTATCATGTTCAGCCCCTTACGCTCCCACTGCTGGGATACCGGCCTTCTCTCAGAGAGAGATGTTTGGGCCATAATCCGCCACGCAGGCCCAGTGCGGCTTGCTGGATGTCACACATCCTCGAATTTTGTGGTTGTAGAACATGCCGTTTTCCTCACGATGTTTTCCTTCGCCGTTTTAGAGCGAGAGAGAATAATCCGCACATAACTTGATATAAGTCATTGGTGCGGGCCGAGTCGAGATTCGAGCTATGGTGCGTCGGATTGAAAGTCGCACAAGTTCCCGCTCGGACACACTCGCTCCCGCAGATGTAAGAGTCTAGAAAACATTGGACTTCGACGATCGGAAACAAGTGTTACGAATCCTCACACGATTTTCTCCAGCATTTACTATCAACATTTCACCATTACACCCATAGCCATTGTTTATAAGAGGCACCTTAGACGCTCAAGCAAACGTACGTTTGCTTGTCAGAATAACAACGCTTTTGCGTCAAGCACGGATTTCGTGATACTCGAAATGCGCGCTTGACGCAAAAGCGTTGTTATTCTGACAAGCAAACGTACGTTTGCTTGAGCGTCTAAGGTGCCCCTAACGTATGGCAAACAGGCGGGCAGCCGGACAGGGGAGCACATCACAGAGTTTACGTTGCCTAACAGTGGCACAATGGCACAATCGAAACATTTGTCAGGGTTCAATGGTTGAGTGCACACAGGTGACTGCCGCGGAATATATGACCCACCTTGTTGGGAAACCATTGGGGACCGATTTGAGTTATTAGGTTTGTTGTATGTTGATTTTAGTCAGGCAGCCAGTCATTCATTAAGGGGCCACCCCGATCCAATTACCTTCATCATTCTGTCCTCTTTGAACACACTGTCGGTTTGCGTTGATGTAAAGAAGAAGGAAGACCGCGCGGGCTTCTAAGATTGAGTAAAAATCCAAAAAAAGCGTAATTTATGTCAAATTTATCTAATTTTGATACTAAGCCTTTTTGAGCCTAATCTAAAATGTACAACAGCCATTACACAATAGGTAATACGTAAGTCTTGCTAATTTTAATCAAAGCAATATAAATATTTTAAAATTAACAGAGATATTTCATTGTAATCTTATTTTTAGAGGTAACTTTGTCATTATTTTTTTTCGAGTATTTGGTAAAACTTGTTTTGATCTCATCAAGATTATCAGTATAATATAAATAATAATAATAAATCTTTATTGTTCATAATGTTGGCAACTAATGCTAAACTTAATTAAAAGTACACAATAGTCCCTAATACATTAACAGAGTGTGTCAAAGTCCGGACAAGAAAATTCTGTTTCCCGGATTTCGACTCCATCCTTTGGATTACAAATAGTATGATGAATAGTGACATATTTTTCCAGTGCCAGCTCATCTGAATTTGTTTAAATAAACCTTTGATGAGTTATCATAGTTATGTAGCTCTAAAAGCCTGAATTATACTATAGGTGTGGTGGTGGCAGGTGATTTACGGCAATAACCGACGCGGCGCCTTTGAATTTACCGTTTTTCTAGATTTTTTTTTATTGTCTAAAGTGTTCATGGTATCTGTTATCGGTGTATGTTTTAGAACAAGGCAACTATACAGGATGGATTTTTGACACGTGACAGTAAGGGCACCTATAGTTCCAGGAAAACGTTCCTAGGAGACCATTCATAACTTTTTGAGATATTCTAAACTGCATTCACAGATTGTGGCAAAAAATGGTAATTTTACACAAAAACTTTTTTGATGCCAATCGATCCTATTTCATGTAGGGATTAATATACCTACTCTATTGAAGAGTTTCAGGTACCTACACGAAATGAAACATGTAATGGAGCGTCCATTACGTGAGGTGATTTTGATGATTTTTCGACCCCTCTCGCACTGGTGAGATGGTGCCGTGGGATTTGGCTCGACCTTAATATCTCGCGTGAGATTTTTCAAAATGCGTACCTACTTTTTTTACGTAAGTAATCTGCTCTTGATTGCCGGTGGCGGCTAAACAATCAAAGGTTACCTTTTGTGATACGTTTTGTCGTTTCCATAACCACAATAAATAATAGTATTGTATTAATTTTGTAGTATTTAGGCATAATGTTACTTGGTGCAGTTTTCTCTCAGGTTGTTGCGGAAAAAAATTAAGTGATAGGTACCGAGACCCCCACGTGAGATTGGAAAATATTTTTCTCTCAAATTCGCGCGCCTTCTCCACTTGTTATAACAACTCCCCTAAAACTGTTTCGGCCTTATTACAAAAAACTCGTTAAACTCGACTTTGGTCGACAACCAATTTGTCTTCAACTATCTTTAGAGTCGACCTATAAACCAAACCTTATTACAAAAGATGAATAAAGCCAAGACAACTTAATACCAAACTGTAGCTATGGTAGAAATTATTTCCACAGATAATAAATGTCTTTATGCTACGGATACACGAAATGTAGAATTGACACAATGTACTAATTTTTATTTTGGAATACAAGTAGCTATTTTGTCACACAATACTATTTTCTAATATCGAAAAATATTGTAGGTAATTTATCATTTTTCTCATCCACGCTTCCTAATACCTCACCACCCCTTCTTACTTAATACAAAATATATGAATTTTTTTACGATTTGACAAGTAGAATACGTGGCCGCCATTAAAATAAATGCTTAAACCGTCGCTAAACTAGGTGCCTGGCAAGACTAACTTTGACACCATAGTCAACCAAGACCTAAGTGCTAATCTGCTTTTTGTAATAAGAAATTTGACAAAACTACGGTTTAAACTCCAGTTTAGCGTTAAAACTCGTTTTGTAATAAGGCCGTTTAAGTTCTATTTTGTGTCTTTATAATCCATTTTATAAACAAGAAAATAAACGTAAAAATTCCATAAAAAGCTTTATAAGGTACGGGTGAGTTATTGTAGCTTTGATTCCTTTAATAATGAAGTTCTGTGTTAAATGACATCATTTAGCATTGCCTTATTAACTACAGGGTGAAGTATTAAAATATTTGTGGTGGTGAATATTTAAAATAAAAATAATTGCAATAAAATAGATACCTACATTCTGTCTTGAAACCCAAAACCACTATGATTAGCACAATAATTTGCATTTTTTAACTTACTAAGTCGGGGAATGGCTCTAAAAACTGTGTTGCCACAAAATTTTAACTGTTTAGCTAGACAGAGTTTAAAGATAAACATATAAATGATTGGAAATGTCACAGCAGAATGGAGTTAGATACTAGCTACTTAAATCAAGATTTGTGTTTGTTTATATTTAAACATACAAGTAATGCATGTTTAAGAGTTCGCCAGTGAACCTATGAAATCCAATATCTCAGCCCGGGTAAAACCGCAGGCAGCAGCTAGTAATGAATAAAGTTATAAGAATATTTGACATAGGTAAGTATGGTCTATTCAAAGTTATGCTTCATGGAAAGAACTAATGCAATTATAGTATTGTGGCTATTAATATGTACTCGCATTACAAAAAACACATTAAGCTATTTGTTTTTGGGAATCTTTTAACACAAAATAGTAAGTTAAAAATAGGCCAAACACACAAATAAGTGATTCTTTGTTTAATGTGCATAAAAACAATGGTGTATTTTGGGTTTTCAAGAGTGTAATAAAATAAATATAAACAACATTAAATATAATGAATTAAACTGTTTTTATGTCAACCTGGTGTGCGGACGGTTCTGGTTGCATTTTGTGTGTACTTTGGGGATATCATCTGATGATATCTTTGTATGAGGCCTGCTCTCATCTTCCGGGTCCATTGTACTATTCCACAAATTAAAAATATATTTTTATAAAGTTGGCCAGTTTACTTACCATACACTTATGTATATAAAATAGGTTTAATTAAATAAATAAACATTCATTTGACTACATAAATATTTTTTCTTCCTTTAAATATTTAGTATATAACTTAAAGATATTTATGTATGAACTTACTTACAGGTATTATAAAGTACCTACCTACAAAAACTATTCAAAAGTAACGCTTTTTATTAGGTCTAGATAAACATACTAAAAATTACATAGAACCGGATTTAAAAGAGATTATTTTAAAGCGTTAAGTACGAAAGCCGAAAGCTGTAACACAAACGCACCGCATACTATAATAACATCGCAACATTCAGGAATCGATTACAATGCGGTATTTTCCTTACAACAACACAAATATTCGCAGGAAATGTCATCCTGCAGTTTGCAAAAATTAAGTTGAGTACTTACGACTATCAGAAGATATAGCTTCGCCGGTGTTATTACGGCAGAAGTAAATTTTATAAAATAGATACTAAAAATTTCACATTTCTATTTTTTCACCGATAATTTATAAATTTTGCTATCTACCTACTTTGACAAATCACGAAAATTTTGACTAAATCATTTTTTCCTTTCATGTTTCAAATTTTCGTACACGCACGCGCAATGCAAACCACAAACTATATAGAGATTAGAGATACTACGTAATATGCATGTAAACTGTCATACTGATAAGACTCGTTATAACAGGCAATATATTTATTTCATTTTAATTTTTGCAGAACTGCACTAAAAAAGGAGTGTACAATGCGATTAAAATAAGAATAGGACCGGCCTAGCGCCATGTTGTGACGTCACTACGGGAACTTGGTATAGTGTGCAAAAAAAGCAATGTTAAAAAATATTGGCTTGTTTTATATTGTAATAGCACGTACTTTTTTATCTGATAGGTAGAGAAAAAATTAGTCTAAAAACGAATCATAGGTAGGTATTATTTATAGTAATAGGTATTATTAGGTAATTCGTTAAATTTACCATCTAAAAATCGGGAGATTTTTATTCGGAATAAAACAAGAGTATTTTATGTTAATAATATATTCATTTATTCAAGATCTTTTAGTTTTGCCGTATGAAGAATATTATTTTCCATGTTTATTTATGAATATTATTTTACATTAGATGATAATTCAAAAATCGGGATACTGAATTGCTAAATCGGGATATCGGGAGACAATGACCAAAATCAGTAGATCTCCCAATAAATCGGAAACTTTTGCAACACTGCGTCTGTGCTGCCAACCTTATAAATATATAAATTTTATAAAATGAACGATTTTTAGTCATTCATTTAAAATTAATCTATTTTTAAGTTTGTTCTGCTGACCGTACTTATATGAGTGAAGTTAGCCGAGAGCCCGTCCTATTCTTATTTTAATCGCATTGTATTTAGTCACAGTGCGACTCGGTGGGAACCCAACTTTGAAATTATAATCGTTACTACAATTTATAATGAAACGATAACATGGTCGACAACGATAATTAAACTCAGCATGCAAAAATTACAATAATATATTATATCATATAATTATAGCAGTTAAAAAATATAATGTAACGTGTGTAACGTATTATTGAATTAAAAAGCTGAGTCGTCCATTTTTATCTGTCAGTTAGGCCTTAGTCTATGGTTAGGACAAACAGAATACAAATACTACAATAATACGTAATGTCAGCATGAACGGTTTGGTGGCATGAACCACAGACTATCAATGTGTGGCATGAACGGACATTGGCAGACTTGTGAAATCACATAAGAGGGCCTAGACAGAGAAGCTAATAGACGACTGGATAGCTTGCATCTCATTCATACAAGAAAGAGACCCACTTATGCATACTTCATATAAAGAAAAGAGATAGAACGATATGACTTTTTGTTTCATGTCGCGTGCCGGTTTTTCCAAGGTCATTCTCACTATTGTGCGAAACAAACATTGACAGTTCGCCCTATATTCTGGAGTTCGCCATAGTTTTGACGCTTTTATGTCTAAAATGTAATTGAAACCAGACTTGTGAACACGTTGAATTACTTCTAAATTGTGAAGAACAATTTCCTTAACAGATTTGCTATGAAAAAATGGTTCGGTGTAGTGTGTTATGATGTAAAAGCGACAGTGAACAGAAGCTACCCAATTTGTCTTTTCACTCGTAAGTACAGTGCTTTTAGATTATTTTAGGCTTGAAAATTGATTGTTAAATATATAACCACTCCAGACAACAACATTTAGAATAGAACTTTATTCATTAATATGCATAAAAGTTGAATTCAATCAGTGTTAGAATCCTCTAACCAAAAATATTCCAGTTTTGGTGTTGCCTGCATTCGAAATTATTTTTCCCCAGACCACGTATTTTTATGTCATAAAATATACAAATAATATGGTTTTACTTTGTATCAAAAGGAGGTAATTTTTATGTATACTATGTAAATATATGCTATACAGAATATTTTAATGATAATGTATAGATCTTACATACATTCTCTTTATAATCTGTGGAAGGACTTCTCAGACCGTTTTCATAATTATATACCTATTTATTCAAACACATTTTTATATGTCATATTTGTTACAGCTTTCCACGAGACCATGAGAAATAGATGCCTTGGATAGAAGGCATGGGCTGAAAAAATTGGACTAAGTTTTTTGTACCTGGGTTAGACGATGTGTTTATGTAATCCTGTAAAAGGTAAGTAATAAAGACCGTTTAAAATATTTAGCCCGTTACAAAATGTATTTTTGTTTGTTTTTAATACAATTTTACTTAACATGGATATTGTTTTATTTTTTTCATAATGCATAGGTAAAATAATCACATCACACTAATATTATTAGCCAGCTGCGGCCCGTTGTTTTAACCACGTGGTGATGAAAAATAATGCCAAAAGTAGCCATGGCTGAATGATATTAGCGTTAAGTGCTATATATATGTATACATATTTCTAAACTTTTGATCACAAAAAAACAGTTCCTATTGTGTAACGCTGCTAGTTAATTACAGAACAGATCTCTTTAGACAAATTATGGAGCAAATCTGGCATTGCTAAAAACCAGGGTAAAGGTTTTTTTATGGCAACGCCACCCAATATCGTTCTATCTCACATGCGGCACGGAAACCAGTCGTCTATAGATAGTTCGTCTATGTAAGAGGGCATACATCAAGAAGTCAAGTCATGATGTCAGGCTGTCATTTTACACCGGCCATAGACTGGTCTGTGCCACTGGTACCGTCGTAGTATTATATTCTCTGTGACTGGCGTCTGGCACAGCTAAATTCAAAGAGAATAGCTAAATTCCTATTCTTTCTGGGCTCTTTTTCTTATTATATGTATTTCACGAAAACAAAACTAAAATTTCACTATAATAATTTTAATTCCTTAAAAATAATGCGAATACAATATAGAACGCTTCAAGCATAGTAGCTAAGATTAGCCTTCTTCTTGGCCTGCACTTCTAGGATGGCATCCATGAAGTCTTCGTGTGTGACGGAGGCTGCTGAACGCCTCAGAGCTATCATACCAGCTTCCACGCAGACTGCCTTGCACTGGGCACCATTGAAGTCATCCGTGGAACGCGATAGCTCTTCAAAGTTCACATCGGGGCTGACATTCATTTTGCTGGAAGTTAAAAGAATAAATCAATATGAATTTTTTTTAAATTATGAATACAATGGGGAAATTATGTAATAGTTTAGTACATAATTATTTAGGTCTAAATTTATTAGTGATAAAATCATTTGGGGGGGTTCTCAAACCTAAAATGTTTATAAATATTTGGAGTCATTTTGCAACCATTATGTCCAACTAGCTACCAGTACTGCCTACGGTTTTATTTGCATGGAGATTCCCCTATGAAGCTTTCATTTTTCCAGGATATTACATAATATATTATGTTACTCTCCAGTTCAAAGGATATACATATACTAGCTTCCGCCCGCAGTTTTCACCCGCGTTCCCACAGGAACCATGCATTTTTCGAGGATAAAAAGTAGCCTATGTTACTCTCCGGTCCTTAAACTATATCTATGCCAAAAATCACGTCGATCCGTTGCTCCGTTACTGCGTGAAAGAAGAACAAACCAACAAACACACTTTCGCATTTATAATATTAGTAGGATGGATAAATATCAATCCTACTAATATTATAAATGGAATAGAGGTTTGAGGTTAGAGATTAGAGAGAGGTTAGAGATTAGGATGGAAATCCTAATATATATAAATATGGATTTCCATAATTTGACACTTAGGAGAGTTGCCAAAAGCGATGAAAAAAATCCACACAAAAAAAGCATTGTCTCCTGATTTTTCCTTCCCATATTTAACTTACCGTGAGTGGATCTGCATAATTCTGGCTCTGGCTTCTTCATTGGGGTGTGGGAATTCGATCTTTCTGTCCAGACGGCCCGAACGAAGCAATGCAGGGTCGAGGATGTCCACTCTGTTTGTAGCAGCAATAACCTGTAATCACAATAATAAATACTTTTATATTGAGCTGTGTCACCACAGAATATATTAAGTTGGTTTGAATATATTTTATTAGTCAGGCAATTTTGCTTTTCCTTCACCTTAATATCAGAAGTAGAACTAAAGCCATCCAACTGGTTCAACAGCTCCAACATGGTCCTCTGCACCTCGCGATCACCAGCCTTCTCCGAGTCAAAACGCTTGGTACCAATTGCGTCAAGCTCATCAATGAAGATGATTGCTGGCGCCTTTTCTTTGGCGAGGGCAAATGCATCACGAACTAACTTAGCACCATCACCTGAAAAAATTCAATTATATTATGTTTTGAAGTTGGTGAATAATGATATTGTTTATTTAAAGAAACATTATTGAACTAAATACATAGTAAAAACAAAACTTCTTGCCAAGCTGCCACCTATGCTTAGAAGATGATAATCATTCTGTCAATAATTATCATCAATCATAGTGCTCTAATGGCAGCTATCTTATTTTCAATCTACACTTTACTAATAATGATTTATAAAATTAAAACTAACCAATAAACATCTGTACAAGCTGTGGACCAGCCAGCTTCAAGAAAGTTGACTTGGTCTGTGCAGCACAAGCTCTTGCTAGCAGTGTCTTGCCAGTACCAGGAGGACCGTAAAGGAGGACTCCCTTGGGCGGGTGGATTCCAAGGTTGACAAACTTTTCCTTGTGAGTCATGGGGAGGACTACCGCTTCAATTAACTCCTGGAATTATGAGATAGAACAATTTTGGTATAGAAGTTGTGGTAGGTACTTGAGTCTTGAGTTATGGTGCGTTTTTTTTAGAAAAATGTGCTGCAGCATTGTAATATTTGAAGTAACTATATTTGTAGATAGACAATTTGTATGTAAGTAGGGGCGGGGCTTATTTGCCCTGATTTAATGTTCTATAGAGAATAATACATAAAGAAATAATGTTATATCTGTAACACTAATTTCTATTGTTGAACAAAGAATAATTACTGTATTTCTTTTATTAATTTTACTAAAAACAGTGTCCAATTATTGATCCATTGGAAATTAGTGTAGTGGATTGAAAATGTTGCTGGAAAATAGTCAAAGTTTGTAAATCAGTTATAATTTTGATACATAAAGCTCAGCTTAAATGGGAAATCAACAAATAAATAAGATAATGTAATTTTGCCATCATTAAATCCGTTTGACTTACTAACCTGTATTTGTTTGTCTAGCCCACCAATATCAGAGTACTGTTCAGTGGGCCGCTCGTCCACTTCCATAGCCTTGACCCTTGCGTCGTACTCTGCCGGCAACGTTTCCAAGATTAAGTAGGAATCCTTGTTCACTCCTACCAAGTCACCAGGCTTCAGTTTCTCAGCATCTACTAGTCCGATGACTGGCAAAAAGTACGTTTGACGAGTCGAGGTTTTGATTACCGCGCATTTGCCTTTACGCTGGGAATCTAAATCAACGACGGCACCATCTTCTTCCTCCTCCTGAGGGTCTACGTCGAGCAGTTCAATGACGTTCGACACTAGGTACGGGAGTGTCTTATTAACTTTTATTTTTTCTGTGTTTTCTTTGATTTTCTCGTTCTGTGCTTGCAGCTCATGGGAGATCCTCATAACTTCGCTCTTCATTATTTTGATTTCGTTGTCGAGGAGTCTCGTGCGGCTGATGATTTCGTCGGTCGGCATACGAAGGACTTCTTCGCTTAGTGCTTCTTCCCCATCTTCCCAGATAGACTGATCTTCAAGCGTTGTAGCCATCGTTACTTAATTATTATACGTTGATAAAATAACAAATAAAGATAGATTTTAAACAAAACAATTCACAAAAATGAATTGTCATCCAAGGTCCAAGCACGGTCCAAGACACAAATTATATAGGGTATCAGATAGACATGTCGCCTACATCCGTCGCTAGACACGAGACACGAGCTCTCGTCTCTGATTGGCTGAAGCAAAAAGATGTATGACATTTTTTTAATTTTTAATTTTACGTTTACCTAAGCTAATGCAATATTCTAATAAAGAGCAGCCTTCACTACATTATTTAATATTACCTAACCTACTTCTTTAAAATTCAGTAAAACAACGTTTTTGTATTCAATCATTTATTTTTCTTTTTCAATTTTTTCTTATATTTATTCAGAGCTTTGCTTTGCATTACTGGAATTACAGTCCTTTTCTCAGCGTATTGATGGTCATCAGTACAGTGCATGGGTTCTGGAAAACGAATAATTAATAAATCGAAAATTGAATGTATAGTATAGTATAATATGAATGATTTATTAGGAACGTAACTGAAATGTGGGTAGCTTACCATTAGTTTCAAGAGATAATGAAATCCCACTGCGAATTGCCGATTGTATAAATAAAGTAGGATAAGCACTGCTCAGTAGATATGATTTCATGTCACGAATCGTGCCTCAACATGTTTGAGACACATTTGTAGATCAGTGAGCTCTTTCGCACTCGCAAAGAATCGCAGTTGATGGCAACCAATCACTTTTGGAACCTTTCCTCGCTTTTGGGTAACTTGTGTAAAATACAGGCGTCTCGAGGGCTTACGCAGCCCGGTACACATCATTTGTGATACATTTCGAAAAATTAATCAAACAAGTTGATTGCTATAGATGTGGAAAAGAAAATAGACGAAAATTAATCGATGCACAGCTACCAATTCACTCAACACAACGACAACAATATGTAATATTGAAATTTAAGATATAATTTATTTAATAATGACAGTACAATGACAATAAGTATGAGTGGTCTGCAAAGAGATTTTAATGTGTTATGACGACGACAATGACTTCAAATCGTAACAAATATGGCGGCGGCTCTAAAGATGACGTAAGGAGGTGGGGAGTGAAGTGAGCGGGGGGTGCAAAATGTCATATGTCTTTTTGCTGTGACGTTTCTCGTGTCTAGTGTTTTTCTTAGACAGATTTATACCCGTGGTCCAAGACAGCAATCTAACCACAGACGGCAAAATTTGTGGACAGAGTCAAAAAGTATAATAACTATCCATATGTAAATGAATACGTATTCTCTTTGCAGACAAGCAGTTTTTTTTTGTTTTTGGCTCCACGCGATTTGCGTATTTAGCCAGTGTCCGGTTATACTATAAATAATAATGTATAATAAATCTCTAGTTTTGGTGCATGAAAGTCGTCAAAGCAATGATTAAAAAATTATTTCAATCTCTGCGTCAAAGTCACGTAAAAGTTTAGTCTAGGCGCGGTCGAGTCGAAGTGAATACACGTTTTTCGTCTTCGTACTATTTGCCTTTCACTCATGCACGTTTACGAACACTTAATGGTTAATAATCCACTATTATTACACATTAACACTCGTCAGAACATAGGTTTTAGTAAGCAACACAAAATCAACAACATTACAGGCAACAGCACATTTTCGCATTCCCGCCAAAACTCCATCCTTACAGTTACGTAGTATATAAATTCCTTGTGAATGACACTGCACAGGTTTGATATTGACTTTTGTATTTTGTTTGACATTTGACAGAATGGGGGACGGGATTTCCGATTTATCATTTACATTACCTAAATATCAGGGTTTCGTGAAGCCAAAAACAAAACAAAAAAAAATATCAGGGTTCCCAACTTAGGGGTTTTCCCCCTAAATTTAGGGAGAGAAGAAGTGGTTTGGGATTTTTTAGGGACATTATATTTTTTAGGACTTGTTGTTTTAGAATTCAGACTTCTCTATGGCTTAATACTTTAACCTGACCATCTATCTAGTAAAATAATGGTACAATATCTGCATAAGAGTATGCTAATATGTTTGCACCCTTTATAAAAAAAGATAAACGCTTACACATTCATACCCCGCAATAGGATTCCCTGTGTCGCAGGTGGCATACACCGATACACATCACAAACATCCAAGACCCGAGAACAAACTTTATGCTTACACAAAATCTGCCCCGGCCGGGAATCGAACCCAGGACCCCTCGCTTTGCAGGCAGGGTTACTACCAACTTAGCTACGGAGCCGTCGTAAATATTTTTTAATGTTGTTTGGTAACAAGACGAGCTGGTCGTTTGCCTGATGGTAAACATAATGCCAGCCCATAACAATTGTTATGGGCTGTAATTACAGTGCCACTCAGAACTTCGAAACACAAAGGCCTGCGCGGCACTGCAGTGCGCTCGTTACCCTGAGACATTAGGTATTAAGTCTCATAAGCCTAGTAATTTCACTGGATACTCTGCTCATCAAACCGGAACACAGTAATGATTGCTCATTACTGCTTGGTGGCAGACTTCACGAGCAAAGCGGTGGTAACAACCCAGACGGACACTCACAGAAGAGTTAGTCCTACCACTAACAAAACACTTACATCTTCACTGAGCGTTTACCAACTGGATTTATTAAGTTACATTGATTTAAGTAAATAATCACTGCTCTGTGTCTGTTCTATGGAGGAGGAAATCTCGGAAACCAGTTAAACGACTAATCGGATTCTGTTTTTTTACTGATGGTAAACTACACTGTCCCTAAGCTATGTGGGCTATATGTTATTGTGATACTTGCTTCCGCCTGTTGCTAAGCTTACGTTAGGTTTAGTACCATTCAAATTCCTAAATATTGAACGGATTTTGATGAAGCTACCTAAATATACTTAGGCTATATAGGCACCTAGTGACACTAAATTTTATGCTGATTCTATGCTAGAAAGCCAGAGCTAGAAACTCTAACTCTCATAGCTTGCAAACTATTTTATGAATGAAGAAGTTCCATTTATTTATTTAGGGTGTTTTCTACCAATTGTGTTTACTTTGTACCTACTACATGTTTAACCATAGTTTAGGGGGAATTATTTTTGGGAGTTGGCAACACAAATTTGTACATGAATTTTGAAAGTGACTTTTGGTGTTTCGAATTAGTTTTAAAAAATAGGTTTTCTTTCCATTTTTGTGCTGTAACTAATAAATAAACATGGCCTTTTCCATGTTCCTTAGTAAACCAGGTGATTGTGTTTTTGTTTGATAAAATTCCTCAGTTACATAATAGTTGTTGATATACTATATAATTTGTCCATCTTTACATTTGAGCGCTCAAAAGTTTCATTGTTCACCTATAATATGATATTATTACTCATATATACAGAAGGAATAAAACTGCCGTTTGCCTTGTTTAAATACGAAGATATTGAAAGCACACAAATGTTAGGTTAGGTTATAGTTTTATGGTAGTCCTTATTCCTTCACCTTCAACAGCTGAGTTGCTATAAACGCATAGTCCAGTGAGCAGCACCCCACCAGACCAGTGCCCCCTCGCCTAGCAATCGTATGTGGCAAAAGGTCTACTTTAGATTCGTTTAAAATGGACCGTAAGCCACACACAAAACAGAGTTATACACTTTATATTTAATTCACACGAATGTGAGGTGCTGTGGCGCCGGTCTGGGGCTGAACTTGTAAGTGGACTATGAAATATAAGCTGTAATAGTTTACTATTAGTGTAATATATTCAAAAATGTTCAAGAAGTTGATAGTGGTTATAGATTTAATATAAAATAAATGCTATGTTATGATGTCTGTTGCAGCATGCACAAGCCGCATATTCAACCAGCAGGTGATGCGCCTGGCAACACAGCCTTCCCTCACACAGCGTAGTGTTGCCAGCACACTGCCTCTTAAGACTCTAGCTTTGAAAAATTCAACCATCTCACCTATTGTCACTGCTGTGAGTAGACCTACAAATCCTACAGTAAATCTAGTTCATCAAGAGACAGATATCAATGAATACCACAGTAAAATATCCAGTCTTAGGATTATAAAATATTATCTGCTTGGCATCTATAGAGTCTGTGAACTACACTACAGCATCAATACCATGCTTTAGAAGAGGCTTCATTATCCACCTCTTACGCTTCCATTGCTGGGAGAGTAAGGGCATAATCCACCATGCAGGCCTAGTGTGGAGGACTCTATTTTTAAATCTTTTATATTAATAATGATTCGAGTTGTGGGTTGTTTGTGTAATGGTAAGTGTATCCACAAATCAAACTTAACAGCTAAAAAAACCTACTAAACTTTTAAATCTGGTAGACAACAGAAACAAGTAAATATAAAAATAAAACAAAAAGTTGTACCATAATTTTTTCTTAAATAACTAGTAATATTTATAATGGATATGGTATTGTCACTTTTTGTGTAGTGTTCCTACTTAAATTGTTTTTCTATGTGTTTTCTTACAGGAATGAGTAGATGCACCAATGTTTTAGACTCAATAGAAAGAATACAATTTCTTTAATTCAAAATACATAAATGCTCCTGTATAAACAAAGGATGTGCTTGATCTTTTGACTTAAATTTTCAGGTGCGTTCATTCCGGACATCGATGGTCCGCATGTCAGAGGAGAAAGGCCATGACCACTCCAAGCTATGGGTAATTGAGAAGGTGGTTTCCGCAGCGATGGTGCCGCTGATCCCAATAGCGCTAATGGTACCCAACAAGATTACTGACTCTGTGCTTGCTATCCTGATTACAGCTCATACTTTCTGGTAAGTGTGAGAAATCAAGTGCCTCAACCAGCCTCCCTATCTCCATGTCTGATCTGGCACCAGATCCCTTCAGCTACAAAGCACATATAAAAATGTGTTTCTTAACAGTTACCAGTTAAGAAATATACCTAGTGTGTGTGTGATACAGTTATCATGTCACTCACCTCACTGTCATCCATATCTGGTTAGTTTTAGTAGTCAATTTTTTTAGTGATTTTGGCTGTTTATGAAACTACACATCCGTCACTTTACAGTTCACGAAAATTCCTTCATCCGCCCATCCTTTTCATCTATCTTAGGAGTAGGAGCTGCCAATTTAGAATATTTCTTTGTGCATGAATGGTATTCAATGTAACTGGGTGGACATTTAATAGGGATGTTGACCCCATTTTTTTTATGATCTCACTAAATTAGTTTTCTCAGCAGAATCAAATGTCTAACTGGAAAAAAAACTGGAAATTGAATGTTAGAAACGTCAAAAATTAGAGTCAAAGTCGGGCGTATCTACTGAGCGCTAAAACGCCCCATGCAAATTGCAAAGAACATCTGACGTCACTTGTTCTACACGGGTCGTAAAACTGTACTAAAAACATGCATTTTGTTTTGTTGACTGTGTTTAGTACATAGTTGTCATACTTTTTTATTCAAATTCAAATTCGAAATTCAGATATCTGCTGCTGTTACAATAAAATACTTTTCCATTATCAGCCTCTTACGCTCCCACTGCTGGGAAACCGGCCTTCTCTCAGAGAGAGATATGGGCCATAATCCACCACGCGGGCCCAGTGTGGCTTGGTGGATGTCCGCGATTTTTTTGTAGTTCTTGAACATGCCGGTTTCCTCCCGATGTTTTCCTTCAACGTTTTAGAGCGAGTATGAATAATCCGCACATAACTTCATATAAGTACTTGGTGCGGGCCGAGTGGAGATTCAAACTGTTGTTGTGCGTCGGATTGAAAGTCACAAGCTCCCGCTCGGCCCATTCGCTCCAAAATACTTTTAATTTCGTCAATACTGCATATTTAATGACACAGTGGCACAGTGGTCAGGGATACATTCTATTATGTAACTTCAAATTCCACTTAAAGTTTCCACATTGTCTAGCGCCGATGTATTGATGAATACATATGAGACATGTATTATGAATACATTGCTAATTCCGAGAGATTTTAGGAGATAGAAGTACATAAAATTGGTTACCAGTTTCCGCCACAACCCTCCAGATTCCCTCTCCATCTCAGGGGCCTAGAGGCAATCATGGTGGAATACGTCCGGGTGCTAATATTCGGGCCCATCCTCCCTAAAGTGGCGATGGGCGTGGTGTACGCGTGGACCGTACTCATGTTGGGTGGGCTGTTCTACCTTATCTTCAATGATATTGGCCTCTGCCGCGCTTTCTGGCGCATCTGGAAGAACATGCGCAGGAGCTCTCCGACCCATCCAGCCGCTGAGCGACCTAAGAATTGTTCAGCAGAAGAATAATAGGGGTTGGAAGTTCTTTTGTGGTAGATTTGTTGTAGTAAAGGATGTAACCAGCGCCGGTCCTACCATGTACTCGTATTATAGTAGAGCGAGATTGTATTTCGTACCCTTTGGTCGACGCTTTCTGATCAATTACATTTCTACTTTTGTTAAATAATAATTAACTATGTATTATTTTTGGCCGGCGCTGGATTTAGCCAGATGGATTAGCGTATTGCTAACCTAGTGATCTCTTGTTTATAGTTTCGTAGGAGCGTTAATTTATTTATTTATTTATTTATCATTGGAAAACTTACAGCCTATCAAATTACAGTAAATACAAAACTTAGAACTAAAAACCGGGCCAGTTACAAGTTTTCACCTATAATATAACACATTTAGAAATTACCTTAGTGCTTAGTGGCAAGAAACCGAAAATAATCAATATAATTAACGATATTAATTATGAAGCTTGATAATGATGACCAAAGATGGTCCATATGGTGAATCCAAATAGCTTACTAAGTTAAACTTACTAAGTTACAGTTACTTTCACCAAGTTACAAGCCTTAAATTTGAGAACCAAAGAAGTCCGAAGCCATATGATGCCTCATCGAACGCACACTGTCAAAGAAAATATCAAAATCATTAGTTTTTAGAAAGTCGTTAATGGTGGAAGAAGTCCTCCAAAAAAAGCTTGGGTGTAGTCAGGGGGTTGCGAGTTGTACCTTAGTGTTGTTTGTTGTAATGCCTTAGAAGACTAAGTTTAGCTTAGCCATAGTCGGCTAGGTCCTCTAATTATCGATTTGTAAGTTGAGAGTCATAATAGTAATACAGGTGTACCTTCCTACCACTGATCCAGTCATACCTTACTACCACTGATCCAATCATACCTTACCACCACTGATCCAGTCATACCTTACCACCACTGATCCAGTCATACCTTACGACCACTGATCCAGTCATACCTTACGACCACTGATCCAGTCATACCTTACCACCACTGATCCAGTCATACCTTACTACCACTGATCCAGTCATACCTTACTACCACTGATCCAGTCATACCTTCCTACCACTGATCTGGATCCGTGGTACTAAGATATGACTGGTCATACTTTACTACCACGGATCCAATCATCACTTAATTATTATTAATATTGGTTTACCTCCACAGGGGTCTTGAAGCGATTGCAGTAGACTACGTGCGCGCAAGCATTTTCGGTCCAGTAATCCCCAAAATTGCGATAGGCTTCGTTTACGCGCTGTGCATAGCCACCCTGGGAGGTCTGTTCTATGTCATCAGCCACGATGTCGGCATTTCAAACACCGTCCGTCAAATCTGGGCGATCAAGCCGGAACTGAAAGCGTAATACCTGGTTTATACAACTAATTATTACCATTAGTTCGTCGCAGATATAGTCATGGTTAACATAACGGTGTTCTGCTAGGAAGGGTTTTTGAACTCTAGTAGCCTGAAAGGTGTGTGGATGTGCAAGGCCTCTCTTGGATCAAAACAGAGGATTTGATTTTGACAACTTTGTCTATTAAAGTCTTTGGATATACGCCTGTATATTGCAATAAATAACGCTTACAAACTCAACCTCTCGGACTTATAGGATCCTTTGTGTCACAGATGTTGTTTGAACACATGCAGATATACAACACAAACATCCAAGACTTGAGAATAAACTTAATGCTCATTATGATGAGCAGGGTTTTTCGGAGAAGACTTTGCAAAGTAACTCTGATAAAATTGAAAATTCAAATTAGAGTTGGGTTTGTCTTGTTGATTTTTCGGGAATGAAACATAGCCTTTTCCCGAGAACGAAAACTTATGTCCGAAACTAGTTTTGCGACGATGACAAGTTTTACTTGTAATCTGTTATCGGTTGCATATCCTACACAATGAAGCTCAATTTTCATTACATTGACCGAATAACTAATTTCACGAAGGAACGTGTGAAGACCGTTGCGAACGACGATAAAATCATTTTTTGATATATTTTAAAATAGTCTTCGTTCCATAAACCGGTCTTCAAATTATGAGATGCTAATATTCACTTCATAAATAGATAGAATTGGTTTAGTTTTAAAAAAAACAAAGAAAGGAACGCTTCTAAAAAAAATTTTAAGTATTCGAACTGTCAATGTTATTCATCGAAAAGTTCGGTACTTGCAATGCTGGGGCTCCTAGCTTTGCTGGGAGGGTTTCTACTAACTTAGCCACTGGCAACACTGTGAAATAACAACACCAGTAAGCTATAACATGAGGTTGCCGGTTGGTAAAGCTTGAACTGAGATATTTGGAATTATTGTCCTTTAAAATTCTCTTGCCAACCCAGGCTTAAAAAAAAATTAAAAGGACCCTTCCCATACAGCATTCCTATTCCTATAAAGTATTGCAAGAGATGGGATCTTTTAAACTGCTTTGTTCTTTCCTATATGAATATTATCTTGATGATAATTAATTGTCTTATTTATTCTATTTAAATGCTAAATTCAGATGTTAACGATGACTTTATCTACACAGAACATAAGTGTAAAATAAACTATAGAAAACTCTTCAACGATCTTAAAAACTGCATTATACGAATACAGCGCATGATATATAAGAATCATATATAACTCCAAGATATATAAGATACCTACGTATTTCACGAATATACATTTTTCCTTAGCGACTTTGAATTTTCCGCGCCAGGATTTCTATTTCTTTATTTATTAAGAAAATAGTGTATTATGTTTGTCTAAATCTTGTTTGCGATATGGGTTTTAACGCTCATTGCGTATTTTATGAAGCTTGATTTAGAATGTATTGTATACCTTACTTTTTCTTTGTTATCTGTTAGAGAATTAACAGGGTGGCTATTCTGTTATTTTATAATTAGCAATAATATTTTTGGTTTAATTCGACATTAGTATTTGTGGCAACACAAAAAAATTGACAATATGCGGTACTTAAACAAAAATTTGTTTTTAAAACTTTATAGTATTATTTTATTTCGGTGATAAAATTACGTCAATATTTTTTTTTTCGTTTGAAAGCGTTGTGAATTACCGTTGAAGATGTGTATTAATTTATTTTTAGAAATAAATGATTAGCTTGAATGACGTAGTGTTTTATTGAAACGCCTCCATAATGTACAGATACAAAATCGATTATCAAACCAAAAAAACGAGTCAACAGTCATGTCCAAAACACTTTTTTTTTTCAATACTATATCTTTATCCATAGCAACATGTGTTATAGTGTTGTGCAGTATTAGGATTGTGGGTTCGAACTCCACTAGGAAAAAATATATTCAACATTTCGCACTACCGATAAGCCCTCTTCATCTAAAGGTTGCGTGGTAGATTTACTAGCGATAGGACAGCCCATTGTCACTCAAGTCTACACAGTACCGTGCCTACTCAGAAATAACCAATAACGTTATCTTTCGTCCCACAATATTATAATAATACAAGGGTGCTCGTAACCGCGGCATTATTTTTTAAAAGTACCTTATGTCAATGTCACTTTGACCCATGAACTATTTATTATAACTTCATCCGTTATAGGTACAACGGGTAGCGGAAATAAAACAAATACTTAATAATAAATAACTAAATATATTTTAACATTAAAATGGTAATTGTATTTACATAAAACAATATCATTTTTGGTCAATACGAAGTAAACAATAATATTAATTAATCAAATAAAATAGCTAAGTGAACACAACAAAGTGCATAGTCTTAATTATATTCAGATATTCACTGCAAGAATTGTAATACTGCATTACTACATTGTAATAGAAATAAATAAAATAACTGCAAAGTAAATCTTGTTACAATGTAAACATTTTGTGCCCTACTTATTCCCCGTCGCGCGCCAGCCATACATTTTCAAATTTTCATTTATATACGTCAGGCTGACCGATGCGGGTCCGAGCGACATGTTTTTTTCTGTTTCCTTACTGGTATCACGTGGTACAGATCGACATTTCATAGGTTAATCAAAAACTTGTATTTAGTTAGGAATAACTAGGTAGGTAGATATATCCTATTACAAACGAGTACACATTTACAAAAAAATATAACGTTTATTACCATTCTACAATAACAATATGTCATCTTTGTCAAATCACGACGCAAGCGCAGTCTGGATAGTTATGAATAATCCTTATTATAGTTAGTCTTGTTTTTTTACCGTCATAACTGTTATATTATCAAGTAAAAACTAAAACTTGACGTGGGGCCTGTTTCTTAAAAAATATTAGTCTAATATTATAAGCCTCACATTTATAGAAAAAAAAGACTGATAATATTTTTTATGAAACAGGCCCGTGGACTGCAATTTCTATACTCTGCGATGTAGAATGCTACGGGTGACAGCTGTCAGTAACACATGACTAGGGAAATGACATTTATCGATATCGATTCTCACAGTAAAAATCTCGTTCCCTTTATTATTACTATAGAGACATCTATGTACGCGGTTTAATTTGGATCTGCTTATCAGTGTTACCATGTATGACCCCATGAGATAGAAGCTACCTACAGTTGTAGCTGAAAAAGCTATTAAAGTGCCGGCTTGTCGCGTTTGCAAAGCGATAGAAGCAAATCAAGCGTGCGACTGCACCACTTCCTATCAACTGCTGAAATGGAGTAGACGTACGCTTACCGCGGACCGCTTTTAATTTACTTTCGCGATACAGACGCAATAATGCACACATAGTCATAGTCATTTAATAATTAATAATTATACAAGTCGAAAATATACACATAACAACATAATAAATGCACACGAAGATGGCGTCTTTGTCCGTTGTCTTTGTCTTTCAACAGTTTCGAATTACCGCCATCTATAGGCAGTTCAGTCAACTGTCAAGTTACATTTCCCTGTGAACATGTACCCTCGCAGCGGTTCACGCGCACACGTGCGTCCGGTGGAAGATATCGAGAGCTTCCCACTGCTTAGTGTGTAGGAGGATGTGGGGCCGGCGCGTGCGCATGTGCTCCACGGCCTGGGATGGCGTCCAGCCGTTTTTCTGAAATGAGGGTAGGTAGGTAAAGTTGTTACTGCTCGTTTGTCCTAGGGTGTACTCTAAAACTGTAGAGGATTTACTATGTAGGTAAATCTATTCTCTAAGCAGCACCTTATTACTAAGATATCAAGAAATCAAACCGTCAATAAAATGTTAAGGCCCTTAATAATAAACAATGTTACACGGTGGGTTAGTTAATTTTGTCTTTGCTGTTCTTTGACAATTTTAAACTGAATCAAAAGATAGAAAACTTTGTTTAACTATTCACTGTTTATTATTAACAGCCTAAATGCGGATTCACACCGTGTATCTGTTCTGGAACTTATTTCTTAAATATGAAGAAGTTATCCATTCAGTAAAATGTTTTTTTTTTCGGTCGCAATATGTGATGCGTCAAAACAAGACGAAAGTGTTTTAGCGGCGATAGCCTAAGTATTATCGAAGACGGCCACCTAAGCAACTGCATTATAAATACTTACATTTAATTTTATCTCACGGAAATAAGCTACCAATGGCATTATTATGTATTGTGTCAACGCCATATCTAAAGCACCTTGTACGATCCGAACATCGACCCACAAATCTGACGCCGACGTCTCCACCACTGAGCTATCATCGCTTCACACATCTCTATACTCTCCTGTGGAAATGTTTGTATCAGCATGGAAAGATATTCACCATCATAAGGTAACACCCAACGAGCGTGGCGCTGCGTGTCCGGCCCGCCTTACAGTGCACGTACACCCCGCCGCTGTTCACCTGCGGTTGAGTCAGCGGCACGTCGCGCATCTTACCACCCGAGGGGAGGAACCTGGGGTAAAACACGGTTATTTATAAACTAGTTCCTATCCGCGGTTTCACCCGCGCGGAAATATTGGATTTCACGGGTTTTATTTTTTTGCGCGGAACCCTGATTATTTTTCTAAAATAAAAGTAGCCAAGTTACTCCTTATAACATCAGCTATCTGCCAGTGAAAGTCCCGTCAAAAACGGTCCAGCCGTTTCGGAGATTACCCGGAACAGACAGGCAGACAAAAATTTTAAAAATTGTTTTTGTTATAGGTACCGTATATACTTTCATATGCATTTAGTGAAAAGCTGTTATTTTGATAGTACAAACAGATACTTCAATTTTATTTATTTGTGTAGATAAGTTTCAAGAGTAGATGGTAGTTTGAGCTAAAAGGACCGTGATATAAATAAATAAACGCTTACACGCATACCCCGCACTAGGATTCCTTGTGTCGCAAGTGGCATGGACACACACAGATACACATCACAAACATCCAAGACCCAAGAACAAACTTTATGCTTACAAAATCTGCCCCGGCCGGGAATCTAACCCGGGACCCCTCGCTTTGCAGGCAGGGTTAGTATGAACTTAGCAATGGAGCCGTCGATATATATATATGTCTACTTACGATACTTATACGTACTGTCGTACGATATATATATCTATGTGATAAATCAACGCGAACAGAGCTCTATTTGTGTAAAGTTTCTTGGACTCTTACCTATTGATGAACGTGACTCCCTCGTACAGCTTTTCCTGGTCGGGAGCTTCGAAGATGTCCGTGGTTGCGAGCTGAAGGAATTCCACGCCGTGCTGCCGCCATTTCTGAAGCAATCGATGTAGGTTTAGATTACTAAGGTACTATTACTTATTCTGTGATACCAATCGAGGCCATTGTAAATCTGCGGGAAAACTGCATGAGGTTAAAGGGCAGACGGCACGCTCAAACACACACGTGTTACGTCTATTATTACAAACATTTTGGAATCTGAATCCAGATAACAGTCGAGTACAAGCGCCCTTGTTAGAATCACAAAGGATATGTTTAGAGGCGTGATAAGAATTGGACTGATGAACTGTCACTGATAAGGAGCTGGGACGAGTTATTGTATTTTTAAAAGTACTAACTGAGTTTTTCCGAGATAAAAAGTATTTCAAGTTACTCTTAAATTCACGGCGATCCGTTTCTCCATTGGCTGCGTGAAAGGACAAACCAACAAACAAGACAGACTTACATTTTCGAATTATAATGATAGGTAGTACGCATAGAAATATAGTAGTACGTTTTGTTAGTGGGAGGACTAACTCTTCTGCGAGTGTCCGTCTGGGTTGTTACCACCGCTTTGCTCGCGAAGTCTGCCGCCAAGCAGTAGTGTGCAAGCATTACTGTGTTGTTTGATGAGTAGAGTATCCAGTGAAATTACTGGGCTTATGAGACTTAATAGCTAATGTCTCAGGGTAACGAGCGCACTGCAGTGCCGCGCAGGCCTTTGTGTTTCAAAGTTCTGGGTGGCACTGCAAATGTTATGGGCCGGCGTTATGCTTACCATCAGGCAAACGACGAGCTCGTCTCGTTACCAAATAACATAAAAAAAAGAAGTACGGTCTTTGCTAGCGATAGTGTACGGCAGTGGCATTTCTTTGGTGATGTATGTTAGATACCTAGAGTCTGTTCAGAAAGAGTGCCGCCGCCACCAAATTGTGAACGAACGTTTCCATACATATTACAACAAAAGTAAGAGCCGATTTCTTTCAATCAGCATTTTAAATTATAAAATAAAGAAATAGTTACAGTTGTAGTAGGATTAAAACGGAACAGACGCGCTATTGTAATGCCCGCTAAACAAAAAAGGTAAAAGCACAGCAGCACCCTCTTTCTGAACAGATTCTACCTCTGTTTCTAAGAGTTTTAAAAGAGTGGGAGAAAATTAGATCTGGCTTTCTTTAAGTAGGTACGGTTTTTGGTAAAATACTCATGTTATGTCATGAATAGATAGGCACTTAATAGATACTAAAACGCGTGGTGCGTGGGCTTGCAAGTGTATTGTCCAAGTACACAAAATCAGTCTTTAGAATTATTATAGGTACTAACAGATTTTAATAAAATTATAAAAAAATTGCTTTAAAAAAGCGACGAACCGACTTCAGTAACAAACTACTGAACCGATTTTGATGAAATTTCTATGGGACCAATCTGAAAGTTTACCCTTTCAAATAAAAAAAGAATTTTCCAAATCGGTTTATAAATGATAGAGATCTGAGGTAATAAACACAAAAAAAAAAATACCCGACAAATTGATAACCTCCTCCTTTTTTGGAAGTCGGTTAAAAAAAGCCAGAGCATGAACAGCTTAGTCTTTACAGGAGGGTACCTGGTTTCATTCGCACAACTATTCAAATCCTATTTTTTCTCTATAGAATAATCCTACAAATTGTTAAAACTCTCAGTAATGGGAAAACTTATTAATTATTAAACTTAGTAGATCGTTAGATCATAACTGACCTTGAACTAGTATGTACTTTGTAAGCCGTTTAATGGTTAGCTCATATTATTTACAGAGCATACAGGTAGGTTCATATATTAAGGCCTCATTAGCATCTAGTGTACAGTCACGGCAAGAAAACCTCCGTCAGTTTTCAAATTCTTTCCTTTATCATGTAAGGACACTTAGTAGGTCTCTTTTGATCTTACGGCAGTTAGCAGACTATAGGATACTAGTACTTAATGCAGTGATAACAAAGGTTATCACTACATTAAGGCTTGCTATAAAACAGATTAAAAAAAGGAATATGCAAACATTACATAACTTACCTCCGCATCATTGGAAAATATTTTCAATTCATATGTTTCATTCATAGACACCACACCTTTGATGTTTTCCTTTTCTTTTAGCTGAAACATAAGAAGTAACGTAAATAAACAACCAATAAATCATATTAAATTTTTCTTCCCCAAGTTGAAGGCGATTCCACTAATCAAAGATCATTGTCCAAGTTCTGTGTCCCTTATTTGATCAAACTTCTTTGACAGAAGCCCATTCCACTCATCCAAGATCTTTATTCAAGTTTTCTTAGCAAACTTTGCACAATATTTTGCATAGTTTTAGGAGAATTAGATATGAGGTGTATATATAAACACAATATAAACACACAAACACTGTCTCAGCTGATGTTAAGTGACAACACAGTTGACGATGTAGCATGCTTGCCCAGAAGATACCTGTTCACTCGTCTCTTGAAGGCTCCCAGATTGTAGTGTTCAGGAAAAAGAGATGATGGCAATGAGTTTCATTCTTTAGCTGCCCGTATGATGAAGGTCGAAGCAAAACGCTTAGTACAGATAGGAGGAATGCTTATAAAATGGCTTGTATTTTAAACACAATTTTTTTATTATTTAGTGAATGAAAATACACTCGAAACGAATCTTATAATGAGTATTGATGTCTTAACATAACCATTTAATTTAAATAACACTTGCAAAGCCGTTTTTAATGGAAAAGGCCGACTTGGACTACTCACAAATTGACCCACTAAACTCACCTGCGTCGTCATGCTCTGGAACGGAAGAGCGCCCAAGATGACGGTGTCATCTATCCGGTCATACCAGCGTCTGCTGGTGACCTTCTCCATCAGCACATTGTACAGTAACGTGGGGTAGAAGGTGACTCTGGCGAACATCGCGGTACCCTGCGGAACAACACTGGTGCTACACTAGACTGCCGCGTACCACATCGCAAGCCTAAACAGTGACGCCAGAAGTAGTGTACCATGGTGAAAGCTGCCGTTGGTGGTGGGGATTGAATAATTTCTTGAGGATCCTCCTTCGTCCCACAAGTTGTTGCCATTGCTGTCAAAATCAAAATTGTCACTTTCGTTTCGATTTGACAGAGTTTGTCAATTGTCAAAGGTTGGTGACGTTTAGAGTCTGACGTTTGAGTTTTTTTTTGTTTTGTTTTGTTTTTGGCTCCACGTGATTTCCGTATTTAGCCAGTGTCAAGTTATAATAAATCTCTAGTTTTGGTGCATAAAAGTCGTCGAAGTCACGTTAAAGTTTAGTCTAGGCGTGGTCGATTCGAAGTGACGCTTCAGTAAAGCGGTGGATACTTTACTTAATGCTTCTATGGAGTTTTGGATAGAATGAGAAAATACACGTTTTTCGTCTTTGTACTATTTGCCTTTCACTCATGCACGTTTACGAACACTTAATGGTTAATAATCCAATTAATCCACCATTATTACACATTAACACTCGATAAAACATAGGTTTTAGTAAAGAACACAAACTCAACAACAGCACATTTTCACATTCCCGCCAAAACTCTACGTTTGAGTTGTTGCCAGATGAAATAAGAACAACGCTAATGCCGGAGAGACACGAACAAACGAGGGTAAATGATGGTTAGACATGCGGGGACCGTTCACCAACATTGGCTATTTTGAAATAAAAGTACGTATAATATAACGGTCTTCCCACAAAAAAAAATAAACATACCCTAAACATATGTTAAACTGCAGTTAGCGTTCAACTGCTAAATGTGCCTTAGTTGCGTGTTTAAATATCAACAACCGCAAATCTTGATATAAGTAAAACATCATTTAAATCACTGTTTAGCTAGACAGTGTCAAATTCAATTCAATTCAATTCATTTATTTCATCTTTTGACATAAAACATGCTCCTAGATACGTCACTTTACATAAATTAATTAACAACAACACCAAAAAATTACAATAGAAATAAAAATTAAACTATACATTCAATGTACTATCAGTAATTATATTTGTAAAAATGTCTTTGTCAGCAAAAGCTTCGTCTAATTTATAATAACTCTTATCAATAAGATGTTTCCTAATGCAGTTTTTAAATTCTTTGTCACATTTATCTAGTATGTCCAAAGGAATTTTATTATATAATTTTATAGAAATGCTGATATAACTTTTTGCAATTTTTGATAACCTAGTGTGTGGAAGTACTAACTTAAGTTTATGTCGTGTATTAAAATTATGAATATCTTTGTTTAATGTCATTTTATCTAAATTCTCCCGCACATATATAATATTTTGAAATATAAATTCTCCCACCATGGTCATTATGTTTAATTCCTTAAACCTTTCTCTACATGAGTTTCTCTGGTTTAAACCCAGGATAAATCTGACAGCTCGTTTTTGTAATATAAATACTCTTTGAGCTTGGCTGGCTACCCCCCAAAAGATAATTCCATAGGTCATCAAGGAATGAAAATATGCAAAGTAGGTGTTTCTCGCTGCTTGCTGGCCCCCTAATTCTTTGATCTTTTTTATTGCATACGTAGCCGAGCCAAGTTTTTTGGCCAGTTCTTTTATATGCACTGCCCATGTAAGTTTGGTATCAATCCAAATCCCCAGAAATTTAATGTGGTCTGTGCAGGATAGGGACAGATCATCAAAAGTATTCTGAACACACTCGGGTAGAGATTTTCTAGAACGTGATCCTAATGAAAACTGCATAGTGTGCGTTTTATCTACATTTAAGAGAAGATTATTTGCTGAAAACCATTTTATTAGACTAGGGATTACTTCATTAAATTTATTACAGATGCCAGTATCGGTTTTATTTTTAATTACTAAACTGGTGTCGTCAGCAAATAATACTATGTCCACATTATCATTAAATATAGTTGAAATGTCATTTATATAAATAAGGAACAATAATGGTCCCAGGATTGATCCCTGAGGAACCCCTAAATTAATATAATTTTGTCGTGATCTACATCCATTTATTTCAGTTACTTGCATTCTATTTGTCAAATATGATCGTAAAATATTCAATTCATTATTCAAAATACCATAATGTTCCAATTTCTTAAGCAATAAATCATGGGATACACAGTCAAATGCTTTAGAGAGATCACAAAAAACTGCGTAAGTCTTCTGGGATCCCTCCAAACCAGAGAATATGTCCTGAATCAGTCTCATAATAGCATGTTTCGTCGATTTACCTTTTTGGAAACCGAATTGTCGACAATTAAACAAGTTATTGTCAGTCATATACGAAACAAGTTCATCGCACAAGTATTTCTCAAAGACTTTACTAAAACTGGGCAAGACCGACACAGGGCGGTAGTTGTTGCACAGATTAGTTTCACCTTTTTTAAACAAGGGCACCACTTTAGCCACTTTCATTTCATCAGGAAAATATTTTTTTTCAATACATTCATTAATCGTGAACATCATTGGTGCCGCAATTTCCAACTCTAATTTCTTTAACAAGTCGGGAGTAATATACCACAAATCATTCGACCCTTTGGCCTTCATACCTCGGATAATTTTAATCACTTGAGTTATATTAATCGGTTTTAAAACAAAACTGCTGCCAGAATTAACAGTTATGTATTGCCTCAAAAAGTCCAATGAAGTGTCAATCGAAAAATTCAGATCCTTTGTGAGTTTGCAAGCAATATTTACGAAAAATTCATTAAAATAATTAGAAATGTCATCCTTATCATTAATTAAATCCTTATTATAAGTCAAAATTTCATCACAATTATTATCACATTTGTTTCCTGATTTTCCGGTTTCCTCTTTTATTATTTGCCATACGCATTTGATTTTATTCGTAGCATGCTCAATCTTCCGTGCAACGTGAATCTTTTTTGCAATTAAACAAACATTCTTGAAAATTTTACTATATTTGCTAGCTCTTGCTATATCAATTGGATTATTAGTCTCTTTACTTATTGCATAGAGATTGAATAAGGTTCTCCTTGATATGAAAATTCCCTTCGTAGCCCAATCGTTAAACTTTTTAGAATTTCCACCCCCCAATTCCACAACAGGTATATGCTGATTCACGTTGCACAAAAAGCGATCGAAATAGGTTTTAAAATTATTATAACAATCAGGACTATGTAAATCAGCATGCAAACTAGTTTTTAAATTATCTAAGCCTGCATCGGTTATTTTCCTGATTTTTCTTTTAGACGGCTTAATATATTCAGTATTTAATTTTACTTCAAGAATCTGAGCAAAATGATCCGATTTAACTCCGTTTAGAACTCTTACATTTCTAGTTTCATTTGAATCCGTAAATATATTGTCGATACATGTTTTGCAATTTGATGTTACTCTAGTGTAGTCATAAATTTGTTGCTTCAAAATAAAGCTGTCAAGTACCTCAAACAATATTTGCTTCGAACTATTATCATCCAAAGAAAAGTCTATATTAAAGTCACCACATAGTATTATAGTTTTATTATTATTATGAGTTATTTTGTCAAGACATTGCTCAAGATGTGATGCAAAAGCTCCGATATCTGCTGAAGGCGATCGATAAACCACTATCACTGTTGCTTCTTTCAATTCAATACAGCAAACTTCAAATAGTTGTTCGGTAGATAGTTTTGATATGTCATCTCTTCTTTTAAATTTCATTTGATGCTTTACAAGAATCATGCATCCACCACATTGAAATTTTTTCCTGCAATATGCTGAGGCCATTATGTAGCCTTCAATATTAAAAATGTTTACATTATTGCTATTAAGCCACGTTTCTGTTAAACACATAATGTCTACATTTTCTTCCTTCAGATATAGTGCAAGCATATCATCTTTACTAAAAATGCTTTGGGCATTTTGGTGGCTAATTGTTATATATTTACCCGTAGAGGTAGATTTTCCTGAAAATTTTGGTTTGCAGCTTCTTTGTTTGGTGTAATGCTATTTACATTTCCTGACATAATATCGATGACAGTTTTTGTGGTTGAACAATTCTGTGATTTTATGTTTGGAATAAGTATATCACACAAAATATCTTTGAATCTATCACTAAAGGTTGAACTGCAACTCAATAGATCATCATTGTTATTTATGTCAATAACATGCACATTATTATTGTGACTGGTCATGTTGTACAGATCCGTGTTTAGCTTATACACATAATTATTGGAATTATGGCTGTACATATATGGTATTGTACATATTACTACTCTATGAGATTTACTAATATCATTTAATAACTGAATACACATTTTTAGTTGTTTGCGATTCATATTTGGTTTTTCACCAATCACTAATAAGCTTATAGATTTTGATGGTAGTTTGTCTATCGATAACAGTTTAAAATTATTAGAAATATCACAACAAAATGGGGAAACATGCTGTTTATTTATCCCACTAGGTGGCGCACTATCACTAATGTTATTTTGCTGTCAAACTTAATTATAAAATTTTATTAAGTAAAAAAAACATCGTCCAAATCCACTTTCACGTCGACAAATCCATTTGATACAATTCTGGATTTTGATCTTGCACTTGAGAGCCAGTTCAAATCTATATTTTGGGTACTACCGTCATTTTGACCACATCGATACAAATGAACTAAAGGTTACAACATTTATTAATTAGTTATACTCGTAGTTACAAATTATTTGTTCTGGAAACAGTTACGGCTTTGACAAAATCAAAAAGTACCTAAATGATCTAAGGGTTATGGCAAAATCTAGATATTCTAGAAATAAGAAAAGAAGCCACACAGTTTTGTTATTTCTAGAATATCTAGATTTTAGAAGTTCAATAAAATTGATAACAATATATAATAACGCCTGATGAAAAAGACACAACAATTAAAGTGCGGTAATAGTATCGGCTGGCGAATATATAGTTTATAGTAGGTACTTAGTATACTTAATAGTGAGCGTCTGTATGTCTCCTCATAATGCCACCATAATGTACAATTATATATTACAGACATCCTAGCAATACATTACAAGGTAGATGAATTGTAAGATGAGAAGCTGATGCAGAAAAAGAAAACGCAACCTGTAAGATGCGACGACGCGAATTGTGACGCGGACGAATTCTAACTGAATTTTTGAGATGGAGCTATGGGATAGATAAATAAATAACTGGTGTGATGAATACTGTGACGAGCTAAAAAGGGTGTTGTAAAAAAACCATGATTTTTGCTCCAACATAGTTTTTGGGGCTAGAATAAGAAATAAAAAAAAAAGGATTAATTATTTTTAACTTTTAAAATATGTATTTTAAATGTCAAAGTTAAGTGACAAACGCAAAGCACGGCACGTGACGTCAATTCGCATTTCACTTGCATAATTGTACTGTAAACTAGTTGACATTTGTACAGTAAATAGTCGAAAATCTTGTCTATTTCTGCATCAACAAAGCCGTTCTTTGCCTTTTATATATAAAATATACGAAAATATTGTAATTATACTTACCTATATAGCTTCGCCCACGTAGCGTAAGCCACTCCTTTTATAACATCAGCTATCTGTCAATGAGAGTCCCGATCGGTCCAGCCGATTCGGAGATTAGCCGGAATAAACAGACAGACATTTTTTTTATACCTTCCTTATATACTTTTATATTATGCATTTAGTACAAAGCTGTTATTTTGACATTAAAGACAGATAGTTCAATTTTATTGGTTTGTAGTTTTTCTTCTTCTTTCGTGGCCAGACACGGTTTGTGTATTTTGCCAATTTCAAGTTTAAGATTTGTAGTTTGTTGGCTGTTTGAAACATCCAATATCTTCTATAGTCTATACTATAGCTACTACCTATATTGATTTTGTTCGAATGGGGAGATAATTTCAGTAGTTCTAAAAATCGTCACCAGGTGACAGATCTCCACCTATTATAACAGATGGTCACCGGATGACAGCTCTCTATCTACAGCAGCGCCACCAAGCGGCAGAAATAAGATGACATCACCCCATCTAATAATTGTTCATTCCTTTTTGCTATCGCGCGCATCGCTAGAGCAGCGCGCGTAAAAAACAAAACCTGCGGCGCGCCATTTTCCTTAAAATTATACAAGTCTGTTTCTTTCCTCGTTCCTCACACACTTGTGTGTTGAAAAACGTCGTATAAAATACTCGGCTTCCTTATCCCTTACCGAATAAAGCCACATCGTGTGTAATGACCAACATGCATACATGTGTCATAATATATCTTGGACTGTCATTTCTGGACTGCACTTCTATTTCTAGTTTCAATTCAAATTGGCTTGTATTATTTAACTCCTTCGGCTTCTAATATTTCACATTGAAGGGTATATTTTTTATACGTCCACCATTTTATTAATTTACTGGCCGGGCCTCTATCAAAACTTGAAAGAGATATCATCAGGTTGATGTATTGACGCCATTCGTAACCGCAGCGGGGCGCCGCGCGCGTCAGACGACATTCCAAATTCAAATTAAATTAAAAACGCGGTAAACACAACAGTGTTTCCGTTCTGTCCATTCGCTATTCAAATTCGAAAGATTCGATCTGCGCTAATTTGTCTATGACTTGGATAAAAAGTAGATGTACAAAAAAGGTTAATGCTTTTATGCTAAAGTGTTAAAAAGTAATACAAACTTCATTATTTTGGTGCCCTTCTCGGAAATTAGTAGAGGGTTCTGTTAGAGGTACTTAATGAGTGAATAGTTAAGGTGGCTAATGCGGCACATTTGTTACTCGATAAGGAAAAGGATATCACTGGTTACGATCTATCTTGAATAACATGAGTTTTGAGTTTAGTTAAGAGAATTTAATTAAATTGCCGTCTTTGAGATAAAAATATTGTGCTTGTCCATGACAATGTAGAAATATAGTTTTTTTTTAATTTCTTGTTTTATACTAGTTAGTAAAAAATTCTCAATCTTTTGAAAAAAGAACTTCCGAAGATATTGGCTGAATGGGTTTATTAGAGATAGAAGCAAAGGACTCTACAGTTTAAATGGTTTGCTTAATTTATAATTTTTATTTTATAAAATAAGTTACATGAGCACCTGTTTAAAAACACGACAGACAGCATGCATGCTTTAACAATGTCTCAATATAATTTAAAAGTATATTCTTACGTTGTAAAATATTTCCTGCTATTTCATTTCATGCAATTCACATATTTTGCAATGCCATTTTAGCTTAGAAAAAAAAATATCATCGCTTTCAGCGCTTAGCATAGCTCGTGGTAATAACTTTCTGGGCATTATCTAACAGGCACATTTAAATAAAATATTCCCCTACAGCATTAATGTTAACTATTACACGTATATATTTAGACCCTACCTTTACATAGGTGGCATTACGTTTCGATATGAAATAATTTAGCTATTTATTCCTTTTTCACCGAACCAACGACTAAACTCATCGCCTCGGATACCTGCCGCAGAACGCATTAATGCGCGATACCCCACCTCATCTGTCATCATTAATGCCACAGTATCCTAATAAGTTTGCTATAATAAATAAAAAGAAATATATCAAAGAGTTGCGCCCCGTTTAATGGTTGTAATTGTGGCCAAATGAAATATGGCGGCGGGCGGCACGGTCTGTCGTGGGTGTCTACCCGCTTAATATCAACGTTTACACGCTATAAATATTTTAAATGATTATCTTAATGCGGCAGTTGAGGTCGTCATTTACATAGGGAGAAGGAATGAGGTTGAAACGCTGCAGTTAACACATCCGCACCCCGTTCGCAAATAGCCGCGAAATAACCCAGCTTTCAACACATCTAGTCTCATAAATAGCAACACGCTGTAATCTCCCAACCTGCCCTGAAATTGCGCTAAAATCGTGCTAAGACGAAACGTATTATGCACCCTGTCGAAAATCAGAAGTTTATTTGTGTCCGAAACGCGCTCGGAAGACTTAAAACCTCCTCGGTTGATGTATGGCGACGACACGTGAATGCCGACCTTTATATTCAAATCGGCGGTATTCAAATGCGCTGGTTGTCTATGCCACGGTTGACAATTCGCGGGCATTTCGAAAAAGGAACGCGGGAAACGTCATATCATCGTCGGTTCTGCTTTTTCGAGCGTCGATACGCATCTGGCTACTGGCAGTCATGTCTCGAGATTTGCTTTTATTTTAGCTCGATTGTGTCCGAGGAAGATATAGTTTGAGATCGGTAGATATTTGACGTGGGGACTGATAAAGTTAGTGTTTCGCGGCGGGCTCGCGCTAACGAGCGGCTGAGTAATGAGCGACGCTATTGTGATGTGAACAATGGCTGGTAGCGATGGCTATTGTTTCTATTATTGAAAATGATATCGGGTAACGACATCCACGCAATGTACGTTCTGGCACTCGCTTATAAATATCAAATTAAATTGACATTTTAAACGGCGAGAAAGTGCATGACATATAGATCTGCTATCTACATAAATGTTTATCTACCCACTTTTTATTTTTTTTATAGAAGGGCTATAATTAGGTGTGCGCCAGGTAGGTTATTCGCAAGTATCAGGCTGCAAGTTGATGCAAATCCGTTGCGTCCGACGTCGCGTCCCACATCTGCATACAATGACTGCGACGCTCCAGTTTCGATGTAATTTACTGGTGATGCCGCCGCTTAGATGTCGCCTTCAGATATCTCGTACCTAATTTAAAATATTTCGAAAAGATACAACCTGTCCTTGTATAGGGCTAATGCAAATTCTGTACGGTATCCGCTCGGCTTTCCTTTTGAGACGTATATGTACCGATCATTGTAGTCCTTGTGTGAGTGAGGAAAGGATGATGCTGATTTGACTTTTGAATTGCAGAAAGTTTATATGTACTTCTTCGGCGCGAGTACGGATCTCTTCGATAAATAAAATTCGATAAAATTGACAGTTAAAATCGATAAAGTTGGTTTTATTCAATAAAATTGACATTTAAAATCGATAAAGTGGGTTTTATCGATTTTAACTGTCAATTTTATCGAATTTTATTTATCGAAAAGATCCGTACTCGCGCCGCATATCTGTTTTCTATTAGGTACTAGTCAATGAAAAGAAACCATGATAAAAATACAATCCTGACGAATAGTATTAAGTTTAATAAGATTGCCATTTATAAATGACTAGCTTCTGCTCGCGGTTTTTACCCGTGTTCCCACAGGAACTGTGCATTTTTCCGGGATAAAAAGTAGCCTATGTTACTCTCCGGCCCATAAACTGTATCTATGCAAAAATCACGTCGATCCGTTACTGCGTGAAAGAAGGACTAACCAACAAACACACTTTCGCATTTATTAGTAGGAAGATGAAGAGAATAGGTACCTACTTGAGCTTCAAAGTATTTTGGACAACTTAGGTTTAAAATGAATGGACAGTCACTTTGTTCATTGAATTTTTACCAAAGAAGTAATTTCAAAAACACACTCTAACCTAATTTTATCGGCATGAAATTTATCGTTTTAATTATTTACAACAACATTCAGTTGGGCGATCATTGTTTACGTTTCGTATAAACAATGGTACTTTTTATTATCTGTTGGCTACCAATTACTGTGGTCGGAACGCCCTGTGCTGACAAATTGATGCATTATAAAAAAGAAGCTTCGCGCCCTTTTTGTTAAATCCAATATGGCCGTTGTAAGCTTTACGGACCGTTAATGTTAGTCCGTTAGTTTTTAATTGCTGCTTTAACATTTGAGACAAGGCGTGAATTTAAATAAATCTTTTGATCAATAAGTACCTATTACTTTTCAGTGTGACTCGATTTGTAAATAATACCTATGTGGCCGCATAAGTCTCAAATATTTAATTTTGTTTTAGTTTCATTAAGCCATGGTACGTACCTATATCTAGTCTAAATAAATAAGAAATATATATAAATTTCAAGATAACGCTCTGTCCTTTCACAAATCAATCTATATCCTAAAAAGTAGTTTAATACTCGAACACTACGTCAAACATTATTGTAACTAAAAGGTGTTTATAATAAAACAATATAGGAATAGGTACTTCATTTATGTCTGTGTATAGTAGATAAACCAGACTTTAATTTCACACTTCAAAGAGCTTATGCTTGTGTTTTAGTATAATAAGATTTAAAATAATTATTGATATTTGACAACGGGCTTTATAAAACTAAAAGATTAAGCACGAGCGAAATGTACTTATTATATAAATTTAATATTTATTTATACAGTCGACCTTTAGCCGCATTCTGCAAGTATCATACATATTAGCTAGCCATGTTAAGTCCGCCGGCTACCACGCACTGCCCTAAGACAGCAAACTAATTAAAAAGACTAATGGCGTCGATGCTGCAGGTGTGCTGCAAGCTGCGCACGCGCCGCAATTTGCGCAGTTAAAATTTATCAATGCCTTCCGATGTATTCATTTTCCATTACGTTCAGCAATAGCTATCTATCTAGATACTAACAGCCTATTTTTTAATGGCACTAGCAATTGCTTGACAAGTGATTTATCACGAGAGTGTGTTATGTTGTCTATGACATTTAAAAATAACTCAATTACATTAATGCTGGCTTTAAATTATAATAGAGGGCAGGTATAAAATAAATTAAAGCCTAGAGGGTGTTATGATGACTTAACATTTATTATTTTTGTATATTTTAGCTATCATTTATTCACATTTATTATCGTTTTAACAGCACATTTGATGAGCTAATACAAATTTATGAGTCACTTTCAAGAGGTGTGAAACAGGTAATTTTTCCCTGAACTATCTAATTTTTCTTATTTTACCCCGTTCTTAACTCTGAAATAAATCAAGTTGACTTCCCACCGGAGCTATTTAAATTAAGAAATAAATACCTACGGACGCAAATCCAACGTTTGTTTATTTCCCATTGAAACAACGCTTGAAAAAGGATAGATGTCTGAGCGAAACTTCAAAGAATTCAATTCAAATGGGCCGGCATTGTTGTCTGCGAAGCGTTTTATTTCCATTTTTTAAACCGCGACTTATCTACTGTGATAAACGACTTCGACTCTGTAATTCGGACGTCGATTAATTATATTCTAAATCTCTACGATATCGACAATATGTCAGTGCGGCACTTGGCGGGTAGTTTGTCAAAATATCAAAATCAGTGGCTTGTCTATGCCCATCGCTCAGTCACAAAAGTCACAATACATCAGCGAACTCGTAAGAACGGCGAGATCATTGTCATTTGGGTAGTTTTTTTAACACTTTTTAATTCAGCTACCGCTCGTCGGGATGAATAATCGACAGTCGATTTGATAGTTTGACAGTTTGACTAATGCTCGCCGTGTTTAGCGTGAAGGTTGACGTCTGAATAAGGCGGAATTAAGGGGTGTTGACGTTGAATTAATGAGAGTTGTGTGATGTAAGTTTCAGTTTTTTCAAAGGACTTCCGTTTAAAAGTTGTAAAGAAGAGTCGCATAAATGAGGAAGGTTGATTTGATTTGACACTTGAAATTAAAATGTCAATGCAAACAGCCTTTTAGGAATAAGGTAGGTACTTTTCGTTTTTTGTCGTGTAGTTTATTTCATTTCAAGCATTCGGTAGGTATCTGAAAACTATAGGAATTGTATTTCCGAGTTGCTCTAAAAGAAACCAGATGAATCACACACGCATCTGGTTTTTTTATGTGACAAGATATCTCGAAAGCTTTTGACAGTGCATTTGGTACAGGCGTTTGTAGTACCTAGGTACTTTATCTTTACAATACATTGTTTTAACTATGACACTGCTGATTGCTGACCCAACGTAGGTACTCGTAACGTAAGATACAAGTCATGTGATGTCGACGTTACAAACCAACATGCCATCAACGTTATGATGGCAGATAACCAAAGAATTGAGACGTCTTGCTTCGACACCAGGAATGCTGACTGTTTACGTTTGCCACACCCGCCAACTTTTAAAAAAGCTTATGTCAATGTCATAGAGTTCAAAAAGGTTTTGAAGAGTGATATACTCTCTGTGGTATTGGTCATCCGATCGGTTAGTTCGATTAGGCACAAGATGGGTTATCTGGAGGAATATTCTGAGGTTGGTATGTCAACTGTACTGGTTTGTTTGTGTAGCTCAAGGTGACGGGATATGGGTAAGTTTTTAGATTGTTTTATGTTGATTAGGTGGGAATAATGTTTTTAAATGTTTAATTTTAGGTCTGTGGTATCTGTTCTATGAGTATTCTATCTCTAGCCACAGAATATATAATAGTAAAATTCCTGTAGAAGCACCTGTCTAGCAGGGACTTACTATATCAACAAAGAGAATACAATACTAACGTAAGATATATCCAGTCCGTGATCTCTAGTGCCTATTTGTTTGAAAAGAGACAACTCAAGTTAGGTAATAAGACACTATTTAATAGGGCCTATGTATGTATAGGTCTAGTATGTTCCCCACCTTCGACCCCATCACTTCGATCTACTGAAATATATCTAGTGCAGGTCAATAATCGCTATTAGTCGTTAAGTTGTCAAGATTAAAAATAAGTAATATGTGGAATAATATATTTTTCCAGGCAAGCTTTTATAAAACATGTTATTAGTCTTGTGACCACGTTCCAGTTCCATCATCAATATCCTGGACATCATCTAGGATCAGAGTACTTACTTGTAAAGACAAATCAAACGAGCCCAAACTCGATAGGGTTACGCCTATTTTAGGAAATTTTCGGATAAAGAAACGCAGTTTATAGTCGCGAAAGGAAGTAAGCAAATCTTACAAGCTTGATGATGGTGAGTAGGTGATTGGTTATACTTATACAATTATAATACGATTGTAATAAGTATTTGTTAACTTTTGACTATTAATAGGTATCTGTATTTATCTATCTGCATTTCCTTGCTATTACCGCACGTTATTTCTTCATCACCCAGCTCGGATGACGTAATTAATACGATATTTCGACACATTCGTTTCAGATGCTGGCAAGCGCCCGAAGACCGCCATGTTTGTTGACAGAGCGCGCGAAATTATCCAGATTTCGCGCGCAAACTCACCCGACGCCGTTTGTTTATAAATCTGGCAAAATCCGAGCTAATACCTGTTAAAATTGTGCTTTTATTTGATTTTAAGCTGTAGCACTTTGCAATAAGGATTATAAACGTGCAGGATTACGTGTTTTTTCATCGTTGTTTCCAGTAATGTTTACTTTTTCCACGTACGTTTGAACGTACGGATGCGATCCGCGGCGCGCGCTTTTACGCTGTTTGTTTTGATATTAATTTAGAAATGCCACAGTTATTGTTATATTAATGTGTTTATGGATTGTAAAAGAGCTGTTATAGGTTACTGAGATTGATGCTATAATGCAGCACTTAGATGAAATGAAATGGATCACAGTTGGCGTGGGCTGGGAGTACGCTAACAATAATAAAATTTGCTATTACGACTAAGAAGTTTAGATTTTCAGATAAAATTCTTGGAACTTGCCTGACTCAGAGATCGGATAATATTTATATCACTCAATTTTTGAGTGGATTATTAGGTATTTTACTATTTTTCGATGTGGTCGAAGATGCGTAGCACGCTTGCTCAGTAAATACCTTAACTTGAACACACCCAGATTAATTATTTAGCAATTTGTTTAGGTTTATTACCTACCTCTGAGTGATGGGTGAACTGTGAACATTCGAAAGACAGACCACAAAATCACGCTCTGTCAAAAAAAAAAAACAAAAAATAATGAACCATCTTAACAACTCCTAGAGATAATGACAGCGCTCACTGGCCACCTAAAACAATTTTAAGAAAAAGAAAAACGAATTTTAAATTCGACCTACAACAAAACAAGTTGACCCGTGGTTTATCTTTTTTTTTTAAATGAAGCAAAGCTGGCATTAATCCGTCGGCATGAAAGGGCAACGCTGGCTGCGCAGTAGGGGTCTGGCAGGTGCGCTGTCAGAAAAAAAGTTAAAATGGACAAGAGCGAGCTTGCTGGTAGATAATACTTTAATTATGTAGAACTACCATTGTAGACATGCACGGGTGAAATTCAAATAGCCAACCTAGCATAGTAGCATAACCTAGTCAGAATTGAGATTATCTGCGTTTGCAGTTTTATATAGTGAAAAAAAAAATGCGCAAATTCGTTCTTGACATCGAGACGTTCCATGACGCTGTCATGTCAAGTCGGCCAACGCTTCCGTCCTGCAATCATAAATAAATGCTTTGATAACTGGCATCGAAGATAATCTGCAGGTTTGTTGATTTATTTTTGAAAGACATTCGGCTCGAGGATTTTTTGCAAATTAAAAGGTTTTTCAATTATTAGCTTCTTCTTTTTATCCGATTGTCCTTACCACGGACCCCTAAAGGGTGATCACCCGCAGCGCCCTCGACGGCGTAAGGGCGGAACCAATCGCTCGGCCACGGTGTCATGATTATTTCTTACATTCGACTGCGCCAAGACTTATAGGAATTACGATACATGCAACTTGGCACAAGTTATGTGTGTACAAACTGTTGTACCTACGATGTAAAATGATGTTGGAACGGAGTGTAGATAGGTGCTGTCGGACGCTGTGAAGGTCTTGGGAGTTTGAAATCTTTTGCTACGTGATCATAAAGGTTGCAGTGAAGTCAAGTGTTAGGTGCCGCTTTATAGGTAGATGGGTCGAATTTTTTTTAAATACTTTTTGAATTAAGCAGCCATTTGTCTGATGTTAAGCATCACGCCATCCCATCTCCTAATTTTGAAACAAAAAGCCTGAGCGGCACTACAGTGCAGTAACCACTGACTACTTTGACTACTTTGTTCATCAAAGCGGAAAACAATAATGCTTGCACATTACTGATTGGCGGCAGACGAGCAAAGCAGTGCAGCAAGACTTATTGAATCATGGAGAACTCTGCCCACCGAAGCGAATCGCAGAATTAGGAATGAAGCATGCCATGCCCTGAAGCACGACGTCAGGGATGGAATCTGCACACTTGTCAGGGTCTTCCAAAAAGAAACCCTCCAGGGGTAGGAGGAGTAGAACTCCCACAGCCCATCCCAGTCTGCTGCGCGATAGTACCACGTTCTACGACTACCAAGAAGGACAGTACGGTAGTTACGCACGATTGCTGCCTTGGATCGCACCGAGCAGTGGTCAGAAGAGCCCAAAGGTGCCTCAACAGAGACTTGCTAGTGATCAGGATGAGAGGTCAGCATCACATCTAATAAAGCGGGAGTATGGTTTTCGATATCAAGAATCCTGGTAGGTTTAGTAACTGTGAGAGACCATAGGCTAAGGCAAAGTCATGAGCAGTACGACTGGCATGATTCTTAACTTTGGAGCCCAAACAGTATGATGAGCGTTGAAATCACTAAGAACCACGAACTCTGCAGCTGTGTACTGCTCATTGACCACATCTGCTCCTCTACAGATATGCTCGAACCAGTTTGATGGTTCCGAATCACCGCTATGAGATCCTGTAGAGGCAATGGTCTTTATTCTTTTTTTTTTTTTTTTTTACCAGTATAGTCAATACGCACCCACAAAGTCGACAGGCCTGGTCCTTCAAGATCTTCGATGACAACAAACATCCTCCCGGATATAAAGACACACCGGCTCGGCGCATGAAAGCGTGCTCGAGGGTGTACCCATGATACAGAAGGTATGCTGGGTACGCTTCCAACTGGTATTGCGGGCTAGAACATTTGGATTATCTATACTGCCTACTTTGGCTTGTAGATTATCCAACTGTTTTTGTAGCTAGGTCAGATGTAGTTTATTTATGTATTAGCTTGTTAATAAAGGCTAATATACCGTTGAAAAAAAAAAGATTTTTTAATTTACAACCTAGATTTAGGTAAGTGCATTATTCGTACAATTTTTTTTGAAGTTCGTACCATGTCACTAGGAAGTTAGACACGAAAGATTTTCGTGCTAAAGCTTATCCGACATGGTTTACTACAGTACCTACCATTTTTTCTCGCATCGATATTTATATTAGGTATAAGTAGGATAGTGTATGGTATGCATGCTGGCATTTTGGTCCGTTTTTTTCTGTACATACATATCAAGTTGGTAGGTTACACGCGGTCCGTGACTCACGCGCAGCAGGGGTCCTAATTGACCCCGGGTCCTGGTCGACTTTAAACGTGTTGCACATATTTATAATATAGGTATTCTAATATTTTTTAGTTCTTTTAAAACTAGGTGAGTACCGCGACTTCGTTCATTGAGAAAATCCTTCAGATTTGTTTTTCTACATGTAGATAAAGGAAGGTCAAAGACATATTCATGTTTTTTTTACTAGTCGTACTAATTACAAGAATTCTGCCATAAAGTTCCAAATTAAAACGTAGTATTAAAATCTAACAACAAAGCATTGGAACAAAAGCTCGTGTACAAATGCAATAAATTATAGAATGTCCCAAGAACAACCCGACTGCGTAATACTCCTACCATTGCTGCAAAACCATACTACTTTACAACACTACTAAAACCCAGCAATGGATAGTAAAAATAATGTAATTGTGATACCATCGCTGCGCCGAAATCAAACTGTTTTACGATAGCCAGCGATGAATGGTAAAGAGTGTGTGAATGTGGTTTGCAAGAGGTCGTGGTCACAGATCATAGAAACAAGGAGATGTGGTAAGGCGTACGTAGCGGGTGCAAACTCATCAAGCCCAAAAAAGGCCAGATACATTTAATCGAATTGACTTTGCAGGACGGCTTTGTTGTCCCATTTTTTTGCCTGTGGACTATTAATAAGTTTATTTGTGTGGCTGTAAGGAATAAAAAATGAGTAGATGTGCCGTAGGTACTTACAGATTTTGCGTTTAACGGAATGGTAAAAAAAAATTTAATGAAAAACGGAGACGTATTTCGAACGCGAACGGGCATATCTCCCTTGTTTGTCTGATCTGAGGTCGTGGTAGTGATGTGTCGTCGACCGGGGCCTTGACCTAGGCAGTGAAAGTATGATACAGAGATGTTAAATCGTATAAGATAGCACGCTTGGGCTCGATTGCTTTCGTTCGTATGTGAAACTAGCTGCTGCCCCGCGGTTTCACCCGCGTGGAGATTTTGGATTACATGGTTTTTATTTTTTTGCGCGGAACCCTAATAATTTTTCTAAAATTAAAGTAGCCTATGTTACTCCTTGTAACATCAGCTATCTGCCAGTGAAAGTCCCGTCAAAATCGGACGAGCCGTTTCGGAGATTACCCGGAACAAACAGACAGACAGACAGACAAAAATTTTAAAAATGGTTGTTTTGTTATAGGTACCGTATATACTTTCATATGCATTTAGTAAAAAGCTGTTATTTTGATATTACAAACAGACACTTCAATTTTATTTATCTGTATGGATGGATGACGTACTTATTTTAATGTAACACGCTTTTACATGCTTTTAATTTATTATCTTTTAAAACGGAGTGTGACGATGCGGTCGAAGTTGAAGCACGCTTACCTAGATCATGCCTAATCCCTCGCGTCCAAAAGCAGGTTATAAAGATCAGGAAATACGGAGTCGGACAAAAAGTCCCACTACTAAGTGGTACACCAAATGTGTAGGTAGAACACAGACCAGTAAACCTAGACGCCGTCTAATCCAAGTTTTGCTTGAGAACGCAATTGTAAAACGTTGTCCGGGGAAGACTGCGTGTTGTGATTGGTCAGTTTAAAATTCATATAGCAGACGAGGAAAGACGGCGTGTTGTGATTGGTTTACCGAATTTGCGATACGAAGTGATAATCCATAACGTTGGCTTTTGCGGGGTGTCTGGCTAAGCGGACTGTACCGGAGGCAGAAAACAAAATCTTTGTACGTAAAGGAATCTAGCTTCGCCGTTTATCTGGTTTCTTTATGCCTTTTTGGCTAACAAGCAGACGGCCCGCCTGATGGTAAGCAGCTACCGTCGCCTATGGATATCTGCAACACTCGGGGTATTACTGATACGTTGCCGACCTAAGACTATGTTCACCCTTCTTTTGAAGAGCCTCATGTTGTATATAGCTTGTCGGAAAGACCGCATGCAGGTGAGAGCTCATTCCACAAATGGCATGTCCTCGGCAGAAAAATGTCCACGGTTATCTAATGATGGCAAGAGGAAAGGGGAAATATATTGTTTAAGTCGATTAGACTAGCAAAACGAGTACCTTTTAGAACGAATTCCTACAAGGCTTAGTTGGTTGACTATCAATGGCGCTTAGTACTTTGGTTGCATTGACCGAAAACTCAAGTTCACTTTGGGATCCAAACCCTTAGTCTACACCTCAGTGGGCGACCTGCCTCTGATCCATTATTGCTTCAAAGTGGTGAAGTGAAAGAAGTGAGTAGGAATAAAGTGAAGTGACGAACATTCTCTAGTCTCTACTGACTTAAAATTGAACTTGGCATGGTGGTAGACGTTGGATGCAAGAGGCGAGTAGTCGGTCCAAGTGGCGTTCTATGGGGGAGGCCTATGTTCAGCAGTGGACGCGCGTCTTCCGGCTGATGATGATGATGGTGGTAGACGTAATTTTTTAAAAGTTGGTTGGTAAAAAAAAGAATAGATAGTTTTTTGTTTTTAATTATATTTCCTTACCTACAAAAATCAACAATTACACAATAGTCAACAACAATTGCAAATAACAGCAACAACAGACAAAACATTATTGATCACACAATAAATTATCACAATTAACCAACTGTAGTCATAGCTGATAGAAGTACATCTCCATCAGATCTACATTAGTCTAATATTTGTATTTTTATTTACATAGGGCAACCCTGGTCACTAAATTAAATGCGAAGAGCTCACAGAGCGAGCTATGTTTCGCTTCGAAATTCGAATTTTGGTTCTTAGTGCTTGCCTCCCTTGTGGTGGTAGATGTGTTTGTAGACTGGCACGTGCACGGGGTAAGGCTTGGGGATTGGGACCTCAACCTTCTTCACGACCTCAACGGGGTAAGGCTTCTCGACCTCATACGGGACGGGTTTCTCAACAGTGTACGGTACAGGCTTCTCAATAATATGCGGAACAACCTGCAACAAAAAAAAAGTTAAAAATCGAACGTCAGATTAATTTGACGCAATCTGTCACAAATGTGCGGGAACGCGTTTGTTTTTTTAGCGCACGCTTCGCTGCCTGTCACTTTTACTTTCGATGTGGCCAGTTGCATTACATAATGATAATTGGTGCAGTAGCATGGATGGGGCGCGCCGCGCTACTATTATGTCACACATAGCACTTAAAAATACAATGGCATTGATTACCAGAGATCACTCGCGATTGTTTCATTGTTAACATTAAAATACATAGTTTCCCTCGTAATTCATACCTCGCGACTACAAAATGAGTTAAAAGTTATGGTTAAAAAAATAAAGATAACTGAGAATTGTGTAGTAGCAAGAATCCATTAGTAATATGATTTATCTATCACCAGTAGGGCTAACATGCGCGCCACGACAAAATTTTGTCTACTGTTTTGTCTCGCTCTTTTTCTCGCGAACATGAGACAAATGCACGACATAAGCATCGAGAAAATTTTGTCACGGTGCGCATGTTAGCCTTACAGATCTATTCCTAGTTTCTTTGTCTAAATTACAATGTATATTTGGGAGTTTTTGCTTTTCAATGTTGCCATTGGTCAGGTTTTTATCGCCATGACATTATAAACATGACTTTGTGCTTGCATATTTTTTTTTCTGATTTTTGTTTATTGATTTAGTCACTAAGTGATTATGCCAGCCCCGATATGTACTATTATGAATTTATAATAATAAAGCTTGAAACAAGTTCTGCTACTATTTTTGTTTTTAAATAAGAAGCCACTGTAGAAACTAAATAACAATTTAAAACTTCAATTAGTCCAGTAGTTAAGTTGCTCTGTGCCACATATCGATTCCGGAAATATCGTCTGTTCCGATGTATTACATCTCCTTGTCTGATACTTAGATGATCGCCCCTTCACTTTTACATTTCTTGAACTGGTTATGCTTGATCAATTTATGCATGCAGTCCGATCATAAAATTTTGCAGAAGATCTTCGAATCATTTCGACACTAATAATTTGGAATCAATTGCATTGCTCTGGGTACTGTACTAGTATAAGATCAGTCAAACGAAATACTAAAAATTGTAAAAAACAGTATGTTTATAAAAGATGTCTCGCGCTGATCCCATATAAAATGGGAGAAGGGCAAGAAAGAGAGTGAGAGATAGTGGTGTCGATTCTTTTATTTTATACCTAAATCTAAGTTTCATTCTCGTAAGTAAGGTGTAAGTTTTAGAGCTGTCAAATATCTTTCTTTCATCCTTGATAAATGAGACGCCACTAAATTCATTGCCATTAACACTGGACACAAGCAAGTGGTTTAATTTGACAGGTCTAAAATATATTCCATCTCTTTCTTATGTTCGTAAGAAAGAGAGATTGAAACTAAAATTAGGTTTAGGTATGAAATGACAGAATCCCAGTGTCAAACGTAATTCTAAAGCTCTTTCAAAAGGTAATTGGAATAGAAGTCATATAAATCTGGGTTTATTATCAAGAGGTACTCCAAACGAATCTTATATTCCGGAGTGGCTTTAGACAACAGGAAAATATATACTAGTCTTAGCATGAGAAGGTGTGAAATAGTAAAATTTCTTTCAGATTGGGCTGCAGTCAACACTTGGGTTGCTGACAAATCTCGTGGTCACAATGGCGAACTTCAGGTAAGATCCATCGGTAATCCACGACTTCGCAAGGTTCCAGACTTTGTTAAATTGGTGATAATAGGAACCAGATTATAATGTTGATTTTCAGAACTTTACCGATACATCTAACGAGAGCAAAAAAAAGTTGTAATTAATTTTCATATGACTATTCTTTTCAACATGAGCGAGTGTAAGAGCGCGAACTTGTGCGACTTTCAATCCGACGCGACGCACCATAGTTCGAATCTCGACTCGACCGCACCAATGACTTATATCAAGTTATGTGCGGATTATTCACACTCGCTCTAAAACGGTGAAGGAAAACATCGTGAGGAAACCGGCATGTTCAAGGACCACAAAATTCGAGGACATGTGACATCCACCAAGCCGCACTGGGCCCGCGTGGTTGATTATGGCCCATACCTCTCTCTCTGAGAGAAGGCCGTTATCCCAGCAGTGACAGCGTAAGAGGCTGATAATGATTCTTTACACTATAGAAAATACCACTTTTTCCAATAAATGTACGTCGTGGTATGAGGTTTTTTGGAAAGAGGTTCTTACCTTGTATACAGGTACATGGATCGGCTGGTCTACCGTGACATGCACTGGGTAGGGGTGCGGTATCGGCACCTTCACATACTGCGGGACTGACACCGCCACGGGATGCGGGATTGGGACTCCTATCTTCTTCACCACGGTGACGTGGTACGGCTTCGTGTGTTCGGAGTGAGAGTGACCTTCGGGTTCCCAGTCTTCGGAGGGCCGCGCCGAGACGACTGCGGCCAGGAGGAGAACTGCTGCTGTTTTCTGGAATGATGATGATATTGTAGTGGCATCCTTAATATGTTGTCTATTAGCTACTTTGTGCTCCAACAACAGACCCGGAAAGTAATAATTAGAAATAATTATAGTTATCTGTGGATTAGGGTTGATGATAAAGTCAGGCAAATATAGTAAAATCTATAATAGCATTAGTGGAATTTAGCCAATCCCGTATTATTTGTGGACTGTTAACCATTTGACATTGTTTCTAAAGAGTAAAATTAATGGCACCCAAATTCTGAATTCCAATTGGAACCTTCAACTTGAAGTTTTATCACAGAAGAATGATATGAACATGATGACATAGCATCGACCTTCTTTCACGAATAGTATAATAATGGCACAATGATTTATGTAACTTAGATAATGACTACAAACCACACTAGGTTACATTTAACTTGCATTTGCAACCAGCAGTCGCAATCCTTTCACCACATCAAGTTGAAATATGAAGTAACATAATTATGACATAACATCAGCTTAATTATGTCGGAGATGCGCAGGCGTTTAACATTTTGCATAAAATTTGGATCCGACAGTAGGACCGTGTGAATTTTTTTAACACTTAATACCATAGATAACTTTTTGTTTTGCCAAAGTAAAGTTGCACATTCAGCCCATTGGGTCAGTTCTCCGAAGGTTTCAAAACTGTTTCCGATTATATCACTGCACTTCAAAAAAAGAACGTAAAAACTTACAAAAGCGATCATGTTGAACGGTTTAGAGGTGTCGTTGAATTCTTTGTGGTGACTGCTGCTGTCTGTGATCCCCACGACCGTTTTATACTTGGTGAAATGTGCTCTGCGCCTTTCCATTCAGTGATAGGGTCTCTGTACTAAGACCACCTCCACTTCACATCGTATACCCACTTTCAACACTTCTTTATCGTACATTACTACTTTTGAATCGGACGTGGAGATAATCTACTTTTGTAAAGTGTAATGGATGGTGTGCATTGAAGATTTCATATTTTGATAAGATGTCTTGGTGAGGTTCAATTGTACTATCGGCAGTTTAACAAGTTTGGTTTTGTTTTGGAAGCCGACATGTGCAGGATGTTTTTTTTAATTTTTGTCATAGTAATAATTGGCAATAGAAAGTAGATCAAGTATTTTTTTAAAGTTTTCACGATGTATGCACTGATTATATATGTAAATACAAAGAAGAGAGTAAAGTAGAGTGTTGCAAGAGACTTTAATCTAGTAGTTCCTGAAGTCAAATTTAGGACTCATAATATTTTTATTTTATTTAGCGTCTGCTTTTTTTAAATTAGTAACCCATTTTTGTATTCGAAAAAAAAAGGAAAGCTGACGAGTTTTTGCCCTTATTCTCCAACGGCTGTTGTGGAACGGGCACCACCAAAAATCCGTATTGATTACCAGGTGGCAGGACTAACTCTTCTGCGAGTGTCCGTCTGGGTGGCTACCACCTCTTTGCTCGCGTAGTCTGCCACCAAGCAGTAATGTGCAAGCATTATTGTGTTCCGGTTAGATGAGCAAAAAAGTCAGCCCAGTAGGGCTATTGAGACAATAGGTAACTATAAATGTTAATAAATGCTCATTGTTTTTTTCTAGCGTTTTATTCTTTTTTTTTTCGTTGTTGTTTATTTTCTTTTTCCATTTGTGACCCGCTGGCACTTATCTTTCTCGGCAAAGACCAGAGATAGATCAAAGAGGTACCTATAAATAGATAGATAAATAAAAATAAACTTATTTTAACTGACTAGTAGTACTACGGGCGGTCTTATCGCTTAAAGCGATTTCTTGCAGACTATAGATTGAAAAACAGCGCTGCGTGCACATGAAAATGTGCATTATGCAGCACATGCAGAATCTCCCATTGCCCTATATAATTTTTTAATGTAGTTTGTGAAGTATATTGTAGCAATAAATGATTTGATTTAATTTGATTTAATGTCTCATGGTAACGTGCGGAATGCAGTGCCGTGCAGGCCTTTGTCTTTCAAAGACTGATTGCTGAACATAGGCAGAACGCCACTTGGATCGGCTACTCGCCACTTGCATCTAGCAACTTATACTCTCTGACCTAGCAAGGATGAAAGTAAGTAAGCTCTGTTCGCGGCTAATTACATTAATAACTCCAATGTATTTATTGTATTACGTAACTTTTAAAGACATCCGCAAACTATTTCCCGGTACTAGTAAGTATTAAGATTACTTACTACCTTTTTCATTGCATTCTCTTTTACTTGGCGAACGCACTTTTTAATCAGGTATCTGTCTGGGCGCTCGGTAAATGTAGGCATTTAAAATTATGTAACTTCCCCGCGGAATATGGGTCGAGAGGCGCGCCCCGGCTCGGAAGCTGTCTGATCATAAATGTTGTAAAGACAACACTTGTTGAATAATGGTAGGACTGGTAGGTAATACACAGTTTTGGGTTCCGTAACTCATAAAAAAATCTTAGTTTCATACTAAAATTAAAACACAATGAGAGAGCAGAAGTGACACCGCGCATAGCATCAAAGGGAGTGTTCTGAATGATTGATGGTTATGCCTCAATCACAGACCATGCGCAAACCATGAAAAACCAGGATTACTGCCGCTTCTACGACCTCTGCAGTTTCACAACCACTGCGTGTTCAGTGCGGAAGCCGCGGTAAGTATGCGGTCGTGCGCAAGTGATGAATGTAGCGGAGCAGTTGTCGCTTTGAGCCCAGGCAGGGCTTCGAGGAAGGGGAAAAGGCAGCAGCGTCTAGCCATTCGCTGTTCTTTTTTGTTTCATGGTTTGACCTCAAGCCGCGAGTGAGCGTGTAATACCTTGTAATCTGCGCTTGTTGCTAAACCATGGTTATTTTGACAGCAAAATGCAAACATGCATTAGCGTCTAATACCATCCTGAAATTTCTTTGACGCAAGTGACGTAGACTCATGTGACCGTATAGCGCGCCAAGTAAGTACAAGTGTCACTTTTTCTCTTTCTCTGTTTTGTCACATAATATACAGAATGTTGAGTTATAAAGTACCAACCTACTTCTCATTGAAACACCCATGAAAAATGGCATAAGACCCCCTGCTTTATTATAAACAAAGGTAAGTAAAGAAAAAGGTTTGAAAAAAAATGAAGATTTTAGTAGAAAATTTTAGATTTTTATCTATAAATTATAGGTAGAGTCATAGAGTAGGTACTAATTATATTGGGTAGAGTTATAGAGTGCTTTAGATTTGCAGCCCATATCCAGCTACACGCTGAGGTTACTAAGGGGCACCTTAGACGCTCAAGCAAACGTACGTTTTCTTGAGCGTCTAAGGTGCCCCTATAATGGTTGCAAAGACAATAAATATATTGAAACTAGTTATTACTGTGAGCTCTGGGTACATAATCCGTAGGTGCTATTATGTACAAATGTGAAAAAGGTTTGTTGCTTTGTACTTCAGCCTGCATTCATGCAGCAACGGAGCAACGGAACGAAGTGATTTTTTGCATAAAGATGGTCTTACGTAGTATTCGTATTCTCTTTGAAATATGGTTTATGGACCGGAGAGAAATATAGCCGCGCACGCGCACGCGCCGCGCCGACAGCAGTTATTGGATATCTTGTAAATTATGTAGACTGTAGAGTATCCGAGCAAAACTTACTCTTACGTGTGTACAGCTTACATTACATGAAAATCTTTATCTATACAAATAAATAAAATTGATTTGTCAGTTTGTAATATCAAAATAACAGCTCTTTACTAAATACATATGAAAGTATATACGGTACCTATAAAAAACAACCATTTTAAAAATTTTTGTCTGTATGTCTGTCTGTTTGTTCCGGGTAATCTCCGAAACGGCTGGACCGATTTTGATGGGACTTTCACTGGCAGATAGCTGATGTTACATGGAGTAACTTAGGCTACTTTAATTTTAGTATTTTTAGTTTTATAATTTTAATTCTAATTTAATTTTTAGGTTTCGCGCAAAAAAATAAAAACCATGAAATCGAAAATCTCCACGCGGGTGAAACCGCGGGGCAGTAGCTAGTTTTAAAATATAAGAAAAAATGAATCAAAATTAAATAATCCAAAAATTCGCTTGCAAAAAAATGTTTCGGCAAAAACGACAATGACCTAAAATTATAATCCAAATGAATAGATAGCTCCTTCACCGCGTACATTCCATAAATGAGTTAAACGGGCAATAACTACAAAAAATTTACGACGCTAGTAACCGGAGCGGCGCGAGCGCGGTGCAGCGGTGGCGGCGTGGCTGGTACTCTCTCCACTTGCCACCAGTGTTGCCAGGTATCGCATATGAAAATACCTCAGTTGATTTACCTTTTTAATAATCTATACTACCTATTAATAAATGCGAAGTGTATTTTTTTGTCAACACACGCAGCAACGGAGCAACGGATAAACGTGAGTTTTGTACAAAGATATACTTTTTTTATACTGTTTGTTAACGAGACGAGCTGGTCGTTTGGCTGATGGTAAGCATTTGATCCTTAAAATTCTTTCACTAATAGGAAGCTACATTATCCCCGAATGCTATAAGCTTATTTTATTCCATGATTCCATGCGTTTGAAGCCGCGGGCAGGCGCTAGTAATAAAATGGGAAGTGATTTAATTTGTCGGTAAGAGATGCAGTCCCGTGAAGGAAACATAAAGCAAGCCCTAGCATGGTAGTAGAGCATTTTTGACGGTCGCAAGGATGTCTCCCAATATCTTGTTTTTAGTATAAACAATTCAAGTGATCTAAGCTTATAATAAAATTTAATTAAAAATTTAAAAGCGCCTCTATCTCTTATGGAATGACGACAATTCGTACAATAAGAGTAACATGTTTTTTTTGCATTTTACATGGGCCGTCAAGGTTAAGGACACCGTCATAGCTCGATCCTCAACACTACACTAAGTAAAATAAGTATTTACACTGATGTGCAAATAAGTATGGGAACAGGTTTCACAGGAACGACTTGTAGTCTGGCAACACTGTCCGCGCACACTGACGTAATGAAATGCATCGCAAAAAACATGCGTCCGAGTGTGGCTGTGCCCTAAGTGAAACGATAGTAGCGTTTTTTATTGCGCTAGTTGCTTTAAGCAATAAGTTCCTTGTGTGTACTAGGATTTTCTATTTTAAGCAAGGAGGATTATCACAGTGGTTTTATGCATCACAGTCGGTAGACATCACGTTGCATAAAAAGATAAAATTTAAAAATTTAAAAGCCCGCAACTAAAAGAGACGAATAACATCTACAACCGGCTGAACAGATTATTTTAATAGCTAAGAATACTCTTGATTCACCTTACAAATAAAAAAACTTAATCAAAATCGGTTCAGCGCATCATGCCTGCAGCAGACGTGGTGACTCTGCTTTGTAATAATTTAGGATATTTTGATAATAATAGAGGAATAAAAAAAATCTATTGATTCGTGTCGATATAGGACTCGTATATTACCTGTAAATTCACCTCCATAAAAATTGATTCCGTTTACGTATACGGTATACCTTGTATGATAAAGTTTGTCATTTCATTTCTTTCAAGAAATCCTATGAAAAAAAAATTTACTATTTACTGCTTACAAAACTAACTTTTTACTAAATTATTCATTGGTTTTATTATTTGATTTTTTAATTTTTTATTACTATTTGATAACGAGACTGGCCATTTGCCTGATGGTAAGCCCAATTGCAGTGCCACTCGGAATTTTCAAACACAAAGGCTTGCGCAGCGCTGCAGTGCGCTCGTTACCCTGAGACATTAAGCCCAGTAATTTCACTGTCTTATAAAATACATTTCTACGTGCCCATACTCTGGAACCCATGCTAGTTTCCTGTAATGTTGACTCTCCCTAACGCTTTTTCATAAGGAGTGCGGACCACTGTGGTGCTCCTATGAAGAAGCGAACAAATCACTAGCAAAATTCACAGCTTACAGTAAATAAACTAGTCCTAATTGCAACATTTATAGTTCGATACATCAACTACTCTTCACAAACGAATATAGAACGTTAACAGCAGTAAAAAAAAAATTATATAAGTAAAGTTGTTTTTATGTTTGTATGGCACCATAGTCATGCCTTCGGAGTATTCTTTTTGGTTAATTTAACGATGTGATGTGGAAATTGCAAGTAATAATTTAATTAGAAAAAAAAGTGTGCGAGCCTACAGAGTATAAAATAAATAATACAAAAAAAAACATCGCTTTAATATTATGACTTGGGCCGCCGCCGGGCCCTCTCGATGTCGGCTCCGAGACTTGCGATCTTCCGGAGACTGTCTTCCGCGTGCTGCAACAACGCACTAGATAGCCAAGTAGCTATACGACTGCTGTGGCAGCGTGGTAGTGTTTCTCAACTGACTTTAAAAAACGAGGAAGTTCTCAATACGTATGTTTTCTTGTGTACGTATACGTATGTGTTACTCGACTTCTATAGACAAGATATAGTTAGTGGTAGGACTAACTCTTCTGCGAGTGTCCGTCTGGGTTGTTACCACCGCTTTGGTCGTGAATTCTGCCACCAAGCAGTAGTGTGCGAGCATTACTGTGTTCCGGTTTGATGAGCAGAGTAGCCAGTGAAATTACTAGGCTTATGAGACTTAATGCCTAATGTCTCAGGGTAACGAGCGCACTGCAGTGCCGCGCAGGCCTTTGTGTTTCAAAGTTCTGAGTGGCACTGCAATTGTTCTGGGCCGGCGTTATGCTTACCATCAGGCAAACGACACTAACTAAACATTTTTAGCTAAGTACTTATTCTTTTAACGTCATCAGACTTATTTCCATTTGTAGTCCTAAGTCCATTAACCTTTGTGTTTTGCAATTGTTAGTCTTGAGTTATTTACACACATTATTCCAACCAGCTAACAAGTCTTCCGAACACTTTGAAATAGTATTTTAATTAGAGATACGGACTGTGAAAAATGTCGAAATACCACGAATTGTAAATAATTAAATTGTAGCCTGCCACTGATAGTATCTTCGCTAATGTCATATAGGTGCCTTCAATTAGTGAGGGACTCATAGGCAGCTGCAATTCTCCCTACTAGGTGGATATCTAGGTGAGTAATTTCATATTAATTCTAGAATAGAATAGATCAGAATAGTACTTTATTAGATAACTGCAAGGGTGAGTGTGAACGAGCGGGAACTTGTGCTACTTTCAATCCGACGCATCCAAGTTCGAATCTCGACTCGGCCCGCACCAATGACTTATATCAAGGTATGTACGGATTATTCACACTCGCTCTCAAACGGTGAAGGAAAACATCGCGAGGAAACCCGCATGTTCTAATTCCACGGCGCTTACGCGTTGTTCATGGAGGGATTGGGATAGTTGCGGTCCATGGACCGCGGAGTCTGGCACAAAATATGCCTTTTCTTTCGACTCTATTATCTCTGTGACTACAACTTCAATGTAAGGTTAAAGTAATACTGCTCTAAGAGATGGTGGTAGGCCCCTGGTCTTACAGGTGGAGTGCTTTTATCTGCTTCTACCATCCTCCACGTGCTTCACCTCATACGACAGGGCATCCACCAATTCTTTGACGAGTTTCTTGCCCTTCTTCTTGCTCGGCCTATATCAATTTGGAACGGCACGGTGGGTTTCTGGAAGGTTCGTTGACTTTGAGCACGGATTGGGTCTGTTGGTGTCTTTGTCATTTATTATGTTCTGATAAAGACAGCATTAGTTTTAGTCTGTGATTCGGGTAGATGAATGTTGCAGAGGCCCGCTGTTAGAGTCATTTTAACTTTCATAAGTGCTCCTTTGGGGCCTATTTGAATAAAGACTTTTGAATTTGAATTTGAATTTGACCTGGTGAATTCTGTTCTATTATAGTCTTTTCCCGGTCTCCCACGTCCCTTTGCTACCTTCTATGATGATCTTCATGGACTCGTCGTATCGTATGCGATAGCCAAACATCTTTCCTCTTCCATAAAAAAGTAACAAAAAAAAAAGAACAGCCGCTGTCAGAGCACCAACACATTCAGCCTGACCAACATTAGCATGTAACCTGTCACTGATAGGATCTGCGCTACATTTCACACATTAGTTTACATCAATATGTAGATCCGTCGCGTCTCTAATTAGTAGCGTCCCATTACAACGGCGTGTCGCGTGTTTGGAATCACCATCTATGCAGCGGCGTATTTACCCTAGGGCCAAAAGGGCCATGGCCCGGGGCGGCAGGCTGCGAGGGGCGGCGCAAGCAGAAGAAATTTAAAAAAGGCTCTTATTAATAAACAATTGAATACTTAGTTAAACTCTGTTTTGTTTCTTTCGATTCAGTTTAAATGGTCAAAGAGCGACAAAGAAAAAAGTATGTTCAACTGAACCCCCGTTTAACATTGTTTCTTAATAAGAGCCTAAATCTCGTAAGGTGGTCGTGGGTGTAAGTTTGATAGACACCAAGACGCGGGGCTATCGTATATAGTGACAAGCGCGACGGCAGGGCGGTGGGGCCTGCAGGCCCGGGGCGCTGTATCCTAAAATACGCCACTGCATCTATGGAATTGTTTATGGTCTAATCCTGGTAAATGACTAGCCATGTGGTGGAGTAAGGTGTAGCACGTCAGGGTTACAGGTTAGAATTTCGTGACGGAACAAATATATGAGCGGTAATAAAATAAGTGTAGGTATCTGTTCCAGAGCGAGTGTGGCCGAGCGGGAACTTGTGCGACTTTCAATGCGACGCACCATAGTTCGAATCTCGAGTCGGCCCGCACCAATGACTTATATCAAGTTATGTGCGGATTATTCGCACTCGCTATAAAACGGTGAAGAAAAACATCGTGAGGAAACCGACATGTTCAAGAACCACAAAATGTCACATGTCCTCGAAACATGTGACATCCACCATGCCGCACCGGGCCCGCGTGGTATATTATGGCCCATACCCCTCTATCTGAGAGAAGGCCGGTATCCCAGCAGTGGGAGCATAAGAGGCTGATAATGATCTGTTCCGGTGTTGAGAGATGATTTGATTAGATCGGGATCAATTTATTAAAGAAAATTAGAGTGGTGTCGATTCTGTCGATTCATACCTAAACCTATTTTTAGTGTCGTTCTCTCTCTTTCCAATATATAACGTGAAAAAAAGATGGAAGATGTTTGAGAGATCTAAATTTAGTTTTAGAGCTGTCAAATCTACCAAACATAACAAATTAGACGCCACTAAATTCATGCCCGTTAAGTTTAGACATAAGGAAATGGATTACTTTGACAGGTCTAAAATATATTCCATCTCTTTCTAATGTTTTCCTTTGGAAAGAGAGATTGAAAGTAAAATTAGGTTTAGGTATGAGACGCCAGAATCGACACCAATGTGGACTTTAAGAGATATAAAACTTACCAAAACTTAATTTAATAATTCCATGCATTATTCTGGGATACAAAAAAGTAGCCTATGTTACTCTCCGTATCCTTAAACTAGTATATCTATAAAAAAATCACGTTGCTCCGTTGCTGCGTGAAAGAAGGACAAACCAACAAACCTACAAACACACTATCGCAAGTATTATAGTACGGATAAATTAAGTCACTTTAAATTTGATTTTATGTTATAGTCCAAACGAGAACCTAATTAGAAAAAAAAAAAATTCAAACAGTTTTGTTCTTTTGAGCATTCCACTCCAGCTCCCATGCTGCTAGCGTGAAGAGCACATGTGGTGCCACCTATGGTGAGATTTCGGCGTGAGGCCACCAATAAATCAATTCAAACGCCTGTTTTGACAGATGCATGACACCGTCCAAGAGATGCTGTGCTCATGTGTGGTCTGAAGACGAGATTAAATATTTCGAACTTAGATATAAAAAAATGAATATGTCTGTCTGTGCCTAATATCATCTTGTATGAAACTACTGAATTAATTTTTTTTGGCATTTTATGCCATAGAATCTAAGGAAAATCGTAGTCCTAAGCCAATAGGCAGGTACCATATTATTGGCATATACAAGACACTGAATGTACTCGTATCTACCTCACGCATTAAGTATCTAAGTATAATTTGAATTACCAAACAAAGAGTGCGAGCCCTGGAGCTTGCAGAGCAAAATAGATTAAATAAAATAAAAAAATTCAAATTCAAAATTCAAATTCAAATTCATTTATTGACACAGTTTAAATTATACATAGTAACAGCAATATTTTAGACAAATATTATAAGAAACAAAATATGTACCTAAATAATACTTAGTTGCTGAGCCTCAGATGCCTAAGCTAGGCGTATACCTGTGTTATAGGCATCTGCGCTTCCACCATACTATTTTAGACAAATAAGTTTTACCTATTTCGTTTATTTGCATTAATTTAATGTAGGTATGTACTCTTTGCAATTAATTATTTCAAAAGTAAAAAAAGTACCTTAATTTAAATAAAATAATACAGGAAGTTTTTATCACGTTAATTTTCATCACTTACACATTGTATACTTTGATTTGCATGCTACCTAGACAACTGACTATAGAAAGAAACAAATCTTTAAATGTATCCTGTCAGTTTTATTGATTCATAAGTTCAACATCCAAGCCAATCGATCAATTCCGAGCGCCTACGACTATTTCAACAGATTGACAAGTGACATTGACGCCTGTCAAATTTCCCGCCGCAATGCCAATCCGTCTTTCGTCCACGTTGCAGTAATAATTTAACATTTTTTAGGCTCGCGCTTGGCAACTAACTTACTTTTGTTAATAAGTGAATATGTGGTTGAATGTAACTCCTAAAGCGATTTACTCGATAACGACCGGTTCTGTGTCACCGCTATTTTGACTACCCTAGAGCTGACTATAGTAGGTGCTAATCCTATTTTGTCATCACAACGACAAATGGTATAGCGGTCAAACGCAAGCCCATTTTTTATAAAAAAAGTCTAATGTCAGGTTTAAGTTAAGGTTAGCATACCAACTATACAAACTAAAAAAAAATATGAACAGAAACTCTGTCAACTTTGGACTAGCTACTGCCTACAGGCACTAATAAATCGCACTGCATTCACGAAGATAAAAAACGAACATCCGATGACGACGATTTGCTCAAGAAAATCAGAAACGAAATAATTTACAATTTTATAAACTGCCCGCGGTTTCACCCGCGCGAAGATATTAAATTTCATGGTTTTAATTTTTTTGCGCGGAACCCTAATTGGGATGTTGACTGATTTTGGGAAAGTGTTTAAAACGATGCGTATGGGCCTAATATAACCCAAAATATTTAAATTTACTTTTTAAAACAACTAATATTTTAATTATCATGTATTTAAAATGCCATTTTAAATTTTGCTCCAAAACGGCAGTGACGTCACGTGTTCAATTACCACAGAGTAATTTTCTATAACACTGTAAAGTGACAAGCAAAGAGAATATAACCACTACTACCTAGTCTGTGCTACGTTTAGTGACAAGTTCATTCGATGCTTTCTGTGTATGTATTGTTATGTATTAAAATATGAGTTCTAAGTTTTTTGAGCTTATTGATTTATATATATGCTTTGGTTAATTAATACACTTTGGATCTTAGAATCTACGATTACTGTTATATGTTCATTGTTGGTTATAGAAATAATGATTTTTGGTATAATAAGAAGGTACTTACACGGAGGTCTTCACATTTCTAAATTCAGCAGAGCAGAAATTATCGTTTGTCGAGAAGAAATTGGCCACCGTAAACAATCAATTCTCGGCAAATTGGAATTATTTGCCTTTATGAAGCCACTTTCCATCATGGGAGAATATTCAAGAGTCGAAATAAATTTAGAAAAATAGGCGCGGAATTCACAGCACAGATAAATAATCACAGAAATCACTCTAAAATACTAAGCAGTTAAGCGCAACGAGCTACCTATATACTCATTGGAGTTTTGGCGGGAATGCGAAAATGTGCTGTTGTTGATTTTGTGTTATTTACTAAAACCTTTGTTTTATAGAGTGTTAATGTGTAATAATAGTGGATTATTAACCATTAAGTGTTCGTAAACTTGCATGAGTGAAAGGCAAATAGTACAAAGACGAAAAACGTGTATTTTCGTATTCTATCCAAAACTCCATAGAAGCTTCAGTAAGCTATCCACCAATTTACTGAAGCGTCACTTCGACTCGACCGCGCCTAGACTAAACTTTAACGTGACTTTGACGACTTTCATGCATCAAAACTAGAGATTTATTATATTATATTATTACTTATATAACTTGACACTAGTTAAATGCGCAAATCACGTGGAGCCAAAAACAAAACAAAAAATATATATAATTATATATACCCATTCCGATTGAAACCGTGACGTCACGGGCGTTTTAGGTCACGTGACTTCGGATTGATGTGATTACATTTTGATTATTTAATTTAAATTAAATTCCTTAAAAATAAACAAAAATATTGTGTTTAATAGGATTTCTGTCACAAAAACTACCGTTTCGCGGCAAAATTATATTTTTATTTGAATACAGTCAACAACCCAATTCTTTTTCTAAAACATAAGTAGCCTAAGTTATTCCTCGTAACATCAGCTATCTGCCAGTGAAAGTCCCGTCAAAATAGGTCCAGCCATTTCGGAGATTACCCGGAACAAACAGACAGACAGACAAAAATTTTAAAAATGATGATTGTTTTGTGACATGTACCGTATATAGGTACTTTCATATGCATTAAGTAAAAAGCTGTTATTTTGATGTTACAAACAGACACTTCAATTTTATTTATTTGTTTAGATAGATAAAATCGATTAATGGCCGATCTTTCAATAGTCAGATAAACGTCCTGTTAGATAATTCCCTGAATCATCTAAGTCTGTGGTGAAGACAGTCGTAAATAAATTTTATGCCATTCTAAAGAAATAAACCTTAGTTAGGCTAACCAGTCCATTAATTTCGAAATGAAAAGCTCGAAAAACACAATAAAAACAAGAAAATTTATTGATTCAATAGCAATCAGCGTGAAAGATCGGCCCTTAACTTCATAATTCAGAGATTAAATTATAGTTGGATATTGACAGGTAGGTACCTACTTAATTTAATTAATTTTAGGTAAATAATTCATTAGTTTTTAATAAGACTGTGATAAATTAATGTTGCACACCTCCAATAAAGTATCTACATTTTATAAAACCAATTATTTATTACCGTTATCACTCAACCTTGCAATTAATTATCACCAAGTGGTAGGACTAACTCTTCTGCAAGAGTCGGTCTGGGTTGTTACCACCGCTATGCTCGTGTAGTCTGCCGCCAAGCAGTAGTGTGCAAGCATTACTGTGTTCCGGTTTGATGAGCAATAAGTGGTCAGTGTAATTACTCGGCTTATGAGACCTAACAGGTACCTAACAATGTCTTAATGTAACGACCGCAATGCAGTGCCGCGCAGGCTTTTGTGTTTCAAAATTGTAAGTGGTAGCAATTGTTATGGGCCGGCGTAATGCTTACCACCAGACAAAGGACCAGCTCGTCTCGTTACCAAATAACATTAAAAAAAAACAAATAGGTACATATGTGAAAGATCTTATAGCCTACTTTTGCCAAATCAAATTAAAAAGGAACTTTATTTTTTTTTAATTTATTTTAGTCAAATGCCCTATTTTAATTCCAAATTAAATAGGTTTTATCTACACAGTACCTATTACCTATAGATGTTGCCCGCGGTTTCACCGCATATTAAATTACATAGTTTTTATTTATTTGCGCGGAACCTTAATTCTTTTTCTAAAATAAATGTAGCCTAAGTTATTCCTTGTAATATCAGCTATCTGCCAATGAAAGTCCCGTCAAAATCCGTCCAGCCGTTTCGGTGATTACCCGGAACAAACACACAGACAGACAGACAAAAAATTTAAAAATGGTTGTTTTTTTATATATACTTTCATATATATGCATTTGGTATAAAGCTGTTATTTTGATATTACAAACAGACACTTCAATTTTATTTATTTGTATAGATTACACCTACATAACACCTTATAATACCTATTTGATAGTGTACTCTATTCATTTAAACAATAATGTAATTTAATTATGTAAAGTAATTGTTTTAGGTATGTCGAGCTGTGTTACTATTTCGACATTTGTTACATGATTTAAAAATTAGGGAAACTAAAATTAGGTTTAAATATGAAACGACAGAATTAACACCATTATTTTATATCTTGTATTTAATTTTGTTTTATACCTAATCAAAACATAAAATTTTTGAGAAACTTTTTTCCGCTGAGTGTACTAATTTCCGCTAGTGATGGTCGAGTTAAATATAAATAGGTGACATTAAAATAAGCGGTGGCGACGAAAAGACAAGTATATCTACCTAGGACAGACTGTCCAATTAGGCAAGTCCGCAACTTCGACAAAGAGGTCGCTCGAAGAATCCAACTCGATCGGCTGGGCAGCGTTCGGGAAGCTTGGACATAATATATCTTTTCATCCACAATACCGCAGAGCCTGAAAACCAAGGCTTTCAGCCACAGCCAGTGTGTATTGCCAGTGATGACTTATGACACTCAGACTTGGTCTCTTACGGCCTTATTAGCAAGCTCAAAGTTGTGCAACGAGCTATGGAGAGGGCTATGCTCGGGGTTTCCCTGCGTGATAAAATCAGAAACGAGAAGATCCGCAGGAGAACGAAAGTCACCGACATAGCTCTCAAAGTTAGCAAGTTGAAATGGCAGTGGGCAGAGCACATCGCTCGCAGAACCGATAACCAATGGGGAAGAAAGGTTCTCGAGTGGCGACCACGAACCTGAAGACGTAGTGTAGGTACGCCGGCCCCCCACAATGCACGATGACCTTGTCAAAACCGCGGGGAACCGTTGTATGCAAGAGGCAAGTAGCCGATCCAAGTGGCGTTCTATGGGTGGCTTAATGTTCAGCAGAGGACGTCTTCCAGCTGATGATGTTGATGAAGAGGTCGCGACTCGACCACGCCACGTGGTCGAGTTTTTCGCGGTCGAGATGACTACCAACTCAACAAAACAAGTTGATAATTAATATAAGTACCTACTTACAGTACAAACAACGTATACATAAAGTAGGTACTATAAGTATTTACTTCAAAACAATTGCAAGAGAAAATGAGTAGCAAATAGCGTCTCTATTAAATAATAATAATAATAATTTATTTATCAGACAACATGGTCCATGTGTTAGTAACAGAAAAGCAATCTTAAAACTATGTTAGTAATCAGACGTACGCACAAGTGGTAAGCATTTATTTAACACATTATCTCATAAGGACTTTAAGGAAAGCCCTATTGAGCGGTGAGTCATACTTATGTGATATGACCTGTACCTAGTTAATTAAAGAAAACAGAAATTTTACTTGTGTTTAGCGTCATAAAGCAGCTAAACTATTCGCAATCAAAAGCACAATTAAAACGAAATTAAGTCGACCACATCAACGTCATTACAAAAAATCATAAATTACGCGCTGCAATTAAATTTCAAAAATGGAAAATGGTGTTTGAACATGGCACTGAGGCACGTGATCGCTTTTCCCGCGCCCCGCCGCGCCCTTCGCATTTCCCGCAGCCTTCGGCTTTCCCGCGCTCCTCGATACGTCACGCGCCACGCTGGGCGGTGGGGCCTACATGCCCGCCAATCAACAAATCCGCCATGTTGTTAACGGGGCGGAGCCGTCAGTCCCACGTCATTCCATCTCGTTCAAAATTCCAGTTTTCCCACTCGCACGCACAACGCTCTCATTGGCGGGAGCGCAATTAAGCGCGGGAATTCGAATTCTATTTTCGAAGGAAATGTTTTTTTCAGCTGGGTTTACGGCCTGTACTGCCGGCGGTCTAGCGACACCTGTCGGCGTGTTAGGTTTTTTGAGTCGCTGTGTAATGGCGTCAGTTATAGTTGGCACATAACGTAAATATGTGTGATATTTATGGGGTTATTTTGTTGATGGCGGATGGATTTATTGTGGTATGAGTTAGGCGATAAATCGGTGATGCTTTGCGTCGCAGGTGGGCGGCGACGGTGGCGAGTGGCGAGAGCCGCGGGCGATGACCAGTTGATGCAAGAAATAGAGCAAAAGAAACGGACGTGGTCCATACCGTTTCCTTACTAGCATTTCATATCCATAATGGACTATTAGGAAGAATTGAGTGACGAAGGAGATGTAATCCTATATAAATGTCAGTTTGTGTGTTACTTGTGGTAGTACTTAAATTATATTTAATATTACCTATATTAATAATAACAGTTAGCGATTTGGTAATAACTACTGAACAGATTTTGATGAAATTTTGCAGTAATATAGCTTACCTATTTATATACCTACATCAGAATAAAACATAGGCTACAATTTATAAACCTTATAATATATAAGTAGGGCGATGCCACTGGTGGAAGCTAGTATAGGTATATAAACGGACGAAGCGAAAGAAGTCAATAGGTAAACAATACAAACTGACTGAAAATTTCGTGGCCTGGCTTCCCTCGGCACTCCGTCCAGCGCTGCAGCGCTGGCCTTAGCGCTTTATCAGGAATCAGAGTCTGCACTCTGAATTCTGAACTGTCTGTAGAGAGATTGTCTTTCAGCGCCCTTGGTCGACACTTTGAACTTTGAGAGTGCAATTACTGGGCTTATAGGTAAGACTCAAGGTAACAAGTGCACTGAAGTGCAGTTCAAAGTTCTGAGTGGCACTGCATTTGTTATGCTTATCATCAGGCAAACGACCGGCTCGTCTCGTTACACAATGCCATAAATTCAATTCAATTCAATATGCATTTATTCAAGTAGGTACATACAAAGTACACTTTTGAACGTCAATTACAATAAGATAAAATATCCAATATTAACAATAAATATAAGTGGAATTACGTAGTCATATAAACTTTACTTTTTTATTTTTTATTTTTTTTTTATTTTATTAGGTAACGAGACGAGCTGGTCGTTTGCCTGATGGTACTTGCTCGAAACCAAATTCATCAACATTTTGCCATGCACCTTTGTCGCTAATAAATTCTTGAATAGAATAGTAGGCCTTTCCAAGCAGCATACGTTTCACAGTGGTTTTAAAAAGTGACTCCCGCATCTGTGTTAATCATTCGGGTAGGTAAGTAGTAAAAAACCCTAATAAGTAGGTATCTACTTACAATAGTACCTAATAAAATAATACTTACCTACAGAATTTTTCACAATTCCGTTTCTAATCTAAATACGAAATGTAAATGAACCTAAAGTACTAAAGGACTTTTTTCACTCACCAATCTGCCGCCCCATAGGTACTTATAATATTTTTTATGAGTTGTTTCTTGTCTAATTTTATATTGGCTGTCATAATTTTATGTCTCTCCCCGTTCAAGTATCTACTGTGTACCTACATTCGTCTGTTTGGACAGCGGTCGCCCCGACAGGTGGGTGACATGTCGCTACCTAGTGTAAACCACGGCTAATACCGCGTAATTGAACCTCGAGTGGACTCACCCATATAGAGGATGTCCGAAACTTTGATAAACAAAGAGTTATGTTTGCAGAGCGAGTGTGGCCGAACGGGTACTTGTGCGACTTTCAATCCGACGCACCATAGATCGAATCTCGACTCGGCCGCACCAATGACTTATATCAAGTTACGTGGATTATTCACACTCACTCTAAAACGGTGAAGGAAAACATCGTGAGGAAACCCGCATTTTCAAGAACCAAAAAAATCGAGGACATGTGAATCCACCAGGGCCCGCGTGGTGGATTTTGGATATCCCAGCAGTGGGAGCGTAAGAGGCTGATAATGACACTGCTTTTGTAAATTTATTATTATTATATTATTACCTATTTAGATACCTATTTAGTAAATTAATAATTTTCCAGTGCAATAAGTACGCCGCGACCAATAACTTATATTAATATGCCTAAAGTTATAGATATGAATACTAAATAGATTTCATAGAAATCAGTATAATATCGATGGAAAAGTGAATAATTCATATCTAATAACATCAGCTTATTTATTCTCAAAGCATTCTATAATTATCTACTGATTAAGTTCCATTTTTTCTTCCCATTCACAACAACATAATTTCCTACTAATATTGCGAAAGTTTATTTGTAGGTTTGTCCTTTTTTGAAATAGCAACAGAGCTATGGATCGACAAGAGTTTTTTAACTGACTTCCAAAGAATGAGGAGGTTCTCAATTGGTCTTTGTCTGTTTTTTTTTAAATTTTGTTTTTATGTTTGTTACCTCAGAACTCCGTTATTTATAAACCGATTTGGAAAATTGTTTCTTTATTTCATCAAAATCAGTTTTTATAGCAAATTTGTATGTATATATTAAGGTATTTGGTTTATGGACCGGAGAGTATAGGTAGTAACTTCTCTTTATCCCAGAAAAACGGACGGTTCCAATAATTCTACGCAGGTAAAACCATGGGCCGTAGCTGGTATCTAGGTATATTATAAATGCGAAAGTGTTTTTATTGCTTTCTCCTTTCGTGATTTTTTGCATAGAGATAGTTAATGGGCCAAAGAGTACATAGACTATATTTTTTTAAATATTTAAAAACGAGCCAAGCCGGTCGTTTTTTTTATTCTATTTGGTAACGAGATTAGCCGTACGTTTGCCTGATGGTAATCATAACGCCGGCCCATAACAATTGCAGTGCCACCCAGAACTTTGAAACACAAAGACCTGGTGCGGCACTGCAGTGCGCTCGTTACCCTGAGACATTAGGTATTAAGTCTCATAAGCCCAGTAATTTCACTGGATACATTGCTCTTCAAAAATAGACTACTTTTAAAAAAATACACGGTTCCCGTGGGAAAAACCACCGGCAGCAGCAAGTTCCAAATAGATTTTAACCAAGTCATAAAGTGTCCAAAATACGACCTGTACCAATAAGGCCTTGTCAACAACATGTCCCATAACCTCGGTGGGAGCTAAATCAAGAAATTATTAATTTTTAATTATTATCCATACACGTTTACGATCAAAATGTCCAATAATAACTTTAAGAGTTCATAATGAGAGGTCCAATAAAAATGGTAGACGTGACGTTTTCGGAATTAAACCCATCTTTGTAATTACATGGCAATGATGTTATGAATTTAAAGTGATATCAGATGTGGGTAAAATACTGGCGTTGTGCAAGATTGCTTAAAATATTAAATATTAAAAAAAAAACATTAAAACAGTTTTTTTTCTTTTTCTTTTGAGGATTTGGCACCACGCGTCGTAAATAAATTCTTGCTTATTTTTTTTTAATTGGTTCTTACAGTCTAAGGTTTACAGCCAAGTACTTACATACAGTTATTTTACGATATCATAATAATATCAGATATTGGATAGATTAAAACTAGGTATACCTAGTCCGTGGGGTGACAGTTCAAAACTTTTTTGAAGGTAGGAATTACAGATGCTAAGGATAATAGTATTTCCGAATTTCTTTTCTAGTAACAATTTGTTTTTACTTTTTATCGATTTGACATGCGATTCTACTACTTATATAATACTTATAGTAGATACATCGAATGCTGAATATGCATTGGATAAAGAACCGTAATATTTATCAAAACTGTACCTGATTCACATCTCATGGAATCAATTAAAAATATTATGAGACGAGAAAAACATAACCTTGCTACATAAAATTAATGATAACTTTGAACTCATCCCGTGAAAGACTTGTAGTAGGTATTTATACATTTTCAAACAAATGAAACCGACTTTAACGCTCCATAATTCGTAATATGGTCTTAGCGTTCATCGAGAACTATAATAACTGTTTCATCAAAGCGATAAATCTCATTTAAAATACGCGGGAAATACCTGCGGGCGCGTTTCACGAAAGTGAAAATTGCGCGCGAAAAGTAGATGTCATCTTGATAGATTACCGCGCGAAGAGTTTGATGGCTGCGTTGCATTTTCACGCAGACACATATATAGCTTGAAATGTCGTAATTAACTGTCCTAGGACACAATACTAATAAATTTACGTGATGACTTGTATATTTTTATGAAAGGACAAATTGATCAATCTAGAATATTTAGTGATGGATTTATAAGGTGACTTCAATTTCAATTTTTAATTCAAAACCCGCTGTGGTTTAGCTACAATTATGAAACCGCAATCTCTATCACAAACAATTTATCTACCTTTTTATTTCTTTAGCTAAATCATGGCTTTTACTCGTCATTACATCTGAATTCGCTGCAATTTGCGGATGTCCAGCGGGCGTGCCCGGCGCTTGCTAATTCCAGTTTCGCGCGGTCGTGTACGGATGTGACGCTTGATTGACAGGTGAAAGGGCGCGAAATTAGCGACCAACGACCCCGAACTCGCTCGAACGTACCCGAAGACGTCTTGGGAAATAGTGTACTAATAATTATTTATATGTACAATTCAAAAGTGATTTATATATTAGAGTAAAATTTGCACATGCTGTGTGCGTTTGACGCAGTTGTGCAAATGTATCAGATCTGTTCGACCAAAGTGTTGAATTAGAGTACTCCATTAGGCGCCGTCGACAACATATGTTGCAGAGTGGTCATAGATAAGATAGAGCCGTATGTCATAATTTTTGTAGCTACCGTTTGGCATCGGCCAACAAACCGAGGATGCCGGGATTAGTCGGCAAACAACGTGCGTGATGTTGTTATTAAAGGCAAGATAAAGATGTGAAACAACAGACACGGCAAACGAGATTTGAGATAGCAGCGGCTTAGCATGCGTCGGAGCTTGTCTCCAGACATTATCTCTGTGTGCGCAGTGCGCTCGGATGCGCCCGCGTCGAGCGACGGAATTCGAAATTCGAATTGGAAAATAGAACTCAATGTTCAACTGGCCAGTTAGCTAAGTTACTTTATGTAAAAGAGTTTCGATTTCAAGTCGGAAAAATAAATTATGATTTTAACACGACGTTCAAACTATAAGTAAGTATTTTCGGAATGAGATATGGGAGAGAGTGACTCTCCAATTAATTAAGATACACGGCGGCGCGTCTACACGCCTCCAGGCAGGTAAAATAGTAATTTACATCGAATAAAGGTTCCAGACTCTAATTATTTCCAAAACTAGCTTATGTTCCATTTTTAAATAGCCTTTCACATTTAAGTCCGGATATGCATGTCAATATCTCTATTTTTTTTATAGGTCTTTTCAAATAACTTTATCATAAATACACACCCAAGTCAATTAAATTGATAAAAAGCGATCCGTCTTACAGGATGCCCGTGTCAAACACATTGTAATTATTAACATTTCTTATTGCTTATCAATATCTACCAACAGAAGGTACATTTGAAGATTGGTGGAACTTTTTGCCGTCCTATTACAAGAATGAGACTTTATCAAACTGTCAAGTTCTCTACATTATTTATGGAAATTAATGCAGAAATATTCATCCTACGCCACTCAGTTAAAATAAATTAATTTCCGCACAGATCGTTAAGATGACGTATGTGAACATTAAAATCATGAAAGTTGGCCGAACAATTAGTAATAAATGGTACGATCGGTTTTACGATGTATTGTTACAGCATCAGCACTGAAAGCGATTGAGATGTCCTACACGCTGGACGCAACAGATTCTGGAAACAACTCTATTCCTTATTGAAAGTTTCCCGCCCAAAAGTTATCGGTAAAATGACACTAGCCAATAAAATGTGAATTAAAAAAAAATCCCAATCTATGCAAAATAATTGTAGAGCTGCTGTGTTAGTATGATAAATACCTACCTACCTACCTATACCTAAAAGTTAAAATTGCGTGGCAGGTTTAGTTATCCGAACTGGTCAATAGTTTTATTGACCAAAACACATAAATGCATAATAATTTATTAATATTATAAATTCACAAGTCACAACAACACGACGACAGTGAAATGTGAAATTGATGGAATAGAGGATAGTTAGCGTCAAATTAACCGATAGCAGTTATGTAAATGTGACGGCAGCCTTTCGTCAAATCGACGAGAAAAACTCGATCAATCTGCCACGTTCCAATTTCAATTTCAAATTTGACAGTTAAATGCGCACGGTAGCACTGGCTGATAAAAAACAAATAGAAACCCAAACGAGGATGTGTGCCTTGATACCTTTGTCTTAAAAATAAATGTTTATTTTTTTGCGAGACAGTGGGCAGTTACCTACGTTCGATTAGTCTTCGACGTTTGAAAGAGTAATTTGAATATTAATTTACTGCACAATATTTCTCCAAGATGGCGTCCGTAAAGATGGACACAAGTTAATTAACGTACATTGTTAGAGGTAAGAGGTTTATTGTTGTTTTTGTGTTGTAGTTAACAGTGGGCTCTTTGTGAATGTAGAAAGTTTCGCAATCAGCTGTAATATCTTCTTTGGCATGCAAACAAACAATACTGGACCATAAAACAGATGGGAAAAGATATTACACCGACGTGAATTTTCCAATTCGAAAATTAAATGGGTCGCGTTACAAAGCAGTTAGCAGATTATGAAGGTATACAATAATATTTACTAGAGATTATAAACTAACCATGGAATAAGATTGGTTTAGAAATAAATTGATTTTATTTAATCGGCGGAAGCGTATGAAAAGATTGATGAATATAAATCGAGCATAAAAACTAGTGATAATTGGTGGTAGTATAGTGACCTCGCTAGCCAATTCGTAGGTCAATGGTTAGAATCCTAAGACTTACGAGATGAAGCTTTCAGTGCAGGAAATTGTGATGCATGATGGTAAAGTTATTCAGCGCTCGTCTAGCTACCATCCGCCAAGCAGTAGTGTGCAAGCAATACTGTGTTCCGGTTTGATGAGCAGAGTATCCAGTGAAATTACTGGGCTTATGAGACGTAATACCTAATGTCTCAGGGTAACGAGCGCACTGCAGTGCCGCGCAGGCCTTTGTGTTTCAAAGTTCTGGGTGGCACTGCAATTGTTATGGGCCGGCGTTATGCTTACCATCAGGCAAACGACCAGCTCGTCTCGTTACCAAATAAAAAAAAAACCACACGTTAAAGATCTATATGGTATATTATCGGTGTGTTCTGGTTGAGAGGCTCGAGGGACAGCTCTATTCTAGATTGATTGTTATACACACACACATACCTACACGCGGACACGCACACACACACAGACACACTCGTGTGCACACACATCCTCCACACACACATCACACATATACAAACAGCCCCACATTCTCTTACTTGTAATTAATATATTGATATACACTGTTTTAAACTTTCAAGGTTATTTACTAATTAATACATTGTAACGGGATATTTACCGTGATTATTATTATTGATATATTTTGTAACTCCGACGAAAGAGTCCTGGGTCCCATAATACGGGTCTTGAGCTTAGTGTGGGAACCGTGTGCTTCTACTTTTCTATATGCATTATTTTAAGCCTTTCACCAAATAAATATTTTTTTATTTTTTTCAGCCATTTTTGTCAGCCATCTTCGATCTAAGAAGAAACAGTGACGCTAACCACTAAATAATGAAAAATAAACGAAATGAAACGGCGTTTTCTTTCTTCCTGCTCCAAAATGTGCTTGAAATCACGTTAGCAGTCAAAATGTAGTAATTAAAAGACGTTGCATTATAAAAAACATATCGAGCTACGAATTAATCATTACATAGTTACATATATCACGGTTACTTGGCTATACAAGTCCTGCGATCTCGAAATTAATTTAAACTAAAATATCAATTGCACACAGAGATTATATTATCCAGAACCTAACTAATTGTAAACAGTTTATTGCTAATAGGTAACTAAAACCGATTACAATTATATTCGAAATCGTTGTCGTTCAAGGTGGGCAAAGGCAATTGGCCTAGAACCCAAGATGCCAAGCAATCAACTTTAATAGAAGTGCCAATATATCAGCCGCATCACCGCGCACAGTTATGTGGAATTACTGGATATTACTCGTGTGACCGTGGGCCGACGGCGTCGTGCGCTAGACATGCTAGTTGCCCTGGAAAGGATATTCTAGCTTTTGTTAATTATTTTTTTTATATTATTTGGTTACGAGACGAGCTGCTCCTTTGCCTGATGGTAAGCATAACGCCGGCCCATAACAATTGCAGTGCCACCCAGAACTTTGAAACACAAAGGCCTGCGCGGCTCGGCAGTGCGCTCGTTACCCTGAGACATTAGGTATTAAGTCTCATAAGCCCAGTAATTTCACTGGCTGCTCTGCTCATCAAACCGGAACACAGTAATGCTCGCACACTACTGCTTGGCGGCAGACTTCACGAGCAAAGCGGTGGTAACAACCCAGACGGACACTCGCAGAAGAGTTAGTCCATTTTCCTTATTCCTTGTATGCACTCTTTCTTTACTATCAAATGTTGTCAAATTAGACCAGCTTGACAGACTGGTTCATCCAGAAGCGACTGACCCCCCTGTTTATAACCTGTTTATACCCCTATTATTAATATCTTTTTATTTTATAAATAGGTAGGTGTACGATGTGTACATGGACAGCTATAATCTTTCATCTTGTGAATGCTATCCAGCCAAAAATCTCGTATCGTATAAGTAGGTGTTTTTTTTATATTATTGTTAACGAGTCGAGCTGGTCGTTTATCTGATGGTAAGCATAACGCCGGCCCATAACAATTGCGGAATTTACGGAATATTGGAGCAAGATACCAAGATTTAAAGGTCTGCAAAGCGGTGGTACCCACGTACCACCATTAGGCTCGTGGTAGTCTACCGCTAAGCAATATGATGGCATTATTGTGGCGGTTTCATGAGGAAAGAAGTCAGTGAAATTACTGCGCTTATCAGACTTAGTGCCTAATTTCTCAAGGTATAACGAGCGCACTGCAGTTCCGCACAGGCCTTTGCGTTTCAAAGTTCTGAGTGGCACTGCAATTGTTATTGGGCTGGCGTTATGCTGTATTACCAAGAACATGACCCTCGCTCATGATCCTCGTAAACCAATTTCCTTCTCGCTTCAGATAAAGCTTGCACATTACAGATGCGTGCTAAAACATGAACCCTACATTTTGAGATGTAGGTTAGAACCTATAAGTTATAAAAATAATTGGGATGTTGACTGATTTTGGGAAAGTGTTTAAAACGATGCGTATGGGCCTAATATAACCCAAAATATTTGAATTTAATTTTTAAAACAACTAATATTTCAATAATCATGTATTTTAAATGCCGTTTTAAATTTCGCTCCAAAACGCCAATACTGGTCACGTGGTCGATGTGACGTCACGATTCCTGGCACAGATAACTAAATTCACAGAAATCACTCTAAAATACTAGGCAGAAAGAGCAATATACTCATTCCGATTGAGAAAGTGACGTCACGATTGAGAAAGTGACGTCACGCGCGTTTTATGTCACGTGACTTCGGAGTGATGTGATTACATTTTGATTATTAAATTAAAATTATATTCCTTAAAAATAAATAAAAATATTGTGTTTTATAGGATTTCTGTCACAAAAACTACCGTTTCGCGGCAAAATTATATTTTTATTTGAATACAGTCAACATCCCAATTGGATTATCTACAAGCCAATATTAGGCCTATAGATAATCCAAATGTTCTAGGCCACTACTAGTTGGAAGCGTACCCAGCTTCATATTCAAATATTCAGGAAAGCAATCCTCATCTAGCGACTCTAAATCTTGATGCTTATTAAAGATTTGCATGCACAGTGCAATGTGTGTATGGGACGCAGCGGGGGCCTTCCGAGAATGTAGGTGTATGATATCTCCCGCTCTACAATCACTTACCTCTTGTAAGGTTTGTTACTGTGAGAGGTCTCGCATATTTTAATAACAAAATAAGTAAAAGTAATACCTGACGACCATTATAATATATCTTGAGTCTTGACCCTAGCTATAGGATTGCAGTATTTCCTCTTTGTATGTTCCTATTTACAAGAAGTATCTACTGTCCAGGACTATGTCATATAATTTTGATTTTGTTTTCATAGAGGTAATCGTTATAGTGGTAAGATTAACTCTTCTGCGAGTGTCCGTCTGGGTTGTTATCATCGCTTTGCTCGTGAAGTCTCCAAGCAGTAGTGTGCGAGCATTACTGTGTTCCGGTTTGATAAGCAGAGCAGCCGGTGAAATTACTGGGCTTATGAGACTTAACACCTAATGTCTCAGGGCAATGAGCGCACTGCAGTGCCGCGCAGGCCATTATGTTTCAAAGTTCTGGGTGGCACTGCAATTATTATGGGCCGGCGTTATGCTTACCATCAGGCAAACGACCAGCTCGTCTCATTACTAAATAACATAAAGAACGAAACGAGGACTACTCAGCAGTGGATGGTGGCCTGGTGTGATCACCAGGCTCGCGTAATGGATTATGTAATCATTATCCACTACCCGATTCAATTGTGAGCAAATGGATGTCACATGTCCTCGAATTTTATAGTTCTTGAACATGCGGGTTTCCTCACGATTCAAATTCAAATTCAAAAGTCTTTATTCAAATAGGCCCCAAAGGAGCACTTATGAAAGTTAAAATGACTCTAACAGCCGGCCTCTGCAACATTCATCTACCCGAATCACAGACTAAAACTAATGCTGTCTTTATCAGAACGTAATAAATGACAAAGACACCAACAGACCCAATCCGTGCTCAAAGTCAACGAACCTTCCAGAAACCCACCGTGCCCGTTCCAAATTGGTATAGGCCGAGCAAGAAGAAGAGCAAGAAACTCGTCACGGCATTCTTTTTAAAAAAAGTAGTTTTTTACAATGATTCTAATGCTAACAACTAACAATTTAAAGTTTAGTAGTCGCCAGGAGGCTCCTGAGCTGTTTGCCTCCATGCATCCTTGTCATCTACATAATCCTTAATTTTATAATACGCTTTTTTAATTAATACACTCTTGACTATACGTTTAAACTTTCCTTGTGGTAATTCAGTTAATACTTTAGGAATTTTGTTGTAGAATCTGACACCATTTGCCAGGATGACGATGTTTTTCTTTATGCAGGTTTGAAGCGAGTGCGGTAGTGCACACAATCAAAATGTTATTGGTGTTTCAGTGGTTCGTCCTTGATATATTGTAATTATTTACGGGCGTTAATTGTACGTTTCTTTTTAGTTTCAGGCTTTCATTGACAATGTTTGGGGCGGTTCGGGACTTATAATTGTTTTCGCGCTGTTTCAATATTAGTGCGGAAGTCGCATAAGTCTATAGTTTATTTTTAAAATTTATTAGGCTCTATGGTAACCATAGACTGCTAGAAATATAATAAATATTATATAGGTAGGTACATAGCTTATTTGTTTTTTCTTATCTATGAATGATTCAACAATCGTTTTACAAAGTAGGAATATGATAGGTATTAATGATATCAGAATAATAAAACTAAAGTCTTACTTTAAAACGCATCAAAAATAATATTTTTTGTTAGTGTCAATGAAACTTGATTTAAACACCACCATTTTATAAATTTATACGTCTCTAAAAGCTAACAAAAAGTTAACCACATCAAATGGACGGCGCCCATCAAATAATGTTATTTTAAAACCGATTATGATCGATGCAACGTCAAATATTGTCAGAACGGCAATTCTCTGCCATCATAGGCGATTATTCGACACCTTAATGTTTTTATTGCTTACTTAGCAGTTAAACTGATCTTATAGGCCAATTTTATATTTAAACCTAGTGTATTAACCATAAAAACCACAATAAAATATCGACTATTAAAAATAATATCCAATCAAGGAGGTCTATTCTATTTTTACGATGCCCGCAGTATTAACGGCCAGTGTTCGATGTTTTTATAATCTAGCAAGACAAATCGACTCTCGATTGGACCATGAAACTCTATACGCGTCGAATATTTTAATATCTGACCATAAAGCTACCGCCCCATGTCCCCGAATAACATCTTCACGAGCTGCGGCCGTATAACTGCCCCGAGTCGTAACCTCAATCAAAACGCCGATAAACTTTGACAAAAATTCCACCTTAAGCCGTCCTTTAATTATCCATATATTACAGTATCCGAGCACCAAACTACCTGATAGCAATTATACATGCGCTCACCCACGTCAAAAACGACCCATTCACTGACATTTATGACCCGAAGTATAACTCGCCCAACTCCGTGATGGGCCTAGCGCCGAGCGGTAAATATTGTTCCTGTTTCACCACGAGCAAGACGGGGCGCGGAAAAGAGCAAGACAGCACGTCTAGTCAAAGATCAAGAAGTTGGTGAAGCGCAGATGCGAATTTGACAGACAGGCCATAGAGTAATAAATAACCTACGCCTATGACGATGACGACATTATTATAATTTGAAATAATGGTTACCTACTGAAATAATGGTTAGTCATATATTGTAGGTATATTAATACTCTACTTATTGGATTCTACCTATCCGTTGTCCACCATGGAGATACAATGACACATTGCTTTTAATAAAATTTTAAAATTAGTAAGTATATAGATTTTTGAAAAAATCATGTTCATGTCCGTGACCTGGGAACTACAGTTGCTGGAAACAGGACTCGAAAGCTGAAGCCCCAGCTCAGTGGCGTGATCTTGAATAATTTGCCTTCGTTCAGCAATCGACAAGAATATAAGTTGATGGTACTATACCTATAATTCATGCAACTACATTCGACAAAGTTGAATCATGACCCACCTATTCGATTTTTTTCATATATCAATTATCGAAGTATAGGAATTATAGGATAGGCTTCGGATTGCTTCTGACCGATTTTGACCTTCATTATGGACGTGTTAGATTAACAAATTGGCTGTAAGATCATTCAAAACTTTTCCGATGAGGGAAACTGAAAGATAAAGTCCAACTTGTCAATTATTATTACGATATAAAGAAAATAAAATAAAACCTTTTTACAGAAATAACGTTGACTTTTTTGATCGTGAGTATTTGTTGTTTTCTTCACCTGACTGACTTGACACTTATCACATCTATATCAATACTAGCTTCTGCCCGCGGTTTTCACCCGCGTTCCCACAGGAACCGTGCATTTTTTCGGGATAAAAAGTAGCCTATGTTACTCTCCTGTCCATAAACTATATCTATACCGAAAATCACGTCGATCCGTTCTTCTGTTACTGCGTGAAAGAAGGACAAACCAACAAACACACTTTCGCATTTATAATATTACTAGGATATATAGTAGGATTACTAGGATAAAGAGATAAAATTTGTTTGTTTGTGAAAGAAATTCCACCTGGCTACCATTCCAGATGCACTCCGCAGTTTAGGTATAAAGCTACAAGTACGCGGCGCGCGGGCTCGTACTGTCGGTCGGGACGAATTCAGCGTGTTGCCGTGCGGCCGGGTCGCACGTTAGCAGTACCTACGTAATCACTCACGCGGAGCAAAAGCATATTGCTTCGCATTCAGCTGCGAGGATCCAAACTGCAAGTTTTTGCAGTTTTAGAATTTGTATCGACTTACAATGTTTTTATGTACAATGTACATATAAACAACACAATATTTGTGTAATATAAAAAAATAAACTATTTTATCATCAGTCTTATTTAATAAAGTTAAATTAATCACTTCAAATAAGCTATTCTTGCATAATTATACTTTAGGGGATAATGTGAAATGAAGACGCGGCGGTGGCCTAAGGCAGCCCTTACACCTAATTCATGATTGATAGATAAGCATCAATCGCGGATCACGAGAACACCATGAAAAAACCACGATCCCCGTTTGACGCATATCGTATCGTCTATTGTGGTTGTGGTTGGGGCTTGATGGAATGATCTATTCCGAGCACGGTACCCGCTTCTACCTATGCACCTAAGCTTCTACGACATCTATTAAAAAAAAAATGGTTTCACAACCACTGCTTGCTCAGTGCAGACGCCGCGGTAAATAAGCGGTAGTGCGCATGATATGTATGTAGCGTAAAGCGGAGCAGTCGTTGCTTTCATCCCAGGCAGAGCTTCGAGACAGACGTTCTTGTTAGACGTTCGCTGTTAGAGTCATTTTAACTTTCATAAGTGCTCCTTTGGGGCCTATTTGAATAAAGACTTTTGAATTTCGAATATTGAAGTTCTCGTCTATTTAGTGGTTTTTTGATGGTTTTACATCCAGTCGCGCTTGCTCGTGTATTATCTCGTAATCTGCGCTGGATGCAAAAGCATGGTTATTTTGATACCAAAACGCATACTTGCATAAGTGTCAACGGTCTGCATTATGATAGCGCGGACTAGTCAGCTGCAGCACCCGTGCTGTGCTTGCGTTATGTTTGGTACGCTCAGCATAATAAACGGAATAATGAAATTTTGTTATCTAAATACGAGTAGAATAGATGTAGTAACTTTTATCCTGATTTCACATGAGTAAAGCCGCGGGGAAAAAGCTAGTATATAACGCATTAAAAATATTGAATCTAAATTCATTCTAATCCAACCAATCCTACTTCCTTATAAATACGAAAGTGTGTTTGTCTGTTTTTTGGTTTGTCCTTCAGCAACGAAGCAACGTATTGATTTTTGGACGATTTTTGGCATATATATAGTTTATGGACCGGAGAGTAACTTAGGCTAATTTTTATCCCGGATAATGCACGGTTGCAGTGGGAACGCGGGTGAAATCCGCGGGCAGAAGCTAGTATTATAAATGCGAAAGTGTTTGTTGATTTCTTGGTTTGTCCTTCTTTCACATAGTAAAAGTGCAACGGATTTACGTGATTTTTGGCATAGAAATAGTTTATGGACCGGAGAGTACAATAGGCTACTTTTAATCCCGGAAAATGAACGGTGCCTGTGGGAACGCGGGTGAAACCGCGGGCAGAAGCTAGTTGATATTGTACAGCCTTTGATTATCTAGTTTATCACATAAAATAGCTATGCAAAAATAGCTATTTATCTGGGTCAGGATTCAAATTTGTTACTGCTCCCTGTAATGTCTCACACATTATACACTTATCAATCGTATATTATAGCGTACCATACACGAGCACACTGTTTGTAATATCAAAATAACTGGTTTTTCACTAAATGCATATGAAAGCATATAGGGTACCTATATCAAATAAACCATTCTTTAAATTTTTGTCTGTCTGTCTTTCTGTCTGCCTGTCTGTTTGTTTGTTCCGGGTAATCTCCGAAACGGCTGGACCGATTTTGACGGGACTTTCACAGGCAGATAGCTGATGTTACAAGGAGTAACATAGGCTACTTTAATTTTAGAAAAAGAATTAGGGTTCCGCGCAAAAAAATAAAAACCATGAAATCCAAAATCTCCACGAGGGTGAAACCGCGGGGCAGCAGCTAGTCTATGGAATAAATCTGAAAGTGTATCCTTTCAGACAAAAAAAATGAATTTTACAAATCAGTTTATAAATAGCGGAATATACATTAAAAAATACAACCGAATTGAGATCCTCTTTTGTTTTGAAGTTGGTTCAAAATAAAATAATTTATTTTTTCCATAACATCGCAGTGAAAACGAACCGTAGCGCACAGTCTCTCGTGAGCAGTTATCGCTTGCCTCATATTATTATTTGTGTTCTGTTTTAACCGAATTAAAAAAGGAGGAGGTTCACAATTCGTCTGTTTTTATATTAGGGTTTATATCATGGGTGGTTTAATAAATTTTATGAAAGAATACTCCTTAGAATGGAATTTAATCATCACGATATTTTTAGACAGTGTCTAAAGATAAACATCTAAAATGATTAGAAATGTCACAACAGAATTAAGTTAGACAACGGTTAGATACTACATAAATCAGGATTTGTGGTTGCTCATATTTAAACACGTGACTAAGGCATGTTTAGGAGTTAAACACTGTTTATCACAGGTTTAATGTAATAACAATATTTTTTTGTGGTAAAACCGTAGCGTAGGTAGGTTTTTACTCTCCAACTAGTCATAGATACTTTCGCGTTGAATCATCCATTTTTCATACCTCCGAAGTCCGAGAAAGTACCTAAAGGTTGAAAATGTAACTTACTGATACGAATCAATAGGTTCCTAAATACCTACCAAATCAACTGTCAAATACGTCTCTATAACGTTATAAATATTACCTAATCTGTGTCTCAGTTACAGAATACGAGTTGATAACTTCATCAATAGATACACTCTACGAAATTCGAAAGAATAAACGAACATGCCGCGTACAATTTGAGTTGTGAATTATTGTGTTCGAAGCGTAGACAGAGAAATAGTCCGTCGACGGTTCGAAGACTGTCAGGGCTAGATCGGCAATTGTCGGGACTCGGGAGTTTCCGTAGCCTCACTGCGTCTCCCCGTTACCTCACCCCGCGTGTGACGAAGCGGTTGCAAAATGTCGACAATATTTTACATTTTTTTGATAACTTTTCGAAGTTCCTTTTTCATTTTGAATGTACATAATCTATTTCAATTATTATGTATTATTTTCAAAGTTGACTATATTACCGAGGGGTAAGGTGCAACAGTTTTTTGATTAAACGAGTTTATTATATGAAAATAATCAGTTCAAAACGAGTCGTTTTAGTGGTGGAAATATTGAAAATTCACTTCGCTCTAATTTGATTTTAGTTGTGTTTGAACCAAAACGAAAGCGTTTTGCCCCTAGATACTGCTTATCCGCTTATACATGCAAAATTTCATTTAAATCTGACCTGTAATTTTCAAATGAACAGGGAAGTTCGTTTGTATGGGACATTCGGTTTACGTACCTCTGTTAAACCTTTTAACAAAACTGGCCGGCGATAATTCAAGCGAAATGTCCAAACGACGAATGAAAAAAATTAAATTTCAAACATAGAAAGTGTTAGCGACAATGGAATATTCAAAAATCTTGTTAATAAAGAGTCTAGGGTCGGAGTCGGATGCGTCTCTGACAATGGATGGATACAAAAAAAAGTAAATTTGAAAAAGAACGAACGGAGATATTTTTTTGGTGCGCAGCGTGAGATCGTTTTGGAGGGAATTTCGGATTTGGAACAGGCGTCATGTGCGGATAGGTGGTTTTTTTTAATTCATTCGAATTTTAGAGTTGGCATCTTCGGCCGACCACATGGGCTCGCGGGCCAGCGGGCGGCGTGGCTTTCGCTTGTAAAGAAATTATTATTGTGCGACTGATCCCCTTACTTATTACGAAATCTGCTAAATGGGCGTTACACGGAGAGGTGGAATTTTCGAGTGCTTTTGTTAAATTTATGAGCGATGGTGTGTTTGTTTATACAAATGAACAAAATAGAGACATTTCTCTATAAATTGTCTGGTTGCTATTGTGCATATTCTGGCATTTGCAGTAGAACAATCCTGTTCATTAAGTCTTATAGACTGATAATTTAATTAAAACCGCTATTGTTTTTGCCGTGGATTCTTTCTAAAAACTAAGAGCACGATAGTCTGTCGCGGAGTCTCTATAAGTATCAAATCATAAAACTGCGCCATCAAAATAATATGATCAATATAATGAGCCATATTTTAATACAAAATTTATAAGTTATACAAAAGCATAAATTTTATTTGCTCCGTTACTGCGTGAAAGAAGGACACACCAACAAACCAAAAACGTACAAACACACTTTTAAATTTATTATATATAATTATGGATTGGATAACGAGACGAGTGGATCCTTTGCCTGATGGCATCACTCAGAAACTTGAAACACCAAGGCCTGCGCGTGCGCGGTATTGCGCGATTAGTAGAGTTTAAGATTTATGATTACGTATATACTCTGTCTTCCAAAAAAGTTTTTAACCAAATAGGTAGCACTTGTACCTTGTCCGGAGCGACGCCTGACGCCGCTGCCAACATAAAAAAAAACAATTGAGAGCGACATAAAATTGTAGAGATCGCCACAACTCCATTCTGTTTACCTACAAGTTACTCCTCTAGTGTAACGTTATATTCTCTTTGGTAACTCGTCCCACACATTCACCGTCATGGCCCAATTTACCAGCTCTAACCTAAAACCTACATTCGCCAGTGTAACACCGGCAACTGCGCGGGCGCTATAGGGTAAAAGCCGGATAGTTGCCGCACTTTTCATAAAGGCTCTATTATTCAAAAATATGTACTTACTGCGATTAATACAACATGTATGTCAAAACATAGGTCTTTAATCTTTAATAGGAGCCTATTTTTGTAAACATAATTAATATGGTTTTCGAGTAAATACTATTTTATTAGACCTCTCAAAAAAGGGATAGTTGCCTACCGTGGCGGATAGTAGCCTAACGGAAAAAATGCTTCGGGGGATACTTGCCTCGTGCAGGGCTATAGACGCCACACTATGATTTTATTAGATAGAAACAAATTTAATATCAATTTAAGTAATCCGTCTTTATTGTTTATCGATCCTTTATTAAGTATCTACTAATAGAATATTAATTAACATTATTAAATAGTAAGTATTTCAGTTTTAATGTTTTAAACTATAAAATAAAAATACAATAAAAAGAACCTCCAAATGCTGGCCTCTACTTAGGTCAAAGATAAAGCATTGCCATTCAACGTGGCAATGCTGCCAGTATTTTGGGAACGTCGCTTACTGAATTTCACCTAAAGAAAAAGTCTTTGCTTTATTAAAGAATTTGTAATTGCGGATAGTTTCCCCAGGGGCGACTATCCGCAAAGGTAAATAGGGCAACTATCCTTTTTGATACGGATACTTGCCCTTTTTATTTGCAAAATAAATAAAAACTATATAACAATAAAACGTAATAAACAGGGTAATTTAAACTGTAATGCATGCAAATAAACAAAATCTTGACTGAAACCACAGTCAGTTAAAAAAATATTCAATGAAAATTACTGACCAATATAATTTTGATGCCCGTCAAAGTTTCGGCGCGTAAGTTTTTTGCTCACACGGACAAGACGCGTACGTCTATTCAGACGATTTACATGGCACCGAGGCCTGTGGTAGAAGGGCTTCTAATTATAGTAAAGTACTAACACCCCCAACATCCCTAACATAGTGTATTAGACACTGCGGCAAGTATCCCACTGAGGCAACTATCCGGGTTTTACCCGTAAAAGCCGGATAGTTGCCGCACTTTTCATAAAGGCTCTATTATTCAAAAATATGTACTTACTGCGATTAATACAACATGTATGTCAAAACATAGGTCTTTAATCTTTAATAGGAGCCTATTTTTGTAATCATAATTAATATGGTTTTCGAGTAAATCCTATTTTATTAGACCTCTCAAAAAAGGGATAGTTGCCTACCGTGGCGGATAGTAGCCTAACGGAAAAAATGCTTCGGGGGATACTTGCCTCGTGCAGGGCTATAGACGCCACACTATGATTTTATTAGATAGAAACAAATTTAATATCAATTTAAGTAATCCGTCTTTATTGTTTATCGATCCTTTATTAAGTATCTACTAATAAAATATTTATTAACATTATTAAATAGTAAGTATTTCAGTTTTAATGTTTTAAACTATAAAATAAAAATACAATAAAAATAACCTCCAAATGCTGGGCTCTACTTAGGTCAAAGATAAAGCATTGCCATTCAACGTGGCAATGCTGCCAGTATTTTGGGAACGTCGCCTACTGAATTTCACCTAAAGAAAAAGTCTTTGCTTTATTAAAGAATTTGTAATTGCGGATAGTTGCCCCAAGGGCGACTATCCGCAAAGGTAAATAGGGCAACTATCCTTTTTGATACGGATACTTGCCCTTTTTATTTGCAAAATAAATAAAAACTATATAACAATAAAACGTAATAAACAGGGTAATTTAAACTGTAATGCATGCAAATAAACAAAATCTTGACCGAAACCACAGTCAGTTAAAAAAATATTCAATGAAAATTACTGACCAATATAATTTTGACGCCCGTCAAAGTTTTGGCGCGGAAGTTTTTTGCTCACACGGACAAGACGCGTACGTCTATTCAGACGATTTACATGGCACCGAGGCCTGTGGTAGAAGGGCTTCTAATTATAGTAAAGTACTAACACCCCCAACATCCCTAACATAGTGTATTAGACACTGCGGCAAGTATCCCACTGAGGCAACTATCCGGGTTTTACCCTACACAGTTATTTATATTGCGCAATCTGCGATCGAAACGTGGCGCGAATGATGTACTATAGGTACTCTGTACGGTTGCTTGTAGATATCGGTGAATAACATGGTTAATTTTAGTGGCTAGATAGATAGATTGTACGGTTCGTTTAGACTTGACCTAAATTTTTGTTATGCAAGCGATAATTGGGCACTTTATAGGTGCATTAGCTACTGCCCGCGGTTTTCACCCGCGTTCCCACAGGAACCGTGCATTTTTCAGCGATCTATGTTACTCACCGGTCCCTAAACTATATCTATGCCAAAAATTACGTCAATCCATTGTTCCGTTGCTGAGTGAAAGTTGGACAAACCAACCAACACACTTTCGCATTTATAATATTAGTAGGGTTGGAAATATTTATGTGACATTGGACAATTTAAAATTTACTTCCGGTTTTAAACTATGGTACTACCGTAGGCACGACGTAGGTTTTGGTAGGATGTTTTGACCACTCACCAGAATATCCTGACCACACCAAACTTAGAAAGGAGCCACCAAGCCCAGCTGTCACAGCATGCAGATATATTTTCAAGTTGAGGGTGTACCTAGCTAGTTTTGGTTGTCTGAAAGATATAGCTTTAAGCGATAATACCTCCCTATGTAACTAGAGTAAGTTAAAATAACTTTCTTTTTAATTTTGTGTTTTTCATTGTAGTGTGCAAACAAAGAGTTAATGCTCTAGCGCCAGGCGTGTGCGCTGATTTCAGAACGACGCGACGTGCACATGGGTTGCGCCGGAATTTTATCATTTAAAATCTATACAAATAAATAAAATTGAAGTGTCTGTTTGTAATATCACACAGCTTCTTACTAAATGCATATGAATGTATGTATATACGGTACCTGTAACAAAACAACCATTTTAAAAAATTTTGACCGTTTGTCTGTCCATTTGTTCCGGGTAATCTCCGAAACGGCTGGCCCGATTTTGACGGGACTTTCACTGGCAGATAGCGGATGTTACAAGGAGTAACTTAGGCTACGTGAGCGAAGCCGTGGGGCACAGCTAGTATTGAATAAGGATCGACATGATGTAATGAATAATTAATTACATCTAAAATACAGAAGACTATAATTATACCTAGTACATGTACAATGTACATTTTACTGTCACTATTCTGACGTAGTCACCACCTCAAAATAGAATATAACACAGTCATGATGCAAAGTCTGAACGAAATTGATGCAAAAAAAGTTTGCGAGATCTATACCGTTCACAGAACTACTAGTAATATCATTAAGTCTCAAAACGCTAAAAACGGCCTCTCGGTTAATAAATACAGCGACATGTTATAGCCGTATCGCAACCGGTTCGGCTCTTGTTAGCCATTATCGGCTATCTGGCGGGACAAAATCTCAGTTTACTTTCGTACCTATGTAATACCTATATACAGGTTAGTGCCTGGGGCCTTATTCCGAAAATTGGACGTCGAAGCTTCGGCTGGCAGATTGCAATGTTCCTACTATGAAAAACCAAACTTCAAGTTCATGTCAAGTTACGAACATCGAATCAAACGTGGGATCCATAGAGTAGTAGGTACCCAAAAGATTGGATGCCGAAATACTTTCATGGTAGGAGAACTGCGGCCCGTCAGCCGAAGAGGCCGAAGCTTCGATGTTCGATTTTTGTAGTGAGGCCCTGAGTTTGTCTTCGTCGCTTTACCAGTACAACCTCCTGTCAGTTTCTGTACTCCTGGTACTTTTCAAATGTCAAACAACCCGCCTGTCAAACTTTTTAGACGGAATACTTTTCAATCAAAAATCGCCGACAATTCTATGAAATTGTGTAGAAAGTGATCCTGAACTGAAATTATAAACAAAGTTTTATCAAGATAAGCGAGCATCTACATCCACCGGACAGATGAAAGCAGAATTGGCCAGTTGTTGCATCTCTGCAACAACTGGCCAATTCTGCTTCGTTCTCTTTCGCCAAGACTTCGTTCGCTTCGCTCAATTACTGTAGTGTGCTCTGATTATTGTAGTTGTTGACGATAAACTATGATTGACGTATTTGAGAAGATTCGGCTCTGATGGCAAAGGTATCATTAGGTAGAAGTTAGAGAATGCTAAATTATACAGCCTACATGGAGGTTCTATTCAATTGTTTATTTTTGTAACCGTGCTAGAACCCGAATTAGCTTTCTTTTTAATTTATGGCTTTCTAATAACTCTCTAAGTACCTACATGCCTACTAAATTATCGTTACAAAAGGGGTTTCGAAAATTTAGAACTAGAACTAGAATCATGGTTTCGAAGGTACGAATTAAGAGACGCAAAATAAATTTCCATCTTACAAGCTCGAAAAGGTTTTATCATTCGAAATCTGCGCGCAAAAGTTCTTTTTATCCGCTAGCGTAGGAAAGATTTTTAAAAACCTTTTATGAGGTGAAAAATAATTGAGCAATGATTAAATACATGCAGAGTCATAGTAAGAAACGGTTCGTCACATTAAAGTCTATTTTTGTTTGCGCTGTATTTGTTTTGTTCTTTTCCTCTCAAAAATGATAAAATAATCCGACATATTAACGGACTACAGCCAATCTCAGCCCTCAGCTAAAGAAATAAGTAGCTACAACTGTAATTAATATGTCACAACATTCACCAGTTTTATTTCCAGTGGTTAATAACATTTTCGACATTCTTTGACAAAATGTCATGACATGACGCAGCAATTATTACCTACAAAAAACAAAAGCTCCAACCACACGTTCCTATCGCATATCAGACGCATTAAAAACTTTATACAAAATCGACACTTCAAAGAATCTTTCCATAGACAATATTATCGTTTTTTTTTCAAAGACGGCTAAGAATAGACGCGAAGTGCCGGCCGGTCGAACAAGTGTTTAAAATGCACGGTCATCGTAATCAATCACCATTTAAAGTATCGAAAATTATTATATTAATTCCTCCATGCATTATTTGACTAAGCCGTGTAACAATAGCTGAAATGAGTGCTCTAGAAAGGCAAAACGAAGAAAAAAGGCGGCTCTATGCAGGATGACATGTCAATTATAAAACCATCAGTTGTGTATGGATTCTGTGGTTCTTTAGGGTGTCATAGACAATGTGGAGCCTTGTGGTTTTGAGGCTTTGTGGGTATTATTGAAATTAATGTTAAATGCAGGCATTCGGTTGTTTAGTGGTTACATTGAAGGTTATTATGTTGATTTTACATCGTAATTACTATGCAGATGCCAAATTATGTTTGTAAAGTAACCGCCAAAGTAAAAGGCACATCGGTAGAGCTGTTGCAAATTGTTCCTTCCTTTATAATAATTTTCTTTATACAGACTAGTCTTGCTGTTAAGCTCTATCTTACCTGCTGCTTATTGAAGTTGCGGTCGACGTTGAAGCATGCTTACCCAGTCGATATATACCTATTCATTCGTGATATGAGAAATCTCAGTTTACCTATAGCGATCGAGAAAGACGGACTCGGACAAGGAGTTCCACTCTTTAGCAGTACGCATAATTAATGTAGAAGCAAAACGCTTCGTGCGTAAGTAAGGGAGGAATATCAACAATGAACAGATGTCTCTTCACCGTTTGTCTGGTTTTCTGATGATAGAAAGGGGAGAGGAAATTAAAGAAAGACGCTTCGTGCATTCAAGTCGGGATTAGCTAAGTACATAGTACGTACTCAATAGTAAGATGTACCTAAGAGATCTGTGGATGTACCACACTCACGCTCGACTGGATTTAGCGCCAAGCGACATCGCACCTGTTATGGACGACGATAATATTGTACTTACTAATATTAATTGTTTTCTCATGTAAGTGACACTTAGTCATAAATGAGAAATAAAGATTCTTTAAAATGAAAGCCTGATAAACCAGCAACTGCGGGCCAATAGCCGAAAGAAAATGAAATGCAAATATTTAGACGTAAAATAGGTAAACACATAAACACAATTAGGTATATACAAAAACAGAAGAGAACATGGCAAGACACGTCATACACTTACAGTACATTATAATTTACCCGACATGAACACCAACACAGTGCTTGAACACAGTCCAAAACTGTCAAATTAAATCAACTTGTCAACATTATAAAATACAGACTTAAGAACAGACCAAACATTAGGTATTGAATAGATTTAATTCTATATAACATTATAAAACTTTATTGACAGCTGTCAATGTCAATTTTATGTCACACTAACTTCTGCCCACGGTTTTCACCCGCGTTCCCACAGGAACCATGCATTTTTCCAGGATAAAAAGTAGCCTATGTTACTCTCCGGTCCATAAACTATATCTATGCCAAAAATGACGTCGCGTCGATCCGTTGCTTCGTTACTGCGTGAAAGAAGGACAAACCAACAAACCAACAAACAGACTTTCGCATTTATAATATTAGTATGGATAGTATGGATTAAAAGTAGAGCAGTCAGGTCTATCAGCTAATACTTTCAAGATGCTGTTGGGTCGGCTGCTCAGTCACTTTTCGGAGAGTTTGTATAAAACTCCATAGGGCGTAAACGCTCTTAAGTTTGGCGCGTGTTATAACCTTTAAACATTAAAGAAGATTATAATCTGATATCAAATAACCTTGGCAGTTATATGTATCTATACAAATAAATAAAATTGAAGTGTCTGTTTGTAATATAAAATAACAGTTATTTACTAAACACATATGAAAGTATATACGGTACATATACTAACATAACAACCATTTTTGAAATGTGTGTTTATCTGTGTGACGTAGTTCTGTCTGTCGGGTTGTTCCTGGCAGATAGCTGATGTTACAAGTAGTGACTTAGGCTACGTGGGCGAAGCCGCGGGGCACAACTAGTTGATTATAAAGTTTTATTTTATTACGTTGTAATTTTGTTGCACCAATGTTATCTCGAAGATTTATTTCAGTTATTAAAAGAGTTGTGTTACCTTTTGTAATAATATATACCTATGTATGATAGATACTTAATCTAAATGTTCTAGCCCACTACCAGTTGGAAGCGTGTCCAGCATGCTGGCGGCATTGCCTCGTTGAACCGCAATGCTGATCCGTTGAGCCAAATAAGTGCCAGCATTTTGGTGACGCGTCGCATCAATCAAATTCTGTCAAAATTATGAAAATATTAGCTCCTGGGCCCCACGGATCCAATGTTTCAACACCAAACGGCTCAAATATATATTCATATTCATTTATTTTGCATAACTAAGTGTACATATGTACAAAGGTCTTGTTCTACTTATATCAGATCTTTTGAGTTAGTTGCCCTTTTCAGGCATCGCAAAAAAATCCCGAGGTTAGCATATTTGCGCCGCTTGAGTCGCTCAGCCGAAGAAGCCGCCAGCCCTAATTTGCCCTAATGTATTATCTTGATGAATAGGTTTAACTGTCAAATCAATTACATATTTAATAGCCCAGTATTCTCGTTATATATGACACTAGCTGCTGCCCCGCGGTTTCACCCGCGTGGAGATTTTGGATTACATGGTTTTTTTTTTTGCGCGGGACCCTAATTATCTTTCTAAAATTAAAATAGCCTATGTTACTCCTTGTAACATCAGCTATCTGCCAGTGAAAGTCCCGTCAAAATCGGACCAGCCGTTTCGGAGATTACCCGGAACAAACAGACAGACAGTCATAAATTTTAAAAATGGTTGTTTTGTTATAGTTACCGTAAATACTTTCATATGCATTTAGTAAAAAGCTGTTATTTTGATATTACAAACAGACACTTCAATTTTATTTATCTTTATGGATGTATGGACGAGGGCTGCGCTAATGAGTCCTATCGGTTATTGGATATCGATTCCTAACCGCAGCCTTCCTCCCTCCGCTATGTAATGCTAATTTGCGTCCAGACAAAGAACTCCATTAGCGTGTGGTGTGCCTGGTCACCATCAATTATGTCCGTCTGAACGTTCTGAAGGTTTCACACCTGTTTACAACTACAAGCTTTTGCTTAACTTGAAATTTTTGTATGTTAGTTTGTTTAGGTCAAATCTTGTAAGACGAATTTGACCTATCTTCCCTGTGTTCGTTTGAGTGGAAATTTTGAATGATCTATTTCCAAGGGAGGTTCTTACAACTTGTCAACGAACATGGTCCCAATCAGCCCCTTCCGGGATAACGTACCGATTCAAACTCACCCTGCAGAATAAGGGTTTTCAAGTACGGATTCTGGAACACACCGATTGGAGCTTGGCACCAGATTTAACTTATGAGGGTAGTAGCTAATGGGCAACCGGCAAGGTAGCAAACGAGAGCTTGGAAATACTCTGCAAGTTCTGCAACTACTTATGATTTGGTACGCATTAATCATCAGCCTTATTACGGTCCCATTGTTTGTTGGGATACCAGTTTTATCGGAGAGAGAGAGATAGAGAGGGGGGGGGGGGAAGAGAGAGAGAGAGAGAAAGAGAGAGAGAGAGGGAGAGAGAGAGGGAAAGAGTGTGGGCCATAATCCACCACATAGACCCAGTGCGGCTTGGTGGATGTCACATGTCCCCGAATTTTTTGGTTCTTGAACATGCGGGTTTCCTCACGATGTTTTCCTTCACCGTTTTAGATAACGATTGCGATTGTGATAACTTGATATAAGGTTTCCGAGCCGAGATTCGAACCATGGTTCAGCGGATTGCAAGTAGCACAAGTTCCTGCCAGCACCTCCGCTCTACCGAGTCTGGTATACCTACACATTAAAAGGGTTAAAATCTCGACTCTATCAATTTAGTGATTTATTATCATGTACCATGTACCTATTTAGGTTTTCTATGTTCTATGGGGGAGGCCTAAGTTCAGCAGTGGACGTCTTCCGGCTGATGACGATGATGATTTGTGTTTTGTTCTAATACATATTATTATGTCTAATAATTTGAATGTCTGTTTTCGGTTCATAATTGATATTATTTGATTTTTCGTCCTGCACCTCAAGTTTCTGGTCGAACAAAAATTTTCCAATGCCTGTCAAGTTTTAATGATAATACAATATTACGGTTATCAGCGATGATTAATAATGGAGACGGAAGACACACGACAGAAGTCCTCACAGACTAACGACCGATTTACGATATTTTTGACTTATCAGCTTAATACCTACTAAAAACTTTACAGATTTTTTAACTACATACTTCTTTAACCTGGCAACCTTTGCTACATATGTGCCAAATATTACGCTAAACGATCCAGCCAACAAACCGTAATTCGAATACAAACACATAAAAAAAACTTCAAAAGCAACATTACTAACTTTAAACGCTCAACCTTTTTGTTAGTTTCTTTTGTACCGCTACATTCCTTTTTTAAATTTTACATGCAAATTATCGTAAGCCCTAATCACTCCTCGATGTTGGCCACTCGTATGCAAATGCGAGGGCGGGGCGTGCTGCCAACATGGCCACATGACGCAATTACATGCGTGCCGGGTTTTTATACGCAATGGTGGCACTACTGGGCGTGGGAAGGGACGCCTAGCTTTTTTAGTGCTAGGGTATGCTTTTTACGTAAGCTTTTTTATGGCTTCGCGCGCAGTTATTCTACCTATTCGTTTGGTAAATTTATATTTAGTATTTAATACAGTTTTTTTATGATCTAATCTTATTTTTAACCGACTTCCAAAAAAGGAGGAGGTTATCAAATCAGTAGTCTTTTTTATGTTTGTTACCTCAGATCTCTGTCATTTATGAACCGATTTCGAAAATTCTTTTTTTATTTGAAAGGATATATTTTCAGATTGGTCCCATAGAAATTTCATCAAAATCGGTTGAGTAGTTTCTCACTTTTTTAAAGCAATTTTTTTGCAATTGCAAATGCAGTATTTGTAAGTTCACAGGTTCGACCTGATTAAATATACTTACTGCACTTTCATAACTTATATCTATGACAGTTTTAACGTTATCAATCCTGCATTATTTCTAATTCAAATTCTATAAAGTTTTGGATCCAAGTTTATATTTTAGAATTGGTTGCAGTAAATCATTAAAATATAGTTCACCTAACTTTTGTAATTTTAAATAAATTGAATTTCCAAAAAAGCTTAAAAATGTAATTAATATCTCGATTGTAATTAAAATAGGAAGGTATTTGTACGTGTTCACGAAAGACACGAAATAAAATGAGTTTTTATATGATATGAATTTGTGCGAGAATAGACCCGTATTTGTCTAAGACTCCAAGTTACCTATTCTAGATGAAAATGAAATTTAACAGAACACATTATGTAGGTACCTATATTATGGATTCCAAATTGCATCTTGCGGATATATCGAGCAGCGTCATATTATCAAACACCGAATATTCTATTTAGCAAATGCAAACAAATATATCGAATCGGACGTTAGTTTACACAATTAATATAATTACAGACAGGAACGCTTAATTTCTAGATATGTTTTGCTAATAAATCCGCGGGGAGATACTACGCCAGTATTAGGAACTAGTTACATATATACAGGGTGGCCAGATGTATAGCTAAAAAGTACTAAAAAAGCCTGATTTCTATATTAAAAAATCTTGACAGTATTGCCGCGAGCGCGCCATGATGGATTTTTTAAGGTGCAGAATATGGCGCGCCGCTATCTCGCTAGCGCATCATAACCTTTTTGCAGATAAATAATCACTTAATAGAATTATGAAAAATCGCATTCGGTGAAGTTGCTGGCAATAACATTACAAAGGTACGGCAAAAGTATCAATTTGATCCGATCAGGTTTTCATACATGAAAATGGGCAAAACGTAAAATCGCATTTTTAGATTTGAAAACTTGAATACTTAGATCAAAATGATTTTTTTGTTTAACCTTTGTAAAGACAGATTTCGAAATCACTCGTGAAATTAAAAAATCGGTCCCCATGTCAGGACAAATCCTGCCGCCTGGTAACCCTAGTTCGAAACAGTAATTTAGCATTTATTTAGACATTGCCTAGAAACCCCCATAGAGTATGGCGGGTTGGAAGTTATAAATACTAGTAGGCATTTCATTTGATGGTAAGTGGTTGTCAGAACGGGTTGCTGAGAGAAAGATGCTCCTCGAATGGTTATAGGTAATCTGTATTATAATAATACGGTAGAAATAATAGTTTATGACTTTAGACGGTTTTTTTCCTATTTGGTTACAAGACGAGCTGGTTGTTTGCCTTTTTTTATGTTATTGGTAACGAGGCGAGCTGGTCGTTTGCCTGATGGTAAGCTTAACGCCGCTAACAACAATTGCCGTGCTACCCAGAACTTTGAAACACAAAGGTCTGGGCGGCACTGCAATGCGCTCGTTACCCTGAGACATTAGGTATTAAGTCTCATATGGCCAGTAATTTCACTGGATACTCTGCTCATCAAACCGGAACACAGTAATGATTGCACATTACTGTTTTCTGGCTTGCCGGGCCAAACGCCTTAACCAGCTAGTGTCGGCTAACACTATAAAATATATTTCATAAAGTTTAAATAATGCAAAATCTCTCGCTATTTGAATGGTACTGTAACGTATCACAATGGAGTAGATAATCGCTACAAAGCGGGTCTGCTAGATGGCGCTACGGCTTATAAAGCCGTATAATAGGTATGTAAAAATACATCATATCAAGAATTTCGTAGCCAACATTGATTGCTCCCATAGCCTAGTGGTTAAGGCGTCTGGCCCGGCAAGCCAGAAGACGCAGGTTCGAATCCTGTAGGAAGCGAAATTTTTGTGATGTATATATTTATGTGAACATCCGCTAGTGTCGGTTAACACTATAAAATATATTTCATACACTTCTGTTTGGCGGTAGACTTCACTCACAAAGCGGTGGTACTAACCCAGACGGACACTCGCAGAAGAGTTAGTCCTACCACTAATAATGGTCAAAAATAAATCGAGTATGAATAAACCTTCCACACGTGCACAATGCACAGTCACGGTGGCCACTCGACTCATTCCTCTATTTTTTCTAATAGTTTTGTCAATCGACGCGACGATATTCGCAGTCCATAAATATGCAACTTTCAAAATATTTTTGTAAAAAAAAGCGGAGGAAAAAGATTGTGCACATGTGCTGGGGACCTGCGCCTTTGTTTTTAGGGTACCGTACCTCGAAATAGAAAATGGAACGTTTAAGGAGTTCATATTTTGATATGTGTAAAAAGTCACTTTCTATTACTTCTATTACCAATTTTATATAGAGGCAAAGTGTGTATGTTCGTTACACTACGGCGCAAGTACGGAAGTCGGTTCGATAAATTTGTCGAATCGAAAACCCTGATAAAATTTTTCGAATGTTCCGAGTACCGAACTCTGAACGTAAAGTATTGTAGTAGCTCTATATTATCTTTGGATTCGACCTAGCTATTCGATAACTTTTGTCGAAGGTATCAAGGCTTGATAAATTATATAAAACGTCGATAAAACCCACTTTATCGATTTGACCTGTCAATTCTATCGAATTTTATCGATCGAAAAGATCCGTACTTGCGCCAACTTGGTCCGATTGTAAAAATTCTTTCACTAATAGAAAGGTATTTTAACCCTGAGTAAAAACGGCGGAGTAAAAACGTTTAAAACGGCGAAAGAAAACATCGTGAGGAAACCCGCATGTTCAAGAACCACAAAGATCGAAGACATGTGACATCCACCAATCCGCACTCTCTCTCTCTCTCTCTCTCTTTCACTGAGAGCAGCCAGGCTATACCATGCGCACCACGACAAAATATTGTCTACTGTTTTGTCTCGCTCTTTCTCACGCGAATATGAGATGAATGCACGATATAAGCATCGACAAAATTTTGTCACGGCGCGCATGCTAGCACGGCTGGCCTTTGTCCCAGCAGTGGGAACGTAATGTCCGACGATCGGCCGAGCCCCGAGGACCTCAATACCACTGCGTAATGATTTGAAATCTGCTGATCCTCAGTATATAAAGCTGTGCGACGACCCAAGCCATCAATGGCTGAAATATATACCAACTTAACTTTTTAGTCTAGCATTGTTAAGGTTTTAGAATTTTTATTTTGCGTAATGTCATAAAATAATGAGAGCAAAAATGATTTACAACTGCTTGGTTTTGACTTCCTTAGAAAGGATTTTGGTTAAACAGTCGACTTAGGAGTTATAAATTAAAAAAGTAATTAAAATAGTTAATTAATCATCTACTAAATAGAGTTTAATTATATATTTGGTGCCGTCACGGGATGTTAGGTAACCAGGAGATCATAAAACGACGCCATGTGCATGTGTGTCAAAATATTATATCAACAAAATCTTAGGAAAAATGTTGGTATTTTTATTTATGTACTTATTCTTGATAAGTAAAGGTTGATTACTTTCGCACCTAGTTAGTGTTAGTGGGAGGACTAACTCTTCTGCGAGTGTCCGTCTGGGTTATTACCACCGCTTTGCTCGTGAAGTCTGCCGCCAAGCAGTAGTGTGCAAGCATTACTGTGTTCCGGTTTGATGAGCAGAGTATCCAGTGAAATTACTGGGCTTATGAGACTTAATACCTAATGTCTCAGGGTAACGAGCGCACTGCAGTGCCGCGCAGGCCTTTGTGTTTCAAAGTTCTGGGTGGCACTACAATTGTTATGGGCCGGCGTTATGCTTACCATCAGGCAAACGACCAGCTCGTCTCGTTACCAAATAACATAAAAAAAAAAAAAACCTGTTGTTGAGTACGTGCAGCTGTTGAACTGATAGGTAGCGGAAAGTCAACTTTTTCAAATTCAAATTTATTTTTCAAAAGTGCGGTGCGCCCCTCCTCCAGCCCAACCACCCATCCCATGAAAGTTCAAATAAATTACTCTATGTGCATTGTGCACGTTCCAAGTACAAGACAGATCTAAAAGTAGTATAACTAACTTATCAGCATTATTTTCAAAGAGGTTGGTAACAGGCGAGAACTAGAAACGCGCAATTTATACTAAAATCTTATCTTACTTCCTACTATAAAGAAAGAAAGAAAGAAAAAAGTTTATTCGTAGCAAAAATAAATATTACATAATTACATTTCAATAGATAGGTACCATAAAAAAGTAAGAAAAACATATTTAAGGGCATTATTAGGTACCCATAATTTGCTACGAAACGGACTAGTCCTACTTCCTACTAATATTATACGAGTAAATGCGAAAGTGTGTTTGTTGGTTTGTCCTTCTTTCACACAGTAACGGAGCAACGCATCGACGTGATTTTTGGTATACATATAATTTATGGACCGGAGAGTAACATAGGCTACTTTTTATCCCAGAAAAATGCGCGGTTCCTGTGGGAACGCGGGTGAAAACTGCGTGCAGTAGGTAGTAATATATGTTTCTTTATTATAATTGATGTGGAAAGGAAGCTTATAACTAATTTCAACATTTTATTTATTGTAAAACGTTATTCCATTGATTTAAAGAATGGTCCCACACTAGGCTCTGGATGTGGATAGTTGTGGATAGTTTAGCATTTATGTTAGTGGTAGGACTAACCCTTCTGCGAGTGTCCGTCTGGGTTGTTACCACCGCTTTGTGAGTGAAGTCTGCCGCCAAACAGTAGTGTGCAAGCATTACTGTGTTACCGTTTGATGAGCAGAGTAGACAGTGAAATTACTGGGCTTATGAGACTTAATACCTAATGTCTCAGGGTAACGAGCGCACTGCAATGCCGCGCAGGCCTTTGTCTTTCAAAGTTCTGAGTGGCACTGCAATTGTTATGGGCCTGCGTTATGCTCACCATCTGGCAAACGACCTCGTCCTCGACTTCGACCTCGACTCGTTACAAAATACCATAAAAAACCTCATTTGCAATTGCAATGCTTTGATTGCGTCACGATGTTCACTGTAAGCTCAAGCGCCTTGTAGGGTTCAAATATGTTGTAGTGCAATTGCTGTGAAGAAGCCTTGAAGATGGCTATCAGGCGAACGATCTGCTAAAGTCCCTATTTAGTAAAACCGACTTCGAAAAATCAACTATAAAAATTTACTAAAAAGTAACAAAGCAACTTTGTTTACTTGGATGACATAATTTTTTTTCAGTTATTTTGATTTAAAAACCAAACTACTAAACCGATTTTGATAAAATTTGATAAATAGCAAGAATTTTCAAAATCGGCTTATAAATGACGGAGTAATGAGATAACAAACATAAAAAACCAACCAAATTAAGAACCTCCTCCTTTTTTTGAAGTCGGAAGTTTTTAATTTTTTTTTATGTTATTTGGTAACGAGACGAGCTGGTCGTTTGCCTGATGGTAAGCATAACGCCGGCCCATAACAATTGCAGTGCCACCCAGAACTTTGAAACACAAAGGCCTGCGCGGCTCGGCAGTGCGCTCGTTACCCTGAGACATTAGGTATTAAGTCTCATAAGCCCAGTAATTTCCAGTGAAATTACAGCAGAGTGTCCAGTGACACTCTGCTCTTCAAACCGGAACACAGTAATGCTTGCACACTACTGCTTGGCGGCAGACTTCACTCACAAAGCGGTGGTAACAACCCAGACGGACACTCGCAGAAGAGTTAGTCCTCCCACTAACGAATCTAACTATCTTATCAGTATTAAACCTCCCAAATTTTTAAAAATCGTTTTTTTATCGTATTAGATAATAATTTTGATACTTACGTAGGTAATTTAATTTTATGAATCCTTTAACCAATTAAAAATGTGTAAAAATACATTATCACAAACTAATACGCAATAAAACCAGAAGTAGTGATAGCAAAGTACTAAGCTTAGCAATTAACCAGCATTTTTTCTGTTTTATTGCTTAAATTAATAAATTACGATTATTTTACGACATCTATTCATCAACTAAATAAAATTGAAGTGTCTGTTTGTAATATCAAAATAACAGATTTTTACCAAATGCATATGAAAGTATATATACGGTACCTATAACAAAACAACCATTTTTGAAATTTTTGTCTCTGTCTGTCTGTCTTTCTGTCTGCCTGTCTGTCTGTTTGTTTCGGGTAATCTCCGAAACAGTTGGACCGATTTTGACGGGACTTTCACTGGCAGATAGCTGATGTTACAAGGAGTAACTTAGGCTACTTTTATTTTAGAAAAAGAATTAGGGTTCCGCGCAAAAAAATAAAAACCATGAAATCCAAAATCTCCACGCGGGTGAAACCGCGGCGCACCAGCTAGTTGCATAATAAGTGACTTGGTACTTTTATAGTTATGTCATTTTTATAGTTTTTTTTAGTCGATTTTATTCAATGTTCATCAACGGAAACTGTTAATGAATTTGTAAGATAATATCTGTAGGTATAAAGTAGATTGCTCGTTATTATTTTATGTGCATTAAATTTGTAATTAACTTTCAACTTCTTAATTTTTCCGTTTCTAAATGATTTATTAAATGGAATTTTGTTTAAGATTAAACTTTTAATTATTATTTTAAAAGGTTATAATGCTTTTATTAATAGCTACTAATTATTGTTACAGCTAAATACATAATGATGTAGGCCTAGAGGGAAGCTTTATCCAATTTTTCGCTTAGCTCAGGCAACACTTTCGACGAAATCAAAAGTATTGCCTGCACCTTTGATTTCAGTACTGCACTAAAAAAATTTTCGCTCTGGATTCGAACACGGGCACAGATTATAGATTATAGTTATCTTTGGGTCTTCATTATCTTCACGTTTTGTTAGTGGGAGGACTAACTCTTCTTCGAGTGTCCGTCTGGGTTGTTACCACCGCTTTGTGAGTGAAGTCTGCCGCCAAGCAGTAGTGTGCAACCATTACTGTGTTCCGGTTTGATGAGCAGAGTATCCAGTGAAATTACTGGGCTTATGACACTTAATACCTAATGTCTCAGGGTAACGAGCGCACTGCAGTGCCGCGCAGCCCTTTGTATTTCAAAGTTCTGGGTGGCACTGCAATTGTTATGGGCCGGCGTTATGCTTACCATCAGGCAAACGATCAGCTCGTCTCGTTACCAAATAACATAAAAAAAAAGAAAACTTACATAGGTAGACCATAAACCGAATGCATGATTGATGGGTAAGCATCAATCATGGACCACGCGAAAACCATGGAAAAACCACGATCCGCTTGACGCATATCGTATCGTCTATGGGGCAGCGGAGACGCTTATGCAAACGTACGTTTGCGTTAAGCGCGGATTTCGTGATACTCGAAATCCGCGCTTGACGCAAAAGCGTTGTTATTCTGACAAGCAAACGTACGTTTGCATAAGCGTCTACGCTGCCCCTATGGTGTAGCTTGGTAGAAATATAATCCGAGTGGTAAATGAACCACGGTTAGGGGTAGTGCTGTTAGGCACCGCAGCCGCTTCTACAATATCAGCTCAAAAAAAAATAGTTTCACCTCCGCTGCCTGTTCAGTTTAGAAGCCGCGGTAAATACGCGGTGGCGCGCGCAATGTAGGTATGTAGAGCAAAGCGGAGCCGTCGCGTCGTCACTTTGAACCCAGGCAGGGAGTAATAGAGACATCACTAGCTGGTAGTATTGCTGTTCTTATCTATTTCTTGGCTTTTTGATGATTTTGACAGCAAAACGCCAACTTGCATAAACGTGTACGGTCGGCATGGGAGCGACTGATGTCAGCCCCAAAATTCTTGAGATAATGACATCTTTCGAATTACTAGCCGTGGCTCCATCTAGCGGACATTGTTTTACAGCAATCACCAGCTTTTCTATTTGGGATATTCTGTAGTCTGATCAAGCGGTGAGAGATGTCGCTTTATTTTCCATATAATATTTACGTAAACATGCCGCTAGTGTTGGTTACCATTTTAAAATATATAAATATAATCTGGGTTATTAGATTATAGCAAAATAGCTATGATATGACCTTAAGGCCATAGCAACATAGCAATTTGATAACTATATAAATTGGTAGTTTAGGTATCTATCAACTTTTTACAAGTTTTCATTAATGGTTGCCAATTGCAGCAACAAAAGGCCCAGGCTACGGTTCCCGCCATTTTGAATAAACTTTCGAAATCCATTCAGTTCAATGATACGTAGAAGTAGAATGACGCTGCGCTGCGGGAGACGGTGAGGGGGTAGGTATGCCTTGCGGTTGCCGGTTGTGGAAACCAGCAACTTGACACAACTGAAGCTTTCAGTCGCTAGTTGCGGCAATTTACACACACACTATTAAAAGAAATAAGTATAAAAAAGGGTATTAAGCAGCCGTAACGTACGTACCTACCTAAGACATAATGCCACTGCAGTTAAGTAGTAGACCTGCTAATACTTTCAGATGTTGGAATATTTGAAAGTGTTTTTGTTTTATGTTTAAACAGAAAACGGTACCTATGAAGGTTTTACTATAGGAAATTGCAGGTGCGTACTGCCTGAATAGTGATTATTTGCTTTTGTAAGTTTTTAGTTCTACAACTGTATTTTTAACATACTTCCAAAAAAGGAGAAGGTTATCAATTCGGTGGGTATTTTTTTAAATGTTTGTTTCCTCAGGTCTCTGTCATTTATATACCGATTTGAAAAATTCTTTTTTTGTTTGAAAGGATACACTTTCAGATTGGCCCATAGAAATTTCATTAAAATCGGTTCAGTAGTTTGTCAATGAAGTCGGTTCGTCGCTTTTAAATGTAGATTTGTTTTTGCAGTAAATCTTTATTCCTCTGATCCTTGTGTTTCCTCAGCTTGTTAAGGTTGTCATGTGTTTTATTTAGCATAAAAAATACATTTATCTGAAAGGGATTATTCCGTGTGGTCCCATTATATAATTTGGTCAAAATCTGACGATCGACTCTGAGGTACATATCTCTAAATTTATTTGACAATAATTTAAACGTCACTGAACTGATCCAACCAGAAAATGAGCTGCCATTTCGGGTTTTAATTAAACTTGAGTTAAAACTAAATCCGAGTCATTAATAACGCGTTCCGAGATGGAATCGAAAAAAAAGATAATTATCTGGGCTTAGACCTTTCCGCGTACGCATTAGTCGGGCGGGATTGGTGGGCTAAGGAAGTGTGGTGCCGGCTTCTTCATTTTTATATCCATCCTGAATTACAGAATATACCCTGTTCAATAAATTTAGATATTTTTTGTAAACAAAGAAATGTCACGAAAAATCACTGTCAACGTGTCATGCCAGTTGCCCAAAACATTTTTCACTTATGAAAAATTTATAAAACATTTTTGTTTCTATTTCCCCCGGCTTTGCTCTCACGCGGCACAATTATAACGTAATAAGAAACAAATAACAAGAACCAACAACAAAACCACTACAAAATAACAAGATCTTTAATAATAACACATACCTACGCAGCAAGATACACACTCGAGTTCGGAGATTGGAACAGATCAACAGACCGAAAAAGAAAATGGCAGTGATTGCACAAAATGTTTCAAATCTCTGCTGTGTTCCCAGTCTAAGAAAAATTTTGATTTGAAATGATTTTTATGATAAAATATCCAAGATTTTGGAACAGGGTATAGGCGAAAGTATCGAGCGGGTCATTTCCCTGATAGTAAGCATAAAATCAGCCTGTAACAATTGTAGTGCCAGAAAACTTAAAAACTGAGGTTAGCGCGGCACTGCAGTGCGCTCGATCGTTACCCCGTGACATATAAGTCTCATAAAAGCCCAGTAATTTCACTGCATACTTTGCTCATTAAACCGAAACACAGTATCTAATGCTTGGTGGCAGACTACACGAGCAAATCGGTGGTAACCACCAGACGGACACTCGCAGAAGAGATGAGACGATGAGATTGAGAGTGACACTCTATATTATATAGTGCATACGAAGCGCCACTATATAGATATTCCTATCCATGCAGTCTAGGAGAGATCGCTCCGATCGATAATTGTACAATGAGTTATCTGCTGCCCGCGGTTTCACCCGCGTGGTGATTTTGGATTACATGGTTTTTTTTTGCGCGGAACCCTAATTCTTTTTCTAAAATAAAAGTAGCCTAAGTTACTCCTTGTAACATCAGCTATCTGCCAGTGAAAGCCCCGTCAAAATCGGCCCAGCCGTTTCGGCGATTACCCGGAACAAACAGACAGACAAAAATGGTTATAGGTACCGTAAATACTTTCATATGCATTTGCTGTTATTTTGATATTACAAACAGACACTTCAATTTAATTTATTTGTATAGATAAGTGTAACTTTTGTTATATTATTATTTTTGTATTTCAATAAAATATAATTCTGTTTTATAAATTTTGGAAAGGCAATTAAAATTTTTGCAAGTTTGCAAGAAAGCCTCTTCCATGCTAGTCAAACTTCACCCATATGTTCTATGACACATGTTGTTTCCTTGATGCCCAATAATTCCTTCCATCAGCTCGCTGCCATGTGACGAAGTCTAAGAAAAGGTCTTCGAAAAATTGAAACGGAAAAAACTTCATATAGAAAACGAACTTCATTTACAAAACATAAAAAATTTGAAGCCATTATGATGGTGATAGTGATGTCATCCAGAGGTCATGGGATCAAATTCTATAGTACAATCTGTCCGTAAAGGAAAATATTGCGATGCAAATCATCGGGCTTTTTTTCCTGCTTACTCACTGGCTAGCTACCTCTTTTCAAGATGAAAATCAGTCGCCATTGTGATATTTTGTTAGAGCCGCACTTGATATGATAGACAATCCCTATTCAAAAGTCATAGATTTGCAAATCCCACCTTCGGTCGCAACATGGGGCTCTTCTTTTTTTTATTTTATTTTATTTGGTAACGAGACGAGCTGGTCCTTTGCCTGATGGTAAGCATAACGCCGGCCCATAACAATTGCAGTGCCACCCACAACTTTGAAACACAAAGGCCTGCGCGGCACTGCAATGCGCTCGTTACCCTGAGACATTAGGTATTAAGTCTCATACGCCCAGTAATTTCACTAGATACTCTGCTCATCAAACCGGAACACAGTAATGCTTGCACACTACTGCTGGCTCTTCAAAAGAAGGGCGAACAGAGTGCGTATCAGTAATACCTCGAGTATTGCAGATATCCAAAGGCAACGATAGCAGCGGTCCTCTGCTTGTTTGCTACGTGGGTAAGGCATAAAACAATTCTTTTGAAATAAGTTAAAAAAAACACTTGGCATGTGAACTTCATGCGAATATCAGCGAACTTTTAATGCTTACCTAGCTTCTACATTTACCTATTTATCATTTGTTTATTATTTATGTATAAAGAAATAAATAATTGTTTTAATAAATGCTTTAATCCGAACAAAAATCTAATTATATTTTTAATTCAGTAATGTTTTTGCTACAAATTGCAATGTACATTACAATATGAAATTATTATTTTATTATTACAATAAACCTGTCCAAAATGAAATTTTGCAATCTTTCGTTGTTAGGCAAATAAAGTTCAGCTACTCGTCCAGAGATGGCGCTGGTAGTAGCAAAAGTGTTCTGTTCCTATTTGTGTGACTTTTCTGAAAACTCTTTTATTTTAACATGCTTATAGTGTGTCATAATAATGTTATTATAATAATAGGTCGGGGAAAAAGTTTCTTCGCATTTTTTAAGAAAATTCAAAACATTTTTTAATATAGTTTATTTACATTTAACTAAAGTATGTAGGTACCATTTTGTTCGATAACTTTTTGCCATCTTGTAGGTAGGGACATGATCCCATTGCTATATAAATTTTGGGACTTCTGATCAAAATACCGCGACAAGTGGTTTTGGCAGTCCTCTCGTGATGTTAACCTGACACTGCCTAAAGAATTCTGAAGAGACCGAAACAGGTGGAAATCTGAAGGTGCAAGGTCAGGACTATACGGCGGATGCATTAACACCTCCCAGCCAAACTCTCTTAATTTTTTCTGAGTGGCTAAAGATGTGCGAGGTCTAGCGTTATCATGAAAAACCATGAAAATGAAAACCACACCCCTTCTGTTGATTAATTCCGGCCGCTTTCTCTCAACTTCTTGCTTTAATCTCATCAGTTGTTCGCAGTAGAGTTCAGAATCGATGGTCCTGCCTGGTGGTAACAGCTCATAATAAATAATGGCCTTCCAATCCCACCACACACACAGCATCACCTTGTTGCGAGTTAACCCGGGTTTCGCCACTGTCTGTGAAGCCTGACCGGTCTTTGACCACGACCTTTTTCGCACGTTCTTGTCGTACGTGATTCACATTTCATCACCAGTTATCAGCTTCTTCAAAAATGGTTCGGTTTCATTACGTTGTAGTAAAGAATCACAAATGAGTACACGGTTCATTAGGTTTCTTTCAGTGAGCTCGTGAGGTACCCAAATATCGAGCTTTTTTGTGTACCCAGTTTTTTTCAAATGCGCCAAAACTGTTTCAATTCCCAGTTCTTCAGCTACGTCGTAACTACTGATATGCCGATCTTGTTCCACGTTTTCAAAAATGGCATCCATTTTATCCGTAATAGGGCGAACAGAGCGACGTGCATCTTTGAAATCAAAATTTCCGGATTGAAAACGCTTAAACCAAATTTGTGCTACTCTCACAGACACTGCACTAGGTCCATAAACATCGCAAATTTTTTTCGCGGCTTGCGTTGCATTTTTACCTTTTTTGTAGTAAAATTTTAAAATGTATCGAATTTCTTCATTAGATTCACTCATTTTGACAGTACGAAAAACAAATGAAAATCACACATTTTCCTAATTTCAATTTGGAATTATGTTCTTTAAAATTTAAACTTTCATATGATACCAAAACCAGCCAGATACAAATAGTATAGTCAAAGATATTTTATTACAAGTTCATACATACTATAATGCGAAAAGACTTTTTCCCCAACCTAATATATTAACGGCATTACTAATAAACACCCTTTATCAGTTAATAGTTACACAACGTTTCGTCTCTTTCGATTCAGTTAAAATTGTCAAAGATCAACAAAGCCAAAAAACATTACCTATGTAACTAACTATAGCTACTGTTTATTAGTAAGAACTTAGATATAAGTTATCATTATCTATTGAAATAGCTTTAACGTAGATAATTATCTAAGTTACCTATAGGTACGTATTATTTTTTTTACTTTTTTACTAAAATCAAATGCCTATATTTTATTCTAAAACATCTTCGCTTACAGAGTTTTCCGAGATACGCGGTCGTTTTATATAGTTTTTGATTAAAAATCTGTTTAGATTTGTATAAAATTCAAACACCGTTTTTCCCCTTTACTTGTTATTTTTTAGTTTTTTATATTACTGGATAACGAGACGAGCGTGTCGTTTCCTGATGGTAAGGATAACGTCAGCCCATAGCAATTGCAGTATAGGTACCACCTAGACAGAACATTTAAACACAAATAGTGTTACCACAAAAAACATTTTTAGTTGACTGTTTAGCTAGACAGCGTCTAAAGATATAGGTATGTCAAAAATGGTTAGAAATGTCACAACAGAATTGTGTTTGACAACGGTTAGACACTACTTAAATCAGGATTTGTGGTTGCTCATATTTATTCGCGCGACTAAGGCATGATTAGGCATTAAGCAGTGATTAACACAGGTTTAACGTGTGGTAATTTTTTTGTGGTAAGACCCAAAGTCTTGCGCGGCACTGCATTAAGTCTTCATAAGCCCAGTAATTTCAGTGACCAAGTACTTTGCTCATCAAACCGGAACACAGTGATGCTTGCACAATACTGCTTGGCGGCAGACTACACGAGAAAAGCTATGGATTCTTTCATTATAATATTACAACCTATATAGTTACATAAGTCAATAACTACAACCCATTTAGATATAGTTAACACTAGCTCCTGCCCCGCGGTTTCACCCACGTGGAGATTTTGGATTACATGGTTTTTATTTTTTTGCGCGGAACCCTAATTATTTTTCTAAAATTAAAGTAGCCTATGTTACTCCTTGTAACATCAGCTATCTGCCAGTGAAAGTCCCATCAAAATCGGTCCAGCCGTTTCGGAGATTACCCGGAACAAACAGACAGACAGACAGACAGACAAAAATGTAAAAAATAGTTGTTTTGTAGTAGGTCCCGTATATACTTTCATATGCATTTAGTAAAAAGCTGTTATTTTGATATTACAAACAAACACTTCAATTTTATTTATCTGTATGGATGGATTTAATTGCATAAAGTGCAGTATGCGTTTGTTGGTTTGTCCTTCTTTCACACAGCAACGGACCAACGGATCGACGTGATTTTTGGCATAGATATAGTTTATGAACCGAAGAGTAACATAGGCTACTTTTTATCCCGGAAAAATTAACGGAAGGAACCGTTAATTTTTCCGGGATATAATGTACAACTGCTTGGAGATTTCCACAGGAGTGGAAATCTCCTAGCAATTATAACCGCGCGTGAAGGTGTAACAAGTCGAATATACATAACGAGAGCCAACCATCCAATAACATGTTTGCATTCCTATCTAACCTTTCCAGAGTTAGTTTACAGTACCTATGTCTCAACGTCACGCCAGCTGATGATACTGGCAATCGTCATGGCCTCAGCGTCATCGTCAGCCGGGCCGTATATATAGACGCAAATCGTTTCCTTATCCCATCCTTAATAATTTGCAGTGCCACTTTGTGTAAGAATAATTGTCACTTTGAAGGACTCGATCCTGAAACCCCGACGCATAACAGAAGTAGCCTGTAAAGTTCACCGAGCTATCAACTATACTTACGTACTATAATGAGCCAGTCTAAAAAAGCTAGTAAAAAGCTTATAGTAGCCAACTAGCTTCTGCCCGCGGTTTTCACCCGCGTTTCCACAGGAACCGTGCATTTTTCCGGGATAAAAAGTAGCCTATGTTACTCTCTGATGCCTAAACTATATCTACCTATGCCAAAAATCAAGTCGATCCGTTGCTCCGTTAGTGCGTGCAAGAAGGACAAACCAACAAATCAACCAACCAACAAACACACTTTCGCATTTATAATATTATTACTAGTAGGATTATTGAATAGACTTTTGTAAAAGTTTTAACTACGTAAATGTTTAATGTTAACTATAAACGAGTCATTTTAACAAAAATTACATAAAAAACACGACTGTTCTACTAGCCAGTGTCACTTGGGGTGAGAATTCAAAACCTACTAAACAAAATAAATAAAAACTAAATAGCTAATAAATAAAAACTTTCGCTTATAGGTACATCTGAATAACACATATTAGACTACAATTTATAAAGTTACTAGCTTCTGCCCGCGGTTTTCACCAGCATTCCCACAGGAATCGTGCATTTTTCGGGATAAAAAGTAGCCTATGTTACTCTCTGGTTCATAAACTATATCTATGCCAAAGATCACGTCGATCCGTTGCTCCTTTACTGCGTGAAAGAAGGACAAACCAACAAATCAACAAACCAACAAACACATTTTCGCATTTATAATATTAAAAATATATAGTAGGGAAGTAGGGATTAGTAGGATAGTAGTATTAGTAGGATATACCAGGCAGGTAAGACCGCAAGCGGAAGCTAGTACCCACATAAGTAGAAGCAAACCCAAGCTTGAAGAACCGACAACCGCTTTGGAAGACAGCGTCGTGTGTCGACCAACGGGCTGAAAGAAAATTGCGGTCCCGTGGCCGTTTGGCTCAGGCGTATCTCTCTTCTCTTCTCTTCCCATGGGTTCCGTAGGAGTCAGCTAAGGGAACATCCAGGAAACGGGAAGCAGTATTCTCGGTCAAAAACATTTACTGCATCACCACCAAGGTGCTTGCCAAGTGTGCTATATTATGACAAACAGCCCGACTTTCGAATGATGTCCACTGTAGGGCATTTTTTAGGAAGTCTCCAGATTGCTGATGATGAAATAAATAAGTGCCTAGGTGTGTTTTCAGGGTCTATCTGTCTGTCTGTCTGTTTGTTCCTGGTAATCTCCAAATTAATAATCTTTTCTCATCAAATCTAGGTAATCAAAAATTTAGACACTCCTTTTTAGATACGTTAGTAAGTACTTAGTAAGTAGGTATGTGAGTACAGAGCGAGTGTGTCCGAGCGGGAACTTGTGCGACTTTCAATCCGACGCACCATAGTTCGAATCTCGACTCGGCCCGTACCAATGACTTATATCAAGTTATGTGCATTGACACTCGGTCTAAAACGGTGAAGGAAAACATCGCGAGGAAACCGGCATGTTCAAGCACGACAAAATTCGAGGACATGTGACATCCACCAAGCCGCATTGGGCCCGCGTGGTGGATTATGGCCCATACCTGTCTCTGAGAGAAGGCCGGAAGCAGTGGGAGCGTAAGAGGCTGATAATGAAAAAAAATATATAAAGTAGGTATAAGTACAATACGAGTAGTTGTCTTTGTAATCCTGTACGGTAAACAAGTAAGAAATGTAGAACAGTTAAAGTAGCTTTAAAAATATACCTAGGTACCCTACATTTAGTTTGAAAAACTAGTCATCATCATCATCATCATCAGCTGGAAGACGTCCACTGTTGAACATAGGCCTCCCCCATAGAACGCCACTTGGATCGACTACTCGCCTCTTGTATCCAACGGTTTCCCGCGGTTTTGACAAGGTGATCGGTCCACCTAGTGGGGGGTCGTCCTACACTACGTCTTCCGGTTCGTGGTCGCCACTCGAGAACCTTTCTTCCCCATCAGTTATCGGTTCTGCGAGCGATGTGGCCTGCCCATTGTCATTTCAACTTACTAACTTTGAGAGCTATGTCGGTAACTTTTGTTCTCGTGCGGATCTCCTCATTTCGTATTTTACCACGCAGAGAAACCCCGAGCATAGCCCTCTCCATAGCACGTTGCGCGACTCTGAGCTTACTCATGAGGCCAACAGTAAGAGACCACGTAAAACTAGTAAATGAATGTATTAAGGATCAGCCGCGGGGCAATTTTTCCTAATATTTAGGAATATTAAGAAAAATTGAAAGCCACGCTATTAGTTATAAATATCTACTAAATTATTGAAAGCAACCCCCCATATATACTAAATGATATTTCTCTTCATGCGCGGTTGTCTGGAAGAGATCGCTTTAAGCGATAAAACCGCCAATTGTAACACTTATTTTAGTTTTAAGGTATATCTGTATTGTGTATATAAAGAGTTCATCTATCTAATATTTATTTTTACTATCTTTCGTCTTTTAAACTTTTTAATTATTTGAGCTGAGAAATTATAATCATTAGTGTATAGAAATTAAAAACTAAAACAGAACTCTAACTCCTAAAATAAGGAAAAATAAAAATAAAAATTATTTCTTTCGTCTTTTGCTTGCTAGTTTCTAAAGTACCCACCTAATCAGGTGGGTAAGTACTTACCTACTTCCCAATATCTACCGCCCTAGAAGTTGAAAATTGCCAAGAACTTACACTTAGTGTGAATTTGTCCTACTTACTTAGTCCTATTTCCTTTTGTCATTTGATTCCTTACGCCCATGTCTAGGAAATATTAAAATATGACTAATTGACTATGCTCCCACAACTCAATTGTTAAAGCAGGTAAGTACTTGTGGGTACCTACTTATAAAGTTTTATTTCCCTATAGATTACATTTTTAATTAATTCCTACTAGGTACCTAATTAATATTTTGTAGTAAAATAAGGTTGTTTAACTACGTTGTTTTATTTTATACTTTTTGGTTACACCCATGTACAGGCTCAATTGGTAATTAAAATAAATAGACATTACAATAGAGCTGATTAGTTATTAAATTAGATTAAAAAATTCTAAGCTCTAAACGGCATCCCATTTCCTAGTTCCATAACAGAGAGAACGAGCAGAAATTCATCGAACTAGGTAGGTAAGTATACCTACCATTGGAGGCATTGTATTAAGACAAAAACGGGTCTTTTCGCGCACAAATAAAATCAAAATATAATTTTGATTTTATTTAATAAAATCAAAATATAATTTTGATTTTATTGGAGGCATTGGAGGCATTCTCCAATAATGAGAAAAAATATATTGACGGCTCTACAAATCTAAAAGAAAACATTAACCTAAGTACCTAATATTAAAGTGGTTATAATTTAAATTAAAGTGGTTATAATGATATATATTTCCACAAGTCTTTTCTTTTATCTACGTAAGAATCTAAGCAGCAAAGAAAATTCCTACCTGCCTGCCAACAAACACGGCTTAATTCCCTATCTCTATCCTTCAGGTATAAATAACGCGTTGTTTTGTTTCTGTTACGTTCAGCAGTTTCAGTTAAAGGATTGAAAATTGTGTGTAAACGAACGGCGCAGGTCACTGTCGTTGGCACAAACTTTTCACATTAAGCACTTTCGGGCGCCGTCAGCCTGCCGCTGCCGCGCATGCGCCCCCTCACCAAACACGCCACACACTTGTTTGGCGCTCATCATGATCCAAGTTTCAAAATACAAATTCTATCTTCAGCAACTAACAGTTTACAGATCTATAATTAAAGAAAACAAAAAAGAAACATCCCATGTCAGTCGCTGCAGCCACACGTGAGCATACCCCTCCGATCGTCGATACCTAACTCACAACGCGTTCCGTGCGAGAGGAACTCAGCAATTTTGATTAGGTACAGAACAGAAAATCCGAACAGAGGAAAACTCTCATGTAATTGCCGCAAAAACTGTTGAAAAAACGCGCACGACCGTCTGTGTCGAGGCGCGCGCGCGGTGTGGCGCGCGGGCGGGGGCCGCGGGCCGCCCGCGCCCCGGGCCCGCTCGCGCCGCGATTGGCCCGGCGCGCCGGGGGCCGGCCGCCACGCCCCGCGACGGCCCCGCTCGCTCGGCCCGCGGCAGTGTCCGTCAGACTGCCGAGCGCGCCGGGCCTCCCGCTTCCCCGCGCCTCGCTCGGCCACGCCGCGTCCCGTGATCGAACCTTACAAAATCATCAGTTAACAACCGTCGCGAGTGCATTATGACACTAGTGAGCTAGCGGGCCGCTGTGACGGTGTCAAATAATTAATGTGTATGTGTGCACGTGCTTGTGTGTTGTGTTAGGTTGGGCCCGTGACGCAAAACGTTCGTGGTGGCCAGCGGAGCCTTGCACCCGGGCTCGGGCCGAGCTTTCATGGCTCAGCCTAGGGTACGTACGCAGCATCATCGCCGCACCGAGTCGAGTGCCGGTAGTAGAGCCGATAGCCTAGCTGATATAACCAATATCGACGATAATGACAAGACGCTTGATAATACTCACAATATCAGTGATAACAAAGACGGAAACACAACAAACATAGTCAAAGTAGCCTTAGCTAAGTTGGTAGAGGAACGACACGCCAGTCATATTGTGAAAACAAAAGTAAATCTGGATAGAGACGTAATAGATTTGGAAGCGACGTCCCGGCGATACACTACCCGTGTTTCGGCACCGGGACGGTGTTCTAACAAGTACAACACGTCCTGCATACGTAATGCCTGCACACAATGTGTCTAACGCCCGCCGACGCATTACCACAGAAACCGTAAACGAAATGAATCCATTATAAACATAATATTATGCAGTGATAATGTAATCGCAACGTAGTATCGCACGTGCAATAAAGACTAAAGTAAATGAATGAAAAGAAAGATTATAACGCGACTAGTTTTAGAGCCGCAGTAGTAGGCGACGTCCGAGACAGACATAGCAACGACCCGTGAAACAATCTGGTCGCTGAATAAATGAATAAGTCTGAATATTTTGGCCACCTGACGGAATAAGAACCGTGTTAGAGATTCGTGACAATAAAACGGGATAAAATGGCATCCAGCGGGGGGCCATTGTCGTTCGCTGCTCTCTTATGGGACCGAGGGATGGGACACTAAAATCTGTAGCTTTACAAGCGGCTTTAAACGCACGGTTACACACAAAAGAGTGCATCTCAGAAACCAACAATAAAATTCAATTGACAATGAAAGAAAAGTTTTTTTTATTGTGCGCCACAAAGATATCCCTAACGGAATCTTAGGGACAGCTTTCTAAAGATTTAGGGGAGCATTGTTTTTAGTGTAGGGGACACAAACTGTAATCCTTTTGCGGGGAAGGTATTATTATTCATAACGACAGAACTTATAAAAACAAACATTTGAAAATGACACTCGGCCTGAGACTAAAATACCATCTACATATACTTAGCCTACATAATATGAAATGGCATTAATATGATGATAGACTGACTTTAAATATAAACAGCGAATTTAAAAACCCATTTCGTGTTTATTTTCATCTGGTTATTAAGAAAACTGGTATAGAAAAACAAATTACAATATATAAATCTTCAAGAGTAATTTGGCGGAACACATTCTGCAGTTCCAAATCCAGTTAATAATTTTGGAAACCGTTTGCCGAATGTGTCATTAGCATTGATTATTAATTATATTATCGGAACTGTAGCATAAACATTGCAGTGTTATTAATACGATTAACTAAGTTTTTACACATTTCTGTGTAAGAAACACTTTAAAAAGCTAATAAAGTTGGGTTAAATGGTGTGAATCTCCGTGCCGTCGGACACTGCGCCTGGAGTCTAGCAATTCTAAACATTACAATAACATTAACAGTCTTTATGTGAATGTTTTATTACATTCTGAGATTTAAACATATAATTGATACAGAAATTGAAAAACCTCATAAAAATACACATCTGCCAGTAAATGTTAATCACAAAATGCAAATAATATTCAAAATGTCTATGCCGGTTAAGTAAACGCAATCCAAAGTGAAATAAATCATCCGACGGTATAGTTAAGTGGCAGGTAGGTTGTAAAACGCATTTTATTACTTCGAAAATGTGATAGCAAAATTAAAAGTTAGAAATTTAATTAAATAGCGAATGTGAGTCTAATTAAATAATTAGTAGCTTAATAGATAATTTAGAACGTGTTTGTGGTAAAATTATAAAACGTCTAAATCTGATTTTTAAACAGGTTATTCCTTGTAATCATCAAAATTTACAAGTTGCAAAACAATAATCAAGAACATTATCAAATTTTAAGGACATAAACCTTTATAAAACTGTCATAGCTATTATAGACAAAGATATTTGATACCGTCTGATATCAAGAATGTCCCGTTAAACAAAAATACATTATGGAATAAAAATCTCACAAATAAGTAATAAAAAGAAAATGAAATGATACTAAAGATATAACTAATGCCATTTGGTCACCCATAGCCCCGGACATTCCCTGAGTGCAGTCCCGTTAGTACTCAGCTAAGCCCACCAAAATTAATTCATAAAAAACTTATTAACCAAAAATGATGTTTGCAGAAGACTTGTCCGATCATTGTGCGCGTATCGAGTTTATGACACAGTGATAACGGCACCAATTTCTGTTCTAATAATCCTAATCATGATTGTCGTCCGATATCATATGAGTAGGTACCGTTTCGGCAGTGGCCCACTAAATGAGGTGATAACACGAGTTTAGGTATAACGTCAAGTAGTTATAATGGAAAATTAAAAAATGAAATGTCAGTTAACTTTTTTAAAACAATATCTCTCAGTTAGTTTTTTTCCCTATGAAACATAAGTTCATAACGGTTACTCTGCTTGATAATTTCTTCCGTGTCAATCGAATATGAAAGTATTTACTCAACATTATGTTCTATTTGACTGATGTGCGTTTTGTTTATAAAAAAGCTATAAAATAAATGTAATTCATTGTACATTTCACTAAAATTTGTATAACAAAATACCTACCTACTAACTCACAAAATTAATGATGAAGTGATATAATAAAATAAGTAATTTTAAACTTCGACAAAATCATAAATTTATCGAAGAATAATGTTTCTGAGAATACTTAACACAAGTTCAATGATCGAGTTCAGCTGTTATTTTTTCGATTTTTTAATAGTCATAATATGTAATACCTACTTTTAAGGCTGTATAGGTTGTTTCAATTTCAGTCTGTCCGGTTTCCTCGAAAAAAGCATTGCATGCGTTTGGATGAAAAGTATCCAAGCCAAAGCCAAGTTAAGCCAAATAACTGTCAGTTGAATACTGTCATTCAAATCGATCAGCGCGCTTGAGTATCTAATTTTCTCATTGATATTATTAGTAGAGTAAATGTGAATTATTATTTTGACATAACATCTTTGGCCACATCATCGCTTATCAAGCGAGGTCGTGGTTAAAAAGATTCTCTTTATAAGAAAAAAACAGCAATCTCAATAATACTGATGTTCAACCTTTAATAATTAAAAGCTATGGAAGTATTATTACACAGATAATAAACATGAACACGCATATCCAGTTAGGATACGTGTATCTTTAGGTAGGAAAAGACTACCGAAGTTTCACAACCCACAATAGAAAGAAAGAAAGAAATTATTTATTTCGAAACTAGACACACACGTCTTGAGCAAGTAACAACTAAGTGAAGAAAACATTTTTACATAATAAGATATTTTTATATAATAAGATATAATAATAATAGAGTGTACATATACAAAATATCATTATCACCTGTATTGGAAAAAGGAATAGGAACGACAAATAAGGTTCAAGCAAGTAGCTATGACCTCTGCGTCAACATCTGTGCATGCCAAATTCAAATTAAATAAAAAAAACAATTCAAATGAATAAACTGACATTTTGTTTTTTTTTTCTTCTTGGCCAGACACGGCTTGTGTATTTTGCACTGATAACTTTTATTCTGTGGCATATCCTTACCACTAGCTTCTTCCTGTGGCTTCGCACCTATCACCTACCTATCAGGATGTACAGTAGCTTATTCTAGTCAGGGATGATTTATCTCTCTATCTATAGAAGTTATGATCGCACCAGTGCTTTAAGAGATTAGCGGTTATAAACAAACTTTACCTCTTTATAATATTAGTATAGATAAGAATGTAGGTATTTCCCAACTAATTCCCAAAACATGTTTCCCTAAGCTTAGAAAAAAATCGTACTTATTGTCGTAACATACTTAACTAGTTTATGAATTCAATGCACATCCCTAGTTATTAAAAAAAACTTAAGATGCAGATGAAATAACTCAAAACCGAAAAAAACAATTGGTAGCATGTCCTGATTAATATTAAACTTAAATAATAACAATCGAAGTACATACATATCAACAATAAAAAAATAAAAACTTAACATAAACACTTGCAATTTTTTTACGGACCATAAATATTTTTACTTCCTTTCGTCCCTTATTTTGTGAGATTAACCGTTGATAACATAAAACACATTTTATTAAGGATTTTTATTGCATTTAAAACTTATAAGCTCTTTTAATGCAACTTAAGTACATTTATTTTTTTATGTTATTTTTTATTGTTGTGGATAAAGGTTATAATAAATGCAAGGAACATATACAGTAGAGTTGGCAAAACTTAGGTATTGTACAGTCATTTGAATTTTTTTACCTAAGATTAGAAAAATAATTTGGGCAAACCACCAATTTTACTATGGTAACAGTAAGGAGTCTTTGTTGTTATTATTAAATGGACACAAAAAGTTCCTTATCGCCCTTTAAATGACTAAGAAATAAAAAAAATATTAGCGGTTTATTTTTCATAAAAAAAAACTACCATAAAAAATATTTTTTTATAAAGGGCAATTGACAAGATACTAACTAATATTACACTACCACTACACTATTTTTTTTTCTCTCGTGGCCAGACACGGTTTGTGTATTTTCACTACACTATTACTAATTAGGTACGAATTCTTATTACTAGAGATGGAACAATAGAATAAGTTTTCTATAGAGATTGCTGTGTTTGTTTGTGACCGAATCTCTGGAACTATTTACCCGATTATAAGAAATCTTTCACTAATAGGAAGCTAGGTAAGACAGGTTAACACGTCGTATATTTAAATTTGAAGTAGCTGGCAAAAGCTATTCACCGCAGAAAGTGTTCCAAATGTATAAATGATTATTAAATACTTATAAGAAACCGTAATTAGTATTGTAATTATCAAAAACTCTCCGTCAGTCTTTGAAACAAATACTACAACAAATCAACACAATAATTTATTGATATATATTATTTTTTGTACTTGTAACTCACGAATGAAGCACTGGTACAACCATTTACTAAGAAAAAATCGGCCTACACAACCTACGGTCTATACAAATTTATCATTAAATATCCACATTATTAAAAAAGAGAGTTGTAAGTTAACAAACTTTTTGATGTAAGTACATAATTTTAAATGTAGGTACATAATTTAATATATTATATCATAGTACAATCAATAAAATTACTCCTAGACTCAATAAAACTAAAAAACAACACGACAATGTAGGAGCTGCCGATAGAATAAAACGTTGCTAGCACTTAAAACTTTCAAATAAACTCTAAACTGAATTATAAAACCACTAAAACAGCTAAAACATATCAGAGTATTTTTAAATTTTAATTTCATCCGATTGCCAGCCGCCATTACGCGCGGGCTTTTTTTTCTAAGACGGCGCCAATCTGCGGGTTGCGGCTGTGACCGTTCGTAACGCATTAAACTTATTATAGCCACTTACTTTTAGCACTAAAGATAATACCGGTATTGTATAGGCAATTCTGTTCAAATTTCTCGATAAAACAACTCGATTTTATGTTTTAAGTGTTGAAAAATGCCTCGCCATTATTGCCACACGAAAAAGATAAGGTGACAACATTACCGATGCTTTTTTTTAATTTTTAAGGATGGCGTTGGCTTTGGCGCAAACGTATTCTGCCGTTAGGTGTGAAATTACGACTTGTTACAGGAAGCATAGATAGTAAAATATAATTAAGTGTTTCCACTTAACGATAATTTTATCGCTGCGAATGCACTATTATTTTTTCATTAACAATCTACCGATTAACGTCGTATTCATACAGTATAATATATTATATTTATAAAGCTCACTCTGTTATATGATATCGGCTGTGTAACGAAATAAGATACAATTTATTAATGTCAATAAGATTTATTCGATTTATCTTTTGTCTCCAATATAAGTTTCTATAGTATAAATCAAGATTTTTGGACAAGTTCATCGATCAAATCGAAATTCTATTACAATTTGACCAGATAACAAAATATCAATTCGTTATTATACTAATTCGTTGATGCTCGTAACTCATAAAATCTCTAATTTAAAGGTTACAAAGTGGACGTTCTGAAATCAAATCTAATTATTATCGAGTCGAACAATCTTCGTAAACGAAATGCTGGTTCACAAATTAAAAACGGGCGCGCCTATCGCATTTCTAATTTCGAATGTGGAACTCCATTTGGAATATAAATGACATAGGCCTGGGCACTGGCCGGCGGCGGCTAGTGATGGAGAGCGCTCGCTGAAATAGATCAATGTTTACAAATCGCTCGCGGCTCACTCGCAGTTCTTTTGATTCCAACTGACATCTGTCAACTCAACGTCAGCTGACCGAACTCTTTTGTATCTTTGAACCAAAAAACAGCTTAATTGTGATTAATTAGAGCGATTGATCATTGGAAAGATGACGTCAATGGAGAAGGTTCAATTTTTTGCGGTCTCCAAAGTAGTATTTAAGATGGTCAACGCCTCGACCGCTGACCAGATAAATAACATTTGATATATTATAGACAACTCTAACAGTATACGACAAAATGATATATTAATACAATAAAACTCGGACCGGTCCCGAACATTACGTTTTAATGCTGTAGTGATTAGAACTAGACATTTTTCAAGTGAGATCGTAACTTTATGGACCTCGTGGCCGATACGTCACTGCGTGTAGTGGGTGTAGATTACTGGAGAGTTCCTTAATGGCATTATGGAATTGATTAGAAAAAACGTAAATTCCAAATCGACGTGGGAAGATACACGGTCCGCACGGAACACGGCGTTCGTTTGATAAATTCCGGATGTATTAGCAAAATTTATACATAAACCGTTTAAATAAAAACGTTCCAAGACGTGTTAGGTAATTTTATATGAGCTTTTAGAGATTTAAATAGTGGATGGACCAGTTGAGACATCCATTTTACTCCGATATCAGCTAGAATGGGAGAAAAGTGAACGTAATCACGTCAAAATCAGCGGCAGTCGCATATAGAATGTAGAATATTAACTCGTGTAGAATAGAAAACCGTTTTAGCTTAGGAATTGTGTGAATTATAACATTTTTTGCATATAAACCTAATTAGTAACAACGAATCTATAAATACATCCGTTCTTTTCTACTTTTACTATAATGTTCAAATGACAGAATAGAGTTGCTCGCTCGCTCCGCTCCCATCGCTCGATATAGAACCTCCGCCGTCGGCTCAGAACGAATCCGTTGAGGGCAGTGATGCCACTCATTGGTTCATTCTTACCGCGTACCTTTTTCAATTTGAATATCGCTCTTCATTTTCGAATTGGCTCTTTGTAGACGCGCCTTAATTGCGCAGTTTGGATTCAGATGTAATTCGCAAGCTCGCTAATTTGAGGGTTTATTGTGTAACCGAACGTTTGACACCGGCTTTAGGCGATAGTAGGCACACCCCACGAATGATCAGAATACGGATTAACGTTCTCAGAACACTGCCGACTGCGTAATATAATCTGCGTACCTTGGAACGGAATGCTAGTAAATCAATTTATAAGTGACAAGTCTATTCTGTACAAGAGCCACACGGCTCGTTCTAAAGCATAACTTGATGTTACTTATTCTATGGCATTTTCATTCAAAATTCAAGGTTTTATTTTTATTAGTGGCAACACCGCTGAAATAAATTCATTAAATCTTTTTCTGTGTAGGTACTCTTGAAACGACTTTTGCGTAGTAGGTAGATTAGAGTGCCTTAGAGCATTATCTAGTAAATCAGTTTGAATCTTGTCCGGTAATATATTTAAACTTTAGATTCGCGTGTCGAAATAATATATGTTTCCTATTTGCATATTTATGTCACGTTATTTCTTTCACCGATCAAACAAACGCGCTTTAAGTTTATCGATGAACGACAAATCTCGCCATGGCGACTCCCGGTACGATATAATTCGTCTATTACGCCTACGCGACGGAGTCTAGATACAGATTAAATAATATAAATCGATGCGGGATGAGTCAGCGGGATGCATGAAGGACTGGAACAATGTCTAACGCGCAGCACTGGCCGGCGAGGCTGTATGCCGAACACAACCAGTGCCATGTATCGACGTTCCTTTTTTAATTTTATATTCTTTTCGGTGGTTTTTGTTTTTTTTTTCATTTAAACGAGGTTTGAAATCAGAATCATGCCGGCCCGTCACTGGATATTTAGCGCGCGTCTCGGCGACACTTTTTAGAGTAATGGCCGGCCGCTAGATGAATAGAGACCCGTCGTGGGTGATTAGGACGGTCTATCTGTTGGATTACTGCCTCTCAGACACGCATACAGTCTGAAGAGATGCGTAGACTCTTCGTAAGATGCGTATCAATAGTTTTTCTTTTTAATTTTAGAGTTTGTTTTCGTGCGCCCGTAGGTCGATGACCATGTTATTGCCAAGAAACGAGTCCCGTCGCTGCCCGATCGCATCATCCCGTTTGTAAATCTTGATAAAACTCTTTAGACGAAATTAAAAATTCCCCGGCGACTAACGACGTTGACATTGGCGTCAACATTAAAAATATACTACACTTTAAGCTTACGAACGGTTTTTAATTATGGTAGAGTAGGATGAAGATACTCTACCGGCTCTACGTAGAGTGTAGGACTCGTTAGAGCTCATAAAGAAACTGAAGGCGGGCTCTTGTTTTCTTCGTTGAAAAAACTAAAATCTCCATTCGGTCGAACTCTGTACAGAAATGCGTCACTCACAGAATTCGAAGTTTAAATAGTCAATCACGAGTGTCGGTGTGGCTAATCTCGCATTCACAGCCACAATAGAGGTAACGAACGGACAAACGGACAGACGCGTTAATAAGACACGCGTGGGCGGCTTTATGTCAACGTTATTTATGATGAGATACCTTTTTTCAGACTTTCTGCTCTGGCAACACAGAAAAAAAAGATTAAAAGAGTTACCACGCCTGAAATTTCATTTGTAAATATTAAGAATTGAGCGTTCGAAATTTTAAATGAAAATCTGTTGTTATCTCATTCCAAAACTTTATTATTGTTAAAAGAAAGCGTTCGAAGTTTGAAATTGTAAAAGTGAAACTGTAGCGTCTTCAATTTTATTGGATACACGAGAATCCTTTAAGTAGTTAAGTAGATATTGATACTTTTAATAAAAGCAAAAAGATACGAGCGAGCGTTGGCCGAGTGGAAAGGAAATCGTTATCTTAACGAGCTCGTATTTACGTGAAATCTGAGAGAGAGTCTCGAAGTGTCCCCGAGAGCGATAAGACCGTCTATCTCCGGTCATATGCCAGCTATTGACCTCTCTGTTTACATTACTACGCCACAAGTATACGCAGAATTTGTGATAACACATAGTTTCAATTTGTAAGCTTAATCGCGAGGGTAAGGTTAATAGTCTCTTAAAATCAATTTGAAGCAGTAAAATTTATTAATTAATGTAACTCGGACAAAAAAAAACAAATTTACAAATAGTTCAATCAACAAACAGTTTCGTATCAGCTGATTTTGGGAGGAGGCGCGTCTTCAGTTTGTTTTTTTAAAGAGTTCAAATTAAAATTGGAATGGCAAGTAAAACTTTCATCCGCGGCCTTAAAACGAGTGTTAACGTTTCCTCCTCGATACTTTCCGAGCGATAAATCTGCTCGCAAATCGACCGAATCCGTACGTCGAACATCTCGCAAGTTCTATTATTAAAAACAGAAAAACACTCCAGCTCTCACGCGGCGGAGCGCTGCGACCGTTGCAGCTGGCTCAGTCTTCCAAATTCGAATTTAGAACGGGCCCTACGAGATTTGATTTCAAATATAGAACAGTGAAGAGTTGCCAGTGATTAGGTGGTGAGGCGGAGTGCGCTCACACCGATCGGTTTATTGACGCGTGTTGTCGCATCGGTGCCGGAGCCGTGCCGCAGCAGCGCCGCTGTCCCCATGCGGATGAGCAAATGGAATAATGGACGTCTGGGCCCGCATCCGGCGCGGGACTCGGATACAACTCTTGCAGCGCACTGGATACAATTTTTCAATTAAATCGACCAGACAGAAGATCCCTAATAGGTGTCGTTAAGAAGTCGTGTGCCCGATTTTCGAACTGTCCCCGTAACGAGGTCGTTTTATTAGTATTTATGGTCGGGAAACAACGCACGGAGCATTCTTTGGGCTCTCTGAGTATCATGAATGAAGCAGAATTTATGACTAGCGCCCGCTATGATACAGAGTCGCGCCTAGACGCGAGAGGCGACCACTCGACCCGGACTCGATAGACTCGACTCCGCATCTCGATTTGGTCGGGCTACTTGGAATATATAAAGATTTTTCTAAGTTTTACGGTTGTATTACGGGCCGAGAGGCAGTAAAATTCGATACGTGCATACGACCGACTAACGACTCTTGATTTACCACTATCAATTTGAAGAATACATAAAAACACACCTGAATGATTGCTACCTACTCCGGTTTGATGTTCATGCTTTACTGTGCCGAAATTATATCGTGTTTCTATACGCGTCGTCCTCTTAAACAATGCGTACCAGTAGATAATATTATTATTAGGAATTGCGACTATTGAAATAGGTACATTATTCACTGTTTCGAATCGTTTCTGATGTCCCCTCACCGCGCGGTGCCAGATGACGCGTTAGAGGGAGACGGAGAACGTGAAGGGTGGCGTTCATCATACCCTCCCCGTGTCAGGAACAAGTGCCGCTTCTGTCGACCCCAGCCGTCTGAGCCAACCTTTTACATAAAAACCTTCCAAACGTATATAAAGGCCCAAGTAACGCTCCAAGAATGTTCTCGCCGCAACATTTCAAGAGATCACTCATATCTGTTGCCACGAAGTTAATATTTTAATTCTCAGAACCGACCTACACTAATCTCCAAACCGCATCGTAAAAAACGATCACCCGCGGCCGTTTTGGCCGAAATTTAAATAACTGAACCGATTAATAACCACGAGCTTAATTAGCGCAACAGGGCAAAGACTCATCAACGTTTTGACAACTTGATGCATGTCTAAACTACACGACAATGCGTATAACCTTCCGACGGGATCGTATCAGTCTGTTGGAAACAAATCTGCCCGGCCCGCAAAAACCGGCCGTTCGAAAACGTATTACCCGCAAAAGATTCCCAGCGAGAAAAAACCACAAGAATGTCATTTAAAAAAATTAAAGCGTACGATGCTTATTTTTTCTTTATGGCAACCCAAATGAACTAAAGGTTATCTCGAAGGAAAAAAGGCGGGACAGAGCGATTCCATTTTTAAAACGTATCATTTAATTTTGGAACCGGCTTTCAAGACGTCAAAAGGTAGTCATTACATATTTTGTGGCCAGTACGGTTTAGCGCCCGTAGATTATAAACTATTTTTGAGTTATGAATGTTGCTTGTGGCGTTTGAATTGTTTATTAGCGACATTATTTTTTGCGGAGAACAATGCGACTGAAAGTTATTCGAGTGTCTAATTGCTGGCATACTGTATCCATAATTTGTAATAGAGGTGTGAACGTGATCATTACAGAATTTTAATTACCCTCATCCCTCCATACGTGACGGAATGTAGACTGGCACTGACCTAAAAATTTGTGGGAAAAATTGACGTTGACATTTGAAGAACTTAACCTTTATTCTGTTTACGATTAGGGCTAAAATTGTTTAGCGTTTGTTAAGGGCCAGTAGTGTGACAAACGCCTACAGTAAATGACGTAAGCGGTCCCGATGTATGTCACACGGCGTGCGAACGACAACGAGATTTGATTGATCATGACATCCCCAAAACATAGTTGTTTTTTGTGCAGACAACACTTTCGAGAATCCGTTCCCAGAATGGTAAATATGTATATTGTGGATAGTGCTAATCCAGGACTTTAAAAACTATGTAGTTATTTGGAACTAATCAACGGGGTAGAGAGTAACAGAGATTTTATGTCTAATTTAAATTGCTTTTAACGGTGGTAACTTTTTTACGGTGGTGCTTGATGTGCTTGTTGTGTCTGGTCATATCTGGTTACAACCAGAATAACCATCTTCCTACTTGCTACTTAGTTTTAACCTGTTACTTTTAAGACCACAGTTCCCGTAGGTATTGATATTTTTTATCTTTTAACCATACCATATGACCTAATCCAATAAATATATGGACCAAGTGTTGGAAGATAGACACGTTTTACATTAAAAAAAAATTGAAAACATTAAGAGGATGTAGGTAGTTTAGAATAATTTGAGACCTTGAGGCATTAAAACTCAAATTTAAAAGTTATAAATCGTCAAATCTTTACTAAAATCTAAGATTCAAGACTGACACTTGAGGACTGGTTTTCCCAACACTACGTGTACTGGACCCGTGTTTTGTAGAAGGTCGAAAGCTTAAGTGTCAATGTAAAGAACGTAGGCAGCTTATGAATAATAAGTGCCGGTTCGATTCTAGAAACATGTCGTTGAGACGGCGTTCTTAATCAATAAGGAAAATGTCATTTTTCACTGAGTAACGGTAAAATTTACATACTTCTTCTTATGTACCTACTTACTTTTACACAAACACGTTTTTGCTCTAGCGTAATTTTAGGTCTTTGTTTTTACTTGTGGTTATTGAGCTAGACTTTTTTAATTCGTAATTTTGTATGAAATCATGAAATGTCAGTTAGCCGCAATAAAAAGTATTCATCCAAAGAGATGCTATTTGTATTAGTTTTGGATGATTTCAGTATCGGTAAGCCTCGTTAATCAGGCTGATTTTCTGGCAATTTGAATTCAGAAACGTTAAGGCTCTTACCACAAAAAAATTAAACACACGTTAAACCTGTGTTAAACACTGTTTAACGCCTGAACATGCTTTAGTCTCGCGATTAAATATGAGCAGCCACAAATTCTGATTTAAGTAGTGTCTAACCGTTGTCTAACACAATTCTGTTGTGACATTTCTAATCATTTTTGACATTTATCTTTAGACGCTGTCTAGCTAAACAGGCGACTAGAAATGTTTTTTTGTGGTAACACTATATATTTTTGAAACAGGTTTTAGATAATTTTATATGGCAACCGACTCTACCAAATAAAATTCTAAAACAAATATGTAAGAACTCTACATTACTCTATATTTAAATAAGATTTATCGAGACTCTACGTTAAATATTGAGCTGGTTACTTCAATAGCCATAAATTGTACTAGATATCATTACCATAGATGCTAAACTACGTTCCCTTTCAGTAACTACCCTCAAACCTGTCAAGTCTTCGTCCATCTCTCACAGACTTTATTTCCACGTTTCGCTGTTCGTTGCAAACGTCAATTTAAACAAAACCTTCGTTTCCACCCAAACATAAGTTTCGTTATCTGTGGTTCGATCTAGCTTGCGTGACGTTGTCGAATCGTTATGAATGGAACGCGGCTTTCCACGGTCGCCATCTTGGAAAATGAAATAGAGGCGGCGGTAGTCTTGATTTAAAAATTTTAGTTTTGGGTTAATTATGTTTTTATTGCAGCGTGGAATGGTTTCTGTAAATTAAAATTGTCGGGAGGCGGGATACTATAATTATGAATTTGGTATGAAACTGGTTTATTTACAAAGAAAATTACACTAACCAAACTTTTTGGAGATCCTTCTTTACAGGGTTTTTTTTTAAATTGTTATACTTTCAACGAAGGTTGAACCTCATATTCGGGACTTTTTGAAGTAATCGCAACCTCTTTAGTAACTGTTCCAACGAGAACAAAGGATCTACCTCCTCAAGTGTGAGCTCCCTAACGATTCATGACATCACAAAGTATTTTCGTCTTGATATCAATCTCCTGACAGATGGCAAAGCTCGCCTGGCCAAGTGCCTCATACCTACAACAAATTTAGGTATTCGTCACACCCATTGTTCGAAACATGCTCCAATAAAAATACTTAAGTTGGCCGCCATTTTCATATCGCTTTGATACAAACATAACATTCGACGCCTCCAAGTGAAATTAAGCTTTATTATGAAATTGGTAGGGTTCACATTTCTTTGTCATAAATTTCGGTTTGTTTGTACGATTCGTTGGATGAAAATTTTCGGTCTGTATTACTTAGTGGTAAAGTTCAAAGTTGCAGTTCTTTTATTGAAGGTTTTATAGGAATGTGTGATCCAGTTTTGAAGTAATTATGATTTAAGGCGACTTTTACGATGTCGATTACTGTTGTACAATTGAAATTTTAAGTTGCGATTTTATAGAATCACTTACTTGCTTGTTTGGTTAAGCTCCAGTGCTTAATTGATAGTAACTTTAATGTCTAAGCTATTTAATGAAAAGGATTAGCAGTTAAATCCGACTCGATTCTAGAGCTTCATTTTTTAACCGACTTCCAAAAAAGGAGAAGGTTATCAATTCGATGGGTATTTTTTTATGTTTGTTACCTCAGATCTCCGTCATTTATTAACCGATTTGGAAAATTCTTTTTTTATTTGAAAGGATATACTTTCAGATTGGTCCCATAGAAATTTCATCAAAAGCGGTTCAGTAGTTTGTCACTGAAGTGGGTTCGTCGCTTTTTAATGTAGATTTGTTTTTGCAGTAAATTTTTATTCATCTGATCCTTGTCTTTACTCAGCTTGTTAAGGTTGTCGTGTGTAGCAATTGTTTTTTGTTGAATATTATGAATTTATTTAAAAAAACGTTAAATGTAATCCACTTCATAGATTTTTATAGGGTGTTGTATTTACAAGTACTAAAACATAAATGTTAAAATAGTATAGGGAAACTAGGAGTACAGTCACGAACGAAGCAAACACCTAATTAACATTATATTTAGGCAGACTATACCTATATACAAAGAAAGAATTTATATAAGTCTATTTTAGTTTCTCAAGCGTGAATAAAACAATCATTGCAATTTTATAATTCATTTAGGTTTTGATACAAAATTTCCAAAAAAAATTAGTGCAAATTAAGTGCATTTACCTAAGTAATTAGCAACGTTTTGATTCCTATCTTGTTTTAATTAATTGTTTCAAACCAAAAACATCATGAAGTATTCTTTAGCTGGCAATTAACAATAAAAATATAATAATTTCTACAAAATTTTAATAATTCATTATTAAAACGTGATTTTTTGCAGAAGTTTAGAGACGTTTAGAGAAGTTTAGAGTTTTAGAGACAGAGGCCGGAGAGTAATATAACCTGCGTTTTTTCTTCTTTTTTCTCTTCTTCTCGCTCTTTCTCTTATTTTTTCGAAAAAATTCACGGTTCCTGTGGAAATCTGAAATCTCCATGCGGATAGGCATAGCATAGACATGGCATAGGCAGTAGCTAGGATTATACATAATTTATGTTCGAGCATTCAAAAAATTAAAAAATTGATTGAACTTACTGTCAAAGAGAATCATTTTTGACAGACTTCAAAAAAGAAGGTTATTAATTCGAGAAGTATGTAGGTATGTATAATATTATTGGAACTGCTGTTTATTCACAATCTGATAATTGATAATAATCTTTTTGCGCTTCTAAACAAATATACAAATTGTATAGTGTATGTTTGTCCACACATTTCTCAAAAACTATTAATCGGATTGTAACCGTTCTTTTTTAATTCGCTTACATTTACTTCAATTCAGGGAATAGCGTGAATTTCGTCAAAATCGGTTCAGTAGTTTAAAAGATATGGACCAAAATGTTACATGAAGTCGGTATATATTTATGTAAAATTACATCGACCTGTTTATTATACTACTATCTCAAGTATTTATAATTACAAGTACGTAGGGTCATGTTTATCGTACCTATTACATCCGTACTAACTAATATAATCATCTATAGTTACCCTACAACTAATTACTTTTAATAAGTATATGATAATTAGTCGACTGCCTTCGTTTCTCATATACAAATATTTATTCCACTTGGCTCCAAAGATATAACGACACGTCACAAATAATTATGATAATAATTACCTATTAAGATTATTATCGACAGATATAACATAATAAAATAATAATTACTTTAAACAAGAATAGATATTACAAATAGATATCATTTTGTAATGTAATAAATTTAATTATTTAATCTGTTTTGGAACGTTTGATACGAGGATAACTTTTGCCACACCAAGAATTTGGATTAAACGCTGATTATGTTACGTATGCGTGCGAAAGATAAATAAATAGATAAAATAAATTAAATCAAAATAAATATAGAACACGTCACTATCGGGTTCTTTCCGCGGGTTTCTAGTGCACGTTTTGAGGTGCACTGAATTTGATATAACTTTAATGATTACGTTTAGCCGCTCTCGATAAAAGTACGGTGTAAAAGTAACACGATAAAATATCCTAAACAAAAACAACACAAATCCTTCTTACTAGCAACATTGTATTTATAATTATCATAAAAAAATGCTTAGTTACGTATCATACAAATATAGGATGCAATTGGGTATTATTTATATGAATAAGAATAATAATAAACGCTTACACTCATACCCCCGCATTAGGATTCCCTGTGTCACAGGTGGCATGGACACATATAGATACACATCACAAACATCCAAGACCCGAGAATAAACTTTATGCTTACACAAAATCTGCCCCGGCCGGGAATCGAACCCGGGACCCCTCGCTTTGCAGGCAGGGTTACTACCAACTTAGCTACGGAGCCGTCATATCTATTTTTAATTAATTGCGATGCTATAGGTATGACGTTTGAATTAGGTATTTAGTTGAAACAATCCTACAGTTTAGCTTTTTATAAGCAAACAATAATTTTTAGTTATTATTAATAAAATCTTCCGCTACGGTGCGCCTAGAGACAATGACATTTAAACTAACCATCGCTAAGACTAAAAGTCCCAAGTGCACATAACCAATGTCGTCATATTTAAATTTTAGGATCCATAAAATAATTCTCCTTCAAGTTTACTATTTTGTCGCAAAATAGAAAAGACATCGCCGCTTCATTAATAACGTTATTTTAGTAAACAAAAAGTCGTACAAATATTTTGGGGAAATTATTGACTGAACCAGGCGTGAACTGGTTGAAAAAAATAGTAGAAAATATCCAATTTGATAACTTTACATTAACAATTATTTTTCATGACATTTCTAATTATTTTTGACGTTTATCTTTAGACACTGTTTAGCTAAACAGGCGACTAAAAGTGTTTTTTTTGTGGTAACACTGATTTTGTATAAAAATCAAGAAATAAATTAAAAAAATAATTAAGTCAGTGTTTAAGCAGTAAGGAATAATAGTATGAATATGTAGATATTCAGAACTCCTAGTCCCTATTCCAGGGAAATGGGAATTTTATTTTAGATCTGCTAAATTAACTAAATTTAGCATTCTAATAAAGATGAGTGTTTCTATATAAGACAGAATGAATTATTGTAACCAAAGGAACAAAGCGCTTGCCATTTTGTTTTAATAGTGAAATAATAATTAATTGTATAGGTTACGTGCAGCCATAAAATACAAAACAACGTACATATTTCTTGGAAATTTTGGAAATCTTGGAAATTTACCGGAGTGTCTTGTCATCTGAATTGATGTAAAAATTATGGACCGAGTAAATAATAATGTATTTCCTAATGTATTATTAGTTACTAGCTGCTGCCCGCGGTTTCACCCGCGCGGAGATATTGGATTGTTATTTATTTTTTTGCGCGGACCCTAATTCTTTTTCTAAAACTCAAGTTGCCTAAGTTACTCCTTGTAACATCAGCTATCTGCCAGTGAAAGTCCCGTCAAAATCGGCCCAGCCGTTTCGGAGATTACCCGGAACAAAGAGACAGACAAAAATTTAAAGAATGGTTGTTTTGTTATTAGGTACCATATATACTTTCATATGCATTTATTAAAAATCTGTTATTTTGATATTACAAACAGACACTTTAATTTTATTTATCTGTATAGATTACTTATTGCTTGCACGCAAAAGTATCATCAGACATACTGTTGAAACTTACAAAAACTAAATCAAAATCAGACCATCTGTTTAGGAGCTATGCCCCTGACCGACGCACAGATACACTAGTTATACTTATAACACCCCTCCTTTTCGCGTCGGTGGTTGAAAAAGGATACCTAGGAGGATTTCCTAGGATTTCCCTTGCATGCTACAAAATTACTTAATCATCGTGAATTGAAAATCGCTGAACCAGAACAATGTAGTAATGATATGCACTGTCCCCCTGTATAATACCATACCTACTACTTACTTGTAACCTATGGGCAAGCGGTAGGGCACCTAGATTGCTAGGTACAGCCTAGACCCAGTACTTTAGTACTTGGATAATAAATGGTGGGTAAACGCCGCTTTTCTGATTCATTTTTTGTAATTGAGGTGTAATTTGAAGCTTTTTTTATGGGGAAGTTTTTGTGGTTAACTGGCGAAATGGCTGCCAGCCTTATGGTAAATGGCAACCCCTTTATATTACTGATATGGCATTATAATTGGTATTGCAACTGCATTGCGTTTAGTAGTTTATAGTTTGGTAAATTAATAGCTATACTTATCACAAAACTAAAGCCGGCCAGACACGCTACGGTCTACCGGCGAGGACTACCTGTGCAGATGTGCCTGCGCAGGTAGACCACAGCGTGTATTGGGATAGACCTACACTGATCTGTTTCTGATTCCCGTGCAGTATCTTGCATGGCTGGTTAACTATTTAATAGTAACTTTGTTAGTGGGAGGACTAACTCTTCTGCGAGAGTCCGTCTGGGTTGTTACCACCGCTTTGCTCGTGAGGTCTGCCGCCAAGCAGTAATGTGGAAGCATTACTGTGTTCCGGTTTGATGAGCAGAGTATCCAGTGAAATTACTGGGCTTATGAGACTTAATACCTAATGTCTCAGGGTAACGAGCGCACTGCAGTGCCGCGCAGGCGTTTGTGTTTCAAAGTTCTGGGTGGCACTGCAATTGTTATGGGCCGGCGTTATGCTTACCATCAGGCTAACGACCAGCTCGTCTCGTTACCAAATAACATTAAAAAAAAAAGTATCTGCCTCTACCAGGCATTTTCAGGGATTGCGTTTGACCACACAAACAGTACCTACACAAATCCGTACTTATAATAAATGTGAAAGTGTGTTTGCACGTTTGTTGGTTTGTCCTTCTTTCACGCAGCAACGGAGCAACGGGTTGACGTGATTTTTGCCACAGATATAGTGTAAGGACCGGAGAGCAATATAGGCTACTTTTTATCCCGGAAAAACGCACGGAACGCGAATGAAAACCGCGGGCAGAAGCTATCATTATCAGCCTCTTACGCTCCCACTGCTGGGGTACCTTCTCTCAGAGAGTTACGGGCCATAATTTACCACGTGGCCCAGTGCCGCTTGGTGGATGTCACATGTCTTCGAATTTTGTGGTTCTTAAACATGCGGGTTCCCTCACGATGTTTTCCTTCACAGTTTTAGAGAAGCTAGTGCTGTGATAATTATGGTTCATACATAAAGATGTTATTTTCACGCACAGTTCAATGTTAAAGGATTCGAACCTACGACCACGTCACTACCACTGATCCACCAACACTTTAAAGTATGTAAAGTAATTATGTTATAACCAGACTATAAAGCACGACACTTCCTCAATCAACCAGATACGATTCCCTAACCAACCCATTAACTAAAAACAAAAGGCAGTATATTAGATAAATTCACGTTTTTACTTCACTAATGAGCCATCATGCATTAGCGCCCGTATGATAGCGACATACACACATACATGAGAATCTCGAGTATTCACATACACACAAAAAGTGTAACCTGATTATTTTGTTGTTACGTTAAGTTACATTAGCTGATCTGGTGCAGGAGATACAACATTTATAGAATTACATATTTGTAGACAATTATTGTAAGAATTTAAAGACTGCGCAGTAAAATGAAGCTTCCAAAGTAAGCTGACCCGTTAACGAACCAACTGATACATGAATTATAAACTCCGTACATACTTGTTCTTTTTTATTATGACCTATATTTCTTTTTACTGCACCGCCACCATTCTTGCACATCTGGGATGACTGGTAGAAAGCACTACTTAGAATTAAGTTCATTCTTGTACATATATTTTTTGTATGCTAAAGAATAAAAAGGAAAATATCAGCACAACTAAACTACTGAAGTTACATACAAGCTTGTAAGATGTGTCCTACCAACTTGTGACGCTTGCATCACATCGGTTACCTTCATCGAAAATTCAAACTCATTGTATGAAATTGATCTTGCTTGAACCATATCCTTCATCACATGCAAAGTAGGGAATATGGGAATAATCCTAATTTGGAAACAGGAGGCACAGTTATACACAGTGGTTAGCGGCAAACTGATTTATTAATTTTTAGGCGGTACATTCGTACCTAATTACCCTCACAACATTTATATTAAAACACTACAATCCTCCACCCTTAAATCTAACAAATTCCCACAGTAAACATTATTTATCTTATATTACTTATTACTAAGCAGCATAGGTAGAAGCACAAGCTACTTCACTGTCAACGGAATCGACACTTATTTAGGAACTACATGTCACTTCTATACAATCATTGTCTACAAGGATGCACTTAACCTATTACATTACTTTCAATTCATTATTACATTAATTTCAAACTATATGAGGACCAAAGTCTGAAAACAAATGCATTATATTATTTCCTCAAAAGTGCGTTGGTAGAGTCAGCAGCGATAACGCATCGCGATCTGTTCCGATTGCGATTACAATGGTCTTACCTCTTAGTATATTAATGTACTCATGTACAGCGTTGTGGACATTAAACCTTGGGACGGTCAGCAAAATAACTCTACTCTCTAGTCAAAACCGGGGGAACCGTTGGATGCAAGAGTAGCTGATCCAAGTGGCGTTCTATGTGAGAGGCCTATGTTCAGCAGTGGACGTCATCCGGCTGATGATGGTGATGAACCACTCTCTGCCACGTCTAGGAACAACGTAGGCTAAGGCTTTACAGTAGAATGAAAAAGCGTAGTATCTTTTTTACACTTCGTATAGTTTAGTCGATGATCATCTCGGAGATTAGGGCTCTCAGGTACAGCAGCTGGAACACACCGATAGCCTAGCGACAGATTTTCAACTCGTGGGTAACTAACCACAGGAACAATAGGAATTGCCCTACCACCGTGCTAAGTAATAATAATAATAATCGTTTATTTGCCAAACACATGCAGTATAATTAAACTTAGGTACAAGCTATACAGTCATGTACAGTCATAATAACACCCTTGAAATAACAGTGGGCCCAAAACTTGGCAGATTATGGAATGAGCTCCCACCTGCGGTTTTTCCGACAAGATAAAATATGAGGCTCTTCAAAAGAAGGATGAACAGAGTCTTCAAAGATCGGCAACGTATCAGTAATACCCCGAGTGTTGCAGATATCCATAGGCGACGGTAGCTGCTTACCATCAGGCGGGCCGTCGGCCTGCTTGCCACATATGGCATAAAAAAAAAAAAAACTAGGCTGGGCCTGTATCATGGTAGCCCTGACTTAGCGGTTGACAGTTAGACAAGTTGTTCAAATTTTTCTTTTAAAACAGATCGATGAAACAAATTTACATAAAAAAACACGACTGCCCTAGCCAGTGTCACTCCGGATGATGCAAGAAATCTAACGATACCTCATACTTACATCCAAATGTGTTAAGGCAATTAAAAGTTATGCCGGAATAAATCTCACATATACATGAACTCTAAAATATTATTCGTTTTGTGCAGTCGTATCAAAAGTTCTAGCACACTGTATAGACTTCGAACTCCCGACCTATGGATTTGTGAACTTCACAACCACTATACCATTGTGGTGTCTGGTCAACTCCAATTGTAATCCTTCTGTTGTCTTGTAATTTAGTCCTATTTTAATTTAGTTTAAGACCATAGTTCCCGTCGTGATGTTTTTTTTCTTTATATCGTTAATTTCTATTAATATATGACCTAATCTTATAAGAGTATGGACCACGTGTCCATAGTGTAAATTAAAAAAAAATAAAATAAAAAAAAACAACTATACCATCAATCTTAAGAAATAAAACCTATAATATTAATTTGCGTTTTCTACGTTTATGCATTGTTTACATAACTTCGGTCGTAAGTGGCAAGTACTGCCGACCTATCGTTACTTTATGGTTGCTATTAATGGCTACCTACCATTTTACTGTTTCTGCTATAACATAATGCTATATAGCACTTCAAGGCTAACAACCTTAGAAAGGAGTGTTCTATACCTAATAATGTCTACTCGTATATTACTCTACGACAAAGAAACGCAAATATGCTAACCTCGGGAGCGGTTACATATTTGAGCTGTTTGGTGTTGAAACATTGGGTCCGTGGGGGCCCAATGCTGAACACCAAACGTTAGATAGTTGTCAGACAGTGCCTAGTCAGCTACCTACTTTTTTATTTTTATTTGATAACGAGACGAGCTCGTCGTTTGCCTGATGGTAAGCATAACGCCCATAACAATTGCAGTGCCACCCAGAACTTTGAAACACAAAGGCCTGCGCGGCACTGCAGTGCGCTCGTTACCCTGAGACATTAGGTATTAAGTCTCATAAGCCCAGTAATATCACTGGATACTCTGCTCATCAAACCGGAACACAGTAATGCTTGCACACTGCTGCTTGGCGGCAGACTTCACGAGCAAAGCGGTGGTAACAACCCAGACGGACACTCGCAGAAGAGTTAGTCCTCCCACTAACAAAAGTACTGCCTTAAAGTTGAAAATTAATCGTAGGCACCTATCGCCGGCGTTCCAGCAGCTGCAGCGCAAGTACGGATCTTTTTGATCGATATAATTGACAGTTCAAATCGATAAAGTGGGTTTTATCGACTTTTTATATAATTTATCGAGCCTCGATACTATCGACAAAAGTTATCGAAGTTTGCCAATTGGCGAAGATATATTGAGTAACATCACCACAAAAAAAAAACAGCGAATTGTGAACCTTCTCTTTTTTTTGAAGTCGGCTAAAAATAAGCGTTGAGACGCCTTGACGTGGACATACCCATCCAATAAAAGCAGAAATACATGTTTACATTACATTCAGAAACCGCTTTTAAAACTCTTAAGTATATTTAATACATGGAGTCTACAACTGTCTACATCCCTCCTCAAGTTAAAGGTGCGTTAATGACGAGCTCTATCGACCGGTGTAACGAAACGCACAGTCACTCAGTTTGATGGTAAGGGCTGCACAAAATGGCTGACATTGATATACATGTGCGTATACCTTTAAAATTACTTTTTTATGCTATTTGATAACGAGACTTGCTGGTCGTTTGTCTGATGGTAAGTAAAACGCCGGCTCAAAACAACTGCAGTGCCTCTAAGGACTTTAAAACATAAAGGCCTGCGCGGCACTGCACTGCGCTCGTTATTCTGAGTCATTAGGTATTAAGTTTCATAAGGGCAGTAATTTCACTCAATTTTTTGCTCATACCGGAACATAAATAATAGCACGTTGTTATTTTGAAAAAGATTCGGCCTTATTACTAGTTTTACGTGGTTTTACTCAGGATATATCTACTGAAATCGTGCAATTTAAATATCGAAAAAAATAATGAAGTTGTAAAACTGTAATATTCATTTTACAAGAAAAATAATTGTGGCCACCCCAATTTCGTAGATCATTTCTAAAAACAAAACGAAAAAGTTTTGTTGCATAACTCGGGCACAGATTAAAAAAGTTAATTACTTTTTTTATCTAAAGCTGTGTGTAGCAGATCGTGGTAAACAAATCGCAATTATTCAATGAATGAACTCGCCATGTTTATATGAATATTAATTAATATATGAAAATATTTAAGTTAATCTAAGTTATCTAATATAGACATTGTAAACTGCGTTATGAATATACATGAGATTTTTTTTCTTATTGTTTTCTGTGCGTTGTATTATTTTAATGTTCATTTGTTCCAAAGGTCAAGGTCAAGTTCATAGTTCGGAAATAATTTTGGAATTTGAAATATTTGAGATTTTTGTAATGAATATTCATTATGTATTGTTTTTGTACAGGTTTTACAGCCCTTTCCTTGTTGTTGAGCTGGTATTACACATCGGATGATTTTAACAATACCTATATCGTGTGGTCTCCTCGAATTCTACGTTATTTTTTTAACTGCGTCATTTTTATGTTAACTGCGTCATTTTTTATTAATCTTTTCGAAATCTACTAACTGAAAATTGGTTATGTGGAAATAATATAAATAACCAAAATGTACCAAATCGAATAAATAATTTACATATTCTTTTTCCTTAACCTTTACTTATAATTACTTAATTATTTTTATTAAATATCCTATTACCTAATAGTATTTAGTTGCCACAAAATTTCCGCTAGAGGGCCTGTCGAATAACTTTTTAAAACACTGATCTGCTTAAAAGCTAAGGAACACGTTTCAAAATGCCTAAAGCTGTTAAATGACGGCAGATACCCATCGCTGCCATGACTTGACTACTTTAATGAATTTAAAAGCTTGTGGGTGACTATTTATTTATTTTAAACGCTTAATTGTAGAGGAAAGAGGTTTTAAGTGACTGAGTAAAAATAGTTTTGTATAGAAGAGGTTTGTTGTTAAGTTACTGTGGTGCGTTCAACTTAGTGGTTAAAACAGCAAATGTTGAAATATTCTTTTATTTATCAAGCGTCTTGTGTTGAGAATATGAATTTATAATAGCAAGTAACTTTTGATATTTGGTTTTTTAATTAACATGGTAAGTAAAAAAGCTCTACTACCGGCATACTTACTTTACAGTCTAAACACACACAGAGACAATGAAACATCCACATTAGTTTCCAAGTCTTATTTCTAACTTGAACACTATTTGCTTCATCTGAAAGTTTTAGTAACACGCAATCCAGCCATACACATTAATATACACAAACACAGACCTACTCTAAAAAATAAAGCTGTGTGTTATTACTATCAAACACAATCACACCACTTTGAAAATTATCACTAGAAACGGGATATTTACATGACAGTTTAAAAACCTACAATCACACCAACACACAGTTGCATACAACAACACACAACTAATTGTCGACTTATCTCCGCAGTACGACGAAAGCCTCCACGGCGGGGGCTACATGGAGGGCGGCGCGATGTACCACGAGCATAGACTGACCCATCCGCACCTACCGCCCGTGCACTACCCTCCCCCCGCGGCCCCCGCGCACGCGCTGCCCGGCGAGCCACTCGTCCATAAGCGGGATAAGGATGCGATATACGGGTGAGTCGTGTGGTAAAGTGTGCTCTTCAACCATTTCAATGTTGTGCTAGTCTGTGCTTGTTCCCTTAAAAACATGTGTTTGTGTTGTGTGCTTTTTGAATAATCAAGGGTGGGTTCCCGACCAGTCACACCAAACGGGTTACACTGTGACAAGTGTGACACAGCACGTCGCTTTCCTAAAAAAATAACGTCCGTGGATATTGCAACTTTTTAACCTATTTCCAAAATAGGAGGTTCAGTGGTATTATTTAGTTTTGTTTTTAGTATTCAGAAAGGTTTAGTTCAAAAAAGAGGGTAGGTACAATGTAGGTAATGCAGAACAGCTTACGTCCGTCGTGACAATTCCTGAGGCCCTTTATAAATAAACTAGCTTCTTTTCACTCGCGCTCCCATAGAAACCGTATACATTTATCCGGGATAAAAAGTAGTCTATTTTACTCTCCGGTCCATAAACAATATCTATGCCAAAAATCACGTCGATCCGTTGCTCCGTTGCTGCGTGAAAGAAGGGCAAACCAACAAACGTACTAACACACTTTTGCATTTATAATATTAGTAGGACAAAGCAACGCTAGTATCCAATACAATGTATCTATAAAAGACGAAGTAATGATGTCTCAATTATAGTGACGTCTGTTGTGGGTTTTTCTATATTTCCTGATATTTAGCTGTAATAATATCGTATCAGCAAAGCATGACATACAATTATACAATTTTATTATGCCCGTGTTATTTTACTTTGCCAAACGCCTTTAGTGAATATGAACATTGTAAATGCATCGCTGCCAATGTGCAAAGTATTTGTTATACCTATCAACGTTATGGTGATATATCTTTTGCAAAGACGATGCATTCCAATAAGACAGCTGTCAAATCGCTTGCATTTTTTAGCTGTATTTCCTGCAACAATACAGCTATAGGTTTAGATAAGGGTCGAGCGGGAAGTTGTGTGACTTTCAATCCGACGCACCAGAATTCGAATTCCACCTCGGTTCCGCACTATTACCAAGTTATATGCGGATTTACCACACTCGCTTTCCCGCTTCGCCAAACGGTGGCATCGCGAGGAAATTCGCTGTTCAAGAACCACAACATTCGAGGACATGTGACATCCACCAAGCCGCACTGGGCCCGCGTGGTGGATTATGGTCCACACTCTGAGAGAACGCCTGTACAGTGTACACACCTACATGCAGTGGGAACGTAATGGGGTGGCTGAGGATAATAATAAATTTAGATTATTATACCTAATTTATCTATCAAAACAGACATCGGATACACAATAAAAAAAATAATCAAATACAAGAGAAATTCCGTTAATCAAACTCCTCAATCTTATCTCTCTTATAACACAGTCAAATGATCAATAAAACGTCAAAGAGTAAAATATAAAACAGAAGGGTAATTGAGAGGCACAAGTAGTGGTGCGCGACCCGCGCGTGAGAGATCATAGATTAGATCCAGATTGTACAGACGTGACGTGGATAAAATCTGCATGCCTACTGCGGTGGAGCCTCAGTGCGAGCGGTTAGCGGAAATAGAATGGAATTTGCATAGAAGATCAATGTTCGTTGTTTCTTGTGTGATATTATTATTGTCTGGCTTTCATAAAATAAGAAAGACCGTAATCTAATTTCAAATCTATACAAATAAATTAAATTGAAGTGTCTGTTTTGTAATATCCAAATAACAGCTTCTTACTAAATGCATGTGAAAGTATATACGGTACCTACATCAAAAACACTATTTTTAACATTTTTGTCTGTCTGTTTGTTCCGGATAATCTCCGAAACGGCTGGACTGATTTTGACGGGGCTTTCACTGGCAGACAGCTGATGTTATAAGGAGTAACTTAGGCTACGTGGGCGAAGCCGCGGGGCACATCTAATAGAAATAATAAGCCATGTTTCTAACGTTCCGATTGTGCGCATATACTCACCACACGGAACGAACTCTCGTTGAATAAAATAATGAACATTTTTTGTTGCGAGTAACGATGATTACAAACAATATTTTATAACTATAGCTTTACCCCACGGCTTTGCCCACGTAGCCTAAGTTACTCCTTGTAACATCAGGTATATGCCAGTGAAAGTCCCATCAAAATCGGTCCAGCCGTTTCGGAGATTACCCGCAACAAACAGACAAACAGACAAAAAGTTTATTTTATTTTATTTTATTTATTCAACAAAATCCACAGCTCTTATCTAATTAATTATTAGGACTTACATCTAAAATTTATAGCCAATAATGGATTTACATTCTATGAATAAATGGTTGTTTTACTATAGGTTCTGTATATACTTTCATACGCATTTAGTAAAAGTTATTTTGATATTACAAACAGACACTTCAATTTTATTTATATACATAGATGTATAGATTTAAAAACATATCTATTACTTGGGCGGTGGAGCGCGAATGCGAAACTACTTAACTTCCTTTCCGCGCTCGCACCTAACGAGATAATCTGAAAAAATGGTCTTCTCAAGCGAATCACTAATACAGACATATAGATTGCCGTTTAATTGCACACTGTTAACCACAGGAAAAGGTAAAAACAGTAATCATGCACCCCGAGGCTCACAAGTACTAGCAAGCACCCGTTGCTTGAACTTGTACAATGCATTGAAATTAGCGTTGTTGTAATCAATGAGAAATTGAATGGAAAAACAGCTTGAACGGAAACGAAACATCTGCATTATTCTATACTCTTCCTTGACCACCGAACAAATTACCTGTTAACCAGCAAATTGTTTTAGTAGGTGCCAGTAATTTTAATAATATATTATATATGCAGTAATTATACTGAAGAATACTTTTTACTTGTTATATAGTACGTACTATAAGGCTTTAGTTTCTTTTGAGTAATATCTTGTACCGTCCGCGCCACTGCGTAAAAAATACAATATAAAAGCGTTCCACAGTACCACTCGACACAATTAGACCATGTGTTTTTTATTCTTTACTAGCTGCTTCCCGCGGTTTCACCCGCGCGGAGATTTCGTCGGCTCCGCAGCTAAGTTGGTAGTAACCCTGCCTGCAAAGCGACGGGTCCCGGGTTCGATTCCCGGCCGGGGCAGATTTTGTGTAAGAATAAAGTTTGTTCTCGGGTCTTGGATGTTGATGATGTGTATCTGTGTGTGTCCATGCCACCTGCAACACAGGGAATCCTAGTGCGGGGTATGAGTGTAAGCGTTTATTTATAATTATTATTATAAAGATATTGGATTTCATGGTTTTTATCTTTTTGCGCGGACCCTAATTCTTTTTCTCAAATAAAATTAGCCTCAGTGTGGTGAGTATATCACAATCGGAACGTTAGAAACATGGCTTATTATTTCTATTAGCTGTGCTCCGTGGCTTCGCCCACGTAGCCTAAGTTACTCCATATAACATCAGCTATCTGCCAGTGAAAGTCCCGTCAAAATCGGCCCAGCCGTTTTGGAGATTACCCGGAACAAACAGACGGACAAACATTTAAAAAATGGTTGTTTTGTTATAGGCACCGTATATTATACTTTCATATATGCATTTGGTAAAAACCTGTTATCTTGATGTTACAAACAGACACTTCAATTTTATTTATTTGTATTTGTATCGACAGGTAATACTTCACTGTATCAATTACACGAAAAGATGAAGAAGCACTAAAATATATTATTTAAAAACAAAAATTGTCAGACGATTTTAAATTTAGAATAGTTGATTATTTTCTAAAGGGTTTCTCGCTAACACTCGCGCCCCATTGTGATCAACATAAGCTCCTTCAAGTTTCTTGACAAGTTTTGATCTGATATGGTTGAGATTGTCGTAAATGGCCGCGCAAGTGGCAAAGGTCGCGCCTCCATATCTCAGATCTGGCCCACAAAGGGCAAGTACACGGTAATGATGCTCTATTTTTGAAAAGGTTTACTGATTTTGATTGTGACTCCGCTCCCACTGCTGGGATACCGGCCTTCTCTCAGAGAGAGAGGTATGGGCCATAATCCACCACGCGGGCCCAAAGCGGCTTGGTAGATGTCACATGTCCTCGAATTTTTTGTGGTTCTTGAACATGCCGGTTTCCTCACGATGTTTTCCTTCACCGCTATACTATACCTACAGAAAACAATGAATACCTGAAGGAAACAATAGAATAACAAACACACGAAAAAGAGAAGATTTAAATTATAGTGTTAACTTTTGTGAGTATTTCCTTTAAAACTATTATATAAGTAGACTAAGTGTAATGAATCGTGGAGACAAGGGAAATGTGTTGTGAAGCACAGCACTCATTGCACATGTAAATACGTCATATATTCGTATGACTGTTATTATAACTTACTGCAAGATTGAACAAAAACAGAGTTTTGTAACTATTATACCACACGACCTTTGCACATCGCTGATATCACAAACTAAGGATCTGATAGATGAAGGTTTTAAAGCCTGCTAGAGAAGCTGTTAGCAAGCCTGCTTTTATGGAAAAGTATTTGTGTACATTTTTTTACCTAACAAGGTAATAAGTGCAATGCAAAGTCACCCAGGCCTTTGTATTTCAAAGTTCTGAGTGGTACTGCAATTGTTATAAGCCTGGCGTTATGCATACCATCACGCTAACGGCCCGCTCGTCTCTTTATCCATTAAAACAAAAAATAAACTATGGATCTGATCTGTCTCTGACCATCAGGCCATTTATCTCTCTCGGTTTAAATAAGTATAGGTTTAGGTTAGGCGCTTACGCAAGACAATTTTTTTGAATCATAACATTATATTTCATTACTACTCATGACAATATGGTCGATAATTATATACGCGCTTGATGGTAAGTCCCATCAATCGAGTATGTGGTCTGTATTAAAATCAATTTCCTATACATTTGCGTCGATTCTTTGTACATTTATCAACATTTTGTGAATATTCCAGGCATCCACTGTTCCCTTTGCTGGCTCTGATCTTCGAGAAGTGTGAGCTGGCGACGTGCACCCCCCGCGACCCCGGCGTGGCGGGTGGGGACGTTTGCTCCTCAGAGTCCTTCAATGAGGACATCGCCGTGTTCAGTAAACAGGTATGTCCTTTCTGATCACTTTTGTAATCTTTGATGAGGTGTATAGGTATATATTCGTAGGAATCGCTTCTGCACTTTGCGTAATCTTTGACGGAAAAATTCGAACTGATAGGTGTCAGTAATTGACATAGCCTACTGAAATTGCAATAAATACTATCAAAATATCACACTCAGTCTTGTTTTTAATACAAAAGATTTGAACGAAACTGTTAAACAACTGTTGTATGTTATAAATTATAATTTACAGCGTTTTTTATTAAATTCAGTTTCGCCCTAAAATGACATCATTCCGCACGAACGAAACGGTAACCAGAAACCGAAAAAATCCGGGCGAGTAATAAAAATCTATGCTTCCCCAATTCCATTCCATACATAAACCCCATTCATGGACACCGTTCGAAAATTACTTCGAAAAGAGAGAACCAAACGGTATAACTTTGTACGAACGCACCTGCCTCCATTGCTCGTCAGAATTAAAAAGTAAAAAAATGCCGCGAACCAACGCATTCGAATATTAAAATGTCGCGTACAAAATGGCGGCCCGTAAATCAGAAGCTGCAATTTCTTGATGCTTTAATAACTATAAAGCGTAATTAGTGCCGGTGGATGCACGGATCGCCCAGTTCTCGTCCATTATCGATTGTTTACGCGTTTTTACGTCTCTCGATTCGGTATGCATTATCGATTCGAATCGATATTGTTTGGACGCAATGGCTGTAAATTAATTTACGTTTTGTGATTGTAATCGATTAGCGTTGCTTTGTAAAGCAAGACCTTTGGTAAATATACCTGGGCAGTAAAACAAATGCCCATTTTACTGATGAAGGTCATCTCCAAAACCCGAAAATAAGATTGAAAGATAAACAAACTTCAGGCGATGAACGTGATTTATGTTTTCAAGACAATCGATAGAGACAAAACTGATTCGTTCACAAATCTATGTATGGATAAAATATTGTCTTTCAACAGATTTTGTATTCAACATTTCTCGGAAGGATGAAGTCGTTGTTATTTTTATTACCCACAGGCCACAACCAATAATATCCTGGGAGATTCGTTTACGTAAAAGTAGCCTTAAAAGTTTAAAAAGCTGTTTCATTCCGCGGTCTGCCGTAATAACATGACAAGCCAAATCGACATAGTAACACTCGTTATTTGAACGACAAAAAAGCCCACATAAATGGAGTCATTTCATAACAATTCGGCTTCGTAAAACAGGTAATCTGGACACAAACCAACAATCAAGAGCCGTGTAATTTATTTTACAAATTTATTATACCGCAATTTTCTTTGTGGGTTTTTACTTTTTTTTTTTCAATAGGCACAATAGGCGTTGACATGTGCCGATGATATGCAATTTTAAAAAGTACGATGGCTCAAGTTTTTGTTGCATCCCGCCGGAAATGCTAGCATCGAGTTTCGCTTTTAATTTTAACCGTTCAGATAAATATGTTATTGATTTGTTATCAGTCAAAGACTCCGTTGTTTAGGTAATTATTGAAATTAAATTGTATTTATAACCGTAATAGCGAGCAGTCGCGACCTCCCAGACCCCCGATAACTGAGATAAATAACTTGTCAGTGTCATGGAACCGACCACAGAGTTGACTCACACGATACACAGTTTGATAGCAAAACACATTTGGTTGCGTAAATTACAAAATCACTATTCAACATATTTTATGTAACCGATAGTGCTATAAAAATATTATCGTTTGAAGATTAGGAGCGTTGTAAACTGTCACATTTATCATGTTTGGACACGTAACGCGTACAAAGGCTAATCGGTCGGTTTAATTACTCCAATAAAACATTTATCGGTAGCGGTGGCCTGTGAAATCATCATGAAAACGAGATAAAAATTCGGACGTCCCGCTCTATCGCACTGTTTAATAAGTGACGTCCATAATTCATCGCACCACGAAATAAATCATAAACTGTAAAGTGTTTATTTTCAACGTACTTAATATGTTATAAATTTATTTAAGTGGCATGCGGACTCGCGCGGTACGATTGTGCGCGAGTGATTGATATAGTGCTCTCGGTGGCAAGTGATCGGCGCAGCGGTGATACTGTCATCCCTCGCTGTCATCGATACGCGCGGCGCGTCACTGGCCCAGTGATGCGATGCTCCAACTATTCGAGTGCGTTGACACTCCATGAATTAGTGCGCTCTTTTTGTTATCATTAATGACGTCCCGAGCTACCACAGCGTCATTTTTCAACGATACACGATATTTATTTTTTTCTAAGTCCAAAAAAGCCGTGGCACAGTTCATTGAGAGGATCCCTCGAACAGGCCATTATGCTCGTTTTTAAACGACTTATTAAAACGGTTATGACGAGGAACGCTAATTTATGAAATGCTAAAACGAAAATTGCCGGCAGCAGCGCCTTCTCAACTAATTGGATAAATCAAGATGATATTTTTATTGAACGGAACGTATAATGAGAAGTAATTAAAACATAATTGCGGGAATGTTAATTGACATCGTGGGGGGACGCTCTATCGATGTATGTCGGTATGATACTGTTTCTCGTTTGTTTGTTTGTCCACGACAAGAACATTTTAGTTATCGATAGCCGTTGAATTTTTTATCAATGTATGCGTGTCTCGAGTGCCGTAACAGCGCGTTGTAAATCTTCAAACTGCTAGACGCGCGGCAGTAAATCTTTTTTGTCACCCTTTTCAGTAATCGCTGCCACTTCTACATCGACATCAGTAACATCATTCGAGGTTTTCACAGCTTCATTGTTAGTTCTAACTGCACAGATAGCGTGCGTTCTGTCATAATCGTGCGATTCCCATTGCTGCGCCGGTTTTTAAAGCAGTTCTCACAAATAGTTCCTCGCTCAGTAATTAACCACGGTTCAGTTCGGCTCGATCGTCAATAGATGATAATCAGGTCTGTTCGCGTTGAGCACTATTTTGCATAAAACCTATCGGGTACCAAAAGAGCGGTTATGGCTGAAAAACAAATATCCCTCCAATACTACGACTTCATTAGAGGTGACACAATCGCTCGCATTGTCTTTGAATTGCTGAATAATATTATCATGGTCGTTAGCGGCGTCGACACAGCTGTAGCGAAACATTGAAGCGTACACCTCAATCAGTCTAATCACTTTCGGCTTGATGGAATTTCCACGATGCCATTATAGCTGTTTATGTACTAGCTTCTGCCCGCGGTTTTCACCCGCGTTCCCACAGGAACCGTGCATTTTTCCAGGATCAAAAGTAGCCTATGTTACTCTCCGGTCTATAAACTATATCTATGCCAAAAATCAAGTCGATCCGTGGCTCCGTTACTGCGTGAAAGAAGGACAAACCAACAAACGCATTTTCGCATTTATAATATTAGTATGGATATCGTTGAATAGCAATGAATCAGTCGCCGATCAGTTTAATGCGAGATTAAATCGCTGTAAATAATAACAATCTTGCGACTGCACCGCGCAGTTTCCCTAGCATTCGATGCGCTAGTAACCAGAGTTTGTAATTATGTAGCTAGCATCGAACGAGAAAAAACGCTGTAGAAACGGATGGGCACGCACGGCTCCCGCGCAGAGATTATCTATTTCTAGATATGATCTTCATTGATCTTCGTTAGAATTAGTTCGCCGTTCTTGACTTTCGCTCGGCTCTGTCATTGAATACCAAACAGATCGGAAAGAGGCTGTAAACGCGAGCGGCGCTGCTCTTTTGTGCCAAAACGTCAGACATTGTGTGTTTGTTTACATCTGTCCGTTCCAGTTCGGTGTAATCGACGATTGTCATAGGATTTGGACGCGCAATTGAACCTCTTTGTCGTCGTGATCCAATTCGGCGTTTCGCACCGAAATAAAATAAATAATGGCGGATCGATGGTGGCGGGCTTCCCGCGCAGCTGCGCCCGCGCGTATTCATTAGCCGCGCGCGCTAGAGTGGAACCGCGATACGATACTTTTTTGTCTCTCACTCGCACGCAGCACTTGCATTTTTTTTTCGACAACGCATCGGCGATTTCGTTTTATCGTCCCCATCGAGTGGTTTTTGCCGTTTGGCATTCCTTACGCATCTTGTTTCGGGATCGTTTGAGCTTAAGGAAAGATAGACTTTCGGTTTCGGTTACGTGGGAAAACTGATTTAGCTGAAAGTCGTCGATTAGACGGGAGTTTCGGTTTCCTCGCTGCGTTAATGAACGATATCAGGCATTAGTACGCCACAATCTACGATTACGATTGTGAATCTTTACAGCGAACATAAAGAGTAGATAAAACGTTTTAGTGTACGTATACCAATTATTATTGCTCGCGTAACTTTGTGTGACAACTATTGTTATTGCCTACCGATAAAGCTGATATGCCTATGCAGAACGTGAATCGGATTCACCTCAAAGCCCGCGAATGGAAGCGAATGTGATGTTCTGTGTCTGGCGTTCTGCTCCATTAACGCTCTGCAGAATAATAATGCAGAATTACAAATAGAACAAGATATAACTTTCTTGGATTTAATGCAACACTTATAAGTATAAAACACATCGGTTAGTTAGCAGTCCTGCGACGCGTCTACAAGGTTACGTCACCCGGAATTTCTCTTTTATTGTAGTGGCATCTTCGTGAAAGTGTATGTTATTAATAAAAATGTTAATATGACCATTTTAAAAGAAAACAATCGTTTGCACTCGCATTGCAAACTCAATTATTAAGGCTAATGAAATCTTGTCACGATAACAAACTGTATCCATTATTCGTAACTGCCACTTAGCACCTAGATTGGCATTGGATTGTGTAAAACGACTGCGCTTATTACTGCCTTTTCATAATTCGAATATAATATTCTCAATCAATAGATGATTGGTCTATTGATAGCGAAATAGCGCACAATGGAGATAATCACACGATCTGAGCCTCTCGGACAATACATGCGATTGTGTGAAAGCTGTAACCTCGGGTCAGGTGGAGCGGAGGCTCAACGGCCAGTATTATAGGAATTTGCTCTAACCTTTGATGGAGGCGCGGTTACTCCATACGATAGCGTGCGCCACTCAATTAGTGGCGGACACGACAACCGACCGCCTCGACTTTGTACACGTAGGTACCTAAAAACATACAGTTTAAGCTATTCCACGACGTCGCGGCAAAGCCACCGCGTCCGGAAGGGACGTCCGAAATTCGAGGGATCGAAATTTGAATACGCCAATCGGGAAGCGTTACTCTATGATTGGCGGAGCGTCTTGTCTATAGGGTGATCACAATTAGTTCGTAACTTGAAAATTACTTTTTAATAAAAGCATACAATGTGTAGATGATTAGTCGTCCATTTTTGGCGTGGACGTCGGGAGCGGGTAGCTGCGGATGAGGAGAAAAAAGCCGCAGTCGCGGCGCGCGCTAGCGGAATGGCTTTTTGCCGCCGCGTCAGAAAATTTGCGATATAAATGGACGCCAAATGAGTATTAATTCGCACCGGTTAATAATGACATAAATACGCTAGGTGGAAGTTCTACAGGGGGATATCTTAACTAAAGGCGAGATTTGTGTTGCTTTGGTTTTATTTAGATTGGTTTTAATTTAGGCTAGTTTGTAAATGTTTTAAAATTGTGTTGAATTAGGTAATAACTTTACTTTATTTCAAACGCTTTAGATAGGTTACAGATTTTTATTGGAATTATTTTACTTTGAATGTAAAAATAATTTAACTCACAGGTTGTAAAGTCGAGATAGTTCTCAATAGATTTTGAACACATCCGCTGTATTTTGTGTAAAGAGCATGCGTTTGTGCTGTAGTTTTCAGATAAAAAGTAGTAAGTATTGGCTTGTACAAAAATCCAATGCACATAAAAATTCAAGTCCTACGAAGGACAACAAAAAAAAAAAACAAAGGACTACGGGAATCTTGAAGTTTTATTCTCCATAATTACTAAAAGCATAAAATTTTACATATCTATTTAGTACAAAAAGAAGGTGTTTTCTACTAGATAAGTTCTTTGAAAACTCTTATATTGATTTTAAATGGCGTTGAAGCGCTCAACTGAGACTATAGAGTGAGGACTATCTCATTTAGAGCCAGCACAAAATTTAACACTATTTCTTCATTAAAAATGTTCTAGAATAACTTCTAATTCTACAAAATAAGTACCCAGCCCCCCTGTATCATAAGTGGGGGTAATTATAAAGTCTGCCGGCGCGGCGCATTCCGTATGGCACATTGCGTCGTACTGATTTCGACTAGGTATATGTCGCTCTTGCGCAGCAGACTATATTTAGTCTTTGTTCTTCTTTGGCAATTTTAAACTTAATTTTTATAGATACAACTTAGTTTAACTATTGAACCGTTTAACACTCTTTATTAATAAGATGCTCGAAATATAAACAACCTGTATAAGCCAAGTCACCGTCTATGTAGAGCATACCATAAATAATAGATTACGCTGTCAGCTAATCTAACAAGTCGTCAAAAAGACACCAATCGGTAACTACATCCATAAACAGAGATAATTAATGAGTTTCTCACAGCGAGCGCTCCACGTAACTCAATCAAGAAACCTAGGCGAAGAAACATTTTTCTAGTCTATGATGTAGAGTAGAGCGATTTGTCTATGATGTTTTTAACGAAGTTATTGAGCTCAAATCGGCGGTAAAATATTTCACTGTGCAAGCATTACTGTGTACCGGTATGATGAGCAAAGTCAGTGAAATTACTGGGCTTATGAGACTTAATACCTAATGTCTCAGGGTAACGAGCGCACTGCAGTGCCGCACAGGCCTTTAGGTTTCAAAGTTCTGAGTGGGACTGTAATAAAATTATGGGGCGCATTAGACGCTAATGCATGATTGATGGTTATGTATCAATCACGGATCATGAGCAAACCATGGAAAACCCACACTCATCACCGCTTCTTCTATCTCTACTCAGAAAAATAGTTTCAGTACCACTGCGTGTTTGGTGCAGAAGCCGCGGTATATCCGTAGTGGTGCGCAAGTGATGTATGTAGCGGAGTCGTCGCTTTGAGCCCAGGCAGTGTTTCGAGTTAAACTGTGTTTTGGCTCTTTCCATTCAGTTTAAAGTTGTCAAAGAATAACAAAGACAAAACATAGTTTAACTAAACAATCGATTAACACTGTTTATTAATAAGAGCCTTTATTAATAATAGTCATTAGGTCTACTATTTCACCAGCATGTCTACTATCTATACACCTCCTGGTAGAGAATAACACAAGCTCCAAACATCAAGGTCTGTGCCACATCGATCCAAAGAACGGTCGTCGCTTATAACTGCGAAAAATAAAAAAAATACTCATTATGTATTTGACAGGGATAGAGCCCTGTGACACCACCAAAAATCTTAGACCCCCAACTTTTGTACGAACCGCACAAATTCCAACAACATTGCGAATTTTGCAGCTCCAACTAAATAGGTCGACGAAGAGCAATAACCAGCCAAACTTGACCTCTCCTCCGGAAGAAACAGTTACCGTCACGGGGTCAATGCGTGTTTTGGTGTAAATAAGGGTAGCGAGGGTAGGGGAGGGGGTGCACGACCAGTCACAAGCAGCTGACGTGGATTAGGGTGGTTTTACCTACTGACATAGGGTGGAAATATACGTTTTTCTGTACGATACCTACCGTTTAAGGGTATGTATGTTTAATTTTCTGATTCATGAGGATTATTTTTGGGTGTTATATAATTGTTTGATGTTTTTATACTAAATTATGTTGAGAATATTTGAAATACAATAACTTTTTATTGAATACTAAGGAATACAAAAAATAATACAAACTTTATAACGATGCAATCGACATTATTATTTAACAGCAATCTCTTTCAATACAGTTTTCGATAGAGAGGAATAATAAGAAAATGAGAGTCATAATTTATGGATATGATGATGAATACCCAATATGTCTGTAGGTATTTTCTACAGATATATTACTCTAGTACAATAAAAAACCTTCTATAGGTTTTTTTATTATTTTCTTTTTATTAATTTAATATAATAAAATTTATATTCATTATCTCCAATTTGAATTCCCAGACAGATATAATAACAACACAACAAAGGAAGAGAATTCAATTTCAAAAGATTTAAGGCTGTTACCAAACGTGAACTCCGAAGCGTCTTAAGAAGATTAACAGACATCTGCCTAGTATTAAATATTAAAAAAATTGTACGCTCAAATTTACAAAACGCGCAAAAAACGTATGAATGTATTCTAGCGTTCTTTATTCCTCTATTCGTTTTGAATAATTTATTTTTTAATTATTTTGTTAGCTTTTGTGTGAAACATGCATTTGAAATTATCAGAATTTTAATCTTGTATTTAACTCTTACAAGGATGTTGAGGGTATAATTGACCCAGTGTTAATTTTTATATTATGTATTATATTACGATACAGAAACTCAGTATTGCAATCCAAGATATATAAGTAACTAGCTGTACCCCATGGCTTCGCTCACTTAGCCTAAGTTACTCCTTATAATATCAGCTATCTGCCAGTGAAATTCCCGTCAAAATCGATTCAGCCGTGTCGGAGATTACCCCGAAACAAAAAGAAAGACAAAATTTTTATAATTTGTGTTTTGTTATAAGTCCGTATATACTTTCATAATATGCATTTAGTAAAATGCTTTTATTTTAACATTACAGACAGACACTTAAATTTTATTTATACAATATTATAAATGCGAAAGTTTGTGTGTGTACTGTGTGTGAATGTTTGATGCGAAAGTTTGTGTGTGTAATTGTTACCGCGTATCTCCGTAACTACTAAACCGATTTTGATGAAATTTGGAATGCAGATAGTTTAGGTTCTGGAATAATACATAGGCTATAAAAATAAATGCAACGCGGGCGAAGCCGCGTGCGGAAGCTAGTTACTAATAAAATACAGCTTAATCCCAACTCTGACTTAGTAGTTACGAAAAATTTGGTTTTAGTAGATAAGTATGAATCACATAATAATATTTAAAACTCAATCGATAGCAATTACAAAATAAAGATGCATTTAATTTCCTACCTTACGTTAAACTAATTCTCCACCAAGGCCTGTAATCAAGCTATCAAGCACATCGTCTTTAAAGGGTGGTATTCACCCCTGAATATTTCAGCACTACGTTTCTCAGCATATGCGATTAAACACTACCCTACACTAATTTACCCTAACCAATTTGCCGCTGAATTTCCCTTAGGTACCAAAATGATAGCCTAGAGCATCTAGATCGGGGCTTTGAAGACTGTGGACTAGTTATTAGTTTTGTTATGGCTTGTAATTATTTCAGGCGAAAGAAGGAAGGAATTAATAATGTCTTTATTTATTTCTCTTGAATTCTATGGTTCTTTGTTTATAAAAAGAAAGTACGAATTAATTATTGCCAAGCACCTAAAGAAAACGAAAAGTTACGTTTGATGTTAAAACATGAAAAAACTGACTGCAATAAAATGTATTTAAGTAACTTAGTAGTTAGTATTTCAAATGATTTAAACGTAATTTTTTCATTTATTCGACTTTTTCATAAGATTTAACCTTTTTTTTTCTGTTGTGTGGGTCTTGCTAGTTTTTCTGATTGATTTCCCAGTGTTTGATTGAGCTGAAACATTGCAGACCAATGATAATGTAAAACCAATGTGTGAAACCAATGTTAATAAAATATCATGGTAACACTGAGCAGGTCTGACGAAGGAGTCCAATTTTTAAGTTCTTATAGGCAAAATATGGATCTCTATTTCACGTCCTATGTACTAATTTTGATCAAGATCAAAAGCATTACCATGAATTGATTAAAAAAAAAAAAACACTGTCACTATACTGTCAACTGATACGACAAGCCTTGCTACAGCTGTAGAGATACACAACTTTAATCAAATTGATATCCTAATAACGCCATAATCATTCTTAATTTAGAAAATAAGCCCCCAAAAGTAGTTTTACGTGTCCAAATACCTTACAGTAAACTTTGGCACGAAAAGCGCATTTAACCCCCCACTGGTCGCCGCAAATGATCGAACAAAGAAAGCGTCGTGGGGACATTTTAGCCCGCTGCGAAACCAACATTATTTGTAGCAGATCTATCAAGATTATGTCCAGTAATGCCTCTAACCCTTCGCTTCTCGCGCCCCGGCCTGTGATTGTTTCGTCAATGTGTCGATTATTAGGGGTTAACTTGGAAAGCGGTAATGCTGGGAAAATTAGTTTTCTCTGCTTCGTATTTGTAAGATCTGTAGGGGTTCGAGATTAATTTATTTTCGGAAGTAAACTATTATATAACGTTAAGTTTGACATTTCTGTGTTGTAAAATTTTGTTAGCTATTTCGGATAAGTACTTACAAAGGTTTTTTAAATTAATAACGCGTCACGATCACACGCTAACACCTGCAATTTCACAAGAGTCCTCTGTATCAAGAAAATCAGAACCTACGAACCTTGGAGATGAGCCACGCATTTTGTGCGTAATAAGTTTTCCAGTTTGGAAGATGGAATCAGCAACCCTTGCACACGTTACGGGTTCATCAACCTAATCACTACACCATGGTGCTGTCTTAAAACGCAAAAACACAAAATATCAAATTCCCACCATCGATTATCTCAATATCAAATTTCACTTATCGATTTTAGCGACCCTCCGAATTAACTTTAAAAATTACATTAACAAAAGGCAAACACTAGGCCAACCCGCAGATAAGTTATTAAACATCGCACCATTACACTTTAATTTCTGGCCTGCTGGGATTTAGGGGTTGATATTAAAAAGGGAAAAATAAGGGTGGTGAATATGCTTAGTTATTCATAATGGGCTGCGATCTACTCGTTTATTTTTGTTCAAACACACGCGCGTACCGGGGAAGTGCGCGAACAACGCAGGGTTACGCGTAAGTTAAAATGGCGTAGATACCGAACTATTATTCCATTATGTTTGCATGCATTGTAGAACATCTGAAATAGGGCTGCTCCTTATTTGTTTACTCGAGTTTCGCTCTGTTTAAATTTTATGTTTAAAAACACTTTTTGACTTGTTTATTTTCAAATCGAGCGTGCGCGAGTGCTCTTCAGAATTCAACAAACAGTTTGTTTATTTATTTGCGTCGAGCGGTTGCGGTCATGAGAAATCTTTTCAAGGGTTAATAAACTATGGGGTACCGATTTATAGATATTATTGTTGCGTTAGAATGTTGTGACTGGAGTTGAGATCCTATCGATTGAGTAAGATTAGTTACAATTTTCCGAGCGTATCATCTCTAAATTTAGTTGATAGTTTTTTGTTTCGAAGCTTCGTATATAAATTTGTAGCTGGATAATAAGTCTTCATTACGTATGAGATTGTTGTGTGTTATGAGCTTGCGAGTGTTAGAGCCCCCACACACGAGCGTACCAAATCCATCGCTCTGCGTGTCGTGGATTGGGTGGAACGACGCCGATCGGTGGTCCAATTTCGAACACACCGACGGACACTCTATTCCGAGCGCCATCACTCCATTTTTCGGTCATTCTGCGTCTCGAGTACTGCCAACTGAGCGCGAAATGGATCGTCATATCGGCCACTAATGATGAGTTGGAACATTGGATTTGGAACGTTTGGATTTCTAATATTTCTATTACTCTACTCCATGTAATCTGTCTGAGATTCCCCACAAATGGGCGGTGATTCCCCACAAATGGGCGGCGATTCCCCACAAACGGGCGGAGATTCCCCACAAACGGGCGGTTTCTTGGAGCGTTGGATTGGACTGTTGTGGATTGGAGTGTTCGTGTATGTGGACTCTTATTTATGACGTTTACAAATCGACAAACTTATCATTTAGTTTTATTCGTTTGGCACTAATGCGTACAATCAAATAGGCCAGTCTTCTGGTTTTGTAATTGTGATTGCTACACCTGACCTTCATTGAGTTCTTCTTGATTTGATTTTCTAATATTAGTACGTTCTTAATTTGTAGTTTAAGGCGTATCGACAAAATAGAAAAAAAAAATTAACCGACTTGCTTGTGACGATGTTGCGTGAAACACAAAATAAGTAAGTATATACTTATTATAAACATAAAATATAAAATAAATATATAACACAAAATAAATTTCTGTCGTTATGCAGTTTTGAGAAGATCATAAAATATTAACACAACAAAAATGAAATTCATAAAAAATATACAATTTCCACAACGCTACTGCATCTGAAAGTTTTCCATATTCAACCATTTTTTATCAACCATTACTAATTTCAATAACATCAGATTCTTTATTAAATTTTAATTAATTTTTTTTTTTTATTTAAACGCAGGATTTTAGTGACAACGTGCAGTATAGATTGAAGTATTCAACTTATAACGTTTGAAATATCTTTACAGTAACTTGTATTATTTTACAGTATTTTTGTCAACCTCTTTGATAACTCGAAGAATTTCACAAGAATCATCTTACAATGTACCACTAATCACTATTCAAAAATAAAATTAAGATTTTTTCTAGATCCGCTCAAGTAAAAAACAATTAAATATAAATCAAATAAAAATCTACACATCAATGAAACTTACACTACCCAGTTTATTTTTATTAAGTCACATAAAATCCCTACAAAACGTGAAGCCTAAAAATAAAATCGATTTATTTTCCAAATCACCGTAGCTCGCGAATCCCATCCCTACGATGCTCATCCACAATGGATTAAAAAAAGTTTTAATACGGCCATTTAAATTCATAGGTGTGTTTTGTGTTTATATCGTTTGCCGTTTTATTGTGAAAAAATGTAGAGTGCGAAACGTGGAGGTAACTGACTGTTTGTTGTTAGAATGAATAAAGAGAATGGAATCACACGGATACGTAGTGCGGTCGTCAAAACTGTGAACCACAGATAACTACTACACTAATAAAGCTGTGAACCAACTATTTAAATCCTTCGCCTACCGGTAAATTTCAAATTTAGAAATGCTCAATTGTTTTTTTATTAATCGTACTGTGTTTTATATATGCTATTGGATAACGACAGCGCATGTAGTAGTTTACTTTATAGTAACGTAACGCCGGCCCATTGAAACACAAAATACGTAATTACTGTGGTTACACAATAAAAATTAAATTCACAAAAAAATTATAATGTTGCACAAAGATGGATCTAAAAGTTTCCAGAATTAAACATTTTTTTTTTAAATAACACTATCTGATTCTTTACATTTCAATGAATAAACAAATGTAATTAAACGCATTTTTTCAAACCATAATCAACAAAATGCATGTTTCAGTACAAATTTACCGGCCGCGTTGAATTATGTGACGTCATGCGTTGAGCCCAATTTGTATGGGAAGTTTCAGCGCTCAGTAGATACGCCAGACTTTGGCCTTCATTTATGACGTTCGATTTCCAACTTTTTCGATATTTCTATATGGGGCTTAATCGCGATAAAATCATAAAGATAAAGTCCCGTTCTTAAAAGTAAGCAATATTACATAGAAATACAAGAATTATTAGCAAAGTCAACATTTCAATCATCAGTAGTGCAATTTTAATATAGGTATGCTAATCATTTATACTTTGTCTTCAACAGACTCAATTCAAAGACTGCAATAACCAGTACCATAATACTTAGATGGTATCAATAAATACTAGGTAATACTAGGTATAGGTATGTATCCAAAGTATCTGTTTGTGTAGTATCTCTTCCATGGTATCTGTGGTATCAGATACATCGAAATTAATAGTCTCCCTATCGAACATCTACATCGACAAGATTGTCTAGGCTGACTTGATCGTTAAAATTAACCGAACTATAACTAAACTGTATTCGCTCAAAGATAAAGCTTAAAATGTCTTGAGTCAAGGTTGTCGTAGAAGTTACCTTAACGGAGTAATAAGAATTGATATTTTGCATATATATTGTAATTAACTAGTAGGTTTTGTAGTTAGCCTGAGGGCATTTGAGTCTCCAACGGATGTAACCTTTACTTGACCTAAGACTGACAGTTATTCAGCGATTAAAGCGCCTTTTCAAACGATCCGTTCAGTACTTGATACAGCGCGTAAAGTTTTGAAACTCTTCAAGCGCTTTTTTATTTTCTCCTCGCGAAATAGCTTGTGTTATTAGTTATTAACGACATTCTTGCATATTTTTTACAAAATTTGATGAGGCGTAACGTTTATAAGGAGGAACATGCTTTAAGATTTTACGACACATTTTATTTTTTATTTTTTTTTTGAAATGTAGTTAGTACACATTGGTTCAAATTCAAAGTTTTTCAGGAATAATAAATATTTACGACTGAGCAAATCGGTTGCATTTTTATAAAAACATATCGTTTCGTTCGAATATCAAATATAGGTAGTGTTAAATGAAGTGGTAGTAATGAAAACTTATCGCAGTTAAAGCTAAAACAACAGTTAAGTAAGATTTACGCGGAATAGTGGGATAGTTGTTACCAACATTTAACCGAGCACCCCGAAGTGAGACATTACACCACCTTTATTGCCCTTTCTAATTCGAGCCAGCCCTCTGATCGTATTAATGGACGAAAAACTGACCTTCCGGGTCTAAATGAGCCCTTAGGGAACGCTTATCCAGCCAACTAACGCGATGAACGCGCAGACATCGCGTCATTTGCACAGTGCGCCGTACGCGCTAGAACCGTGGACAAAAACACACGGTATATTTTTTTATTTTGTGTCACATCTTAAACATGATTTTAAACCAGTTTTATGAGACGTAATAATCCTAATTCACAAAATTACATGTCATTCACGATACGTAAACAGGGATAAAACGAAAATTACACGTTACTCTGACAACTGTCAAAACCGGATCACGCCTCCCGGAGACGGACGTGCCGTAAATTAATAAATCAAAGCATCCAAATCCTAAGTGACAAAACTCACATCAGAAATTACAGGTCACAAATCGTCACAGACCACGGCCATAAATCAACTTGAATTCTTTGTGCGATAAAAAAAGGAAACTAAGCAAATAAATACCCCGGCCCGGTCTTCTACCTGCCCTCGTATCTTTTGAATACTTTTCTTGTATTAAAATAAAATTTTTGAACGCACGGATTTCGGGACAAAAAATGCACTAAAAACGCTCCTTTCATTTCATCCATGATCCATCCCTCTTTCACATGCCATCTTCCGTCCCGCTCTAATGGGGATGACGCTCCGCGCGTCCAAACTCGAGCGTCATTTAGAAATTTTTAGATCAACGGCTTTTATTTTGGAAAGTTTGTGCGAAATAGAGATGTTTTTGGACGCGACCTCTGGTGACGGCGAGGTTTCGAGGCCACTCGCGCTGCAAGTTTGTGACAACACGACAACAAACCGTAAAACATTTAGAAATTCCTGTTAGCTATGAATAATTTCCGATCATTTACATAACATAATTTATGGTCGACAGAAACACTACGCAAACAAAAGATTCGTTCAGCGTCTAAGTTCTTTTAATTCCAGCATAGAGCCCAAACAAAAGTTAAACAACCAAAGTCCAAACCTCATTTTATAGACCCCCGTTTATGGCCACAATATTCAGTAGGAGCCATTTTGTTAAGAATATTTATGGCATTTTTTGTGCGTCCAAGGAGAAATGACTGATATTTGACGTTTACAAGTATACCATAAAGACATTTGTTCATTACGTCCCTTTACGGTCGGCAGTAAACGGAGAGGAATAAATATATTCGCACGTCGTTATGTCCAAACAGGTGATTAAAGCAAGCGTCGCGTCGCGGTCGCCAAAACAATCGCGACGTGACGCGAGACGCTGGCGACGCGTCACGTGGCCGCGCACTAAGCTCGCACGCGCACACTATAAATAAAAATTTCGTAACAGGAACGCGCCGTATTAATACACTATAATTTTAAATTTCGAACTACTTCAGTAGCGGTTCGTCTCGACGGAGCATTTTTTAGCTCAAAAATTCGAGAAAAAAAAAATCACCTGCTCGCCGCGTCCATGGTATTAAAAGTTATTAAATAGGAGGCGACTTAACTAAATTACAAAACTCGACCTCTGAACATTATAGAATAATTTACCATTAAATGCTAGGGCGTCTGTCGCGCGATTCTAAATCGTACGTTAACGTGTGACAAGCGTCAAAATGCCTCGAAACTTTTGATTTATTTAAACTCTGCGAAGATCGATCGACGGGCATCTTAGGTAGCGTCTCGGTGCTTTATTTTATCTTATAAATAGATTTTTTATTACAAATTACAGGGTACCACGTTTGGTAGCGATTTCGATGCCGTCGTTGGTCCGCTGCATATGGTAATAACCGTCTCTTAAATGGATGGTTCATTATGCACTTTAATTTTCGCTAAATAGAGTTTAACTTTCATTGAACGGTCACAGGAGAGTCCGCTGGTTCGATGAGGTCCTTACGAATTTAATGACGAGTTCCGTAGTTTTTTGGAACGGTCAGGTAGCGCGAGATCAGGGCCACGATCGCACTGCTACCAGCGGTTGCCACGCTCCCGCGGCCAACTCGATGTGAAAACTAAATCGATTACTTCAAGTACTCCGATGTGGCAAATGTTCCTACACGCGTCCTCGCTCCTTTAGAAACACACATAAGGGCTTACACGAAGGCATTTATTCAATTACACAAACAATACACTATTTCGCCTGAAAGTGCACAAAAGGGGAATAATAAAAGCTCAGGTAAACGTTATGAATAGAGAAAACGACAATTGTCGCAGGACAATGATTTTTGGGACGAGTCAAAAGTTATTCTCTACACGGCCTGTTTATTTTTACGGGACATTCGGGACAAAAACGGAAATAAAAATGCTATTGTGCCACATTTTTTCGAGTTAAATCGATAGAATGGTCTCTATGGCCCGAACGCATCGTATAAAAAGGAAAAAGTAGTGGATATAGCTTGCGTATCATACAGCGAATGTTTGTTTGTAGCGGCAGTCGGCACTTTCGTGAGCGATGCGCGGGTTTTGTTTCCAACATTATCGGGTCATTAATCGAGCTTTGGAGCAGGGTTTAATCAACAATAGCAATTTAAATGACAACATGAATAGGAATTTCGCTGTCTGTAGCCACTCACACTAACAAAGGTCACTCCGCATAAAACACCTCACACCAAATAACAGGAAAAAAGAAATAAACATTATACTTAACCCGTTTCGAGTAATAAAATCTCACTATAAAATCTTTTCGTAATACAAAAATTGACCGTTTCCACCCAAGAGTCGGTATCAGCCGATCGCCTTATTAGCATTTAATTCGAGTTGTCCAAAAGTGGGGGGCTTCACGGGTCGCTGCCCCCCCGAATGAGGGACTTCCTCGCCGCAGGGTAGAGGAGGGGCTCTCATATTTATATTTGTTGTATGTGCCGTGTTTTTGGCCATTTCGATTGGTTACGCGCTCAGCGGGGGGCGATTTTTCGGAAACCATTTTGGTCTAACGCTGCACAGTGTAATGACTCACAGAACTATAGACGGTGTAATTACAGCAAATCATCTCCACCCACACTGCTAACCGCAAGGCGATGACACAAAACATCTCTAATAATGTTTTTATAACATTTATGTGCTGGTTATGAACATCGCATAACAATAAGCACCATGTGGAGTTTATTTTAAAATATTTAAATTTTATAATAATTTATTAAAATATCTGAGTCAACGACCTCGCGCTCTGACTGTTGATTAGACCAGTTCGTTTATTTACGCGTCTCGTCTCGTCATTATCAAAAAGAAAATGTTCTCACGTTCTTGTGTAACTATCGGCGAGTCAGTTTTTTTCGAGAGCTGTCACTTTTTGTCGTTTTATTGGACACGCTTCAATTAACAATACCGTATAACAACTTTATTAACATTAATTGCATAATACTCGATGTTAAAATACAAAAAGTTATGACCTGGTGTAATGATGCAAAAGAACCACTGTGCAATTTCTGTTAAATCTCAAAATCGTAAAATAAAGAATTTATTTTTCTGTATAGGCTTTTGAACTGTTATAGTCATCAATACTACGAACAAAATCCGAATTCACGGGATATTTACCACGTATAGGTATTATTTGTATTGAGTTTCTGATATTTCGGCGCCGTTGCAAGCGCCATTATCACAGGAGAGCTGAAAAACTGCGGGTGGATGTTACTACGAGCAGTGCCGAAATATCGGATCAATAAAAGATATACATGGTACTTAATTATCCCATTAATTCTAATTTATTTTACTAGTTATGAGATTATCTCAAAAACCTTTATGTAATCTACTAATAAAATAATTTCCGATAATGACGAGCTAAACAATTACTACAAGTCTAGTTAAAACTTGAACCTCTCAGTATATATCTCTCATTTGACATTTACTGCTGTACGATAATCGATCCCATACATTTTAATGTTTGCCACTGTGTTGGTGGGCCATTGGAATTTAAATCATAAGAGGAAGTGTTATAGTTGATAATTGAATGGCGATTTACGACCGCATTTGTGGTAACCGTTCATGATACGGGCAAAGTCTGGTTCCTTCGTTTTTATGAAGTTTGTTTATTGTATAGTTTTGGCATCAAATAAATTTGAAGTAGACCACTGTGCAGTTTGTATTGAGTCTTGGCATGCAATTATGTTAGTGGTAGGACTAACTCTTCTGCAAGTGTCCGTCTGGGTTGTTACCACCGCTTTGCTCGTGAAGTCTGCCGCCAAGCAGTAATGTGCAAGTATTACCGTGTTCCGGTTTAATGAGCAGAGTAGCCAGTGAAATTACTGGGCTTATGAGACTTAATACCTAATTAGGGTAACGAGCGCACGGCAGTGCCGCGCAGGCCTTTGAGTTTCAAAGTTCTGAGTGGCACTGCAATTGTTATGGGCCGTCGTTATACTTAACATCAGGCAAACGACCAGGTCGTCTCGTTACCAAATAGCATAAAAAAAAGTTATGACTTTTTTCAACGAGGTTTGCAATTAGACTAGGTATTTTTTTACAAGTTTTTATTACTTATTACAAACTTTTATTTAACTTGTTTATTATTGGTCAAACCTTGCAAGCTAAATTGACTTACTTTCCGGAGCAATAATTGAGCCAAAATTTTATGGCATTGCAATATAATGATGTCACAGAGACTTTCTGATGATGGAGCTAGAAGGCGGACACAGGAACTCAATGTGTTATAATGAATTTTAACAATTTAAATATATAATAAGAATAAGCCGTTACTAAATGTAAAGTTTGTTTTCAATTATTAGGTAGGTACCAGCTGGTACCCGCGGTGTCACCCGCGTGTTCCCACGGGAACTGTCAGTTTTTTAACAAGTAGCCTATCTCACTCTCCGGTCCATGAACTATTTATGTGTAAAATCACGTCGATTGCTCCGTTGCTGCGTAAAAGAAGGACAAACAAACATATTTTAGCATTAATAATAGTACGGATTGGTATCAGGTCACCATAGAGTTGAACCATATCAGCTGAGAAAAAGCAGACCTGTCCATAAATATAATAGACTTGTTGCCGCGTTTCATCCGCCTGCTGATTCCCACGGGAACTACGCATTTACCCGGATAAAAAGTAACTTATGTTACTTTCCGTTCCATAAACTATATCTGTGCAAAAAATCACTTCTATCCGTTGCTCCGTTGCTGCTTAAAAGAAGGACAAACCAACAAACTAACGAAAATTCCCATTTATTAGAGTACGAATTACAAATTACGTAGATAATAAACATAAACATAAACGCTTACACACTCATACCCCCGCACTAGGATTCCCTGTGTCGCAGGTGGCATGGACATACACAGATACACATCACAAACATCCAAGACCCGAGAACAAACTTTATGCTTACACAAAATCTGCCCCGGCCGGGAATCGAACCCGGGACCCCTCGCCTTGCAGGCAGGTTTACTACCAACTTAGCTACGGAGCCGTCATGTAAATCTCAGTCTAAAATTTCTGCCAGTTTAAAAGTGAAATAAAAATTTAATGTAAAGGTGTATAGACATAATAATTATATGTAAGTACACAATTATTAAAGCGTTTCTTTAAATATACATTGTGTTAAAACCACAGTAAAAACAACCTTATTTGTGAACCTTTAACTACCTATCTACTAATCACTCTTTCGAGCAAAATTCACACATGAATACAAAAATAAAGTCTTGTAATTAAATTTAATCTACAATAATTATTACTATAGTCACTTCAAAACGCTTCGCTCGTGAATCTCTCTTTTGCTCTGTAACAATTCTTTTACCAGAAAAGTTATATATCTTAGGGGCAGCGTAGACGCTTATGCAAACGTACGTTTGCTTATCAGAATAATAACGCTTTTGCGTCAAGCGCGCATTTCGAGTATCACGAAATCTGCGCTTGACGCAAAAGCGTTGTTATTCTGACAAGCAACTCGAAATGCGCGCTTGACGCAAAAGCGTTGTTATTCTGACAAGCAAACGTACGTTTGCATAAGCGTCTACGCTGCCCCTAACAAAAAATCCACCTTATTGTGAATGTACAAATTATCAACAGTTTTGACTAAACTTAGCATAAATGTGGGCATTGTTGTTTTTCATTGTATTTTAAACTAATTTCTCAGCACTCCGCTAATTTGTTTTAACATTTAGTATGTAGTGTTATTTAAAGTTTACAGTGGTTGTTTAAATAACAATTACCTACATGTTAAATAGTTGATTTGTGTTTAAGGTTAACGATACTGTTAACCTGTTGTAAAATCTACAAATAAATAAAATTGAAGTGTCTGTTTGTAATATCAAAATAACAGCTTTTTACTAAGTATATTATACGGTACCTATAACAAAACAACCATTTTTAACATTTTTGCCGCCTGTCTGTCTGTCTGTTTGTCCCGGGTAATCTCTAAAACGGCTGGACCGATTTTGACCGGATTTTCACTGGCAGATAGCTGATGTTACTAGGAGTAACTTAGGGTACTTTTTTTTTAGAAAAAGCATTAGGGTTCCGCGTAAAAAAATAAAAACCGTCAAATCCAATATCTCCGCGCGGGTGAAACCGCGGGCAGCAGCTAGTAAAACAATAAAGTTGGATTCGAGATTTTTCAAGTTCTCGTTAAGTCAAGTAGAAAAATAATCATTACCTATCTAATCTAGAAAACTAGTAATTTAATTTCTTATCAAAATTAACCTCTAATTAAATCTTACACACACATTCAGAGATCCCAAACAAGAAACAAAATAGTAGTAACCAAAAATAAAATTCAAAGTCTAATGTCGTGTAATTCTAATTACTACATAATTATAAATATAATTAATGTCAAAAATGAGAGGTTTTTAAAAGGAGTTAATGTTAAAATTTAATATGTCGGTCAGTATGCACGATAGCATCGCGTTTCCGCCCCAGACTGGTTTTATATTATTATGTAAAAAAGTGTTTCTTAAGAGCTGAAACCTACAGATTATCTCGTCCAGAAGCGACAATGGATGTATTTTCAGATTTTTATCAGCTTTGCATGAATATTCAGAGGAGTTCTTTAGTAAAGGCTTTAGTTTCAGATGATGGCTTGTGTTTTTATAATTCTGAATTGAAAAGGATAAACTGTTAGCTTTCTGTTTTTAACCACAACTGTATAAGACAAAGTGATTGGAACATCCAAATTCACTAAAAAGATTTTGCCTTAACAATCATGAATGAATCTAGGAGTATGTGTCTAGGTACATGTATAATAATCTTATAACTCCCAACTTTATTATAATTATATAATATATATCCTACTAATATTATAAATGCGATTGTCTGTTTGTTGGTTTGTCCTTCTTTCACGCAGCAAAGGAGCAACGGTTCGACGTGATTTTTGGCATAGATATAGTTTATGTCCCGGGGAGTAATATAAGCTACTTTTTATCCCGGAAAAATTCACAGTTCGTGTGGTAGCGCGGGTGAAACCGCCGACAGAAGCTAGTATAATATATAGTTATTATAAAATATAAAATTGTAATGTTCCCTTTAGCTCGAAGCTACTTCACTGAGTTCAACAAAGTGTCATTTAATACGTCATAAAATCATAATACTTGAAAATTGTCTCGTAAATAGTCATAAAATACCACAATCTTGGCAGTGTCTCATTCAGAATGTTATATACTGAAAAAAGATGCTGTCTACAAGTTAAGTGAAGATATAATAAAGCATGAGGAATGTTTGGAAAAACATGAATATTAACTGTAAAGAAAAATAAATCTTTAGAAAAAAAAAAGAGTAATGACTTTTTATTTATTTTATTTTTATCATACATTCAACTTATACTTAAGAGTAAATATATGCACCATGTTAGGAGGGCGTTGCAAACTTAAATAAGGTACTTAGTTAATTAGTTGCGACCGATGTGTCTCTTCTGTCCGTCTACTCTATGACCCATGTATTTGTGCATGCGCAGCCAACCAAGCGAGCGTATGATGCCGCATACAAGCTCAACGCCCGGCTGCGCTTCTCATTAGTCAGCTGTCTTCAGTTTACTATTGTCATTCACTAATGCTGTGTGTATGTTTGTGTGTTCACAGATTCGTCAAGAAAAACCTTATTACATAGCAGACCCTGAGGTCGACTCATTAGTAAGTATTTATATTATATTTTTCTTTTTGTAAATATTTATTAGGTTTTGAAGCTTTTTTTTTAAAATTAGTATAAACAAGAAAAAATCGATTAATGTTAAAACCTAACCTAACCTTTTTAGTTAGATTATTTCTTGTCGTGCGATTTCTATTTCTTTGTGTCTTATCATTCTGGTATAGACTGAATTCTTCTCGTTGCAGCGTAGTGATGTGAACGTTTCTCGCCAGATTTACAAAATCACCATTTGTAAACACGTTTATACTGCATAAAAACCCTTCTCCACCACACAAGATAAATACGTGGACCGTTTTAATGCGCAATAAAATAGTGACCACTTTACAGTCGAGTTGAGCGTCCAAATAATTTATGATTTGATTAGCTAAAGAGCTGTCTGAAATTAAACACAGTAAAAAAGATAAATGAAAAATATTTCTCGGAACGAAATAATAGGGAAATAAGAAAAAAAATATATTGTCACTCATAAAAGGTGAATCGCACCGTGCGCCTCCCGCGGCTAGCTTGTGGACAAAAAGTTAAATAATAAAAAGATGGCGGCCACCCACCGGCGTCGTTCGACACGGGTACTTAACCGATTTTTAACAAATAAAATCTAAGGCATTACGAATCGCCGGCCGCGGGGGCGACTGCCCGATATTTAACTTGGTAAAATTCATTTTATTCGTCCGCTACGCATGTAACGGCTATCTCATATTGTTTGTAACTGACGCGCGGATTTGACATGGCTGTTATGGCCGCTCGCATCGCGGTGATAAAATCGGTATCTTAGTCTTAACTTAATCGGGGTCAGAGTTAAATTTAGATTGTGTCGTGTCACGTGTGGCGTCTCAAATTAGTGTCTAAATAACGCGTTATTCGGACTCAAAAACTAAATTAGCTTAGAAAGCTTTAGACTTATCAAAGTAGCCTTTTAAAAGTCTGGTTTGGATGAATTAAAAAAATGGTGTGACAACTTTCATCAGAGCAGCAATTTTGACGCTATTTATACTCAACATTATCGTTGTATTAGATCTGTAGAATTACTAAGTAGTAATAAGAATTCGGCGGTGATATGCAAAGTATGCCCACACAAAGTTATATAAAAACTTAAAGAAAGGCCAAATTATGAATCAAACCACAACGTGTCGTCACGTTTCAAAAAACTACATCGAACTACAGACGCACAACCTCGTTCCAACCTAAATTAAAGAGTTCAAAAAACAGTAGCGTGACGTGACGCCATAAACTAAGACGTCAGCTTTACCTGATAAGTGTCATTCATCCACTGCTCAAGTGCTGAACCACAGATAAGTAGAGTAAACGGAGCCGCGACATCCGGGCCTCTAGAGTAAACGAAAAATAGGTGAACTATTGCGTGTTTTTTGTCCCGCTCATGTGACATGTGGTGCCACTGTGCGGGCATGTGCGTCTATTTGTCTACGCGTTATTATTTTCGGACCAGTTGCTTATTCCATTATCGCTTAAAGACTTATTGACTGATCCACTTTAACCAATTCAAAAACATTTTTGTAGACTGCGAGTCGCGTCGACCGATACTTTGTAAGCCTCAAAAGAAATTACTTTTATTGAAAGTATACAGGAACATTTCAATACCTCGTTCAGTCATTCTTGGAGTATCTTTTCAATGCCTCATTTCGCGTAATTTACGTAAATTTCAATTAGGGATGAAAGGCTTTTGTTGCGTTCGTTTGTAACTGAGTGCGGTCGGTCGTGTGCTGACTGTCGTGTATTCTGCGGCGGCCACATGGCAGGCTGCCTTGTTTATAGTTATTGTGATCTGAAGTCTGCCGGAGTCACCTCGAGCGCCTCGGGGCCAGTTTTTCGGCGGGTGACTTTTTTGTGAACGCACAATCCAGTTCCCGCGTATTTGCGCGCGGTGTTGTAGGCATAATAAAATATTATTCAGATGCCATCATTTTAAATCCATACATACTAAATGCATACATACTATTACTACACAATAAATGCGAAAATGTGTGAAAAACTGTTTTGTTGGTTTGTCTTTCACGCAGCAACGGAGCAACGGATCGACGTGATTTTTGGCATAGATATAATTTATGGACTGGAGAGTAACATAGGCTACTTTTTATCCCGGAAAAATGCACGGTTCCGGTAGGCACTCGGGTGAAACCACGGACAGAAGCTAGTATTAGTATATTTTAAATAGTAGTTCTTGTAGAATGTAATTAAAATGTTGGTATCTATATTGCCTGTGTTGATTCGCCTATATGAGAATTTTTGTTTTTATATCTATAATGGTCGTAGGCTTAATTTTGTTCAATTACCTATTTTATAACCCAATGCAACCCTCAATGCAACCTTCTTAACAATTTGCCTAAAGTAGAGCTCAAAATATTATGGCATATTCAAAAAGTGGCAACACTTCGTATCCTTATTAGCACACTGGTCCATGTTCATATTCCGCAGATTGAGATATTGTCGTTAACAAAATCGAGATAAAGGATCGCTGGAAATGTGAAGTCTGACGTCATTAAGACCACCTTTACAAAGGATTTGTTAAAAATAGATAAATAATAATTTCAACTCCTAATTTTGTTTTGTTTTCTACGTATTTTAAGTAGCGCAGTTAATAGCATTTAAATGTTTTTAAACATGAATGTTCAGTTAAGTGAAGGTTTAATAAGTACTGGTCACATTCATATTATGGATTTAAAATAATAATATATCAATTGAATTTTGAATTGCCTGCCATCATTTTTGAACAGCGTTGAGCATTTACAGTTCGTTCGAAGAAAAAAAGACTGTGCCATTTAAACGTTGCTTTAGTTTTGTTTGACTCTTTTTTTGTTATTAATTTATTTTTTTAGTTTACGAAAGACTAACAAAGCTATGGAGATTATATCTAAAAGGTCAGGTAGATCCCGGGTTCAGATTAAGGAAAACTAATTCATAATTCCTGGCTAACAGTGTCAGATTCTACAGTAAAATTCCTAAACCAATATACTGTTACCACAAGGAAATTTTACACGTATAATTAAAAACGCGTTTTATAAAGTTAAGGATTATGTAGATGTTAAAGATGCATGGAGGCAAACAGCTCAGGAGCCTCCTGGCGACGACTCTAATACTTAGACTTAAATTTTAAACATGATAGCATTAGAAACATAGTAAAAACTATTAAAAAAATTGGTCTATACATTAAAACGGGCACTTATTGTAACATTCATGAGTGCTCCCTTGGGGCCCATGTTAATAATTTTGAATTTGATGAAGAAACTAATCACATTTAATTAAACACAATCATTTTGATTCTGAAATTGACTCCACGTTTGATTTATTCATAAATTCAATTAGAAACCTCAAGCACCATAAAAGCTAAGACACAAAATGTAAACAAGCCACATTAAAAAAACCAACACAGTCTCATAGACCCATTCGTCCGAACTCCAGCGATTGGTTACAGCGAGCTGTTTGCCCTGTTCGCTGTCACATCTGTGTTTGGTCTGTCACAGCCTTTTGAGAGCGTAAGCTCCTTAAACACGGGCGCAGTAGCGGGGCAAATACGCTGAATGGCTGGTGATACGAGTCATTAGGGATGTGCTGAGCTGGTTAGAGTGAGTTGTTTGAGTTTCACATTCTTTGGGAGTGATTGTTGAGGTGTTAGATACAATTACTTAGGGTAGGTGATGTTATTAGATGAAGTAGAGACTAATTACAATTTAATCGTAAATGTAGTACAAAGTTGTCTTTGTGTGTCGATGCTGTATAAAAATGGCATATTTTTGTCCTTTCTCTGGAACGTAAAAATGACAGAAATATAATTGTAAAACAACGAAGAACAAAATAAGGTTAAATAAAAACACATGTCTAACATGTGTTGTGACTGTGTGAATAATTATGTAAAACAACATTTCAGTTTTGTTAGTTTTAAAATAATAAAGGTTTTTATTTACAAACCAAAGTAGGATGGCACTGTAGGGGAAGCATCCAAACGTCCTTTAATGAAACATTAATTTTAAGGTAGTAACCGCTGTCATTCACTAATGTGACTTTAAGGGTAATATTCAGAGACAACAGCTTAAAACGATCTAAGAACTGTCTTAGCAAAGCATCGGCTAAGCCGCTCAATCAAATTCGTATTCAGAAATGAAAGTTCATGTACGGTCTAAGCTAAGATTACACTCTGTTATCTATGGCTGTAAAGTTTTTAATTTTTTCACCGGAACGTTTATCGGTTTTATCATTTATGTATGAATAGCAATACAACAAAGATAGCGGTATACAAAATGTCACTGGAGTGAGTGAAACAACAGTATTAATGGTATAAATCTATTTTGATATTATAATAAATGAAATATTTTAGTTTTGAAGTTTGACATTTCAATGTTTGGTTACTATGGTTACTACCGTTATCATTTGGTGGCGCCACTTCTGTTTTGAGAGCGGCTCAAGTAGTCGATATTGCCTACTCAGGCTTTGCTTAGCATAGTGTTCCAAATATCTCTGAATACAAATTAGAGCGTAAGCACTACTTTTTGACATAAGGAAGACAAAGTCCACGCTTAGACTCGTCTCTGAATATCAGCCTAAGACGTTTGAAGAAGTTTTGTAATAAAAAGGATAACAAACTCAAACCAAGATCCAAGTGGCGATAGGCCGATGGCTCCCTAACCAAACACGGGCTCAGTGGCGAAAGTTAAACAAGACAAACACATTTTTATCTGGTACCCGCGTCTGTGTCAACTGTGCCATCGACTGAACAAACACCGAGGGTGGCGCTTGAACGTATAGATTTAATTGACATTGCAGCACGCTGCACGACCTCCGCAGATGTTATGCGCTCCTGGTACTTTGGGCAAACATTTGGGAGATATTACCACGTTTTTTTTATTGTCGCGTTAATGTGTGGTCTATGGAAATCCATAGACTAATAAATATTTATTTATTTTATTAGGTCGATATCGATACATCTATGCACATCCATACTCCATACAGATAAATAAAATTCAAGTGTCTGTTTGTAATATCAAAATAACAGCTTTTTACTAAATGCATATGAAAGTATATACGATACCTATAACAAAACAACCATTTTAAAAATGTTTGTCTGTCTGTCTGTCTGTTTGTTCCGGGTAATCTCCGAAACGGCTAGACCGATTTTGATGGGACTTTCACTGGCAGATAGCTGATGTTACAAGGAGTAACATAGGTTACTTTTATTTTGGAAAAAGAATTAGGGTTCCGCGCAAAAAAAAAAACCATGAAATCCAATATCTCCGCGCGGGTGAAACCGCGGGGCAGCAGCTAGTACTAGTATAAGAGTAGTACCTATTAGCGACCTAGTAGCGAAAGATGCGTAGGTATGTCACTAATTTCTCTTCCTTATTGTTCTTATTCAATGGTTATGTATTAGGTGCCTCCGTTACTATAAAGATTATATCAAATATGGCGACTTACAAATTCCAGCAGACTTTCTAATCTTGATAACGTCTTATAACGATTATTTTCTCACTGGGATAAGAGAACAAAAATTCAAATTATACTTTCAATAACAAAATTATAGGAAAATTAATGGAAATTACTGTGGCAGACTGGGATTGTTTTAAATCTCTAAAATGTAAAACTGTGTCTATGTTTTGTGACATCGTACCATAACCATAACAAAGTCACCATGATCCAACAGTGACTTGATCCAGCAGTCACTGTTGGTAGGAATTACTCTTGTTTGAGTCCATCTGAGTGCTATCACCTTGCTCGTTTTTCTACCACCAAGCAGTGCGCAAAGCTATCCACTTTGTAAGGCAAAGAAGTTCAATCACTGGGCTTATGGGAGTTATGACACAATAATACCGTAAGCCTGAGTGCTGAGGGTGGCAAAGGCAGTGATCTATTTAACTTTTTACCTAATCACGAAAAAATGTGCATCAAATTCAAACAAACATAACAAAATTGGAGACACTACAAGTCTTCAAAGTTACACTTAAAGTTTTAGTAAGATATAACTCCTAAGCTCCATTTTATTCTCTCCAGGTCTTTGAAGTGCCCAGTGGTAGTGACGTGTAGTAAGAATAGAGAAGTTGGACTAACGAGTTGGAAGTTGGTTTGAAGAGGACTAACTCTTCTGCGAGTGTCCGTCTGGGTTGTTACCACCGCTTTGCTCGTGAAGTCTGCCGCCAAGCAGTAGTGTGCAAGCATTACTGTGTTCCGGTTTGATGAGCAGAGTATCCAGTGAAATTACCGGGCTTATGAGACTTAATACCTAAAGTCTCAGGGTAACGAGCGCACTGCAGTGCCGCGCAGGCCTTTGTGTTTCAAAGTTCTGGGTGGCACTGCAAATGTTATGGGCCAGCGTTATGCTTACCATCAGGCAAACGACCAGCTCGTCTCGTTACCAAATAACATAAAAAAATATCTATAAAGATATATTTTTTGGAAAGATCCAAACAACAATCAATAGCCTGGTTAGGTTTTACAATCATTTTAATACCTCACAACAACTCAACTCAACAACAACTCTTTTGTCGCTAAGCTCTTATTATTCTGGCAGTCGCGCTTGAGACACAGTTCCAATCTAGGTGCAGCTTATTCACCATCTTCGAACTTAGATCACGCCAGATAGTGGTCAAATACTAAGCACCCACCTACAAAGTACAAAAAAAAGATTTATAAATCAACTCGCGTCTCTAGGTGGCAATCAGAAACAAATCGAGGCTCTATTAAAACAGCATTACCTCCAGATACCTATCGATTTAAAAAATACGCGATAACATCTCCGTATCAAACAATACCGGCTGATAACATCGGCTTTCGCGCTCGGGTTGCTTCGTGCGTGATCGGGATTGGACGCGAGGCATGTATCATTCACGCTGAGTGATCAGGAGTGGATCAGGGAATCGGTCGTAAAGGCCAATGACCGGCCGGAATATTGATGCGGTTGCAATAAAGTAGATGTTTGGCAGCCATCATCACGCGTACTACACTTTACGGTAGGCAAAGGCACCTCAGACTGTCTTTGCATATCAATTCACGAATCTTTTCCGTAATTTTGCCCGTCAATGTTGCCCACTCTTAGTAGATAACACAAAAACATGTTTTTTTATTAACCAACTTTATTGTAAAATCATGATTTTAATAATTTATGTTATAATAATAGGAATCAGAGTAATAGAATCGAAAATCAGTGCTAAATTGTCACCCGTATTGTAGTCGCAACAATATCGATACGACATTATCGATCAGTATCGATAATAAATCAGTAGGCAGTGTTCACATCACTACATGCCGGCTGTCCATTGTTGCTCTGTGCCTTTGTGTGACGGAATCCGGAATCCGAGACACGCCATGTATGGCTGCCATTTATGATATTATACAAGCAATTCCAGCTTAAATCTAACTATACCAATGCTAATATGACTAGCTGGACTACCGTGGTGTAGTAGGTACGTCGCTGTACTTAACATCGGCAGCTCTAGTTGTGGGTTCGATTCTCGTAATTATACAGTTTGTGCTCTAAAAGTTTTTTGTGGAAAAATAATTTATCCAGACAAGCTTTTATAAAATACATGGTAGCTACTGTATCTTGTGGCCACCTTCCGGCTCCATCATCAGGACCCTGGACATCATCTAGGATCAGAGTACTTGTAAAGACAAATCAAACGAGTGCAAACTCGATGGGGGTTACGTCTTTTCGTTACAGAGTTCCTATGCCCGCCTTCTGGCTCCATCATCAGACCAGCTCTGTGTCATCATTATATTGCACTGTCATCCGATTTACATTTGTATATACAATTTCGGCCCAATCGAACACGGGGAAGTGGGTCAAATTTAGCTTGTAACATTTGACCTAAACAAACAACATACATACATACAAACATTGCAAGTTTAATAAAAGCTCGTAAAAGAGCATTTTTGTTAGCGTTTGTTAGGTTTTATGTGGCGGTGTGCGTGAAGACTAAGCCTAGAAATATAGCTCTCAAGCACGACTGCCGGGACAAACAGCTACTTAATTGATTTGCGATAGATTGCTAGACGAATGCTAGAACTACAACGTTCGTTGATCGGGGACATAATTTTATTTTCATCATGGTAGCTAGCCAGGCTAGTGATAGAAAATGATTTGCATTATGCTTGAGTTATGTTACGCGTTTTTAATACTTACCGATTTCTTTTTTTTTATTACAGATGGTGCAAGCGATACAAGTCCTACGGTTTCACCTATTAGAATTAGAAAAAGTAAGTAGATATCTTATAGTGTTGTTCTGTAATCAGCGGAATACATTTGGAATCGATATCGGGACCGGTTTAAAAAAATAACACCTTTCGATTATCTGAGGGCACGATTTTGAATCGAGATATCGAATGCACGCACACAAACGTGGAGGCTACAGGTTAAGGGCCTTCACAGATATCCCGGTTTGACCCGGCGCGGTCGGAGGAAAACGTATCGGCGTTGTGTGGAACTGTCAGGAATCAGGATACCTAGACGGCTGAGAATGATAACAGTTCTAAAGGTCAGTGACCGATGCAATTTACTGATAAGTGTAACATCAGAGATAAAATAAAGGAAACATTAATAAAAAAAAATTTGTCGGTCGTATTGCAGTTTAACCCAAAACGTAGTTAATTCGCAAATAAAAAAGCACCGTAGTAGCTTTGTTTATGGTTTGGGTAGTGTAGTTGATAAGTTGACGGACTTATCTTCTGTAGCTCGTAATGGTTTGATTCTCGCAAAGAGACACATTAAAAAAAAAGCAAATAGGTATATGTTTATTTGTGTTTGGGTATTGTGGTATGATAATACATGTCATTCCTGATTTCCTACATTATAAAGTAGAATAGAAGATCATAGATAGCGGTAAGATTTTATATATTATATACAATAGTGGAGTATGTACTTCGAAAAAGATATCTTTAGTTCTATCCCTTATTTGAACCTAATTCATTGTGGTCAAACCGGGACGTCTGTAAGAAGCCTAACCCGAGACCGGTCTCAACATCCAGTTTAAAAAATTTCGAATTTCGAAAACTATTTCGAATTCGGAGCCCGGAGCCGATCAGGTGTTCGTAGGCCGTGAATGGGAGCGTTCGCATTTCGAATGTTTGCTTTTCTTTTTCTTCTTTTACCCTTATCTCCCATTTCGGCGTGTTCCGTTGTCGACCAGTGCCGGTTTCTTGCGTGTGTCGCATTGCAATTCGCGCCATTATACTCTCGGGCGAGTTAACGGGACCTCGAGAGTTTTTGCCGCCACAATCAGATCGTACAATTTGCAAGTTTTAATTAGGAACATAATGCGGACATAAAATATTAAAATCTCCATTTTTACCGCTAGGAATCGATTTATAATAAAACCTGTCAATGTTATGGTAGCATTCCGTAACTAGTTTGGCTAACGTGTGTGATATCTCTAGGAACGAGATACGTCTGGCTCGGTGGCTCCCATCGGATTCTTCATATCCGGCGCCGTGGGTTAGAAACCGGTAAATTCGGTAAAAAATGTCTGCACTAATGCAGCTCTACTAACTCTCTGGTACGTACAGGGTGGGCTTAGATGTAGGTTTCGGAATGACATAAAATTTAGATATTACTACATCAAAATAAAGACAATAATTTAAAAAATTGTTAGTGATGGAATTGTGTTGAAAATGTTTGAAAAAATTAGGTTTTTTTAACTTCTTTGGGAAATATGATCCGTTTGTTCTCGGGTCTTGGATGTTTGTGATGTGTATCTGTGTATGTCCATGCCACCTGCGACACAGGGAATCCTAGTGCGGGGGTATGAGTGTGCAAGCGTAAAAAAAAAAAAATAGCAACTCAGCCAAAATATTAAAAATGGCTAATAAAGATTATACTTCGACAGGATAAAAATTATAAATAATTTGGAAAACAAAAAAAAATATAAATAATTTTACACTCCACCTGTATAAGTACAGCTAACCTGTAATGTGATACTGACTGTATGCTGTACGAATCACTGGCCGGAGGGCAAGATAAAGGCAGCTTAAAAATAAAATTAAAAACAAAACGTTCGAAATTCAAATATCGCTCCGAGCGAAGGCGTGATTGAAGGAATTCGCCTTTTGATTGCCCGATTGATTATTATGTGCCGGTGTTGTTATGTTCAAACATATATACGAATATTACGAAAGTAATATGAACACATAATGAACATATAAGCAACATTATCCGTGTTAGACAAAAAAAAACTAGTTTTAGACGCTAGGTTAACTAGACAGTGTCTAATGTCTATAAATGTCTATAATGATTAAAAATGTCACAACAGAATGGAGTTAGACAACAGTTAGACACGGCTTAAACCATGTGGTTGACCATATTTAAATACGCGACTATGGCATGTTTAAGAGTTAAACGCTGTTTAACGTAGGTTTAGGCAGGTTTTTGGTAAAACCGTATGTTTTTAAAATATAAATACCTACGTTAGCTTGCCGTAGTCGGGTAACAGGGCTATCTCCTGACATGAGCGTTAGTGGGTTCCTTCCTTCTATATACGGGACTAAAAGAAGTGTAGTCAAAAAGAAATAACAATACCTAGCTCTATTGTACCATTTCCATCCTTTTACAATGCACAAGACAGAGAGAGCGGTTCAACGTATGGGATTTGCTAGGTATATATAAAAAAAGTTTGGCCTGAAGCTGAACCACTACCATGAAGGCCTGTAGAAATGAGCTTTAGCCATAACTAATATTATAATAAAAAGTAAGTAAGAGTAAGTCGTTGTAAGTTTGTTTGTTTAAACCTAACACACGATTCAAAAAAAAAAGTCACTAATAGTAAACTAAATTATTCCTGAATGCTATATGACCATAGACCTATAGGCTAGCTTGTATCGTTATTTCACGCATGTGAAGCCGCGGGCAGTAGCTAGTCTATTTATAAAACGTACTTAAAACATACAAAGTAGGAGCGATGATTATCTCTACCTACCTGTCTCTACCGGAACTTTTTGCTCTACGTATGCACACGTCAGACTCTATAACATCGAATGTTTTTGTGAAAAAAAAACTTCAAAACACCGTTAGTTCCTTCCATTTCCGCTTCACTACCCGCCACAGGTGATGTGCTTTTTTGAGCTTTTATAATAATTAAAAGTAAAAATAAAAAAAGTTCCGTCCCAACTCCCAACTCGCTTACAATAAGATCTCGTTAAGTGCACTCGATTTCTTTTTTTTAAATTCTTACTATAATTGGTGAGGTTTTTTATAAAACAGGTTTTACTCAACGCTTTGAGGATTTTGAGTTTGTCTCTGAATAGCAAGCTTCAAAGTCCCTTAGTAACGGTTAATAAAATGAAATACAAAAAGTAGCGATCGCTTTAACGAACTATCCATTTACATTAAAATTTCCAATAACATTTTTGATTTATGTTTTTAATATTTTAAGTATGGCCGTCGGCGGTCACATCGGGTGACGTCGGGGCCTTTCGGCCGATCGGCCGATGATTGGCCCTCTCTAGCAGGTTTTATGTAGTCACCGACTGATCCCTAATTACGTTATGTAGCCGCCCGAATCCCTAATGTCATGCTTTTCCTTTTTCGAATTCCGAATAATACATCGTCCAAAACGGCCAGTTACTCCGCCGTATAATTTTAGATTTGGAATGTATAATTTTTAAAATGATAACCTTTACATAGGCTTACGCCGCATTTGTTATTCTTTTTTTGGGGTTTAGGAATATCATACCATAAGGCCAGTTATATTAACTATAGGTATTCTTATTCATGTAGGGGTCGTAAGGCCTGCACTGACGTCCCGCTTGAGGTATATTGTGCATTCCCCCTGCCTGTATCCACATAAGCCATCTCAACTCGTTTACACAATGGAGTATGACCCAGGGTTGCTGGCACAGCTGTTCCAGTGGTGTTGCTGGTGTAAATTTTCTGGAGTCCGATTCCAGTCGAGGCTCTGTCTGTGATTTGCCACGTTGCAAACCAGTATTTACTCTGATGTCTTCTTTGACCGTACAGTGTAGCTGTAGGCTGCAAAGTCTTGGAAAGCCACATGACATTCTGGTAATACTCCAGATCGAGTCATAGATTTTTGGAGTGTAATAAATGATATCTGCATTGTCTGTGATAATTGTGATTATACCCTCGTGTACATATAATACTTCCGTCTGCTATAATTTCAAGTTCGAATTTAGAACAGTTCTTTAACTTTTGAACATTGAAAGCGGGCAGCACCACCGAAGTTTGAATAAAGAACACTAACAACCAAAACGGAATGGTCACAGAGGTGTTATTAAAAATGTTCAAACCCAAACCTCCTTTCATATTTAGTTGGTTCATAAACTTTATCTGTAACAACGTGGCTAAGTGATTTACGAGCCAGGTCAGATTTGTTGGTTTACCATCGGACCGGGGTTTATAGCGCCCCTAACTTTTACAACTCTTATACAACTCTAATTCTGTGACTGAATTACTATATTACGTTACGCTACACGTTTTATTAATGTTTTGTTTAATTAAATAAATTCTTTACGATCTCACACGTTTAATTGACAATTTGCACAAAAGTGGAATTCTATGTTTGTTCAGTTCTCTTTTACTTTTTTGTAGTGGAATTCTATGTTGATTCAATTCCATGTCTCTTTTACTTTTTTTTTGCATTATCTGTGGTCGAAGTCAAGTGAGAAGCGATCGTTCTCATTTGAATGTGGAATGGACCGGTTGTTTTTATTGTAAAAAAAGAAAGAGTCATTCTCGATGACTTGCTACGAACAGAATGTCGGCCAAATAATATGATACTGATGTAACTATATCAGCTATAGGTATAAGGTAGGTATACTTTCATGCAGCTATACGGTATGTTTGTTTGATTATTAGCTGATTAACAGTCAAAATATGAGTCAAATAGATTTGAGTGGAAAATAAAGATCTTGAATTAATGACCCAATATTTATTACAACTGTCAGGAATATTTAATTAAATCGGAGACATTTACACCGTGATCTACGATTTATCTCTACGAACTGTCAAACAAAAAGAGATTAACTGAAAAACGCGCCAATTTTAACACCTAGTCACACCCACGGAGCGCATTAGAGTGGAGGAAGTCGCGTATTATGAGAAAAAACCCTTTTAGCCGCGTCTCGGCCACTCTCGGCCGTGGCACAGATCGCAGCATCTTACGCACCAACCCACACTCCTGGCAACCGCCAACGCTACTTTAAAAACATTCAAAACATCTTAAAGCGACATACCTGGTCGAATTAAAAACAAAAAATTAAAAAGAAACAACTGACGGCTCTCTATTTTTAAAAACGTTCGAAACGACGGCCATACGTCAACGAATACCCATTATATCACATTTCATTCCAAATTTAAAAAGTATTCGTTCCGAAACACTCCATATCTCAATCCGTGAGCTCGTTCCAAATTTAAATTTCTGGAAAGAGTTTGATGCTCGAAACGATAATCGGACCGGAGTCGTCCCGGAATGCCGTAATATCTCATTAAAGGTATTACCGGTAACTAAACAACGTCGCCGTCGTATCAAACGCATATTTTCACTCGACTATAACTCTTTGGTGGAAGCGGGATGGCTTACGTTGTCTCGCGCGAGTCAACATCGAATCCTTTCCGATTTACGAAGGGGACAGTTCCAAATTTGAATCGCTGAAGAGTTACGATGTCAAATCTCGAACGCTGTCACTAAAATCGAAAATAGTAACAGAAACGAGGGATTATTCAGAATACTGTTTACTTTGTCGTCGGTCGGTTATAAAAGCACTCTCAATCAAGATTTTTGACATTGACAGTGCTCGAGCGCGATTGTAAAGCGGCAGCGTTTATCCGCTCTAGTGTCAATAAAATTCACGCAGTCGTAAATATGAATTTCAACGGTGCGGTTGTAAAATTCAAATTATGATAAACAAACTACGATATTCGGCCACACGGGGCGCGTGCGTTTTTACAGCCCGACTGTGTTTTAGAAAAACCTGTCGATTGGGAAATTAGTGTCCCGAAGACATAATTAGCTGTCAACGGCGGGTAGCGGTGTTTCCGCTTCCGTCGCCGAGTTCTATTTTCAAATCCGCCAAGACGATTGGAGCTCAGCGTGTTCCTTTTCCAAACTTTTTTTTTGGGGTGTTTGCTCCACCTGCCAGTATTTTATTGCTTTTCACCGTGTAAATGTTATCTAAAAATTTCGTTAGTCTTTTTATTGCCTTATGTTAATTTCTAAGCTAATTATGCCTATGAAAATTTATAAGTCCGACGTACAGAATTAATATGCGCCCCGTCGGGGGTCGTATTTTTTCGAGGACTGAATTAGAAAGAGAAAAAAGGAGGAAATAATGTTTTTTTTTGTTTTCGTACCGTTTTACGATTCATTTCAAGTTTTTACAAGTGTGTAAAGGGCGACAGTTGGCTCGCGACTCGTTCCAAATGTGTTCCTTTGTTTCTATTGTTGTTTTTATGTTTTTCTTGAGCTTTGTATGTTGATAGCAAAGGTTGCGTTCGAAACCGTTCCGCTGCACGGGATTTAGAACGCATCGTTTAAATAACTACATCTTGACATGTTGTGTTTGTGAATTTTAATACTACCAAAAACAGATTAAAAAAAATTGTAGCCGTCTCAGATGTAATGCTATAGGTATTCTCCAGGTTATCATTTCATATAGGTACATCAGGTGAAATGGCATCAAATGAGAGCACTTTCTATATTTTTAAATTCTGTTCTTTTATATCTAGGATCTATTAGAAAATCGTCATAGTAGACAAAACAGCAAAATATCTACCGATCATATTCACAAAGGAACCTTCTCCTGTGATGATGACTGTCCTGCTTTACACAGAGGAATAATAAGAAACCATCAGTAACTTTACTAATATAGTACTCAATTGTTCTAGAACCACTAGAACAATAGTGTTTTGCTCTACGGTCAAGTTCTACCTCAAAAACTCAGACACCAATAATTATAGAAACCAATTTCCTAGGTAATCAAGGACATACCCTCTGAAGCAAATTGGATATCAGATCTCCATAATCTTGTTTCCTAATAGGAACCAGAATATCGACTGGTACAACTAGCATTAGCGACTTGTTTACATGCATACTGACTGTCTTTGCAAGGCCGTCTCGCTCTCTTACCAAAATAGTCTGCAGTTCAGTTTTTAACTGGGCCCGTACCACCAAGAGCTGATTACAAAGACAGCACAAGCTCACCGTGATCTCTCCGCCAGGTTCACGAGCTGTGCGACAACTTCTGCCACCGCTACATCAGCTGCCTCAAGGGCAAGATGCCAATTGACCTGGTGATCGACGAGCGGGAGTCGGCGCGCCCGCCCGACGCGAACGGCGAGCGATCAGCCCCCGACTCGAGCCACGACGGCGCCTCCACCCCTGACGTCGTGAGTACCCCCTATAAACCCCATCTCCTGAGGCGTGATCCCCAGCTTGCACCCAACTCGACCACGAGCTACCTCGTGCACCCCTGCTCTTAGTCTGGCCATTGCAAAAACGAAGTATGAAAGGGGGTGCTCGCATTTTAGTTGTTAATTCCCGCCTCCCTAGCTTGTAATATCGTGGTGTTGTGTACTTAATTCCAAACCAAATTCTTAAATCAAGATGTCCAAAAGCGCTAAACATTTTTTTAAATAGAAAAAATGCAAAGATGGACTTTGTTATAGTCTACATTTATTATTGAACTGAGCTTTTCGGTGCAATTAAATAATATTAAAAACTGTAGTCTGTCTTTGCAAATAGTCTAGGAATTTCATAGTACTTAATCGTGAAATTTGATATTGGAATTAAGTATACGTTAGTTTTAACGAACCACGGTACACTGTCGAACATTCCGAGGGCTTTGGATAAAAATAACCGAAAGCCTAAGGAAGATTCGCTAGGCTAAGTTCCTTTAGAACAAATCTTCGTTTTTGCAATTGGCCAACCTCTTAACACTGTACGATTCAATTGAATTACAAAGAAAATATTATTAAAGCAAAGATAATTTCTAAATTTCTTTCACAACCACAAACGTTACAGTGAAGGGGTAAAAAAAGGGTGCGAAAAAAAAATTTATTACAAATCGAAAATCTGGACCGTCTGTAAATTTTTTCAGCGATTTTTCGCTCGAGATCTTTCGATTTGGTTTCTTCATAGTTACGCTTGGACATTTACGCCTATGTTCGATTGTGTTGTTTTGCACCGGAATTTATGTATACGATTTGAAAAAAAAAACATACGTATAACGTTGATTGTAATATGTGTATACTAATATAACTTTTAAGTAAATTAATGCATTCAAGTTTTCGAAGCCATTGTTGTCTGACGAGGCAGAATAGCCGACTCCTGTGCCGTACAAATATTAAAAAGTTACGGAGCATAGATTAAAAAAAAACGTAATTAGAGTTATTTGAAAAAAAATACCTATTGGAAAACGAAGTATACGTAAAAATACAACTTTAAACTTGCCTAAGTGAGATAATAAGGAATACTTAAGAGTTTTAAATTATTGTAATTGATTTAACGGTGGTAGTTGCTAGAGTGTTATTGTTTCGGCTAGTAAATACAATCATATACGTAAATAGTTAATATTTTACGTTTACTAATGGGATAGAAGCACGAATATAATAAAATTAGTTAGTGAAAAAAAAAAGAAATACGTATACAGTATACGGTAGGTGTAATTATCCGTGTGTTTTGCTTGTTGTGTCATTTATTTGTAATTAGGGATTGTTGTAATTACAATTACTAATTACAAATAGTGACGTGAACGGGCGGTTAGTGTAAACATTAATATGTACGTGAATTATTGATAGAGATCTAGTTGCTTTACCAACTTTGAATTAATTGTTCTGCGCGTTTTGTTGCTTGTTTATGTATTTCTACTTTAATGGCGGATTTGAATTTAAGATTCATTCCATTGCTGTCAGTGTTGCCACGGTTTAAAATTAAAATCTTTTTTGACGGATTTAGGAGCTTGTTTAAAAAAAAGACTATTTAAATATAGAATGAGAAAGAACGCACACCTGTCCGATTAAAAAAATGTGTTGTTACTTTAAATTGTAAAAGTATAATATACAACGCAATAAAACACAGAATAAAACGTAATAAAAATGGTGGGACAATCAGTAAAATAGTAGATAATTATACGTTATTGAAATCATGTTGCTAAAATAACATAAAAATCTTTTGTAACACAAGAATATAGTCTTCTCTTTAACATCATGGCTTTCTGCAATCGTAAACGATAATAGAATAGATAAAAATGTATGGACTTAAAGGATTCGTTAAGTTACCATGGTTACCGTGTCATCTTCACGGATCCTTATCTCAATACCATACATTTTTAACTTTTCTCCTATCACTAACGATTGTAGAAAGAGACTTTGTCTAGTCCAGACGCTCTGTGCTGCTTAATCCAATGGTTGAAGTTAGTCAAAATATTGTTGTGATATAAATTTTTGCACGAATATACCTGTTTTCGACTTCATTAGAGAATAATTAATATTGACGTCAGATTAAAAAGTACTTATCTGGCAACACTGGCATTGCTGTATTTTGTACCGCATTTCAAGATTATATTTTCCTTCATCGACTTTGAGCTAAACTTTTTAACGATTCTTCTAGGCATAATATCGGCGTACAGACATACGTATATCTGCATTATTTGTTTATATTTAAGGGATATTTTTGGGCGTTGAGACTGAATTGTTTTGTTTGTGTTATATATTATTATTATTTCCCGCATTTGTTAACATTGAAGCCATAACTAATATAAGATGCGCGTGATCATTGTTCTAATTTCAAAATGTTAACTGCTGGGGAACGATTAATTTTATTAATCTAAAAAAATATTAGTTATTTTTTTTGTCTGTATATGAGTTTTTTAACAATTGTGTAGTTGGGTCTTGTCTAAGTTAGGTTTTAGAATACGATGTGTAGTTTTCTCGTTGAAAACTTATTTTCTTAAATCTAACTAAACGTAAATGTATATTAATAATGCTATTTGGTGTACGTCCATCTTGTATGTCAATGTGATTAATTTTATAATTTTATTTTCTGAACGGATTAAACAATAAAATGTTCTGTTTGAAATTACAATGGCAGTTTGTTTTACAACATCACTATTGTTGCCATTAAACTTTAAAAAATATAGGCAGGTTAAAAAGTTTAAAACCATAGACTAATAACAAAGGCCATCAACAAAAAAAATCACGGGACAAGAAAAAGTTTTCAATGAAATTTCAAATAAGGAACTTCCCACAGCGTCGGAAGAATGCCTCAAAAAAGTTTTAAAAAGAAAATAGCGTGGAATATCGCATTTTTATCATGTGCCAGTATTCTATAAGCGTTTTGGGGCTCCCGGGGCGAAGAAAAGCGCGGGAAAGCCGGAAAATTGTTTCTTTACGGCCCCCGCGCGCTAATCTCCTACCTCCGAAACACGGTTTTACGCGACAATCTGTTATTTTATTTATTTTTTATAGTCTGCCATTGACGTTTGATGGATGTAGATTGGGGGAAGGAGTGGAATAATTGGTGTGGGTTTAAAAGAATAATGTAGCTTTGATGTTAGACTTTGTAGTGTTTGAGTGGATTAGGTGGTTATAGAGCGAGATTAAAAAAAAGAAATAAAGAGAAAGACTTCAACATAAAAACATGTATTTACGTTTATATGACACATTTTTAAAGTATTTTTTGAATGAATTTAGGTGATATTGAGATTAAATGCATTGATGACGAGACATATTCGTGTTTTTTAAAATAGTTGATGTTATTTTAGGGGTTACACATAAAGAAATCTGTTGTAATTTATTAGGTACTAGGTGCACTGTAGTTATCTTACGTAGGATACAGAATAGAACAGAAAAAGACTAGATTTTATGCACTATTTATAAGGAAGAGAACGATAATCGATTAATCTTTACTCGATAGTTATGGACATCTTTACCAATGTTACTCATAAAAAAATACGAACAGAAAACAATAACTAGTGCCAAAATGGACTTAACGGCGATCACTTCCCGACGAACATCGTGCTAAGTAAATCTCAAACGTTCGGTGACACCGCAAATGACACTAGAACAGTAGTTATCTATGACTAGAACATGGTCTTAAAAACATTAAAAAGAAGTGATCCATAAAATGAGGTTGGAAATTCAGCCCGCTTATTTATAATCCTCTCCTAGTGAGATCTTGGTGTCAGCTTGACCATGACAAATAAAGTAACACCAATTACAGCATATCTCTTCTAATCCACCAACATTTGATCGTGCAATGAATAATGTAACAGCAGAATATAATAATATAGGGGACAGGGTACGCAGGGGACATGGGACAAAGCCGGGATTTGGGTGATGCGAGGCAATTCGTCCCGGATCCGTGTCGGATACGTCACGGGTGCGTGACGCTCGCGATAATCTGTGGCTGAGGAATTCGCCTAAGTCAGATGGAGAATTTGACAGTGGCGTTTGACAATATCTTTTTTTTTCTTTTGTTCTGGCTATAGGACAATGCTGATGGAGTAGAATCCCATGTTTTTTTTCTACAGAGGAAATTAAGATAGTTGATACTTCGCCTGATGGTAAGCAGAAATTACACTAATATTGCTCTCAAAGGAAGAATGTATGTCTGTTAGTTTTTCACGGATAACCTACTGAACCGATCGAGTATAAATTTGGCAGAGATGTGAGCCAGGATGAGAGTTAGGAGCCTAAAGAAAGACATGGAGTGACAGCTGGATGGTAAGAAGAAATCCTTGAGTAAGCATCACACCTCTTTATTCCAAGTGTATCTACACAGAACTTGGTCTCACTGTCTACTTCTTAGCAGAACCCAAACATAGCGATGCTGAATTGCTGACACACCAACTCTGAGGCACCTACTTATATGAGGAGAGGTGGATCTAACCGCTTGGTAATATTTGTTTTAGCCGAGTAAATTTTTAGACGAATCGTAAAGAACTCTCTCTGTTTGGAGAAAAAAAACAAAGTAGGCAATATTTAGCAAGATTCTATGCCAGAAAAAAATAACACCAAACTTATTTATCTGATCAAAAAAATAGTCCTCGTTTAAATCAGTTCAAAAAACTAATGATGCCTCTGACAGTAAAACGTTTAGCTAACTCAAAGCGATAATTCAAACTATAACTACAACAGTTAATATCAAAACTCCTTGCTAACCGCATCACTATGCGCAGTGTCGCCCCAAGCGGCGGCTACCAGCAACTGCCGGCGCGCACGCATGATCGCAATTCTCATTACTCCTGCGCCTGTTTGTCCTGGACTGCTTTATAACACTGTAAATTGTCTCCATTCTGAATGGTAGCGGGTACGTCACATAAATCTCTTCAAATTAATCACGTTTGTAAGTCACAGGGCTTTTTTGATGTCGAGATTTTCTTAGTTCACCTTGATTAGACGACGGTTCTTTAGTGCCTGGTGACTAAGAATAAAATGGGTAGGTACGTTGAAGAGAGTTCGATTCAAATATTTAGCTACAAGTATATTTGTTAAAAAAAACAATGTTATTATCGAGTCCAAATTTGTAACTACTCATTGTAGGTTTAGCTTGTTACAACTGTCTACCAGATCGTCACTCAACTTAACCACATCGTAAAGACGGTGATGAATTAAGCTTATTAAAAACTAAAAAACCTCTTTCTCTCTGAAAGAAAATTTGACTCCCAGCTGGGAATAAACAAAACTATAATAGTGATGAAGAACCAGAATAACAAAGTTATGGTTCGTCACACCTTCATAACCTCGATAGAGATGCACCAATTATTGGTGCATCTCTATAGCCAGAGCTATTATAGCTCTGGCTAACTTTCCAGTAACTCCAAGACCTAAACCTGTCAATTTTGGCGCCAAAACAGCAAAAAGACGCCGCCTGCCGCTCGTAAACCGTCGCTTTCAAATCTGGAACGCGGGACGATTGGCTAAGCGCTGACCAATCTGCAAACGCAGACAAATTTTATGGCACTCCATTGGCCGCACAGCGGTTACTTATTTACGAGTCCTAAGGTTTACTCGCGAAATTTCTATTAATAAATTAGTCGTAAACGCCGTGTAATTTATTATCATTGCGTTCTACGTAATTATTTCCTTTAAAAGAATAACATCATTACTCCTTGTGTGCATTTTGTTTTGAAAAAAGTAAACTCGTAATGTTTTTGCGGTGAAATTGCTTTTTCAATCGCAAAGTTTGAAATTAGAACTGAATTGGACGGTTGGAGTTCGACCTTTTGGCAAATTCTTGAGTTAAATATCCGATTTCTGCGTTCGTTTTTGTGAGCGTTATAGTTTAAAGCTTTAGAGAGCTGTTAATATGAGAGTTTTGCAGCAGTTGGAATTCGATAGTTGAATTCCAAATTTAAAACTGCATTTTTAGGACATGCGTTTATGTTCAAACAATAGTCTTTGCAATTTTCTGACAACTTCTAGTTCTATTTTCCATTGCCAGCTATTCTTAATTTGAAATGAGTAAATGTAGATATATTTTATCCAATCTTGTTACATACTCTATGTTATATACATTATTTCATTAATCTGCGAGTTCTATTTTCGATTGTAGCAATACAGATTTCAAAGAGAGTCGATTTAAGATTTTTTCGGTATGGCAATAATAGGTTCCCGCTGGTCCTTTGATATCGCACGCTTCGAGCCGGCGGGGCGCCGATGTCTTCATTTGGAGCTTTGTGGGGAACTTATAGCGCAGTACCTATTTATGGACTGGTTTTGAAAAATGAAGGTGGAATATGGACTAGTAGCTGCTGCCACGTGGAGATTCTCACAGTACGAGTAACTATACATTTTCCGGGATAAAAAGTACACTGTGTTACTCTCCGGTCCATAAACTATATCCATGCAAAAATCAACGTCGATCCGTTGCTCCATTGTTGTGTGAAAGGACAAATCAATACTCGAAATTATTAACATTAGATATTATTACTTAATTGATACAGTGCTAAGTTTCACCAATATGACCATGTTGTACCATTTATGATATTAATTTATTGGGCGTCAAATTTTCTTTGTTTCTTTCTTTGTTGTTTGTAAAAGTGTACTTTAGAGCGTATCTGAAGGAGTGGGTGGCGCCAGATGGTCCGGTGACATCAGACGCACCAGTTCAGGAAAATGACGAGGCCTAACTTAGCATCTGTACTTGCTATATAAGTAACTGGACGTTCAATTTTACCTTGACTTACTGTAACTTACTGGGCATGCAAGACATTTCTGATATCTCAAGAGTAACGAGCGCGCTGCTTTGTCGTGCAAGCCTTTGAGTTTAAAAATTCTATAGGTGACACTGACATTGACACATGCTTACCATTAAATGACTAGCTACTCTCATTAGTTTAAAAAACATGTCTTAAGCCCATTTCGAAATTACAGAAACAAGTTTTTTTTATTAAGAGTGCCTTTATTTACTTTCCAGTAGGTATTACTATATCTATGTTATTACTGCTAATAACACCTATCAGATCCGCAAAAACATTTGGATCTACAATCTGAGTTTGAATTGGTATCTTATCCCGGAAGGTGGTCAATCTACCTACACCTGAAGGTCAACAATATTAGTTTTAAGAATTTTTGAAATTTGGAAGATTTCATTGAAGAAAATACATTTAAAGTTTACGTCAAAATACTACTACAGAACTTCCGGGTAACCTTAGATCAGCTGACTCACTTGTACTGTAATGTTAGAAGATACTTGAAAACAATGCAGTAATTGCCGCGCACTTCACGTTGAAAGTGAATTTTAGTTGGTATGGAAATTTTAATTGACATATTTCCAAGGGAGGTTCTCAAAACTTGTCGACAACCATGGTCCTAATAACCTACTTCCGCGATAACATATCAATTCAAACTCACCCTGTATAGGACATTGTAGACCTAATAGATATCCAAATGTTACTCACTATCAGTTGGCAGCGTACCCAGAACGCTAGCGGCATTGCCTTGAGTAGGTAAATGCCGATTCATTAAGTAGGTCCAGCATTTCAGATCCGCGCAGCATCAACCATGCTCCGATAACGTCTTGAAAAATATCTTAGAAAATGAACGCTTAGAAATTAAAAGCAAGTGGTATTTAGTTTTCGAGAAAGGCAAAAGTGGCATCTTGTGAGACGCCAATAACAATTGCAGTGCCATCCAGAACTGCACCGCAGTGGAGATCCTGAGACACCAGCCCAAGTCTGATACGCCCAGTAAATTTACTGACTTTAGAGGTCACAGTAATTCTTGGTATTAGGTACCTAATAAATACTTTGACTATTGCTTGAAGGCACGTTTCCATATTCCACAGCTATACTCTACACTATACTAAAAGTTTACAGGCTCTATAAAACATCCCAAAACCTACCCTTCTTCATCCCCCATCTGCATACAGCAAAACACGTCCCATCCGGAAATTGAATCGGATTTGTGGAAAAATCCACAAATATTTCCTTGTGGTCCTATTGTGGACGGCAGTAGGGGCCGCTGGGCCATTTGAACGGACCCACAGCTGGTGAGGGACACGGGGTTGGCTTCCGAGTACAAGATGCGGATGGGCGAATGTACCAGTAAGGGTAGTTTTGAAATGAGTGAGAAAGCTCTCCCTTGATGTCTTGTAATATATTGAAGGGTTTTGTCATGACAAATTTTAATGTTAAAGTTTAGTCATGTTCAATTTATGTTGTTCCACAACTTTTTGTTGGTGTGGTCAGGTAGAGCCATGGAGATTTAATCCTTCTGCCAAGTTGAGCACCAGGGTACATAGCCTCAGTCAATTTTGGGATCACATTACCACATAAAGTCCTGTTTTTTCTGTTAAAGTTTTTTTTCCTTATCGTGCAATAAAGTGTTATCTATCTATCTATCTATCTAAAGTCAAACTTTATTCTATGTGACGTTTGGCGTGTCCTATGGCACGATGAAATGTTCTGTCGACGCACTTATTAGTGTGTGTGAGTCGATTGAAAGCTTTATTGAAACGTCCTTACTGTTATGGAGCGTATTTCGGACAGAAAAACATGGGACATTACTGTTATTAAAAATATTTACGCTTCATCCCATCAATGATCCGTTCGAATCGATAGAACCCATTGTGGGAACTATGAGAACCCATCAGTGACACACAATGTTGCTAATTAGTGTTTTTCGAACCTGTGAGAACGCTGTTCAGAGCGCCATTTCACAAATCTAATTCTCAAATCCAATAGCAATCAACAACCGTTAGCGGCCGGTTAGCGGCTTGCTTATTTTCTCATAATAAAAATACTGGCCATAAATACCGACACAGTAACACCAGAAGTGGAAATAGCGCATTCGATATTTAAAAATTGGAATTAAATTTTTAAAGTTTAATTATGGAACGATCGGCTTCCGTGGGGCATCAGAACATTTCCTAATTAGCGATTGGTCACGCGCTTGGCAGCGGCCGCGGCGCTATTCGAAATCAGAATCGACCAATTTGAATTTGGAACGGTTGCGTTTCACAATAAAAGTAACATAGACAACAGGATTAGTTTCGTTTTTAATTAAGGTAAGTGTCATTAGCATTATGACCTCTAATGACCGAAGCCACTTTTTCAATCAAGAAAGTTTTGAGTTTTTATACTGGCAACTTACGAAACTTTTTATTTGGACGCTATGTAATAATAGGATAATCTAATCTATAGCCACACATCAAATACCAAATCAATAATCATGGCAAAAACGCCTCAAAATAACTTTTAGATGCACAAACAAAAATTCGTACTGGGGATTATTATTCTGTCAGCTAGATTCTCACTATTTTCCACTTTTATTCAAAGAGCTTAAAACTATTTAAAATTAAAAAGTAGTTCACAGAATTTCGACAACTAACTTCAATAAAAAGTGACAGAAACAATACATCGTGAAAAGAAGGGCAAAAATCTTGTCAACAATGCTTTGCGAAGTGAATTCTTAATCAGGCTCTGACATCTCACTCGGTCAGAAATGCTAACTGATGACGTCAACCCAATTAAAAAAATTATACCCCTTAATAAGTGTCAATTCTTAACGAATGTGTACATACACATGATTTTTATTCACACGTTCCTTACCAATATTGAGAGATGAGATCGTAAAGAATAATTTCAGTCTTATCTTACGCGATATAAGATACATTTAAGATTGAAAGTTACAAAATTTTACGACTATTTTTATTGACGCTCACTCACGACACTCATACGAGACGATCCGAATCGAAAACGACTCAAGTGATTTAACTGCATTCAAAATTAAGCGTTATTTGACGGTAGGCAGAGATCACATTACGATGCGACATTTTACAGATGTTAGTGGAAATATGAGAGATGAAACGAATACGAAGCGAGTCGAAGATGTACGAAGTACGTACAAGAGGCCATCAAATTTTAATTGTGCGTTAAAATAATAATCAATGAGGCGACTACCGCTTGCGGCTTCGCGAATAGAACTAATTCTGCGAACGTAAACCTAGAGCTTTTGAAATTTCGAATATGCCGTTCGAATTTCGAATCTCGCGATTCAAATTTGGAATTGGAATGTTTCTTTATCGCGCTAATTGGGCTTTATAAAGGTATAGTGAGGTTCCGTTACAGCTATAATCATTTATGATTAATGTGTTTGCTCACGGTTCAAGTCAACCTTTACAGTGCCTGTAAATACTTCATATTGGATTTAATTGCTATAAAGCGTGTTGTGACTTAATTAGCGGTAAGTATCTACGGTTGGCTGGGAATAACAGCTCATTGCAGCTAAAGGTGGCACTGAAAACGCATTTACTTTCTTTTGAGTTCATGATTAAAGTGAAGACTCCCTGTTTAACTAATTAAAATATTTCCAGTTAAGAGATCTTTCGTAAACCTGTGGCTCTACTCTTACGATTTTGCCGCAATTATTGATTTTTTTATTGGTACACAAATATTGTTCTACTGTCAATTGACCGATACTATCTACATTGTAGTACCACATCACTAGCATAAGATAAAAAAGAAATCTTTTTAAAAGTGCTATAATTTTTATGACTTGCATTAAGACGCCAGCTCAGAAAGTTGTAAAATGTCATAGCCCAATCACTAAAGCATTGCCCGAATGCTTACCGTTATTGTTTTAATTCTCTCAGAGTTGCCAGTGTTATTTCAGAACGTTATAGGCTGCCAGTTCCACTGGAATGTCACAGCACGTGCCCCCGCTATGATAATAATAAAATGTTGGCGCATTATTTATTTATAGTCCGTCTCGCGGCTGTCGCTCGTCCGTCCGTCTGTCCCTACGTGTTATTATATAGGTATATTTGTTAATATAGGAACAGAGACGTCCGTGTTTCTTTGTGTTGCTTGGATGCTTTTTGCTGGGTTCAGCGGGATAGTGATTTATTAAGCGCTGCAGCGGCTATACCTTTCGCTTTCGAGCGCAAACGTTTTCCCTTCGATGCAGATTAATAGTAATGCTACAATGCTGTCGACTAAGCAAAGTTGCCAGTTGTAAAAATTAGACGACCAAATCCTAAGTTATTCTTAATTTAAAATTTGCCAGGCTGTGTTGCCTTCATAGATTTTAATTTACCCAAAATCAATGTCAAAACCATCTCAAAGAATCCGCTCCCAATTATGCTCTGTACTATAATATCATACCAGCATTGTTTTGCTCGCCGGAGATGGTCGCTATTTGCGGCTGTCTCTTCCCTCCTCGCCCCACCCTCTCCACTACGGTATCCGTCTGAACATGAGCTATATTTTATCCCAAGTTGGGGCTCGCAACGTAAACTGTCAGAATCGGCTCGGATGAATCTTCAGTACGTTCAACTTTTACTTTTGAAATGTTTGCTGGATGTTTTTTACTCAAATTGAAATCGTTTTTAACCTGTTCTTATTCTCTAAGATAAGACTAATAATTTGATTTGACGATGGTCTTATATCATTAGTTCTTAAATCTTTAAAGCGCATGCAACTGAGATGACTTTCAACACGAACATAAGAGTAATAACACGATGCAAACAATGTCATCAAAAGAAAATTAACGAGTCGCATCCAAAATGTAAATGGTCTCGAAGACACAAGGAATGTACCGTGAAAATGACATTAACAACGACAATAATTACATATTATATCATCGGAATCAGCGCGACGATGCATTGATAAAACGCTCTCTATATCTCAAACGGTTTTGAAATATGGCCGCCCCGTCCGCCCGGACAGCGAGTTGGCGCGGTCCAAAACTCGGTTAATACGCGCATGATTGATTTCCGAACTGGCCGTTAAGGCTGCTCGGCCAAATTGTTGCGTTCCTGTTTCAAAAACATTTGACATTTCGGGCTATGCTTCTCAATGGAAAAGTGCGGTAAATGTTAAATATCACCATCTAGACTGGCACGATGCACAAGATGCCGTGCCAAAAAAAGTAAAAGCTTTGGGTGTAATTCAAATGCGGCGTTCGTAATTCAAATTTGCCCGCTAACTGTCGTATTAGCACAAGACATTCGTATTTCAAATCCGCTAACTCTTGTCTCAACACAATCTCTTTGTGTCTAAACGGGCACTTGTTTATGGCGTCACGTGTAGTGACATCCGCTACAAACACTATAAATTACATCTCAAATCACATCTGATGCGCATTTCCCTCTCGCAACAAAAAGCTCATGTATCTCACCCGATCTTCACGGAACGACAAATGTGTAACAAATAAATTATAAAATCAACGGCCTCAGTTTTTATACCTCACGTGGTAAGCTACCTCTCGTTTACACTCGCGTTATTTTTGTACCTCCATCCCGTTCGCACGAGAGTTGTCACCACTCGAAGCGCAGTTTATCATCGACCGCCGTCTAATGATGACGTGTCTATTTATCTGTTAGGATTTAGAGCATTTCACGCAAATTGCATTTTGAAGTATGAGAGTTCAATGGACTCGTTGTTGTTGTGTTTAATCACTTTTAATTAAGCAAAATGATGCCCCTTTAACTTTGATTCACCGACGGCGTTGTTATGTGTTCTTGCGACTGATTTAGAGATGACATCACCGGTGCTTGTCGTTTTACTAACGACCGTTCCCGTTGAGCCTAAAGTACCTAAGGTCTACCAACTAACTCTGTATGTCCTATGTATGACAATGTTAGTAACAAGTGATTAGTTAGTAAGATTTGACTATAAGAATTTGGTGAATCTTAAGTTTGATTTTAAATTGGGATATTCCTTCATGCCCTGATTACCTTATTACGTTATTAATGTTGTCCGCTTATAGCTGAACTTGTATCTGCACTATTATATCATGCCAAAGCCATGGCTGGATAAAAAAAGTTAGAGAATAGTGTCCAGGATGAACACAAATTGTATCAGGATGAATTAAGTAGAGTACCGCGCCACCACTAAAGTCCGATAGGCGATCAAAAATAACCTTTCATAGTGAGAACTAGCAGAAAGAGAAATGGCTGTAGTACATAACGTCAGATCTTATTATTTTCATTCTATTGATTATATCCACTTCTAAGAATAAAAAAATACACATATTGTCTACGCTAAACGTCACACCTTGTTTTTTTTCTCTTCTTTCGTGGCCACACACGGTTTGTGTATTTTGCCAATTTCAAGTTTAACGTCACACCTTTAATGCTTTAGTTTGAGTTACACCCAAAAGTTGCCACCAAAAGTAAGTATTGTCTATGGTCACCTGAGGCTGAAATTAAATGATTCCACACTGGCTAAAACTGACACCACGCAAGCTAAAGCTGAGCCGCAAAGAAAAAAAAAGCTGGAGGAAAGCTCGCATCCTCGCATCCCAATTAATTAGCCAGTCTATAATTAGCACGGTCTGGAGGTGTACCAGTGACGGGTGACAGATGACTACACACTGCTGGCGTACGGTCGTGCTTTGAACCGGTGGAATGCACCAGAACTGTTAATTAGATAGAAATTTATTTGGCGTGGATCTATCATGCGGGAAATTGGGTTTTGAGATTTGGAGTGTAAGATAGCACATAGGAAATTTTTCAGTGAATCTTATTAAATGATGATGAGTAATTATTTATTGTACAAAACAAAAGTGCTACAACAAAATTAACAAAAATACAGACGAATTGAGGACCTCCTTTTTTGGAAGTCAGTTAATAAAGAGCTTGGTGAAGAAATGGGTTTCTTATCACTAGCAACAATCTCTTCAAGACTACCTTTAGATAGAGAGGAAGTGATACTGCTTCAAAAAGAAAGCTAACTAAAAGATAACGTAGAAAACAGCAAAAATCTTTGCTATGTAAATGATAGTAATTTACTCATAATTAAATTCCTTAAAGCTTAAAGCAAAAACTTCAAATCCAACAACATTGTACGAATTTTTAAACAAATAATAAAATATAACATCTTTATCTTATTTTACGACTTAGCAAATAAAATAGAAAGCGATCAAGCCATAAATCACAACCGTACAAGAAAGTGACAATCGACTGATACTATATTGTTACCACACATTACTTCATCAAATCTTCCAGCCCAAGATTCTCCAATACCATCCGATAACATTTCATTAACAAACGCCACTTTACACTTCATAAATTCAAAATTTAACGATCATAAATCTTATGCCATTAGTAATAAAGGCGCTAATGATGATGTAGACGTTTTCGAGAAGAAAGCACTAACTTGGTTCTTTAATTATATGCTACTCTCGTCGCAAAGAGCGGCGATTTAAACTCGTTTAGTGGCCATTGTTCGTCGCATGTCCCCAAATAAGCCACGGCACGATTAGTGAGAATGAGAATCATCATTTTTATCATCGTCCAGCAAAAAATGATCATTTATTTCTATGAATCGCTTCATCGTCAAATCACTATAATTTTGTTACCGCTTTTTGCGGAGGGCGGCCCTCGAGGCGTTAGATTTTTTAATTTATTTCTTTTGGCCAATGATTGTAGTAATTTGTTTTTTAAGTATTTAAATAACATTGTTCGTTAGTTACTACTAATGTAGTTTTGGTAAATAAAAACGCAGAATTATTATGTAGTTCTTTTTTATGTGGAATTCAGAATTGATAAATAAATAATGTAATGTTGATTAGATAACACTAATTTAATATGAATGGACTAAAGTGATTAACATTATCATACTATCTGTGTTCTTGGTTTTAGATTTTTATTTTTAGTTTGTGCAGCGAGTGACGTCGCGTCTATGATCAATTGATTACGTATAGATTTATATCCTTTTTTTAATAATTCAATGAACAACAAAAAAGTAAATTTAAAAAAAATATCGAAATTGAATTCAGAAGCTAAACACAGATAAGACATCCTGGTCAAAAAGACGCATGAATTTTAAGTTTAGAACGCGTAGATCCCCGTTGTCTATGGTACTTGCATTGACATGCGGCGCGCGAGGGTTCCGCGCAAGATTTCGATCGGATCGTGCGCGGCATTCGCCCGAACACATGCGTACGCGCAACACTTATACCAAATACATTATGGATAAATACATTGAATTCGCTTTGGGAAATTCTCATGGGCTATTTAGAATAATGTATTTAAACGTGAAACAAACTATTTAATAGTAAAAAGGGTTTTTTATTATCCAAACTGTTGGCTGACGTTCAACGTATTCAGTGTGTCGATTCTAATATATTATCTAATTTCCATAGTAGAATGAATGCACAATAAACTATTACGCGCATTACCATGTAGCTACAGAGAATTAAAACGAATAAAATAAAAGACAGACAGGTCTCATCAGAAAACTTAAGTACTGCAATAGTAGGTAGTTGGAACATCGATAAATAGCGTTAAAATGCTGTAGCAATCGTTTAGTAAGCCCATAGACCACCGGTGGGACGGCACGCCCAGCCAATAATGTTGTCAATCACAGATAGTATCTGTTGTCGGTACGCGGGTATTTTTTTAAACTCACTACCGCTGTCATTGTGGCAGACCTGCTAATAAATCGCTGCTCCTAATTTAGAATGGGGTATGGTGCGAGTGGGCGCGGTTAACGTGGAGATGTTGAAACTGGTGATGGTATGTACGTACGGGTAGTTTTGCTGGCGCCAGTGAACGCAAAATTTAATCATTTTTTTATGGATTTAGCAGATATGCCTAGCTGTACATCCAATGAAAAAGTTTGTTTTTTATTTAACTCATTGTATCACATTGCTGGTGAAAAGCGTTTTCCTCATCCTTCAAGTATTGGTATATGGAAAAAGTGATAAGTATTATTTGTGCTGTATTTGTGTGAAGCAGTATCGCTGTTTCTAGTTATCTCCGGAACGCAAAAAATAATCATTGATAGATATTTGCACATTCTTACATCGAGGACGGCGAATGTTTCAAGTTATTTGCCATTCAAATACTACAATTCTTTTAGATATAGGATATCAACTGATTACAAGGGGATCCCCCGTCCAATACCACTGCAATGTACACATAACTGTGCGTAGCTGTGATTAAGCGGTTCAGTACAAGAAAAGCGATCTATTCTCGCTTATAGAATACCATATCTTTTGCATAACTAGGTATTAAGTATCTTGTCACTAGATATAAGACAATTTTAAAAGTAGCAACAGAACTGAAAGCTTTTTACAAGTTTTTATTTAACTTGCAATGTTCGTATGTAAGTTGTCCCTTCAAAATTTGCAAATTCTATTGAGCTGATTTTGGCATACTTACGTAAGTCCGGTGACAGTGCAATATTATTATGTCACAGAGCTGGTCTGATGATGAAGCCGGAAGGCGGCTACAGGAAGTCTGTAACAAAACGACGTAACTCGTTTGCGCTCGTTTGGTTTGTATTTACAAGTACTCTGATCCTATATAATATCCTGATGATGGAGTCGGGAGTCTGACACAAGATTGCCAATTACAAACATTAAAAAGATTGCCTTGAAAAAAAAATTCACATAAACCTTTTTTATTCTAATTAGGTGTACAGCGTTTAACCACGTATTTAAGTTGATTTTTGAATAATACTAGCTGCTGCCAGCGGTTTCACCCGCGCGGAGTTATTAGAATTCGTGGTTTTTATTTTTTGCGCGGAACCCTAACATTTTTTCTAAAATAAAAGTCGCCTAAGTTACTCCTTACAACATCAGCTATCAGCCAGTGAAAGTCCCGTCAAAATCAGCCCAGCCGTTTCGAAGATTACCCGGAACAAACAGACAGACAGACAGACAAAAATTTTAAAAATTGTGTTTTTGTTATAGGTACCGTATATACTTTCATATGCATTTAGTGAAAAGCTGCTATTTCGATATTACAAACAGACACTTCAATTTTATTTATTTGTATAGATTAAAGCGTACGACTTTAATATCTCTTTTCGTTGTTAGAGGATCGTAGATGATCTTGAGAACAAGTATCATCAAAACATGTTATTACTACGCTATCCGAAGAGCGCCCGCTGGCTAAGGCGCCAGGCCCCGAGCGCGTAATTCAAAATGCAAATAATGTGCACTTATAATGTATTTTGTATTCAAGAGGCGGCGATGCAGCTGGCTACGACGCTACGTCTCGCTCAGGTTTTACTGTAGAATCATGTAAAAATTCGCCATTTTTATTCTACACGCGCACACCTGATTGGCGGTTCCCATGAACTTAATTTTCGCGGATCCTTAAAACACAATTTTTGTCTATGGCCCGTGAGTGATGCGGCAAAAATAACGCGCCGCGTTCCAAATTCAAATTATAAAATGAAAATTTCTCGTTAGCGGCGATACGTCATTTAGTTATACTCAAGTATGTTTACGAGATAGCGGCGAGGCGACTCCGGCGCAGCTTCTATAAAAAGGTGCTTCGTTACTAATTCCCCCCTCTTCCCCCGCACCGCGGATGTTCTAAATTTAACCGGGAAACGAACCCGGGACCGACGCACGTGTGTTCACTTAGCACTCGGTAACTTGAATAATTTTTCCTCAAAGTGTGTTTTTTGTTTTTAAAACTCGACATTCAATTTGAGTTTCGAAATTGGAATATGCCGTTATGGCCAGGATTATGCAAGTAACTTTTTTTCAAAATACATTTTCGGTTATGCGCAAAAAGGCAACGACTCGAGTCGACAGAAAAAGTTTCGATGTATTCATTCGGGCATCCCATCGAAGGTCAATTCTTCGAGATATAAAATTAAAAAGTATAAGTGGCGTCCGGACGGGTTCCATTTATTAAATTTCAAATATTGCCGGCCAGCATTCGAATTTCAGATTTTCGTACACTTGACGACAAGTAGGCTGAGGTTAGTTTCGGCGTTTCTTGTCTATGGATTGACGTATCCTGCCGAAAAAAACGTAACATGTGGTCCATTATACGCTGAACGCAAGTTTGAACAGACATTATCTTTCAGATAACTGTGCAGGCATTACGTATTTGTTTTAAAACGTACCTATATACGTACTAATTGCAGTTGGTTTTTTATATATCAATATACCAAATGTATGTATATTTTGTTGTCTAAATAAAGATCTTTGAAAATTGAAATTGAGTATACAAAATGCCTCCATTCTAACAATATTTTTGGCTGCAAGTATTGCCAGACCACTTTTTGTATCAATTTTAAGCATTCCTATTTATTTCCAAAAAACAGAGGTGGTTCCAAATTAATGCGTTTTTATGCACATTAACAGTCACAGTTTTTTATAGTTCTTTTAACTATACTTACTATAGACCATAGACTAATCGATTCTGAAGCAGACCGATTCATATCACTCCCTTTTCAATTCCACTTCAGTAACTAACGAGATGAAAACTACTCTACTTGAGTTTAGCTTTGTCTATGGGAGCTTTCTTTGTCCACGAGGTCTAAGTATTTTTTTCGAATTCTTAATTTTCGTGTTTCCCGTACTTAGTATGGACATAGTAAAACTGTACAGGTGATTGGTTGAACACCTAAACGTCGAATGTATTTAGTGTTGGTTATCCATCAATCACGCATTAGGTGTACTGGGCTGCCTTATCCTGTGCGGTTTATCCGTGACATTTTCTCACTTTTCTTCCTCGGCACGTTTTTGAAAACCATAAACTCTACCAGCATTACATTACAAACCAACGAACGAGATCCATACACATTCTAAAGCTCAATTTGTTTCAATTTCAATTAGTTTTGTTCGAAACACATAACGTGATATCTTCGGAACTATCTCAGAAATAATTCACCCTTGCGGAGCCGGCCTGCGCTTGCGACTTCAATTCCACGAACTACAAACGTTACAAGTGTAAAGCTTACTTCAAGCTATTTTAATACTTAAAGCATTAAGTTTAAGATAGGTTTTTGGTTGTGCTGGAGATGGATATGTATTGTTTTGTTACGGGCGGTGTATAAGAATTCACGCTTGAAGATGACCGCGCACCGATTTTGAAAATACGACGAGCGAAATTGGCATATCTGATAGTTTTTGTCGTTGGCGAATAATATCGCGCGTTTAATTATTGTTATATAGGTTTTAAGTATTGCTGTTGCTAATTATGGGACGGGGTTCCGTAGATAAGGTTTTAAGACGCAGTATGGTGGGTATTGGGGGCGGGGCGGGGGGGGGGGGGGGGGGGGGTGATTGAAGAATGGACCTGCTACTGGTTCATGCAATGCGGAAACAAACTTAACTAAATTCGGGTCACCAATAACACTGATCACTGTTGACGTTGACAACTTGTGACAGATTCTCGTCACTGTCAGAGGATTGTCATGGTGACATTGCGATCGAGCTGCGAGACGGGAAGTAAACATAAGATTATTGTACATTGGCGAAATTGTGGCTAACATTCCACAGAAGCCAGGAAATAAAGAGAGAAGAGAGAAGATTATTGTAGTAATCCTTGTTTCATTTCTGAATTTAAAGGCTTAGTTCTTCGCAATAAATATATTTTCATACCCTCGATTGAAGATGGTGAATATGTTAAATCTAGAATAGAAGTATTAGGAGTGGCTGTCAATTGAAGCGGCAGGAAATCGCTAGGTGCTAGGTTCCCCCCAAGATGAAAAGAAAGAAAGAAAGAAAATACATTTATTTCAGGACATCACACAACATTTCAGTTTTAACAAATACACAAACATAAAATAAAAAATAAGGGACAGATAACTAAGTAAACTAAAAACGCAATGTTGCCTGATGCTATGATAAAGGTGCCGATTCAGCATACAGTTAAGGATCAAGGACCTTAATATGATACACATGAGGACATGATATCACGAATCTCCGGACAGTAAGAAAAACTTGATAATGCCCTACCACCGTTCATAGTTACCATAGATCTCCTTTCTGCCATTAGGTTACCCGTTAGACTCTTTAGCAAAAAGGTTTGTACGTTTGTTGGTTTGCTGATATGTCCTTCTTTCATGCAGCAACAGAGAAACGAATTGATGTGATTTTTGGCATAGATGTAGTTTATGTAAAGCCACATTTTCTGCTCAGACCAGAAAACCATCAGACAGAAAAAAGAAAACTGACAGAACCATTCACACCAATCTATTCTCCCACTTACCCCCCAAAACGCATCGGAGACGTCAAACGACATTCTACAAGTTGTTCCAATTAAAAAGCATTAATTAAAGATTACGGGTGTGTTATCGGGACTTTGGGACTTCAACTTTTTACCCAAGGTAGTAGTGGTTGTATCACCTGATGGGAAAAGAACTGGAACGATTTATTAAATCGTTTTAGGAATGGAAGAACAGTAGACCGATGATGGTTTAGTGGATATGATATGATCAGTAAACTAGGATAAAAATTTGCTGGATATAATAGATATGGTGATAGTGAGGTCACCGATCTCAGTCGTAGATATCGGTACCGATTTTTTTATACTTGGCTATCAGTAGACGAGTGGGTCATTTGCCTGATAGGAAGCATAATGCCAAACGCAGTACCGTTCAGAACTTTGCAGTATTGAATTGCACTCGTTACCCTGAGTCACATGATAGTAATTTTACTGGCTACTTTGTATCATATCAAGGTTAAAAAACTTAAGCCTCCATGATGCAGACATATTGTACCTTAATAAGAGGCGATATCTTGTGCGTGGGCGAATCCAAAGGCGAGTCTTTAGATACGTAAATAAACATATGCTTACACACTCAGCTCTGCACTAGGATTCCTGGTAGTATGGACCCACAACGCAAACATCCAAGATCTGAGAACAAAGCTTAGGCTCAACACACGAAATCTGTCCCGGCCGGGAATCGAACCCAGGGCTCTCGCTTCGCAGGCCTATTACCAACTAAGGTATACGGAGCCGGCGAATACAAAATATTAAGATTATAAATTACTTATAATCTAGCTACGCTTATTGATGGACTTGAGACGTATAGAGATTAATTAATAATCACAATTAATTATTTATCCATTGATGGTTTTTGAATTGATACTATAAAAACACATTTAATCCGGAATCCAATCTAACACAAACACACAAATATGTAGATATTCTACACAGATAAAAGTAAGAATATCGTAGATACCTTGATATTTATGCTTTTTCAGAAAAACACGCTTTTATCAAAATATCTTTTCTAAGCATCACCAGGCGCGCAGAGGCGAGGAGGTTGGTAATGAAGCTATCGGTTACGGAGTCAAGTTTCACTCGTTAGCGAGACTGAGACACGGTTATTGTCTCCTGGTACTTCTGAGTGGTACTGTGGAAGCTGGAATATGGTTTGATGGCAATTTGAGATATTTTACAAAATAATGCAGTATAGTGAATTTGAAAGTACTCTAAACCTTATTTCCTCGCTTTGGCTGTTCAAGACAAGAGCTCGGAATAAGAATATTTTTCATGGCGTGTCTGTGATTCGACTTTTTTAAAACTCTTTTAAATTACGTTTTCCAGTAAAAACGATCATAGAACACAATAACTTACTACTTTAGCCTTTTCTTTGACTAGCCACCAGTCTTTGATGCGTGTAGACTAAGCCCGCGCAGTGGCTGGTTTTCAGCAGACCTCACGCATCGCTTGACCTCTGGCGTAAGACGATTATTGATGATAAGTGGATCAAAGTTCTATATTTTGGATATTTTACACAGCTGGAAAGTAAAAACAAAACCAAAATAACTTAATAACTTGTTTAAAAGGTGCATTGAAAGACTTCAAAATTGACCTGAGAAAATTGGTGCAGTGAAATCAATGACTAACCTTCAAGCTCAACCTTCCTGATCCTGATTACGGACTGGCCTTAGTGACTGATCAGTGATTACTAATTGTAACACATAATTATTATTATACTAACTTCTGCCCGCGGTTTTCACCCGCGTTCCCACAGGAACCGTGCATTTTTCCGGGATAAAACGTAGCCTATGTTACTCTCCGGTCCATAAACTATATCTATAAATCACGTCGATCCATTGTTCCATTGCTGCGTGAAAGAAGGACAAACCAACAAACACACTTTCGCATTTATAATATTAGTAGGAAAGTAGGGATTAAGCCATGGTTCTTTGTTATCATCACCATAATTTCAACCCTGCTGTAAGTCTTCAGCTGCTGTCGTCACAGCCTCTCCTAGCGAGACAAATCAAGTAGATACAGTTGAATGAAGACCAGTCGTCAATTTGGCAAGTGGGAGACAGGGATATCTCCCATCCGCCTAAGAAATGAGCTCTGATGACAGGCCAGATACATTAAGTACTAACATGTCATCACCTTGTCCATTGCTGGGAAGATAATTTGTCAAAGCGTGTTAGTTTTAAGACTGGGTAAATAAAAATGAAACAGTTATATTGTTAGCTCGACTTTAACCATCTTCCTTCTCGTGTAGACATTTGGACAGCCTTGTCAGAACTTTTAAGGCTTCTGACTGCTACACATGGGTCCAAGAGGACACTCATGAAAGTTATATGGCGCCAGGTGCCCGCTTCTAGTGTAGGCACAGGATGGAGAAGAAAGGCAAGACTCTACGGTATTCTTTTATAACCAAACGTATAGTCTTCGGACTTGAAATTTCGTCATCATTCTAGCTTTCACAGTTCTGTTCAGCCGCTCTCATCTATCACCTATCTCGCCATGTCCTAGTGAGACAAAGCGAGTACAGTTGAATGAAGCCCACTCGTCAATTTGTCAGGGCCGCCACCCGGCGGCTGTCGCGACCGCCCGAGGAATGAGCGCCGATGACGGGCCAGATATATTGGGGCCCGGCGACGGCGATTAGGCCGGGAGCCAACCCAGCACTGGCTCCAACACAGATGCAGCAGTAGGATGTGTAGCTACAGCTGATGAGGCTATGCTAGCTATGCTTCTGATTTGAACTCGAATCTTATGTCGTCATATTAACAAAAGGGTAATATAGCAGTAGGAAATCTTGCTAACGCGCCAGAACCACGTAAATAGCTAAATTGGCCAGAAATACCCAGAAGCTTTGATGACTGAAGAAGCTAAAACAGAAAGAAATGTTTTCATTTATTACATTGCAATGACTATTATAACTTCACGTTTGAATCGGCCTGGCTCACTTTATCTTAAAGACTGTTTTTGATCAGTGAAGACGACTAAATTCTGACCATTTTTACTATGAAGAATTATATCCTAATCAAATTCGTCTGTCACAGTAAGGGATATAATATAAATGTAATAAACATCATAATTCAGTGGCTGAACAAAAAAATCGTCGTCGTTCCTAATAAACAAGTAATGTTGAGCACCCTTACAACCACTCTCTATTATGTGACATCCCTACAGACAGCACACTTAGCCCACCCAGAAGCCAAGTTATCACCCAAACCAGTGTGCGTGGCTCAACCCTTGCAATTTGTCTCAAGTTGAAACACTGATACAGAGCAAAACTCGCGATGATTCACGAACGGGTGAACGAACGAGACCGAGCGCTGTCAATTGTTTTCTTAAACTGACTCGCGTTAATTCCATGCGGGTTTGAATTTGGAACTGTTAGTTCTATTGGATAATTTTGGGATACTGGCTGGTCAGTCAGTGTGGCCATTAACAAATCAACACGCCAATCAAAGTTAAGGGAAAACTGTTGATAGTCATCAACGGTTCATTCTGTTGACGGGGCTTTTAACGAGATCGTTAACACTGCGCGGGATAAAAATATTGTGGTGATCATCACTCATTAGTTCACAGTTAGATCAGTTCAATCAAATGTTCCCTGTTTCTTAATACCATCGAATTCGAGTACTTCTGTTACTGTTTCTTACTGTTGTTTGTTTCTTACTGTTTCTGTTACTTACTGAGTATCTTACTGTGTCCACCAACTTTTTAAGTCTCGTTAAATTGCAATAACAGTCCATTTGTTTAATAGGTTTTGAGCAAAACAAAGTTAAATAAACAAATAAACGCTTACACTCATACCCCCGCACTATGATTCCCTGTGTCGCAGGTGGCATGGACACACACACACACATACACATCACAAACATCCAAGACCCGAGAACACACTTTATGTTTACACAAAATCTGCCCCGGCCGGGAATCGAACCCGGGACCCCTCGCTTTGCAGGCAGGGTTACTATCAACTTAGCTACGGACCCGTCGGAGTTGCAAAGTAACTTTGAAAATCTACAAAAATGTTTCACTAAAGTGCCCCTTACTATCTTTATACGCAGTTGTGGACACATTTCTGAAATAAATGTGTACTTATTACAAAAAGTTGTGTTAACTTAACGCCGGCCCATAATAATTGCAGTGCCACCCAGAACTTTGAAACACAAAGGCCTACTCGGCACTGCAGTGCGCTAGTTACCCTGAGAAATTAGGTATTAAGTCTCATAAGCCCAGTAATTTCACTGGCTAGTCTGCTCATCAAACCGGAACACAGTAATGCTTGCACACTACTGCTTGGCGGCAGACTTCACTCACAAAGCGGTGGTAACAACCCAGACGGACACTCGCAGAAGAGTTAGCCCTCCCACTAACAACAGAACAGAACATAACAGAATTGGGTCCTTAGATTGTTGTTTCAGTTTACATAGGTATTCACAATAACAACAGTCGTACCTTGTCTCGATTTAGTTCTATAATTGCGAAACCGATCTCTGGCGCGGTGTCAGCGCGCGATGACATCGGATTTGTCCATTATTTGGCATCGCTCGCTCGCATTCTGGGTCACGATGACCAAGATCACCCTTTTGTTACTGCTATGTGTTTGACACAATCGATTTTATACTTTAATTCCTGGATTTTACGGACGAAATCTGTTCCACTTTTGGTGTTACATTGATTTAAAATTTTTAAGAACAGGATCTTTTTGAGCTTCGCAATGTGTGTTTCTTTTTATGTATTTTCGGGTTGGGTGAATATTCATTAATATCGATAATGCATTTTGAAATCGTAATATTGCAAAGTTAAAGAATGCAAGAGTTACAGTTCGAAGAAATGGAATGGAACAACACAAATCCCATCGTTTGGCAGGATTTTGTTTTGTTTAACTCAGATGAGACAAGTCAAGTACCTAGCCTCCTTGGTAGAGGCTATCGGTCTTACGACAAAAAAAAACAACACACTTTAAACCTGTATTAAACACTGTTCAACTCCTAAACATGCCTTAATCGCGTGTTTAAATATGAGCAACCACAAATCCTGATTTAAGTAGTGCCTAACAGTTGTCTAACACAATTCTGGTGTGACATGTCTAATCATTTTTGACGCTTTTCTTTACAGACTGTCTAATCAGCTTTTATTATTTGAAAGCGATATTTTTAATGCGTTTATTTTTAATGATAAGTTCAACTCATAGGTACCTAAGTTTAACCCTTGAATCAAGAAGCGCGTTGACATTCTCAATTTAAAATTAACAATTAAAACAACTTGACATTTCAATAACTGAACAAGCACAGCTGTTTGCAAATCGATCATCCCGGACGTTTTCGATTTGTTAAAATCGATTCGCATTCTATATTTGAAATTCAAGAGAATGCCCTATGGGTGTCCGTTTGATTTACGAACGCTCGTTATGAGAGCCTTAATGAGTTGCGCGGGCGCATCGACAACCGCCATTTTTAAATTACGAAAAGTAAAAAACAACGCTCCAGGATGAATAGAATGGTTTAAAATTCTTTTCTATAATTGCTTATTAGTTGGTACGGGCTCTTTGAATGTTTTTGTTCGATTCATAAGTAGAATATTGAAATATTTTTAGCTAACTTTTTGCTTGTTTGTAAAAACTGACCAGTGGGCCTCGGGAACATTGAAGTTAACGAAAAAACCATGCAATAAAACAAAATCGCACTACTTAGACATCTAGTTGTATTATTTACTCATTCAACGTCGATAGTAAGGTTACCTGGAAGAGATTACTTGTAGGCAAAACATCGCCGATTATGCAGAGATATATTATTTATCTCTATATATCTATGATCTATGTACATTGTACCTACATTCCATTTTTTTTTGCCACCGGCTGTTGGTTTAATAAGTTTTTTAAATATTTTCTTCTAGGAGGTAACTAATCGGTCTTCGATTCTTATATCACATATAGTTTTTATTAATTTAAATCTATACAAATAATTAAAATTGAAGTGTTTGTTTGTAATATAAAAAATAAAAGCTTTTAACTAATTGCATATGAAAGTATATACGGTACCTACAACAATATTATTATCAATATAAATTTAATATCAATTATTTTGATTTTTTATGTTATTTGGTAACGAGACGAGCTGGTCGTTTGCCTGATGGTAAGCATAACGCCGGCCCATAACATTTACAGTGCCCCCAGAACTTTGAAACACAAAGGCCTGCGCGGCACTGCAGTGCGCTCGTTACCCTGAGACATTAGGTATTAAGTCTCATAAGCCCAGTAATTTCGCTGGATACTCTGCTCATCCAACCGGAACACAGTAATGCTTGCACACTACTGCTTGGCGGCAGACTTCACGAGCAAAGCGGTGGTAACAACCCAGACGGACACTCGCAGAAGAGTTAGTCCTCCCACTAACAAAATTATATTATATGATATTTATACACTCAATTTTATTTATTTGTATGCATAGATATTGATAAACACACACAAATTAATAGTTACAATACTACAGTAACTATTATTAGGTCCTACTCAAGTAATCAATTAAGAACGTCTACGTGGCATCAGACAACGTCTATAACCCACGTCACGGGACCCGGCGGCACGCAAACCACCTCGTCTTACAACATAAAGAGTCCCTTAGGGAGCTATTCTGAGCCCTCTCTCTCTCAATCTCCAAAATATTTTTTTCTCCACATCTCTAAGTGTGGTATTTATAGAAATAGAAGCAGCACGGCTCGATTTCTATTTTGTTTTATCTTCGGGTGAATAAGTATTTTTTTTGTTTCGAAACTCGAGAGCTTTCGAACGCATTTGGGGATTAGTAGCGTCCACTAAAATCGTCTTTAAAAACAAGCTGGAGTAATCTCTACCATCGTAAATCTCCCAAATGTTTAAATATTAAACCAAACGTATCTTTATTAATATTACTGTCGCTATATCTTCGTTGAACATATACAAATATATTAATAAATTATGTCACAATTTATAATGGCTCTCCGCACGTAGGTAACAATACTTGAATAGGCTCTCAAACATATAAACCACCTGTCTATAAATCTTCAGAAACTCTTTAATACCAGTGAAAATCATAAATATGATTTATAATACCATCCATTTGCAATAAAAACAATTCCCATTACCGCCTGTGACTTTCATAACGAAAATTCATTAAGGAACCTCCATTAATTCCGTACCACATCGATGCCATTACTCTCATTCCTTACCAAAACAAACAAATCCTACAGATATTTAAACTAAACACGACTTCCTTGACACTCACTGTCATACGTTCTAACCCCTACTGCACTTACAATAAGGTCTCCCCCAACCGCATTTGCATTAGCATCTGTAGATTCCTCTGCAGTTCCATTATCAGTAATAACATAGTCATTCTCATCAAAATTCGACCTTAAAACAATGCCGTTAGGGTTTTATCGGATTGCAAGAAATTGCAAGATGCGATCCCCAAATCCATGTCCCCAGAATTCTGAAGATATTGAAAGATTAGCAATGGGTAGCTCAGGATGTCCCATAAATAATACATTGGAGGGGCCAGTGATGGATCGTCTGTCTGTCTATCCAGTTTCTATTAGTCGGAATTCTTAAAGGGTGGTGCTTTCTAGGGGAGGTTATTATTAGCGGGTACGAATGTTAGCTTAGGAAGCGATACCTCCTCATTAATTCGGAGTTCGTATTTCCGAGAGGGTATTACTGTTGTCGTGTCAACAGATTTGTCATAAATCAGAAGAATCGTCACTTCACGCATAATTATTACTATATCCGTGATAAATAGATATTTAAGACCTCTATTAATAACTTATATAAATCTGACAGTGTTTATTTATCTACAGTTTGGTTGTCAGCTTTTCGTGTTCCATAATGCTGATTTGATTAAAAAAAAACATTATAGCGCTAACGAAAAAAAAAAACGAAATTAGACGTTTTAGATTTTTTTACAAAAGATTAAACATTCATTTTGTCCTGTTTCCGAGTCCTGTACCCCACCTCCCGCACCATATCTTATTTCTTTTCACCCGCTTATTTCTCTCCTTATATTGATTTCTCTGTGCTCGTATCGCGAACGACCTTGGTGAATTTCTGTCTTATTAATTTTTTTATCAATTTAATTCCACCCTTTGTGTAATAGTGGGACTTGTGCCCCACTCGATTTGAATTTTCAATATTTTTTCTATCAAGCAAGACTTTCATGGTAGTTTAACGTTGATATTGTCTTTTATGGCGGCCATTTATCTATCAACAACTGCAGTGCTTCCCAGAACATATTAAATTCTCGTTCTGCGATTTTTAATGTATGATTAACTTACTAAGTAGCAACCATATAACATATATTATTATATAATATACTTAACAGCTAGACAGACTTACTTGACCCACTACAAAAATAGTTATAGGTAGTCAATTACTGGCCTACATAGGCTTATAGATAACTAGTTGTGCCCCGCGGGTTCGCCCACGTAGCCTAAGTCACTCCTTGTAACATCAGTTATCTGCCAGTGAAAGTGTTCCAGCGTCCAGCCGTTTCGGAGATTACCCGGTACAAACAGACAGACGAAAATTTTAAAAATTGTGTTTTATTATGGGTACCCCCCTATATACTTTCATATGCATTCAGTAAAAAGCTGTTAGTTTGATATTACAAACAGACACTTCAATTTTATTTATTTGTATAGATTTAAATCTTGCAACGCAGTGCCAGTAAACTGATTGTTCACTTTACTCACTTTGATATATTACTCGTAGGACATAGTATTTAGAAAGTAAAAATAAATGGCAATCAATACTTTGATATAATATATTAGGTGATATTTCAGAGCTAATTTTTGCAACCGCAAATCTAATAAAACCAATTTATGAAGTCCATCCAATTAATTAACTAAATTAATCAAATAGACTACATAATTTTAGTATCGCCATAAAATAGGCTATAAAATCACAAATAATTATGCTAAAATCATCGAGAATATCAAAACGAGCCGTTGTTAGAATCCTAATAAGGTCCATGATCGTAAATCAAATTTACAATGTAAATAATATAATATTATAGTAAATATTTGATCGCGGCTTATAGGAATGTAGGAATTAAGTACTTGAGTCATATCATGGGAATTTTGTAAAGTTTATCGAGTGACTAAGATAGGAGTTGATAAGGACCATGTCGAAATTCTACTGACCGATAACACTCTCAAGTTTTTGGAACTACTTAATGTAGAAGTATCGTAATAGGAATAAGGTAAGTAAGTACTAGAGACGACACGCAGTACCTTAATTTTAACTCTCTAGCTGTTTCTAACTGCTAGCTGCTGCCCGCGGTATCCCCCGCGCGGAGTTATTGGATTCTATGGTTATTATTTTTTTGCGCGGTACCCTAATTCTTTTTCTAAAAAAAATAAAAGTAACCTAAGTTACTATCTACTTATAACATCAGCTATCGGCCAGTGAAAGTCCCGTCACAATCGGTCCAGCCGTTTCGGAGATTACCCGGAACAAACAGACAGACAGATAGACAAAAATTTTAAAAATGGTTGTTTTGTTATATACTTTCGTATGCATTTGGTAAAAATCTGTTATTGTGTTATTACAAACAGACACTTCAATTTTATTTTTGTGCTGGCAGCAGCTACTGTCAGCACATTTAATTACGTACTTGGACACATATTATTTCAACCCAAGGGTATGGCTCATCAATCCGAGAGCTAAAATATGCCACAATCTCTTACTGTGGTAGCATCATTATTAGGCTTTTAGTTATTTAAATACGTGACTTTAAATATTGGCAGACGACCTCTTCTACTATAATATAGTAGAAGAGGTCCTATATGATAGCTTATATTACAATTATAGTGATGGTGTCTTATAATATAAGCCATCAATTCAAAGAACGTCCTCAAAAGCAAGACCATCAGACCAGCGATCACCCATCCATATTCTGGTTGTCTGGTTCAAACGTTAACCAATCCGTTTGCTACGGCTGATACATGAGCACTTTAGTGGCTAATAAAAACACATTTCACAGCCATTTTATCTGCGAACAAATATCAAAGAAAAGTTAAGAGTTCCTCGTTATTCTCCGTTGTCAGTCCGTCACCTGTTTATTTGTGAAGTGTTCTTTATTCCTCCGGCGTCCCTTAGATATGGAAGTTTGTAAAGTATTCGTTTTGTTAAGGGTTTTTACTGGATTTTTTATGGCAAATGCTGCTATTGTTGAATTCATAATTATATTTCCTTGAAGCGATGATAGCTCAGTGGTAGCGACGTCACTTGTCGATTCGTAGGTCGATGCTTCGAACCTTAGAAAGAGCTTGAATTTTCAGGGAAAAGAAAAGAGTGTTATGCAACCGTATCATGATTAGGTATTTTCTGGTGCTCGCTTGTTTATCTACCTTCACGACTAGCTTTGCCCGCGACTTTGCTCGCAATCCGAATAAAACGTAGCCGATACTCAGGGATATTCCCTTTGGTCCATTTACATAACTACTTTTCATAACTAGCTATGAAAGGATTTTTCTTTACTGATTCGGAACTAGTTATTAAAAAGGAATATTTAATCGATGTACATAACTGTGTTACCATAACCATCTATAAAAACGGATATTTTTTTTTTATTTTAGTAACCAGTTCAGCTACTATTATTTTCAAATTCAAATTCAAATTCAAAAGTCTTTATTCAAATAGGCCCCAAAGGAGCACTTATGAAAGTTAAAATGACTCTAACAGCCGGCCTCTGCAACATTCATCTACCCGAATCACAGACTAAAACTAATGCTGTCTTTATCAGAACATAATAAATGACAAAGACACCAACAGACCCAATCCGTCCAATATTATAATTATATACTTACTTGCTCCTTATTAGTAAAATAATTTTTAGAATCCGAGGTATTTTTCGGTCCAGATATTAGCGGTAATAAACAAACTTACAATAAACTTTACCTTTGATAATATTAGATACAACAACTGAAAAAGAACAAAATTAAAAAAAAATACCAATACTTAAAGATTAGTATGTTGGCAAAGACGTACTGCGCCGACCCTATGTAAAAATGGGACAAAGGTGGGAAGGAGAAGGATACTGATGAATTTATAGTATAGATACATACCGTTTGATCTCATAAACTACCTACCAACAACATTAAGATATTCCAGAATGTACGCAGTAGGTTTTTATCGCGGCAAGTTCTTGAGGTTATTCCCCATGCGTTATCATAATGCATCCCGGGACATTTTCAACTCGGTTGGAGACCCTACTGAAGAAAGTTGGCTGATGGGGTGCAAAGAAAGAGAGTTCGCGACGAGACAGATTCGATGGAATGATTTCATCTACATATGAACAGTAACTTCCATTTTTTCTAATGTAAGGTGACGATTCGGTCAAATAAGTAAGTATATACCTTTCACATTATTTGTAGCTAGCTTCTGTCTGTGGTTTCACCCACGTTCCCACATGCACCGTGCATTTTTGTCGGATAAAAAATAGCCTATGTTACTCTCCGGTCCATAAACTGTATCTATGCCAAAAATCAAGTCGCTCCATTGCTGCGTAAAAGAAGGACAAACCAACAAATCAACAAACACACTTTTGCATTTATAATATTAGTAGGATTAGTAGGATATGAATATAACAAATACCTATAACAGGAAATATCCTTAAAAGAATATTTCTCAGGGTAACTAGCGCACTGCAGTGCCGCGTAGACCTTTGTGTTCAAAGTTCTGATTGGCGCTGTAATTATTATGGGCTGGCGTGATAAAATAAGCCAAAAATTATTTTCTTTTAATCTACGCAGATACACTTCCAGAGTTTTATGATGCAAAGCAATCAGTTTATTGTAGATATAGTTTTTGAAATTCGCCACAGCAATACAGATATAGCATATCTTAAATTATTGTAGGTACAAAGACTGGGGCCTATAGCTAAAATCAATCTTTTGTAGTCAATCTTTGGATGGAAAAAGAATTTGGATGGAGTGTGAAAGGTTGATGGTGCAAATGGACAAAATAATAAAGATTACACATTACATCCATGAGAGGAAGGTGGTTTGTGACTATAGAAAAAGCATATTTTTCAACCCAAGCTCACAATGAGAAAAAATGCTTGTGAGCAAGCCAATATCGTTTCAGCCGTCAATAAATATCAAGTAACCATCATTATTCAACTTTTAATAACAGTAACATTGTGAAACCGATTACATAAACACACCTACACACAACAAAAATTAAAATAAAGAAACACATCTCGGGTTTCACTTAACCCACACCTAAAACTCCGACCGATACCAACTTTTTATTATTGAAAGTATTATATTATTTCACTTTGTCTACTTTCACTTTTTGTGAAACTTTGGGCAGCTTAATACACTTAGGGAAGACGTGCCTCAAAGTTTGCTATGTTGTTTCAATCATATATTTTGTCTTCGATATCAGAAACTTTTTCTTTTTATATGTTTAAGTACTGTTTCCTTTTAGAGGACAAGGTTTCTACATCCGGGATATTACGTATATCGGTCCCTTCGATTTCGCAAATTGAGAAATACTGAGGCAAGTGTTGTTCAGATTTGTTTATTCCTTGTAATTAGATTAAGAGTTTCTTAATTTTTGGGAGTTTAGTAAGATATTTATAGTGTTGGCGATATGCCTATATGGGTACCGTTCAGTTTGTCTCTTGTTAGAATCTTTTGACCACTATCTGCGCGGCACTGCAGTGCGCTCGTTACCCTGAGACATTAGGTATTAAGTCTCATAGGCCCAATAATTTCACTGGCTACTCTGTTCATCAAGCCGGAACACAGTAAAGCTTGCACTCTACTGCTTGGCAGACTTCAAGAGCAAAGCGGTGGTAACAACCTAGACGGACACTCGCAGAAGAGTTAGTCCTCCCACTAACAAAGTTAGTTTATTAATTAGCCTTGTAAAATCCCGTTGTTTAGTTATTTAATTAACTTACATTTTATCAATTCGTTCCTATTCTACATGATCTCATAATTTGTTACATATTCCCAGTATTGTTAGATATAATATTAACCATAAACAAACCGACTTGTTGTCTCGAACGTTATAAATTAGTCATTTTCTCAGTTTTCATGTTATTTATGTACTTAGCCGCCGTTTTCAAGTGAAAGAGATTTAGTTTTATCTCTTTTAACAATTGTCTAATCTTGAAGTTTGTTCTTATTTACTTCGTTATTAAAGTCAGCGGTTACAACGTTGGCTTCTAAATTGTTTACTTTAGACACAGTCTGAGCTAATTTCATAGAATTACTTAAATCTCTCCAAATTGTAAATGCGAATGATCATGTATCTGATAAACTATTACATATTATACCTAATTGTATTTTTTTAATTGCCCTTTTATAAACATTAATGTCTACGCTTGGACCAAACACTTTTTTTTTTATGTTATTTGGTAACGAGACGAGCTGGTCGTTTGCCTGATGGTAAGCATAACGCCGGCCCATAACAATTGCAGTGCCACCCAGAACTTTGAAACACAAAGGCCTGCGCGGCACTGCAGATCGCTCGTTACCCTGAGACATTAGGTATTAAGTCTCATAAGCCCAGTAATTTCACTGGATACTCTGCTCATCAAACCGGAACACAGTAATGCTTGCACACTACTGCTTGGCGGCAGACTTCACGAGCACTTCAGAGCACGGCAGACTTCACTTGATCCAGAATCGTCACATAAGATCAAGACAGATATTTTACAAACGATAACCAACGTTCACGGTGGTGAGGTAGCCTTAGCTCGCTAGCTACCTACCACCCTCAAGTTAATAATATAACACTAAACACGTATCGTTCTGTTCCAAGCCAGTCTTATTGTAGGTTTAGCGTAATTCAACTCCTACGAAAACATCGCTGATTACGCGAGATAGTGGTCAACGCTAAAGAATCAACAATCGTAGACTACCTAGCTGGTTATTTGTGGGAGGACTAACTCTTCTGCGAGTGTCCGTCTGGGTTGTTACCACCGCTTTGCTCGTGAAGTCTGCCGCCAAGCAGTAGTGTGCAAGCATTACTGTGTTCCGGTTTGATGAGCAGAGTATCCAGTGAAATTACTGGGCTTATGAGACTTAATACCTAATGTCTCAGGGTAACTAGCGCACTGCAGTGCCGCGCAGGCCTTTGTGTTTCAAAGTTCTGGGTGGCACTGCAATCGTTATGGGCCGGCGTTATGCTTACCATCAGGCAAACGACCAGCTCGTCTCGTTACCTAATAACATAAAAAAAAACCTAGATTGATTAGACCCAGGAGTCAAACCCAAACCTATCAGTACAAAAAATAAAACACCTACAAACATTAAAAACACACTTTTTACTAAACAAATATTGGTCAAAGCCTATAACCTACATTTCGAAAAACAAAGGAATCTTTGAAAAGGAACCGCAGAAATGAATTTAACAGTTATGCTCATAGAATCGGAATATGATATTGCGGGGGTGTGGGACAATGGGGCCGTGTCAGGTTACAAAATATGCAGGACGCCTGCGCCAGATGGACGTGGAAAATTAAGGGGAATGGGGGTGTAGAACGCAAAATACGAGTAAAAACTGGTGCCTGGACTTTTGTGGAGTGTTGAACGATTTGGCAGACTTAACTGCAGTTTTATACTGATAAATCATTTGAACTAAATTAGTTGGATTCCTTCCAAGGGAGACAGAATTGTTTATATGAGACGACTACATTTGGGGTGTTGGAAATGTAATTTTTGTGATGGCTCTGTGACTACATTGGTAGTAAACCCTGTCTGCAAAGCTAGGCCTCGGGTTGGATTCCCGGCCGAGGCAGATTTTGTGTATCTGTGTGTCCATGCCCTCTGAGATGAAACGAATCCTAGTGCAGGTGTATGAGTGTGTAAGCGTTTATGTTTATATATATATAGCGTTTATGTTCACAGGGAATCCTAGTGCGGGGGTATGAGTGTAAGCGTTTATATGTTATTGGCATTCAAATACTCACTATGTGCATGTTGGTAGAGCATTGTCTAGTTCTCGCCTGTTTAGCTATTACAATCTGGGACCAAGCATTTCGGCAGCTGCATTAGAGGTCCAATGCTATACGTTTAGCGTGTTCTTTCCCCATATAAAATCACTCCCGATGAAAAAGTGGGTAACTTCTACCTACTTCCTGCCTTAGTCTTATTTTATCATGGGTTCGACGCAGCACGTTTACAGAATTACAAGACTGGTTTTTAGTTGTTGGCAATTTATTTCAGGATGAAATTTTGTAATTTTTTTAAGGTTTGGTTTTCAGTTTACCTATGTAGTTGTATTTCTTATGGAAACGCAATTTTACACAATGTGAAACGTTTTTTTTAACTCAGGTATTTACAAATAAGAAAAACCAACGACATAACTACTGGGAAGCCTTAAGATTTCTCTCAAAGATCATACGTGTACAATTAATTGATTTTTATTAGTGTAAACTATCTGTATTTGAAAACTGTTCGTATCTGAAGTCCGTATTTTGAAAGCAATAAATACAAAACAATACCATGTTTGTGCACACAGTCATTACCAAGTACCATGTGTATCTTGCAATTTCTTTATTTTCCCTACCAAATTAAGGGTGTACACCCTCAACCCCAGCGTCTCACAGGCGACAGAAGTAATCTCGCCTCGCCATTGTCGAACCCGCACCCCAGGCCTACTGCCAACTACTGAACAATCGGGGCACTCCAACGCTCGATGTTTCCCATTGTGAGCCCGCACACTCCCCTAACGATTTTTCCTCTTATTTGTTTTTGTTCAATAATTACTGTTTGGTTTTCCTGTAAATTGCTTGCGGTGGAAATAAGCTTCAATAAAGACGGCTTACAGTGCGCGTGGGTGACTATTATCTGACCTTTGTAGTTGATAGGACGTGAGAGTTTTTGCGATGCGGTAAAAAGTTCAGAATGCAATTTGATGGCATCATGACATACAAGGCGTGAGGTATCTGACTTTTTAATTGACAATTATACTTTGCTATCGCCCGCGGAATGTCTGTCGACTTTTTTGAGGCAAGAATTTTAACTTGATCGTTGTCTTTGATAATGTAATTATAACTAAGATAGTGTCTTTAGATGGTAACTTTTGGTATTAGTTAGTAGTATGAAAAAATAGGACACAGTACATTATTAAATTTTGACATTAAATCAACATTGAAAAAAAAAACTGTTAAAATGTACTTGAGTACTTAATACATTTTCAGTGTTACCCCACACTTTCAAAAGTAGTCGAAAAACTAACCGAAGCGGTTTCTCCATAAAATACAGATTCAATCTGACGACCTTATAATATTATTCTGAAAACAAAACAATCCCTCCCAACAGCCATTAACCACAATCCGCAATTTCAATATGAATTGAAAAGCGGTCCCAAAACAGCGCCTTGCGAGACTCCGACACGTGTTCCGCGGCTTAACTGCACTCACAATTAAGAATTAAACTCGGTTAATTAAACCCAGGCTTTATTGTCGCTAAAAACCCTTTAAGTCCACAATGAAAGGTCTCAGCAAAAAAAAAAACGTATTGAAAATCCTATGGGCCCCTCTGTCGAACGCTTAAGCCAAGTCCAATAGAGGTTTGACATTGTAAATAGGATTTAAATATTTGATTGAAACGTCGTGTGGTTTCTGTTGTTGATTTTGATTGGCTTTAAATGCAAATATTTTTGGTTTGCCAGATGTAATAAGCTTGGGAAAGTGTAGGGAAACAATTAGCTCTGTTTTTGTTTGTGTGGTTAAGTTGTGAAAATATTGGGTATATGAAAGCTAATGTCTTAGAGATACTAATGCAATGCAAAGCGGAGTCATGCCGCACTTAAGTCTTTCGAAATTCTGTCGTTCAAGTGTGGCTGCCAGAATCTCCGATATCATAAGTGCTGGACTACAAAATAACTTTAGGGTGAATATGGTTATTCTAGCCAAATAAATACTAGAAAACCACCACACTAACAGCATAATCTTTCACCAAAAAATCAGGTGTAGTATTTGAACCATCGATGTATGCGTCTGAGACGAACTCGATATCTATTCCAGTATGTTTTTTTTTTAATTTTGTTTTTTAAAAGACCAACAGCAAAAATGATAACTACAGATAAAGTACATAAAGTTTCGAAATACAGCCAATAATAGGTCCAATAATAATATGATAAAAAGGTAACGTAAATTTTTGTTACAGCTAAAATCTGGAAACACTAGTTCAATAAAAAAAAGAATTACTAATAGAATGCAGCATTATCCCTGAGTGCTATAGTTTATCCTGAATACTAGCGTGTGAAATCGCGGACAAAGGCTAGTAAAATAAACATTAACAAAACTCAAATTTTAACTGACACCTATAAACCTGTTAGATTCATGTATGTAGTTTTGATGCACAAAACTTACGGCATATTATGTTAGTTAAAGTTTAGAGCGCTTTTACTAGATGGTTTTGCTACTTATGCAAAATCCATGTTATGTCCTATAAAACAGCTGTTATTACTTCTCACGCAGGAATGTCAAAAGAAACGGTGTGAAAATATGCTAAGCAAGCAATGGAAATATCTTGCATGAGAATGCTATGCACAGTACAGCGATCTTCGACGATACGCGTCATTATAATTTATTATATGCAGACATAAGTATCGCCAGACTAATTGATCATACATTATAAATAATACATGTTGTATGAGGATTCCCGCGAATCAGAAAGTTTTACGGTTTGAATTTAGATTGATATAAATGAGATGCAAAACGTAATGGCTATTCAGACCAGATATTTATAAACGTTGTGGATTAATGGTAGAGCGTTTTAGACATTTAGGTTTTATGATAAGAGCGTTGTATTTTTGCTTGAGCTCCAATACTTAATACTATTTTGGACTCTTGAGTACTTCCATAATTTTAACTACTGTTGTTTACAAAATGACTAGTGTAACGATTTCATTAAAGTTAGATGTCTTTATAATAGGTACTCAAATTGACATACTTACTCGTAATAGTGAATTTGTCAACGATTTAGCATTAATATTATTAGATGACAGTCATAGCGATAAAATGGAGATTCTATAATATCCTGTAATCTGTAATATTCGTAATAATATAATTGCTAATTACAAAAGCTCCTTATCATTCGACCATCCGCCATAGCCAATCACCAAAAGAGTTACCATCACAAAATATTCCCAATGTCATCGTAACACCAGCCTATGATGCCAACTTTACAAAATGAACAAATAATTATAGACAGACGGATCGCAGACGTCGAGCATTAATATTAACACAACTAAAAGTGAATATTCAGTGGTACAGCCCATTAGGCATTCAGTGTAACGGAACGGAGGGCATCAATTATGCAGGGCTCGTTGTTGATGGTCAGCTCTTGGCTCTTGAGTCTGAGCTTCCTATTGAGCTTCCGGTGGTGCTATTTTTAATCCATTGTCTCGTAATTTTGATGTAATTATTATATAAGTTACACTGATTGTTGTTGGTGAGTTTTGTTGTTCCTTTATTATATTATCTCATTGTCACCCAAATTGTATCTTTTTGTTAGTTAGTGTCAGATAACTGTCTCATCTGATATTTGTAACTCAAAGATATAGCTGAGCTATTTGGATTCCCTCTCAAACTCTCACATTTGTGGTACCTAGTTATAGGTAATACTAACTTGCATATTAACATTTCCTAGTATGCAATCTATGTTATCTTTATAAGCAATAGAAAAACCTGTCGCTTTCTGCACCATCAAACGATCCGCACAATGTGCAAAGCACCTATCTGCTGCGTTTGCTTTCTCTATGTTTTTCATGCTAATATTTTCGATAACATCACCACATAACATCAGGTGATTTAGTTCAACAAACAACAAATAAAGAAAAGAGTTCGTACACGAATTTTTCTTCGGCTGTTTCAAGACACACCACTAATTAAGATTTTGGTCTTCTGTCATCGCATGAACCAAATATTATTATACCACACTGGTCTAATATGGGTTGGCACCACGTAATCAGTTCTAATTGTTCACGAGTTCAAAGATTCACACCATCCCAACTGCAGGATCCAATCTATTCAAAGAGTTACATGTAAGTAAACAACGGAATGTAACCGTAGCGATGGAATCATAGTTTCTATAGGCTAATCAGTAGTAATTGTGTTCTAATATAATGCCGACGCCACAATGGGCAGAGGGACTATTGTTTAGGTAACCAGTAACCAGGCACGCTCCGGTGTGTACATGCCTTAGGGGACGTGTGAAGGAAAACATATTTTCGATTGTTTGTTTCGTTAAGTTATTTTGGAAGAAATAAAGGGCGTATTATATTCCCTTTGCTCGGTTTACCGATGCCTTTTAGAAATTTGTATTTGCGGTTACTATATTGATTTAAAAAGTTAAGTTTGATGAGTTCACTTATCAAGAGACTACTGTAATTAATGATGCATGGGATACGATAGGCATCAAAAATGTTATAGAAAGTGTAAAACTTATTCCCCTAGATATTAAGATCCCGCTATATCTCATAATCAAACCCCACCTCCATCAATCTACTCACTCACTCACTATTCAACAAGATAAACAACAACTTATAATATATCAACAACCAATAAATCTAAATACCAGGGCGGCATAAGACGCTAGGAGTCGTACTTACCATGAGAGGCAAAGAGTAGATTGCGCACAGATACCACAGAAAGGACACCTTGATTGAACGGACCGGACAAGGCAGATAAGCCAGGGCCACGCTATTAGCATATTAAATGAGCGAGTATTAATTTCCAAGTCTAGCTTTGTTAGGCGCAGGGTAAGGGATTTCTTGTTAAGTTACCATGCTTGCGTTCAATTTCTTGGACGATAAACTCACGAGTCGAATAGATAGGTAATCAATTTTGTACTATTTTGCAATTAGGAGTGCTAATTAAGGTTGAAGAGTGACGAAATAGCATGTGAATATTACAGATTATAATAATGACATGGAAGTTGCTGTAATATAGTGTTTTTTAGAATCGAACCAGCAGCGGTTCCAGAAAATTGCGAATAGATATTTAGTAAATAAACATATAATTTTATCTTTTAATAAGACCTAATCTTTGAATTAATTAAACATCAAGTTCCACATTGTATTTTCTATAAATTTTATCAAGTAAAATAGCTATGTATTTAAAATATCTAGCTTCTATTTTCTATACGCGATCTACGTATAAAATCGTTAAGTGGCCATCTAGGCTCCTTTATTTGCCTGCGTTCCTGGTAGCATGTCCCCTATACGGTTTATTTTCCTGTGCCCCTGGTACTCTGTCCACTACACGGTTTATTTTCCTGATCTCCTGGTACATAGCCTGTTTATTTATACTGTTTATTCTGCATAGGTTTTAATTGCATTAGTTAATAATTAAGCCATGGTGTGACTTAAATGGTACTTTTATGTTTATTGAGATTAGATGTCAGCTGTTTAGATTTAAACGAACATTTTTTTATGCGTATAGTATAGTACAAAGACATCATATTATATCCTGACCACTGAAATTCACTAGGATTTTGCATATAAGGGATCAAGAATAATTATAATGATCTTAAATAAGTAGGAAGTGTTCAAGCAAATCTAATCATGATCCAATAATATCAAGACAAGGACCTCGGCTTGGGTCGTCGTCGTGAGAAGAAGAGGATCGGGAGAGAATAGCCCTGGCGCACGAGTGCGACCGTTGGAAGTGGGCCATAATCTATAGCAAAAGCTAATTCTCGCGGGCTCGAGTTGGGCGCTCGCGGAATTAGTGTATGTGTGTGTGGTGTGTATGACTCTAGTTGCCTCGTTCCAAAGCCTATACCTTCACGAAAACGGCAAAAAACTCGACGGCGGAGTACCTACTTACCTGGATGTCTGTGTCGGGTATCTGCCTCAATACCACCTGTGAAACAAGGAATTTTAGTGCAAGGATATGAGCGCGTAAGCGTTTGTTTTCATGTTATGATTTGAAAATTAATTCCGACTTTACAAAGACTGTCAATCTTAATTCTAAATTTAAACATCAACTGTCATAAATAACTAACAAAATTGGCCATAAATAAAACAGATATCTTCGCCAAATATGTCATGTGTTAAGGCGCCACCAAAAAAAAACTGTAAAAATCATTACAAACACTTGAATTGCAGATACGACAGATAGCCCTTATCTGTATCTTTAATCTGAGTTCGTTGGTATATTTTGAGCCTTAGCACCTTGTGATAAGGGTGATAGGGCTGTTTAGGTATTGCTGTCACGTAGGACAGTAATGGTTAATTTTCCCATGACGGTCGATGACTTTGTTAGGTAGTAAATTCCGAGTATCGACATTTGATGTACATCGGTCAACAAATTCTTAATTTATACCTTATTTGACTTGTGAGTGTTTGATAAATGAATTTTGTTTCTTTTTGCTTTGCTGGTTTTTTCTTTCTTTAAGTATAAGCTGTTAATTGGCAAGATGAGATGAAATAATAAAGCGAAGTAGACATAAGCGCCCTTCACACGCTCACGCATGTTTGCATGTTGCTGTCAAAATCACCATGGTTTTGCACCAAGCGCGGATTACGAAGCATTACGCGATTACGCGCGGCTTGATGTAAATTCAAAATCCATGGAACAGACAAAAACAGCAATAGGGTTAGATAGCGCTGTCTCTTTCACTACCCCGAAGCCCCACCTGGGCTTAAAGCAAGGCTGAAAGCGACGGTAACGACTGTTCTGTGCGCTTAATACATCTCTTGCGCAACACTGCCTGTTCAACGCGGCTTCTGCACTAAACACGCAAAATATTTGTTTGACTCGAGGTCGTTGAAGCGGCTGCCGTAGATCTCTTTCACTCCCTCGAATACCACTTAGCGCTCGGGCTTCATTTCCACCAAGCTCCAGATTAGACGGTACAATATGCGTCAAGCGGCGATCGTGGTTTTTCCATGGTTGGCACTTGGCGCGTGGCCCATGATCGATGAATATTCATCAATCATGCATTACCGTGTAATGACATCTATTATAGAGGTTGTGTTTAAAAGAGACTTGAAAACTTGACTACTAGGTAGTTAAGTCTTAACACTGGCTCTAAAGTACAGCTGACTGAAAGGTGCTTGGCGATGGATTTTAACTTGAGAGAGGCGCAATAAAATGCTACAATGAATTATCATTGTAGCATTTTATATAATATGATTGCATCATGCACCATGTTTTCTTTTACCTCTCGATCTCACTGTATTTATATATCGCATTGTATCTATTCTATTAGATTCATTTATTCAAATTCGATTTCAAAGCCAGTTCTAAGAATAAAAAAAGGAAAGTCAACAAATGTCAGTGACATCACTCAAAAGTCAAAATGCATAAAACTTTTTCCACGCATTACGCAGTAAGATAGCGTAGGACCACGGCGCCACGCTTTCGTATGACCATCACGGAGGACCATAAACAACTGCGAGTGGCGCATAGATTAAAAATCAATAAAACTTAACCTTGGACGGACAACTTCTAACTGTATAATTGGTCAATTAAATAATTCTTTATTGTCTACGAATTTTGGTTGACATATGTGGGGCGATTCGCAAATGCAAGCCTATCTATACTGTGGAAAAAGTTGTCTCACGTTTGGTTGATATTTTCTTAGTTGTCTAATAATGTTTTGTTAGTGGGAGGACTAACTCTTCTGCGACTGTCCATCTGGGTTACCACCGCTTTGCTCGTGAAGTCTGCCGCCAAGCAGTATTGTGCAAGCATTACTGTGTTCCGGTTTGATGAGCAGAGTAGCCAGTGAAATTACTGGGCTTATGAGATTTAATACCTAATGTCTCAGGGTAACGAGCGCACTGCAGCGCCGCGCAGCAGCCCTTTGTGTTTCAAAGTTATGGGTGGCACTGCAATTGTTATGGGCCGGCGTTATGCTTACCATCAGGCAAACGACCAGCTCGTCTCGGTACCTAATAACACAAAAAAAGTCGTAAATCTAACTGTGTTAAATAAAACTTTCTTCTAAGCTAATTTTGTCTAGCAAAACGTATCAAATTTGCAACACCAGCTGTCAAAGACCCAATTTTTTGTCACCATTTGTAAAAGGTCCCATTCCAAAGATGGCCAGCAGAGCTCCACGTGTCAAAATAAAATTTTTTTCTCACGTCCGATGCTCGTAAAAACTTTCTCACTAATCTGCGGGCCACGCCCTTCCCGGGAATCGAATCCGCACTACAATGCGAAATTACCAGTTGCCCCGCCTTAACGTCTGACTTTGAGGTTTCTCTTTTAAGAGCCACATGTGTAATTTGTTTTATTATTTAGGCTGGGTTTCACCAAAGTTGATTACGTTATCTCAAAAGTAATAATAATAGTACTAATATTTGCGTAGGCATGCTCACCTGGCTAGCTACCTCGCTCATGTTGAAAATCTGACAACAAGCACCTATTGGTGTGTTCCCATAACCTATAGTACTACGACACTCAGGAATAATGCAGCTTTCTGTTAGCGAGAATTTTTAGAAACAGAGAGATTTAGCAGTAACCACAGACCATTAAACCTATAGACTCCACCGGGCTAACACCCGTTATTTTATTTTAAAGTTTTTTTATTTTAACAATTAGTAAGATGTATCTAAGAGATCTGTGGATGTACCACACTAACGCTCGACTGGATTTAGCGCCAAGCGACATCGCACCTGTTATGGACGACGATAATATTGTACTTACTAATATTAATTGTTTTCTCATGTAAGTGACACTTAGTCTTAAATGAGAAATAAAGATTCTTTAAACTGAACACCTGCTCGTCAAGGTTAGGCATTATCACTGCTTAACGCCGCGCAGCCGAACCAATCACAACACGGCCGTCTTCACTCTTCTGATGTATGAGTTTTAAACTGACCAATCACAACACGCCGTCTTCCCTCGTCCCCCGCGAACATTTGACGACTGTGTTCTCAAGCAAACTTCGGTTATGCGGCATCCACGTTTACTGGTCTGTGGCGGTAGCAAATATGCAACAAACTTCAACTCTTTATAGTATTAGTACAGATTATCAAATTACACTCCTAACTTTCTCATTTTCACTTCGAATTCATTGAATTCAAAAGTTTATAGAAATCATTTCCGTTTACTTCATTTTATATCAATGAGGTCACCTGGCTCTCTAGTAATCCAACCCTGCGCACGCGCTCCAAGCGCTCCAACCTTTGTTCCAACCTCGCTAACCTTTGTTCCAACTCCGCTAACCCTCGTTACAACCTTTGTTCTTCCCGTTGTTTGCTCTTCTGCGTTTGATGTGGCTGGGGTAGCCTTCTTTAAGTGTTAACCCTGTTATGTAGGGGTGGACCGTATGTTTATTGATTAGTTTTTAAACACAAATGCGGGAGTGCAGTCGAGTTTTGGAGTAGGTAATTGGTTTTGGAGAAAAAAGGCTTTTTAATTTGAGTATGCTGTGTATTGTGGTTGGAATTTACCCCTCGGCATTTTTTGCACTTTTTTGTATGGTTAATAACTTTATTTATTTGTTATTAAGGAATTTAGTTACGAGTAGATCGGCGCAGATTTTCAACTGCAGTGTGGTAGCTATACCGTGATTGTGCCACAGAAAGTTCAAGGACACATTATATGATTCGAGCTGTCGACTTCATATACCACTGAGTTATTAAGTACAACATTGCTTAAAAAAGTTTTAACTGGCTGACTTACTTTTTTGATATCTTAATTAATTTTGTTAGTTTCAAAATGAAGGCTGAATGTAAAAGTACCTATTGTCCATCTGACTGTAAAAAACATCAAGACTTCATGAAGACGCATGGCCCATCAAGATGACACGATACTAAACTTTCATTTGGCCAAATTAATGGTAATGGAAAAGCCGGGTAAAACCCCTCCTCATCCCTTGCCCTCGTTGTAGGGACAGACGCATCTATCTTTATCTGTGCGATTTCTGTGTCTAAGAGTGCTATACTCGTATACAACTTTTTTTCTTTATATACCTATGCACTTTTTTGGTCGTAAAAAAAAAATGAAAATGTCATATACTTTCCTGCGATTATGCGGAAAAAAGTCGCTTCCATGCTCCAACGTGCACGAGGCAGTAGTAACAGTATCCTGAAGATGATTGTTGCACGAGTGGATTGTCCAATACAAATTAAATGGATGGACATTCTAATGGGCAGATAGTTGAATTAAAATGAATTAAGTAAAATAGATCTTTTGACATTATATGTATTCGTATCTGCTAATTTATTTATTTTTATTTGATTTTTTTTAATTTGTTTTGACATTGTATATCTTAATTTTTAATATTTTTTTTAATTGTGTGTACTGTATTATGGATTTTATCTGAAATAAATGATTATTATTATTATTATATACATACGTCATTCCTTTTGACAGACAGTTTTTGGCGGGAACGAAATAAACGGTCAATTTACCTACTTGACATTGACGACATTGTGGCTAACATTCCACAGAAGCCAGGAAATAAAGAAAGAAGAAACGGTCAATGAGTCATCGATCTTGTTTAACACTGACTAGATACTATCCTCCTTGTTGTTTAACTTTCTAACTTTTTATTTCTTCTATTGTTAATGTTTTGTATAGGTTGAATATTTACCATTCGTAAACGCGCTTCAGAAAATTTGCAGTTGACGCTTTATTACTTATTTTTCTATACTGCTTGACATTGGCTAAATGCAGAATCAGTGCGAAGCCAAAACTAAAAAAACTTATTGCATACTTATCTTATATTTTAGTTTTTAATATTTTTAACATGTACCTATGTATTGCAGACAAGCTACATGTTTAAACAAGGATAACCATAGACAGTCCACATAGACAGGTGATATCGTTTTCATCATTTAAATGGAAGAAATAACATAACCGAGCGATGTATAATTATTAAAGTTTTATTGGATATGAATATGAATACTTATTGGTGAAATTAGAGATAGCCAAACATAAAGAAATCGATTAAAATACAACTGAACTTGTGGATTCGTATGGTACCTACTCGTTAAAATAATAACAATAATTATTAATGAAATTAAAATCCGCAGGCCTTTCGCAAACATCGCGATTACGAGAATTCACACGGGCCACATGTAGCGACAGTCGGGCGACAGTCGCGCACGCGTGTCGCGTATCAAATGTCATGAGAATGGGCCTCCCTAGCTAATTGTATCGTGGATTGCACTATCGAGGAAGTTTCTACAACTTTATGGAATAGAGGATAAATATTTCATTGATGCACCTACACACAGAAACGTTACAAAACTTGATTTTTTTTGTTAAATTTTTACTTGATATAGTTTATTAAACTTACTATTGCCGATAATAAAATAATGAAATTTAAAAAAAAGTTAAAGCTTAAAGTGATATCTTCTAGACCAATCGACAGATCAATCCATGCAAAATCGATGATACAAAAAAAAACTTATATTTTTTTGCACATGTGGCTAAAGGTACACATCATTTCTGTCCTATTTTGTTAATTTAGTTTTGTTAAATAAAGTATTAAGTATTTTTTAAGAAACTTACTTACGAACTTCAGCATTCCTCGTAAACTTATAGCTCTCATAAAAGCTGCCACAGGAGTAAGCAGAATGTGTGTCAAGGTTGGAAGCGACCTCACAGAAGAGTTCGATGTCGTTACCGGGCTAAAGCAGGGAGACGCGTTATCCCCTATGCTGTTTAATCTAGCGCTCGAACACGTCATCAGAGGAGTCATGGCGCTTGACAGTGGCGTCTACCTGAACGGACAGCATAGGGTGATTGGATATGCGGATGACCTGGCTCTTCTCGGACAATCTAAGGATGAGGTTGCAAGGGCAGAGAGAACACTGGCCACTAATGCGTGTAAGGTTGGGCTCAGAATTAACCAGAACAAAACCGAGTATCTCCACATGAAGCGCTACAAGAACACAAGGCAAAAGCGAGAAGATCTGCGCATAGGAGATACGACTTACAAGGGTGTTGAGAAATTCCGTTATCTAGGCTGCACTATCACAGACACAAACACAAGGCAAGAAGAAATCGATATCCGTATTCACAACGCCTTACGGTGTAGTGCAGCCTTACATAAAGTGTTGGTGTCCAGGCTGCTGAGCAGGACGACTAAGATTCGGATCTACAAAACTGTCATCAGACCGATCTTAATGTATGGGTGCGAGGCCTGGACACTCACGCTAAAGGAAGAAAATAAACTCTTAGTAGCGGAGAGGAAAATTCTGCGCAAGATTCTGGGCCCAACCAAGAGGGAAGATGGCAGCTGGAGGATTAAGAAAAATGCCGAAATCGAGGAGCTGTTCGATGAGCCCAACATAATTGGGGAGACCAAAGCCCAAAGACTGCGTTGGCTTGGCCATATTCTGAGAATGGAGGAGGATCGTAGCGTCAAAAAGGCGTATCTTGGAGTGCCAAGTGGCCGCCGACCTGTCGGGCGGCCCAGATATCGCTGGATTGACGTTGTCGAGGCAGACTTGCGCGAGCTGGGCATCGCTCTCTTGTGTTGGAGGCCAAGATCCATTTTGGGTCGCTGCGCCAGAGGAGTAAGTAAGTATTTTTTAAGAACTGTCATGCGTCAAATGAATTAATGTTTGCTATTAAAGTAAACATATTTTCTAAAATTTATTACGAAACATATTTTATAGGGCCTTTGCTCGCCAAACTTTACTTTAGCCTGGCTTTATATTTACTGCAGGAGACGCTATTGAGCCTATTATTATTTTAATAGCAGTTAACTCAGCAAACCTAACCTATCACGAACCGAAAGAAATCGATCGCAACTAATACTTTAGTACTCAAAGTAACTGGATAGGCATGTGGCATGTCAACTCTTAATCCATAAAAACTATAAAAATATACAATTCCGTTTATTCCCAATCAAGCAAAAAAGCGGTTATCCGACAGGTGTCTACATAGAAATTACGGGAATGATGTTTGTCTGTCGACGGTGTGAAATCGCGTGTCGACGCCATTTTTTATTTTATTTTCATTTTATTTCATCGATCTATCGACCGGCTGTCGCGGAGGTGTTACTCGGTTGTATCGTTAGCAAATAGTGTGGGGTTGAGGTAGAAGTGTTGCCAGGTTAACGGATTTGAAAGGTGCAATAGTTAGCACCTTTCGACAAATTAGAGCATCGTTTTTTTGCTGATTTACCAACAATAGCTTTTATTGTTAGCTTAGTTTTTGACCGCTTTACCTGATATTATATATGACGATTTGTTCCTTGTGAGCACATTAAACTGAGAACAAGCTCTGAGTAGTGTAAAAACAGTATTTCATAAATTCTGCTTACTCTAAAGAGAACTTAGCGTGATAGATGTAGTAAAATATTAATTAAATGTGGATGGATATTTAAATTTTAATGTAAAAGAAAAAGTTAAAGATTTCATGTAAATTCCGTTTGGAAAATTTCTTCTTTTACGTCTAACTCCTTCACCCACCACAACATTGACAAGAACTGTCCTACCCAAAACCAATTCATTGATTCATAACCACAAAAATTCGCTAACGACAGAATTGCTCCTTCCCGCCAACAAACAAAATTACAATAATAAAATACAAACAAAATAATGAGGCACAGAGTAAGTCATTCCTGATTCGAATCCAAGCATATGGTGTGAACGGAACGCATTAGTGGACACACTTCCTGCCACAAAAAAGAAAAGAAAAAAAACTAGAGTTCGAACGAATTCGACTGTTTGACTTTAGAATGTTTTTAGAATAGATGCAAACGTCGATTGTTTAATAACAATAGAAAAAAATAAACGTTTTTTAACTAAAAATCACAAATTATATAGGGTATCAGATAGACATGTCGCCTACATCCGTCGCTAGACACGAGCTCTCGTCTCTGATTGGCTGAAGCAAAAAGATGTTTGACATTTTTTTAATTTTTTATTTTACGTTTACCTAAGCTAATGCAATATTCTAATAAAGAGCAGCCTTCACACATTATTTAATATTACCTAACCTACTTCTTTAAAATTCAGTAAAACAACGTTTTTGTATTCAATCCTTTATTTTTCTTTTTCAATTTTTTCTTATATTTATTCAGAGCTTTGCTTTGCATTGCTTGAATTACAGTCCTTTTCTCAGCGTATTGATGGTCATCAGTACAGTGCATGGGTTCTGGAAAACGAAGATTAATAAATCGAAAATTGAATGTATAATATAATATGAATGATTTATTAGGAACGTAACTGAAATGTGGGTAGCTTACCATTAGTTTCAAGAGATAATGAAATCCCACTGCGAATTGCCGATTGTATAAAACAAGTAGGATAAGCACTGCTCAGTAGATATGATTTCATGTCACGAATCGTGCCTCAACATGTTTGGGACACATTTGTAGATCAGTGAGCTCTTTCGCACTCGCAAAGAATCGCAGTTGATGGCAACCAATCACTTTTGGAACCTTTCCTCGCTTTTGGGTAACTTGTGTAAAATACAGGCATCTCGAGGGCTTACGCAGCCCGGTACACAACATTTGTGATACATTTCGAAAAATTAATCAAACAAGTTGATTGCTATAGATGTGGAAAAGAAAATAGACGAAAATTAATCGATGCACAGCCACCAATTCACTCAACACAACGACAACAATATGTAATATTGAAATTTAAGATATAATTTATTGAATAATGACAGTACAATGACAATAAGTATGAGTGGCTGCAAAGAGATTTTAATGTGTTATGACGACGACAATGACTTCAAATCGTAACAAATATGGCGGCGGCTCTAAAGATGACGTCAAGAGGTGGGGAGTGAAGTGAGCGGGGGGTGCAAAATGTCATATGTCTTTTTGCTGTGACGTTTCTCGTGTCTAGTGTTTTTCTTAGACAGATTTATACCCGTGCTAAAAATTGGATATTTGCGGAGCAGGAGGATGGTTTCATACTTTATCCGAAAGAACCCATTAATTAATTATTTAAATATTCACAAAAATAATTGTGTTACGTCTTAACAGGCTTGAAACTATATCTAGTTAAAAGACAACACTGTTAAAGCCTTTTCTAAAATTTAATTTTTTAATATTTTTATCGATATTAAAGTGGTGTTTGTTCTTAGATGGTCAGCAGTGGACGTATTCCGGCTGATGATGATGAAGCAATATCTATAGCCTTATATTAAGTGTCCACGTTACTTCTCACATTAAGATTTTTTTGAAACTGGTTCATAAATTTGTAACAGAACGTAGTACCCATACCTAACATCAAAGAGTCACTGTTCCGTCACTAACCCAAACAAGCTCCACGATTCCACAATTCTATTAACGAAGTAATCGATTCAACTAATCTTTCAATCGCGCACCTCTAATAGACTTAATTTGAAAATGGAACACATTCGAATAGAACGTTTTGAAACGAGCGAGGAATTGAGTTGAGAGAAAGGGATTCAAAATTCGAAAGGTCCTTGAGAACACGCGGTTGTACTAAAGGTATTTTCTCAATAGGTGACGCGATGCGGTACGATATCTTTTGAATATTTTGCTAGGTTTTGTAAACTCTTTTTTTGCAATAAAAGGATAGTTCAGGAGCTTCATTGTGGACTTTAAATTAATTTGCATTTTCATAGTTATGATAGCTCAGTGGTAGTAAGATAAATCACTGATTCGTAAGTTATTGGTTCGAAACCTACAACGCTTGATGAAGGTAAACATTGTGACGCAACCATAGAATTGTCGTAGAGCATTTTCTAGTTCTTGCCGGTCTAGCTAACACCCTCAAGTTGAAAATTTGACACCAAGCACCTATCGGTATGTTCAGTGAGTCAGTTCCCATCATAAGTTTAGTGTACCAATTCACATCATACTTATACCACATCATCACTAACTCGTTTGCCCATGGACACTTTTAAAAAGAAAATAACGATACTAGTAAAGGTAAGCATAAGGCGAAAACCATGCTGTTTCTATCTTCGTAACTGGGTGATCGAGCGATAAGGTGCAAAATAATTTCCTTAAGTACTTTCCAGGCTTAGCGAGCTCTCGACGTCGTTACTTAACACAGGGTGAGATTGTGGTCAAACTCTGGACTAAAACACGATACAATAAAATAAACATAGTTTATGATATTTTTGTAGTAAAGCCAAAACTCTTTAAACATGTTACAAAGCTGATTAAAGATATATCGTACAAGTCTGTAGCATGTTATTGTTCATCGTATTATGTTGCACCGACCAATGAGCACCCACCTTAACATCTAGATCTGCCCATCGTCTCCACGGCACTGGTAATTGAGAGCGGCAACGGACATCTGTTCCAAATTCAAATCATCTGTTCCGAATTCGAATTCAAATTCGCCGTCTGTTCGATTTCTTTAACGATTATTGAAATTGGCGGTCGGTAGCGTTCTATTTTGGAACGTTATGATTTCTGTCTGCGAACTAATTATGTTTTGAGATGCATGTATTTGTTTTGCGTCTTTGTGTGGGTGTTTTGATTTTGGAATTTGTTTTTTTTTTTTTAACCTTTGTGTCGTCTTTTGTATAGAAACTAGTCTAATTTTAACTCGACACTACCCTAGAAAAATAGAAAAATATAATTGGGATCGTAATCATGGATATAATTATTTTACTAGGTGCGGTAGGACTAACTCTACTGCGAGTATCCGTCTGGGTTGGTACCACCGCTTTGCTCGAGAAGTCTGCCGCCAAGCAGTAATGTGCAAGCATTACTGTGTTCCGGTTTGATGAGCAGAATAGCCAGTGAAGTTACTGGGCTTATGAGACTTAATGCCTAATGTCTCAGGGTTACGAGCGCACAGCAGTGCCACGCAGGCCTTTGTGTTTCAAAGTTCTGAGTGGCACTGCAATTGTTATGGGCTGGCGTTATGTTTACCATCAGGCAAGCGACCAGCTCGTCCCGTTATCAAATACTTAGTATAAAAAATATATTCCCTTAGCTCTTATCGCACCCGAGATGGGAGGGGATGCGAAGAGATGGGGTGGTTGTATTCTTATTTGCGACAACACGGTCCGCAGCAGTTGGGATTTATTTTCAAAATTGAGTCCGAAAGTCCAAACTGGCTTTGACCACATCCAATTTCGGTTTTTTCTCATCTACGCCCGAGTCCGGCATTACATTTGATTGATATCCTTCCATTAAATACTAATTGCCGAAAAAATTTACCAGTTTAATTGTTCACGTTCATGTCCAGTCATTAGGTGTCTTGTGTCGAAACGGATAATGGTCACGGTGATTATTGTACGACAGCGGGATTGTGATAATTTGAATATGGAAGTACACATGTAACTACTTTCAGTTGTTTTGACAGATATTTTCCGAGATATTGTTTTTTTTTATATTATTCGGCAACGAGACGAGCTGGTCGTTTGCCTGATGGTAAGCATAACGCCGGCCCATAACAATTGCAGTGCCACCCAGAACTTTGAAACACAAAGGCCTGCGCGGCACTGCAAAGCGCTCGTTACCCTGAGACATTAGGTATTAAGTCTCATAAGCCTAGTAATTTCATTGGATACTCTCCTGGAAATAAAATTGTCTCGTTCTTTGGATATAATTCACGAAATTCTTTGGTTTTTTTTATTGGACTGCTAGATGAGCAGGTCTCCACGCACTCGATTCACTTTTGCCACGACTATCTCAAATTCATAGAACTTATAGAAGGACTATCTAATTAATTTCAGCGACAAACTCCCACTTCTATGAACCCCGAAGCCATCGGAGCCATAACTCTAGAAACTCCGGGAATTACACTTTGCAGTTAGGTAAATCAGGTTTCGTTGAATTTGAAGATCGCTATGAAAATCCTAGTAACAACTTGAATTAAGAGTAATAATTTCTGTGGAATAACTTGAGTCCTGCGATCGTAGTATTCGTGTTTTCCCGAAGGAATTTTCTACATCCCGGAATAAAAACAATGCTAGTTCGACGAAGTTTACTAGCGAGGAGAATGCTGATGGCATTCCCTGGATATTCTCTTTGATTGTTCTAACGGCACCTGAGGGAAGAGATCCCCATCTCTTCCTTCACTCAGGAGCGTCAGCGATTAACGTTCACAGCCGTTATCATCACTGCTGAGCCTCTCTTCTCCGAAGCTATTGGTCTGCTGGTTTTGCTGGCCAATTCTTCAAGTTACTAACTGTAATTAAGTGCCACCAAACAAGGACAATATTCTGTGGTACAGCGTCAAAAATATCGTCAGAGAAAAATCACTCTTTTACTCTTAATACTTCAGTTTTTCACCACTGTCTTACCTGATGATGTGTTTGAGGGTGGTAAAATACACAAGCACGGCTGCGAGATAGCAAGTAGCTAGCCAGGCATGTCCTACCACCAGGTAACACGATGGGTTCCTTCACCAAAAGCCCAAGATCGAACCCTCGACCTGCAGATCAGCGACTAACATCATAGCCACCAAGCCAATGTCACTCTTGGAAACAACTTATATTACTACAGATTCTAGAAAGTGTCTGCGTTCGAATATAATATTAATCCAGTATAATTGCACGTTCGCGGGAAGACGTAGATTAAGTCCTTTCGCCGTCACTTACTCCAATGCGTAATGTTGCCATTTGTGCATATTTCCTTATTGTGGAGGCATTAGACTTTAAGGCCAGCGTGCGTTGGGTAGGCTAATATCACGTGTTCTGGTTGCATCGACCAGGGGAGGGGGAGATAGCATGTAACTTAACAAATCCTTATGTCTATTTATACGTTTCTAACTTATCTACTACTTATCCTGGCGAGACCTCTAGGACTCTTCGGAAATCTAATCGAAGCTAGATTTTTGTTTTGGATTGTTCACCGTTTGATCGTCTCACTTAATAATCAGTGACAATGTGGTCAAAGATAGTAAACATGTATCGAATGATAGAAGTACTTCGGATAGTGGATGTTTTAAACTGTGTCTATGTGGTTCTAGAACGGATAAACAGATTTTAATGCAGTGTGTTGTTTCGTACATGTTCTCAACATCAGAAAATGTGTTAATCGATTTCTGATACTAATAAGTGAACACCCCAAATAGAACACTGCCCAATGAAAGTGTTTTGGAACTTGATATTTTGTCTTTCATGCTAAAACAACTGCGATCCGTGAGCCGAAGCTTCGACGTTCGACTTTCAAAGTAAGGCATCTGGTCAGCTTCTCATCCAGAGTTAAAAATCGCTTACGAATTCGAACCCTTCATTGCACTGTAATAAGATCGACTATTCATTAAACTTGCATTCAGTATATTCTGGTCGACAAGTGCGCGAATGCACTAACCCAGACAGGTGTAATGTTCATAAACTAATGACTAGATGGCGTGCGCCTCGCCTCATTACAGCCCGATTGCTTCCGAAGTGTTACGGCAATCGCCGAATGGTCCTAATTTAACGTTTTGTAATGCGTTCGATGTTTGAAAATAACGTGATGGACCGAGGGAGACACCTATTTTTTAACATTTGTTTTTTCGTTTTCGGTCAATTCTGCACTCATTGAGTACAATTATTATAAAGATATATTTTTTCTCTATCCTCACGATTCCACATAATCTGTCAGGAGAAAATCTATTTTTTTAATTAGAACTGGTTTCCATTGCGGCCGGCGGAACTTGGTGACACTGAACTAGAGAGGTGCTTGGCGACAGATTAAAATAAAATTGACAACTAATTGAAACAATGACCATTGTGTCATTTTTTCAATTCAGGTTCTGTCCAGAACATGAGAAAGATATGGAATACCTGAATTCTCATTTCAAAAGAGAGATTGAAATTAAAATTAGGTTTTCGTTGAGATAACAGAATTGACACCAATAGTTATTAACTCCCATAAGTCCAGTAATTGTTTAACTTAAAGGTAACGTCATTGAAAAACAAACAGTCCAAAGTAGTTCTTATAGTTTATGTCGTCAAGGTTGGGCGGGCACAGCTGGCGCACCCTCCATCGGCCGCGGAGTGTTTTTAATTCATCTATAAACATTGGAAATTCAATAAGGTCAATGAGAATCGTAAAACTGTTGTTAAGAAATCAGAGGGACATTAACACTCATATTCTTGATCGTCATACAAAACGTTCCTTAGATGGAGCTATCTAAGGACGTTCTCCAAACATTTTCACAACCGATATTTTTAGTCCCCATTTTGACAGTACTCGCGGCTGAGGCATGACGTCGTGACTTGAAGGAAATTATTTTTTTAATGTTGGCGGAACTTCAACTTTCATTTATGTTTTCGTTCATTTTTCATTCTTTTTCTTTTAAACAGCCAATGTCAATGGCGATAAAAACACAAAAACGTAATTTTTCGTTGTAAAATGTTTTGAATAGATGTCCATTGATATTATTCACAAACCATGCTCGTGAAGTCTGCCACCAAGCAGTAATGTGCAAGCATTACTGTGTTCCGGTTTGATGAGCAGAGTAGCCAGTGAAATTACTGGGCTTATGAGACTAAATACCTAATGTCTGAGGGTCACGAGCGCACTGCAGTGCGACGCTGTCTCGTGTATTTCAAAGTAGCACTGCAATTGTTTTGAGCAGGTGTTATACTAACCATCGGGTTAACAACCTGTTCGTCTCGTTACTAGTAAAAAGTTCAGACGCAAGTACCAGGAGCGCATAACTCAACAGGAGTCCGTTTGTTGCAGAGGCCTCCCTCCTCTTCGTTGTCGTACGGCGGCGCCGTCAACGACGACGTCCGGTCGCCCGGCTCAGGCGGCACCCCCGGCCCTTTGAGTCAACCCCCGCCGCAGACGCTCGACGCGACGGATCCAGGTGAGTCTCCAACATTCAAAGCCTGTCTACCCAATAACTTGGATCTTGTTCTTTAGATATATTTTTAAAATTTATTTCTCGACTTGGATACAGAGTTTATGTTCTTATAATTTTTTAAAATTTATTTCTTGACCTAGTGTTCTTTTACTGTCAATTTTGTGTTATCATTGTCTACTGTTTTGGGTATGCTGTGTGGAGATTAAAACATTATACCGTACAGGTTAGTATTTGATCTAGTGGTCTGGAATTGAATGGAATGGTTGAAATAGACGACGTAGTCGAATGTGACGCTAAACTTGGATAAGAACTGAATGCTCCGAAAACACACTGATAAGTGCCTGGTTTTTCAACTTGAGGCTCTCTTAAACCCTCATTCAAGGATGATATCTAGTCAGTGCTCTCATTCTAGGTAGGGGGGGGGGATTAGGCCTGCCGTGACGTTCCGCTTGAGGTGTATTGTGCAAAGCCCCTTTTTACACGACAGTTCAAAAAAGGAGTGTAATTTTATTAGGATTTGGGTATGTTTTTATCTGAGTTTCTTTATTCCACCATGACTTTTAAATGCCTGAACAGATTTGGATGTATGTGGAATCGTTAGAATCCTTACATCTCGAGTGACACTGGCTAGGGCAGTCACGTTTTTATTTAACTTTTGCTACTTTGACTTGTTTCTAACTACTTACGTTATTCCAGTATGGTTTTTCAATCAAATCAAATCTCAATAACCACTTAATCAGTTCCAAACATTAAACACAAAAATTGGAGCTTGATTTATCATAAATAAACGTCAGGAAGTACCTCATTACCTTTGCATAATACCTGTAATGGTACTAATCGTGCACTTCCGAGAAATCAGGCGATTCTAGAATATTATCCAATTGATCGATTTGCATTCAACGTCATCATTTAGGACTTAAGTATTGCCTTATTTTTTTTAATTTAGCGTTTTCTGAGGCAATACGGATGTCATTTTCTCTATCTAGTTAACGGACCTACCAGGTGGTACATTAAAGTCTTCTGCGAGCGCCCGTCTGGGTCGGTTGGGTACCACCGCTTTACTCGTGAAGTCTGCCGCCAAGCAGTAATGTGCAAGCATTAATGTGTTCCGATTTGATGAATAAAGTAGTCAGTGATATTTACTGGGCTTATGAGACTTAATACCTAATGTCTCAGGGTAACGAGCGCACTGCAGTGCTGTGCAGATCTTTGTGTTTTAAAATTCTGAATCACACTGCAGTTGTTATGGTCTGGCGTTATGCTTACCATCAGGCAAACGAAGCAATCGCCTCTTTACCCAATAGTATATATAATTTACCCACGGAGCTGTGTTAAGGTGGTTCGATTTTTATACCAAGGGATTTTTCCATTTATGTGCGTAGAGAGTATAATTTTACTTGAAATAATTGTTGTGGGCTTTTATATTGGTCTTTATTTGCTGCAAATCATATTTAGTTGAAGAAAAGAAATAACATTGAAATTTTTGTCCATACTAATAATAAAAATGTTATTTTTGTTATGCTATGCTATGCTATGCTTTTGTTCGCTATGTTATTATCGCTGTTTTCTTCAAGTAACTATTATTTGCAGATAATAAAGACCAACATAAAAACCAACAACAATTTCAGTAAAATTACACTCTCTTCGTCTAATGGAAAAATACGTTAGTATTAAAATCGGACCACCTTAAAAGAAACGTCTTTATATTTTTTACACTCGACAAGCTTAGGTAACGTAAAATATCAAACGCTAACATAAAAAAGTAAAACTAAAGTCGTGTTCACACACGAAGTCCCTCAACGCACAAACTATAAGATATACTTTATTTTCCATGGCTCCTGTTTTTTATTTCTGCCGTGATAAAGAAACATTCTACCTACACCATCATTATATTTTTATTGCTAATGTTACGGAGTTTTAGCAGCGATGTCTCTAGCATAACTTCAGTCTCGCTTCGCCTCTTCTGATGCATCGTTACTTAGCAACACTGTTGCAAGCGGGACGTGCGACCAACTAGCACCAATTATGAAGTATCCATATCAATTGAAAAAACAACTTTTAACGGTTTACGTCGCGTGTTTTAATAATTATAATAGTGATGTACATGATTTACACACTACAAATAAACATACAATTGTTGTACCCGGGTTCAGATTAAGTAACACTAATTGTGTCAGATTCTACAATACAATTCTTAAAACGTTACTGAATTACTACAAGTAAAGTTTATACGTATAGTTAGGAATGTATTAAATAAAAAAACGTATTATAATTCAAATTCAAATTCAAAATGCTTTATTAATATAGGCCCCAAGAGAGCACTTATGAAGGTTAATATAAATGACTAACACCGGGTCTCTGTAACGCACGTCTACCCGAATCACAGAAAGTAAAAAGTTAGGATTATGTATCTACAAAGATGCATGGAAGCAAACACCTCAGGCGCTCCCTGGTGACCACTCCAATACTTAGACTTCAATTTTAAACATGATGGCATTAGAAACATTGTAAAAACTATTTTTAAAAATAATGTCGTCGAATTTCTTGCCCTTCTTCTTGATCGGCGTATACCAATTCGGGATGTGCACTTAGAGTAATTTATTTTAACATTCATGAGATCATTTAAATCGGTGTCCGAAGGTCTTGCAGTTTTGGGCTGTGTTTGAGATGATCGTAAGCGCAGAAACCTGCCATCTTAAGCACCAACCCGGAAATTATAAGAAACTAGTAACCATATCAAGTTTTAGCGAGCATTTTTCCGCTTCACTGACTCATGTTTAGAAAGTAATAAGTGACTTGGTTCCTTAAGGTCAAGGGTCTGTGAGCAGCTCGTCAACTCCTACGCACGTTCGTACCTAACAATTAACATGTCCTCACTTCGATTGAGGCAGATCCGACGAGATACGTCGACACCTTTTCAAGGGCCAATTCAGAAATGACAGGCTCACGTCGCCACGTCACTTGCGCTTGTCACCTTCTTCCTCTGCAGTCGTTTTGGAAAATAACTGATCGGGATTAGTTTACGCGTTTGTCAGCGTTGGGTCGTCTGTGTTGAAGGCTACAATCACTCGTCAGGCTACAGACACTTGTGACGTTTCGAATCTGGATTAACTGTCATGTATTCATTCATAAAATGACTGATGAGTGTCCGTAGTACTTGCACTTACGACGTTTTAGTTCAGACAATGCAACAATAGGTATTGAAGCACGTTGATGCACGTATCGCTGCATCTCGGCCGATTATCGCTTTCTTATTTCTATACGCCAAGCTATTTATGTGGGATCATTCAAATAACATTGTGTATTATTCAAAATAACACCTAAAATATTCAGTATCGACTTTGATGTTTCGTTTAAAAATGTTTCTCGAAAAAAGGTGTGGCTACAAAAGAAGCAATCACAAGCGCAAGCGTTTGACAGCTGTCAAAAATGGCGGGCTCGTTGGCGCGAAAAACTAACAAAGCGTCATCAGGCGTGCTTGTTTTTTTGCGCATTTCCACGTAGTTTTTGTGGAAAAATTATGCTTTCCATGCACGTATGTGTAATTGTTTGGTTTGTCGGTTTCGTCGGCGCGAGCGGGAAATGCCGGCTAAATTGAATTTTGGTGAGCCGCGGCCGCCATCCCGATGTGTAACTAGGAAGCATTTCTCTTTTTTATGCAAACGTAGTATTAAAAACAGAAAAAAAAACAGATTGTGTTTTATTTCATATCACTGTAGTGTATTCTGTGCTGTAGCTTATAAAATAAATGGCTTTTTGTGAAATAGTGACATATCTGTCTTGTGGAAAAAGCAATAATTTAACTGGCACAATTATATGTCGGAAATAACCAAAGTTTACTTTCATTAACTTCGTACTGTTAGCTTCGCTCGTTTACTCAAGCACTCAGTTATTGTTACTTAACAACAGTTTTTGGGCACTCGCCCACAGGACCTCCCAACACCCCTTATAGTCCTGCCCAAGCCACCATAAGCCTAGCAATACAGGCTTGCTCAACATCTTAAAGAAAATAGAAAGGATACACTCAGCTGTGACACGTAGACTCGTTGCTTCTGTAGTCCACAAGCACACCGAACAGCGAACACGCAGCGCGCGGCGCTCCACGCGCCTCGCGACCTCTAGTTGTAGGAGACGTCCGCTCGACTCGAGAGCCGAGAGTCAACCGCCCAGAGAATACAACGCTACCGACTAAGACAACTTCTGACGGCTTGCCAACACGACAGTTCGATTGTCAAATGTCACTGTGTTACCATTTCACTAATTCGATCGACACCCAAAGACTAGATATTTCGATACCGTCAATATTACAAATTTCACTTGTTTCTCAGATTTTCCCTAGATGGCGCTTTATACAAATTCTCAGACTGCGACTACCCCGACACGGCCATTCTGCAATGACACACGCCCTCGTGTGTTAATCTAATTAATTTCCCCGTGACTCCACCAGCAACTACCAGTCTCACTGGTTCGGTGTCGACGCGTGACGTCAGCCCGCTTGACCCGCTACTCGTGTAACTTTCCCGTCTTAACCTGGCCATTCTGCCCCATGTCGCGCTCGACATGGTTTTCTCCGGACATACTGCACGATCTTCTTCAATCTTTCTATGACAATTGCTATGAAAATATTTTGAATACTAGTGACTCACAGGAATTTATTTATATTGGAGATTTCAACACTCTTGGATTAACTAGGTTTAAAGAGCTAATTAAAATTAAAAAAAATATTTAAAGAGTTTAATTCATTAGTTATGAAGGCTAGCCCGCTTACAATCAGAAGTCCCATTTATTATGCGACACCGTGGTCGTCTGACAGCTCAAACAATTTAATAGCATACAAACAATTCAATTGCCCTGTAATTTGGAGACCCCACCATGCCACTCACACTCTCAGAATAGAACGCGTCCAGAAGAGGTTCCTATGGCATTCATGTTAAGCTGCCAAAATTCACAAAAAAAAATCATACTATGTATAATTAGATTTGTTCCAGACATCTTCTCCAGAAAAGCGAAGCAAACTACTGGACCTATTTATTATTCCCACACAAAGGTTTCAACCATTAAAATTTTAACTTTAGAATACCCCGTAGAATACCACGACGCACAGTTTCACTGCCTGTTCCACCTTCTCGCTCCATAGTCTACGGCAGCAGGTAGCTCTCCAATTCCCAGATTGTGCAGAACATCAAATGAATGGTTCGGTACCGGAAAATCCCAACTTCTCAAGAAAATCCAAAAATTAATTTTTCACAACTCTATAAACCTTTATACAACAAGCACCTATGTTAAATGTTACTCTTTTTTTTTTTCATATTTAATTTTACCTGTTGTAATGTCCACCTTTAATTGGTTGTGAATTTAGCAATTTGTACTACAACTCGGTTATAAATTATGTCATGTTTAGCTAAGAAACAATATAACAATTGTTGGTGAACCAAATAAATAAATATCTAATGCAAATAACAGTGTTCTCGACCTAGCACCGGCGACTACTGATGTTCAAGTATACAGTGCAGATCCCCTAAGTCCTAGACTCCCATCATCTGGCGATTGTCTTAGATATAGATAATAATTCGGGTCCATCTGTCAAATCTTGAAAACCTAAATTCCAAAAACTATCCAATCCTAACAAATGTCTGCGCTCCGAGGTCAAGTGTGAACTGTCTGAAACAGACTCAGATTCTGCGCTCTCTACTTTTGATATTTTATTTTATCAGGAACAGCAAACAACCACAGTATACGTAATAATTTGTAAAATACACAAAATAAACTGACAATAGTGCAGCCCATAACACCATTCACTGATCAACACAAACAGTGTCACACAATTCCGCCAGGATAAACATTGAGAAAAAAAAAATAGATTTATATTACACTGAGTGTAAGATCGATTCCCGCATACTAGTAGGTGATGATAATACAATATACATAAATAACAAAAATTAAGTTTCCTGGTAGAACAAAAACTATGTGAGTGGGAAGGGCATGTAACGTCCCACCGTGAAATCAGCTTCATAAAAACTGCCATTTTAAAACTATCCAAACCAAGTACAAAGATATCAATGTTTCATGAAGATATTAATGATATTGTCGCAGAATCACACAAACTACATGCTGCGCTCAACGCGATAATAACGATATATACACCCTCGTCAAAAAAAAATTGATAAAAAGCCACGAACCGACCTCAGTGACAAACCACTGAACAGACTTTGATGAAACCCCCATGGGATCAATCCGAAAATACATCCCTTCAAACAAAAAGGAATTTTCCAAATCGGTTTATAAACGACCGAGATCTGTGGTAACAAACATTAAAAAAAATACCCGACGAATTGACAACCTCCTCCCCCTTTGGAAATCGGTTAAAAAAACTATCCTGTTTGGTTCAGCCCTGCACCGAAACACTGCCTAGAGCGGAAGTACAAATATCATATACCTTTAAATTGTTAACCCTCTTGAATACGACAGTTTCTCATACTATAGTCTGAAAGGCAAAATCCCTCTCGATACCTGCTACAATGGTTCCACAAAATCAATAGAGGATTCCTTGCAAGTCAATTATGTTAAAGCACTTTGGAGGTTTGTTAGTAGCAAAAAAAAAACCGTGAACTCTATTCCTTTAAACACGACGTATGCGAGACTATTCTCCAGATATTTTAGTTGTTTTCGAAAACACGACTAGCGTTGTAAATCGTAATATATCAGATAATATTTACAATCACAAAAATACCTTTAAGCGATATATATTTCGCAAAAGAAACGATTCTTCTTAAAAATCAAAAACCTGGATACTGCCAAAGACGAAATTTCTATCATACATGTCGAAACATATGCCAAAGAACTATGCTCACCCACCGAAATTTTATTCAATAAATCCATTCGGTTTGATAGGTTTCCCACTCTTTGAAAAGTAGCTCGCGCCATTCCCATTCTCAAATCGGGTGATAAGACTCACTGCGAGAACCACAGACCTACAAGCACACTGTCACGCTTCGCGAAATCATTTGAGTGCGTCGTTTAAGAGGGCAAATTCTACGAAAAAGGCCAGATTTGTGGAAAGAAAATTCTTGGATTTTGCACCACGATAATGCGCCTTCGTACAAGGCCATCATAGCGAATGAATTTTGACCAAAAACTCAACCAATACCCTCGAGCAAACCATCTTATTCACCAGATATGGCTCCAGTCGACATCTTTCTTTTTCCTAAACTCAAATTACCAATTCGTGGCACCAGTTTTCATTCAGTAGAATACATAAAGGAGAATTCGTGGCAAGAACTAAACTCAATTCCGGAAAAACGTTTAAAAATGTTTTGATTGATTGGATTATTCGAAATATAGCATGGCTTTGTGCTCCAATTTCAGTAGATGCAACTTACTCGAACTTCCCATTACGAACGTATAATAACCCTCTATTTACAAGTGCTCTGCACAACCTGACGCGTCAATTCATCTCAAGAATTTCACGTTATACCCGAGCAGGCGGAGCAACTGACAAGCGAGCGGATCAAGAGACTACCACTACTCGCGTCACTGTTCCAATGAATAACAAAAAAAAAATTTTGACAACAATGTACTCAAAAGAAATAGTATTAAATGAAAACATTTATTTGTAATAATCAATCGCTTAAACCTTGATAAAAACTTAAAAATCTTGCATAATTGTTACAAATTGGCCCAAAAGCAGATCTTCACGGTCAACGGAAAATGCATCTATTCGGCACAGCCCCACGGCCCGCGACGAACAAGTGACCTCAGATGTTCCGTCAAATTTGCAGCGCACCTTAGCGCAAACGCATTCATTGACATCACAAAGAAAAATGGAGACAACATCTCAATTCCATTCGCGTCGGCTTCCTGACCAAATCTTTCAAAATAAATATCAAATCAGATTATTAGCTGAATAGGATACTTTGTGGTCATCAAACTAAGAATTATGTGAAACAGCAAACGAACAACCGACAACCAGTCCTCAACAAAATTAACATGATATCGCATGGTTTGGGGAACCCAGTCCTCGACAAACTTAGCACAGAATAGCACATTTCGAAGGGCCTTGTCCTCGAAAAACTTGGCACAAAATAGCATGATTCGGAGGCCCCTGTCCTCAACCAACTTAGCACGAAATAGCATGGTTCGGAGGCCCCTGTCCTCAACAAACTTAGCACGAAATTGAATGGTTTGGAGGCCCGTCCTCAACAAACTTAGCACGAAATAGAATGGTTTGGAGGCCCTTGCCCTCGACAAACTTAGCACGAAATAACATGGTTCGGAGGCCCCTGTCCTCGACAAACTAAGCACAGAATAGCATGGTTCGGAGGCCCCTGTCCTCGACAATCTTATCACAAAATAACAAGATATGGAGGCCCCTGTCCTCAACAAACTTAGCACGAAATAGAATGGTTTGGAGGCCCTTGCCCTCGACAAACTTAGCACAAAATAACATGGTTCGGAGGCCCCTGTCCTCGACAAACTTATCATAAAATAGCATGTGAAAAAAACTTGACAGTGGAATAAAACTCAGTCCCTATAAAAACAAATCCATCTAACCAGGAATCGTAACATCTTTAAATTAAGTTGTCAGCACTTTTGTGGAATTTTCTAGTCACTGGGCGTTGATTCATCCCACTTCTGATGTCGGAAATAACCAAAGTTTACTTTCATTAACTTCGTACTGTTAGCTTCGCTCGTTTACTCAAGCACTCAGTTATTGTTACTTAACAACAGTTTTTGGGCACTCGCCCACAGGACCTCCCAACACCCCTTATAGTCCTGCCCAAGCCACCATAAGCCTAGCAATACAGGCTTGCTCAACATCTTAAAGAAAATAGAAAGGATACACTCAGCTGTGACACGTAGACTCGTTGCTTCTGTAGTCCACAAGCACACCGAACAGCGAACACGCAGCGCGCGGCGCTCCACGCGCCTCGCGACCTCTAGTTGTAGGAGACGTCCGCTCGACTCGAGAGCCGAGAGTCAACCGCCCAGAGAATACAACGCTACCGACTAAGACAACTTCTGACGGCTTGCCAACACGACAGTTCGATTGTCAAATGTCACTGTGTTACCATTTCACTAATTCGATCGACACCCAAAGACTAGATATTTCGATACCGTCAATATTACAAATTTCACTTGTTTCTCAGATTTTCCCTAGATGGCGCTTTATACAAATTCTCAGACTGCGACTACCCCGACATATATGCTAATAAAAAAAAATTAATAAAATTACTATCGCTAAGACGCTATATTGTACCTTCGTTAAATTTACGTAATAAAAAAGTAAGAAGCGACGGCTATTCCATAAATCATTACTGTCAACTTTTTTCTATAAAAAAAGTAAAATAAAATTTATTTTATTTTTATTTATTTATTTATTTATTATGTTTTGGGAAGACTATCGACTATACAATAATAAAATAAATCTTAAACTAAAAAATACAACAGCCATTTAAAAGTCTCCACTGATAGACACAAAATGAATTTCAAAAACCTACCAAATAGATACAATGAAAGAACTAAATAAATCAGAGTTAAATTTCCTTAGCATTTATCAAACTGTTATAACTGCACTCAATGAAACTATAAATTTTAATATTGGCACACATACAACACTTATTATCTATTTATTCGAAGAGTGAAAAAAAAATAGATCCAAGCTGTCTCCTCATCACTGGTATGCTAGTAAGAAACATATCAATATCAACATTGCTATTGCTGCACAAGTTAATAAAATAAATTATAGTGCGTATTCTAAAATAAGGTTTGTTTTGGTTCGCTGATGCCTATAGTCTACTGTAATAATAGTGTAGGTACTTTTTACATTTTGTTGCATGGTTGATCCTTTAAAAACAGAGAGCGTTGTTTTTACAAGAAGTAAGTTTTCGTCTGATGGTTAGTAAAATCATTGGTTTTGTTTCGTATCACAACTTTAGGGACATACTTATATCATAACTAGTTTCTGCCCGCGACTGCTTGGTATGTATCTATGTATAGCCTATAAGTTATTCCAGAACTTAATCTGTATTCCAAATTTAATCAAAATCGGTTTAGTATAATACGTGGTAACAAACATTCACACATCTTACACACATTAAAACATAATAATAGTAGGATAAGATAGGATAGTAGGATGTCACAGGAATAGTAACAGGTCACTGGCCAAGTCCTCTAGAGTGTTTATTCCGAGATGTAGTCGTAAATTGGCGGGAATTTCCTTTTTTTATTCTTTGCGACGACAGTGATGTGTGAAACTGCCGGTTGTTTAAAAACTATTTGCATATTTACATATCAGTTGACAAAAACTTGACAAATGTAATAACATAAATATGTACTTTATGAAAAAGTAATTAAACCCTAAAACGTGCGACCCAGCCGCATCCACCCCAAGTGCCATAAAGGGCTAACTCGCGTTTCTGAATTATTCAAAATTCAAAATTTCCCTATAATTCAATCAGACCGCGTCCCCCTGACCTCCCAGGGGAGGTGGGAGGCAGGGGCGATTATTTCCGAATTTAATATTAATTAACTGACGCGCTCGGTGGCAGTAATTACGTTTTTCAATTATCAACTGACAATTATGCGATGAAATTCGGATGAGTCGGGATGAGACCAATTATTGTCAATCTGCGAGCGTGGTTTTTTTTTCGCGTGACAACGTGCAATTTCGTGACGTCACGTTTTTATGTTTTTAATCCGCCGGCCAGTGTTTTCTGTAAAACCTTTTTAAAACTATTGGCAAAGGTCCTCAAACTGGCACAATAGGCCAACCGTGTCATGGCCAAAAAAGAAAGAAAAAAAACTGCGGAATATTCTCTCCAAAAAAGTAAAAAATAAAAATTGGAGGGTGAGGTTACCTAAGATAAGTAGTGTGAATTCTTTAAGACAGTTTTATCTATTTCATTTTTAGGGTTTTGTATCTCAAAAGAAACCCTTAAGCCCTTAAAAAAGGAACCCTTGTAGTTTCACATCGTTGTCCGTCTGTACCTATGTCTGCCTTTCTCCTATACGTACAGGCTACATTTGAATCTGATTCCACTCTTGCGAAGCCGGAGTCAGGACATCAAAGTCATCCAATTTTTTCATCCATATTAATATTATAAATGCGAAAGTGTGTTTGTTGGTTTGTCCTTCTTTCACGCAGTAACGAAGCAACGGATCGACGTGATTTTTGGCATAGATATAGTTTATGGACCGGAGAGTAACATAGGGTAGGTACGTACTTTATATCCTGGAAAAATGCACGTTTCCTGTGGGAACGCGGGTTAAAACCGCGGGCAGAAGCTAGTTTAGAAATAAATAAACCAAATGAAAACGTGAATAAGTCTACAGCTCCATTACAACAAATACTTTTACACCACAAATGATTGCAACCCCACCCCCAATTCTTCAAAATATGACTATTATTACATTACGCCCCACGGATGGAACTCTAAATATAATTACCTACCCCCTGTTGGGTCCTATTCTCGTCATGTTCCCCCCTGAGTCCGAGCCACTGGCTCATTCCGGGGTACTTGAAGATTCTTCTCACGGACCAAGTGACCGCTGAGTGGTACCACTACTGTATCTTGAATTAGGAGGAATGGTCTGACGTTTGGTTTTAGAGTTATAAATTTACTACTGAAGCCATTTCTTGGCTTTTGATATACTCTGTGGATTTTTGGCGGGAACGAAAAAACGTGCTGTAAAACTTTAACGTGACTTAGACGACTTTCATGCACCAAAACTAGATATTTATTATAACTTGACACTGGCTAAATACGCAAAACCACGTGGAGCAAAAACAAAAAAGTTTTTGATTTGAACTCTCTTGAAACTTCGTTGAAAAGCCATCTAAATTCCAAATCCATCTCTCCGCGCGTCATGGATTGATTGGAACGTCAGTCCGAGCACACAGACGGTCAATCCATGCCGAGCGTGCCATCGCTCCATTTTTCGGTCATTCTGCATCTCGAGTACAGGCAACTGAGCGCGAAATGGGTCGTTGTATCGGCCACTAACGATGAGTTGGAACGTTCGATTTGAAACGTTTGGATTTCTAATATTTCTATTACTCCACGTAATCCACCTGAGATTCCCCACATACGGGCGGTTTTTGGAATGTTGAATTGGAATGTCGTGGATTGGAGTGCTCGTGTATATGGGCTTTATCGGTGTGTTCTGGCAGCTGCACTCGAGAGCCAGTTATAATCTAGACTTAGTGTATTAACATTCTACGACAAAATCAGACCTGAAAGTTTTTTTTAATGTTATTTGGTAACGAGACGAGCTGGTCGTTTGCCTGATGGTAAGCATAACGCCGGCCCATAACAATTGCAGTGCCACCCAGAGCTTTGAAACACAAAGGCCTGCGCGGCACTGCAGTGCGCTCGTTACCCTGAGACATTAGGTATTAAGTCTCATAAGCGAACAAGTGGAACGAGCGAAAGTGGCACAATTCTAACCTATCAAGAATCATAAAACACTACAAAATTGCACATGCAAGCGAGCTAAAAAGAACTTCGAGTAATCGGCTACTGGACATAAAGAAATCATGAAAAAAAAAACACTTAAATAAATCAATAAACCAACAGCTTAACTTCTCGTCACGGCCTGCTCCACGGAACTAAACACTCGTTCAATTCTACACGCCTGTCCGCCGCTGCATGCACTGGCCTTTCACTGGAAATACAATAAATAATAATTGATTTAGCATTTAGTGAAGTTGGTAAAGTGACGTGAAATCGGAGGCAGCCGTGGAATTGATTGATTGGATTTTTTTAGACAGTTTAGATCTTTACGAGACGAGCTGGTTGTTAAGCTCATAAAGCCTTGTCATAACAACTGCAGTACCACCAAGAACTTTAAAACACAAAGATCTGCGCGACACTGAAATGTGCTCGCTACCCTAAGATACGAGTATCTCATGGGTGCTCAGTAATTTCATCAAATTGGAACACAATAGTGCTTGCAACTACTGCTTGGTGCCAGACTGACACTCGCAGAAGAGTTAATTGTACTTGATGGTAAGCTATGATGCGGTCGATGATGAAACACGCTTGCCTAGAAGATATCTATTTACTCACGACTTGAAAGTACCTGTAGCGTATAGATTTTATCTGATGGTCGACTCGATGTCTTAACGAGTCGTGTCAAATGAGTCAGTCTTATCCCGACCGCCGAGCGGAGTGGTTGTGTGCGCGTGTTGTAGTGTTGGTGGGCTGAAAGTCGGGATTCTATAAGTACAAGTATTTGTAGTTCGGTTACAATAAAACTTCCCGTGGGTTGCCGTAAGAGCTGACTAAGCGTTCTCCTCAGTCAATTGCCATCACCAAGAACATCATCATCGCCTGCCAAGCGTGCTATTAGACCTTCAGTAGCGGGCGTTATTCGGCTGATGATGCTTAAAAAAACCATTAAATCCTTTAAACTAAACCACTTCTGCAGCAGTCCCCAAAAAGGGACCACCATAAATAACCAGGACCCAAGCAATATCAGAGTACAGCCATCGCTAGCCGCAAATACTCCAAGTCGCTCTCAAGTTAGCCAATAAACCGGCTCAGGGTTGCCCTTATCAATATTTCAGGCACAAAATTGAAAATTACCGGAACCCTAGCGAGTTACATAACTCAAACCTATCGAAATCAATAAAATATTAACCCGTAACGTTTTCCCGCCATTTTTCACCGGCCACTCGGCTTTCGTATCACGTCGCGCGGCACTTACACTCAATGCTAAATGTAATCATAAAATTGTTGTTAATAATTCATGGCAGAGCGAGACGGGTGTAGCGGTTGGAGAAGGACGGAGTAGGTGTGGGAGCGGATTATTAAATTTTGTGAATGCTCACTTTGTATCTAATATCCGAATGTGTTTAATATTAGATTAGTCAGGGGCGCGCTTCGGCCGCTTTCCCCAGGGCGTGGTTCCTTCGTGATAGATTCCCGTTACCTACGGACTTTTCCCGGATTATGATTGGTTGATGGCGCTCATTTGGAAGTGGGAAATTTTGGAGTTATGACCTTTTGTCGTTTGGCGGTCGATTGGGCCAATTGGAAATGAGTTGAGAGGAGTGACTGTCACAGTTTGGCAAAGAAATATACCGTGCACTGTGTTATATCATTACGGTGCGTACCTGAAAATGTTTAACAAACTTTAGATTGTAAGCTTGGCTAGATTGGCCACGCTATATCAAATCCACGTATTAGCAAGCGTGGCTGCAATTCCTCCTTTCGCCAACCTTGGCTTAGTTGGTCGATGGCTCGAACTGCTGTAGCGTGTTAGGGACGCAGGTTAAATTCCTGTGGCACAAATATTTTTATACTAATAACAAATCGATGTAATAAAAATGACCGACCCGACTTCATATAACATTTTGGTCTACATCTCTTAAACTACTGAACTGGTTTTGATGAAACTTAAACTATTTCCTAAGTTGTAAGTAAATTTAAGCCAATAAGAAAAAGAACGGTCACGATCTATCGGTCATTTTATGGCCTTAAACATTGCTTAGACATTGATTACATAGTACAGATACCTAAGTTTTGTCTTGAATAATCACGCAAGAACCTATTGTTAGGTTTTGAACTTATTTTAATGAATGTTTAAGTAAGGTTTATAAGTAAGGCCAGTTCTTTACACTACTGGACAACGAGGCCAGACCTTGCCTGATCACCACCATAACAATTAGGTACAGTGCCACCCAGAACGTTGAGATACAAAGCCCTGCGTGGCACTGCTTTGCTCTGGTCCTGAGATTTTAGCTACCTATTAAGTCTGATAAGCCCAGTAACTTCACTGACTACTTTGCTTATCAAACAGGAACACAGCAATGCTTGCACATTACTGCTTGGTGGCAGACTATACGGGCAAAGCGGTGGTGCCCGCCCAAACAGACAGTAGCAGGGTTAGTTGGTTTATAGACATTAAACACACTTGTCTATGCGCCCCCAACTTCCTCCAAGCAAGCCCTTGTAAGCCCCCAAACTTACAAGCAAAGCTAAAAACCGCGCGAGCTTCACAAAACCTGTAACCTGATCTTCCAGGCTTCCCATCGGTACATGTGTAACGCTTCTACCGGACAACCATGGAACCTCGGAAAGAATAACATGGCTTTTGATGTAATTTTTGAATAGGTATAGAACATCTTTAATTTTAGAACAACATGCTTTTAAAAAAAATAAAGGTCTGATGATCCGTTTGGTCAGGAGCAGGACAGAAAATATTGTAATGCCGCCTTTGTTTGGTGGTAGGGAACATTTCACAGTTAGGCTGACCACTCTAAAAAAGTTAAAAACTCCTTTGTCATGAGCGTATGTTCATTTTCTAACCACTTTTCTTACACCGATGACTTACATTTCTCTGTTCTAGAGTTTCTTTATGAACTACATATAAAATCACTTGTCAAAAAGAGTTCCCCATAAAAGAAGATCAAATATAATGTTAAGAACATTTCTACATTAAATTCCGTAGTAGATACCCGGCACATTCTCCCAAAGTTTCCTTTCAACCCTCTGCAGTTACCCCGTCAAAACTGTTATCCTAACAATTACCACGACTAAGCTCTTCAAAAAAACCAAAAGGGTTAGCCTTGGCACAATACAATCACACAGCATTATGATTCCATTGTAGTTTGTCTATGGAAACTAATACTTTTGTATCTGTACTCGGACTCCGTACTCTATGGCCCAAAAAAAAGAAGTATAACAAAGATGGCGGACTATTTATGACGTCATGTTTGATATTGTACGCGTAATTTAAGTTTGAATTTAAAGTGTATGGGAACTTCGGTTTAGAAAGTTCTGGAACCTGCTTTAGATACTTGTGACATTATAAATTTCGAAATTGTTGTATAATTTGTTAGTAAATTTTGTAGTGCTGGCGTTGGAGTTATCGTTAGATAGGGTGACCACGTTTGTCAGAATAACTAATGTGATTTGACAGATGGAAAAAAGTTAAAAAGTGAACATGTCTATCACATTGTATTCCTATATGTACCTAATTATATTGTTCTATTGGATTTTCAAGCTGTGACGATTAACAATTTTAATTGAAGAGTAACCTACTTATCATCGATAAAAATCAATTTTGTCAATTATTTTTACCAGCCCATATAATAATTACAGTGCCGCACTCAGAACTTTGAAACACAAAAGGCCAGCGCGTTCGTTACCCTGATTAGTCCAGTAACTTCACTGGTTACGTTGTTCATTCAACTGAAATGCAGTGCTTGCATATTACATTATTAATTTGTGTAAAATTTTTGTGTAATTTTTGTAAAATTAAAGTTTACATATTTCTAATTCGATAACTTAAAAATTCTTCGACAAAATAGTCTATAATACATTATTTCTATCCTTTTGTACGGATGAATAAAATTACGCGCCATTATCACGGGCGAGCGTACAGAACATGAAAAGGGTGCGAATTACATTTGACATTACAAAAAGCTGTCAAAATGACAAAGTGATTCGTCATAGAGATGACAGCTGTGCGTGTGAAAGGGACAGAAGGTGTGCATTGAATGGGAGAGAACAAATCGACAATTAGAACTATGCGTGCGCGCAACCAGCCCGAAAATCTTTTTATCTGTGGATTATTGTTACATTTCTGGTTCTATTTTATTGTTTTCGATACTTATTTTTATTCGGCAGAGATTGTTTGTTATTTTTTGTACTGTCCCGCGTTTAAAATTATTTAAAGTAGTTATATTTTGGCTTACGTATATATCCGAAATCTCACCTGATTTATAGACGATGCTTTAACGCGGAATATACCGATAGTTATTTGGTGAAACATACCAAACATACCGCTAACTACCGAAACATACTGAAAGATGTTTGGCTGTAGATTTTCATCGTGAGAGTGGCAGCTAGCCAGAGGAAAACTGTAAAATTGTATGAAATATATTTTATAGTGTTGACCGACACTAACGGATGTTCACACAAATATATACATCACAAAAATTTCGCTTCCAACAGGATTCGAACCTGCGTCTTCTGGCAAGCCGAGCCAGACGCCTTAACCAACTGGGCTATGGGAGCAATCGATGTTGACTGCGAAATTCTTGATATGATGTAAACTGCAAAATGCTCAACTACCTTGCTATACTTAGTTGCGGTAACGGTTTCCGATATCGAAAGCTCGTTATATGATTCGAACTCTTGGCCTCTTGGTCATCTTGGCATGCGACTTGAGAACCACTTATCATCATCGCTTCTAGACAGTAACAGATCCAGGTGTAACATTTTGAAGTAATATTCACTTTTTCTTCGAAATGCGCCAGGCCACATTTTTCTCTTAACTCGTTAAACCAAACAATAAAACCAACAATTAAACAATGTAATGAACCAAAAAAACCATTGTCACTTATTCAAGTAGCTTAAGACTAATTATCGAATTATACAAATCAATATTCAGCCACACTTGCACTGCCTCATCAACATACAACTCATACAAGCCATACAATATCTCATTAAAACTCGCTACTGTATACTCCTGCCTTAAAAGGAATTCCTAGACGAACCAGCATAACCTAACCCCTAGTTTTACACTACATCCTGTTAACGCCATACATTTTTCTTAACAAGGCTATACATAAGAGGCCGCGTTGGCTGGTTTGTAGAATTAGCATTTTTAGTTTGAAATATGTATTTAAGTAGTTCTATTTGTGATTGTTTGTAATGCGTCTGAAGGGACGGTGTAGAGGTAATAAATCAGTAGATAGCCGTTGGGAAATAAATGAAAAAAGGTAAAAATTTACCTTTGCATTTTCTTTAGTGGTAGGACTAACTCTTCTGCGAGTGTCCGTCTGGGTTGTTACCACCGCTTTGCTCCTGAAGTCAGCCGCCAAGCAGTAATGTGCAAGCATTACTATGTTCCGGTTTGATGAGCAGAGTAGCCAGTGAAATTACTGGGCTTATGAGACTTAATACCTAATGTCCCAGGGTAACGAGCGCGCTGCAGTGCTGCGCAGCACTTTGTGTATCAAAGTTCTGGGTGGCACTGCAATTGTTATGGCGTAAAGCTTACCATCAGGCAAACGACCGGCTCGACTCGTTACCAAATAATATAAAAAAAAGACCTGCGCGGCACTGCAGTGCGCTCGTTACCCTGAGACATTAGGTATTAAGTCTCATAAGCCCAGTAATTTCACTGGATACTCTGCTCATCAAACCGGAACACAGTAATGCTTGCACACTACTGCTTGGCGGCAGACTTCACGAGCAAAGCGGTGGTAACAACCCAGACGGACACTCGCAGAAGAGTTAGTCCTACCACTAACAAATAAATAACAACAAACAAATAGGGAAAACACCTGATTTTCAAGCGCTATTGCAATTAAGAATAAAATCTAGTTGTTTGTTTAAACTCATTCGCTTGCTTCTATAACGACATGTAGATATAACTATATTATCATCTTCTATACAAATAAATAAAATTGAAGTGTCTGTTTGTAACATCAAAATAACAGCTTTTTACTAAATGCATATGAAAGTATATACGGTACCTGTCACAAAACAATCATCATTTTTATAATTTTTTCTGTCTGTCTGTTTGTTCCGGGTAATCTGCGAAACGGCTGGACCGATTTTGACGGGACTTTCACTGGCAGATAGTTGATGTTATAAGGAGTAATTTAACCTACTTTTATTTTAGAAAAAGAATTAGGGTTCCGCGCAAAGAAATAAAAACAAAACAACCTTTTAAATTTTTGTCTATCTGTCTATCTGTTCCGGGCAATCTCCGTAACGGCTTGACCGATTTTGACGGGATTTTCACTGGCAGGTGGCTGATGTTACGAGGAGTAACTTAGGCTACTTCAATTTTAAAAAAAGAATTACTGGTCCGCGCAAAAATATAAAGAAAGAAAGAAAGAAAACATATTTATTTGCGACAATATAATAATAATATAATAAAACCTATGAAATCCAATATCTCCGCGCGGGTGAAACCGCGGGCAGCAGCTAGTCTAGAATATTCTAGAGAACTAGCGGCGAATTCCCACTGAACTTTTGGACTGGACTCAAAATAATCTGCATTCGGAATGCCACAGCTGCGTTAGGTTTTAGCACCGGCAGGAATGTAATTTTCCTAGACGTTGTAAGTATTCAGAGCGCTCCTCGGGGCATTCCGCTCATTCCGCTCGTTTCGCTCATTTCGCTCACTCGTTTCGCTCGAGGTACGTTTGTCGCTGCATTTCGAATTAGGTTAGATTGTGTGATATGCCCAAGTTATAATATAAGAAGAGATGGTACACATAGTTAAGCTTGAAATAAGCTTAATTCTCTTTCCTATTTTTCGGTTTTGTATTCGTCAGTAATATTTATTACTAGCTGCTGCCCGCGGTTTCACCCGCGTGGAGATATTGGATTTCATAGGTTTTATTATATTATTATTATATTGTCGCAAATAAATATGTTTTCTTTCTTTCTTTCTTTATATTTTTGCGCGGACCAGTAATTCTTTTTTTAAAATTGAAGTAGCCTAAGTTACTCCTCGTAACATCAGCCACCTGCCAGTGAAAATCCCGTCAAAATCGGTCAAGCCGTTACGGAGATTACCCGGAACAGACAGACAGACAAAAATTTAAAAAATGGTTGTTTTGTTCTATGTACCGTATATACTTTCATATGCATTTAGTAAAAAGCTGTTATTTTGATATTACAAACAAACACATCAATTTTATTTATTTGTATAGATGTTAATCACTAGCATTATTCCTCCCCAGTAGAACAAGCCTTAACGTAAACCTGCAATTCAGTATTCAATGATTACTAGAACCTTTGTGTGCATTTTTAGCTACAAAGCATTAATTGTATAGACATCTCTTTTCACACGCCAAAGTGTTGCCACTTTCTTAATTCAATAGAATCATTAGCTATTGAGAACGTAAATGTAACTCAAATGTATTTTTAAATGCAACACCAACGTGCTATTACCAACTTAAAGAATAAAATGTTACATTATTAACCACAGAATTAAATACGAAGACACGGCTGCGCTAGCGAATCGTCTAGGGTGACAATGGATTGCGACAAAAATCGGACAGAATTCTTTTATTAAATATTAAAATGTATCTTTTTTTATAAAGCATATCGTATAGGTAGTATAGAACAATTGACTTATTGCTCCTGTTACTTAGCGATGTGTTGAATGACGAAGCACGCTTGCAGAGGATAATATCTGTTCACTCGCTTCGTTTCTTATTCTTTTTTGTATGTGAAAACCGTGGCCAATGATAGCCAATTACCGCTTATGTTTGACTATAGCATTTAAACTATGCAGGTTTTTATGTATGCACATATTTTTTACGGATTTTAAGAGCGTATGCGTTACATTGGCAACTTTTGTTGGGTTGCCATTGTTTTTGTTGCTGTATTAATTGCTCAGCCATTGTTTTTTCGCTTCGTTTTGTCTCCGCGACGTTTTCAGGTTAATTTCTTTGTTGAGTCGAGATTTATAGGTATGTGTGTGGATTCAGGTCGCTTGTTCTAGTGGAAACTGTCGGAACGAATTGAGATATTGTAATGATTTGTGTGGAGACAAAGAAACGTCTGGAGCTGTTTGGTTAGTGTATATTGGTGGTCTGTAAATTTTTTGAATGGACTCAATTCTAAATATAACATTAATTTAGTATTTAAAATACTTACTATGATATATCGGCTTAACGGCTCCGTAGCTAAGTTGGTAGTAACCCTGCCTGCAAGGCGAGGGGTCCCGGGTTCGATTCCCGGCCGGGGCAGATTTTGTGTAAGCATAAAGTTTGTTCTCGGGTCTTGGATGTTTGTGATGTGTATCTGTGTGTGTCCATGCCACCTGCGACACAGGGAATCCTAGTGCGGGGGTATGAGTGAGTAAGCGTTTTTATTATTTATTATATAATATGAATCGATAAATAACAATTTATTAATAAAATTACAAGGCTTTTTTGATATCTGTAAAAATATTGGTCTTGTTGCGAACTCTTGAAGACAATTGCAGGCTGAATAGAATCTCATTTATAACAAAAATTTTGGTAATATGTAGAAATATGTAAAAATAATAAATGTATAGACTTAGGACTCAATAATAATAAAAATTCATTAATAACATAGACGAAGACAAAACTGAACGCAAGCCGATAAGAATTTCAGAACAGCGGCGCAAGTACGGAAGTCGGTTCGATAAATTTGTGGAATCGAAAAAACTGATAAATTTATCGAATGTTGCGAGTACCGAAGTCTGTTCGTAAAGTATTGTAGCAGCTCTATATTATCTTTGGATTCGCCCTAGCTTTTAACTTTTGTCGATTGTATCGAGACTCGATAAATTATATAAAAAATCAATAAAACCCACTTTATCGATTAACCGGTCAATTTTATCGAATTTTATCGATCGAAAAGATCCGTACTTGCGCTGCAGACACGGTAAAACAAAGTAACGTCCTCTGCATAACCAAAAATGTAAGTTTTATGACAGGAGATAAAAGTCACGGCTTGTCAATGCAAACTTTTGGTGGTCTTCAATCTTCCCAAACACAATGCCGTGATCAAATATTCAAGACATGATCGTTAAGCATCCATAAGACTATAAAAGCTTGTTCGATGTAGGTAATAGACGTGATACGGCCGTGTGACGTATATGCCGCGAGTTATTGCGTAATTTTATTTTATTATTTGCATAATTATAGGTTAATTTATAGTGGTACACAATTGTTACTGATGCTGACTGTCAATTAGTTGACGAGTATATGAATTCTCAAGTCAAGTTTTATATAATTATTAGCAGCTGCCCGCGGTTTTACGCGCGCGGATATAATGGATTTCATGGGTTTTATTTTTTTGCGTGGAATTCTAATTCTTTTTCAAAAATAAAAGTAGCTTGTTGTACTCCTTATAACATCAGCTATCTGCCAGTGAAAGTACCGTCAAAATCGGTCCAGCCGTTTCGGAGATTACCCGGATCAAACAGACAGACAGACGAAAAATTTAAAAATGATTGTTTTGTTATAGGTAACGTATATACTTATGATTTGGACATTAGAAACAGACACTTCAATTTTATTTATTTGTATGCATATATCATATGCACTCTGACAAAGTTTTCGTGCTCAAACTTCTGTGTCAAACTTTTTAAGCTCAGTTGGTACATTTCTTTAAGCTATTACTAATCTATGTGTAGAAGGAACAAGGAAGAAGGAAATATCTTGTTTTAAGACAAAATCGATTTTCATAATGAAACAACAGCATAACCAACTATTTATTGTTAACGCAAGATTGTTTCTTTAAACTGAAAACACTACATAAATATAATAAGAAGCATTACAAGAAAATCTCACAAGATTTGCATAACACGTATTAAGTGATCACAACAAACACTAAATTGTCCGATAAATATAGCATTGTAAAAACAAATTGCAGTAAAGTGGCGAACAGAGGAAGTATGGAAACAGCCATTATTGTAAGTTGTAAATTATTGTAAATCTGGATACGTCATAAATCTACCGCAATGTTTGAAAGATTGTGCGTTACGTTTTTATACTGTGGTAATGGTTGCCGATGAGTAATAAAGCTATTGGAATCTGTTCACTGGTTACTAACTATATTTATGTATAATTACATTATTACACTAGCTGCCTGCGGTTTCACTCGCGCGGAGATATTGGATTTGAAAGAAAGAAAGAAAATACATTTATTTGTAGCCATTGCCCAAAGTATAGGTAGGTTAGGTAGGTTAGGGGTAGAGGTAGATAGTATATGTAGGTACATACATTTTTTAAATCTAAAATTAGAACATGTAAAAGTTAGGTAGTTGACTACAAAATGGACACAGCTCAGCATAAAAGCGCCACCGAAGTAGCGCGCTGTTTTGCAGCTGTGGCTCCTTTTGCATTTTGGATTTCATGGGTTTTATTTTTACGCGGAACTCTAATTCGTTTTTAAAAATAAAATTAGTCTATATTACTCCTTATAACATCAGCTATCTGCCAGTGAAAGTCCAGTCATAATCGGTCCAGCCGTTTCGGAGATTACCCGGAACAAACAGACAGACATGACAAAACAATTTAAAAATGGTTGTTTTGTTATAGGTACCGTATATACTTTCATATGCATTAGGTAAAATGCTGTGATATGGACATTACAAACAGACACTTCAATTTTATTTATTTGTATGCACACTCATACACATATTACTCTGATTAGACAAAAACTATCTGCGAGGGGGCATTACTGATGCTTATTCATGATCACCACCCGGAAGATGTCTGCTGCTGAACATGGGCAAACCCACAGAACACCACTTGGTTCAGCTATTCGCCTCTTGCATCCAACAGATCCCCGCAGTTCTGACCAGACTGTCGGTTGACCTACTCTATATGTAAACCTTTATAGTGTTACCACAAAAAAAAAACATTTTTAGTCGCCTGTTTAGCTAGACAGCTTTTAAAGATAAACGTCAAAAATGATTAGAAATGTCACAACAGAATTCCATTAGACAACGGTTAGACAGTACTTAAATCAGGATTTGTGGTTGCTCATATTTAGTCGCGCGACTAAGGCATATGTAGGCGTTAAACAGTGTTTAACACAGGTTTAAAATATGTTTAATTTTTTTGTGGTAAGACCCATAATATTTAGAACTTTCACTAAAAACTCATTGCATATACAAGACCCAATTATTCATGACATACTTACACTAACATTAATTCATCTCCAAGCAACCCATCAGGCATCAAAACTTAACTTTTGTCACCAACTGACAATAGAGAAATTAACGGCACCGAGCGACAGGGGACGCGGAAATATTTTGATTAAAAATTTATTCCACCAGCCAAAAATATGGGGTCAGATACCCCACTGACGCAGTAACGATATGGGGTCAGGCTGTACCCTAGCTGCGTGGACCCCGCGACTGACAGATGTCAATCTGACGTCGGTAACGCGAGGGATGCTGGGTTTTTAACGCGAATAAGAGATAACGATTATGTGTTAGTCGTTTGCGTTTGTGGGATTTTGATAAAAGGTTTTTTGTTATTGTTTAGAACACAATATATAAATATATTCTGTTACGTACCTATATATATACATACATATAAATAAGATTGAAGTGTCTGTTTGTAATAGCAAAATAACAGCTTTTTACTAAATGCATATGAAAGTATATACGGTACCTAAAACAAAACAACCATTTTTAAAATTTTTGTCTGTCTGTTTGTTCCGGGTAATCTCCGAAACGGCTGGACCGATTTTGACGGGACTTTCACTGGCAGATAGCTGATGTTACAAGGAGTAACATAGGCTACTTTGATTTTAGAAAAATAATTAGGGTTCCGCACAAAAAAATAAAAACCATGTAACCCAAAATCTCCACGCGGGTGAAACCGCGGGGCAGCAGCTAGTACTTACTAATATTTAAAGCTGTTTAGTGCTACCACAAAAAAAAACATTTTTAGTCGCCTGTTTAGCTAGACATCGTCTAAAGATAAACGTCATAAATGATTAGAAATGTCACAACAGAATTGTGTTACAAAATAGTTAGACTCTACTTAAATCAGGATTTGTGGTTGCTCATATTTAATCGTGCGACTAAGGCATGTTTAAGCGTTAAACAGTGATGAACACAGGTTTCATTTGTGTTTAATTTTGTTGTGGTTAGACCCGTTAAGTTTTTGAGTTTGTCTGTTTCTTACTGCTAATCTCTGGAGCAGCTGGTCCGATTCTACAACTTCTTTCACTAGTTCGAAGCTACATTATTCCTGAGTGTTTATAGGCTAAATTTTATTATGCAGATGCTAGTTTTTTATCCAGTCGATAAACACATGTTTTGTAGTTGATTGTGACACATAACTAACACCTCAGTAATCAGATATCACCTGGTTCTACTTTAATGTAATTACATCTCATAAAAATATTGTAACAAAATATCTTGTAATCGTTTTAAATTTAAGTAATTGCAGTTTTATTATATTAGGTTCATAAACTTAAAGATTAAAGTAACACCATACAAATATCATTATTTTACACAATAAACTGACGACACCTTTCGTAACAAGGTTTACTTTTTTAGACGATAAACTTTTTAAAGCTTTTTCTGATTGTAATTGACAATTAAATTAATATTAACAAGGAAAAAAGTACATCAATAAAATGCTAATAAAATTAATTCTGCAAGAAATAAAATAACCTAAATTAAGGAAAAATTTAAGACTTCAACGGAAGGAAGTTGGTGTTTAAGTCAATATTTAGTTTAAGCGTTGATTATATTATAAGTATTATCTTAGTTGACTTTAGTGCAGACGAGCCATAAGTCTCATAAGCCCAGTTATTTTACTGACTACTTTGCTCATCAAACCGGAAAATAGTAACACTTTCACAGTCCTCCTTTTATATTTTTCTTACTGCAATAAAGTATTAAATAAATAAAAGGATCTCGATCTGTTTCATACTAGCTTACCAGTTCTTAGAAGGCAACTCAGTCGTAATTTCTTCAGAGAATTTACTCTGAGTGAAGATCAGTATTTGTAGATGATATTATTCATAGTTACTTTAGATTTAATGTACCACTTTAAGTTATTCAGTTTGTTTCTAGCAGTGGAGACTTGTAAATGACTTTTGATTTTTACTCTGTGTCTACTTCAATATGTTATTAGTCGATAGTCTTCCTAATATGAATAAATAAATAAATAAAAATAAATAAATAAATAAAATCAGTTATAAAAAATTAAATATGAAATAAAATGTATCCCACCTTTTATCATAGCCACTCTACTCGCAATGACAGTTGCACTAAAGCGAAAGGTGCGCACTGAATGTATTACAATAATTGCATATGACATACATATAAATATTAATAACGCAAGCCTGGAGGGGATGGCGATGTAATAACAGCCCGCGACCCGTTTGGAAAACGTTTTTTGAGATTTGAATATTGGTATTATGATTTAATCTAAATACAACGATTAGGTATCCTACCATCCTACTTCCTACTAATATTATAAATGCGAAAGTGTGTTTGTTGGTTTGTTCGTTTGTCCTTCTTTCTCGCAGTAACGGAGCAACGGATCGACGTGATTTTTGGTATAAATTTAGTTTAGGGACCGGAGAGTAACATCGGCTACTTTTTATTCCGGAAAAATGCACGGTTCCTGTGGAAACGCGGGTGAAAACCGCGGGCAGAAGCTAATATTGTTTGCATTTTTTTTAATTTGTTTTAAGTTATTCCACAATTAATGTATACACGGTAGGTTTTTTTTTCACCTGGATACATTTATAAATGGTAGTCTTATCACGATTATTGCCAGAAATACTTTACTAGCTTCTGCCCGCGTTTTCGCCTGCGTTCCCACAGGAACCGTGCATTTATTCGAAATAAAAAGTAGCTTATATTACTCTCCGGTCCATAAAATATATCTATGCCAAAAATTACGTCGATCCGTTGCTCCGTTACTGCGTGGAATAAGGACAAACCAACAAACACACTTTCGCAGTTATAATATTACTAGCTTCTGCCCGCGGTTTTCACCCACGTTCCCACAGGAACCGTGCATTTTTTCCGAAATAAAAAGTAGCCTATGTTACGCTCCGGTCCATAAACTATATCTATGCCAAAAATCACGTCGATCTGTTGCTCCGTTGCTGCATGAAAGAAGGACAAACCAATAAACATACTTTCACACTTAAAATAGGATTAGTAACCAGATTGTGTCTGCGGAACAAAGCGGGTCTGCTAGATGGAGCTACGGCTTGTAAGCCGGAAAGAAATACATCATATCAAGAATTTCGCAGTCAACATCGATTGCTCCCATAGCCTAGTGGTTAAGGCGTCTGGCCCGGCTTGCCAGAAGACGCAGTTACGAATCCTGTTGGATGCGAAATTTTTGTGATGTATATATATTTGTGTGAACATCCGCTAGTGTCGGTTAACACTATAACATATATTTCATAAAGATTGTAAGTGCTTCGCAATCGCAGAGTGTTCATACCTGCTAGCTTTAGTAATTCGCATCGCTGACTGTACCTCACAATAATAAAACACGTGTGTATCCCCCTTGTAAAAGGTAGGGCTGCTATTTCTCCGCGGCTGCACCCGTTTGTGAGAAAATAAATAGAGCAATAGTTTTCCCTCAGTCCGTCCGAGCACACCCTCCCTTCCCATAGGATAAGACTCTTTCTTTTCAACTCTACCCGTGTTACCACAAAAACACTTTTATGCCTGTTTAGCTCTAGCTAAATACGACTGCCTACATTTTAGCACTGTCTACAGTGTCTAAAGATAAACGTCAAAAGAAAAGTCCCGTCAAAATCGGCCCAGCCGTTTCGAAGATTACCCGGAACAAAAAGACAGACAAAAATTTTAAAAATGGTTGATTTTTATAGGTACCGTATACTATACTTTCATATGCATTTTGTAAAAAGCTGTTGATGTTACAAACAGACACTTCAATTTTATTTATTTGTAACAGAAGATTTAATTGTTTTTAGTTCTAATTAAATTTATTTTTCTTCATTTTTGTTCGAAAATTGTAGTTGAAAAAAAAACCATTGTTTATTAATATTTATCAATTTCTTGTTCACAGGTAAGCTCGCTAAATAACGAATTTTTGAATACGGAATTTCAGTATAAAGGTAAGTTTTAATAATTGGGGTAAATTAGCTTATGAAAATTGGGCGTATGAGAAGTTGACGCACTGCACTGCCACGCAGGACTTTATGTTTCAAAGTTCTGAGTTGCACTGCAATTGTTATGGGCTGGCGTTATGCTTACCATCAGGCAAACGACCAGCTCGTCTCGATATCAAATAACATAAATACACATATTGCAGAAATACAAAAACACGTTATGGAACTTTAAAATATATTATTAAAAAATAGTAATAGGTACTTATAATACCTACCTCCTACAGAACACGAAGAAAGCTTAATGTACGCAGTTTAGACCGGTAGCCGTTACGAGCTAGATAGACTTATCTCACGTTAATCTAGACTAGTTTACTGCCTAAATGAAACTGCAATTTACTGCCGAGCTCTTATCAGGACCATGCAGGTCAAATTATGCAATAAATTAAAAAAAAATGGATGAATGCTGTAGGTTTCAGTGCCAGCGAAATTTATTAAGATAGCTGCAGTGTTAATTCTATTTTCAAAATTGATAAATATTTGCGTATCAAAAATTTTTTTTTTGTGCTTTTTGGTTACTAGACGGGTTGGTCGTTTGCCTGATGGTAAGCATAACGCCGGCCCATAACAATCGCAGTGCCACCTCTGGGTGGCACTGCAATTGTTATCTTTGAAACACAAAGGCATGCGCGCGGCACTGCAGTGCGGTCGTTACCCTGAGACATTAGGTACAGTAATTTCACTGGCAACTCTGCTCATCAAACCGGTACACCGTAATGCTTGCACATTACTGCTTGGCGGCAGACTTCACGAGCAAAGCGGTTGTAACAACCCAGACGGACACTCGCAGAAGAGTTCGTCCTACCACTAACAAAATGGATGCAAATACGACCGATGCTTATATTGGATAAATATTTCAATTTTGTTGTACTTACATAATAATTATTATAAAAAGTTCTTAAAATAATAATTAAAAGTACTTTTTCCGTCAAAATACAGTGGTGTCTAGCTGAAACCAAATTCGTAAAGCTTCATTCCATTTTCAAAAATAAAAATTGTCATTCTGAGCACAGGGCCGTATTTGATACAAACTATAATTCGTAATATGGACACTTGTTTATGGGAACGCGTTCCCATAAACAAGTGTCCATATTACGAAAGTGTCATTGACTCGAGAATAAATCATGTCACCCAACAAATTACTTTAATTCTTCCGCTATAAAAATCTAAGTTAGGCATTAGAGGCGAGACGTTAAAACCTCTTTTAATTCTTATCACGTGCCCCCTGTCCCCTCGGAGGCGACGGTTTATTTAATCAAGAACACTTTTTAACATTCCTCTGACGCCGTCACAATATTAACAAGCGCGTTCGTGAAAAAAAAAATAAAGAGACTTCCTGGTTCATTAGACAAAAATTATACAGTTTAAGTGACTGTATATAAATAAGTTGGAACGTAATCTGTTGAAAATAATGTTTAAAAGTACTCGTTTTGATACTTTTTACTTTGTAGTATTTTTTCGTCTTTTTTTAAGTTACTTGGTAACGAGACGAGCTGGTCGTTTGCCTGATGGTAAGCATAACGCCGGCCCACAGAACTTTAAACACAACGGCCTGAGCGGCACTGCAGTGCGCTCGTTACCCTGAGACATTAAAAATTAAGTCTCATAAGCCCAGCAATTTCACCGGAGACTCTGCTCATCAAACCGGAACTCAGTAATGCTTGCACATTACTGCTTGGCGGCAGACTTCACGAGCACTGCTTCTGTAACCAAAACAAAAGTTACATAAAAAAAACACGATTGTTCTCGCCAGTGTTACTCGGGGTTTTAACAATATCCCACATACATCCAAATCTGTTCAGGCATTTAAAAGTTTTGGTGAAATAAATAAACTCACAGTACATGAACTCTAAAAACATTACGTTCCTTTTTGTTCAGTCGTGTAAATAGGGCGTAGACACAGTGGTGTCAATTCTATCATTTCATAACTAAACTAATTTTAGTTTCACTCTCTCTCTTTCCAATGCATAACATGAGAAAGAGACGGAAAATGTCTGACAGATCTAAATCTTGTTTTAGTGCTGTCAAATATCTTTCGATCTTGATAAATTAGGTGCCACTGAATTCATTGCCATTAAATTTACACTACACTCAAGCAAGTGGATTAATTTGACAGGTCTAAAATATATGCCATCTCTTTCTCATGTTATGCATTGGAAAGAGAGAGAGCGAAACTAAATTTAGTTTAGTTATGAAATGATAGAATTGACACCATTAGCTGGATGTGACGTCACTGTGGGACTAAAATACTTATTTTAAAAAATTATTCCAATTTTTAAATTTAAAGTTGTTGAAATGAATTTCAAAAATACTAACTGCAGTACAAGGACGGTGTGGGTTGACATTTGCGATAGACGCCGATATACTTCACAGTGCCGGCATTAAAATGTTTCTCGACGAAAGTTTTCATAGCGCCCATTAAAAGGAAATCATCTTTCTTAATTTCCATCACAATAATCATAAAAATACTTTAATTAAAATGGATTTTCCCGAATTATCCCGCGTCCACGCTCTAAGCAGCTTTACGGCGTCGTAAAATAATCTTTTTTTACTCTCGTCCTACGTTCGCGAGCATAAATTTAAGATTTTGTCAGATTTATTAAGTAGGTCTTGTGTGAATTTGTCGTAAACGTCCGATAGTATTTTACTGCTGTGAGATTATTACGTTTTTCGACCAAAAAATAAACACCTTGTCGCGCCGGAGGACGTTTTTAATTCGGACCTTTTTTGATCGTTAAAAATTTGGCCTTAAAAATCTTAGGGTCAATTAGAGCTATTGTAACAAAGCCAGTAAGAGTATTTCATTCAAAAAATTTATGGGGTCATAAAAAACTTAATCGTAATAAATATTTTTGAACAGTTTTACGTCTCTACTGATGATGAGACGGTCATATCGTAAAGTGTTATAGGAAATAAAACCTATTTGGATGGATTAAATGAGTTCTAAATATACATTTAATTGTAATTACATAATTCGGTCGCATCTTTAATGCGTAGCGTTTAAAATTATATCAATTTGTTACGACTGGAACTGATGTGCATGTAGGTTTATTTAATAGTAAAATATTGCCAGATGAGATATTTAATTTTTATAATCTATGACGTTAAATTACGTTAAGCGAGTAACAACTATTTACATTTGTTGTGTACATTTTAATTTGTTTTTACGGTTTTAATAGGCATCATTAAGTTTACGGTGCGTAATAATTAAAGAACAACGTGTACCAAAATAGTGTGGTGATTAGATTGTTTGAATAATGAGTGTATGAAGTGATTTACATCTTATCAATATCTCTAAACGATAACGTGAAGGCTTTCATCGAGAACGCGTAAGCGCCTTCAATCTCTCGACACTTACGCTCTTTTAAACACGACCTACGCCGATAGTTCGCTGGTACGTTAACGGCAGCTAATAACAAAACTCCTGCAATGAATGCAGAAAAATGTGCCGGTTGTCCTAACCACTTGAAGGAAATTTCTTTTTTACAATGCTGCCGCTGCCCTGATCAATATCACTACACATGCATGAATTTTACTAAGGAAGATTTCAACGGGTTCTCTAAACACTTCAAGGAATCGTGGGTGTGTCCATCCTGCCGTTGCAAGGTGCCCAAGCGCGGCGACAACACCGACACGCCGATTCGGTCCACTGTGACACCTACTTCACAAAAACAAGCAACAACGAGCGCGGCAGCTGCGGAAAGCTTGACAGCATACCAGTACGATAACATTACACTGCGTACGAAACCTCGAAGCTCTGGTAGCTGTTGCTGTATATCGGCCGATAGTATTCGTGAAATTATAAGGGAGGAGTTGGACAGAAAGTTTAATACGCAGATAAACGATATTCATTTGAAGCTGACTAGCTTTGAAGAGTCTCTTGCCTTCATTAATGCGGAAAACGACAAACTCATTCGCGAAAACGAGTCTCAGAAGGCACAAATTGTTGATCTGCAGACCGATAACGGGGAACTGCGCATGTCCACTCAGGACTTATCACATCGGTTGCGCCTGATGGAGCAGCTATCGCGGACCAATAACATAGAAGTACAGTGCGTGCCGGAACATCAAAGCGAAAATATTTACAACGCTATCCAGCAATTGGGCAACATTATTCAATGCCCTGTTGCTGACTCCGATCTTCAATATTGTAGCCGGATCGCGAAGCTAAACAACAAGAGCCCCCGCCCTCGATCGATTTTGGTGAAGTTTAGTAGCCGACGCCTTCGTGACAATTTTCTGGCTTCCGTGGTTAAGTTTAATAGGCATAACCCCAAGGATAAGCTGAACACCAGCCATTTGGGACTGGGTGGTCAAAAGAAAAGTCCTATCTTCGTGACGGAGCATCTGACACCAGAAGGTAAATCACTGCATGCTGCGGCGCGTCGCGCGGCACAGCAATTAAAATACAAATTCGTCTGGGTGCGGGACGGAAAAGTGTTTCTCAGAAAATCAGAAACTTCAGGGTACATCCATATTCGCAGCGAAGATTCCCTGAAACTGCTGTCTTAGTCTAATATATTTTGTTTTTAGTTTTTTTTTTTGTTATGTCAGATTTGAATAGATTTTTTCCTAACTCTGTAAATACTTCAAACTTTAATGGTTTAAATTTGTATTACCAGAACGTCAGAGGCTTAAGAACCAAAACAGTGACTTTTTTCAATAATGTAATTTGTTGTGCATATGATATTGTCGTACTAACCGAGACATGGCTTAACAGCAGTGTTCACGATGCCGAGTTATTCGATTGTCGTTACATTGTACATAGGAGAGACCGGGAGACTAGCGGATTTCATAGCAAGAAAAATGGTGGGGGGGTTCTCGTAGCAGTGTCGAAACACTTAAGTTCCAGGCGCATGCAGTGTTTTGAATCTGACTGTGAAGATCTTTGGATCAGTGTGGACGCACATGATGCCGAGGGTAACTCGCAAGAACTATTCATTTGTGCTGTTTATCTTCCACCACCGCTACAAAGGCACATCCTTACAGAGTTCTTAAACAATTCTAACAGTGTTATTGAACGTAATGGCATCAATAACATTGCGTTCTTGGGTGACTTCAATATGGGGTCTATTTCGTGGAATTTTGAAGACGAAAACTGCCAACATCAAAATGCTGAAACCAACAACAGTTTGTACTCAAACATGCTTTTAGACTTTGTTCTTTTAAACGATTTGAAACAATATAACTGCATTTCAAACAACAAAGGCAAAATATTAGACCTGGTAATGAGTTTCCCCAAAGTCACTTGTCTGAAAGAATGTGCTTCTCCTCTTTCAATCATAGACCCGCTTCATCCTCCGATTGAGTTCTCGATCTCTTCTGTTTCCAACGTCACTCTTCCTCCAAACAACCATAAACGTTTTTGTTTTTATAAAGCTAATTATAATGGGATCATTGAAGATCTTAACAAGATCGATTGGGACGACAAATTCGCTGACTGCAACTCCTTAGATGATATGGTTTCACTTTTCTACGCATTTATTCGTAAGGCAATTTCAAAACATGTACCCAAATCTATGCCGCGGTCAAAAAGATACCCCATTTGGTTCTCCCGAGACCTTATTGGTTTGTTACGTGAAAAATATAAGTTCCACATGAAGTTGCGCAAGTTTAATAATAATCCACGTGACAAATTGTCATTCGTTCTTGCTGGATCTCGTTCTGATAAACTGATGACAGTGTGTTACAAAAAATACTTAATACGTCTTGAATGCAATTTACGTTCTAATCCAAAATTGTTTTGGTCCTTTATTAAAAATAAGCGTAAAAATCACAGCCATTACCCTGCACAAATGTTCTTACAGGACAGATCTGCGGAAGGCAGCAAAGATATTTGCAACCTATTTGCAGAAAATTTTGCTTCAGCTTATAGCACTCACGTGGCCCAGATATCTTCTTCTCACGACATTTACGGAATTCCAGCTCTTACTAGTAGTTTTCTAACAATGATCCAATTTAAAGACGATAACGTTTTAAAAATACTAAAAAGACTTGATCTTTTTAAGGGTTCTGGCTCCGATGGTATTCCGTCAATATTTGTTGCCAAATGTGCACCCGCTTTAGCGCATCCCTTGTGCCTTATCTTCAACAAGTCACTGAGCTCCGGATCCTTCCCTTCAATTTGGAAGGAAGCCTTGGTAGTTCCATTGTATAAGAATGGAGATAAAAATCTTATAAGCAATTACAGACCCATTTCAATACTTTCCGTCTTTGCTAAAGTCTTTGAGAAGATGTTGTTTCCCTTGCTGTCCTGGCATTTCAAAAACATCATAACCACACATCAACATGGCTTCACGAAGTCCAGATCTACGGCCACTAATCTTGTCTCTTTTGTTAATGATGTATCTCACTTTCTCGATCAGCGCTGTTCGGTGGGTGCGATCTACACCGATTTCAGCAAAGCCTTTGATAAGGTCAACCATAATATCCTTCTACACAAGCTTTCGATGTATGGTATTGCAAATCCTTTACTGAATTGGTGTAGATCGTATCTCCTAGGCCGAACTTCAACTGTGGTTGTAAATGGAGACTCGTCGGATTCGTTTGTGGTATGTTCGGGCGTGCCACAGGGCTCACACTTGGGTCCATTATTCTTTAATGTTTTTATAAACGACATCGCTCAGTGCTTTAAGCAGTCAAACTTCTATCTGTTTGCGGATGATTTGAAGTTTTTTAGGATTGTGGATACTGACAGCGATGTCGAAAAGTTGCAGGAAGACATTGACCGTTTGGACTCATGGTGTGAACTCAATAGTATGTGCCTTAATGTCTCTAAGTGTTTTGCTATGCACTTTACTAGGAAAAAATCTACAGAACGTCCCAAATTTCATATAAGGGACGCTTCACTGGTGAACGTTGATCGGATACGTGACCTAGGTGTCATGATAGACGGTAAATTGCGCTTTAACATCCACGTAGATAATATTGTTTCCAAAGGGTTTAAGACCCTCGGCTTCGTTCTGCGTAACTGCAGAGACTTCCAATTGCCAAGCACAAAAACTTTACTTTTTAATTCGTTAGTTCGCAGTGGGCTGGAGTACTGCAGTGTTGCATGGAATCCTTTCTATGAAGTCTACAGCAAGAGAATAGAAAGTATACAAAAAAGATTTCTGTGGCACTTGACTTACTCTTGCAATCTCGGAAAGCAACTCCTAAGTTACGAGGCTAGATTGGAATATTTCAAATTGATATCTCTAGTGCATCGTAGACACACACTTGACAATGTATTTCTTTTTAAAATAGTGCACGGTATTATGGACACTCCGGGTTTGCTTTCCGAATTGTATATCTCCACGCCCACTAAATTGCCTAGAGCCTCACGATTTAACGTATTTTTCGTAGCAGGCTCTCACTCTAATCTTGGCCATAACGCTCCCATGTCTAGATTGGTAAGACAATACAATAAAGTATCAAAAATTAAAGAAGTCGACATTTTTGCTGACTTTATTTCCAGATTTAAAAAGTCTCTTACTGTCTGATTATTCATGCAGTCATTCAATTTAAATCAATTTCACCTTGATATATATATTTTTAATTGTATTAACGTTATTCACTGTATTATCATTTTTTTTTCTCTAAAGTTTAAATCTTTTTCTTTTTTTTGTTACTCGCTTAAATCATAATTCATGCTTGTTGTCTTCACCTATAAATACTGTGGCATTTGGTTTTTTATAATTTTAAGAAATTGTTTTGATGTATGTTTTGGTGTACGCAGTGTTGGTGATCTAACTAATAAATAAATAAATAAATAAATAAATAATTATATGAAATAATTGAAGTTCGAAAACTAGATAAAATTGCTTTTTAATTGATTTTTCAACTTGACCACAAAAAGGCTTCGTCAAAATCAGTTTAGAGACTAAAAAAGTAACTATACCTAAGTACTTACTTTTGTAAATGTAAGAATGAATTCTGAAAAAAGAGAAAAGACTTTCATGAAATGATTCGTCCTATGTGAAAGAGAGTAGGAAAATATGTAGTAAATAAAATAAAAATAATTTAATATATAAATATTTAATATATTTTTTTATAAAATGTCAAGATAAATAAATACGAGTAAAAGGCTTATTATTATATATTTTTTTCGTAAGAAACATAGACAAAAGTGCAAACTAAACAAACTTTCCAACACTCACTTATCTATAAAACTGCGATCCCGTCTCGAACCCAATATTAAAAATGCATTTGCTTGCATTTCGCTGAGTTTTCTTCGAACGATCCTTAATGACCCCAAGCATTAGTTATCTCTAAATTACGCCTGATAGGTACCCCAGAGGGTCGAGAGAGACCCAAGGATTGAAGGGAGTACCAGGGTGGCAGGGAAGAGGTGATAACGGATTCAAATAGGGTCTCTTATCTCCGAGATTGCCAGAAAAAAGTAATTAACTTTGTTTTTTTCGTCTGGAGAAATTAGATTTGAAACGGGACGGTACTTTAATGTGTTTGTGATGTTCTTGCTTTTAATTATTAGATTGTGCATCTTTGAGTCGCTTTGTTTGAAGCTAGAGAGTTTGTGCGTTATTATTTTTCTGTCTATTGTCTGTAATTTTGTTTTATTATAACTTGATATCCGGTCGATTTAAATTATTTCTATATCTTTTTTCCCCTCTTCCGGGGCTTGGCTTCGCACGTCTTATGCATTCGGCAGTGTCAAGTATTCAAATTAAATTCTCTGCCTTCTGTGTGTTCTCAGGTTCAGCCTTTTCAAAGCTTTGCTTCAAATTATCGAATTCATATGGTAGTTATGTTACACGGATCAGTAAAGTCTTCTCTATCTTTAATCATTCCTATTTTAATAATAAGGTTCGATTCGTCTCTGTAATTTTAAAACTTTTAAGGTTTGATTTTTCAGATGATGTTTGTGTTCCTACACAGATAAATATTTAAGCTGCTTCATTTAAGCGCAGTTTAATTAATCAAAGAAATTATTAAAACGGTCACATAACTGCAATAATTTTCCTGGATGTAGGTACTTATTTAATATCAAAAATTTCGTCACTTTTTTCCTGCTAAAATATTTTCTTTTAAAGCGAGAAGTGAATACACAAAACAATGATGCAGAGCAGGACGGCAACAAATTAGAGAAACGAAAAAGAAATTTGTATTGTTTCAAAGCATTTTCAAAGACAGTTTAATTTCCCGAAGGTAATTTATCCCGTGACGTTTAGGCTGGCAACACGATCGATATTTTTTTTCGCCGCACAAGGGGCGCAAGGTCCCCGCGACGGTTTTAAATATAGAATCATATTTTTGAATTATTCTGGAATGCCTTTGCGGGTGGGAATGCGATGAATTCCGGTAGTGTGTGTGTGTGCATGTCATTTAAAAATAAATTATAATTTTTAAGAGATAGGTAGTTGCACGTGGAGTTGTGGAGACTAAGCACCAATCAAATGTGTTGAGCCTCTTTGGAATCATCATATTACGAGTTATTATAGTGAAATAATGTATCAATGATGGTATTCAACTTAACTCTAGAAGATATTATAATTATCTATATGATGAAATGCTGTATAGTTCCCTAATCAGTGCGGCATCATTCTAACACGGTTTTATAAGATTTCTCATGTGGGCTGAATGCAAGCGACGACACGAGTCGCGATCTCCATACAATCGTCACGGCATCTCTGTTTGCAAATCGAGGCGGGAAAACGCCATTGTACAGATTAGCATTTTTTTTAATAGTGTTCCAAATTCAAACATGGCGATGGCTGTTGGTGGTCTTTTTTTCTCTTGTTTCGTGGCCGTTGGTGATCTTGTTACTCTTTTTTTTATTGTACCTCACAGTGGTATAAATAATCGTTGTGCGAAATGAGCTGGTCATTAGCCTGATGGTAAGCATAACGTCAGCCCATAAAAATAGCACCATCCAAAACTTTGAAACAAAAATATGCGCGGCACTGCTTTGCGCTCGCTAGTCCAGTAAACCTCATAAGCCCAGTAATTTCATTGACTACTTTGCGCATCAAACTGTAACACAACAATACTTGCTCTACTGCTTCGTACGCAAATACCTCCATTTCTACCTCAGTTTCAAGGTTTTCTTCGATGCATCAAACTCAAAACGCTTCTCGTCAGAGACGCGTTTAAAACCAAACCGACACCCAAGCACCGAAGCGTCTAAGCGCTAAGCCCCACGGAGAAAGCCTTTACTCTTACTTGGCGGTTTACTTTAAAAGCAGCGCAAACTTATCTTGAAGTTGGAGTGTGTCGCGTCATGCGGCTAATTTTGAATGTAACTTGTAGATTATTAAAGTTGTTTTTGGATTTCGACGTGACGGTAACTTGACGAGTTTAGATTGTAGAGTTTGCATTGCGGTTCTGTTCGTTATTATTATTCTCTTATATATTACTACCTTTGCCCGCGGTTTTCACCCGCGTTCCCACAGGAACCGTGCATTTTTCCGGTATAAAAAGTAGCCTATGTTACTCTCCGGTCCATAAACTATATCTATGCCAATCCGTTGCTCCGTTACCGCGTGAAAGAAAAACAAACCAACAAATCAACAAACACACTTTCGCATTTATAATATTAGTAGGATGTCCCATACCTCTCTCTCTGAGAGAAGACCAGTATCCCAGCAGTGGGAGCGTAAGAGGCTGATACCAGTGGTTGTGTCTCGTGGCCGCGTTCGATGGCCCAATATGTGGCTTCTCTTAGTGCCACTTCTGCTCTTTCTCTCGGTACTTGTGCTTAAAATCAGTTTTCACTTTCCGATAAACAATCTAACGATGCAAAGCGACGCCACATCTTCATCAAATCTTATCAGTTAAACAATTAATGCCGTCTCCAATTCCATCAATCAAAAAATTCTACAATAAAAAAAAGTCTGCGTCCGACGCACAATTTACGTTAAAACTCTTTTCTCTCGAGTTTTCATTTAATTCGCGGTTTCATTCGTGGTTGGATTTATGAGCTGCAGATTGAGCTACTTGCCGTCGAATCGATAATTAAAACGCACTTTACCGTCGATATATCGATAATAAAGGCCCGCGTTAAATCATCGTTGTCGTGCTACGCGCGGCACTAGCGGTAATGATGGGAAAAATTGTCCGATTAATTTTAATAACGGATTACTAGCTGTGATCGTGGATCTGTTGAAATTGGTGCTTATGTGTTACAATTTTTGTCGGTTTTAACTTTAAAATTTAAAAAATAACTAAGTTTAGAACTAGGTGACACGGCGAGTTATTTAATTACTTATAAATGCCTGTTTGTGACAGTTTTAATACCAAAGTATGTACTAAATGGTAATCTAAACTTTGTAATATAAATTCTGGTGCGGTATGTACTGAACTATCTGTGTATTTCTAAGTCCTAAAACATCATAGAACCTGGACAACATGACTTTCTACAATCATCAACGAAATAAAACAAGTTAAAAAATGTACAGAAAGACATAAAAATTCGTAATCCTTATGTCACTTCCTGCATATATTTTTCTCTCTGCATAAAGTCATTTTGTCTAGATCCCGTTTTTTTTTTCTTGAACCGTTCAAAACAAGCACCTATTTGTTATGTTTTTTTGTCATGTTTTACACTCGAGTCCGTTAATTTTAAGCAAAGATATTGATCAAAGACACACTACAACTCTGCGGAAGGACAACCGACAAGCAACCAGTACTTTTAGAGATATAATCTTAAAACTAATTAGCGGAGTTTAGCTTTGGTTAGTAAAATAGAAAGAATAGGTAGTCAGTTTGTTTGTTTCTTGATAAGTTCACTTGACCACTATCTCATTCGATCTTTAGTGACAATATGGTCGAAGGTTATCACAATTCCAATAAACGAACAAACTTCTCAGCACGTCATAAGCGTCTTGATAAATTGGAAATAGCAAAAGCTTAATGCAAACAAGGCTATGTCGAAAATAAAACAAACATTGGCCAACCAGGTGGTTTAAAATAAATTGTTCCTTTCTTTACCGCATTAATTGAAAACAATTCATGCAACTGCTTAGTTTATTTATTGAGTATTATCTACGCAATCTATAAAGCGTGTGGTTAGGAAATTGCCAATTAAAAAAAACAGACTCGTCTTAAACTATACGGTAATTAAACATGCAGTAACCGCAAGAGGTTTAAAAAATGGTGCCCGCAAGGTACGAGGTACCAAGCGCACATAAAGGGTAAAGAGTCACAGGTGTATTCCACATTAGCATAGCGGAGACAAAGGCGCGGGAATGCGCGACCGCCGCGCGCTTCTGCTGCCCTGCTGCTATTGTCATAAATGCTAATTAATATTAGGAATTCAAAAAAACACAAATAGGAATCTTGTATACATACTTTTTTATTGCATTTGAACTGTTTTGTGTATGTTATGATGGATTTGAAAGATCATTTTAAAAGCACTAATTATTTTTCTCTATTCAAACGAGGTGAGATAAATAGGGCTTGTCAAAATGGAGCCAGCGTAATAACCCTGGAGATGAATGATGAAAGTGGATGAAAATGAGAATAGTAAAAAGCAAACCAAGTCAACTGGCACCTTTGTAAGTGTGGTAGTCATACGTGGTGGGTTTTAATTTCGGAACAATAAAACGAATGCCCCGAATGAAACTCAAAACAAAAGAAAACCACACAACATGCACAAAATTCATTAAACCTGCAAACCACTGCCAAATAAAACCAAAGTTAACCTAGGCAAAGGCAGTCTCTCCCATTCAGCCTAACTATTATCGAGATATAACATTACTAACATCTCATTAACATGTAAATTAGTAACAGCCCACAATAACGCAACCTAACCGGGGAGGGCGCAACAAAAACCGTTTTAAAGGATCATAATGAACACCGCAGAAAACGTAGGATTTTAATTAGAGCCGTCCGTGCCTCCGGCGCGACCGCAAGCCGTAAACTGTTCGACTTACCTCGCTAGTCGCTTCCCTAGCGTTAAAAAGTTAACGTTCCGTTTTTGAGTTTCAAGATTTTGCATTAATACTGGCAGTTTGTGAACGGCGTTCGATCTTTTAATAACTCTATTTTTGAATTAGGAATACTATTTTTTTATTTTTAAATGACTGAGTCTACTATCTGGCCTAATATAATAATTGAAGAACTAGAAGTCATGCGGGTGTCAGAATGCACTGGTTTGCTATTGCAAAGCTGGTGGCTAGCCAGAAGAGCATTATAAAGTGCCGTACCTACTGAGTAAGGCTGCTTCACAATGTTACGTTCACCGATAGCTGAGGTTCATAATAGAGCTATAAATCCACATCGAGGGCTACATAACAAATATAAATATGTAGCAAAAATGACATATTTCTTTTTTTTACTGTAAAAATTAGGACAAGACAAGTTCTATAACATAGTTAATATGCCTTATATATTTCTGATGTTTTTGTTCTAAATATCAGCCGCCTACAATCAATTAATTTTGATTTATGCACGTTTGTCCCTCGTGTAAAACTACACTTTAGTTTTTTTTTAAAGTCTTTACGCCTCTTTGTTACTATGCCCTTGAAAATCGTCAAGTCGCTTACCATCAGGTGAGATGGATGATCAAAAGTTAGCCTATATATAGAACTAGCTGCTTCACCGCGTGGAGATATTGGGTTTCATGGGTTTTATTTTTTTGCGCGTAACCCTAATTCTTTTCTAAAATTAAAGTAGCCTAAGTTACTCCTTGTAACATCACCTATCTGCCAGTGAAAGTCCCGTCAAAAACTAAAAATCGGTCCAGCCGTTTCGGAGATTACCCGGAATAAACAGACAGACAGACAGACAGACAAAAAATTTAAAAATGGTTGGTTTGTCATAGGTACCGTAAATACTTTCATATGCATTTAGTAAAAAGCTGTTATTTTAATATTACAAACAGACATTTCAATTTTTTTATTTGTATAGAGTATAGATAATAAAAATTGCTTTAAAAAAGCGAAGAACCGACTTCAGTGACAAACTACTGAACCGATTTTAATGAAATTTCTATGGGACCAATCTGAAAGTATACCCTTTCAAACAAAAAATAATAATTTCCAAATCGGTTTATAAATGACTGAGATCTGAGGTAACAAACATAAAAAAAAAACCGACGAATTGATAACCTCCTCCTTTTTTGGAAGTCGGTTAAAAAAACCTCAAGTCATACGATTGGCGAATGACGTTACTGCCCCATGGGCATTAGATAGCTTCAAATTACTTTATACCATAGATACATAACACAAATATTATATTTTTGACACTGGCAATTTTTACTACCATTCGGATCGGGCATTACTTTTTGAATCACTCTATTTACGGGAAAGGAAATGAGATTTGTGCCAGGAAAATACGAGAAAAAAAATATCCCCGGTCCCTCAGATAACAAATGCTGACCCGCGGAAATGTAGAGCAGGCTTCCAACGTCCGCATAAGAACGACAATATTTGACCGTATAATAATCCCGCGTATTTCTTCCACTTTGTACGGTATACGGTATTTTCGCAAGAGGGAATTGCCGTATATCATCTCCATGCACAGATTTACCCCAGAAACAAGACCCGAATCTCCATAGGAATCGTCGGCGGGCAAATATCACTGGTTCAATTTTATCATACGAATGGCCGGACCTAAATAACGCAGCCCTTATTTCCATATATTTGGCCGTGCCACTCCGCGCCACGTACCTTTCTATGTACGATTCACGAAAAAATCCGAAGAATTTCAGTTATTAGAAGTTTCAGGCGTCGTGTACATAGGCGCGTCCAATGGAGCGCGAGTAAATAGGGGTAGCGAGGGTAGGAACCGAAAAACCGCAAGACAATCCCGAAATTCATTACACGCACTAGGAGACCATCCTCGGAATTCACAATATTGAAATCCTTGCCTCCCCCGCTACTACCCACCCCGCCGCTCCCTCCTGGTACAGATATTACTAAACCCTGTAAACCCCGCTATTATTGCAAACTAACACGAATAAGTAAATCGCTCACTTAACATAACTCGCGGAAATATGATTTCGCTTTTTTCGATTCTGACGTCACTGTGAAAACATCACTCGTAAACAATGAAAGCATATCATAAAACAATTTACCCGGTAATCTAGCTGTAATTTATGGCCAGTAATATCGAGGAGAATCAGTGTTAAATCATAAAAAGAGCACTTAACTGATGTATTAGCTAACACTGGCAGCCGATTTAATAACTATTATTAAATCTCTTGACGAAATTCCCCAATAATAAAACCGGAGAGCTCGCGGCAGCTTCCGATTACGGGTAGGCACATCCTTAACTTAAATATGGTTTGTAACGCGTCTATGATTTTACGACTGGCAATACCGCTGGTTACAGTAAACCGAGGGAAGCTAACCGAGTAAACCGGTGTTTACTTATAGTGTTACCACAAAAAACAATTTTTAGTCATCTGTTTAGCTAGACAGCGTCTAAAAACGTCAAAAATTATTAGAAATATCACAAGAGAATTGTGTTAGACAACGATTGGACACTACTTAAATCGGGATTTGTGGTTGCTCATATTTAATCGCGTGACTAAGGCATGTTTAGGCGTTAAACAGTGTTTAACACAGGTTTAACGTGTGTTTAATTTTTTTGTGGTAAGACCCTTACGGTCTTACCAGAAAAACATTAAACTCAGTTTAAACCTGTGTTAAACCGTGTTTAACACCTAAACGTGCCTTAATAGCCTGTTTAAATATGAGCAACCACAGATTGGTGTCTAACTTTTGTCTAACACAATTTTGTTGTGACATTTCTAATCATTTTCCACGTTTATGTTTAGACACTGTCTAGCTAAACAGGCTTCTAAAAGTTGTTTTTTGTGGTACCACGGTTAGTTTCGCTCGTCCCGCTTATTTCGCTCGCTGCAGTTTCAGGGCCTACTCGATATTCATAGACGCTAAGAGTTTTCCAGTTGATTTCCGCGCCGTGATACACTCGCTGTGGAAGATAAAAATGTATCATCCGTTCATTTTACGGGCGCGCCAATCGTAAAGAGTGCATCACTTCGCTCGCGCCACCGCCTGAACATGTGTCGTAAAGAGACCTCTTCGGCTAACAATTTCCTGATGGTCTGTAAATAGTAAGTTTATTGTCTTTTTATGAGGTACTCGGACCGTAAAAAGGAAATAAAAGAGCACCGCCGATGGTGATAATAAAAAAAATAATTTTCGACTCATCTTCGTGATTATCTCGCTCTGTTTTACGAGAGCGGCGCACGTGCGAGCGGGACGCAGCTTTACAGCGTGTCGTACCGATGTGACCCTTTCGACTCGATGGGGGTAAAGGTCGTAAAATGGGAGCATAAGGATAATGTTTTGGGTTTCCTATACTGCGCTTCATTCATGATTTCGTTTTAGTACGCCGTCGGTAGACATGTAAATCCGATTGCTTTCACGGCGTCGATACTCGCACGAATCGACATTTCGCTCCATTATGTGTGTATTACAACCTTAATAGAAAAAAGGAGCTATATCCGCGCCGTCCTGCGGCGCGAGTACGGAAGTCGGTTCGATAATAAAATTCGATAAAATTGACAGTTCAAATCGATGAAGTGGATTTTACCGAGCCGTCACGTGGGTGTGAAACAATCGACAAAAGTTACCGAAAGGAGCGAAATATGACGGTTTTTCTCGATAAATTATCTATGATCGAGTCCGAACCGAAAACTTATGAAAACTATATAAGTCGATGCGGACGAATAACGCCATTTATAAGTGCAAAAATGGACTTCGGTTTAATTTTGTTACTGGCAGAAGAGCGGAGACCCAATATAGATAGAGATTCGCTGATGATGCACAGGCGCGGCTTACGGGATGCAAATAATCCCTTGGAACTCTCTGAAGAGCGTTTTGTAACTCTCTTCCGAATTTCGAAGGAAATTGCTTTGGTACTTATTCAAGGTGTCGAGGATAACATAAGAAGAACCCGATCTCACGGAATTCGAGACGATCAAACAAAAATAACGAGACGAAGAATGGATGGAGTATGGATAAAATAATCACGCCTGTTAATCTGCCTAGTAAAATCTATAGCCGTAGGGAATTGAGGTGCAAGGTTAGAAAATGACGTCAGTGTCTCGTCTCTCCTCTTTCTTCACCCCCGCCGGTTGCCACCGCCCGCCTCTGCCCGGTGCCGGCGGCCATATTGTGATTTGTGTTTGTGTTGATACAAAGTGTTTGCCACGTGTTTGCGTCGATTAATCTTTTTAATCCACATAATATTCAGTAATAACGTGACTTGACTACCGCAAAACAAAATGTATCGTAAGGGTTGTGTTCCTAAGTGTGATAGCCAACGACAGGGCGTTAAATTACATAGATTTCTTGTGAAAACGGAACCAGAAGTTAAAATGTGTTAACTGTGAAAAAAGGACTGAATGGACAGCGTCTAACAAAGTGTTTACTGTTTGTGTGCCATAAACACTATATCTAACATTGTTTAGTGACGTCATTATGTGTATTAAAAAAATACTGAGTCATTTGCTCGTTTCTTTTTTTCTTAACCCATGTCCATCTTTATTTACTCTTCTATAGTGTAGGAAGTAGGAACTAGCACATAATAGATAATATTACAAATAGAACTAGTAGGAAAATATCAAGGTACGATAAACATACCTATGATAATGTATGCAAATATGTATATATAGCACGGTTTCAACTGTCATCTTCTAACTTTGCAACGATACATCGTCGATGTAGGTAACATGACCGTCTGATACGTAGTATCCCTTAGTAGTTTGTGAAAATAATATTAAAGTCTGACAGTATGAACTATGATTATATTCTCTTTGGTAGTATGAACAAAATGAACAAAGAGAATAATAAAATAATATGACTATGGTCGAAAACCTTTTTTGTTATTTATTTTTTACCAGTATACAGAGTCACAAGTTAGAATAATATTAAACCAATTCATTTTAAAAATAAAATATGGTGATTGAAGTAAAATATCATAAACATTATTTTTATACACTATCCCACTAAACTTAAAAATAGATTTAAAAAAAGTTAGGTCGAATATACTGATCTGTGGGTCGAATCCAAAGAGAATTTTCGACAAAAGCTTACGACGACTTCGGTACTCGCAACTTTCGATAAAATTATCGAGTTTTTCGGTTCGACAATTTTATCGAACCGAGTTCCGTACTCGCGCCGCTGGCCGTATATCAGTTTAAAAGTTAATTTAAAAGTAAAACGGATTATCGCGCCAAATCCGCCGCGGATTCAAATTTGGAACAACGTGATAACAGTAGCTTTAATTGCGCTTAGGGATGGGACAGTAAGGCGTTGTACGGACGATTCCGGACCGCGGGTAAGTTCCGACACTCCATTTGTTCAGCTCGAGTGAGCCTGACGTAGCCGGGACGCATCCTAATTCTTAAAGGGCCATCAGCAGACCTTTATGCGTTAATAAAGTTGCGATATAAAAAGAATGGAGGCGTCCGAGGGTGAAGACGGAAGGGTACGAGTTAAGTGCGCGTTTAAGACGATCTTGAGGGCGTGCGAATTTGTCAGGCCATAGACTGTGACGATTCAATTGTGTGATTAAATAAAGACAAGAGGTCCGCTATTGTTATGAGGCTTCAGTTTTATTTTCGTTGTTAAATCGTTATTACTTGTGAAACAAAGCATTATTTTGTTACATTTAAGTGGTTACATCAAGACTTTGTTTTTATTGTATTTGTGTGGGAAAATAATAAAATGGCAATGGTCCAGCGTAATGGCACTGCAGCTCTACTTATTTATTATGACACGATATTTTACAATGTCCAACATAAACTTGAAGATTTTTTTCAGATACATACTATTATGGTAACCTATGATATCATAGGTGACCTATGATTTGTCGCCTTACTTTTTAGTGTTTTGACATTTGACTGGTAAACGGTAATTCTAATCGGAAACAATTGCAATGTTATTTACACCAAAACAAATCTAAAAGTCTTGATTATACACTAGTAGGTATATTACTATGTATACAATTTATAACTAAAAGCGAGTCGGACCTTGAATGACAATTTACTAAAAGGCACTGCATTGAAACATCAATTGTCACAGCTCCGCATTATTTTTATTTTGACTCACATGTACTAGAAGGAAAGAAAGCATTGTCATTGAAGCATAAGCTCAAACCTTCCAATACTTAGTAGATAGAATTTTTTTGTAATAAACATTTTTAATTTCATTTCATTTCATTTTCAGATATAATTTTAGAATGGGAAGAAATAAAAATAAAGAAAAGAGCTGTTGTAGCAAAAGTTTTGGTAAAATATATACGAATAAATAAAATTGAAGTGTCTGTTTGTAATATCAAAATAACAGCTTTTTACCAAATGCATATGAAAGTATATACAGTACGTATAACAAAACAACCATTTTTTAAATTTTTATCTGTCTCTCTGTCTGTTTGTTCCGGGTAATCTCCGAAACGGCTGGGCCGATTTTGACGGGAGTTTCACTGGCAGATAGCTGATGTTACAAGAAGTAGATTAGGCTATTTTTATTTTAGAAAAAGAATTACCTAGGGTTGCGCGCAAAAAAATAAAAACCATGATATCCAATATCTCCGCGCAGGTGAAACCGCGGGCAGCAGCTAGTAAATAATAAAATTAGCGCGTTAGTTAGCTAGATATAAATACGCATTCTATCTATCTGAAAATATTTCTTACATTAAAAAAGCGTTAAAAATACATAATTAATTTATTTTAAATATAAACTATAGCAAATAGTACAAATCGTCAGACGTTTACTCATTTAGCAGCCCAGCGTGATTCACCCGCGTTACAGCACTAAACTCTATACCATAAACTAAAACCTATAAAAACTTAATTGCCGCCGCAAAAATGTATCCGAAGATAAACCGTAATCGCGCTGTGGCGGCCCTAGTTAGCCTCTAAACAAAGATGGCGGCGTAGGGCTGCCTCAGAGCTTCAGGAAACGAATTTATAATGCTAAAAATAAAAATAGTTCAATTTTAGGATTTATGAAATGTGTATTTAAATAAATACAGTTATTGCGTTGTAATCTTAGCTAATTATACCACTTATTTTTTTAACCTTTGTTTAGGTAAGAGCCTTAAAATAAAAATATATAGGTAGTAAAAAAGAGAATAAATTAGGGTTGGTTCTAAATTTGATTTATATTGCTTTATCTTATACTAGCTTCTGCCCTTGGTTTTCACCCGCGTTTCCACAGGAACCGTACATTTTTACGGGATAAAAAGTAGCCTATGTTATTCTCCGGTCCATAAACTATATCGATGCCAAAAATCACGTCAATCCTTTGCTCCGTTACTGTGTGAAAGATGGACCAACTAACAAACACACTTTCGTATTTATAATATTAGTAAGATGGTAGGATTTGCGTAAGTGATGGTAAGTTGATTCAGAAGAAAAAAAAGGTATTTCAATTCAAAGAAGTTTTTATTAATTAGGAACTAATTTTTTCTTAAATCGTAAATTCTAAGGTTTGTCAAACTCCAAAAAGAAACTATGCATTATTATGTCTGATGACATTATAGCAGTTCACTCAGATATCTGAACCTGGTTTTTATCAGTTTACCGACTTTTACCTAGTAGATCTACGACTCGTCAATGTAGGGAACTATAAAGGGTTGGCAACCCTTGTCGGAAGGGATACGGGCGTGTTTTATAGTCCATAAGGGTTTATTTAACGCTCATACAGATTTTATACATCGTCGTCTTGGAGCGTCAGGGCTTTTCGATACATGGGCCTTCAAAAATCTTAGAAATCTTTACTTGTCTCACAGAGATCCTGTCCGTACCAAGCGATTTGCCTCAACCTTCATTATACGTACGGCTAAGGAATGGAATTCTTTGCCGGCCTCTGTGTTTCCCAATAGCTATAATTTGGGAGTTTTCAAGACGAGAGTGAATAGGTTTCTTCTAAGCAAGCGTGTTCCATCGTCGACCGCAACGTCGCTTAACATCAGGTGAGATCGTGGTCAAACGTAAGCCTATATAGGATAAAAAAAAAGATAATTTATTTTTGTAGTTAAGCGTCTTCCCTTGTTGCTGTATGAGTCGGCTAAGGGAATATCTGGGGAATGAGCAGCAGCATTCTTCTCGGTCACCATTTACTGCGATTACCAAGACGTGTGCCAAGCGTGGTGTATTATGGCCATGGCAAGCCCCCCTTTATGGAGCAGGTCTATGTTCAGCAGTGGATGTGTTCCGGCTGTTTTTTTATGTGGGGTTCGAACCATGGACAATACTGCTGACCCATCATAGCTTTGAACTTCTTTCTAGAGCTAAATTTTTACTAGGTGGTAGGACTAACTCTTCTGTGAGTGTCTGTCAGGGTTCTCTCGTGAAGTCTGCTGCCAAGGAGTAATACGCAAGCATTACTTTGTTCCGGTTTGATGAGCGGATCCAATGAAATCACTGCTCTTATGAGATTTGTCTAATGTTTCAGGATAACGAGCGCACTGCAGTGCCGCACAAGCCTTTGTGTTTCTAAGTTCTTAGTGGCACTGCAATTGTTTTGGAACGGCGTAATGCTTACCAGGCAGACGACTAGCTCGTCTCGTTATTAAATAGTGTAAAAAATAAATAAAGCTAAAATAAAAAAAGCTGGTAAATAAGAATATAATAAGAGATTGGGAAACCAGTTCAAATCTATACTGTAGCTTGTCTTCCTTCACAAATTTGTTTCCCGCCTTGCTTATAACCTGAAGAGAATCCCTGGCGATCTTGACGGTTAATGAAAGAATCCATCGGTTACACCTACCTATTGACTTTTGGATGTATATTGGAGAGATTGCAGAGTTAGCAATGTTGTTGAGAGGACTTTTGTTTGAGGACTGGGGAGAGGGGAGAGACTTGTAATTAAGCATGAGCGCTTTCTTAAGATTGTGTGAGTTTAGTGTGTACATTGGGTGGAGTTGAAACGATAAGGTTCAGTCATGAGGCTTCAGTGGTCGTCTCACACGGTCTCTTGACCTACCACCATCATGAGACAAATATGCCGTTAAGAATCTCTATGTGTGTTCTGGCATAATTATGCATTTTAGAGACAATTCTATTCTAGGTATTCTATTTATCATTTTGGATCATATCGCTGCTTCATTCATTTTGATTTCAAGAACTCTGATATCAGTTCTCAAAAAATGTATTATATCTAGTGAGTATTTGGTTTTGCAAAATTCTTTCAAGGAATCTAGTTATAGTTATTTAATTTATTCGCTTTCTTAGAACACGGAGGATTTAGGTCTGTTTATATTGCGCTGAGAAAATAATCTCGGGCCTTTATCAAAACACAATCTTAACAAACGAGCGTAATACGTTCTTATCTCAGAAGTAATCACCTGATCCCGGCCCGCTTGTCTATGGAAAGTACCCAGCTAACGGCCTAGCACAGCTATTTGAATTTAGAAACATTCGAGGAATTTAAAGTATCAGCTCGTGACCTTGGCCACCTCGTGTCAATCACCCAAAACTCCCAAAAAGGAGATCCACTAAAAACGCAAACCTCAAAACTGTCGACAACACTTACGCATTGTAATCGAATAATCGAGCACTCGAGCAAAACGCGTTAAGTTATTTAGAATCGAGTCCCCTCGACACTAGTCGGTAATCGAATTGGAGACCGCCACTTGGCGACACTTGAGCCGAGTGTTACTTTGTTAGCCGATTTTTGCGAGGGACGCCACGTAGCCTCGGGGGTAAAGCCAGATTATGCAAAAGTACCAGACGGTTTCACACTCACTGCTTTATGGCGTCTGCGAAGTTGACGCCTAAATTTGAATCGTTTCATTTTACATATTCTAAGTTCTAGCAACGGGACAAATCGCCAGATCGCAGGATTAACCCTGCACCAACAGATGCCAGCGCAATTTTCTAACAAAAAACAATATGGCGCGCGGGCGTGCTGACGTGCCGTAACAAATTAATCGAAGCAAATAATAACAACGCCTGATTAAAATAACTCGTCCATCCCGATTAATATTCACGTCATTCGATTCGCATTAGATTGACACGAAAAAATTAACACTACACAATGTGACAATGTCACAAACAATGTGGATAATCGATTTCAAAACGATACTAGATCCGCGACAAACATGTTGTAAACGAGTCGAATCTGACTCGATTCATTGCGTATTCCGATGACGAGACACAATTCAATTTGAATATTTTGACGTAAGCGTCGAATACTAATACGGACGACAGTTTAGTAAATTGTATCTTACAGCGAGCTTTATGTTTTATTTATGATACATGCGATTGTGAATTTAATTTGAGCCGGACACTCGTCGGATTTCGGGCATTCGCACTGAAAATTCGAGCGAAACCAATTTCGCTTGGCCGATACCGATTCTGTAATCAGTGTTCGTTCCGGCACTGATTTTTGACGTTACATCGGTCTTTTTTTTATTGCGTATGGCTTGCTTTTGACCGCAGTCTCACCTGCGGCGCAAGTACGGAAGTCGATTCGATAAATTTGTCGAACCGAAAAACTCGATAAATTTATCGAATGTTGCGAGTACCGAAGTCTGATCGTAAAGTATTGTAGTAGCTCTATATTCTCTTTGGATTCGACCTTGCTATTCGATAACTTTTGTCGAAAGTATCGAGATTCAATAAATCCCACTTTATCGATTTGAACTGTCAATTTTATCGATCAAAAAGATCCGTACTTGCGCCGCTGATATTAAGCAACGACGCGTTCGACGATGTAGCACGCTTGCCCAGAAGATACCTGTTCACTCGTCTCTTGAAGACTCGCAGATTGTAATGTTCAGGAAACACAGATGCCGACAATGAGTTTCACTCTTTAGCTCGCATGATGAAGGTGGTCAGATGAATGACAGCCGTGCCGTCGAACAGGCGACAATCTCGTTGAAGTTCATGCACTCCATTCACACGCCTCTTTGTGCTCCTCGAGGCTTCTATTCCAACTTTCACTGCGTCAGTTAAAATTAATTAACAGTCAGCCCGGAACACGGGACACGACTTTTGGCATCGTCTCCAGTGAAAAACTTTAAGTATCGGAAATAGAATCGGATGAGTAATGACGCGATATACCTAATGAACGTCGTGTGAGACTGTCACTTGAGTTAATTAATGTTGCGCTGTTTCCACGCAGTTCCACGGAGCTTATTATGTTTCGTAATAGAATAGACACGGATAGACATTTGTATTTCATTATTTTTGTTGTCTTATATCCGAGTAAAAATGCTTTGACGTTCTCTTGAAAGGACTTTAGATCTTTTAATGAATAACAACTGATTTCTATTAAGAACTCGACGGGATTTCGTGAAATTAATACGTTTTAGTTGACGCGGATTGGCAGGAATCTCGCCGGGCGTGAGAAAGGTTAACAGTTTACATTTTTCACTGTTTAATTTCTAAATACAAAGTCTCGAGTAGTGCGGGGACCTACGAGATCTACCGGATACGTAGATAAAGCACTCCACGTCAAGATTAGATTTTTCTAAATAAATATAAAACGTTGAGTGGTATTTACTAAGGCAGCATAGCAGCACAAGAGGTCCCCTGTTCTCGACTCAATGCTGTTTGTTTAAAACCACTTAAAAACTCAATGGGCTCGACAAACACGTGACTTCAGTAATCTGTAGTAACAATACTTGAGACTGTGTGCGCAATGTCATTTCGAGTTTAATGTTCACACATTTTATAACTTTTTTCGTTGAGATTTCCGAGCGGATATCTTAAGAATCTTTTTAGAAATTAAATAACGAATCAATCTACCTTTTAGGTGTCAATATTGACGTTTATCGTGAAGTGACAATGTATAAAAATTTAATTATTGGTCGTGTTTTTTTATGAAAAGAAAATGCTGATTTTTACGGCACTCGAGACTGGAGAACCACGATAACCATGGCGCCACAAGAATGTTATCTCGTCCCAAAAAGGCCACAGCGCAGTACTGACTTTCGATACACAAACCTTGGCGTATCTCGGTGAACATCATCCGCGCCTCCACAAACACTGACCGTAGATTAGATAACACCGGATGCTGAGATCTGAGTCGTTTGGATATAGGCGCAGATTACGTAACAGTTGGTACAGTGTTTGTAGAGCGCTACCGAATGATTACGCTGGATCTTTCCATCTATACACGAAAAAAAAAAACAAAACCGCGCTTCAATAATACTAAAGATAAAAATAATAACATTCAAAAAGTTCTATCGGTCTCAGTTCCTTATTTAAAAAGCAAATACTTTTTAAAATTTCGTGCTGCAAGTTATCAAAGCGAAAACGGCCAGTACCACCCAACTAGCACCATATGTCAGAAAATAAACAAAAAAGTGTTGTAATAACGATGTTTGAGAAAGGTGCGAATGATTTTTTCATTCGGAATATTCGAAAATAATCGGTAACGCACCGATAATGTGCTAAATTGGAATTACCAAGCGTAACATAATTGCTGGTCACACGCGAAGTGTCTATCAAAATTATTTTTGTATGGGGTGTTTTTTGCTCCCTACGTCGGGGCCCTGGTTACTCAGGGGTCCAGTGGTCCTGGGGTCCTCTCACCTCACGCAAGCGCCGTCAATACACATAATTGTTTCATTATTCTTCTATTAACTCGAGCGGTTATTTATCTTTGCTATTCGGACGCTCCCTTGAGATGCTCTCTGTTTTTGCATGAAGTTACTGAAATAGTTGGTTTTTATTTGGGACTAGCTTTTGCTCGTGGCTTCACAGGTGTGTAATCAGGACAATACGTAGCCTATGGCACCTGAGTACTATATAATAATAGGAACCTATTATCCCTGAGGATGGTGTATAGGTTCCTATTAGTGAAAGAAGTTTTAGAAGAGAAGGTTTGGGGCCAATGGTTTTAGAAATTAGCGGTAGAATATTGCATGGATTGTAAAACTGTCATATATATAGGTACTATACAACAAACTTACCTCCTTATAATATCAGTACGTTAGGTACTAATATTAGGTTATAATGACATAAGTACTAGCTTCTGCCCGTGGTTTTTACCCGCTTTCCCACAGGAACCGTGCATTTTTCCGGGATAAAAAGTAGCTTATGTTACTCTCTGTTCCATAAACGATATCTATGCCAAAAATCACGTCGATCCGTTGCTCCGTACTTAACTGCGTGAAAGAAGGACAAACCAACAAACACACTTTCGCATTTATAATATTACTTAGTAGGTAAACTAGGTATAGGTATATAATAATATTCACGTGGTATAGTTTTAATTCACATATAAAAATAACCCTACTAGTAAAGTTTGAAGTCTGTCGGCAAGCGCCTACTGGTATGTCCTGGCAACTGCACTGGAAAGCTACATGTATTCTAAGGGCCTTACTGGCGTATACGCCATTTTTGGCCAGATCATCATCATCCTTGCCTGAGTCTGTGTTCCCCGTTCGCTACAACCTTGGCTGTTTCAAGGCGCGAGTCAATAGGTATCTTCTAGGCAAGCGTGCTTCATCGTCGACCGCATCGTCGCTTACCACCAGGTGAGATTGTGGTCAAACGTAAGCCTATATATAGTGAATAAAAAAAAAGATCAGGCGAGATAGCGAGAAGGTCAAGCAAAAACTTATTAACCGACTTCAAACAAAGTAGAGGTTCTATTTTGGACTGTATTTTTATGAAGGAAATAGCTGCTGCCCGCGGTTCCACCCGGGCGCAGATATTGGATTTCAAGCGTTTTAATTTTGCGTGGAACCCTAATTCTTTTTCTAAAATAAAAGTGACCTAAGCTACTCCTTATAACGTCAGCTACCTGCCAGTGAAAGTCCCGTCATAATCGGTCCAGCCGTTTCAGAGATTAAGACCCTACTAGGCGCCAATGGCCTTGCTCGAATGGGTGGAGTCAATCCCACTTCACCCGCGCGGTCCACACTTCGTCTTTCAAGAACATCGCAAAACCTAACGTCATAGAATACGCGGATGAACGAACGCGCGTGCGAGTAGCGCGCACGGCATCTTCTTTGCCTATAATTCTTTGAATTCATTTAGTGGAAAGTTCTTCATTGAAAGTGAAGTTTGATCATCATTATCCATACTATCCATACTTCCATACTAAATATATCATATATCCTACTCTATTATAAATGCGAAAGTTTGTTTGTTGGTTTGTTAATTTGTTGGTTTGTCCTTCTTTCACGCAGTAACGGAGCGACGGATCGACGTGATTTTTGGCATAGTAATAGTTTATGGACCGGAGAGTAACATAGGGTTCTTTGTATCCGGAAAATGCATGTTTCATGTGGGAACGCGGGTGAAAACCGCGGGCAGAAGCTAGTTATATTATTAATGCGAAAGTGTGTTTGTTGATTTGTTGGTTTGTCCTTCTTTCACGCAGTAACGAATCAACGGATTGACGTGGTTTTTGGCATAGATATAGTTTATGGACCGGAGAATAACATAAGCTACTTTTTGTCCCGGAACAATGCACGGTATAATAATATGCAATAAATACTTTGAAACAAAAAGATGCAGTACCGCATTGTGCTCGTTAACCTGAGTAATTTTACTTTTCAATTTCATTTCCAATCTTTCTTAAACAGTTCTAAACCTCCCGATATTCCTGTAGCTGCCGCTAATAATTTGTTTACCAATACATATATTTTCCACTCGTAAAAATGATGTAAGTACGTAAACAAGAAATTGTAATCAAAAATGTAACCCATTCAATATGTATACGAGGAGCGTCCACGCGCAAATCACGGAATGAATCACATTTCACCGCTCTAGACGCTACTCTTTGAGCAAGCTTCAAACCCACACGAAAACAAATACTTGTATTGTATATCATTCACGCACACAAATATGTAACGTCGGCGGACAGCGTTTGCAGAGCAACGAGCGACACAACCTCCCCGTCTGAATGCCAGTGCATGACTGCCGCGCGCGCCCGCGCAGAGCACCTCTGAGACTTGTACATTTGGAATTCAGTTTTTTGATCATTTCTTTGCGAAATATTGCTCTATGCACAAATGAAACGGCCAGTTTATAGAAAATTTTCTTCCTTATTTTTTGGTGTAAAATTAATCCCAAACGTCTAAGTCATTTAGAAGTTTTAGGGAAAATAATTTTAAAACAGCATGCTGTTAAATATTTTTTCAAGCCATAAGTAATGGTAACACAAAAAAATCAATCAGTGAAAGTAATGCCCTTGAATTGATCATTCAGGTAGTATTTTTTTCAAGTCGTTAAACCAAGCCGTGTGGGAGTTTTAGGAGGAGAAAGTAGTCTTTTTGGCGATCCTAGCCCCTTAACCGGAACAAACAGACAGACAAAAATTGTAAAAAATTTTTTTTTGTTAAATTACTGTTGATACTCTCATATGCATTTAGTAAAACTATTATTTTGACGTTACAAACAGACACTTCAACTCTATTTATCTGTAATAGATAAATAAAGGTATATACGATATTTTCAATGCTCTTAAAATTAATTGGCAGCCAGCTGCAAAAATTTCCAAAACCTAATAATAGTATGTCTGTAACGACATCATGCACCAACCCCATGCAAAGTGGGACAAATACGGAAGAATAGTATACAAACAAATAGTGATTGCAAAGATTATGCGTGCAGAAGCGACTAGAGCGAGTAGGCACGAAATGGCTCGCTAATATAGACAGCTAGTTGCTGGTAAAACGTAGGGCGGACCGGCACGCCCTCCACTGCTTTACCGCGCACTGGTTTACTAGCCGCCACTTTGTGTGGAATTAGCTGTTTTTAAAATGTATCTTTAATACTGTGCGTAGGTAACTTTCGATGTATTGGGTATTCTGAAATTTGAAACAAATACTGTTTTTGCAATGGAGTCTTTTGACACTTTGATGAACCTCAGTGAGATTACTGGACTTATGAGACAATACGAAATGACTCAGGGTAACGAGCGCATAATGCAGTGCTGCGCAAGTCTTTGTGTTTCAAAGTTCTGAGTAGCACTGTAATTGATATGGCCTGGTGTTATGCTTACCATCAAGGAAACGACCTGCTCGTATCGTTATCCAATGGTATAAAAAAGTAAATTAAGTACCCAACAAAACAGTCTTTAGAGAGAAGACTTTTGATTAGACGGAAAAGGTGGCCGCGGTACCTATTGGGGCCAATACCTATTGTCTCGCATCGATCAATACCTAGCTATTACCCATCCTTGCAATCCGCACATCACTTTTTACTTTCGTTACATGAAGTAACAAACTTTAATTACTTTTACATGAACTTATATAGAGTCGCTATTTTCACCTACTTACTTAAAATAGACTTCCAAAAGCCGACCATCCCCAAATATGAACAGTTATTTTTACGCCCAGTTTCAACCCCGACTACCCCTAGGTAGTGTTCGTAAAGTTGCTCACTGATTAATTAGTTATTTTAGCGAGTCGGGGTGGGGGTGGCGAAACCAATTAGATTTATGCACGCGAGCTTAAGGGATGGTTTTGAAAATAGTAGAAGACGAACTAAGTTACCAGGAAAATATGTTTGTGAGGAAGTGTAACTGTTGGTTTTAGGAACCATTGGGGTTTTGAAGAAGCGTAGCTTCTTGCGTTGCCGTTTATTTTATATGTGGTACGAGTAGATTAGGGTTTGACCGCTACGACAATATGGTCAAAAGTGGTGAACAAGCTAGAATAAAACTGCCTCGCAAGTTCAGCTAACCGGAACACATTGAAATATGCTTGATGACTGAATTTTAACTTGCGTGCGTTAGTTAGCTAAGCTGGCACTAGAAATGCTCTACCACCACGCTATTCCTTCATTGAAAGCACAAATTCATTCTATAGGACTCAAACCGTTCGTCTATGGATCGGCGGCCGAATTCACTACCCCTGAGCCATCGTAGTTATAGTTGCTAGATGTTATGGACAGAAATGGATCGACAAAATTACCTCAAAAAATTAAGAGAAAAACTACCTAATTGATATGCAAAAGTAGGCATGTTAAACCTATTGCGCGGAGTAAATATTAAGGTACTTATTTCTTACAAACCTCAGTTTTGTTGAAACGCAGATTTAATTGATTTTTCCAAAGATCCGATTTTCCTTCTCATTCTAATAATACACCTTTGTGTCCCCAAACGTCTCGAACCTGTCAGCAATCACAGCGCGACAGGAACCAGGAATACCAGGGCGCAATGAGAGCGCAGCAGATACATCAATTAGTGATCAAAGAACTTCTCGGTGGCATGTGCGCCTGGTGACCGCGTTGACAGCGCCTGATGCCGTGACGGACGGCCAAAGAGGGCGTAACTGTGTTTTTAAATAATTAATGACTATAATATGCTTTGCTTTTCGTAGTAGAATAATATTTGTTACCTAACTTATCACGAATAATAATTATTATAGCTATGCACTTATAGCTTGGAAAGGGAAGAATTGGGTGATTGCAGGTGACGCTTTTTTTTTAAAGAAAACTCCGTAGTTATCAAGCGACAAGAATAATATAAAGATGCATGCTTCATAATTCCTCCACGTCTATTACGCACAACGCATTATTTTTTTAATTTAATCTCATTCATTGGTCCTCTTGTGAATTCTGAACTTTGCTATTTTGATATGAGATGATTAATATGCTAAGCTTTGAAACTGGCTCCCAATTTTTTTATTTCTTTATTACTATACTTATATGGAGCTGTCTTTGAACACGCTAAATACTTCTTTATAATCACTAATAGGAATAACTCATAGGAGCTCAAAGAAGGTTAGGTTGGATATAGATCCAACCTAACCTTCTTTGTTCATATCTCAAATGTCACACTCATTTCGTGTGTTCACACTCCCATTCCCGGTATCTCTGTTATCATCTTCCTCCGTATTTACGCAACTAATACGAGTAGCGCGTGAAGACACCGCTCAAGTTATCTTTACTATATTTGTCGTACGGCTAATCTATAAGGCAACCGGTGATTATAGCAACGGTATTAGATAACTGAGATTTTCAGAAGACTGGCTGAAACGAAGATCCTAATTTCTTTTTCACTGACGTCTCCAGCATCTACCTAAGTCCTAGACCATTTAACCTTTTTAGAGCAAACTATCTTGGGTCAGCTTCTCAAGTGGTGTTTCTAACGGCTATGTTGAAATGTTCCAACTTTTCAGAGAAGGCCATTCTGTTTTTAGTTGGTGGGTTTAGTTTATGTTTCGGTGGTGGTCCCGCAATCACTTTTTATAGCAAAATATTCTATCAATATTCATTAGTGTATGTCCCAAATTTAAGATCGAAATTATATTAGTATACTTACGAATTACGAGGCTTGACAATGAGATGCAATCTCGAAGACGTGCGTTGCGTATAGTGAGAGAGGATTGTGAAAGATTTAGAGTAGTACTTTTTTATACTATTGGACAACGAGGTGTCTTTAGCCTGATGGTAAGCAAAACGCCAGCCCATAACAATAGGGATGTTGACTGATTTTGGGAAAGTGTTTAAAACGATGCGTATGGGCCTAATATAACCCAAAATATTTAAATTTACTTTTTAAAACAACTAATATTTTAATTATCATGTATTTAAAATGCCGTTTTAAATTTTGCTCCAAAACGGCAGTGACGTCACGTGTTCAATTACCACAGAGTAATTTTCTATAACACTGTAAAGTGACAAGCAAAGAGAATATAACCACTACTACCTAGTCTGTGCTACGTTTAGTGACAAGTTGATTCGATGCTTTCTCTATATGTATTGTTATGTATTAAAATATAAGTTCTAAGTTTTTTGAGCTTATTGATTTATATATATGCTTTGGTTAATTAATACACTTTGGATCTTAGAACCTACGATTACTGTTATATATTCATTGTTGGTTATAAAAATAATGATTTTTGGTATAATAAGTAGGTACTTACACGGAGGTCTTCACATTTCTAAATTCAGCAGAGCAGAAATTATCGTTTGTCGAGAAGAAATTGGCCACCGCAAAACAATCAATTCTCGGCAAATTGGAATTATTTGCCTTTATGAAGCCACTTTCCATCATGGGAGAATATTCAAGAGTCGAAATAAATTTAGAAAAATAGGCGCGGAATTCACAGCACAGATAAATAATCACAGAAATCACTCTAAAATACTAAGCAGTTAAGCGCAACGAGCTATATACTCATTGGAGTTTTGGCGGGAATGCGAAAATGTGCTGTTGTTGATTTTGTATTATTTACTAAAACCTTTGTTTTATAGAGTGTTAATGTGTAATAATAGTGGATTATTAACCATTAAGTGTTCATAAAGTTGCATGAGTGAAAGGCAAATAGTACAAAGACGAAAAACGTGTATTTTCGTATTCTATCCAAAACTCCATAGAAGCTTCAGTAAACTATCCACCAATTTACTGAAGCGTCACTTCGACTCGACCGCGCCTAGACCACAGATATGTAATATAGGCCTAGACTAAACTTTAACGTGACTGACGACTTTCATGCACCAAAACTAGAGATTTATTATATATTATTACTTATATAACTTGACACTAGTTAAATGCGCAAATCACGTGGAGCCAAAAACAAAACAAAAAAAAATATAGGTATACACATCCGATTGAAACAGTGACGTCACGGGCGTTTTAGGTCACGTGACTTCGGATTGATGTGATTACATTTTGATTATTTAATTTAAATTAAATTCCTTAAAAATAAACAAAAATATTGTGTTTAATAGGATTTCTGTCACAAAAACTACCGTTTCGCGGCAAAATTATATTTTTATTTGAATACAGTCAACAACCCAATTGCAGCGCCAATCAGAACTTTGTAACACGGGCCTGCACGGCACTACAGTGCGATCTTTATTATCCTGAGACATTAGCTGGTATTAAGTCTAACAAAACCAGTAATTTCACTGACTGCTTTGCTCATTAAACCGGAACACACTAATGCTTGCACATTACTGCTTGGCGGCGACTACACGAGCGAAGCGGTGGTACCTACCAACCCAGACCGACACTCGCAGAAAAGTTAGTTCTAACTCCTATACCTGGTGATGTGATCTCGAAGATTTGCACCGCGTGCTCTCTCTTTCTCTCTACATCTCATTCTGATTCATAAATCGGATAATAATAAATAATAACAAGACCAGTTCGAATGGATCTTTAACGCAAACGTTAACCAGTTACACTAAACCATAAATCTTAAACATCCCAACGAGATGAGATTTATTAATCTCTTTTCAGCATCTCTACAATCTCCGTCCTCAATCAGTCAGTAAAGTGACAGCCCTTGACGATAAACAAACAATTTTTCTCGTGTTTCTTTCGAAATCATTCCAGTAATAGTACAAAATAGTAACAGAAACAGCTAATGTGTGTAACAAAGCAACGGAACTATTTCTTGGAACGGGCCTTCTGAGCCGTCCTTTGATTCGCCTCTAATAATAAATACGACGCTTTCTGACGCTTCCGCCCTGGTACTTGCTTTTAAAAACAATGAAAAATACTTCAGGATGAATGGAGTTGATGCCCTTTTTAATGTTTTTTTTTTCTGTGGCTAATGCCATTTGGTAAGGTACAAATTATGAGTAAAATAATGTGCTGGCTGGATAGGATCAGTAATTAGTTGATTACTTAATACTTTCTCTGTGAATAGGATCGTAGCTGAAAAATAATTAATAATTAACGGTTACTGCCATCCTGAAAGAAAAAATCTATTGAAGCTAAATAAGATTCCATCTCAAACCCAATAGTTAAAAACGCCGCAAATTTACATTATCATAAATTTCACTGTCATGTTAAGTTCCTCGATATAATTTACGATACATACTGAAAATAGCAAAATAGCATTCTAATAGTATTTACAGCTGAAACAGACAATTTCACATAAAATTAAATAATAATGAACTAATCACGCGCCGCCCAACGAACAATGGCCGTTAATTTGTGCCCTTTGTCCGCTCGAATAGAAAATTTCATGTTCAACCGACACTCGAAATGGCGGCGTTTTCGTTTTATTACCCGAGTTTTAAATGTAAATCACCCAGCTTTGTATTGAGACACCGGGACAGTGCTACCACTTCACGAAATGACACGTGGCAATTCAGCCCACTTTACTTGCTATGACATAAACCTTACACACTTTTGCATTTACAAGACGCGAAGGAAAATATTTGTGTTGCACATCTTCAGCATGTAACACAATTCCTGCCAATTTTAAAATTCGAACGAAAATTATGAAAGCTGTCACCTGTCCCGCCATCGCGACACGTGAGTGACGTCCGTAAAAGAAAAAAGAACAATGATAGTTCTATTTTCAAACGAAAGGAATGAAGAAAGTTCAGTAGTTACTAGGAATCGAGAATTTCGGCCCGTCTTTGATAGTACGTTTTGCTTACGGCATTGCTCGGAATCGCCTGTTTGTTTGGCTTTAAAACTGTTAGGAATCGTAAACGTTCGTGTGTGGTCAGCCCTTACGACGAAATCTGAACAGATGGGCGTAGATCAAAGGCCTGGCTGGTGATAAAAACGTTGATGTGAATTAAAAGTAACAACTTAGTAGAACGGTTCGGGGAGTTTTGGGTGTTTTCTTTCTCGTTAGTTCGTGTCTTCGTTTCATAAAAGGAGGGGTGGATTTAGAAGTTAGTTTGGGGGCTACATTTTAACTTTTTAAACTGATTTCTATAGAGGTTCGTTTTTGTCAAGGAACTGTTTATTAACCTACATAAGATTTTAGAATACCTAGGATGAAGTATTTATTTTTTCTTATAGGAGAATACCTATTTTTTAACATTGGCATGCTAAATCGTCAAGTAAATTTGACGCTAAACAGTAATGCGGCCATATTACGGTTTGGTATAAAGCAGTGGTATTACAGATGGACTCTCGCATAATATTATAAGAGTACGGCTGAATAAAGAATAGACAGAAGGAGAAAGCATAAGTTAAAATTAGAGTATTTATATGTGTGTGAGCATTCACTATTACAATTAAACTTTTGTATTGATAATATATGATAAACCAAAGTTCTTCAGCCCCTTCCTGAGTTTGCACACGTGACGTTCCCCGTTCCATTTTCCAGGTATTTTCCGCACTCCATATTGGTAGGATTTGTAGCGCGAGCAATCATTAGCCCCGCAATCTCCTCTAGCCGTATGAAACCCGGGTACCGCGCAGGGGGAACTATTGGCGAATTTTCCGGGATTTTCTTCTTATTCCCGCGTTTTTTCCCGGAAAAACAACGGTTTTCACGAGGGGTAACGTGTTTGTTCAGCGGAATAGCCCTTAAAATGTACTCAGCACGGAAATATTCACTGAACACTTGTTGTTGGGGAGTTTACTGGTAGTTAGTTTAAATGGAAGCATTGTTTTCGTAATTTTCTGATGAGATTTTGTAACTAATTTTCGCTACAATTATATCCTTTTTTAAGATTTTATTGCCTCTAATTTTATAATAATTGTTAATAGTATGTAGTTCAAAAGTTTTTAGATTTTGCTTAAAAAATGGTATCATTGTGTCACAGTACTATTTGAATCAAATTAATTCAAATAAGTAGTACTGTGTGCATAGAGTGAAATCGGCTAATTTATGTTAACACCTACTTACTTACTAAATAAATAGACCAGAAATCACAAAACTTTCTATTGTCCCCAAACTCCAAGATGTCCTCAAACAAAAGGCGTCAAATTACGCGAACGACCGCTTCCTCCATCAATGGTTAATAATAACCAGGCAATTATAACTCCGGCTAATGCTCCATTATCAGACGGAGACGACACGCCCGGATCCCGAGCGTTATTAACCGGGATTACCGGCTCCGGCCCGCCCGGATACGGGGATTTGCTCCGGGATCGGGGAACAGTCCAAATGATAAAAGATATGTGGGGATATAGAAACCGTACCTTTAAAGATATTTCTCGTAAAATTCGAGATTCTTGAAAATCCCGCGGGATGGAAAAAAGTATGAGAATAATTCGAGATTCTCCCCGTATGCGATTCGGGATGGAATCAAAGTCCCGGGAGAACAAAAAAAGTAATGAACAAGTCGTGTCACCCGAGTCGGAGTACCAGGGTAGCAGGAACGCGAGGCGGGGCAAATCCCGACGGTATCGGGGTACAAGCGATCGCACTTAGCCGCGTCACTCGTATCATATCATATCGCGTTGCGCTGCATCGCTATCACTCACCGTCGCAGCGTCGCCCGCCGCATTAGCCGCGTCGCCGGCGCGATAAATTACAAGAGACACCTCCGCGCGCCGCTGCCCGCCTGGTCACTTCGATTAATGTGCTATATTTAAATATGCCTTGTTTGTGTTTCTAATCGTGGCTGACCCTGCCTGGAATATCAGGCAGTGCCAAGAGAAGATAAATCAAGAATTGCTTGCTCTAATTTATTATATACATTAAAGAGCAGACCACGACGTAGACAGGCGAATATTAGATCAGAAGCTTAGCTAAGAAACTTAGCAATATAATTATTAAAAACCACAAACATCTTTATAAATGACCTCTACTACATAACATATCTACGGTAAAAAACCACATCCATCCGCTAAAAAAGTCAAAAGTAGATCTCTTTTATCCCCTTCAAATGTAAAGTTGTGTCATGTATTGTAACAAATATGTATATTTTGTATTCTATTTGATAATGGTAATTGGCAAAGTGGCCCAACTGGTGCCGCTACCAAAACCTCAAAGCAACTACTAAATTAATCTAAATCTTCGACCTAAAAATACTGTAACTCTACAGCAAAAATGTCAAAGTGTTGCCTAAGGGGCACCTTAGATGTTCAAGCAAACGTACGTTTGCTTGAGCGTCTAAGGTGCCCCTTAAACTGCTACGAAAATGTCATCCCAGATCTGTGCCGCGCCGAGTAGGTACGTTTATGCACCGCTATACGGTTGTTATTAAGACTCCCACTCGGTCCGCACGCAACCCGCGGCCTATGGATTACATGCAGCGGATTTATCGTATAACATTATAATTTGTTAATCTGAATAGAAGGAAACTGTCTATATCTACATTTTCTATGTATTTCCTGCGTTCAAAAGTTGAAGTTAAAAGCAAAATCATCATTATTATTTATGAATAAGAAACCGAATCCAAATCCTCAAAAGACTATGAACTGAATCCTTCTTACTTTCTGATTAGGAGGCCGGAATATGTTACTAAAAAATAATATAGCTAATAAAAAATATAGCTAAAATTCAGTATCACTAAAATGTGTGTTCTATATTTAAACACTGGCACACATACCTACACTATTTCTTTAGCGTAGAAAAAAAAATTGTAAACTGAAGGCTCCATGTGAGCCGCGCGGGAGCAGTAAGTGGAATCATACGTACGTTTCCAAGTATGGCCGCGTCACACGCGGGTCCGGCTTTGCAGACGATTGTAATGAAACCCGGCTAACCAGCTGATTTACTTATAGTTGTGTCATAGATTCGTTGGATACTTAGCAACATAGATTATGACTGCATCATTATTATTTGTACCGTTAAAGACCTGTTGTGGCCAATAGAGACGAGTGACCGGAAACTGAGATTTAAAAAATGCACTCTAAAATAACTAATTTAGAAAAATAAAATTGTTTATTTACTACTACTATATTTATATTTTCACAAGCTCGTGTATTGGAAAATAAGTGTTGTCGTGCCTGTCAAATAGTGATGTAATCATCGTGAAATATAAAAAATCAGAGCTTTCGTATTTTCTGAGATGAACTGCTTCGAGAATTACTGATTTACAGAAAAAAAAAGTAATCAACTTGAGTTTATTCTCCGATTTTTATCTGTGCAGTGCAGAGACTCGTAGACCTCAACAATATAGAGTCTTCTTTTTGTATTCTAATTAAATAAGGTATAGTAAGTACAATGGACGGTCTCATTGCTAAATTATATACTAAGTATATGATAATACACGACATGAAGACTCCTTGACTAAAATAACACTGACTGAATTTCTTTAGTGCCGCTAACCACAATAATCATAACTCATAATAGACATTCTGAATAATAAATTCGTGGCATTAAACATCTTTACCAGAATAAATAAACGTTATCAATGACAAGCTGTAATTACTTCCTTGGGCATAGTTATATTTATTCCAATAACTCAATCGATTCAGGGCTCTAGCCGTGAATAGGTAACAAACACATATCCATTGTTACTTGCAGGTTTAAAACATAAATGCGGATGAAACAACAACACAAGATGCCTAAACCCTAACCGCCGTTTAACTCAACAGTGCAACCGACTATGGCGTGCTCAGCCCGGAATGTAAATAGAATTACAACGGCACAGGCAACCACGATCGTGCTAGACCAGACGTGTACCGTACAGAGCAGCATTTTTAATTACATCGCACGATTTCTACAATGAACTCTTCAGATGCATAGAATGAATGCAGCATTGAGTGTTGAAGGAAATGAAAAACTCGACTTGAAGTTTCTGGTGGAGAGGCCGTTGCTAGACCAGACGTATATTATTTGGAGAGACGTTTTTAATTATATCGCCTGATTTCTAGCAAGACCTCTTCAGACGGGAGAAATGTCGCATAGACTGTTGCTAACAGTACATATATTTCCCCAAACATTGTTAGTGGGAGGACTAACTCTTCTGCGAGTGTCCGTCTGGGTTGTTACCACCGCTTTGTGAGTGAAGTCTGCCGCCAAGCAGTAGTGTGCACGCATTACTGTGTTCCGGTTTGATGAGCATAGAGTATCCAGTGAAATTACTGGGCTTATGAGACTTAATACCTAATGTCTCAGGGTATCGAGCGCACTGCAGTGCCGCGCAGGCCTTTGTGTTTCAAAGTACTGGGTGGCACTGCAATTGTTAAAAAAAAGAAGAGGAAGCTACTGGCTACTGCTACGCAATGTTAGTTCATGTTACCTCGATGGCTACGCATAGAAAGATATTTTTGAACTGAATGATTAGTTATAATACTCGTTACCTACTCTTTTGTTAACCGACTTCCAAAAAAGGAGAAGATGAAAGGAGAAAGGAGATTCAAAAATCTGAAGAGCTATTTTAACTGTTTTAGAATCTATTAAAAACTGGTAATGGGGTAACCAAAAACTGAACAAGAACTACTTGGAAAATACATTTAATGTTAAGATAAAAAAGAATGAAACTGCTACATTTTTTCAAACCTAGGTCTAAGGTAACCCTTTTTCAGAATGGCATCTTAATGACATCGGAATGCTTTTTACCAAGACTCAAATTGATTTTACAGTACAATTTTACGTTGTACAATGTTATAGTCGAACAATATATGAAAGTAGATCAATTTCGTAATAGCCACTCCATTTCTAGACACACGTAAATACAAGAAAAACATTTTTTCCGTACATGCAACTGTACTAATAGCGATTACCGCCACTCACCTGTCAAACTGTCAAATTTTCACACCTATCAGCTTTCAAAACGTCAAATCCGTCACGATAGCCCGCCGATAACGACACGCAGCTCCTTGAAACACTGATAATAGAGATAATCTAAGATTTGTGAAATATAATATGTTATCTGTCCTTTATTTATCGTGAAAGTAGATTTCACTGTAGTAACCTTCTTTGTGACGTAAAAGGGACTTCAACCGTTCTCATCGTCAGTCGGAATAGTCCACTCCTGGATATCCCCCCCCCCCCCCCCCCCCCCCCCACGCTTGGTTCATCTTAGTGCGTGCAGTAGGTTATGATGTTGACTGATGGGAATGCTGCTGTACCTTTTTTTTAATTCTATTTGCTAACGAGAAGAGCTGGTCGTTTGCCTGATTGTAAGCATAACGCCGGCCCATAACAATTGCAGTGCCACTTAGAACTTTGAAACAGAAAGGTCTGCGCGGCACTGTAGTGCGCTCGTTACCCTGAGACATTAGGTATTAAGTCTCATAAGCCCAGTAATTTCACTGGCTACTCTGCTCACACAGTAATGCTTGCACTTCTACACTGAAGTCGGTTCTCGCTTTGTAAAAGTTTGGTTAATCCGAAGATTAAAATAGCTTTTAATCTTCAGATTAACTAACCGAGATTGGTGAAATCGAACCATAGTCAAACACATTTAGTTTTTCCCACAACACATCATAACGATCTTATTAAAAACAGATTAAAAAAAACCACTAATTAAAGCCATATTTCGTATTCGAATGTCACTAAACGCTCAAAGAACAATTTTTAACAGTTTTTATCCGTTGTTTCAGATGCGATGGGTGAGTACCAGGGCAGCAGACGCACACATGCGCCACCATGGGACTACAGGAAGCGTAATAAATCATATCTTCAGTAAAAAGATCATGTTAACAAAAATTCCAATCTTCATAAAACTCGAGAAATAATTACTTTTGTGGCGCGTTTTTTACGCACAATAAGTCAATCGCCAACACTAGGAGTCCGGGGATTCGCCTCGCGTCATAAACTTTGATTAGGTCATTAAAGTACGCTAATTTATCGACGTTCGAACTCTCATTTGCTATAAACACGCGAGAATGACCTATAAACTCTGAGCGCTAGCGTACATTTCGGATTGGATTGTGGAACGTCTTTTATGACTTTTGGCAGCGTTACTTTTCGCGTGGAATCGAAAACAACCTTTGCTGTTATTAAGCTTATAGTGCATGTTAACTCTTTGCTGGTTTTAAAAAGGTCGTCTAAGCTTTAAACTGTTTATTGTGAACTTTATATTAAATTACTGGCTTATAACTTGACACTGGCTAAATACGCAAATCACGTGGAGCCAAAAACAAAACAAAAAAAAAATACTGGCTGAATGCATTTGTATGTACTTAATGCGATGACAAAGGAAGAATAAAACTTTATACTCGTAATAGCAGATAAAACAAATGGTTAGTTGTATAACTTGACACTTAAAATAAGACACAAAAAGAAATTGGTTAGTAAGTACATATTTAACGGTATAGTAAACGGATCTAGACGTCACATTGCGGAAATGTATGATAATTATTATACTGCTGAAACAATAATAAAATATTGTTTTCGCTACAAAATTTTATGATTAGGTATGAAATTTATGACAGACGTAGTTATAAGAGTTGACATTGACGACTCCGCCTTCTCTACATCGTACAAGGTATATTCTTAGAAGCTCACATTTAATATTTACCTATTTGCCAAATATGGGAGTAAATGTTAGATGCAATAATAGGTATATTATTTAATATTACATTTAAAGTCTGGATACATAACTCTACCTTGGACTGGTAAAACATCGTCAACAACGATAACTTCCATTAATTTTACAAAATCGAAGTCTAAAATGACAGACCAAACTACAAAATTAAAAACATACATCGCATATAAATGATAAAAATGGCGTAAACATTCCATCCGTGTTCCAATTTCAGAAATATAGCGTCGTATTTCGCACGCCGAAAAAAAAAATACGTGAAAATTCCGTCGGATACAGCGAATTCATTTGGCGCGAAATTCGTCCGTTGCATAAAATAAATTAAATTCAAACAATATCAATCGGACACGGGAACACACTCAAGCGTTCGTTTTGCTATTTATCATAAAATACGGAATGAAATTGAGCTCCTTTTTGCTCTCTCACACCTAGTACGTCAGAGAGGGAGAATCGTATGTTTCTTTTTCTTTGTTTCATTTGTGTTATCGAGTTGTCCGTCCGTTGATTTGTTCGCGTCGGTATCGGCTCACAATATTAATTACTGAGAGAATGAGCTTTGTTTCTTTCGAAGCTGATTGCGATCTGCATATTTCTCGTTATGAGGTCCGATCAGCGGGTTCAGTATGTTAATGAGCTAGCTTGTGCCCACGTCTCGCGATTTCAAAATCGGTTTTTATCTTAATATTCGTTTAATATCCAATACGATTTGAATTTCGATAAAGAAATACTTTTAAAACTTCCGTTTCATTATGTGGTTGATAGTTATCGTATTGAAATATCTAATTTTAAATATAAATTATCGTTTTATATTCATTTATTTATGTGATGGCGTAGCAAGATTTTTTTTTTTGTAATGGCGTGTGTTTATTTGACCAATTTATTTTTAAATACAACGTGACCAATCCCTCGCTTGATAGCACCAGTAACAACAATAAACACAGACCTAAACCTATTAAGACTTAATTTTACGGATTATTTAAAATCCCTGAAAAAACACGCGCTTCTGCCAATTCTGTATTTATTAAGAACTACTTAGCTGCTGCCCACGGTTTGACGGATTCTCAAAGCAACCGCACATTATTCCGGGATAAAAAGTTCATATGTCTGGTCCATACACTATATCTATGCAAAAAATCACGTCTATCCGTTGCTCCGTGAAATAAGGACAAGCCAACACACTAACAAACACTCTTTTGCATTTATAATAAATAGTACGGAAAACTAAGTATACGTTAATATGTAGTAAGGTACCATTTACATTGCCCTTATAGCTGGTCCTTGCGGTGCCTGCGCTCGCGTTGCTGATGTAATAATTCCACGGCAGCACTGACGCGAGTGTCTACAAGCTGCTGTAGAAGGCAGTAGCAGTGGCAATGCCACCTCGAGCATTAGATAGATAGAAAAGAAAAAGAAGAAGCCAAAAATCACGTCGATCCATTGCTGCGTGAAAGAAGGACAAATCAATTGACCAATAAACCAATATACGAACAACACACTTTCGCCTCCCTTTTGTATGGATTTGTAACTGCTTGCAACACTTTTTGTGTTTTCTTGTTGCTGCGTGGCGTGCTGAACAAAGCAAAGCGGTATTTCACGCTGAGGCAATGACTGTGCTATACAAGGAACAAGTTCATCCTCACATGGAATACTGCTCACACCATTGGATCGGTGCGCCTATACATCAAATCCAGTCACATTCGATGAAATACAACGCAGAGCGATCCGAATTGTCGACGACCCCAAACTCACGGACCTCCTAGAGCCGCTTAATTTTTCCAGAGACGTTGGCTGCCTCTGTATATTCTACCGAATAGACAACGGGGATACTCGGAAGAGCTTGTTCATCTCATCCCACCATTGCAGTTCTATCACCGAACATCTCGCCACCGGAACAAAGCTCGTCCACATATACCTAATCGAGTCCTGGAAGTCTTATACCACTCGATTTATGCGACCCTTTCTCCCGCATACTTGCAAAATGTGGAACGAGCTCCCTCCACAGGTTTTTCCGCAGTGCTACAAAATGCAGTCCTTCTAGATGGGTGTCGAACGAGTTCTCAAGGGTCGGCAACGCATTGGCAACGCCCCTAGTGTTGCAAATGTCCATAGGCGACGGTGACCGCTTACCATCAGCTTGTGACGCCAACTTGTCTTAGCAGCGATTGGATAACGAGACAACCACAAGGACTGTGACAGAGACCAGGAGAGAGAGAGAGAGGAAGCGGTGGTACCCACCCAGACTAACACTCGCAGTAGAACTAGAGACCTGAAAAAACTTCCTCAAATCCAGTTGTAAACTTGAAATCCAGACGTTCACGGATCCCTAAAGATGATTAATGGTCCCGTACAAGTACAATCGGGCAGACAGGCCGCTAAGCCACTGATTTGTATCTATTGTTAATACTACTTGTTAATAACTACGATGGGTTGTCCGATACGAGCCGGCGGCGTGGGCATTATTTCAGAGGCCGACTAGGAGTACCTAAAGTAGGTACTTACTAAAGCTAGTCTGGCCGAGTGGTGACTTTCAATCTGAGACACCTGATTTTACTCGCTCGTCTTGTTACTTATTATACTCGTTATAAATAACAAAAACGTCGATGTAACAAAAGTTCCATAAATAAAAAACACGTCTGCCCTATACCCAGTGTCACTCGAGATGATGTAAGTAAGGATTCTATGGAAACTTACCACAGACATCCAAATCTGTTCAGGGCCTGAATCCCAATAAAAAAAATATACACCTTTCCACTGAAATGAGGGTTAATGTTTTTACTAGGATCTTCCCTATTCTAATTCTTACATCATCCCGAGTGACACTTAAATCGGGGTGATGGGATTATAACGATACCTCATACATCCAAATCTGTTCAGGCATTTAAAAGTTATGGTGGAATAAAGAAACTAGCATAAATACATGAACCCTAATAAAAGCATCACGGTCCTTTTTTGTGAAGGCGTGTGGTAAAAAAAATTCTAATCCCAGCTCGAAGCTGCTTATAAGTTTTTTGCGGATTTATCATACTCGCTCTGCAAACTGAAGGAATGCATCGTGAGGAGACCCTCATAATATGTTCAGGGACAACATGAGATGTAAGGTCAACTAAGGGCTGATTTTTCAATTGCACTTTAACGAACTGATTGCTATCCAATCAATTCATTTTAGTGTTTTTAGTGTGTTTTTCGGGTCTTTCATTTCAAAATTAATGGACCGATAGGTAACTAAGGTTTATTTCTTAAGAATGCCATAACATTTATTTACTGTCTTCACTACAGGCTTAGATGATTCAGGGAATTATATAACAGGACGCAACTATTGAAAAATCGGCCCTAAGCCGCATAAATAATCAAGATTTTTCTAAGCAAGCGACACATGTTTAGGTGTTATAATGAAGAGGCAGTTAGTATATATAATTCGCATAATCCATCCATACTTATCCATACTCCATACTAATATTATAAATGCAAAAGTGTGTTTGTTGGTTTGTTGATTTGTTGGTTTGTCCTTCTTTCACGCAGTAACGAAGCAACGGATCGACGTGATTTTTGGCATAGATATAGTTTATGGACCGGAGAGTAACATGTGCTACTTTTTATCCTGGAAAAATGCACGGTTCCTGTGGGAACGCCGGTGAAAACCGCAGGCATAAGTTAGTGTGACATAAAATTGACATTGACAGCTGTCGATAATGTTTTATAATGTTGACAAGTTGATTTCAGTTGACAGATCGGTTTGACGGTTCCTGTGGGAACGCGGGTGAAAACCGCGGGCAGAAGCTAGTATGCCATAAATAATTCATAATAAAATAAAACTGTTATTTCACATAACAAGGAATTGGATACATCCATCATAAACAACAAATTTCAATTTAAAATTCTATATTTATTCATATACTACAACAGCTGATATATGTAATTATACATACTACTTAATTATACATTATCACAGCTCGTTTGCATTTAAAATAATTTCAAAAAAATCACTATAAACTTTTTGCTAGCTTTGATGATAATCGTAAATTATCGAGCAATTAGCCAATCGCAATAACTACCCACAATTACTCGTTCAACGGAGTGATTTGTATAATTACAATTACAAGCGCAGATGGTAGATATCCCTGTTGTCGGAGTTATTAGTGCAACACTTTGTTTTTTTGCAAGTGACCGTGAAAATGGTCGCATTGAATAGAATGATTGTCGCACTAGCCAATAAGGAGGGAAGACGGGTTTATGACGCGACAATGTTGCGACTTACGTGACTTCTTGAAAACATTTCATAATCCTTATCACCAGCCGAAAGAAGTCCACTGAGAACTTGGGCCTCTTCCTTAAGTTTTTTTTTTTAATATTTCTTGACCTGGATACATAGTCCTTAAGAGCCTACTAGTCCATGGAGCGAACTCATCGGTGGGCGCGGCTAAAATACATGCTATTTCATCTAACATTCGTGGGACAAGGTAAGACTCTGCAGCGATGAGTAGTATGAGGCTAATGCTCGCACATACACAATTACACACTCTCGTAAAGTCGCGACGAAAACCGAAAAGTTGAAAACCGGCGCGCAAAAATGTACGAATTGGCTTCTGGTGCTTGGGGTTTTACGACAAAACTACTGAATGTATTTAGTCAGACCAAAGTTATTTGAAATGTCAATAAACTAAAGCTTGTTAGTATGTACCTTATTTTCGAGTTTTCGTAATTCTTTTGTAATTTATTTACGTCCAAACTTGCGTTAAAATACGTGCTAAAATACAGATGTTTGAAGGCTCATTACTTTTAAGCCACTTTTTTTTTCTGTATAATTAGCAGGTTGACCTAGATAACGAAGAGATAAATCGATATTATTCTTAATTTTGGACTTAAAACGTCAAGTAGTGGAGTAATCACCCAAGTACGGTTGTATGGAGAAATGAACGACTAGTTCGTCCTTAAGTCGCAATATTAGAAACAATTTTCGAGTCGAAGTGACGCTTCAGTAAAGCGGTGGATACTTTACTGAAGCTTCTATGGAGTTTTGGATAGAATACGAAAATACACGTTTTTCGCCTTTGTACTATTTGCCTTTCACTCATGCACGTTTACGAACACTTAATGGTTAATAATCCACTATTATTACACATTAACACTCGAAGAAACATAGGTTTTAGTAAATAACACAAAATCAACAACAGCACATTTTCGCATTCCCGCCAAAACTAACCTCTTCCTTAAGTATTAAGGGGGTTTGCCATATACAGCACACTTGGCAGGCGTCTTGCTTCTTGAAAGACTACAAAGCTAAGAAAAAAGCCAGTGTAAAAATAAATACTAAATTAAAGACTAGAGTAAGTAAGTAATCTAGTTTCATAAAACAATTTTTCTCCTGGCAATACTAGTTCCCCCCGTGGTTTATTGTTGTTATTGTTATTAGAATTAGGTAAGACACCTAGCATTGGTATAAAAACTAAAAAAAATATAAAGTTAAGTTTCATTTCATCAGACACAAAATTGCATCTGGGTGGGTCAAAAATCGTTATAACTGATATGTCATAAGCCCACACACCAAATTAAACAACCCCGCCAAAACAACGAGCACAGGAACAAACCAATCGAGTCCAGATTCAAATTTCGAACGTTCAGCTCAAGATGGCGACCTTCGCAGGCCGTATATCAACCGTGATTTACGAACAACCACGGTCGAGGTCGACGACCGACCGAATTTCGTTCAGAAATGCACTCCGCAAGTAATTTATTTGTTACCATCTATTATTTTGTAGACTCGCAAGGTCCTAAACACAGCTGACATTAATATATCATTTTACGCGACGACGGCACCACTCCCTGTCTCTTTCGCTCACTAGGCAGTACTATGAGTGGGAAGGAGACGGGCAGATCGGTTTGCGTTTTCACTTTTTTACTGGCAATATATTTGATCAGCTGATCGGCGTGACGTTTACTGCTTGCTAGTGCGTAATGTTTTTCATAATTTATATTATAGTAGGTTTTAACTGGTGTTGTGCAGGTCAAGGATTATTTATAATGTTGAATATGTATCTAATATTCACGCGGTTTTCACCGATATATTTTACGAGGTGCGGTTTTTGGTATTTTCTCGTTTATAATAACAATTTGTTGATAAATCAAAGTGCAGTTGTTATGTAAATAAATAGTGCGTTTTTGGGCGGATAATTTGCGTTTATCGTGCATGGTGACGTGTGGTTTGAAAAAGGCTAAGTTATGGGTTGTCGATGAGTTAGTTAGTTAATGCTAAATTATGTTTTAATTCAGTTTAGCATTTATTATTCATTTACTTTGTAGAGTAAACTAAAATGCAAACAGTTTTTAAACGCAAATTTGATCGCTCTGAAGTAGTGATGTCGGACGTTGATGGTTTGAATGAACATCAATGAACCTACAATGAACTTTAACTTTTGATGAAGGAATACGTTGTGAAGGAACTACAACAAGATGGTATGGAATTTTTTAGTGTTCGCTTGGCTAGTTACCTACCAATCTAAAGATGAAATCTGTCGCAGAGCACCTATTGGTCTACCTACCAGTCTTAATATACCTATAGACTTATCACTTACTACAATAAATGCCAAAGTGTGTTTGTTTGTATGTTTGTTGGTTTGTCCTTCTTTCACGCAGTAACGGATCGACGTGATTTTTGGCACAGATATAAATAACGGACCGGAGAGTAACGTAGGCTACTTTTTAACATAAATTTCATGTGGGAATGCGGGTGAAACCGCGGCCAGAAGCTAGTGTTATATAATTATACAACCTTTAGTATTTAACGGGATAACAAAAAAAAAACATGATTTGACTTGACGCGTACAAAAATGTACGCGTCAAGTCGCCGTGTCGCACGACACATCGTTATCGTGTGCCACGACAGCCACGACTGCCACGTGAGGTGCGTCCACGGCGCAGAGGTGCGTGGCGTGCGTGCGGCGCACGTGGTCCTGTAAATATTTTTGGAAGCAATCGATTTCCGAAATCCATTCTGTGCCCTCGGTGGCGCGCCGACGCTCTGACGGGATGACAGGTTACTGTGGATACGACCTGCCGATAAAAAATTATATTTTCACTCCTCTTGCTCAAAAAGTTCATTGTAGCGTACCAGAGCGGGGATAAAATAGCATATTTTCCTCTAGGGGATTAATTTTTATTTTTATTAATTTTTGTCGTTAACTACGAGACCTACGTGAATCTCCCACGTTTACCCCACATACAACTAACAAAACATTCATCTTCACAGAGGACTGAAATTAAGTTGCCGGGAAAAATATCTCCTTAAATATCCGAAATTGAAAGAGAGAGCGAAATTAAAATAAGGTTTAGGAGTGAGACGCCAGAATTGTCACCATTACCAATCACTTTGAAAATTATCCAATACAAAAATAATATACATGGTAAATATCCCGTTTCTAGTGATTATTTTCAAAGTGTTGATGACCATGATAGTTTAAAAAAATCTATATTTACAATCATGTTTAAAATTCAAGTATTAAGTAGGTATTACAATAGTCGCTAGGAGGCTCCTGGGTTGTTTGACTCCATGCATCTGTCAATGTGCTATCTTCCGATGAAGAAAAACATTGTGATTCTTGATGCAAGTCACAGAAGTAGTACAGGTATACAAGTATACAGGGGCGTATTTACCCTAGGGCCAAAAGGGCCATGGCCCGGGGCGGCAGGCTGCTAGGGGCGGTGCAAGCAGAAGAAATTTAAAAAAGACTATCTAACTAAGGCTCTTATTAATGAACAGTGTTAAACTGTGTTTGGTCTCTTTCGATTCAGTTTAAAATTGTCAAATAAAAGGGCGGCGGGACCTGCAGGCCCAGGGTGCTGAATCCTAAAATACGCCACTGCAAGTATAGGTATGGTGTTATTGACGCCACCGTGACTAGACTAGACTTGGACATGACCTTGACTGCTGATTAATAATAATACGCACAAGAAAACTTGAACTTGACACTGGCTAAAGACAACACGAGCCAAAACAAAAAAAAAAGCGTATCCACACTAAGCAACAGGCATTAGCGCGTATCGCACGGACTGGCATCATTAATCTACGTGACAGTTGAAAATTTAGTTACAGAGGGTCCCCGCGTCCCGCCCCGCCCCGCCCCGCGCCCCCTCTACCCCGACACTCAAATGTAGCAAGTTTTTGAGGGATACCTAAACACAACTCTAGTTTTAGTAGACTATGATCATTACTAAAGTTACGCTGAAAATATGTGGCGGATCGGTGGCGGAACGATGGTGTGTGTGGATGTAGCTTTAGTTATTTGGTTTCGGTATTTTCAGCTGTCTGGTGAGGCTCTGTTAGTATTGATTCTTAGGTTCCTATTGATGTTAAAAATGCAAAAGTGTGTTCATTGGTTTTTCATTTCATGGAGCAACGATTCGACATGATTTTTCGGACAGAGATATGTAGTTTATAGGTACAGGCCGAAGAGTGATATAGGGTATTTATTATCCTGGGAAAATCCACGGTTTCTGTGAGAATATCCAGGTAGAATAGGGGGCTGCAGAAAGTACTTAGAATTATTAGGTTAACCAACAAATTTTCATGATAACTTTGCTTGGCTTGTCTGAAAATTCTCTTTATAAACACTTATAAAAATGAATGAATGTCAATCACAGAATAAAATTGATGGCCTGTGAAAGACACGTTATTGATTTGCGACTACTAGGGCACCAGAATACTATAGAAGCCTAATATAGAATTTCCAAGTCACGAACGCCCCGCGGCGCTGCCACGCGCACTGCCTTCAGATCTAAATATCTACAATATTCTAGCTGTTTTCTTTTATTTTCTCCTTTACTAAGTTTTCGTTTACTTAGCATCTTACTTAAATCTACGCTAAACCTATAATGGGGGTCTCAAGTGCGACATTTTTATATGTTCTGAGGTGCGACTGCCGGATTAAATCTTGAGAGAAAGTGTTTAGGTACTAGGTTGTCAGTAAGTAGTAAATGCACGTAGCAAGAGTATTGTGACTGAAGTTGACGGCCTGTGAAAGACACGCTATCGATCAGCAAGTACCAGGGTAGCAGACCACAGTAGGATCTCAATATAGAGTTTCTAGCTCCTACGTAACGACGCCCGGCGGCGCTGTCATACGCAGAGTTTCGAAACAGTAACGTGCGCTACTGTACAGTACGGCTAGAACTGTGCAATATCGGATCCATGCTAATTATTTTTAGATTGTTAAGTGACGTATGATAATAATGGAGATCTGTTTTATAACTTAGTGGTATGACGTAGTTTTTACACGACTGACCAAAAAAGAAGTGTAATAATGTTTGTTTTCTGAGTAAGTTTCTTTATACAACCATAACTTTTAAAAACCTGGACAAGTTAGGGTATCGTTAGAAATTTGATTCCTTACGTCATCCCGAGTGACACTGGCTAGGGCAGTCGTGTTATTTTTTTTAATTATATTTGTCGCTTGGTATTTGAAATGTCCTCGCCACAATAAAAGTGACAGCTTACCGTTGCTCACTAAAAAAACATTCTAGTCATAAAAAGCTTCAACAAGCAACCTCCATGACAAGCTAATTTACGAGTACATTCAGTATATCTAGCCGCTAAAAGCATTCCACATGAAACAAAAACTTACAAATCAAAAAACTCTTTACTAGGCGCATTAGAGCTAAGCGAATACCGCTGATCATAGAGTAACAACGCAGAGGGCACAGACCATAAAGCACCTACGAACGGTCCCCATGTCATAACCCGCTTGTAATTTTTTCTCCAAGTCGGCATGAATAATCAAATTTTTCTATACGTTCCGCATTTATTCGAGCATCATACGCCCATCCCCGCAACGGCCTAAAACACCTCTATAAATAATCAAAATCAGACCTTTATGCTAAAACGATAAAGTCCAATTTTAAGTGGGGTAGCGTAGGGCTGTGAAATTTATGAAAATGACGGGCCCGCTCGTGTATGTTGCCGACCCTCGTGACTGGCACAATTTTGTATCGGAGTGTATTTTTGCTTTTTTTATTACGTCCTGGCAATACCTACTTCGATGCGGTATTTATGGGTGTATAGAAGAATACGAACGTCTGTTTTATTAGAAGGATGTGTGACGGCGACAAGGTATTTGAATAACGGGAAATTATTGTTTGTGGGTGGCATTACGTTGGCTTATCGTCTGCGATCAGCTGCTCATAAAGTGTGTTTGATATAGCCCTCCATTGCCAACTCATCAAACCAATCATGCAAATTGTTGATCTGAAGTATCGCTCCAAGACTGTTTCGGCTGATTACGATCAGCGCAGTCTTCAAGTCAATAAACATTTCGTTTAAAGTTCATGAGACGTGGCACCCCTACCACGGTGACAATGTACAAATTTTCGCAGGTCATCTTCGCATTACATCTGTACAGTCGAGTAGAGGACTGCCCTCGTACAGTCATCATCAAAACGTCGTTACTGGCACACGGCACACCCCCTGTTTTTTATTCATCGTTTCTGGTGTAAATGGGAAAGTTGGATAAGTGGGGAGTCGATATTGAGCTGGTGATGACGATGAGATGTTGTCAGTTATGGTCAAAATAGACCTGAATGCTGAACAGATCAGTTCTATAACACTGGTATAAGAACTATAGGGCTTTGATTCATTTTGATACGATCCAGCTGTGTTGCGTAGATGATGATAAAACCCTATATAGGAGTAACTGTAACAGCAAGTATCAAAAGCTCAAACGCTTTCACAAACGTTATAATTCTGAGCCTGAAAAGCAATTCTGAGCTTATCTGTCTTGCTTTGAACAACGTTTTAATAAATACAAGCTTAGTATAGGTTTATGTGGAGAAGACGCAATTGCATAATACAACAAAACCAAGAGGTGAATACAGGTCACCAGGTCACTCAATTTTGTCCATAGCGCCCGGAGTTAGAATCTCTGACATATGCAATAGCCGTAGCAATCTTTCAATAATACGATAATTCTAAATTAATGCTTCCTTGTGGTACCATTCGCTATTTGTCCTTTCCCATGGATCATCCCATAGGTAACCAATTCTTTTTGCCAATGCAAAAATGCCCATAAATACCATTTGTAATACAATCAACTACTCATCAGTTGTGAATTGTGGTTGTGGTGAATCAAGACCGTCTTCATGCTTCAATAGGTCAGTAACGCTTCAAAAAGAACGACAATGACTTCATAGCGACCGCCATAAGACGACCAATTTATCACAGCATCTTCCACAGATTAGATACTACCCCAAATAAATCTGAAGTACTTCCAACTCTTGCAAGTCCATGACCTGGCAAATTGACCCACTGACGTCACAAGATGTATAGCCACGCCGTGATCGATGACGAACTGTCAGCCTGGTAACCACTGCCAATGTCAAGGCCGCGTTTGACAGCTGTCACTTGGATCTGACATCCGCTGTCAGTGGCCGGGTGGTGAAAAACGCGCGCTGTCGGCCGTAATGGATGGCCTTCCGGTGCGGCCATGTTTCTTGCAGGGTCGACGAACCCGGCTCGATTTTTTTATTGTAAAATTTGATTGATGTATTTATCTATCCACTTGTTGTACCTGCTCCCTCTTTTGAGGTCCTCGTAAGATTTATCGATGTGGAGCGGCCATTTGTGCTGGTGTGCGTGTATCAATTGGTATAATGAGACTTGAAGGAGTCTAACTTGTGTCAAAGACAATGTTAGCTTTTTTTACTCGTAAATCATTGTGAGTGCAAAATGTCGAAGCTCTTTGTCGTAGTATTTGTATTCTCTTTGCTCTTTGCTCTACTTCTCGTTCATGTCTCTGCGTGACCGTTACTTTTAAATCAACACTATTCATCAGATGTCGGAACAGATACGAATTAATCATTCACACTAAGCTGCTGTATTTTATGTTTGTTTAATTAAGATTAAGTTTCACAAAAGTAAGTTAGTTACTAAAGTCTGTCATCTTCAATCACAATACGCCTGCGGTGCTATTTCTAACTCCGGTGCATTTTCTACTCACAGCAACGCATATCATGTTTTTCCCTAATCCGTATCTAATTTTGATAGACAAACATATTTTCTTTTACACTAAAGATTTGCAGAAAGAAAAACATTTTGACTATAAACAGACAGGTACCTGATGTCAAGTGACAAAGCGATGGAAGGTAGACTAGACACGCCTACGTGGAAACTGCCTTAGGTAGCTGCCTAAATACTCTATACACACCGCATTTCTAGTCTATTTTATAATAGCAACGGCACAAAATAAATGCAACACCGTCTATTGTGTGCAACAAAGACACAAGAACCCTTCATATCCCATTAGCCAAGCATTAGAAGCCGAAACATGGTTCCAAAACAAACACAAGTAGGTATGCTATCGATCTGCCGTCTGTACCTACGGATGAGTTATACGTCAGAACCCACCCCTAGGCGAGCCAACGACCCTTCCCATCCCCGCACCACTCCGCACTCTGCACCCTTAACCCAAGATACATTTTCCATCGACAGCTCAAGTTTTTCTTACGACATTTTCAAGTCTGCGATAGTTACTTTCAGAAGCGAGAATACAGAAGTCTCATCTCCGCCCAGGCGAATGTAGATCTTATTCTTTTAGGTCGAGAGAGGTTTGGGCGGGCGGCCCGCCTTAGCTTGGGCGGGAGCAATTAGGAATGCTTTCGAACGTTTTTAAAAATGCAGCTTTTTTCGTTTTTTTCCTGGATTATTATTGCTTCGTGTGAGAAATGACGGAAGCCATAACTGCGAGTTATTTCTGGTGCTGGATACCGTTCAAGGCTGCTAGCTCTCGGGCTGTTTATCATGAGATCCTGTAAGGGTATATAATGAAGTACACATTTCCTATCCATTTGATCCAATATTAAATCCAAACAAGTTTTTTTTTTGCGCATAGACAAATAAAATAACACTAAAATACAAATTCAAAAACTATTCATGCTTTCCTGATAAAAATAATTAACTTCACATAGATAGAATGGAGGAAGGTCTTTACACTGAAGACCTTCTTGGCAAAGCTTAAAATATAGCTGTCATTTTAAATTAATAAAACGACTCAAGGTCACAATTATTATAGGTTCAAACAATATTTAACCTTCAGTACAATTACCTATATTAAAACATTGTAAAAAAAACACCAATGTGAAGGTTCCTAGAACCGTACATTTTTCCGGAATAAAAATGATGAAACTAACTCAATGCAAAAATCACGTCATTTGCTCCGTTGCTGCGTGGAAGAAAAACAAACTAACAAACACACTTCTGCATTTCTTACACTGAAAACCCAAAGAGGTTGATTCAACCTTTTTTCAATCTATGTTTAGCGTTAATATGGCACCTACCAGATATGAATTGTTAAGTCAGCTAAAAGAAAATTGTTATTTATTATAGGTAAATTTAACACTAAAATTTACTTCATTTTGTTGAAGTTTGTGTTGCATTATTGTAGGAACAACTGGTTTCAAATTTTGCGGAAGCAATTGACATGCTATACCAGTATTAACATAATTTAGTGTTCACTCAACGATAACAGAACTATCATTCAAAAATTCTACTATTGAGTATTTCAGCGTAGTAGTAAATGCAAACATTACAGATGTACAAAACGCGAAGTACAAAAATAAATGTAAAAGTACATAGAGACATGGTAGAGGCGATCGATCGCGGTTCAAAGGCAGTTACAGAGAGCTATCGGTCCACCATTAAGGAAATTGCTTTATGTGAGACGGGATGTAAGGTAGAGGGGTAGGTAGGCAGCGTCTGGGAACTCTTGCTTATTATTATTGTTATCTTGTTAAATGTATTTGCAATTAAAAATACGAGACGGAAGATAATGAAGGACTTTATTAGTAAAAATTGTAAAGCAGATGTTGAGAGCTATCGCTGTTACAGTTAAGGAATTAGGTTTATTGAAGACTAGCTTTTGCCTGCAGCTTCGATCACGTGAAATCAGGAGAATATGTAACGTATAGCAGAGATAACGTAGCTTTCTAATTGTGATTTTTTTAGAATATATCAGTCTTTCACCAAAACATTTAAACACATCTTAAACTTGTGTTAAACAGCGTATAATGCTTAAACGTGTGTTTTAACTTAAGTCGTATGTTTAAAATTTTAAATTGAACAATCACAAACCTTGATTTAAGAAGTGTCTAACCGTAGTCTAACTCAATTCTGTTCCACCAAGTTTTTTTTTAATGTTATTTGTTAACGAGACGAGCTGGTCATTTGCCTGATGGTAAGCATAACGCCAGCCCATAACAATTGCAGTGCCACCCAGAACTTTGCAACACAAAGGCCTGTGCGGCACTGCAATGCGCTCGTTACCCTGAGACATTAGGTATTAAGTCTCATAAGCCCAGTAATTTCACTGGAAACTCTGCTCATCAAACCTAAACACAGTAATGCTTGCACACTACTGCTTGGCGGCAGACTTCACAAGCAAAGCGGGTAGTAAAAGTTGTGTTGCGTATTTTTATCTTTTAGACACTTTCCAGCTAAACAGACGTCTAAAAGTTGTTTTATTGTGGTAACACGGTAACCTCTTTATAATTTTAGTGTACATAGAACATTTCTAAATCCGCCGACATCTCAAATTTCATTAACTGTTGTTAAATTTCCATCCAAAGGTTGACTGTAAGAGATCGCTTTTAGCGATAAGGTGGTTAGTTTGAGGCTGATAGCAATAAAGTTTTTGTTTTTTAATTAATACTATGCTTAAACGTAAAAGTAGAGTTCCTAAATATTAGCTTTTCTTTCCTACTTATACTGTCTCTCCCGTCTTTTATCTTGTTTATACATTAGATTACAGGCTACTTTTATATCCTGATCCCACGGGCGTGAACCCGGGGCAGATGCTAGTATGATTATATAGCTATGGACAAAGCCGTGAGCAAAAGATTAGCGAAAACTCATGTTAAAATTAAAAATAAATATCAAGACATGGTAGAGTCGATCGATTTTGTCCTAATGCAGTTAGAGAGAGCTATTGGTCCACCATTAAGGAAATTGCTTTATGTATGTATGTAGGTATGTAGAGTACATAGGAGTAGCCATGTGCCGCGTCTGGAACTCTCCTTCGTATATAAACTGAGACGTAGCAATTGATTTAAGTGTGGAGTTAACAATTCTGTTTCTTGTAGAGCTTTGTTTCTTGTAAGTTAAGAAACATTAGTAGATTGCTCTAAGATAATAACAAGAAATATAATTACTTAGGTATTTTCATTACATTTTTTAAATGAGTAGCTACTTACTTACTTTTTTATAAAAATAACGTAATACAAGTTAATGTTATAATTGAATGATAATGATTTTTATGCTATTTGGTAACGAGACGAGCTGGCCGTTTGCCTGATGGTAAGCAAATTAACCATAACAATTGCAGTGCCACTCAGAACTTTGAAACACAAAGGCCTGTGCGGCTCAGCAGTGTGCTTCGCTACCCTGAGACATTAGGTATTAAGTCTCATAAGCCCAGTAATTTCACTGGCTACTCTGCTCTTCAAACCGAAACACAGTAATGCGTGCACTTTACTTAATAAATAGCAATAAGAAATAAGTTGTAAGAATAATTAGAATAAACTTTTACTATTACACATTTACATTTTTAACACATCAGCGTTACCTAGAGCAGACGTAAATGGTCATTTAACATCATGCTAAAAACCTAATTTACCGCTCATTGTTAAAAAATGAAAAAAAAAAGATTGAAATGACAACTCTACCATTGAACTGTACAGCCACATAACTGCACGAAAGTACTTCCATGATACATTTTCCCTTTCCATTTTTCTTTCTAAAAAAACTTTACAAGGCTACTAATGTCTTACGCTACACATGTGATACTTACCCTCCTTCGATTGCAAAAAAAAACAGTTATATTAGCTCTCCCGCCTATCTAATGGATTCTACAAACTCTCCCAGGACCTTCCCATCATTACGCAAAAAAACATCAGAAAAAAGTAAAAAAAAAAACGAAAAATACGCAGAAAAACCTCCTGGGAGACCGAAGGTGTTACCACCCCAGTCTTTTCTTACCCCAAAGTAGGGAGGCAATATCATACACCATTAGCAATTTCGCTACTTTTTTAACGGTGTCACACTGTATAAATATATTATTATGGTTACAGAGCAATATGATTAAAAAACGTATCGTTATAAAAATTGTATTGTTCTTCACGAAAGGTTAAAAAACAAAGCGGGAAACGATGCTCTTTTTAATTATTTAATTGAATAACAATTATTATGTTATGGTGCAGTAGGTACGCTGCAGCGGGCAACACAGCGGGGGCCGAATTCAGAATTGGAATTTAAAAGGAACGCAACCACCGTAATTTTCTCTCACGTTATGTTCCTTTTTCGAAATTCGTAATACGAACAAAAGCGCGCGCGGCGCAATGGTGCATGCATGATTGATAGCGGAGCAATGACGTCGCGCCGCGCCAAATGAACATTCGATTTTGGAAAATGAAAAAAGTACACCCAAACCCTTGACCTCCGCGGAGCAGTAACGAAACGACAACTGCCTCATCGCCATTCTGACGCCTTTATAGCCAATTTGCGTTTTGTTCTCGCGCCGAAAATGGGAAACTTAAACTGGCGCGCATAAAGTAAAATTACATCGTCTCTGGAACGCGAAAATTGCCCTATCGGGGTGAGAGTTGCCATAAACAAATACTAAAAATCTTGTAACCGAAATAAGGTGCACTCTAAACAAGAATTAAAGTAGAATTGCTGAGGTGTGACTCCCAGGGGTGTCAGACGAAGGGTGTTCACGACGATATTCATAATGCGAAAAATTGTAATAACCTGGCGAATTTGAGCGGAGGTGGCAATGCCGGCTTGTTTATATGAGGGCTCGACCCCGGAGGGATTTGTCGCGGAAATTGTCTAAATACGCCGTTACGTCACCTACGGGGGGCAGACGTGTGCATGCGAGCTAGCAGGATGCGATCGAAGGCTGTCAGAAAAAATTTAAGGACATTTTTTTACATGTTTAATTGTTATGTAGTTGACAGTTAAAACAAATTGATAAGGTGACCTTACAAGAAAGACGGTGTGCACTACAAAAACAATGTTTATGGACGTAAACGTCTCATAATTTAGGTTGGCAGGAACGTTTTTATATCAAAAAAGTACCTATTTCTATGATGTACTGGTACCATAGAAAAAATGTCTTATTCAAATCTGTGCGCTTGTCGTTACATCTTATTTGTTACACCATTTTAAACACGAATGATATAGAACGATTGCAACAAAAGTGTCACAATGGGAGACCTTATCACCTATAGTCATTACTACCAGCCAGCCTTATTAGTTTTGACTTAATTGCCGAACTATATTTTAGTAAACTTTTCGGGATTGAAATAGATTCTAACTTTTTTTTAAATGTTAATAATTGTCAATGATAAACTTACAATGTTATAAAATGACAGCAACATTGATTTCCACAAGATATAGAATAAACTTATACCGTGTTACCATAAAAATAATTTTAGACACCTGTTTAGCTAGACAGTGTTTAAAGATAAGCGTCTAAAATGATTAGAAATGGCACACCAGAATTGAGTTAGACTACGGTTAGACATTACTTAAATCAAGATTTGTGGTTTCTCATATTTAAATACGCGACACTGTTTAACACAGGCTTAGGCTGTGTTTAATTTTTTTGTAGTCTTGTCTTTGCATTTCGATGCACACCAGCGCTCAGTAACAAGACAGAGGAAACTCCTCCAAAAATCTACATCCACAAACGAGTAGATTTATCCCCCAATCTCCCAATAACACAACCAATAATTAAATCCCAATTACAACGTAAAAAACTTCCCAAAACAATGGTAACGTTTCGCGTTAAACATGGCAATTAACATACATAATTCTTTTTTCAAAATTAAAACAATTGGTACCTACGAAACTGTTTTGATTCTATCATTCAGAATATTCGTTCTAATGATAGTTCGCGCTCGTCGAATCAAACGAACTCGGGGCATTATTCTGTAACCGACAATTATTTTTACGGAATAACTATTAATTATTGTTTTAACTCGCCCGCTCAGTGTTGCCAGTTTGAGGGTTAAAATTGGAGGATTGGTGTTTTTGTTAATTTGTTTAATTCGATGTTTTAAATTGAGCGGCTGATAATTACTTAAGTTAGTGAAGTAAAAGGTCCAGAGTCCTAAGTTGGTTTTAGTTTTCTTGTTGGTAGCTAAAAATGTGTTGAATGAAGATTGTTTTTTTTTAAATCTGGTTTTGAAAGTACTTGTAGATATACTATTACCATGGCAATTCCCTTTTGCGGTAAGCAAAGAGGAGGGCTTACAATGAAACATGTTTATATTGAAAATAATATTATTATAAGTAATTATAAGTGGAAAAAATTCAGCAATATAATACAAAATTCTTTATTGTAGGTACTTAAACTAAAATCATACAAAAAAACATTAAAAAATACGAATAACCTATAACAAAAATAACAATAAACCTTAGCTAAGGTCGGTCTTGTCACTTAAAGCGATATCTTCCAGACGACTTTTTTGAGTGGGGCAGTATCTAAATTTAAAGAGTTGGAGAAGGCAGTGCGCAACTACATAACAAAAATGCAACTCAAATATTTTGATTGCAAATAGCTGGATACCTACAGCTTGATTTCACCTTTATTAAACACCAAGAGTGACCACAAAAAAAATTAAACACACGTTAAACCTGTGATAAACACCGTTTAAAGCCTAAATATGCCTTAGTTGCGCGATTAAATATGAGCAAGCACAAATCCTGATTTAAGTAGTGTCTAAACGTTGTCTAATACAATTATGTTGTGTCATTTCTAATTACTTTTGACGTTTTAGCTAAACAGGCGACTAAAATGGTTTTTTGTGGTAATACTGTTTATGTTTTTAGTTGAATCAAACTAAAAACTTGCACATATTATATTTTTTACAACAAAATATATTAATTCTACAAATCAAAACCTATAGGATATATCCCGTATGGCACACCTGCCGTCCCTGCGTCCATGATGTCCCCATTCCCACAATAAATCACATGTTTTTCTACTTTTTCTGAATCTCCCGCTTTGTACAGCTCTGTCTGGAGGTCTCCACCGCTTTTTATAGGGTATTTTTTTAGCTGGTAATAATTCATGTGAAAGATATTATGTTTTGGCATTATACAATTTTATTATCTAGTTGCTAAAAATGTGTAGGTATAAGATATTTTGTGCCAATTGAATGACACAACCATTTATTAAAACAAAATATAGAAATTTCATTTTTTTTATGTTATTTGGTAACGAGACGAGCTGGTTGTTTGCCTGATGGTAAGCATAACGCCGGCCCATAACAATTGCAGCGCCACCCAGAACTTAGAAACACAAAGGCCTGCGCGGCACTGCAGTGCGCTCTTTACCCTGAGACATTAGGTATTAAGTCTCATAAGCCCAGTAATTTCACTGGCTACTCTGCTCATCAAAGCGGAACACAGTAATGCTTGCACATTACTGCTTGGCTGCAAACAACGGTAAAAACTACGGACACTCGCAGAAGAGTTAGTCCTATACTACTAACAATACTTACTTAAACGAGTCGACTACATTAAATGATATATTACATTCTACATTGCATACCTGTCTACCATTTTATTGCGAACACTGTTTTAGACTTTCACGGTTATTAACTAATTCACACATTATAACGGGATATTTACCGTGATTATTATTGAACGATGAGCACCCGATATTTCGACGCTGTTGCAAGCATCATGTTCACGGGAATACTGGCGAGACTGCGGGTGGTTTGTTGACAAAAAATTACGAGCAGACAAATCTGTCTACCCGCTTTCTCAGTCTTTTATTACGCGAACTACCGTATCGTTCAATAATAATCACAGTAAATATCCCGTTATAATGTGTGAATCATTTTATTGCGCTTTATGAGTTAGTATATTCCATATTTTTTAATGTAAACCTCTTTGTTCCAGGCAAATGGTGTCCGTCGCGGCGCGAGTGGTCGTCCCCGCCGGACGTGGCGCGGCGGGTCTACTCCTCGGTGTTCCTGGGGAGCCCGGGTGAGTACCCAGGTAATGAACGGGGAGGAACCGGCGGGAGTGCCTTGCGTTTTAGTGAAAAAAAAAAAGAAATTGGCGGCGATGCTTTTGCCGCGTTTTTTTATCTGTGGGCTTGAAAATGCTCATTATCAATTCAATACCAAAACTGTATTAAGTACATAATTTTACTATAGTAGATGGGTAGGTTCAAAAGCTGAACATCTTCAAATTCAAATTCAAATCCAAATCAAATTAAAATCTTTTATTTGCAGAAAAAACTTGGTATTAACCAAGCTATATATACCTACAATTATAGAAAAACCACATTTACATAATTTACGATGTCGGTATTCAACTGACACATTTATTTCTGTCAGTGAAATAAAAAAGAGAGTTCAGCGTCCTCAAAAAACTGTAAATTTAACAAAAAAAATTAACATTAAATTAATAAACTACAAGTAATACACTGTGGAAAAATTGCTACAAGGCAGATAGTTTAAAAAATAATAGTTGAACATTAATCAAAGTAGAAATGCATATTAAAATGTGTCTAAATGTCTAAACTCAGTTTGGATGGTGGATTAAAAAATTGCTCACGTCCTACGCGTAAACTCTTTATATTATACCTAGGATGAGTTATTGCCAGGCGAAAAATAATTTTTACTCTTTTTTTAGTTTGGCGCCATTTTTAACGTCAAAAGTTTAAAACGCAAGTCACTCCCGTCTGTTTTAAAACTTTTTAATTTTAGTATCTTTTTTTAAACTTTGTAGTATGAATTATAATTACTTACGTAGGTACTTGTTTTTTGCAATGAAATAAACAATGCTGTTAACGTTAAGACTACACACACGCACACACACACACACACATATACCTACTACCTAATATTTACAAAGTTATAGATACAGAAACATTTACAAAAAGGGAATTTAGTTTTAAAAAGCACCTATACTCCTAATGTTTTTTTGTATGTTGGTAATAACCATAAAAATAGCTCCAACCTTCGCCCTACCAAATTCAAAAGTTCAGCTGTAAGTTGGAACCAGGGGCCTTACCTACTCCGTAAATCGAACGTCAAAGCTTCCGTTGACGGATCGCAGTTTTCCTACTATGAAAGTGTTTCGGATCCAACGTTCAATTCGATGTTCACTCTTGACATTTTGACTTTCATAGTAGGAAAATGCCGATCCGTCAGCTGAAGCTTCGACGTTCGGTTTTCGGAGTAAGGCCGTAACGGCTGCAGCGCGTTGTCGGTGGGCCCGCGACGTCACGCGGAGAAATGGCGGTCCATCCATCACGGTGACGCGGCGATAGAGCCGGCAAGGTCATGTACCCACACACCTATGTTCTTGTCTACATACGTGAACTGTTTTACGGATTTTTTTATTACTTATGCGTAAAATAGGCGCTACCAAGTATAAATACAAAACGCTTAACTCTCCTTCCGATTGGTTCCCGATAGTCAGTTTCGAAAGTAACTAAAGTGCTTATAGGTGGGTACTTACCTAATTTCTTTTTAAAAATTGAAACAACGCTTGAAAATAATAGTCAAACGCTTTAAGCTTCCATATCAATTTATCGAACACTAGCTTCTGCCCGCGGTTTTCACCCGCGTTCCCACAGGAACCGTGCATTTTTCCGAGATAAAAAGTAGCCTATTTTACTCTTCGGTCCATAAACTATATCTATGCCAAAAATTTCATCGATCCGTTGCTCCGTTACTGCGTAAAAGAAGGACAAACCAACAAACACACTTCCGCATTTATAATATTAGTAGGATCAAATAATAATAATAAAGTAGGATTAGTAAGACAATGGTTTAAAAAAAATTCATTGATGGTTTTGTATTTCAAACTAATAATATTTGTAGGAACAATTTCGTGCTGTTATTGGAATTGTAGCCACAGTGTAATAAGCGAATTAAAAAAAAATAAAGGCGCATTATTCAAAAGTGGAACACGAAACTCGCAACTCCAGACTAAGCCCTTTATTGTTTTGTAGTGACGTAACAGTATCGATGCGGTATCGAGTGGTATCGACCGCGGTCCGCGGCGAGTGAGCAGGCGCAAGTGACAGCCCGATCAATCAAGGCGTTATCGCGCCATCTCTCATCTCGGTGTTGCAAGGTCGAGGGGAAATATCGCGCACTCTAGCCCACGGGGAGCGATGTTTGGATTCGACGAAAATAGACACGATTTTTTACTACATGGTTTTCGAATAGAAGTTTATTACACGACTGCACAAAAAATGAGTGTAATGTGTTTAGGGTTCATGTATATTGTATGTATGTGAGTTTCTTTGATTCACCATTACTTTTGAATGCCGGAACAGATTTGGATGTATGGAGTACTTATCGTTAGAATCCTTACATCATCCCGAGTGACACTGGCTATCAGTTATGCGTGATTAAGGATATTCTTCGCAAAAAGTAAAAAAGATAAATTAGCATTCTGTAAGTTACGTATATTGGTCATAATAAAAATCATTACTAAAACATCGACATAGTAACGCCATCTATCGATTCAGCTGCGACATTCAGCTCTCACCGCCGTCATTACTCTAAATTACGTGCTACCGCGTCCACATAAAGTTCCAATTATCCTGACACGGGAATGCACTTGCACCGTTAAAGGACATGGTGATAACTATCCATTTCACTCTGCCCCGAACATTGACGCCCGTCTGTCTCGCTCTGTTTTAACACGTCAGCGTCATTGCCCGTTTCCATTACACTATATCAATTACCGAACGGGCGAGCTTCGTGCGCTTCGATTACCCTTCTATTTTTAAACTCGAACTATTCCGTTTTTGAAATCGCACGAAGTTTTCCTGAAGTTTGTACCTATTTACAGATACAACGGAGAAAAAGAAATTGAAACGGAAAAATCGCAGTCGATTTATTTCGAGGCAACAATTTCGATTTTTATCTAACGCTACGAAACACCGAAGACGGATTAACAATGGATAGAGGCAACGGGAAGACAACAAAAAGTGCGTCGGAAAGAGATGCTCAAACGACTCGTGCCCGTCTTCAGTGAGAAAGGAGCCTGAGCGAGCGAGAGCGTGCGACGTTGTCTTTACGACGTGCGAAAGAGATAAAACAATTCCTTATGTCGCTATTCTTAGGTCGTTTGCGCGTTCGAAATGGCACTTTAGTCGCAAACGTTAAGGTCGCAGTTTCATTGTTATGATCGGGCATTGACGATTGTGCGGTAACGTAACGGAATGTTATAACTTCATTTGTCTGCGTTCCGAATTAGGTCCTTGAGTCGTAAAAAATAAGGTCGTTGTTCGTTTGTTGGTGTCGCGTGCGATGTGCGCGGCGAGGGTTGCCATGGCGACGAGCGCGCTGGAATGCTCGCAGGCGGGAGAGCCTGGGTTGCCCACTCCAACGGTGTTTTTACCTAAATTAGTAACAAAAACAATGCTCTGCGCTCCCGATAATGAGTTATGGATGTATGCGACGGGACGCATGACCGGCTGCTTGTTTTATTTATGTCGACATATTGAAAATGATTGTAGGAATTCTCTGGTTACGACATAATCATGGCGCTCTTGAACTTGTACGCGACTACTTGGTACCTACTTGAGGAAGGTTTTTGACTGCAGCCAATTAACGTGATAAAGTTTATGGGCTTCAATTGATATTTAATTATGCATGGTTGTAGGTACTTATGTATGTATGATTATTGGATATGCACTTGTGGGCTAAATTATTCGATTATTTTCAGCCAATATGCTACTGTCTGATTCGGCTTGATAGTTTCTAGCTTACTTTCATATTTTTTTTAAGTAATTAGTTCTGTATAGACATTGTGAAATACTAAAAAACAATGATAGTTCCGCGGTAGTGGGGTTGACTTGTGATCCGTAGCTCAAGTTACGATGTGGTTGAAAGTGGTAAACAAGATAAACTTTGAATAAGACTGATGACTCTCAGCTTTCAAGTGCAGCTGATGAAACACACGGACAGGTGCTTGACTGATCTTAAACTTAGTAATGGTAGCTACCTAGCTTGACAAGCACTAGAACATGTCGTACCACCAAGCTATATTTGTTGAGAACATCACGATGATTTCCTTCGCCAAAACCGCAAGTTAGTAGAATTCGAACCCTCAACCAACGTAAATATACATAAGATTATAAAATGTGGGTAATTTATAGTTTTAATTCCGAGATAAAGAATGTCTAAAGGCCTAATTTCGATCGATACTGAATTTAACCAAACGTAACGCGCGACGCTGGACAACGAAACCTGGGTTGGTTTGTTATAAAAATATACATCTCAAAAATGTCGCTGCCAACAGTCAAACCTGCATCTTCTGGTTATCTAGACCAGACATCTTAACCAACTAGGCTATGGGAGCGATCGATGTTGACTTCAAAATTCTTGAAATGATCAACCAACGGTTTAGTGGACGACGTCAGAACCACAGAGCCACAATCGCTTCAGTGTATGTAGGTACCTAGGTAGGTACAACATGATCAACTCTGAGGAACTGGTTTTGTTAGAATACATACTTAAGTTAAGTTTAAAGCTTTAGTTAAACAGAAAACTACTTAAGTATTGCTGATTGAGTCTTCAGTCTCTGGACCCGAGTCCCACCTAGCTGTGTTATTACAATAACTCGCCTTACTTAATATGAGAAACAAACCAATTTAGAATTCACATTTGGAAATTACCTAGATGACAGAGATGGCGAACGAGCGATACGCGAGAGCGAACGAGCGAGCGCTAAATTGCTCAATTTGTGCCTCCGCTCATAAGGTGCCTTTAGGTCCTTTTTGAAAAATCCAATGAGATCGATCGCTCGCCATGTCCGCAAATTAGAGAGAGAATCGTTGTTCGTTAGCGAGTACTCCGAAACGAAACGACGCAACCACCGTTCACCTCAATTTCTATAATCATTTCTACCGCGACCACCTTCGACCTATATTCTCTTGAGCAGGTTAATCTTAATCTGCGTCTGGAGAGTCAAAGCTCACCGACATCGCACAGAATGCATCTCAGTGTTGCCAGTCTCGGGACGCTCATTTTGCTCGGACCTTAACAGCGGAGCGTAAGTTAGAGATGTGCCAAATTGAAAAGGCTGGACTCGAGCTGCGCAACTCATATTGCCACGACAAAATTGTTTTATTGTCCAGCTCTGTGTTGGGACATTTAGCATTACTAAACTCAGTAATAGGATTAAAGCAAAAAAGGTCATCTGGTGATTCAATCACGTCACAAACTCTTGTTTAAATGTAGAAATCTCTTGATTTATTTTAGGTCCCAGCAGTTTATCAAATACACAACAACAATAAAAGCAAACAAGAATCTAGTTTAATTTGATAGGCATTGACAACTTCGTGTCAATTATCATCGTTGTTGCCATTCGGTCGATGTTCTAAGGGGTAAAAGGCACGAAACAAAAGTGCGCTCCACTCGCTTTAGCCAGAACTCGAGACAGTGAGAACTGAGAATCCAGCCCGAGTCAAACCAAGCTGAACGCAGCTACTCAACTCGAGTTGACCCATCACTAAGCATAACAGTCGCCGCACGTATCCGAGGTCATGCTCGCGCGAAAATTGCACTCGCGGCTTCATTACATCCAGTACAATGACCAGCAGTTTATATACTTCATTATATTGGCCAGTGCTATTAACTCAAGTGTATCTATTCCTCGCCGATCGTAACAGATACAACAGATGAGATACCGAGCGAATTTCACTCGCAAACCAGTTTTTCTTCAGTTAAATTACTCTTGGCTCTTGAGCAATTTAAATAACAGCCTGTGATTCGATGTGGCGTCTAAACGAGCGCTAAAACGTTACATTGTAATGAGTACGTATCGATACGGAATCGATACTGGTATCGATTTTATTCAACTACCGCAATATTTATTGTTATTCATTACCTCCATCCTTATTTATTTACGAGCGTCAGAAAAACGTTAAAATCGATTGATGCGTCTCTCTGAATCGCTACTAGCTTTAGGTAATTCAGCGTCAGATTTCATTGCGTTCTTAATATTGATTCGGTCGTCTGTTTATGTGTAGCCAGTCATAAAATATATGTCACAGAACAACATGGTAACTCAATAACCGCTGCGTTTACGGAAGTGAAGTAAGCAGAACGTCGCGCGATCGTAAAAAGGTCGTAAAACTGGCAATATTAATAATGAGTATCCATTCCGTTGATATCTCCTTATGAAGCATTGAAAAATGGTCGCGGCGGGCGCGACGTCGCGTCGCAATTAATCGAGCGCGATATTTGTGCGTTTATCTTAATTTTTGAGCGGGTTCAATTCAGAGGTGGTCGTCGCGTGAGAATGCAATTTGTAAGTTTCGCTCGGCGTCGACCTGCGACCCGCCGGCCTGCCGCTCTCCGATTATATGCTAATACACGAATAAACTTTCGTTTATGTAAACGAATACCGAACGAAATTCCCATAACCTTCAATGTTTATTGCGGCCGTCTATGACAAACGTAATTTCGAACTGACCGTCGCTCCTTCTCGACATAGAAGCTGGTTATCATCGTAGGTGTATCGGGAGCATCGACGCCGCCATTGCCGACAGCCTTGAACGCATAAAAGCGCAATTCAGTAAAACGCAGCACACCCACGTCTTCATTAAAAGCGCTGGCTTATCGATAAAATCGATCTTGTTACGAACAATGAAACGCGTCGAAACAAAAACCGGCCGAGCGGTAAACGAATACGAGAAACGTAATCGGGGCGAACGAACGTCGCACCAAATAAAATAAAACCTCAATCAAAAATCTAAAGGCATTTGGTATCATAACCGGAGCGGTGCGTCGACCCGGCCGCCATACGAAAACACGAACCGTGTGGGTTACACGCCCGCAAACAAAAAAACAAAAGAGTAATAATGTAACGCACTAAGTATCCGTCTTAAAAATACGCCTCGATCTCTGCGCGCGTCGCGGCATTAACGCGCCGCGAGAGCGCCGTGCGCCGCCGCGGCAAACTGCACCCTGCGCCGGCGGCACAGGGGCGAGAGTCGGCTGGGCGCATCCGTGGTGGGTCCGAGGGCGGGGGCGGGGGCGCGCGGGCCGCGGCGGTGATGGATGGCCCAATCAGGCGGCGTGGCGGTGCCGGCCGCGCTAATCGAGCAGTGCGCCCCGAGAGCCGGACGCACACAGGCGCGCTCGCACACAGCCTGCGGCCGGCGCGATCTCGCCCGATACCGCCGATTACACCTAAAAGCGCATCGAGAACCTTTTCGGAGATAATACATAATACCCTCGCTCCGAGGGCCGCCGACCGAGGTCCGGCGGAAAATCGATGAAAACCAGCCGAGACGACAAAATTGGGGGCGGCGTGCAAACACAACGGGCTTCCGATGAATAACGCCGTATTTACGTCTATATCCGGCGGCGATCGATAGCCACCAACTGTTGTAAACAACCGTACGAGAGTTGGAAAAAACGGCGAGCGCCACCCCCGCGACTATTAACGGCCACGTGACTAATTTTGGGAGCTGTCACCGGCAGGCCGACCACGTGGCCGAGCTGCCGGCCCGCACGCGTGCGACCCGCCCGTACTCGACCTGACAACAATTGACTCGTTATCCGCTCCGTACACATTGCCGATGCGATTTCTTTAAACTGATCCGATCACCTGCCACAAAAACACAGCGATAGATCACGGCGAACAATTAATTATTCCCCGTCGGCCGACGAAAAGGATCTTTATAAATCAACGAACATAGCATTTTATCCTTAAGAGACCTTTCTCCCACTAATCCCGACAGAATTGAAACGAATCTAATGAAACGGGGATACGTTGAGAAAAAAACACGCCACATCTCGATGGCCTACAATCATTTTAACTTTTTTCCGACGTTCGCTCTCGAGGCGTATTTTTTATTATTTTTAATTCTGTCTCTGGACTTGTGTTTCTTTTCTTTTTTGTTGCCTTTTCATAAATATTTTAAAATCGGATTCAGTCGGGGACAGGCGAAGCGAATGGATTAGGATTTAGATATTTTCGGGCGAGTAATTTATGCCCCTCTTTGTTGAGATATGAATAATGAGAGAGAAAGATAAATCTTTGGTTAGCCATCGGCTAGGCGACGCGTGGAGATATAGAGATCCGTGGCTGCGGCCTCATAGTGGTCCATACTTTATATTCTCTGATGATGTTTGTTTTCTTGCTGTTAAGCCTCGATCATTAGACGGCTTTGTTAACTACCCAATAAAGCAGTTAAGTAAAGCCACTATTATTGTCTCACCACACTCGAGCGAGCCTCCGACCCGGTCCAACTCGGAATAGCCTCACGGTATCCCTCAATTTTATTGTAATCCAATTTTAAAACGGCCCCATTTAAATTCCTATACAAATGATCTCGACCATAAAGTACCGGCAGCTATTCCAAATATGTTCCTCGTTTAAAAAGCCCTTAACGAAATTATTAATGTAGGTAACAAAAAAGGGTCAAGCCGATGATTTACCGACGTCAATTTTGACAGCTCGTAGTTTTGTTTGACCAAAATTATAGTAATTTTGATGAAATACCCATCTACTTAAAATAAACGCTGATTTAAAAAAAATGTTTTATGATGGAAATAGGCATTTTTATAATAGCAAGAGAATGTGAGGAATGTGAATTACGTGAACAATGTAGTTCACGTTCAAGCGATCGTGCCTCGACTATGTCTATAGTCTATACTTGTGTGTATCTTTGGTCGCAGTCTTGCCAGTATCGCGGTACTAACTAGTAAAAACCGTTTTAATTCCAATAAAACGCTGGGCTATATTTATTTTCATTCGTTCCCAGTAATACGGCGGACGCAATCGCATATTATTTCGCTTATTATATGATTTTATATCGTCTATAAAAAGGGCGCGCACCTACGCGAGCGAGCGCAGCGCGCTCTCTTTTTGTCGGCTAACAATATTTTTGCATCAAAATAAAGACAACTTTTTATTCATAAGCGCCCGTTTCGAACGTTCAAAAATAATAATGAGTTGGATATAAAAATCGCGAATTTATATCAGTGCGGGGCCCGAAAGGTTTAATATGATTTCTTATAGCGAGAACTCCTTATTAAATAAACTTTGAAATGAAAACGATGTCCCCGTGCGCGGGCCGGCCGATCACAATAAAAATGGGGATTTGACAAGATTAAAATTGTAATTCAAGTTATTTCTGACGTGCGTCTTATTGCTTTTTCGCTACGGTCCGTGTTTATTATTACATTTCGTGGATGAGTAACTTCGATTCAGTTGTAAGACGTAGGTAATCCTGACAGAGACATTCGAAATTGTAAAAAAAAAGATAACATAATGTACTTAAGTGTTTTATTTATGTGATAAATCAAAACTGGCATTTTTTAAACACTTTCTTAGGAAAAATAATTATCTACTTTGTATGTTTCTTTTTTTTTAGGATTAGTGATACTGATATGATTGGTAATTATTATGTGTGATTTAGATTCAATTGAATTTCAAACACAATGTATATTGTTAATGAATAAACAAATACAATACAATACAAAGAAATAAATTAATTTACTATTAATTTTTATTTTTTACTTAATAACCAACTATAGAAAACAATATTTTGCTTACCATGTTGGTTACAATGAAAAAGAAAAATGTAACACGAACCTACAGAGCCAAAATCATTTTGTAGCGCGGCGGCATGCAAAGTTTTGGACATAATAATATCCTCCTTTCAATGGCCATGCAGTTGAAATAAAAAAAAAAGTTCAAACGATTTTTAATTATTTTCTTGCTCTTTTAATTGATAGGACAGGCCTTATAATTTTACTTTAGTTTTTAATTTCTATTCTTTACGTACATACCTATAAGTTATAATTTGGTGTTGTTGAATAAATGTAAAAAGAAATGAAAAATTACAATTAGTCAATAAAACAATTAAAGTGTCAAATACATCCTATGTTATTGAAAAAATTAAAATAAACATTCAAATTACCTACATTCCTTTTTTTACTAATTCAGAGGCTGGATAAAAAGTTTTATGCATATAGGGACATCATGAGCAAATCTATTATATTATTGCCTAGGCAAAGATATTCAGAATTACCTTTTTACTTCATTGGTATTTCAATTTCCACAGCATCCATTAACAGTCGTCCACCGTGCATATTAAACGTCAACCAATTTAAAATCTATCTTTCCCCGTTATTCTCCCACAGTTGGGTGGAGTCCCCGTTAACTGGTAACACCGGCCATCGCCGCCGCCATTACTGGAGATTACCTCTAATGTAATGTGTCGGTGATTTGAAATAATCGCGCGGATTATTCGACAAGTATGTTGTGTTACCAGTTAGTCAGTATCTATCTACCTACGTAGAAAGGCTTAGAATGCTATTTATTGTAGATTGCAGGTATGGGAATTACAGGTCACTTCGCTTCGGCGTTTTTCAAGATTAAAAAGCCAATTATATTATAATGCGTGGAAAGTAGTTATCAATTAGTTTTAATGTAATAGTTAAATTATTTTAATGGTTCAGCGATTGTCTAGTTGTCTAACGCTACATAAGTCGCATTAAAAAAACACGTCTAAATAATCTCCCGCTGACTGATTTAAAATCAATGTATTTAGCTTGTGAGGCCATTTCCCCAATGCTTATTTTGCTAGCTACCAATTTCAAGTTGAAAATCTACCTCCAAGCACTTATCCGTATGTTCCGGTATCTGTTGAGGACCACTTATGGTCTAGATTTAGCATGTTTCCTATCTTCGACTACGCAGGTGACATAGTAGTTAAACGCTAATATATTTCTGACTAGCTGTGCCCCGTGGCTTCACTCACGTAGCCTAAGTTACTCCTTATAACATTAGCTATCTGCCAGGGAGAGTCTCGTCAAAAACGGTCCAGCCGTTTCGGAGATTACCCGGAACAAACAGACAGACAGAGTTTAAAAATATTTTTTGTATATGTACATACCGTTTATAAGTACTTTCATTTATTATGCATTTAGTAAAAACGCCGTTATTTTGATATTACAAACAGACACTTCCAATTTATTTGTTTGTATGTATAGATAGCGTTATTTTTAAATTAAAAAGAATACCACAAGATGACAGGACGTTACAAGCGCCTCAAAACGCAAAAAGAGTACAACTACGTCAGCCTCGTTAGGTCAGCCTTTGCGGTGACTTCGGCCCAACAAGTTAGCCGTAAAAATAACTAATAAATCTGACAATAACAAGTGGTAACATTTACTATAAAACCATAATATTATGCGAGTTAAGTAAAATACGCGCCAGTGCGGTCGGTCGAGCATGCTGGACCGCAGGCCGGCCTGTCACTGCCCACTGGCCACTAGCCGCAGGAAAAGAAAACTAGCTCTCATACTTGCTTATTTATTATGAAACTCTTTAGTTCTGATTTCTCTATGATCTAAGTGGCGTTCGATATTCAAATTGTCGCCTCGGGTGGTGGTAGTTAGCACGATTGGAATGGTTAATTGTTTCGAATCGATTTTATGTCCGCGTTCCGCTACTCGTCGATAGATGGCGTTGTTAGATGAGTAATCGCCTGAATGTGAATATTATCTTAATCGAGATTAAAGTTAATATTGTTTTTGTTTAATTTTTTGAATATGTTTTTTAAAACATTGAAGCGAAAGACTATGATATGGTAATAGGGCATGTTTTAGAAGTCGCTTGGTACCACCCTCAAATAGAAAATCATAAACATCCTAAGTGGCTACCATGACTGATGGTGTTTAGCTCTTCTGTAGGTACCTATAGCTTCATTGAACTTTACCCACCGTATGAAGTAGTATTGGAGGAAGGCGTCAGATTTTCGTAGAACTTTAATTTTAACACAACTTTGTATAGTTCTTTGGTTAGACCACTACATCTCCTCTGATGCTAACTAACGATGCGGTTGTGAATGGTAAGTACCTATTTAAAATGAGTCTCTCAAACCACCATACAATCTTGTAGTAAGTAGTAATAAGTTCAACTTGTCTGCACTGAAAAGTGAATGAATACGAACGCAACGAAACACCGAGTCGAGATTACCAGGAAACAATCACGCGAAGGCGGTTTACCCAGAAAGCATAACAATATAACTGGTTATAATAATGCATTCCATATTCCGGGATCGTAATTGAACATCGTATGCAAATGGCGGCGCGCGCTCGCCATCTCTTTAATATTTATGGGAGCCTAGTACTTGCGGGCCGGCAGGTGGAGGCCTGCCCTATTTATGTTATTGTTTACATCTTGTTACCGTTTTATCCCGAAGTAGAAATAGAATAGGAAACTAGTCCCAATAAAATTAATAAGTTAAAACTTATGTATGTACATATGTACCTATATGTATATATTTTATTATTTTTTCTCAAGACGATATAAGAACTCATTGCTCTGACATCTTAGATATTGTTGTAAGTTTTGAACGGTCTTCATTGATTGATACTACCTTTCTAACACTTCTATTGTGTTTGTTTTCCGTGGTACTATTGATTGACGGAGTTTTTTTTGTAGTTGTACAATTGAAAGTTGAACATTGAAATCAATATTACATCATGTACTTCGTCTATAAAATATTGTAACAAAATTTGCTAAAACATTGATTGGCTTACTCGTCGAGAAGAGAAAAGCAGGGTTATAATTGAAAAATCTTTTTTTTTATTTTGTATTTGAGCAGGTTTTGCTTCGCACCCTTGTATATTTATAGGTAGAGCTAGTGACAATTATGAAAGTTATATAGCGTCGAGATACATAAAGCATAGTGATAGTTCTAATGTTCGTCAGAAAACGTAGGTAATGTTTTTAAAGTACTTAACACGTTTATAAACTCTCTAAACTCCAACCATTCGAAGAAGCACAAGTTTTAAGATACTAACAAAGATCAATGATCGTCAAGTTTTATTCCTGCCAAAAACCACAAAAATGTCTTCTACATTAGGCTATGTCAAATGACTATAGCAAATAGTTTCGTTGCCTAACACCAAGGTTGCCATGTTAGTTTTAACTCCGCATAAATAATCGAGATTATCTCAATCTGGCGACATTGTGGTTCACACCTAACATGTTTTAGCATTTCGAGGAAGTGTTTGTACATCATTAGACGTGCTCATAAATCTCCCCGATTCAGCATAAATTTACATTTTAACGAGCGTCGCGACATCGCTTCAAAACATTAAGTACTCAATAAAATTAGAACAAAAGAGGTTGAGTCCAATCAACGCTAGTCGGGAGTGTTCGCTTCGGGCGCCCGCGCGGGGTAAATGACTAACGCACGTCGGAACTGATGGGTTTCCATTATTATGGTAACCGTCGTGGAATTGTTTTTGAATTTTAATTTTGGAATGGATTAAGAATCTATTTCGATGGGATTTGATTTGTTTTTATAAGGAAACAGATGATTCCACTTTTAGTTGGGTTAAAGTTTTATCACAATTGCACCTGCGGGACTCTAGACACTCGATTTCCGCGTAAATTGGAATTATTATTAGGATTGAATTCGTTCAGTTTGATTCTCTTGAACGCTACAAAGGCGTACGATAGGAACTGATTCCAGCAGATTTTTATGGAACTAAATAAAATTATTATTATTTCACTATTGTTTTAGCGATTTTGACATTGACGTGTCTTGAAATTGGAATTGAAACTGGATTCAAGAAGACATTAGCCAGCTGATCCGACGTGACTATGTGTCGAAGGTGGTATAAGTGCGCTAAGCCTAGAATGGCAACTCTCTATGAAGTGAAGCTGCTGGAACACAGTAATATCTCCCTATGGTACAGATTTTCTTAATTGTTCAATAATGTAGGTAAACAAAATTGACGGCTCACAACAAAGATAGAAATTCAAATTCGAAACATGTCATTGAAAGAAAGAAAGAAAGAAAAATCATTTATTTGACGCACAAAGACTAAAGTCATATTGGAACAAAATATTCATTCATTTGTAAATTGTACGGCGCCAAAAGGGATTTATCTCAGCAGCACATGAGTCAAGTGCCCAAAAACACTTGACGCTGGTATTCTGATAAACCCCCGCAGGTGATGTTACAAGGTGCAGATAATTAATACAGATACAGCATTGTATGGCATCCGTCGAGTTTGTTCACATTATTAGACAAGTACAGAAAACCATAGATAGGATCTTGGTGCTTGGCGGCAGATCTTTAACTTGAAGGTTGTAACTAGCCAGGCGGGTACTGGAAAATGCCCTAACAGCATGCTATGGTTTTAACATGAAGTTTTCCTTCACCGAAAACTAAAGCTTATTGTAGGATTCGAACCTTCGACCTACAGATCAGTGGCCGACGTAGTGACGTCGGACGTCGACGTAGTGATATCGGACGTCGACGTAGTGGCCACTAAGCCGTCATCACTTTATTGTTTAAGTGACATGAACATTCCCGAAGAAAACAGTGTTCACTATTACTACGTCATAAAGCTAATTATAATACAAAATTAAACACTATTTATGACAATTGCGCGTACTTCTAAATTAGTATCTGTCAAAAATGCTGACAATTTTGACAGATCTGTCACTGTCACCGCCGATGAGCTTGTCTTTTTTATTGTGCTTGCGTCATTCGCTCGTTGTCTATGTCACAGATACAAATAGAACTGTAATTATGATTATAATTATATTGATCTGCATAATTATTACGAGGTTGGTAAATAATAGCTTTTTGACGTATGTAGGCGTTTTTAAATAATTTTGTGACGCAATCGTATGCCTCTAAATATAGCATTATAATAAGACGACCGCTTGATGATAATTGGTGATGAAGTCGACCGCGACACGATAATCCTGTAATAGGGACAATGATCATTTTGCGACGAAACTATTGCCATTTTTAAAGCATTTGTTTTGTAGAATTGGGGCCCTGGCGCCCCGCGCTGGCATTTGTGTTTCAAAGTTCTGAATGGCTCTGCAATTGTTATAGGCTGGTGTTATGCTTACCATCAGGCAAACGGCTTGTCTCGTGATCCAATACCTAGTCTAAATATTTTTTTCGCCCATCTCACGTTAGTTAAAGATATGAATCGTTGACTTGCAGACCCTCAAGCAAAATTACTACTTACCTGTGAGCGGTTGTCGCTTGTTGAAAATGTCTATCTACAACCTGAGTTTAAATTGGTATGTTTTCCCGATAGGAAGCCCAATCTATTCCTGGAGGTCAACAACATTTGTTTTACGAGTTATTGAAATTGGGAATTTTTCATAGAAGAAAAGGCATTAATAGTTTACATGAAAATTCTATTACAGGACTTCCGGGCAACCCTACATCAGCTGATTCATTGACTATGTTGAACTTTGTTAAATGATAATATTGATTGGAAGAGATACAGAAAATGCCGCGCATTTCACGATTGAACATATTTTTCTCTTTTTTTGGAAATTTTGAATGTGTTTTTTCCAAGGGATGTTCTCAGAACTTGTCGCCAACCATGGTCCTAATCACCCCTTCCCGGGAAAGTATATCAATTCAAACTCATCCTGTATATCCAGTAGGTTAATATCCAAATATGTTTGTGAAAAAGATGCGTGTGTCGCACGACACACGCATCTTATAATCGTACTACAAACGGCCGAGCCGGGACAAAAAACGGGACGGAACTGCGGGGCAGCCCAGCTTGTTGCGGGACTGTTATAAGTGGGACTGTGGTCAGGCTGCGAACTTAACTAGAAAACCCGAACATTGATGAATGTTTGTTCGTGTTTGGGCGACTATGACAGGCGTCTAATACGCGTTGTAGACGCCGCGTTTCAAGTGGTTGATAAATTAATATTATGAGAATTGGTTAGTGGGAGGACTAACTCTTCTGCGAGTGCCCGTCTGGGTTGTTACCACCGCTTTGCTCGTGAAGTCTGCCGCCAAGCAGTAGTGTGCAAGCATTACTGTGTTCCGGTTTGATGAGCAGAGTATCCAGTGAAATTACTGGGCTTATGAGACTTAATATCTAATGTCTCAGGGTAACGAGCGCACTGCAGTGCCACGCAGGCCTTTGTGTTTCAAAGTTCTGGGTGGCACTGCAATTGTTAAGGGCCGGCGTTATGCTTACCATCAGGCAAACTACCAGCTCGTCTCGTTACCAAATAACATAAAAAGAAAAAAATAATAATAATAATAATCTTAGAAATTTAAGTTAGCTTAACGTTAACAACGCGCGTCTTGATTTCAATATAAACATTATGCAGACTATAAAAATTTTGTTAACGCGTGGTTAACGCAATAACCATGGCCACGGTTTCAATCCATTCCCACTTGCGATCTAAAGATCACATTCCTTACTAGCTTCCGCCCTCGGTTTTTACCCGCATTCCCACAGGAGCCGTGCATTTTTCGGGATAAAAAGTAGCCTATGTTACTCTCCGGTCCATAAACTATATCCAAAAATCACGTCAATCCGTTGCTTCGTTACTGCGTGAAAGAAGGACAAACCAACAAACACACTTTCGCATTTATAATATTAGTAGGAAGTATGATTAGTAGGATTATGATATACATATCTAAAATAATCGAATTGGCACCTATCTGCAGCCACCTACGGCTCCAGTGTGTTCGTAAAGTTACATCACCATCCGATTCCTCCGACTGATCGAGCGCCGGTAACGCGAGACCTTCACAAATAAACGAGTAGAACTTGATACAGGGTGTCCTTAAATTCCATCTTTTTGATATCACAAAACCTCATCATCCAGGTACATGTGGCATCTTTGGGTAGTGCCGACAATGTACAGTAACTCAGTTTAATACAAAACGACCGTTGAAAGTTGGAAAATTTTGCGTTCATATATTTTTTGAAGGAATTAACAAAATATTACAAATATATGTTTATTTATCAAAGCACATTTCTTAGGTAAATCATAGGAGGAAACATCATAATAATATGTATGTAAAGCATAAGACTTTGGCGAGCTTTGCTCAGCAGTGGGACAGTATAGTCTTTTTTTATTATTATTAATTTGGTTTTTTTTTATGTTCTTTGGTAACGAGACGAGGCGGTCGTTTGCCTGATGGTAAGCATAACGCCAGCCCATAACAATTGCAGTGCCACCCAGAACTTTGAAACACAAAAGCCTGCGCGGCACTGCAGATCGCTCGTCACCCTGAGACATTAGGTATTAAGTCTCATAAGCCCAGTAATTTCACTGGATACTCTGCTCATCAAACCGGAACACAGTAATGCTTGCACACTACTGCTTGGCGGCAGACTTCACTCACAAAGCGGTGGTAACAACCCAGACGGACACTCGCAGAAGAGTTAGTCCTACCACTAACAAAATGTAATTATAAAACGATGTTGAAGTTGTAAAACGTTGAGAATAATGTGTTCTGTGTCTTTTGTTAAGGGGGGAATGTGGTCACCATAATTTTTTGCTTTATTAGAGACGTATATATTTATTTAAGTAAAAGTATAAAGCGTAGTTATTTGTTTTTGCATTTATTTTTCAGGGAATAATGTTTGAGGATTAGTTTTGAAAATTCAAAACTAAAATTTGAAATTAAATTCACGTTTAACTGTACACACTGTAGCGATTGACAAATATTTCTCACACTCAGACTTCAGGGTGTTCTTTAACTCAACATACTACATTAACATGAATCAGACTAACATTTTCTAAACCACAAAAGTATTAAGTAGGGAGATTAGAAAAAAAATTTTTTGGGACTTGCCTTACTGTTAACACTGCACCCGGTCCAACCACGTATCTCTCGGCGTAAATTAATACCTAACAGAAACAAAATGAGCGGGTAATATTTATCAAAAAACCGCGCGGTGTCATCGGCCCTTACGATCATTCGATACTGGACCATGAACCTGCGCCCGCGCACTGATACTATCTCCTTAAATCTCAGACAATTCTGAATCGTATCTGGACTGGGAAGAGTTGGAAATGGCTTGACGTTTTAATTATTTTTTTTTAATTAAAGGACAAGATCGGTCAATCAGTACGCGATAGGTATCGTATTGAAAATTTAAAGAAGATGCTTTTAAGTTTGTCCGAAGTAATCTATTCTATTAGGGTTTCTACTTTAATCAACTTGCTTTTTGATTGTAAACAATTTTTCATTTTAACCTCCGACGAAAAAATGGAGGTGTGTTATAAGAGTAACGAGAGAATTTGTTGTGTGTCTGCTGCGGCATGGTGTCTTAAACGGATGGACCGATTTTGATTATGTTTTTTTTTTGTTGAAAAGTGATCGAGAGTGTTTTTTCTTAGCTATGATTCGATAAAATCTGTTCAGCCGTATGAAGATAATCGGATCTTGTAGTCGGGGGTCTTAAAATAATAATTTTATCTTGTTTTCAATTATAAACTATCCACCATTCATGTGACAAATATTTTGATGCATGAAAATATGGTAGGTAATAAATCAATATTTTTTTTAAACTTGTGTCTATTTATTCTACAATCAAAGTTTTAACATTAGTTTAAATATACGATTAAATAATACAAATCTTTCAACTGTGTAGAAGATTGGAACATTGGCTAAGATTTAGTTCTAGCAGTCAAAGACAGCCAGGTCTTGAATACTAAACTATCTTCCAAACTTTAAATTACTAATACTAACTTCTTAGACTGAGATTCAGAGACGAATCTAAGCGTGGACTCACGCTTCCATACGTCAAAATTCTATACAGTTTTGACATAATTATGGAAGCCAAAGTCTACGCTTAGAATCGTCTCTGAATCTTAGCCTTAAAGTTCAGCGTGTATATAAGAAATATAAACTATAAGAAAAAAGACGTATCTGCTTAGGAATAAAAATATATTAGTGCATTGTGAAACCGCTCCTAGTGGAAACAAGACGTAAGTATTGCTCCACAAACGTCACTTACGTCTATCTGCCACTGTGCAATCTAATGTTCTCATCAGAACGACTATGGAATAGTAAAGTGGGTTCCAAAACACAGTAGGTCTCGTAAATCTCGCTAATAACAAGATCGTGATCATACTTAGAATTAGGTTCTAGGTCCTATTTGAATACTAAGATTGAAGTCTGGTCTAGTTAGCCGCGAACGGTAGCTTGAGACTCGTGGTGAATACAATTGGGATGTTGCATAAAAAAGAAAATACCTACATAATATCTGTCGGTATACAGTTTTAAGATAATCAGATTAACACAGTTAAAATTTAATTCACAAAATATATATAATTATATATATAAATAAATAGTATATACTGCATTTAAAATTTCTCATATTCAAATTTTTTTTTTATCATCCAATAGTAATATAAATGATACCATCACATTCTTTACATTGCAATGAATAAAAAAATGTATTACAACTGTGTACTTAAACGCAGTGTTTTACGGCCAAATCAACAAAATGCATGATTTTGGTATAGATTTACGGCCCGCGTTGAACAAGTGACGTCAGATGTTCTGACCAATTTGTATGGGGCGTTTTTGCGCTAATTACGCCCGACTTGACTCTCACTTTTGACGCGTCTAGCATTCGATTTCCAGTTTTTTCGATATAGACATTTGATTCTCATTACAAAACGAATTGAATGACATCATAAAAAAAATGGAGTCAACATCCCTATTTTGTGTTGTATTTAAATATGTAACGTTTTCCAAAGAACTCGTTTCGACCTAATAAATTATCTGATGAAAGAGAAATGGTGTTAAAGATGAATCATTCTACACTAAAAGAATCTAGATCAAGGTTCATGACGACCCTGATCTATATTTGGGAGAAAAACATCTCTATTTAACTAGCAACACCAAGCGACCTGGCTGTAAACACATACAGCCCATGGCGCTAAAAGCTGTAACGCGCAGCTGACATTGCGTGTCAAATGTCAGATTTAAAATTGGAATCGGGATGCGTTAGAAGTCGAGATACCTAATTGAGCCGGGCTAGGGATGTGACGAGGACTATAAACCGTTCTCTTTACGATATAGACAAGTCGCATCGATACTGTCATATAATGATATAACAGTATGGACAGTTGACTTCTCTTGCAACGCTGGGCGGAGTAATAATTTATTCGACATGCTTTCACACGTGTCAGTAAGCTTATGTTTCATCACTCATTATTAACTTACTAGCTTCTGGCCGCGGCTTCCACCCGCGTTCCCGCAGGAACCATGCGTTTTTCCGGGATAAAAAGTACCCTATGTTACTCTCCGGTCCATAAACTATATCTATGCCAAAAATCACGTCGATCCGTTGCTCCGTTACTGCTTGAAAGAAGGACCAACCAACAAACAGACAAACACACTTTTTAGCGCTCAGTAGATACACCAGACTTTGACTCTCATTTTTGACGTTACTAGCGTTCGATTTCCAGTTTTTTCGATATAGACATTTGATCCTCATGAGAAAATAAATTGAATGACATCATAAAAAATGGAGTTAACATCCCTATTATAAAATCTAGCACCAAGCACTTATCGGGTTATATTGACAGTTGCATCTTGAGGGCCAATCTCCATTCGTGGCTTACATTTTATCTCCTACTACATCATCAGCTAAGACCAAGATAATAATAATCATAATAATAGAATTATTAATCATAATTGTCAATATACGAGTATAATGCTCATTCAGTAGTAGCATTGTTTCCAAAACAACCTACTTCATCGAAGATTCTTTACTGTTTTTAGCGTGCTACTCCTATAGCTATAGGTGCAAAATAAATCAGGTGAAGCGCAAATATTACTGTCAGTGCGCGCGTCATAAAGCCGAGTCGTGCGCGATCATTTATACGTCCTAAAATAAACATGCGCTTGCGCACCGTCGCCTCGTTAAATGCACTCTGTGGCTCTCATTTCGCGCGTAATCCCGGATTAACTGCAGATTCATGTCAACGCGTTTTTGGTGCGTCGCGAGCGCATAAATACGCAAATATATTTGTCGTATAATTAGATACTGTAAATACAGTTGTTCCTGGGATGCTTAAATACGACTGTTGCTTCTGATAACTTGTCTTGCTTTTTTATGTGTTCCTGGTAATATCTTTGGATAGAAAATCCGATAGTTACATACATACAATTTTTAGGTGTAGGACTAACTCTTCTGCGAGTGTCCGTCTGGGTTGTTACCACTGCTTTGTGAGTGAAGTCAGCCGCCAAGCAGTAGTGTGCAAGCATTACTGTGTTCCGGTTTGATGAGCAGAATAGCCAGTGAAATTACTGGGCTTATGAGACAATACCTAATGTCTCAGGGTAACGACCCAGGACACACCCACAGCACTGATTTTCAGTCCTGACCATATGCTATATAGTGAGGCACGTAAGCAGATGACTTTTATATGACTGTTATGAATCTTAAAATATCACAATATCAAACAAAGTACGGTGGAATACGTACTCTTAAAAAGGGCTAAATAAAGTCTACGATAGTATATTATGTCCATCATTTCTCGTTGACTTATATAAACTATTTTTATGATTTCCAAACTTGACCTACAAAATGCTTTATTTGCGAAGGTGTTTTTACCGAATAGTATCAGTCCTTGTCATGTTAATCACCTCAAATATTTAATTTAAACCTAAATTGCACTTTATACATTTAATTTAGATGAATTAAAAATGAATGTAATAACTTATATAAAACAATACCTTGTAAAAATAGACCAGAAATTTCAGCGCGTAGATCCTCTACGCCACTACGGTTTGCTGTAGCTGGTCTACGAATGCACAGCGTGTTTTGCGTTTTATTTCTTAAATGTATTTTCTAAAGTTATTGCATTAATCAATGGCAGCCTGTGAGTGTAACGTTTCGTACCAGGCGAGCATGTTCATAAATACAGCTATGAGCGGCCTCACACGGCGCACGGATTAATATCTGAGACCCTGGTACTTGGATTAATATCTGTGCGGTACGCGACGCGTGGGCGACGCTACTTGTAGTGTTTATGAACGGTTTTTTGCAAAAAGAAAGTACGTAGGGTTCTTTATGGGCATGTGATGCGAAAGTTGGTTGTTACTAGGATCTCATGCGGTGTAGCAGCATGCGTCTTTCAAACGCTGCCAAGTCAGATGTTTTTTGGTATCGACTTATGCTGACTTATGCGTCTCTCTTCATATCAGTGCAATAAATTGGTATTGACGCAGAAGCATATATCTCTGCGTTAATGTGCATGACTGCTCTTAGTGGGTGGGTAAGTATACAAAATTCAGTTCTGGTTTGGTCCCCACAGGATTATAAACGAGTATTATTATAATAAATGTCTAATGAGTGAGAGTTCGGTATTTGTAATTGTTATAAAATGTGCTAGCATGACTACGATGTACTAGCGCCATAGATTACGTAACTATTCAACCTTTATACAATGTTTATTATCAAGGACTAGCTTCTGCCCCGCGATTTTCACCCGTGTTCCCACAGGACCCGTCAAACCGATCTGCCAAATTAAATGAACTTGAAAAAACAGCATAAAAAGTATCCTATGTCCTTCTCCTAGTTCTTAGCTACCTCCATACCAATTTTCAGCCAAATCGGTTCAGCCGTTCTCGAGTTATAAATAGTGTAACTAACACGACTTTCTTTTCACGACTTTCTTCACACTTAACACGACTTTCTTCTTTAGATAGATATGTAGGTATATGCGCGACGGATCTAGGGTGACGTGAAGTTCTCTTAGAGAAAAATATCGGTATTAAATATATTTTAGTGTCTACCGACACTACTTCACGTGAATGTATACGTCTCAAATATTTCACTCAGGAGGCACAGGCAGGTTTGAATCCTGTTAGCAGCATTATTGAGATGGAAAAAATATCTGTTTTTAGCATATATTTTACTTATGGTAAAGATGTAACCTAATCTATTAAATATTATAAAGAGGTAAAGCTTATTGTAACCGCTAATTTAAAACACTAAACTCTTACTCATTCCATCCACTAGGTTTCCCTGTGTCGTAGATGGTATGGACACTCACATATACACCACAAACATCCGAGACCAGAGACCAGCTTTATGTTCACAATACAAAGTTTGAACCAGACGGGAATTGATCCAGGAGCCTCTCGCTTCGCAAGCTTTGCAAGTTTTACTAACAACTTAACCACAGCCACCAACTGAATGGAAATACTACTCGGATTCTAAAAATTCCTTAAGTAATAGGAAGGTACGTTATCCCGTAATTATATAGGCTACGTATCCTGTACATACCTCGCGTACAAAACCGCAAGCAATAGCTAAAGGAAACGAAGTAAGTAAATACAATTTGCCCCAAAAAGTAGCGTAACAAATAAGTATCTGTATAGAGTGGTTACGCTACCGCAAACCCATTACAATTACTGAAGTTAGTATGCCATCAAAACACTCGAGAGGCACTAAAATAGCCTTTATACCGTCGTATTTACTTTATTACTCTCGATAGATAATAAAACATTTTTCACGTCTTGTACCATCCCTGATCCCTGTGCAATCAGGGTAGGGGTACCACGTCTTTAATACTTTTAAAGACAAGTGTGTACAGCCCGAACAGGTATCTATTAGTCAAAGGTATTATTACACAGTCGATCGCATCCTCACTTAATATCAGCTGATATTTAAGCTATCCTATAAATAATTATTTAAAATAAACATTAATAATAAAAAAAACATGGACGTTGTTGGACTTTATTTTTTGCCTGCAATGAAATTAAGAAGATAATACTGAACGTAGAAAAATATTATTAAATACATTTTTGTTTAATACATTATTCAAAGAAAAGCATTTAATCAATCAATCAATCAGTGCTTTATTTACAAAAAATGTTACAATATTCTTTAAGATAAGATGGTGCTTATTCTAATTGTAATAAAGAAGCTTACATTATCAATGTCGAGAATTATTTGTTACACTTAACACATCGTAGAGATCTAAGTTAAGAGTTTGCAAATTACATCGTCACTTGTATGAATAAAAAATAGGTGTGTAATTCCAACCAATTTAAAGTAAAAATGGTTTAAGCAGACCTAATTAGTTTCTAAGAAATTGTATTAAAAATAAGAAAAACAATTTGACAATTATGTTGATCACATATTAAGAAACAAGCAAATATTAAAATCAGTGTATCCCTTTTTTAATTCGAGCGAAGATGGTAACCCTAATCAGAAGGATTCCTACTGGGAGATCTATACAGAGCGGGCGGACCCCCCGCGGCAGTTTTATTGTCGATTCGTTCTCCAGTTTTACGGATTTATCCCCGATTTGATTGCTTCGAAATCAAGTTATTATTAGGACAATCTAAAATCAAGATATTAAAAACGTTATAGCATTTTTAATTACTGAGAACGATCTTTGATGTGTCTTTGACTCGAAATCGACTAAAAATAACGATATTAAATTGGAATTTATTATTAATATACACGTCATTTCTGTTATTATTATGACTTCGTTTGTTTTATTACTAAACACAGTCGCGTCTTATTCTAATTAACTACGCACTTAAATTAATACAATTTCGTAAATACTTATTGACTTTTTAAAGATACATATTTGTGATGTTTTAGTGTTTTGTTAGTGGGAGGACTAACTATTCTGCGAGTGTCCGTCTGGGTTGTTACCACCGCTTTGCTCGTGTAGTCTGCCGCCAAGCAGTAATGTGCAAGCATTACTGTGTTCCGGCTCGATGAGCAGAGTAGCCAGTGAAATTACTGGGCTTATGAGACTCAATACCTAATGTCTCAGGGTAACGAGCGCACTGCAGTGCCGCGCAGGCCTTTGTGTTTCAAAGTTCTGGGTGGCACTGCAATTGTTATGGGCCGGCGTTATGCTTACCACCAGGCAAACGACCAGCTCGTCTAGTTACCAAATAACATAAAAAAAAGTATGTTTTGTATAATTTAGTAGTCAGTTTTTGTGATAATACCGAAGCGGGGATTCTCGCAAAGCTGTTTACGATAGGCATGGGAGATACGTCGCTGGCCGTGGCATATATTAGTATTACTTTTTATTTGAAGAACGGTTTATTCAGAAACACGTGCAATTAGTGCTGTACAGGCATTCACGTATTTCATTTAAAGTGTAATTTTACTTATATTTGTTGAACGGATTTCCCGTTATTCTTCGATCATTTTTGGGTTTGGAAAAGTCAAAAACTCATTACCATTTTTTTCAAAGACCTTTTTTAACTATTTAGCTAATATATATTTTATTCGATAAAGAGACGAGCCGGTCGCTTGACTGATGGTAAACAACACCAGCCTATAACGATTATTGCAGTGCCAATTAGAAATTCCAAACAAAAATACCTGCACGACACCGCAGTGCGCTTGTTACCCTGAGACATTAGGTATTAAGTCTCCTAAAGTCCAGTAATTTCATCACTTTGCGCATCAAACCGGAATACAACAATGCTTGCACATTACTGCTTGGTGACAGACTTCACGAGCAAAGCGGTGGTACCAACCCAAATGGACACTCGCAGAAGAGTTAGTCCTACCACCTAACAAATATGCTAACTACATATAACTTAGCTGCAAAAACAGTTGGATAATATAAACCATATATAAATTCTACCTCCCACCTAGCATATACACATACGACTTTTTATTAGAAACTGACGAAAATAAATTTGGGGATGGTTTATAAACATCTAAAATTATTCACCCTTAATCAACACCATTACTTAATCCGCCAAAATATTCACCGCAGAATTTATTTGCATAACAACGATTGCAAATCAAAACCGCATCACGCGGCGAGTTGATCACGAACTCACTTACCACCAGCACTGGCGGCAATGAACCACTTCCCCCAATTCCCCCCAATGATGCAGTTTAACCCTGCATGAACCACGTCTTCCCATTTGCGCAGTTTAACCCCATTTAAGCCGTGACGTCACCGGCTCAAAAACCTAATGCGACTTATTGTGTATTTTCATGACATTGAATTGTCTGCAGCTTAATTAAAGTTTATGCGACTGGAAAATGAATTGCGATGTCGCAATTGGTTTTTTTTCTATTATTTTATTGTAATCTATTTACTTTTGTTAGTGGTAGAACTAACTCTTCTGCGAGTGTCCGTCTGGGTTGTTACCACCGCTTTGTGAGTGAACTCTGCCGCCAAGCAGTAATGTGCAAGCAATAATGTGTTCCGGTTTGATGAGCAGAGTACCTAGTGAAATTACTGGGCTTATGAGACTTAATACTTAATGTCTCAGGGTAACGAGCGCACTGCAGTGCCGCGCAGCAGCCCTTTGTGTTTCTAAGTTCTGAGTGGCACTGCAATTGCTATGGGCCGGCGTTATGCTTACCATCAAGCGAACGACGAGCTCGTCTCGTTACCAAATAGCAGTTAAAAAAAACTTCATCAGTATTTTATCTGTTGGTAAGAGACGATACGGTTGACGGCGACGATCACTCTTGCCCAGAAGATTCACTTGAGATTTTCAGAAGCTCAGGTTACAATAGATCCAAGACACAGACTCAGGCAAGTTCTTTTTTTCCGGTGTCTTGCTAAGTTGTGATATTGATCCAAGATCTGTTAATGACCGAATTGAAGGATTAAATTGCGTTTAATGACAGAAAAACCCATTCCTGTTGCCAAAATTAAGGAAACCCGATTACAGGCCGCTTCTAATTAAATTAAAATGGCCGACGGGAGCATCGAATAAACATGCCAACTGAAAAATCTCTATGGCACAATCTCTTAGCGAGCACAATTTTAAGACGCTGCAGAATGGCCGAGTCAAGGATAAGCAATAAAATACGACACCTATCAGGCCGTATCGGCTTTAATGAAAACCGCCCGACTATCTCCGCGCAATCCGGCCCTCTCTTAGTTAATATATGCGATTTTTATCTTTCCCACCCGGCCCCAAACGGCCCGGCACAGGGTTAAAAATATGCAAAAATCAGCGCTCGGGGTGAATATTAAGCAATGTAATTTTGTATTATATTCCGCAATTAAAATTCAAATTGAAATCAATGCGCGGATGAATGGCCATTCCGCGTTCCGATGGGGTTTTGTTAGGGCTGCCTGCGTATCAAATCAAATCAAATCAAATCAAATCGTTTATTTGCTAAAATACATGTTAGCGTAAGGTCTTAAACTATAATTTTGATCAATGTATTCAACCTGCAGGCAGGTGTGCAAATATTGTTATACATTTGAATTCCAGTGCATGTCATAAACAGTCATTAAAATTAAGTTAATAATCAGTTATTAAAATAAAATTATTATCAAACATTATTTAAAGTCATACTGTTGACAATTACAATCTTTATTACTCATCTATACAAATAAATAAAATTAAAGCGTCTGTTTGTAGGTAATATCAAAATAACAGCTTTTTACTAAATGCATATGAAAGTATATACGGTACCTACAACAAATCAACCATTTTTTAAATTTTTGTCTGTCGGTTTGTTCCGGGTAATCTCCGAAACGGCTGGACCGATTTTGACGGGACTTTCACTGGCAGATAGCTGATGCTACAAGGAGTAACTTAAACTACTTTTATTTAAGAAAAAGAATTAGCGTTCCGCGCAGAAAAATAAAACCCATGACATCCAATATCTCCACGCGGGTGAAACCGCGGGCAGCAGCTAGTCACGTAATATCATTGAGCCATTTACAAAACTCAACGCTTTAATTAACCTGGCGCATTCGTAATGATTTTCTCATCTCGATGTCGCCAGCATCACCTTACATGCCGTTAAAACGTTTGAACAACTCTTAAATCCGGGAACGTTTTACAGCTACGGCCGCGGCGATATCGTAAAAGCGACAAACGTTAGACGCGTATCGTTGTAAATTCAAACATTTAGTGTGTACAAAATATTCGTGAATCGTCTCGGAGTTACGGCGCACTTAATGGTCTATAAAGGCACCCCATAACTCGGCTATCAGGAGGATCATTCCGAGTGTTATTCCCTCTTAATTGGCCGTTCCGCCCGGAATCGTCAATTTGAGATATTAAACTAATTTTCAATGCTGTGTAATCGCGGAGACGTGATCCTCTTCCTTTGTAAGGGTTGAGTTGCCAGTTGTAAAAATATTCTGATAACGCGTTTTATGTGCGATATTTTGGGGCTTTAAACGGACTTTTACGATTATCGAGGACGTCCCGAAGATGCAGGTTAACGGCATCTTGTTTTATTTTTCAAGACGTTTATTTTTCAAAAATATTTACTTTAATACACTTAAACATTTCAATACACAAAAACATCAAACATTTGGATTATCTATAGGCCTACTAGGGCTTGTAGATTATCCAACTGTTTTTGTAGCTAGCTAGGTTAGATGTAGTGTTTATTTATGTATGAGCTAGATTAATAAAGGCATTTAACCAGCTAAAAAATAAAAATAAAAAATACACAAAAAAGGTTTATATTCCGTAGTTTAAAAAAATGTAACACCAAAACCCAAAACGAAGCTTGTTACACAAGTAAACTCAGCGTTGTTTGTGCGTGCGTCGCGATGTCACGTCAGTAATTAAGAGAACGCAGCATTTTGTAGTGAGGGGTATCAACCGCTCTGTAGAGATATCTGAACGGATCGTTATTGGTTCTCGTGCAGAGTTGACAATTTTGAGCGTACAAATTTGATTTTAACATGATGTAGTATTTAAAGTAATTTGTAGACAGGTATTGCTCTATACGCACACTACTGCTTGGCGGAAGATTACACGAGCAAAACCACCGCTTTGGCACTAACTCTTCTGCGAATATATGTCTGGGTACCACCGTACCCGTAAGAGTTAGTAGTACTACCTGGTGAAATATTATGAACTTTGATTACTTACACAATCAATTGAATGGGTTTTCAAGTTTCCTGAAACTAACTTCTGAAAATGTCAAGGGATGTTGACTCAGCTTTTTTTATTCAAATCAAACCAAATCAAATCAAACAATTTATTTGCCAGAATACAGTAAAATATCATGGTCATAATTAAAATATAGGGTCTGTGTATTCAGCCTGCAAGCAGACGTGCAAATATTTACGATTCATTATACGATTCAATTTTTAAAATCTAAAAAGTCCTTAACACTATAAAAACAATTTTTTAAGAGCCAGTCACTTAAGACTTTTTTAAATTTATTATGATGTCAATCAATTCGTTTTCTCATGAAAATCACATCACACATGTCAACTTTGAAAAATTGGAAATCGAACGCTAGGAACGTCAAAAATGATAGTCAAAGTCGGGCGTATCTACTGAACGCTAAAACGTCCCATACAAATTGGGCAGAACATCTGACGTCACTTGTTCAACGCGGACCGTACAGCTGTACTAAAACATACATTTTGTTGATTTGGTCGTGAAAAACTGCGTTTAAGTACATAGATAACCTACATTTTGTTATTCATTGAAATGATAATAATCTGATAGCATCATTTAAATTACTATTTGATGATAATAAAAATCGTCGAATTCGTGAAACTTTTAAATCCAGTATCTTTGTGAATTTCATTTTTATTGTTAATGTGATTTTTTTAAACCTGTATAAAGATTATAAATATGTATTTTGTGTTTCATGCATCATCCCTGCTTCAAATTCTATTTCTTTTACAATTCAACACAATACAGGGCAGAACCTTACTTAATTACTTAATTTCGAAAAACACCAGCCGTTTCCCATAAGCAGGCTATTACGTCACGCAATATCTCAGTCCGTGCAACAAAATCCTCCACGCACTATGCCACGCTATTATCGCCTCTATACCTTTATAATAGAGTTCACAAAATATCTCATAGCGTGCAACCGAATCATATACACAGTCTATCGTGATTCCTGCCACGGTATTATCATCCCTACGTCATTACGTTAAGGTTTATGAGAAAGCTGCCAATTTTAATTAGCCCACCCTGCCAGATAAGGGTGTTTGCAAATAGGAGGGCCTGAAGAAGCCAATCCATCAAATCGGCGAACGCATTACGACGCCACGCTTGTCGCACTTTAGGGGTTGACAATCGGTGTCGAATTTGATATCGATGTGGTTGTAAATTTATCGATGGAACCGTTTTCTCACAATGAATGCCAGTATTAAAATTAAGAATAATTTAATTTCTGATAAAAATACTAAGGTTTTAGGTGAAAATAGTCACTTTGTTGTTCAATTTTGTGATCAAAGCAAATGGAACCTTTTTAGACAGTTGATAAATATGTTGTAATGTTCCCCCCGTGATTATCCTTGGCAGAAAATGCCTTTCACTAGAAGAATTGTTCTAATCATGCCATTGTGTAGTAAAACTATGTTAATTAGTATAATTGGTTTCTATCATGCTATTGAGTAGTTTTCCATTTTAACAGCCTCCTATTACCTACTACTAATATTGATTAAGGTACTTCGCTTATAGTACGAAAGTTACTTAAAGTTATATTTCCACAAAAGGATACAGTAAGTGGTGTCATGAACAGTGCCTGCGATGCCATATCATATCATATGGCCATGGTCCCTGGAAAAATAGGCAATCTTCTAATTATCACTCAGTAATCATATCATCGTAGAACATCGTTTATTTAATTCTATCGACACCTTCACAACCCCATCACTACGCACTTTCAGCTGATTGGCGTAACTCGATACGGTCTGCATTCATTTGCGCCCTGCACTACCGCCGATAAATCTCGCGGTGTCAATGCCAGGGCTTCTTAAAACTTGTGTCTAATAACGTAGGGTGGGAATGGTGGAAGATCGAGTACAATGGATTATAAGGTATTCCGCGAACGCGTTTTGTTTGGCATTGTTGAAGTTGAAATTCCTCTTACTTCTAAGTGATACGATACCTACTTCTTATACTTCTTGCTATTGGACGTATTTTGATACCTCAAACTGTTACTGTTGAAGAAAACATGGAGCAATAGATCAAATTAGCAGTTCTTGTGATCTTTGCTATGCAGTTTTCATGGGCAGCTGTGTATACCGTCAGACAAACAACTGCAAAGTTTACCAAAGACAATTGTTTTCAAACACCACGTCTTTATAAACCATTTTGAAATGTACTTTTACATGCTAGAAATCCTTACAAAAATAAAATAAATTATTTTATGCGACGTAAATACTTTTCATGCTTAATCTGGCACATATTAAGTAAACTAAACACCGTTCAGACTCTACCAATGCTGATATAAGAATCCCTCTCCGATTCCACAACACATACCATCATTGTGTTCCTTACCAATTACACCAAAAACTCAAAAGGTCCAACCACACACCCTACGCGTGCCCTCACACTGGGGTCTGCCCGTGTCAGGTTGCCAATCGGCTTACACGCGCCACCATGGGACCATGGGACCACGGGCGCCGCAGAGCCATGGGAGCAAACAGTAAGGATTAGTCCTAATGAGCACTTTCGCGAGTTGAGATCATTACTGTAATTGAAACTATCGGGTGTTGGGAAAATGCAGCTAAAGCATGCTGGTTGCAAGTCATGGAGTTTCTGGCAAAGAAACTTTCTCAGTTATAGATTCAGACAATATGGAGCGAGTGTGGTCGAGCGGGAACTTGTGCGACTTTCAATCCGACGGACCATAGTTCGAATCTCGACTCGGCCCGCACCAAGTTATGTGCGGATAATTCACACTTGCTCTAAAACGGTGAAGAAAAACATCGTGAGGAAACCGTCATGTTCAAGAACCACAAAATTCGAGGACATGTGACATCCAACAAGCCGCACTGGGCCCGCGTGCTGGATTATGGCCCATACCTCTCTCTCTCTCTGAGAAAAGGCCGGTATCCCAGCAGTGGGAGCGTAAGAGGCTAATAATGTGTAACAGTAAACGATACCCGCTGAGACAAAAGTATAACTACTCAGATATAAAAAAAACATTGTGCTTAATTTTTTCATGAGAACTTGGTATTTAATTTTACTGTGAGGTCGAACTCTTTTATGCTATAGGATTATCATTATTAGTAGAGTCTATTGCAGCACAAAAAATTAAATACAACCTAAACCTGTGTTATACAGCGTTTAGCTACTAAACATGCCATAGTCGCGTGTTTAAATACGGGCAACAACAAATCTTGATTTATGTCGTGTCAATCTGTTGTCTAACTCCATTCTGTTGTGACATCTCTAATAATTATAGCCATTTATCTTTAAACACTGTCTAGTTAAACAGGCGTCTAAAAGTAGTTTATTGTGGTAACACGGTAAATTTTTTTGACCAATAAGATTTTAAGGCCAATATTCCAATACTCCATTTATCAAAGGTCTTTGACCCCTTTATGTCATTCACATTTCTTACTCAAAGTCAATGCTGCACATTCTTGACTTTTCGCACGCAACTCTGTTTATACACGTCCATTTGGGGTGTATTAGTGCGCATTAGGGGTGGGTGGCAGTGTGCGTGCCGAGGAGATGAATTAGGGGATTACAATTGCAGAATGCAACTGCACTCTGATTTTACACGCTGCTTATACAGGGTGTGATGGAAGGTAATTAATAGGTTAGTCAAATGTTTTATTAAAAAACTTCTACCTTTAGATTTTATCCTGGGTTTTAATGACATCACATTTCGTCGTACAGTTAAGCATAGTTTAGTTCCAAAGTTATAGCGCCTTAACCCGTATCGTACATATAATTACACAACACACTTGACACTACTGATTAGTTACATCTTAGTTAGTCTCTTTCAATTTTAGTACGTCACCATAATGCTATACACACAGTAACGGCAAGTGAAAAACTTTCATAGAAATTGGTGCAAGATTATTATCTATACCTACAAATAAATAAAATTGAAGTGTCTGTTTGTATCTAATATCAAAATAACAGCTTTTTACCAAATGCATATGAAACTATATAGAATAGAATAGAAATATATACGGTACATATAACAAAACAACCATTTTTTTAATTTTTGTCTGTCTGTCTGTCTGTTTGTTCCGGGTTATCTCCGAAACGGCTGGGCCGATTTTGACGAGACTTTCACTGGCAGATAGCTGATGTTACAAGAAGTAAGTTAGGCTACTTTTATTTTAGAAAAAGAATTAGGGTTCCGCGCAAAAAAATAAAAACCACGAAATCCAATGTCTCCGCGCGGGTGAAACCGCGAGCAGTTACCGTTGCGATGCAAGAAATTACTATAAGCATTAAGCTCGCCCTTTACAACACCATTATATGTATTGTAGTAATTTGTGCTGGTTTTCTTACCTCGCTACATTATAGAAGGATCACGATTTGAGAGCTTTACAAATTGAAAAATGTACCAACTGCTTATAATTCGCATAAAAACGTAAATCTCAGTACACGTATAAAACAATTACACAGACAATAATCCCTATGTTTTCGTCGAAGTGTAACCGTTTTATTGTGTCTCCTACACCCTATATCGCAGGGGTGGCCCTCGGAGGGGGTCGGGTAATGGTCTAAAAGTAATTTTATTACTTTGCCCCCATTACCATGACAATGCATGCCACCGGTCGGATGAGATACGGCGACACGTTCGGCTATCGATAAGTAACTTAGTTGCGCAACGCTTGCACATCACTAATACTGGACGTCATTCATTAATATAATATATACATAGAGATGTTATATCAAAAATTTCGATTTAAACGAACAAATAAAAGTAATTCCAGATTTGAATTACAAAATTAAATAAAAAATGTGTTACTGTGTAAATTGGAAAAAGAGGCGAAGATGAAAAAGTAGCACAGGTTTTAAGTAAATACACAAAAAACACAACCCAGTGAATTCACATTTTCTTTATTTAACAAGCTATTCGAAAATCTAAAGGCAAAGCTTTTCTAAAAGGATTGAATGAGAGAGAAAATAAAATAAATAAAAACAAACAAGAAAATCGTGCAGCTAGTTTTTTATTAACGATTTACGAAGTACCAGGAGCGCAGAAATAAGACGGAGCTCACACCCGCCAACTGATTCGATTTGTTCCTGTTGCGATGAATATTTGATACGGCTCAGTGCACACTAATTTGTTTATCGTGTTCCACGTTCTTTGCCCTTCTGGTACCCGAATACGATGTGAATTATTCAGAAATAATTCTTTTAACAAAGGACTGACTTCTTTTGCCTGGTTGCTTCGATCTAGGCATCTAACCTTTTACGTAAACTAAAAGAATTACTGATTCTCATGAAATACAAATGCAATTAATTACAAGTGTAATTATTATGGTTTTTTAACAATAAGATGTGTTCACATTATTTGGTAAGTTGGTAGCTGCTTACATTGACCGCTGTGAATTTTTGTATACTATTGGTAACGAGACGAGCTGGTCGTTTGCCTGATGGTAACCATAACGCCGGCCCATAATAATTGCAGTGACACTCAGAGCTTTGAAACGCAAAGGCCTGCGTGGCACTGCATTGCAATCGTTACCCGGAGACATTAGGTATTGCATAAGCCCAGTAATTTCACTGCTACCCTGCTTATCAAACCGGAACACAGTAATGCTTGCACATTACTGCTTGGCGGAAGACTTCACGAGCAAAGCGGTGGTACCAACCCAGACGGACACTCGCTGAAGAGTTAGTCCTACCACCTAGTATAACTTATTAGTTGGTATTAGATGTTTATGAAAGGTACCTACCCTAGTAATATACAGTACACTAAAACATAAATACCTACTTTATAACCTAAGTGGAATAGCTAATAGTCTCCAAAGAGCATTCTATCTACTAACCTCTTTGCAAGTTGTTCATAACTCGAGACGAACTTAAAATTAATTAAGCATAGTCCTGATACGAATCAGCGTTGCAGGTGATTTAATAAATACAAGTTGGCATGCCTAATTAATATGCCAGACGCATGATAAACCGGGACATCACTTGCGATTGCTGACTGCCTGGTACTCTGTTAGCAACTTGACACGTTATTGTAATTGCGAATATTGTTGTGACACAGACAAAAATTAAAAAAAAAAGAAACTTTTTCCCATAGACGAAAATATGCTATTTTACACCGCTCTGGCGCTACAATGACGAACTTTTTGAGTAAGAGGAGTGATAAAGGAATTGAATTCGAGGCACTAAGTTGGAACCCGAGAGCAAAGAAGGCTTCTAGAGCAGAATCTTGAGCCGAGCGAGGTACAAGGGCCGAGATGATTTTTTAACGAGTTATTTACAATACCACTCAGTATTATAAATAACTTGTAAAGGTGACTGTAAAGATCAAAAATATATATTTGAACTACATCGGTCTTATACCACACAAAAAAAAAATAAACCCCCCCCCCTAAACATGTGTTGAACAGTGTCTAACTCCTAAATATGCCTTAGTCCCGTGATAAATATAAACAACCACAAATCTCCGCCATCTAACTCAATTTTGTGATGGTATTTTAATCATTTAAGACTTTTGTCCTTTAGATACTTTCTAAACCTTGATTTGAGAAGTGTCTAAGCCCTGTGTATCTTCTAAACCTAAACCTCCTGATAATTTTACTTGTTAAAGTTGTGTTTATATTTTAGACACTAGCCTGAAATACCTAGAGCAAAACAGGCGCCTAAAAGTTGTTTTTAAAAAAATATAGTGGGATGTTTTTTTACTCAAATGATACCATTACAGCTCACATAAATGACATATATTTTTCGTTATTATTCAAATAACATCAATCAAGTTAAAATTATGTAAAAATGATTTAATTTCGAAGTTTTCACTAATTACTATTTTATTGTCACCAGGTGACGCCAGTAACGCGAGCATCGGCTCGGGTGAGGGCACCGGCGAGGAGGACGACGACACCAACGGCAAGAAGAACCAGAAGAAAAGGGGCATCTTTCCGAAGGTCGCCACCAACATCCTGCGGGCGTGGCTGTTCCAGCATTTAACGGTATTTTTTATTCTTGATCTTAGTTATTTTAATCTAAGTACTCTTATCTTCGCACCCATAAATGAAACTTCAGCGAAACTCGACTCAGTGTTATTTGAATCTATCAAATCTGACGTATTATACAGACCGTAGACGCTTATGCAAACGTGCGTTTGCTTGTCAGAATAACAACGCTGTTGCATCAAGCGCGGATTTCGAGTATCTCGTAATCGTCGCTTGATGCAAAAGGAATCAGCCAAAGTTTCACGGGGTGGTAGGACGAAGCAGTCCTCAATTCATTTATGGATACGAAATAAGGCTTAGATTCAGGAGTCTACGATTCTTTTTTCCATCTGTCAGAATTGTATATAATTTTGACATGAACAATGACGACATTAAATATGGAAGCATGAGTCCATTCTTAGAATAGCCGCTGTGCTCTGTCTATATTTGACGCAATGTTAGCTCACTGTTCCTGCAATAAGCTTGAGCAAGGTAGTAAGTCATTTTCTAGAGCTGATCGGGCTACCTACCACCAGCTAGGGATGTTTTCGAGCAGTTGCACTTGAGGGAATTTATGTAGCATTATTGGTTCCTAGTATTATCATTATATGCTAGTTAGTAGATATAGGCTTACTTTTCAACCAGATCACCATTTTGTTCCACCTTCGTATTATAGTGTTGTCTATTGTTCTGCGTCCATTATTAAAACCCAATGAAATATTGCCGCTTTTCACCCAGCCTCACAGGAATTGCGTAAAAATTGCCAGTTGCAATAAATAAAACACCACACCGGGGGTAGTTGGGAAGTTTTAAAAAACGGTACAATGCGGCATTGAGCGGTGGTTCCGCGCAATTGTACCGAACCAAAGCGACGCAACGCCACTTTTCAATTATATTTTCCCAGAGAGCAATAAATTGTCCATTGCGTAGACAAAAGGACTTTACAAACCCTCTGCGAAGACAAGACAATTACCCGTCGTACTCTGTATAAGTGTATATCCGTTAAAAAAGAAAGTTTGATGATATCTCAATGGAAAATTAGCATAAGTGTGAGGATTCGAGAGACGCGGGTGCACGACTCAGTGTTGCGTAGTAATTTCTAGAATGGGTTTTGGCGCGGGGCGGAGTGTGAGGCGCGGGAGGTGCGGGAGGGTGCAATTTCATTACCGGTCCGGATCCGCGGCCATAAATCACCGGGCCGAAGAAGGCGCCCGCTTCAGTTCAGGTGACGCTCGCAAAGTCGCCTGAGCCCCGGTATTTCTGTTTCATTCGCAGACTCGATCCCGTTTTCTTTACGACTATGAATTCCCCGAATTTTCGCGCTCCAAAGAGTTATATAAGTTTTAATTGCGATCGGTGACGTTTTTAAAATTGGAATGCAAAACGGATTTAGAAAAAAGAAAAGTATCGTGTTCCTTTTTTTTTTGAAAATTGATAACTTTTATCTTTATTTTCGTCCACCGTTTCTGGCCAGGCTGCAAAGTTTAAAAAGTAACCGTCGACAATCGAATTAGGGAGCTTTTAGCGCGTTCCGTTTGGCGCGTTTTTGCGCAACGCTGTCCGCGCCCATTACCGGCTTCCAAATTACTTATAATTGCTTCGCTTAGCGTTAAGTGCTTTCATTACGGGCGCCTGTAAAACAGTTCCGGTATAGGTCGGGATATGTCAATATTAACTCTACAATTCTACCTAATCCATTTTTAAACAACGCCCACACAAATTTCTCTGTTCCTCTTTTTTCACTTGTAATACATTCAACTGAACGGTGTTTGAAATAGGCGTAATAAAACCCTTTGACCCACATGTTGAGCGTGAAACTGCATCGCTGTCAGCTTGACATTTGTAATATTCATTCGATTACGCGCGCGGGAAATGGAACGCCACGCGGTGACAGCGCGGCACCTGGGCCTTCCGCGGCGACCAATCAGCCGCGGCCACGGTGCCGGAAAACAAACGAATGCCGCGCGTTCCATGTTCAAATCCTTGACCACAAAGGTCGAGTGTCGAACATTGAGCGTATTCAAATATGGAACGTTCGATTAACGATTACACAGTTTGAACTTCGAATCATCGAATCATCCAATGGTGTCGAATGGACGTGTCATGTAAATTCATTGGGGAAAGTGAATTTTAGCGCCACAAATTTCTGTCCTCTGTTTTGTAGATTTTCTAGAATAGAAAAGTAAAAAATGAGAACACGTAGCATAAAGAAGATGCTTGGAAATATTAATTAATGTTGGAGAATCGCAAAGAGATTTACAAGGACGAAGTGACTTTGCCAAACTTCAAAGACGTCGTGATGATGTTTGAAGTAGTAATTAAAATAAGGAGCCACATATTATGGCGCTGAATTTAAGACACAGTTTGAGTACTGTACAAAACTAATAATCCCAGCACCTATTGGCATATTATAGGTACTTAGGTATTCTGTGCTATCGGTGTGTTTCAGCGATTCTAAGCATAGCGTGTAACCTTTTTACATACCGTACCTCAGGTGAGTTACCTTCATAGCAAAGAAGAAAAAAAATTATTTACTTTAATTTCCCGCCTAAATAAGACAGTTAACCAAAGACAAGAAAAACAACCAAAAACAATATGAAGTTGTCTCCATATCTCCTGGATTACCGCGGACTTATAATTATTTTTAGCCCCCAGTATGGGCTTAAGGCGTTGCGTAGGATTTGTCCCACGTTATTCAATATTATTTCTTTAGGGAACACGTCCCAGGTACGGCTTTGGGGGGGCATTAGGGGGGGATTTGGGGGGCTTTAGGGATGCGACGATTAACGCCGCGTGAGATTATTTTTGAAATGTTTCTGTCTCTTTGATGAATGGGACGTGCATGGATTACACGCGCGAGTGTAGAAATGTAAGGCAAAATCTTAACGATAACCAAGTAGCACATGAGGCCTTTTAGAAATTTCCATTGCAAGTGGAAAGTCTATCGCCAAGCGGAACTCTAGTGTTGTAGCTGTCGGTATAGTTCCATTTCTATTGTAAGTTTAGTGTTATCATCATTTTCAATCCCATCACCAATTTATCAATTTTGCCAATTTTAATCAGGCGAGATAGATATGAAACACTACTAAATTATAGAAAATAAAAAATGTAAAATATTCGTTAAAAAATCTAAGAAACCACGTTCAACATTAGAATATATTGTAACGCAGACTACTAGGGCACCAGAGGGACACTGTGCGGTGTTGAGGTACCTTTCGACCATCATCGCTTAGGTGGATATTGCGGTCAAACGTAAACCTATTTATAAACAAAAAAAATAATTTGTTTAAATTCCTTTTTTTACTTCAGAAAATATTAGAAACCACAACATTAGATATTCTAACGCAAACTACCAGGGTACCATAAACCAGAGCTGGTTCCGTAGATTCCTAGGCGCGCGGTGTTGAGTTACGGCGGTATCGGGTCGCCTTTGAACCGCCGCCCGCAACGCACCGCACCACTATTTATATTATTTACAATATTATAGAAAAGGTTCAGGATAGAGATGGGACAAGATGTGTTTTGACCGAATTCTGCGAGTCAAATTCTACGGATATTGATATTTGAAGTATATAGACAGCATTTTAATTAATCCTAGCTGTATCGACTTATTTGCAGATTTGCAAAACTCTTAACTCTTAGTTTTCCAAAACGGAAAGCTCTTTATAAGTATGGTTTTTGCTACAATAATACAAGAAAACTATAAGACAATGACGTAGAATACCATTATCTTATTATAACTGACTGACTGTTCAAAGTAAATACATAGGTAGAATAAGACTAGGAAGTATATTCTAGCTGCGCGTTCTAAATCAACGACCGCATCTTCCGTTAATATCTGATGGCACAGTGATCAACTGCGAGCATATTAATACAATAACATGTAATAAACAATGCAAAATAATTTCGCCCTACTACTATTAAATGTCGGTATAGCAGCGACGTAAATCTACATTTCTTAACATGTATTAGTGCCCGGCTTCCCAAACATTACAAAACAGAAAGCTGAAATTATATCCGGTTTTTGGCGAGTTAAGAATAAGTTCGGACACTAGCCGAACGGCAGCCCATCTCTATAATAAACGTTAGACTGGGACCCCCGTCGGAGAACCTGACAAGCACGCATGCCTGATTGTTTGTAGGACTAGTAGGAAGGGAAGGAGATATCAGGAAAACTCTGCTCTCACGCCATCTAGAGTTTCAATAGTAAATCATTTCAGAAGACTGGCAGGTAACAACACAATCATTGCATAAAACAGATTTAACTAACAAAACCAGATGTTTACGGTTATTTTTCCTTCTATGACTTTTTTCCGTGTACTTTGCTGATGCGAAATTATTACGAGTTTTTGACTAAAAAGGGAAATTGTGACCCTCTACGGAAGTTGCCGTGATGATTGTACTAGACATAAGGAATCATTTATTTTTCTTGACTGTAACTTAGATTTTCAAAGCCAACGACGTTTGATCAAGCTAATTACAAACTAAAAAAAAGATCTAATTAAACGCCGCGTTAAGCCTTATTTGCCACCACACTTTATCTGTCCTGAACATAAACCTTTTCGCCACCTAATTCAGACGAGTTTTCCCAATATTAATAAATTCTCATCTGCAGGCTTCGCTGCAATTTGCCCTCGCCACCAAAAGCAGAACTTACGAGCGCGCCCTTACCCTAAATAAGGTTTCTCGAGATTTTAACGCGCTTTTTTTCTTTGCTTTTTTGCTATTATCTGTGGATGTAGAGGTTACTGTGATTGGTGAAACGGAACGACATAGTTTGATATTACGTTTCTTTTTAAGTGCATGTTATTAATATCTATAGAAAAAAAAACATTTATTTTTGACACACATTTAAAAATAAATTAGAAGAAATAGATGCAAGTGACAAGAAAACAAAAAATAATTAAAGATAAGATAAAGATAATTTATTTCTCATAAGCATGAGAGGTTACATACGTGCGTATGCCACAGACTAGATACATGTATGCAGATCTTTTTTTACAATATTAAGGCTTACGTTTGACCACAATCAGTGTCTATCAAAAGTTTAAAAATCACTAAGTCACCCAGGTATTTTTATTTAAACTCCTATTAAGGAATCAATTGCCAAATTCGGTTTTTTGTGTAATTTTTTTGCCATTATGCTTCAGGAATTTCACGAATAATTTAGCCTTCCTCGATCTTTCTAGAGACCTTTCCGCAACTCGGATCTGATACGCCACGCATTTCATTTTTATTACCTCAACTGTCAATTTAACGTTCCGAATTCAAAATCCAATTTTCAAGTGGCATAATGCAGAATACACCCGTCCCTTTCCCCCTTTCCAGCTTTGTGTAGTTCCGTCTCACTTCAACTCTATTTCCGTTAGATTTCCCGTCCGGCGCGCGCCTTAAAAAGTGGGTAGTTGGCAGTCCAATGGCGGAAGCGAGGAAATGATTTCTGTCGTCGTTTATGGAGTTTGGGATGGATCTGGCGATTAAAGAATGTGTGAGGTATGGGTGAGGCGGTTTTGGAACGTATAGGATATTAGGAAATGGAATCTTACTAACTTATAACTAATCTGTGGCGCTATGATCCCGGCCGAAGTGAACTGACCTCTTCGAGCGATCGAAAGAGAAAGCAAATTCGAAGCATGCTTGTGAGTGTCTCAAAATTTGTATCCTGACCGGGTAAAAATTATAAAAGAACATATTTTTTTCAAATTTCCCGCCACCTCACGGACATTACCCATAGGTAGCTTCAATACTCAGTATCAATACTCTCTTTAACTCTCTAGGGTTACTTCAGGACCTTCGTAATTCTACACCACAAATTTACTAAGTGGTAGGACTAACTCTTCTGCAAGTGAACGTCTGGGTTGGTACCACTGCTTTGCTCGAGCAGTCTACCGCCAAGCAGTAATACGCAAGCATTCCTGTGTTCCGGTTTGATGAGAAAAGTAGTCAGTAAAAAGGGTTATGAGATTTAAAACATAATTTCTCAGGGTAATGCGGTGCCGCACAGGCATCTGTGTTTCAAGGTTCTGTGTGGGACTGCAATTGTTACGAGCTGCCGTTTTGGTTACCATCAGGCAATCGACCTGCTCTTCGTTATCCAATAATATAAAACAAGGGTTTCCTTCAGGCCACATCCCCTAATCTCCTTATCTACGACGAAAGTAAGGAAAACACGCAGCACTCATAATTAATACTTAGTAACTCGATATGTGCAAAGTTTGCGAAAGGGTTGGTGTTTGCGAGCGCGGGTTTGGTTCCCGGGATAGATTACTGGTTATCGTATATTCAGTTTACTTAGGAGCTGGGCTTGGGGATTATTATACTACTAGCTGCTGCCCCGCGGTTTCACCCACGTGGAGATTTTGGATTACATGGTTTTTATTTTTTTGCGCGGAACCCTAATTATTTTTCCAAAATTAAAGTAGCCTATGTTACTCCTTGTAAAATCAGCTATCTGCCAGTGAAAGTCCCGTCAAAATCGGTCCAGCCGTTTCGGAGATTACCCGGAACAAACAGACAGACAGACAGACAAATTTTTTAAAAATGGTTGTTTTGTTATAGGTACCGTATATACTTTCATATGCATTTAGTAAAAAGCTGTTATTTTGATGTTACACACAGACACTTCAATTTTATTTATCTGTATGGATAGTAGATGGCACCGGCTTTGTTTTAATATGAGTTTCTTGTCGTAAAGTTTAAAGTTATGTGGAAATTGTTTGGTTGACATTTTGAAGTGGTTCAGTAGTACGTCGATCACCGATTTGTGGTTTGTATCTTATGAGTTTGAGCTTTGGGTGAATAAAACATCGTGGTGTAAAGATTGTTGTAGTAGGGCATTTTTAGCGCTCGACTGGCTAGCTACCCCCTTTTGAAATTATCGCAATTCTGCGAGTGTCTATCTGGGTTGGTACCACCGCTTTGCTCGTGAAGTCTGCCGCCAAGCAGTAGTGTGCAAGCATTACTGTGTTCCGGTTTGATGAGCAGAGTATCCAGTGAAATTACTGGGCTTATAAGACTTAATACCTAATGTCTTAGGGTAACGAGAGCAATGCAGTGCCGCGCAGGCCTTTGTGTTTCAAGATTCTGAGTGGCACTGCAATTGTTATGAGCTGGCTTTATACTTACCATCAGGCAAACGAGCAGCTCGTCTCGTTACCAAATAGAACAAAAAAATTAGAGTTCTTTGTTCGTCTCGACAAAAAAATAAGAAAATACTTAATATTCAAAAATGTCAACAAAAATATTTTCTTATTAATAAATTCACATGTCTAACATGCTCACAGCAGCTACACCACATCAACATATACACAAATCTACTTATACATACATATATATCTACATATACATATGGCGATGTAGCCAAACACCATTACCCCAAAGTATTAGGAACGCATAAACAAGAACAAGTATACAAGTAGAGAGGTGTAGTTTGACCAAAATTGGCCGGTCCATATCGCGACATCGGGGTCAAGGGATGGGGGACGGTGGGAGGGGGGTCGTTAAGATAAGTTCATATCTCTCGGACACGGATCGGGTTGCTGGATAGAGGGGTATGCGCGATTTTGGTGTTTTAGTTTGGTGGATGTTTATGGAAAAGTCTGTAGATGGTAGAAAATAGGAAAATTTAACAATTATTTTTCTTAATTTTTTCTTAACTGCTATTCTGTTGTTGTAGAGTTTGTGAAAACGTATGACTTTTTTTTATATGATTTCAGTGGATGATGATGTGCATTAGACAAAGCGTCCATATTGGCTTCAGATTTGTACCAGGCTGTTTAAAGTTCCAAAGTGAACTTTTTTTTAATGTTATTTGGTAACGAGACGAGCTGGTCGTTTGCCTGATGGTAAGCATAACGCGGGCCCATAACAATTCCAGTGCCACCCAGAACTTTGAAACACAAAGGCCTGCGCGGCACTGCAGTGCGCTCGTTACCCTGAGACATTAGGTATTACGTCTCATAAGCCCTGTAATTTCACTGGATACTCTGCTCACCAAACCGGAACACAGTAATGCTTGCACACTACTGCTTGGCAGCAGACTTCACGAGAAATGAAAGTTTTTGTTTTTCTAGCTGCTGCTACTAAGAAACTGTAAAAAAAGATAGCGCAACGATGACAAATTTTCGTCATCATTGTGCATCGTTTACATATAATTGCCAAATCTAAAAACATTTAAAAAATGTTCACACTTGCCCCAATGTCCACAACTCGCACGCCCCGCCTCGTGCGGCGCGCGCGTACTTTGTTCACGTAGACGCTCCCGGATTGGATTACACGCCATGATACGGGATGCATATTTTACTTACCTATCTGCTTCGTAAATTGCGTAAAATATACCTACCCAACCTTAGAGAGAGGACGAGAGATATAGCGGAGAGACAAAGCAAGTCAAGGGTTTTAGCAGCTTAAATTTTTTACAGCAGCGGCGCAAGTACGGAATTCGGTTCGATAAATTTGTCGAATCGAAAAAAGTCATAAATTTATCGAATGTTGCGAGTACCGTATTCTCTTTTGATTCGACCTGGCTATTCAATCACATTTGTCGATTGTATCGAGGCTCGATAAATTAAATAAAAAGTCGATAAAACCCACTTTATCGATTTGAACTGTCAATTTTATTGAATTTTATCGATCGAAAAGATCCTTACTTGCTGCTGAGGCTTGGCTTGCTGAGGGCTTTAAATTAAATGGTATTCACTTCGTTACGATTATAATAAAATTAAACAAAGTTTGTGTCAAATTGAGATATTAGTTGTCATGGTGACTATGGTAACCATTAACCCTACACTAAAATTTTCTTATTTGTCCAATAATTTAACAAATTCGGCGGACGCCAACCAATGACAGTAATAGTGATCCGATCGGTAACCAATGACATGACTCAAATTTGAATTTCTACCTATGTCATTGGTTGGTGAGTCATCAAGTTTGCTTTTTATATTATTATTTTTTTTATTTTTATTGGACAAGTATAGAAAATTGTCTTTTACATATTTGGCTTTTGCACTATCGATAGATCGCTTCCAAGTGAGTTTTGGTCTGTCCTATACAAGAAGCCGAGTCCTGGTACCTCTCTCTCACTAGAAATAGAGTTAAGAACGTGGAATCAGAAAAAAAAACAGAAAATTCCATTTCCCAAAGAACCATTCGTATCCCAAACCTCCACACCTCCCGAATAAGATATCCCGGCCACCATAACTTACAATGTTAATATCCTGGGAAAAATCCCGACTCTACCCGTTTGATTAATGCATCAGAATGTCACAGTTATATTGCGAATACCCCTATATACTACCCGTGTACGTACTGGGGTATTACTGCAAATCTAGGGTATATTAAAAAGGGTATGTACCCCGTATTTATGTGACAAGACACCTGCGCCGTTCCTGAGATAAGGCAACGATATTTGCAAAGATGTATCGCTTTTGAGGAGTGCTGTTATTATGTTTGTTCTTTTATTGAACGAGTGTAAATAAAATCCATACAGATAAATAAAATTGAAGTGTCTGTTTGTAATATCAAAATAACAGCTTTTTACTAAATGCATATGAAAGTATATACGGAACATATAACAAAACAACCATTTTTTAAATTTTTGTCTGTCTATCTGTCTGTTTGTTCCGGGTACTCTCCGTAACGGCTGGTCCAATTTTGACGGGACTTTCACTGGCAGATAGCTGATGTTACAAGGAGTAACATAGGCTGCTTTCATTTTAGAAAAATAATTAGGGTTCCGCGCAAAAAAATAAAAACCATGTAATCCAAAATCTCCACGCGGGTGAAACCGCGGGGCAGCAGCTAGTAATAAATAAAAATACTGATAAAGTATTTATTTTTAATTTATGGTAACGCTAATTGCACCCCACGATGTCACTATTGCTATGTAGTGCTTCATTTTGTGATATTTATTATTACCTATTTTTAACCGACTTCCAAAAAAGGAGAAGGTTATCAATTCGGTTGGTATTTTTTTATGTTTGTTACCTCTGATATCTCTCATTTATAAACCGATTTGGATTTTTTTTTTATTTGAAAGAATATACTTTCTGATTGGTCCAATAGAAATTTCATCAAAATCGGTTCTGTAGTTTTTCACTAAAGTCGGTTCGTCGCTTTTTAAAGAAATTTTTTTTCTTACTTCAGAATGCAAAAATTAGGTGCTTATTTCTATAATACTAATCAAACCTACTAAATTATTCGATGCAGAATGCACTTAAAGTAATTTAAATTAAAATTTCACGCTTCGATGCTTTCCTTACAGGGAAAAAAGTATAGTGATTAAGATTTGAAAAGGTTAATAAATGCTTTTCAATATAATTATACTTCTTACATTTTAAATATATTAATGTAATGTTAGAAATGTAACGGGGTATTGCGGTTTTTGTAAAATAATTGTACTGAAAGTAAGTTCCTTGGAGTAAGTAGAAAGTCAAAGAGCAAAGAAAAAAGGATGTAATAAATGTTGAGTTCTCACCTGTAGAACGTATATTATAAATTTATAATAAGACTAGCTTCTACCCGCGGTTTTCACCCGCGTTCCCACAGGAACCGTGCATTTTTCTGGGATAAAAAGGAGCCTATGTTACTCTCCGGTCCATAAACTATATCTATGCCGAAAATCACGTCGATCCGTTGTTCCGTTACTGCGTGAAAGAAAGACAAACCAACAAATCAATAAACCAACAAACAGACTTTCGCATTTATAATATTAGTAGGATTTTTATTAAGTCGTACATTGTAACGGGATATTTACCGTGATTATTATAAGCTGGTGAGCTCCCGATATTTCGACGCTGTTGCAAGCATCATGTTCACGGGAATACTTATTTGATGATTACTTATGGGAAGATTTTTATTATTACACGCTAGCTGCTGCCTGCGGTTTCATTCGCAGCAAACCAACAAACCACCTTTCGCATTTATAATACCTATAGTTTGACCAATCACAACACGCCGTCTTCCCTCTTCTGATGAATGGGTAAAACCCATTAAAGTTAGTTCCTATAAAGTGCTATCAAACATAAATTGGCTAAAAATATTGTCTAGTGCCATTACCCCTGGCCTACTTCAGGCATAATAGGACAAAGTAAGCAGGACGCGTCCGAAAACACCCCATCTCTTAAAAACACAATTCCCTCACAATCGAAAAACCATTTTAAAAATTCATTGTTTCGCCCGAATGTCCATCTGGGAGCCTCCTAATAGACGAACGAACAAAGTGTTTTACCTTATGAATAGATAATATTATGGAATCAACCCTTCAACTTATGGATGTCGTGGTCGCAGGGGGTACAGTTTACCCTTTTTTATGACCCGTCTTTTGTTTTGAAGTGAGATCAGTGGTCGGGAAGAGTGTAATCTACAGTCTTAACCTGGTAAGTTTGGGGTGGGTCCGCATAACCTAGATATTTTAGATGGGGTAAAAAAGACGTACAAATTAAAGAAAGCAAAAATATTAGGCTTGCGTTTTACCACTATCAAACTTGATATTAAGTGCAAATACAAGCAGACTTGCTTTTGAAGGTAAGTTTTGTGTCTTGAAAATACCTTGCTTGTATTGCCGATCCGAAAACTAAGTCCGGCAAGAGTTAGTTCCGCCAAGGCCACTCCTAAGCAGTGCTTATATTGAATGTTAGACCAAAAAACGTGGAATATTCCACTTATAGTACATATTACGTTCGAGTTTCCGTTAGAACTTAACCTTAGTCTCAGTGTCAAAGCAAATAAAACTAGCTCTATAGTTTAGCTTACTTCCGTATTAAGCATATGATTTCCCGCACCATCCAACTTGCGCCGTAAATTCGACTCACTGCGAATGGGTTACACGAGGGAATTTTTCCTTACTAAACTCACCCCCAACAAAGTTGGTGCAAGTAATCTAAAGTTAGGTACCAGGGCGGCAGAGGCTATTTAGATGCACATCTTAACTCGCCCATATATCTAGATTGTGAGAGAACTTGGGACTCGTGCGGGCCAACTCTGAAAGTGTTTCCTACTCTGTTTGCGTCTTTTACTTTTACTCCTTTTTACTCGTTTTTGTGAGGAGTAAAATTGCAAGTGTGGACGACAGGGCGAGTAATCCAATAAGGCTGAAGCTAAATGATTGCTTGGAAGTTGTAACTTTTCGATACTTGAGTTAATTAAACAAAGAGACTCGGAATTTATTTCGTTCTTTGCAGTTGGCTTGAATTCAATTTGAGTTCGCGGATTTTTTGCGTTCTTTTATTGGGGTTTTGTGTTGGATTGGAATTCTATCCTAGATACAGGTTAAGGATTTTAATGAGACAAGTAAGGAAAGAAGCTTTAGTATAGGTTACGAATTCTATGGATTTTCTTGACTGTTTTAGACTGGAAAGATCGGTATTACTGATGAGAACACCAATATCCCCACATCTAAGGCCGATCTTAGATTACTTACTCTTTCTTTTTTCTCTTATGTATCGCGTAGTAATAAAGACATGTAACGTGTTAAATAAGTAGCATGTACAGATTCTTTCTTTCTGTTTAAATATAAATCTTATATTGTCGTGGTAAGGTTCACCTTAGATTTACGGTTCTCCGTGTCTAATCTCTTCTACCTATACCTCGTCCTTCCATAATCCAATCAAACCCCGAAATTACACGCCACTAAATTCAAAATCGGGGTCACACCCGCCCATCGCCCACTGAGGGATGTATTTATTTAATTTTAATAACGCACATTTACATAGACAAACGTGGCGCGGGTGCGGGCCACAGATAATGTGTATTTGCATCCCCGCATGAATTATCGGCCAGGTGCCGCGCGACAGCTCCAGCGGTTTATGCTAGCCTGGTACCTTTGACGTTTAATTTTGCGTGTTTTAGATTTAATTAATTGTTAATTTGTTCTTAGTTCACAGTTTTTAAATAATGTTCATGAAAAAACCTCGGGCAGCTTGTTAAAGAAACATTAGCAGTGTTGCCACAAAAAACCACTTTTAGACGTCTGTTTAGCTAGACAGTGTCTAAAAATAAACGTCTAAAATGATTAGAAATGTCACAACAGATTAGACACTACTTAAATCAGGATTTGTGGTTGCTCATACTTAATCACGCGACTAAGGCATGTCTAGTAGTTAAACACTGTTTAACACAGGTTTAATTTTTTTGTGTTAAGACCGATGGTATTCTTTAGTTTTTTAAAGTATCTCTAGATCTTGTCAATAATAGCATCCATCAGACAATGTTTTATCATAAGAATTTCTAGCCTTGGAATAAATTATTATTACACCAAAAAGATCGTTTTCCCTCAATGGATCTCATTTCAAAAGATATTGTAATTTTCCAGTATTACAAATACATAATTATTGCTCTTTTAATTCATAAAAACTCAGTTTATCCGTATATTATTAAAATTTTGTTTATGATTCCTGTGTTTCCGTGCGACCGCGTGCCTGCTCCCACTATTGTTAACTGTCACTTGATACCGATATTACCATAGATCATTAATCCTCTGTGAGGGCCTCATAGCTATTCACTGCTGGTTTTTATCTCGCCACTATCTCGGGCCCCGCAGGCGGATAGGAGCCACTGCAGGGTGGTTGGAACAGTACGTTGGACCACGCGTTTTCTAAGACCTATGCAAAATACGTGCCATGTGTTGTGTGAAATGTTTATGTGTATGCATCTGTGGTACCTATCTCACAGAATTAGGGTTAACGTATATAATAAGATTAGGAGCGCAAAATAAAGAACTCGGACACTGATAAATCGATAATCATGTTGACGTCAAAAATGAATTTCAGTGTAGTTTTAAACAGTTCAAAATCTGAATATTATCATCATCTTACGCTCCTGATGTTGTGTCAAAAACACATCGTAAGTTTAATCACTGTCTCCCAGTACCAGGGGTCAGCGTAGTTGTGCCTGCATAATACCAGGGGGTCAGATACGTACGGCTTAGCTAATCAGAGCCACCGGGCGATTAACTCGAGACTGCCCGCGAGATAATGCCTCTCGCGCGATTGGCCGTTGACCACCTCGCTCTCCTGGCCGCCTGGTATCGCTCACCCACCCTTGAGATTTCCCGATAATCCCCGGGATTTTCCTTGGTCCATTTGACATTTGAATATAGTAGAAATGGCATGCAAATAATAGGGGCTTAATAATTAAGGCGGTCTAAATTATATTTTGGTTTTTTAGAGAGTCACAGGGACTCACCTCGGTGACTCCTGAGCTCTTTGAGAAAAGTCACAGACAAAGGTGTGGGAACTTTATGTACGATGATTATTGATTATGAACAGCATCGACTCTGTTTCTATGAATAACTAGCTGTGCCCCGTAGCTTCGCTCACGTAGCCTAAGTTACTCCTTGTAACATCAGCTATCTGCCAGTGAAAGTCCCGTCAAAATCGGCCCAGCCGTTTCGGTGTTTACCCGGAAAAAACAGACGGACAGAAAAAATATAAAAAATTGTTGTTTTGTTATTTGTACCGTATATACTTTCATAATATGCATTTAGTAAAAAGCTGTTATGTTGATATTACAAACATACACTTCAATTTTATTTATTTGTATAGATGAAACAGAGAACTCAATACAACAATTAAAGGTACTGATGTGAAATCAAAATGACTTTATTTACATCCAAGACAGTTAAACTTGCGTTCGAACTAATAAGCCATTTGATTGCGCTGTTTACTGCTTATATATCAGCGGTGCACCAGTATTTCAACTTTAGGGTTATTGTAAAGGTCCCTCAAACCTCTCAGACTCAATTACGGAGACCTCAGGATATATTGGCATATCGAGTTGTAGCTACGATATGTTTTATATCTTCACGGTGAGAGCTCGTTAAGATATTGGCTTAATGGGCGCAATGCAGTTCTACTTCAGTATCTCTACACTATCGTTCGATTGTGTTGTGTTCTATTGGATAACGAGACCAGCCAGTCGTTTGCCAGATGGTAAGCATAACGCCGACCCATAACAATTGCAGTGCCACCCAGAACTTTGAAATACCAAGGCCTGCGCGGCACTGCATTGCACTTATTACCTGAGACATTAGATATTAAGTCTCATAAGTCCACTAATTTCATTGGCTACTTTGCTCATCGAACCGGAACACAGTAATACTTGCATATTACTGCTTGATGGCGGGCTACAAGAGCAAAGCGGTGATACCGACCCAGACGGACACTCGCAGAAGTGTTAGGGGCACCTGGTATAAGGGGCAGTGTAGACGCTTATGCAAACGTACGTTTGCTTGTCAGAATAACAACGCTTTTGCGTCAAGCGCGGATTTCGTGACACCCGAAATACGCGCTTGACGCAAAAGCGTTGTTATTCTGACAAGCAAACGTTCACGAAATCCGCGCTTGACGCAAAAGCGTTGTTATTCTGACAAGCAAACGTACGTTTGCATAAGCGTCTCCTGTCTGCATTAGTGACAGTCGTGGTGCTTGGCAAATGTCGCTCGTCTTGAAAGTATTACTCCTTTACAGTTTTCTCACTGATTGCTTTAACTGTCCTGGAATACATTGTAAATATATCTTTTTAATCTATTTATGTTAAACAATTGTAAAATTAAGTTTAATTATGAATTAATGTTTTTTTATTCTTTTGTTTGTCACAGGTAAGTGCAATGCCACAGAGGGACGATGTTGACCCAGGCAACACTCAAAATAATACCTACCCCCGAGTAAATTTTCAGGTAAGTTTTCTTTGCTTCGAATTGTTTTTTCTTTAACATTCTTATTATAGAAACAATACTGTTACAATTGGGATGTTGACTGCATTCAAATAAAAATATAATTTTGCCGCGAAACGGTAGTGTTTATGACAGAAATCCTATAAAACACAATATTTTTGTTTATTTTTAAGGAACATAATTTTAATTTAATAATCAAAATGTAATCACATCACTCCGAAGTCACGTGACATAAAACGCGCGTGACGTCACTTTCTCAATCGGCATGAGTATTTGCTCTTTCTGCCTAGTAATTTAGAGTGATTTCTGTGAATATAGTTATCTGTGCCAGGAATCGTGACGTCACATCGACCACGTGACCAGTATTGGCGTTTTGGAGCGAAACTTGAAATGGCATTTAAAATACATGAAAATTACAGTATTAGCTGTATTCAAAAAGTAATTTTAAATATTTTGGGTTATATTAGGCTCATACGCATCGTTTTAAACACTTTGCCAAAATCAGTCAACATCCCAATTCAGTTTATTATACCAGCTCCTATTTTAAATTGGTAGTGTTTAGTACCGCTACTGATAAATCTAGCAATGAACACATTAGGAGACACTTGATGGCTCCGTAGCTAAGTGACAGTTGGTAGTAACCCTGCCTGCAAAGCGAGGGGTCCCGGGTTCGATTCCCGGCCGGGGCAGATTTTGTGTAAGCATAAAGTTTGTTCTCGGGTCTTGGATGTTTGTGATGTGTATCTGTGTGTGTCCATGCCACCTGCGACACAGGGAATCCTAGTGAGGGGGTATGAGTGTGTAAGCGTTTATTTATTTATAAAAAAAAAAACATGATCTGCTACAACGATAACAATTTTTTTACTGTTGATAAGCATCTTTGACCGCCATCTCAAATGAATACCTTCATCAAGTATGTAATATGATTTCGTTTAAATGGTGTACGTATAGTCGAAGTAATTTGATGAATTAATATTTTTGTACTGAAACACTTTACAGTCACGTTATCCGTACCCCAATTGGATTAGGTCATAAATTAATAGAAATTAACTATGTGATGTAACAAGATTAAATATTTTCGTTCTAGCTTCTGCCCGCGGTTTTCACCCGGGCTCCCACAGAAACAGTGAATTTTTACGGGATAAAAAGTAGCCTATGTTACTCTCCGGTCCATAAACTACCTATATCTATGCCAAAAATCGCGTCGATCCGTTGCTTCGTTACTGCGTGAAAGATGGACAAACCAAAAAACCAACAAACACACTTTCGTATTTATACCTAATGTTTAGTAGGATTAATAGTAGCTACTCGAAGCAGTAGCAAAGTTTAAACAGCTTTGTTAAGCAATGTTTGCACCGTTGGGGGAACGACAGTGTTATTAAAAACCAAGCACTTAAGAGATTGTAGGCCTGGTTGTTAAAAAAAAAATTAACAACTTAGACCGCCTTAAAAATATAACAGACTTGCGCAAAAGTTGGGAGGAAATATCCAATTATCCATATCCATACAGATAAATAAAATTGAAGTGTCTGTTTGTAATATCAAAATAACAGCTTTTTACTAAATGCATATGAAAGTATATACGGTGCCTATAACAAAACAACCATTTTAAAAATTTTTGTCTGTCTGTCTGTTTGTTTCGGGTAATCTCCGAAACGGCTGGACCGATTTTGACGGGACTTTCACTGGCATATAGCTGATGTTACAAGTACTCCTTGTAACCATTACATAGGCTACTTTAATTTTAGAAAAATAATTAGGGTTCCGCGCAAAAAAGTAAAAACCATGTAATCCAAAATCTCCACGCAGGTGAAACCGCGGGGCAGCAGCTAGTTAAGTAATAATATTTCAATCAGCTTAAAAACCTAATTCATTAATTGAGCCGACGGCGACGCCGCTGTATATCTCAAGCTCTCTTTCCGCGTAAGTTCATAACTCGGGCTATAAGCACAGTTTAAGCACCATTAGCGGAATTGGCCCGGGCCGGCGTCACACAGTGGTTCCATATTGAAAAAAGGTGGACTTAGGAACGAAAGTCGGAATTTTGATCTGATTTTTTTTTGTAGGACAGATCTTAACTATTTAAACAACATTTTTTCTATTAAAAAAACCCGTAAGATGCATACTTTTCGAGAAAAAAAATAATCAATTTTTTTTTGTATGGAGAAAAACACTCTTTATTTTTTTTCTCAAGTTGAGTCAAATAGTGACGGCTTTAACTGATATTTTATGAAAGTCCTAGTTGTATTGTACCCAAAAAAAATTAAAACTATTGCGGTCACTTGCGGCCACGCGAGAAAAGTGATGTCAAAAATTACACATATTTTTCGCCATTTCCGAGAAGAGTTCTCATTTTTGGTGAACTATTTAGGTATTTTCGGCTGCTTCCTTATTTTTTGAAGAGAAATATTATTAAAAATTTCAAAAAAATAATAATTTTAAAAATTTTTAAATTTTTTTCATTATTAAAAAAATTACGTTTATGCTCCCATAGATACTTACATAACTGATTCTAAATGCAAATTAAACATTACTGTGACAAAATATACAAAATAACTCATTAATGACGGTTAGGTCCCTAAAACGTAAAGTTTTTTTTTTGCTGACTTCTTGTTACCGATTATATTGTGTCACTGGCATTACTTGGCTACCATTGGCGGGCATTATTTGTATAAACAAATGAGTCACTTGCGATACTAACTGTGTTTGGTCGCTAGCGCGCTAATATGGTCGCGTTGTTCCTGACAAAAGGATAACTCACTTCACATTCAGGTAACTGCCTCCAAATAAAGCTGAGTAATATAGCTGATGCTATTTGTTCAGGTTTTTGAACCTTATTTAGTTGTTATGTACATATAATTTTCTTCCAGAAACAAAAGATATATGTATATTGTATAGCCTTGAAAAGGACTGTTTTATGTGAAGTCCTTTGAAGGGCAGTTTTAAACGTATTGCTGATCTGGTATTTTTTTCATTTTCCGAACACATAAGCTCTTCTTTCTCGTCAATATTCTCCATCTCTACTTTGAGCAATTGAACTGCTTCAGAAAGGAACTCATGTATGAGATGGCTTTGAAAAATTTGACCTAATCCGGGATATGTAAGGGTCTGAACTTATTAAAAGCCAATGGAGATCTAATGTCCTCATTTGTTTGGATCTTTCATTTCTTCAGTTGTGTTGTCCTCTTATATGTTTCCGAAGACTTTGTTACGAGTCTCTGATGCATCAAGAAGCTTCTGATAGTTCGGAAGGGCAGCAGAACTATTTTCGTCCTTAAGAAACATTTTCAAGTATAACTAAGTATTGCCGTTTGGATACCTTGGCCAACGGAAGTGTAGCGAGCTTAAGATTTATCCTCTGCTATGCTGACTACTCTCACTTCCTTGTAAAAGAGCTTTGTTACATCTGGTACGACATCAGAGGTTTTGCTAAGATGTTCTATAATCTATGCTAAAGCATATTTTCCGTTGTTTTTTAACTTGAAAATAAAACAAAACTGTAGTTCTTCTTCAGAATTATCGTTTAAAAAGGAACTAGAACGTCTTTTGTTCTGTTTGTTGCCCAAGTCAGCAAAGGATACCCTAACAAAGGTTACCCTTACTTTTCAGTAGAGGTACTTGCTTCCGCAGTGCAGAAAGATGGAATACCAACCAGGCAACAATTCCGGCTCTTCAAATAAGTCCTTCGGAATTCCTATTTCACTTGCAAGGTCAACAGTATCGCAAATAGGCCAACTAAACCCTCAGCCGAAGCTTTGACATTCGATTTTCGGAGTAAAGTCCTAGGAACAACGCGACTATGTTAGCGCGCTAGCGACCAAACACAGTTAGTATCAGAAGTGACTCATTTGTTTATACAAATAATGCCCGCCAATGGTAGCCAAGTAATGGCAGTGACACAATATAATCGGTAACAAGAAGTCAGAAAAAAAAAACTTTACTTTTTAGGGACCTAACCGTCATTAATGAGTTATTTTGTATATTTTGTCACAGTAATGTTTGATTTGCATTTAGAATCAGCTATGTAAGTATCTATGGGAGCAAAAACGCAATTTTTTTATTCAAGAAAAAAATTGAAAATTTTTTAAAATTATAATTTTTTGAAATTTTTAATAATATTTCGCTTCAAAAAATTAGGAAGTAGCTGAAAATACCTAAATAGTTCACCAAAAATGAGAACTCTTCTCGGAAATGGCGAAAAATATATGTAATTTTTGACATCACTTTTCTCGCGTGGCCGCAAGTGACCGCAATAGTTTTAATTTTTTTTGGGTACAATACGACTAGGGCTTTCATAAAATATCAGTTAAAGCCGTCACTATTTGACTCAACTTGAGAAAAAAAATAAAGAGTGCTTTTCTCCATACAAAAAAAAATTGATTATTTTTTTTCTCGAAAAGTATGCATCTTACGGATTTTTTTAATAGAAGAAATGTTGTTTATAAAGTTAAGATCTGTCCTACAAAAAAAAATCAGATCGAAATTCCGACTTTCGTTCCTAAGTCCACCTTTTTTCAATATGGGACCACTGTGCGTCAGAGCGGATTTGCGAAGTGTGGGCCGCGGCGATGTACACAGTATGGGCGGTTTGAGAAGCTGGGATGTGTGGATGAAAAAATTATGAAGTTATTTCGAGAGGTTAATTAATTCGTATAGCGTTTGTATCGCCTACGGTATGAGATAGGTGTGGAGAAAGAGCGTTTTGAGTTCGTAGCGCGCAAATACATCGTTGGCATGGGCTTTTTTCACCAATCACTGATAAACGCATAGATAACGTTGTCGTCGAAGATATCTAGAAACATGCCTTAATATATGAGAAATTTGCTCCCAGTCGCGGCTTTACTCGCGTTGTATGTATGTATATAGCCGTTTATAAGTAAGATATATAGATATACTAGCTTTTGCTCGCAGTTTTCTCACGCGTTCCCACAGGAACCGTTCATTTTTCCGGGATCAAAAGTAGCCTCTGTTACTCTCCGGTCCATAAACAATATATTTTCCAAAAATCACGTCGATCCGTTGCTCCTTTACTGCGTGAAAGAAGGACCAACCAACAAACACATTTTCGCATTTATAATATTAGTATGGATATGTTATTCTAGAACTATAATAATAGGATAATATAATAATAATATTATAGTAGGAGTAGGATAGGACAAGATTTAGTCTGTATTAACGTGGCTTGAAATATGATCAAAATAAGTAAATCCCGCCCAAAATAATTTACGCCCATACTGCTTATAACGTAGCAAAAAGACCAAGCTCCAGATGTATGGATATATAAGAGGATTCGCAAAATATCTCAATTTTTATAAAGCAGAAGGATTAAAACGGAAGTGGCTGAGTTGTATGTGTGCGCGGGAGCTGACTGATGCAAATATATGAGAGCCGCAGCGCAAGTACGGATCTTTCCGATAAAGTTATTCGATAACTTTTGTCGATTGTATCGAGGCTCGATAACTTATGTAAAAAGTTGATAAAACCCACTTTATCGATTTGAACTTTCAATTTTATCGAATTTTATTTATCGGAAAGATCCGTAGTAATCAGTCAGCTCCCGCGCACACATACAACTCAGCTAAGTCGAATCCAAAGAGAATATATAAGTACCACAATACTTTACGATCAGACTTCGGTACTCGCAACATTCGATAAATTTATCGGGTTTTTCGATTCGACAAATTTTTCGAATCGACTTCCGTACTTGTGCCGGAGATGAAATATCATTTGGATTTTGATGCGAAGAAATATATTGGAAAGTTCACTAAGTATATCGTTGGACAATCAGACGCTCAGTATTGCAGCACTCAATTGGGGTTGATATCATACTTGCACTAAGTGTTTTGGTTCAACTTTTATAATGCGAACTGCTAAAGAATGTGGTTATAATCCCTTGTCAGCATCTGTGTTTCCCGATCGTTATAATACTTCTTGATTAAAACTTTTGTAAGTATTACTCATATTTATATAGTATGCTAGCTTCTGCCCTCGGTTATCACCCGCATTCCCACAGGAACCGTGCATTTTTCCGTGATAAAATGTAGCCTATGTTACTCTCCGGTCCATAAACTATATCTACTATGCCAAAAGTCACGTCGATCTGTTGCTCCGTTACTGCGTGAAAGAAGGACAAGCCAACCAACCCCACAAACCAACGAACACACTTTTGCTTTTATAATATTAGTAGGATATTCATATTTATTTAGTTATAATACCTACTTATGACAGTCTGCTAAACGATACTAGAAAAAATAAAGGTGCCTTCTTGGCAAGCGTCCTACACCGTCACTTACCATCAAGTGAGATTGCGGGCAAACGTGATCGTATCATCCATAAAAAACCTTGAAATCAGATAACCCTCAGAAACACAAAGGCACAGATTAATAAAACACCTTCCGAAACGCATATTAACTACCATTTACCTTACAGTACAAAAAAGGAACACAAACAATTCAGTTGTTAAAAGGTAACTAGCTGTTTTTCTTGTAGTTCTGAGTCAGAATGTTGCAATGAGAGGACTGATGGAAGTATGGGAGCCGAAAGAAAAGTCAGACGTTTTAAAATTTGAATTTAGATTTGTGAATGGACAGTGTGAATGAGAAAAGAGGTGAAATAATGACGAAGAAGGATGACATCGTTACAACCTCTATACAAGGCGATTATGCACACCTACTTTTATTGCATTAGAACTCAACAATCAACCCTGACCACTTCCCGTCTATGAAACAATTACTTAGACTGGAAATATCCCCCACCTCTTCGCAGGGTGGGTGGCACCTGCCGCCATTTTCATAATGCACTTCAGTTCTTTAAACTTAACACTTTAAATAATTGCCGAGCCAAGACGCGGGTCTGCGAGACCGGGTCTACGAGACCAGGCGGTCTGGGGGACCAGGTGGAGGCCTTTTTTATTTTGACAGGAAGGGTTGGCCTCGTATTTTAATCACAGTTTAATGCGGCGCTTCTGGCCGTGTGATGGGACACTGGGTCCACATGTGGGGCTTTTTTAATTTAGTAAAATAAACCCTTCAAATGGGACTTATTCGTGTTGTGACAGCACATGGGATTAATAAGTTACCAACGAGTACGGGGTTTTTTTATGTTATTTGGTAACGAGACGAGCTGGTCGTTTGCCTGAAGGTAAGCATAAAGCCGGCCCATAACAATTGCAGTGCCACCCAGAACTTTGAAACGCAAAGGCCTGCGCGGCACTGCAGTGCGCTCGTTACCCGAGACATTAGGTATTAAGTCTCATAAGCCCAGTAATTTCACTGGATACTCTGCTCATCAAACCGGAACACAGTAATGCTTGCACACTACTGCTTGGCGGCAGACTTCACTCACAAAGCGGTGGTACCAACCCAGACGGACACTCGCAGAAGAGTTAGTCCTACCACTAACTTATTATCGGACGACAAGACATACCGCAATGAATCGTCCATTTACACGGTCACATACCTCCTATCTTAAAGAGCTTTGCTTTGACACTTTCATGAAAAAAGCAAAACCATAATACTTTAGCGGAATCTATTGTTTCCTGAAAGCTAACTTTGTAGAAGTAGAAGTATCTTCGAGACAAGACGAGTGCTACGATATCTCCAAAGCTATTTACTATAGTAAAATGTTACTGTAAAAATATAGCTTTTGATCACGTGATCTTTAGAGACGATGTGATGGAAGATAAAACAAGCTAAGTAGAATTAGTAATGAGTACTAGCTCTTGTCAGAGATTTTAAGTAAGCTAAAGCTAGCCAGGCGAGGACTAGAAAATACCCTGATATACCCTATCACCATGCGATGGTAACATAATTTTTTTAGATGCTATTTTGGGCTTCGTCAGTAGGTAGGTACATCAAAACCTTCAAAATGAGCAAATATCTGACATTTTATCAAGAAAGTAACCCTCCCAAACCCCAAAATTGAAAGTAATGTAAACAATTCATGTTGCCAAAACGACGTGCAATTTGTAAAGCGGCGTAACTCAAATAACTGCATTTTTAATGTGCATACGTAAGTGAAGTTCCCGGGCAGGTGCAATTTAGCACGTTTTAGTTTGAGTCTAGACTGAAAACTGCAGGCGCGCCAGAATTTTAAGACTTGGGGTGAAATATGGGGGTGTGTCGGCGATGCTATTAGGGAGTATGGGGCTAATGTGCTGCTAGCTTTATTGAGTCGTTTTGCTGATTACTAGAGAGTTTCAGAATCGTTTTATTATTACAAAGATGAATATTAGTATTTTGGGGTTTTATTTATACGACAATTTTTTATCCTTGTCCAGTAATGTAAAGGAAACTTGACGGATACTTGACGACGGTCTCGTTACAGTATAGTATAAACAAATATATTATCCAGACTTTACTATAACTGTACTACTATACTATAACCTTGTAAAGTTAGTAAGTTAAAGGTTAAATGACTTCCCCGCGTCATCGGCTAGTGTCAATTTTCACGAATAAAGCAGGTACTGTAGATTATACTAGCTGGTGCCCGTGGTTTCACCCGTGTTGAGATATTGGATTTCATGGTTTTTATTTTTTTGCGCGGAACCCTAATTCTTTTTCCAAAATAAAAGTAGCCTAAGTTACTCCTTGTAACATCAGCTATCTGTCAGTGAAAATCCGGTCAAATTCGGCCCAGCCGTTTCGGAGATTACCCGGAACAAACAGACAGACAGACAGACAAAAATTTTAGAAATGGCTGTTTTGGTGTATATCCCGTATATACTTTCATATGCATTTAGTAAAAAGCTGTTATTTTGATATTACAAACAGACACTTCAATTTTATTTAGTTGTAGGTATGTAAAATGTGTGTATAGATAAGGTACAATACGTTTCTCGTGTACACATAGTTACCCATGAAAACACCCACTGTGCGGTGTAATATTTTTATGTAAATCGCTTTATCCGTTCGAGTCGTGAATATTGCGAGAAGTGAGTTGTCGCGTTTTGTCACCGTGACGACGAGAATGTGCTATAAAGTTATTCCACTATACAGAGTGTTATAAAAAAAAACAAATATTTTACAAGGTGGTAGGACTCTTCTGCGAGGGTCTGTCTGGGTGCGGACCACCGTTTTGCTCGTGAAGTCTGCCGCCAAGCAGTAGTGTGCAAGCATTACTGTGTTCCGGTTTGATGAGCAGAGTATCCAGTGAAATTACTGGGCTTATGAGACTTAATACCTAATGTCTCAGGGTAACGAGCGCACTGCAGTGCCGCGCAGGCCTTTGTGTTTCAAAGTTTTGGGTGGCACTGCAATTGTTATGGGCCGGTGTTATGCTTACCATCAGGCAAACGACCAGCTCGTCTCGTTACCAAATAACATAAAAAAAAAAAGAAGTATACCACCGAGCAATAGTGTACATTCATTATTGCTAAGCAAAGTAGTCAGTCATTTGAGACTTTACACCTGATGTCTCAGAGTTACGAACGCACTGCAGTGCCACGCAGCCTTTAGTGATTATGAGTGGCACTGCAATTGTTATGAGCCGGCGTTATGCTTACCCGTGGGTGGGTAAAAGACTCACTCCTCTCGTTATCCAATAGTTTAAAAAAAGTTCTTTCCTAAACCTTTGCATTAGAAAACCAGCACTAAGCAGCACGTCTTCGATATCAACATTTTCAAGCCTTGTAACTCTATAATCTTGACATACACTAATGCATATTGATAGAATATTTTGTTATAAATAAGCATCGAGGTACTAACCTCTAGAGATGCAGTGACGTTTGTTTTGCACAAAATAAATCACACCATTTTTGCTAAAACATAATGCTTTCTGATTGGCTAAGCCACCGCCTAGCGCCGATTCCCCGTGCGCTGATACGCTGAGCACTGATATTAATTATAGCAAAATCAATACATTGTTGTGAGATCGGATAGTACAGTATTACATCTCTCGGAGTTAGTATCTCGATGTACATAGGTGGGAACACCATGCATCGAGATTTAAACTAAACTAACCAAAAACCATAATCATCAGACAAATAACCTGCTCATCTGGTTACCTTCTCATCTTTATAAAAAACCTAGCTATGCCCTGACAATACAATACAATGCAATAACTATTAATCTATACAAATAAATAAAATTGAAGTGTCTGTTTGTAATATCAAAATAACAGCTTTTTACTAAATGCATATGAAAGCATATACGGTACCTATAACAAAACAACCATTTTTAAAATTTTTGTCTGTCTGTATGTTCCGGGTAATCTCCGAAACGGCTGGACCGATTTTGACGTGACTTTCACTGGCAGAGAGCTGATGTTACAAAGAGTAAGTTAGGCTACGTAGACGAAGCCGCGGGGCACAGCTAGTTACATACTGAGACATGAAAAATCATACAATGAAAATAGGAAGAATTAACAAATTACCGTAAAACAACCAGCGGTTCTCGCTATAAGCAATCACATACAGCCGTAGAAAAAAAAACTCCTAATGCGCCCAAAAATAGCAACAACTTATATGGAACAAAAATGTGTACATTGGGTTTTGACAAGCGTAGTTTCTTTCTTTTTTAATTCTATTTGATAACGAGACGAGCTGGTCATTTGTCTGATTTCACTGGCTACTCTGCTCATCAAACCGGAACACAGTAATGCTTGTACTGCTTGGCAGCAGACTTCACAAGCAAAGTGTTGGAACCAACCCAGACGGACACTCGCAGAAGAGTTAGTCCTACCACCTAGTAAAACGGGCAAGAATAGTATAGACAAACTAGCTTCTGCCCGCGGTTTTCACCCGCGTTCCCACAGGAACCGGACATTTTTCCGGGATAAAAAGTAGCCTATGTTACTCTCCGGTCCGTAAACTATATCTATGCCAAAAATCACGTCGATCCGTTGCTCCGTTACTGCGTGAAAGAAGGACAAACCAACAAACACACTTTCGCATTTATAATATTAAGTAGTATGGATTCTGTTATTTGTTCAACAGCCTGTATGTCCTTTTGAATACATTATGGCGAATGTCCAGTACCCACTCGCCATAGGTCACGCTGCGCATTCAATTGAGATTAAGATATTTGAATTGCTCTCGTACATACATACATACATACCTACCATTTACTTAATACGTCTTGTACATTACATTGTATAGCTGTAGAGGCAATAATTAGAGTAGAATAGAATAATATTTATTTCCAAAATACATAGAACACAGTACACAAGTATGCAAAAAATTCTTAAATCCATACAGATAAATAAAATTGAAGTGTCTGTTTGTAATATCAAAATAACATCTTTTTACTAAATTCATATGAAAGTATATACGGTACCTTTAAACAACAATTTTTAAAATTTTTGTCTGTCTGTCTGTCTGTTTGTTCCGGGTAATCTCCGAAACGGCTGGCCCGATTTTAACGGGACTTTCACTGGCAGATAGCTGATGTTACAAGGAGTAACATAGACTAGGTACTTTAATTTTAGAAAAAAAAATAGGGTTCCGCGCAAAAAAATAAAAACCATGTAATCCAAAATCTTCACGCGGGTGAAACCGCGGGGCAGCAGCTAGTGTTAAGTAAGAATAGTTGGCGAGGTCCACTATAGATATGATTTTTTTATTTTTTTCTGAAACTACCTCCTGCCAGTGTAATTACTGGCTTATGAGATTTAATACCTAATATAGAGTAACGAGCGCAATACAGTGCCGCGCAAGCCTTTGTGTTTCAAAGCTATTAGTGGCACTGCAATTATTATGGGCCGGCGTTATGCTTACCATCAGGCAAACGGCCAGGTTGTCTCGTTATCGCATAGTAAAAAAATTTATTATCCAGACAAATACTGTAACTATGTAGTATACTATCATCATCAGCCGAAAGACGTCCACTGCTGAACATAGGCCTCCCCATAGAACGCCACTTGGATCGACTACTCGCCTCTTGCATCCAACGGTTCCCCGCGGTTTTGACAAGGTCATTGGTCCACCTATTGCGGCCTACACTACGTCTTCCTGTTAGTGGTCGCCACTCGAGAATCTTTAGCGATGTGGCCTGCCCATTGCCATTTCAACTTACTAACTTTGAGAGCTATGTCAGCGACTTTTGTTCTCCTGCGGATCTCCTCATTTCGGATTTTATCACGCAGAGATACCCCGAGCATAGCCCTCTCCATAGCACGCTGCGCGACTCTGAGCTTACTCATGAGGCCAACAGTAAGAGACCACGTCTCAGTGTCATACGACATCACTGGCAACACACACTGGTTGAGAACCTTGGTTTTCAGGCTCTGCGGTATTGTGGACGGAAAGATATGTCTATACTATACCTACTATAATTTTGCAAAATTTCTTTGTTCGACTCCCGTATATAAAAAGTGATGTAGTAAAGAGATATGTAAAGCAGCAACCTCAAATAGGAAATTCAATACAAATTCAGGGGCGTATTTACCCTAGGGCCAAAAGGGCCATGGCCCGGGGCGGCAGGCTGCGAGGGGCGGCACAAGCGGAAGAAATTTAACAAAGCCTACCTAACGATGGCTCTTATTAATAAACAATGATATCGGTTGAATACTTAGCTCAATTGTAATTGGTCTCTTTCGATTCAGTTTAGTTGGGTTATCGTATATACTGACTGGCGGCACGGTCACGGCAGGGAGGTGGGTCGTACAGGCCCAGGGCTGAACCCTAAAATACGCCACTGAATACAATACACAATAATATAATATGTACATGGCATAATATTATGTACCGTACGAGAAATCCTAAAATAATAAGCAATCCCAGCGGGAGATATGATACCAAAATAAACATATCAGGACGATGCCTCCGTCTGATCAGAGAATCAGATAACATGTTAGGTAGTTGCCAAGACTGTCGCAAATGAGAAGCAACTTTTTTTAAATACTATTTGATAACGAGACGCGTTGGTCGGTTGTCTGCACATAGCAATTGCAGTGCCACTAAGAACTTAGAAACACAAAGGCCTGCGCGGCACTGCATTGAACTTACTGCTATTATAAGCAAAAGTATGTTCGTTGGTTTGTGAAGCCTTTTTTCTTCTCTGAAACTACTGTCAGTGAAATTACTGGGCTTATGGGACTTTATACTGAATGTCTCTGGATAACCAGCGCAATGTAGTGCCGCGCCGTGTTTCAAAGTTCTGAGTGGCACTGCAATTGTTAGCGCTGACGTCGAGCTTACCATCAGGCAAACGACTTGCTATCCAATAGCTTAAAAAAGTGAAGATCGTGGGTAAAGGCGAACTGACGTAACTTCAAAACCTGAATACCTATATAGAGTTGGAAGTTGCTTCAGGAACTCAAAAATAGAAGCTTTTAGAAAGCAACGGTTTTTATAACGGAAAAACTTGTTTACGCCAGCGTGGCTTCTAATTCTAAATATACAAGGACACTTTTGCAGGCAGGCTGTCTGATCTCTGATTGGTTGTCGACCGGTCAGATGTCGCCTGTGATTGGTCTAGACTTCAGGGCGTTGGTGTACGCGTAAGCTCTAGTACATGATTAGATATTATTGAAAAAAGCTATAGCTGTTGTAGGTAGGAAGTAGTATACCAATTGTATTTTTCACTACTGTTTTAAGCTCTGAATATTCCCGTGAACATATAAGTATATGATGAGTGTCTAAATATTTAGAGCTCATCAGTAAATAATAACCATGGATTACAGCATTCTTGTCCAACCGCTAATCTTTATATCTATACAAATAAATAAAATTGAAGTGTCTGTTTGTTATAACAAAATAACAGCTTTTTACTAAATGCATATGAAAGTATATACGGTACCGATAACAAAACAACCATTTTTTAAATTTTTGTCTGTTTGTTTGTTCCGGGTATTCTCTGTAACGGCTGGACCGATTTTTACGGAATTTTCACGGGAAAATAGCTGATGTTACAAGGAGTAACTTAGGCTACTTTAATTTTAGAAAAAGTATTAGGGTTCCGCGCAAAAAAATAAAACCCATGAAATCCTATATCTCCACGCGGGTGAAACCGCGGGCAGCAGCTAGTTAGTATATAATTTTAAATAGCTACTCGCCTTTAGATTATCCAGCTGCTTTGTATACCTAGCAGGTATTGATGTAGCGGTTAGTTAATGAACATTTATTATGCTACATAAATCTACGACTTTCTACTAAAAATCATCCATTTATAAGCAAATACTCCACCTGAAACCATCCACCTCCAGTAAAACTAAAGCACCGTTCACACTAACCGGCGAGCCGCGACGGTATGAAGACGTCGAAGGGCGCGCAACAATGGCGCGGACAATGCGAGCGATAACCGCGCACTCCGTCACTCCGCTGACAGGGTTATCGGGCTCGGCACAATGAGGACTGGCGGCGCAGGTGACGGGAGACAGCGGGTAACGGTCTGAAAACTATAGGAAAATAAGATCGGATAACTTTCAAATTCAAATTACTTTATCCTACCCCAAGAGGGCACTTATGAAAGTTAAAATAAATGTCTCTAACAGCGGGCCTCTGTAACCCCCGTCTACACGAATCACAGACTAAAACTTATGCTGTCTTTGTTTTCCTTCATTTGGCCGATGATTTGCATTGGCAAACATATTCTGGCTAGTTTTTTGATTACAATCCTTCTATATGCTAAAAAATACTTTAAATGCCAAATCAAAACATTTACTGTAGATATAATATGACTTTCTAGGATTGTGATCAAATAAATAGCCAGAATTTGTTTTTGGAAACTGCGAGATTAAAGGCTTACCAACATTTAAAAGTCAATCTACGATGATTTGATTTCAAATACTGCATTTGGGATTTAAAAGCATTTTTAATTTCGGTACATTGCCGCTTTTCAGCAGCTAAAATAGCAAAATGACATCAAAAAATATTGACTAATCTAATAGAAACTTCAAGCAAAGAAAAAAGTATGACACATTTCAAAAGTTTTTGTCTATAAAAAAACTGTTAGCCAAAACATTACAGGGTTTTCAATCCGCTCCTTCCCCTAACTTGGACCACTCCGATACCGTTACAGCGTATTGTTAATGTGCTCGTGAATTCCGCCAGCGAGCACGCCTCTTTACGTCGCGCACGCTGATTGGGTTTATCGCTCGTCGCCGCCACTGTGCACGCGCCCTTACAATACCTCGTGATATCTAGTTTAATTAATGTGGTAACACTGTCAAATCTTTTGTCTTTGAATTTAGATTACAAGCAGAGTATAGCGATTAGATTAATATTCTCTGTTGCCAGAATTTAAATTAGAAATAGGTTGTACTATCCATGAACTACGTTAGTAGTTTAGTACTCTATTTAAATTGTAGTTTTGGTATATTTCGCGTAATATCTCAGACGCTGTTTGAAATATCTGTCATATACTGGCTATTTCTATTATAGTAGCAATGTCATAAAGTGTAGGCTTTGTCTTGAAATTTAAAAAAAGAACAGTATAGGATAGTAAATAGGTATGTAGTAAATTATAATAATTTTTCGCCACGCATATTTAAAGAATGATCGATAAATAGAAGAATTTTGTGCAAAAATATAGAGAAAGGAAACAAAAACCGGTGTAGATCGAGGCTTACTTAAAAATACAAATTAGTAACTGTAAGTAGTGATTTAAAAAAAAAATCGGATGAAATCCAAGATCTTTGAATGAAGAAGGAATTCTAGGAAGCTGAGCTGCAGAGGCTCTTTTACACACGAAACGCTTTGCTTTCTATACATTCATTTGGCGTACAGCTACGAATCTATGTTCCCTGATCGCTATAACCTGGGTATCTTCAAGTCACAAGTGAATCAGTATCCTTTAGGTATGCGTGTCCCATCTTCGACTGCATTGTCACTTACCATGAGGTGAGACAGTGGTCAAACGCAAGCTTATGGTATACATATAAAAACATTCTGAGAAGAATAACCACTTAGTTTGTCTTTCTCTTTATCTACCCCAAAGGATCGTGATGATTGTTGTTATACTAGTGTGGTAAATAGTTAATAGAAACATTTTGAGTCGAAAATATTTCAAGACGTAATTTCAACATTTCATGTAAACTACCAGGGCATCATATCAGCGTGGGACTTCAAAGAAGCTGGGTACAAAGTGAACGGTCCGTTTGATTAGGCGCTCTCTCCACGCGCGCCTCGGGCCACGCTTTGTTACATCCAACTTTGTAAATCAAAGCTTTGGTACGCAGTCTCTTGTCGATTTCTGCTCGCCTGGTAATTTAAACATGTTGACAGCTGTTTCTTAGGAGACAGATCTTTGAAAAATGATTGGCGTTGAAAATCAAAAAGTAGAACTTAATTTTCTAAACACTGCGTGGCAAATGACGGTTTGCTGTTTATATTATGGTCGACTAGCTGTGCCCCGCGGCTTGGTGCACGTAATAAAAGTAGCCTAAGTTAGTCCTTCTATCTGCCAGTGAAAGTCCCGTCAAAATCGTCCCAGCTGTTTCAGAGATTATTGCCGAAACAAACAAACAAATAGATTTTAAAAATTATGTTTTTGTTTATCAGTACCGCACCACATAAACTCATATTATGCATTTATAAAAAAGCTCTTAATTTACATTACAAACTCCAATTATATTTATTTATATAGAATAGACGTCACACAAAATGAATATATTCCATAGTTTAACATTGTCAATGTTTTCCCTTTGTTTATGACGAGCTTCGGCCTAGCGCAAAAAATGGTTGCAAATTATTTTCCCATTCGTAAGTTTTAGTATCCTGTAAATGTGAAGTATGTCCTAGCTAGTACATCCTAATTCATGGGCGATGTCAATAGATTTGTTGAGTAATAATTTTATGTTCATAATTATAATGAATTTTTATTTATAACTAAATAAGTATAATTGCATTATTTGCATATCCTGCACTATCCAGTCTACATCATCATGACAACCTTAATATGACCACAATCATGACTCGAAGATAGGGTACTTCATCCTTCCTTAGATTATTTTCATAAAAACTATTTAGAATGAGTGTATCAGATCAAAAGTATCTTGTGGTCAAACTAAAAGGTCATATCCAATAAGTAGGTATGTCAAATGTCAAACCGAATTTGACACTTATAAGCACATACATCGAGTCAAGGCCTATATAATTTGTGCAAGGAGTCAAAGAAATGTCTCGGAAAAGTTAAGCTATAGTCGTCCCACATATGACATATTCCAAACCACAGGTGGAAACCTGCTAATAAACAATTGAAACTTACAATAAATAAAATATTTTATGGTTCATAAATTAAGAAGAGTTCAAATAAAATGAAATTATTGACACAGAAAATGAACACAGAAAAGGCATTCAAAAACGCACAAACAGTGCATTGCAAAAAAAATGTCACGCAGAGCGCGAATGTCAATAAAATTTGATGTTTACGCGCGCGGGCGATATCTCGCGGTGAATAAAACCACGGCACACTTTCAACCGTTTTTGTCCGACCAAAAATGAATTTTGAGGCATTTTTTAGGAATATTTTTGTTGCCTGAGTTTGGCGTTAGTGGATTTGATCCTTTTTTGGGATAGGAGGGATAATATTAATAATAATATTTTAGTTATGATTATAACAGGTGTCTTTCTCAATGTGTATAATTCCAAAAGCAAAGTTTAATTCTAAAATTGAGATTTTTGTAATTATAGTGAAATTTAAATTAGCGCTACTTGGCTTTTAAAATGCTGAACATAGTATAGGTTTTACATCGAGTGTCTTGTACTTTTTAAGTCATATACCTACCTACTTTATATTGAGTAGTAGTCGGACTTGGGCATGTGCCCAAGTCCCTTTTTCATAGTTTATAATTTAGATACAAAAATATCTATTGCAGTGGCAGCGCTCCAATAACAAAAGCCACCCACCAAAAGAACTAATTTATCACCAAAACATGCTTTTCTCTAAACCCCACGTCCTGATTCGTTACAATATTCAATCAACACGTTCGCTTGAGAACAATGGCTGCCGTTTCACTATTTCCTCATTTTTCCTCGAGTAGTGCGAATTTAGGTACCCCACAGCAACTTGTGAGGTTGATTGACGCGCTATTTTAAGCCTTAAAAACAGTTTTCAACTTTTTGTACAGTTTTATTTTAGCGTGGCGGTACATACGCGATTGACAGGTCTGTCCCAAAGTTTTGTCTGCGGACGCTTTTCTTTTTTTATCCCCAAGTCTAGACTCGACAGTGATTAGTCAGCACACGTTCTCTGTCGGCGATTTTAACATCTTTTTACACTTCATCGTCGTTTCTTTTTGAGTCAGTCAAGTGACAATGTAGTTTTAAAAGTTGCATGTCGTCCGGGCCTGTCGGCCCCGTCCGTCAATCTGTCTTTGCGTCTTGAAATTTTCATTGAAGTCAGCAAAATGGAGCGATTTCACGAATAGAGGTTGTCAAAGATTTTGTGACTTAAGTGCTTTGCTCTAATTATCATTACATTCATTAGTCATTACGCAATCGTTAGTAATAATGTTTTATTATAGTCCGCAGGAAAGGTCGATACTATAGAGGCTCACTAGATAAAGCCTTGAAATATAGACATGTTGGAACCGACACTATCAGCATTTTTTAGTCACATTTTATAGCTTTAGCGCTTTGAGTCTCGTTTTGTGAAAAGAAAAGTGAATACCACAATACAAACAACCACATTATTTACCATTATTACCTTACTCCCCCCATCACAATCCCTTATAAAAGCAATATCGCATGACACGTACCGCTTACAAAGATGCTCTCTCACTAAAAGCCACTGCCATTAAAACAAAATGGTCTATCAAAATTATAATATCAATTACCGATGCATTAACAATTCATATCAGAAGTCAGACGTAGCAGGAACAGGAATCTCGAATACGTAATGTTATTATTGCGCGAGAGGGATGGGGTTATACACACCCAGTGGGTGTGAGGGGGAGGAGGACAAGGCAGCCGACGTCGGAGAGCTGTCAAAATGTCAAATTTCAGAACGTAGCTCGGCGCAGCAACTTCAAACGTGCCCCTACCGTTGGCATGCAGTGTACGCTACGCCGCTAGCTCTAATATAGTTATGGCGCCCTGGTACAGGCGTGTTAATATTCATGCATCTCATCCGGGCTTTCCTCTAGGAACGAAGCCATTTTCGTGAAAGCCTTGCCGTTTCCACTATGAATATGAATGAATGATTCCGTTCGCTTCTTAGATTAAACTTTTGGATGCGGTCCTCTTCTGGGTTTCATGTCGTAGCTTTTGACCTGTTTTAAAGTTTGAGTACCAAACAACGGTTTGCATCAATTTGGTGAGATTGTTCTGTGACTGGTGGCAACAATTTTATAAATGTAATTTAGGTAGGAACTTATACAGAACACTACCAGGATTTTGTCATTGTGTTCTCAATTTTAATTTCGTTCAGAAAATAAAAATAGCTTTTTGCATTTCGCGCGGACGGCATCAACTTCCATTTGCACACACAAAGTGACCGACTAAAATGAAATTGAAAATTCCAATTCCACGTCTATTTCCTGGCAAAACAGGCGGTTTGTATTCCATCTCCGTCCGCACACCGCCGGCCACCGATGCTGTCTGCCACCCTTGACAAGGATATTGGCTACTACCCGAAAATGAGAGAAAAGAACACACATTTTTGACGTTTCAATATGCACTCATCTACGTGGCCGACCACTCGCAAGACACTCCAATCTCGACTCTAATTGAAACGAATCTGAAAATACTTGTGAAACCGGCAACATCGAAATACCCCCGTCTTAATAAAAACATTTCGTAAATTCTCGAACGTAACAAGCTCGCACTTGACTAGAGGTATTTATAAACGTCAATCACAACTGTCAGAAGTGACAGTAGTCAAATCCCCGCTCGGTAATAACAGGAAAGGAGGCTGGTTTCGTGCCCAATTTGAAAAACACACGTTCGCGTTGTTCTTGCGCGTGCTCGATTTGGCGATTAGTGTTATTTTTGAAAATGGAATCGGAGATCGTGTCGCCTCGGGTGTCTCCGCCCACAAGATGGCCGCGCTAATCACCCGAAGCATTCGCGGGAAAACGAAATGATATACAATTTTATTGAAGCGATATGTTATTACAGAGCTAAACCTGTAATTACTCCGAGCTTTGCGCGTGGGAAGGGATTAGAAAAAAATATGTTTGGACTCATTTTCGGCCCGTGCTCTGTAATTGTGACGAGCGGCCATTCATGGGAGAGCTTTAACAATGTGATTGTTTTCTAATTTCTGATTTTGTTTCGTTTAATGATCAGCTTGTGTAAACGCTCCGTCATTACATTGGCTACATGCTTAGCGTGTTAAATACGTCGTTTACAGGTCATTACTCAACCTAACCTGATTTTTGTTCGTAATTAGAATTGTAATTAGTCCGAGCGGATTGGATCTGGATCATTATTTAGGTGCGATCCGGTCGGGGCGATCGGTCGGCTGATTTATCGGGTGTCGCGGCGATGCTTCGGGCGTGTTCCGGTCAGAGGGCGCCGGCATCTTAGGACATGGATTACACGGATCGGATCGGGACATGGCTGGGGTAGGCTTGAGGGCTGATGGAATGATAGATATCGATGTGGTGTAGTCGCAGCGGGATGTGGTCTAGCTAGACATGTAGGTATGTTGTTTTTAAATGATTTGTATCATTATCTCTTCATTACCACAACAATTTATTAGATCAATAAACACAGCTCGGTATGCTAGGCTTGACTTTCTGAGATCTTAGCTCGTTAAAAACTGAACTCATGATGAAATCTTTGTTGTTCTTTGCAAACTATTTCTCCATTTCTCTCAAGCGATTTGCCATATAACACCAAAAATTTTCAAGTTATTTTGGTTTTCCCGGTTTGTGTTTCAATTCTATAAGCGATGTGACACTTTATTTCTGAGCGTATTTGATTTTTCTCTTGTTTTGAAAGTGTAGAGTTCTCACTTAATAATTATTTGCACAAACGCAGCAGCCACTATATTTCGTGTGCCTCTATAACACATTTAAACAAATGTACGTATCAAATCCAATACCTATAAGAGCTACAAGCTTAGGTACAAGGTGCCTTCGCGCCTCTCCATCGTCTAGGCGGGTGCTTGGCCCCGCCATAGCCGTGTCCCAGCCGGCGGCGGGCGGAGCGCCCGCCCTCGCGCGTGTCCCTTGGACTCCAAATTGGGCAATGAGATAATGAGGTAATGGTACAGTTGCTGTTGACGTTCATAATTGCAAAGTTTTCGTGCGAGTCAGAAATCATCAATCGTTCTTCAACAAATCGTAAAGCACATAACGGTGGTATGTTGCGGCAGCTGCATTTTAAGATATCGATTCTAGGTTTAGCATGGTACCGCTCTCGACCACATTATCATCTATCATCGTTTGAGAAATTGCATATAAATGCATATAAATGAATTTAAAGCTAAAAAACCACTGAAATTAAAACGTTTATTTCTAAGAAAATACCAAGTCCACAGCAATGAAACGCCAGTGCCATATCGCGACTACCAGGCAAACATGGGGTAGCGGAGTTGTGCAAATGTTTGTAGAGCGGGCGCGGCCTCTTCGAGATACCGTGGCCCTGCTAGTTGTTTTACGTTATGTAATCCTGGTATCTTGGGAGTCATGGAGCAATTGTGCTTTCCTGGTACTTATATAAATAATTATATAATAGGAGGGATGTTGCATGAAACACAAAATACATAATTACTGTCGTTATACAGGTTTAATAACATCACACTAACACAATAAATATGATATTCACAAAAAATATATAATCACCACTAAGATATTAATTATTGCATCCAAAAGTTTCCCGAATCTAACATATTTTTCTTATCATCCAATAATAATTTAAATAATAGGATCATATTCTTTAGATTTCAATGAATGAAAAAGTGTATGACAACTATTTACTTAGGGGCATCTTAGACTCAGTTTGTCACGGCCAAAATAAACAAAATGCATGTTTTTAACCGACTTCCAAAAAAGGTTATCAATTCGTCGGGCATTTTTTTTTTGTTACCTCATCTATCGGGCATTTATAAACCGATTTGGAAAATTCTTTTTTTATTTTAAAGGGTATACTTTCAGAATGGTCCCACAGAAATTTCATCAAAATCGGTTAAGTAGTTTGTCACTGAAGTCGGTTCGTCGCTTTTTTAAAGCAATTTTTTTTAGTACAACTTTACGGCCCGCGTTGAAAATGTGACGTCCCGCGTTCAGCCCTATTTGTATGGGGCTTATTTAACGCTCAGTAGATACGCCTGACTTTGACTTTCATTTTTGACGTTTCTAGCCTTCGATTTCCATCTTTTTCGATATAGGTATCTACTCGATTCTCATAAGAAGACGAATTGATTGACTCATAAAAAAATGGAATCACATCCCTCATGCGAATCAGTCTATACAATGGGTAGGATATTTCAATGACAGACAACGGATTATTTACAACAGCTATGTTTTCAATTTACCCAGAATACAATTTTAAACCTATCTAATAATAGCTTTCAGAATTTATTTTTGTGTTTCTATCGTCCCCTGACAATTGCTAGAATCTTTGCAAACTAGATTTCCGTCCTAGAACATTTTCAATTCCCTAATTGAGGTAGGATTAAAAAATAAACATCTATTTAAAGTAATTTCAATACCCTGTCATTACATTAGCATCTCACGTACCGAAGTAAGCTGCAAACACAAACAGAACCGGCGGACAGGCACCGACGCGCATAAACAGGCTCTCCATCGCTCGCTTGACAAATTCCATATCTAACAGATATCGATGCGGCGTAAATCATCACAGCGGACCTCGCTGAGTTATAGTGTGAACTCGGCTTTATTTCACGGACGAAGGGAATGTGAGTGTCGCATGACAAGCTTATATCATGCGCGCATCGTGCGTGTAGATCATGCGTAGTGTGCGTAGGTCATGCGTGTAGATCATGCATCGACTATTGTTGTTCAGATCGAACTTCGAACGCGATGAATTTATAAGTGCGGTTGCAGTGTTTTGTATGTTTTGGTTTGGCTTGGGAACTGTGAGTAACAACAGCGCGGGGGCTGACGTAAACAAAGGAACATCAAACACGACAGGTGTTTGATGTACTGTCATACTGTCTGTAAAGAAAGGTATGATATTAGAGTATAGAATAGCGTAAAAGCTAATATGATTAATTTACTAAGGCTGAGATTCAGAGATGAATCTAAGCGTGGACTCACGCTTCCATACGTCAAAATTATATACAGTTTTGACATATGGAAGCCAAAGTCTACGCTTAGAATCGTCTCTGAATCTTAGCCTTAGATTCATAGTGACTAGGGTATCAGAAACTACGAGTACCGCCCTCACGCAACACCCAGAATCGAAACAAAACAAAAAGGTAATTTGTTGTTCTACATATTTTCATTCGAAGAGTTCCACAAAGATCCAATGTTTCACCAATTTGACACCAAAATACGTATCAAATTCGACACCTACGTGCACCAAAACTAATCTACCTATCCCATGAATATACTGCATCAACAATCGGTTTATCTTACCAACGCGGGTTGACTGTGTAAACGCACCGCCCGATTTATTCCAATTCGATTAATTCGATGCCCATCGAATGAATCGATTATTCGAATATTATTTATTCGTTGACGGTAATCAACGCGCGACACTCGTTAATTCATGCATTGATTCGTTTCGGATAGAAATGATTTTAGTTTTTTTTAGTTCGTTTAGCTTTGTTGGAGTTAATCTGTTTCTGTACTTATCGAACGTTTTTAATTTCAAGCCGAATAAAATATTATGAAAAAAAATTAAGAGAAAGATAATATTAACATGAGTGTTGATAAAAGTTTCTGAATTTAAATATATTTAGAAACAGCAAGAGAAGAGGAGACATTTCTCAATCATTAGAAATGCCGGAAAGAAATACATCATATCAAGAATTTCGCAGTCAACATCGATTGCTCCCATAGCCTAGTTAGTTAAGGCGTCTGCCCCGAATAGCCAGAAGAAGCAGGTTCGAATCCTGTTGGAAGCGAAATTTTTGTGATGTATATATTTGTGTGAACATCCGCTAGTGTCGGTTAACACTATAAAAATATATTACATTAGAAAAAAAATATTAATTACATCATCAACAGCCTTTTAAACGCTCCCTCTGCAAGGATACCGGCGGCGTTCTCTCAGAGAGTAAGAGACATAATGCACCACGCTGGCCCAGCTGATTTATAATTATTATTTATTAATTACTATATTATTTTCATACTGGCTGTATGTGTTTTATACAAGCACAACGACACACATATTACTTTTTTAGAATGATTAAAAATAAACGCGATATCGACATGTGCAAACCTCAAATTTTCATTTTGGTAAAGACGAGATTTCACATACATTCCATTTTTTTTTTTCAATCTAAGCGTGGCATCGGCGTCGTGTGACGGAGCCACAATGCCCCGGTTTTTGCCGTTTTTGTCAACCGCGCGTTATTTATTGCCGAGACTCGTATGCAAAATATAGCTTGAATTGACACGGGAAAGGGTTGTCCATTTTTTCTGTAACAACATGATATAGATTTTGTATTGTCAGTAATAGCTTTTTCGTGTAGTCTATAAATGGTCTTGAATGCCTTCATACTGTATTAAATCATAAACTCAGTAAAAATAACATCAATCATTTTTAAAGTTGTCCTCCTTGCAATGATATTTCATATAGTAACACTGCGCTATTTTACTCTATCCTATAACTTTAAGTGTGTTAGATTATTGTTTGTTTGAATTTGACAACCCTAACTTTCATTCAGCATCTGTATGAAGCACCTCATGAATATTGACTCTTTTACATTTATTTTACATTTATTGTCAACCGTTTGAGTTCACCGCCTGCGCTGGAATCGATCCACTATTATTTCGTACAATTGGCAACATTGCTCTGTGTTCTGTGTTCGAATTTGCAGCGCAGGAAAAGGCCTTAACACTTTCAAATAAGAATCATGTTATTTTTTCAGTTTGAATTCACTGTGTTGCCAGTTGTACCGGTTTGTCTCAGAGTTAATGACACGGCGTTCTTTGATGTTACGATTGATATGCAAAATTCCTTATTGTTAACTTATGGCACAGACCTATGGTAACATTTAATAGTGGTTTTGTTTTTATACTTTATTCTGAATGCATTTGCAGTGATTTTTTTCCTCGGTAGAGATCTATGTATAAATATACAGTATACTTACTTCTTGATTGAATTACAAAATCAATAAAAAAAATATCTTGATGTTTCGCCAGGCTGTCGATGAAAATTTTCGTACTTACTTGATAATATCAGTTATCAGTCATTCCATAACACAACAGGAATTTAAAGACAATTTAAAACGTCAATTCTATCAAAGTACCTACCAGGCTGGCATGAAACACGAGATGTGTACTTAGATATTCCAGTCCGTTATACCAGAATTAGTCAGCTCCCTTTATACTGACGACAATAGAACTGTCGTTCGGAAAGCCCAGCCACATCACATACCGTCCCAATTCCATCAAAGCAGGTACCAGGCTCGCACACAACAGCAGGAGTTGTACCAGTGTACAGTTGTACACCTATCTCATTTCCTAGCCCAGTTGCGGCTTCCGAAGCCGTCAGGCCGGCCCTCTTCCGGCTCGCAGATTAGTATCGACGCCATTTACCGTCTCACTAGCTTTGTTCTATTACTCGATTCATGAGCCGCTGATGTTTCCCAGTTTCGTTTTGAATAGTAGAAATTCATATTCTATTTATAATTTTAAAAGACGCTTTTAATTTGGTAATGAAGTATAATTTACATTAGAGATGGAGCTTTCGAAGTTCCGGTAATCGATTACTGATCACTGAATCGATTATATAGAAACTCAGCGTTGTAATTACAAATAGATCGGATTAATTAGATACACAACAACGAAACTCAACAATTTTTTGATTTCTATAATCGATTTGAATAGTGTTGAATCGTAAATTAAACGTTGTCAATAGATATTAATTTCCTATTGAAAATCCGATAGCCACGTCTGAAAGCGTCCATAAAAAAACTATTTTGGTCTCTAAAACAGCGACCGCTGGCTGTCCATTACAGCTTTGCATAATTTAGGCCGATCCTGTCGCGGTAACTCCGAATCGGGCGTTTGAATTCTTTATACGCCATTGAATAGTGCGCTCCTGCAAAAATGTACCCGATTCGCGGAGAATTGACAGGTGTCTTTCAATTAAGCTCGTACGAGCTAATGTTGGGCTTTTTTAGATATTATATATCGAGTCCTGAACTCGAATCGTTTAAAAACCTTTTTATTTCATGACGACCGTTGACAAAAGGGTTGATATTTTATTCAAATAGAACAGTCGGCAAGTCAGTATGGAAATAATTCAAGTTGAAAAAGGACGTATCGTGCATTCACTTTCGCACATAAACAACACATAAAATAAATACATAAACAACGAGACCAGGAGAGCAGAAAACAGAAGGACACTCGCGTAGGGCCGCGATAGGGCCATCCATCACCGGGTCACATCTCTTCGATAGGGTTAGGGCCTCCTCCGCACCTTTATGTCTCCCCGGTGGGACATAAAGGCCCCGTACGCGGGACCCTACTTTTTTGACGTCTATTTGTGGTCGGTACGATCCCTATAACGACTCCAGCAGTCCCTGTAAACTATTTTAACCCCGTTACGTATTCGTCGATGTTTATGTTACTTCTAAGCTAAAAGTTCGTATCATTTCGAGTTGGTTCGACATAAATCTAACATGTGAATGTTTGTCGTGTCTTAGTACAACGTTCTGAGAAACTTATTTTCGCGTTCCTGATTCTCACTTGGGCTAGGGATGAATAATTTAGAGCTCAATCTGAGTGTCACGTCGCGGTGCCGAAAAATTTAATCCATCACATACTCTTTGCTGTGACTCGGCTCATTCGGGTCGGGAAGTAAAACGAGTTAGGTATGTGGAACGGTGGATAACTATTGTTACAACCTTATATAAATAAAGCAAATGCCATTATTACTCAGTTTATCACAGTTTTATTCACTCTCGATAGCTATGATTGACGGCTATCACCAATTCACTACATCGAACATTCCAAACTTCGTGGTGAATACGGTACATAGAATAAGAGTGGCTCTCAAGTGCAGATGTTAGACAACAAAAAAAGTGCTGGAAGACAGATTTCAACTTGCAGTATCCGCCATGACAAAACTATTTGTTTATAATAGTGACTATTGGAACTTTTTAGATTATTCTGACTTCACTTAGGTAATAATCTCCCAACAATTTCAATAAACAACCCAATTATTCCACACTCCACTCCAAATCCAGTAGCTCCACATTTCCCCGCCCTTTCAAGATAACCCGCTCCTCGGAGACGCTATGATTTTTATTTTTACGACACGTCCGGAAATCACCGGGGCCCGTGAATATATTATTATTGTTATGGCAACACCGAACGCTGGGAAAATTGTAAAATACGTCGTACACTGGCAAAGAATTATGTCTGCGTACGCATATCATTAGGGAATTTTCGGTTTTCGCAGAGACGTGTGGAATGAATATTTTAGCGGGATGTTTTTCTCTTTTGTCGGAAGTTAGTGGAGGAATTATTCAAGAGATGTTTTATGTTTGCTCTTGTGCGGATACATAATATTGTTTCAAATTAATGCAGATGGTATAGATTTTGAGTCTGAACATTCTTCTAAAATTAATCTTGGAACATTATTATTATTATGTGAATACAAACTATCAAAGCCAAGTCACAACTAAAAATACACACGTAGCCAATATATTATTTTGATCCTAAAATGGATTTTAACGATAATAATTTTACTAAGCAAAACAAAATCTCATATATATAAAAAAAGTCTACAACAAATAGTCTTAAAACCAAAAAAATATTTTGAAACATTTTTCTTAAATTTTTATTTATATTTTTTTTAAATGGCAGATATAGAATATGTCAGATTCTAAACACAGCGTTGTGTAGGTAACTAAAATGTCAATAATCGTATTCAAATTCGTCTACCCAGTATTCCCTTACGTAGTATTTACATCCGCATCACCCGATAGCTCCAAATATAAATGGATTGTTCGGAGCAACTCGATTTATAGTTGGCAACTCAAATCTTTGCATCGAGAGGTTTTTGCGGTTAGACACGTAGGGATGCCTGGATGTTCTTTTGAATATTTTTGAAGATTTATATAATTACTAGTTTTACTAAATGTTGCAATTTGAAAATTGTCTTATACATTATTGAATTATTGTAGGTAGTCTTGGTATAGTCAGCTGAAAAGTTTCTATTTTTACATTCAGGTAAATTTTTTTGCAGTACCTAGATACAGTGCCTGGCATTTTAGCCCCATTTACATTTTACAGCATCTACGAACAGAATGTTCTTACAAAATGAAGGAATATTTAATACAAGCAAGCCTTAGTCATTTTAAAACATATTTCTCTGTGTATATTAATTTTTAATGTCCTTGTAAGTTTAAATGTCAAGAAATAATATAAATTTCACCGCTCACCAAGATTTGCGCACACAACCCTAAGTAATTTTTTCTCGATTTTCGATTTACCAACAGCAATCGAGATTTTAATGCCTCCGCGTGATTTATTCGCCGGCCGGCAGCCGCGCTCGAAACTTGATATCTCCATACGGTTTATGATGCCCTGGTGGACGGATCTATTGCAGAAAGGATTTCGTAAACTTCACGGTAGTTATTGGTTTTTGAAGGTATAGGGGTATAAATAAATAAAAGTTATTTGGATATGGTGAAGTAGTGCAGATCCGTTACAAGTAAGCTATTACTTTGGAATCATACGTGTGTTATTTTTTTAGTTGTGTAAAGATGAAAAATACGGTATCCGAGAAGCTCCCAAAGCACCGCCCTGCAAAAAGCGCACGGTAAGCATAAATTTGACAATCCCGTTAAAGGATGAGGCCGAATACGCAACGGGACTTCATCATTTCTCCGTTTTTGTGGTCACCTTTAATGGTCTTCATAAATGTTTGATGAACACTTTTTGTGGCACTAAAAAGTTTCGATTGTTGACAAAAGCTTAAATTAAAAAAAAGTACGGCTGAGGTCACTGGCCGAACGCAATGTCAAATTGGAGCCGTGGCATTTTTCCGGGATAAAAAGTAGCCTGTGTTACTCCGGTCCGTAAACTATATCTATGCCAGAAATTCCGTTGCTCCGTTATTGCGTGAAAGAAGGACAAACCAACAAACACACTTTCGCATTTATAATATAATATAATAAAAATTAAATTAAATTAAATTAAAATATTAGTATGGATTAGCTAGTTAATAAAGGAACAAAGCCCGCTAAAAAAATGCTGGCATAACATTAGGTATATTGTGAATAAAAAACCATTGTTTTGACCATTAATAAATAAATAAATAAATTGTTTCCACTAAAATTCCATCAAAAAATTGAGTAAGAAGTAAAAGTCTAGAACGAACTCAAAATTAAAAATGATCTTACCCACCTACCCAAGATCAAACACGAACTCGTTTAGGTATTACTCAAGTGTTAACAAATCCGTAGCTCCAAGTCGTTATTAGGACGACCTAATTACTTACCACGGTTTTGTGTAAAATCCGCTCCTTGGCGTAAACACAAGCAAACGTAAACGTAAACCCGACTTCCTGTGGTTATGATATCGGGTTCGGACGCATTAGTGCAATTCGACAATAGAAGAATAATAAACATAGAGACCTCCATGCACGCGGCGAGTCTATTCTGAGGTGTAGTCATCTTCAAGTTTGGATATTGAGTAGTAAGCATTGATGTGTGTAATGGCTAGTAATCTTCTTATCTCTATTTTTCTTTTTTGTGTAATACGCTTTTGTTTTTGTTCTATCGTGTCTTGGTAACCGACTGATAGCACTCGGTCATAATGCTGCCTATAAATAGTTATAGGCAGCATTCTCTTTCTGGAAGTATATTAAAACAAGTAAATTAAGTAGTTAAAGTTAAAAAGTTAGGTTAAGTTAAAAGTATTATTTTGTTTGAACACGTTGCGGTATTCACAATCGCGAAGCCTAGAAGAACGTACCAATCAATAGTTATCCAAAACACAATCTTCATACGCATTTCTTTTTCCAAGGAATTACATCCCGATAGAAAGAACCTTGGGACCGGCGAGTGAATAATTTACGCGGTACCTGCGGTGCCTGGTGCCCTGGTAAAGTGGAGAGGCCCTCCTGGGAGCCGGGGCACGCCACGAACCAATAACATTAGGTCGGACGTGCGCTGTCGCCCTGGTACCTGGATCAGGGAAACATGCCTGAATTATGGAATTCTTGAGGAAAAAACAGATGTTTATCAGTTGGTAGGGTGTATGTAGTAGATGCTTTTGTGTTTTACTGTTACTATTAGAAGTACAGAAACTAGTCTACTATCTAAATATCTACACTTCGGCAGATTGGTATTTCCGTCGATAAGCCTGCAGAGGAAGCGCAGAATCTAATTCTTCATATTCATATTCAGTCATTTATTGCATCATATGTATATTACAGAAAGGTCATAGATTAGTAGGTGAGCTTACATATGACCCTAGTTACGGTATAGCAACATAGGTGACGAGCGGGCCGGTCCATTAGTAAAAGATTCTTAATTAGTAAAAGATGATCTTGTAAGTCTTATAACATCCTTTGCAAGTTGTACTTCAAACCTACTTAGATAGACTATAAATAGCAGCTATCTGAGCACAATTGAATGTGTTTGGTGCAAGATTTCCATCTTAAGGGCGGTTACTAGCCAGATAAGGCTAGAAAAGTATCCTACCACCACCATGAAATACATTCTTAATCCATACTTACAAATATTATAAATGCGAAAGTGTGTTTGTTGGTTTGTCCTTCTTTCACGCAGTAAAGAAGCAACGGATCGACGTGATTTTTTACTTAGATATAGTTTATGGACCGGAGAGTAACATAGGCTACTTTTTATCCCTGAAAAATGCACGGTTCCTGTGGGAACGCGGGTGAAAACCGCGGGCAGAAGTTAGTAGATATAAAATTGGATAAATTAGGTAGTGCTTCAACCGAAAAGCGTAAAAAGATAATGCGGTCGCACAAAAACGACAAACATCGATTGAAAAGTACCTAAAGTGCACAAGCCAACGAAGTACAAACTCGGCTAACTCAAAACAGGTGTTCTTTCGCATTCAATTACGAGTGGGAAGTCTTCGGCGCGATTTAATTACGTTTAAATCGGAATCGAAGCGGTTCGCGAGTGTTTGCGTACTCGTTCTTTGTTGTTCTGTGTCACTTTGGGTTATAGCTTCTGCCGAAGTGAGGTGAAAAACGGAAACGAATCGATGCGATTCAATCGGAGACATTTTTAATCGATTAATCGAGTTTGAGAAGCAATTCCCAGTTTAAATTCTTCCCAATTCGAAACTTGTTTATTTTGAAATTTGGCGCGTATTTGCAGATCTGCGGATCTACTCGCAAAAAACTATTGAGATATAATCGTTACGCATACTTTGATACGAAATAGCTCCGAATATAATAGATTGAACTAAGGTTACTTATTAAGGAGTTTTTACTATTAATAGTTTGATTAAAATTAATTTAGTTATAAACTTATAATTAATAAGAACTATCTCTATTGTTTCAGCATCCGTACCCCTCGGAAGACCAAAAGAAACAATTAGCACAAGATACAGGGTTAACGATACTACAAGTTAATAATTGGTGAGTAATAGCTATTAGTTCATTTATTTATATTCTTAAATCAAATCTTTTACAATATTCTTATAAAAATACAAAATATTATAAAAAAAACTTAAACCTAGGATGCCACCGGCAGTGGAACAGGGTCCAAGCTAGCTTTTTCCAGATTTTGTGATAAATTACAAAACTACCAACACATTGAGCTTTTGCTCAGTAGCGACAGCCACGCCAACTTATGCTTGCAGAACTGTAAGTCAAACATTTTTAAATTCCCTTCAAGGTGTCATCATGCAATAGTAACTTTTATAAGTACCTGCGAGTACTGCTATATTACTCGTAATATAACTCAAACTTAGTGTATTACAAATGACAACCAGTATACCCAGACTGTTTCAACTGCACCGAAAAAACTTATAAACGTACTGAAAGACGCAATCCGAAGTGTCATCTTAAAGTGGTAATTTGAACATTTAAAACCACTATACAAAGACACTTCCATAACTACCAAAACGAAAAACCATGAAGCATTTTCCTGTAAATAATTTCTCCTAAGTGTCTAAAGAAACTGGTGACTGGTGATTATCCAAAGCGAATGATGTAAATACGGCTCTTTACGACTTACGATCCGATTGGCATTAAACTCATTACATAACGATCGTCGGGGACTATAAACAAGGATCTGTACTAGGCGATATTTGTTATTTGCATTTTCGAGTAGATGAGGAGATAGGGCTACGTATAGCAAATGTATCGTGTTGTTTAAATTATTTGAATCAAATGTCAGTTAGATTTAGAAATGAAGGTTTACCTTCTCATGTATTTTAATTTTGAGTCAAGGACATTAGAAGACTTTTGTTGAAATTTGACGGTACGATGTTGATTTACCTCGACGTGTCTTTCACCTCAATGTCACTTTAACTCTTTGCAATTCCTGATCCCCTGGTACCAAAAAACTTATTAGTGAAATAAACTTTTACATTTTTAATTGCAACTTGATACCTCTCCACGCGTACCTGAGAAAAACGGTCTTGACAAACAGACAGACGGACAATGAAGTGATCCTATAAGGGTCCTTTTTTCTTTCGAGGAACGGAACATTAAAAACACGTTCAAATCTAGAATAGGAACTTTCTCAAGCCGGAAAAACACGCCGTTAGGTGCTTGGTGATAGATTTTCATCTTGAGTGCTAGCCAGGCACCATGCAAAAATCAATAAAAAATAACTCTTCCATACAATCTCATCCAATAATTTAAAAACGCTGTACAAAATGATAACCGGCGCCGGAGTGTGGGTGTCGCGCGTTTGTCGTCAGTAATAAAATGGCGGATGTATTAGCCATCTTGAAGTCTTGGAACACGTCCCTGCCTAAAAGGGCAGATTGGCGCGTTAACTCCGAGTTTTGGACCTCGTGGGAACATTTTATACTTCGATTATAAAAACTTATTGTAAATCCTTGTATTGCTTATTTGTTATTTTCATGTTGCGTAAAGTGAATATAACATTTTGCACGCTAGAACGGTATTTTCTACTGCTACATCAAGACTACATTTTTTTAATGTTGTTTGGTAACGAGACGAGCTGGTCGTTTGCCTGATGGTAAGTATAACGCCGGCCCATAACAATTGCAGTGCCACCCAGAACTTTGAAACACAAAGGCCTGCGCGGCACTGCAGTGCGCTCGTTACCCTGTAACTGGGCTTACCTAATGATAAGCCCAGTAATTTCACTAGCTACTCTGCTCATCAAACCGGAACACAGTAATGCTTGCACATTACTGCTTGGCGGCAGACTTCAAGAGCAAAGCGGTGGTAACAACCCAGACGGACACTCGCAGAAGAGTTAGTCCTACCACTAACAAAATGGATAGATGGATAGATAGGACTACATGGATATTCCTTCCGTACGCACGAAGCGTTTTGCTTCTACCTGCGTACCGCAGAGTGGTACTTCATGCCTGTGTCTGTGTGTTCCAATTCTGATTTGAGTTTCTTCAAGTCACGAATAAATAGGTATCTTCTAGGTAAGCGTGCTTAATTGTCGACCGCATCGTTGCTTACCAGCAATGCAATGAGATGCTCTAGTTGGGAAAGCCAAAACAAAAAACAAAAAAAAAATTTAAAAGAGATGATATTTTTTGGTTCACCCTATTGGCCAGACAGTCCACTATCTACCATGACCATACCGCCTAGTCTGACGTAGACTAGCTAAGTGCGAGCTGGACTCGGGCACCGAGGTTATGGATCGCGAAGATTTTTTCCCTCTTTTTCCGAGTAAGTATGTTTTAAGTTTTCTCCCAAAATGAGTCTATTTTTTTGGTATTGTCATATCATAAAATTTTTGGATTTTCCCCTTTATTTAGGCTATAGTTTTTGATTCCCGGTCTTGACAGACAGATAGACAACGAAGACAAAGACAAAGGTTCCTTTTTTCTTTTTGAGGTATGAAACCCAAAAAAGATGGAAAGCTGTCGTTAAGCACATCAGTGGATTCCGCCGGCTGCACTTTAGAGCCAGTTCTATATATTCTAAGTTTACTCTTAGTTTAGTGTTCACCACTCAAATGTGAGAAGAAAAAGGAATGTTAGATTCATTTTGCTGCTGATCTTTAGTTGTTGAGCAATATTTTATTGGTACCCATTTCAAATTGAAGATGAACAGTCAATTTATAATAGAATAGTACAATAATAATCTTTCCAAAGGTGTAGAGGCCCAATCTCGAGGGTCATTGCCTGTATTGTGAGCTCCCAAACTTCACCACTCAAGGCTTAGTAAATAAACATATCTGAGATACGTTTATTTATATCATTAAGTTGAAGTGATGAGTATTGATTATTGATATGCCAAACAGGCTGCCGAGTTAGTTTTGATTGTGGTTTGGAAACCTTGTGTTAGTGGCGTGAGAAACTTTTGGAGTGCGTTGAGAATAGTATTTTTTTTATTTGTTCTAATGATTCGAGTTTTTTTAGATTGGCTCCACGCGATCTGCGTATTGAGCTGAGCTATAATTAAAATTAAAAGAAAATTCAAATTTGGTTATACTATTTTATTTTTAGTCTGTAGTATATGATATGCGCGGTTCAGACACGCACTTGGTCTAATTTTTTGTAGTAGAGGTAGAGAAAGTAATCTGAAATTAACTAACCTTTAGGGTAAATTAATAACCTTGTCGATTTTATAACCAAAATGATTATTTTATGAATTTGAAATCAAAGCATAACTGCATGAGGAAGTCTATGCAGCACACCTACAATGACGCATCTCTCATTAACTCCTAACCGCCTGGTACCTGACACAGGCAACGGTGACTGACTGACAGTCGGGGTCACAGGTCGACGACGAGCCTAGCTCTCACCCATTCTGTCCGCCTGGTACAGCTATATAATTAAACAAGTAATTATTGGTTAAAAAAAACAATAGAGCTTCAAATTGGATTTTAATTTCGAATTATTATTAACTACACTCTTTTTATAAAGTCATAAGTAAACTGTAGACATACTTCCATCATCAATTTACTTTAGGTTCTAACTGATAATTTCGGGAACTACTGCTTTTCCCAAACCTTCCTTATATTAACTAAGGAGAATTAGCAGGCGAATTAAAATTCAAATCTATGGCTTTTGCAACCTTCTTTTAAATACTCAAAAGCTCAAATCAGGCCGCCTACATTTTCACAGGAATAGTGCGTTTTTCTGGGAATAAAGTATCTACCTAATAATGTCACTTTCCAGCTCACAAATGTCTCTATGAAAAGCCACGTCAAGGGACAAACCAACAATCACTTTCGTACTGTTCGAACGGATTTTAATCGCGATAAAAAACAAAGGCATTTATTTACTTCGACGTTTCGATAAACCTGCAACATTTTCGTATTCAGAGTAGTACTAAAATAATGATTGTAAATACTTTTTATTTTGCTTGGCGAATGAATGACTCACAACGTGTAACCAAACATTTAATACAACAAAGAAAACAGCTCTTTTTCTTGCTATAAACCTTCACTTAACATCGCTACCATGGACACTCGCACAATCAGCTGGCGACCCCACCTGTTTACACAAGGGGTAGTGCACCCTCAACCCTTCTAATGGTTTACTGGACGTAAAAATGTTAACTCAAATTAATGCTTCAGTTCTCCCGTGATCATGGCGTTTGTAACAGCGCCGAAATATCGGAAACTCAAATCAAATAATATACATGGTAAATATCCCGTTTCTAGTGATAATTTTCAAAGTAATGCTTGAGTGTTTGGCAGGAACAATCCGAATGATTTTTTGATTAAGCTTCTGTCTTTGTATGAGTGGAGATTGGATTTTTATTAGGGAAGGATTGAATTAGATTAGTGTTAAATATTATCGGTCTTACCACAAAAAAATTAATCACACTTTAACTGTGTTCAACAGTGTTTACCTCCTAAACATGCCTTAGTCACGTGTTTAAATATGAGCAACCACAAATCCTGATTTAAGTAGTGTCTAACCATTGACTAACTCAATTATGTTGTGAGTCATCTAATCATTTTAGACGTTTATCTTTAGACACTGTCTAGCTAAACAGGTGTCTAAAAGTGTTTTTTGTGTTGTAACATGGTAATTGTCCTAGCGCTAGGCCGGCCTGGTTTGCAAATATTAAGTAGACGCAAATTTGGGAGTTTTGGCGGTAACGCAAAAATGTACTGGTGTCGGTTTTAACTTTTTTTAACGGGCTTAAATCTTAATTACTAGATGTGCCCCGCGACTTCACGCACGTAATAAAAGTAGCCTTAGTAACTTTATAACTGCAGCTATCTGCCAGTGAATATCCCGTCGTGAAATCGGTCCAGCCGTTTCGGAGTTCTGGAACAAACAGACAGACATTTTTAAATATTGTTTTTTTGTTACATGTACCTTTACTTTCATATGCATTTAGTAAAAGGCTGTTATTTTGACATTACAAACAGACACTACTAGTGTTACCACAAAAAAAACATTTTTAGTGGGCTGTTTTGCTAGACAGCGTCTAAAGATAAACGTCAAAAATTATTGGAAATTTCACAACAGAATTGTGATAGACAACGGTTAGACACTACTTAAATCAGAATTTGTGGTTGCTCATATTAAATCGCGCGACTAAGGCATGTTTAGGCGTTAAACAGTGATTAAGACAGGTTTAACATGTGTTTAATTTTTTTGTGTTCAGGCCCTACAATTTTATTTATTTGTATATAGATGTATAGATATGATATTAAAAAATACTGAATTTTATGTACATAAAGAGTCTGACAAACCCTGTTCAGGGAGTGTTCAGAGGACCAATAAAGTGTTTACAAAATAGACAAACTTGAAATCCCTTCACCGACGGAACTAAGTCCCTTACACGAGTGTGCATCCGACATCCTCTCGAGAGCAATTGAAAGAGTAAATATTTAATAAGTGTGCACCACCAACCCCTTCGCAATGTTTGTGATAACCTATTACAACAGGGGGTGGCTAATGTATAATTAGAGTTGTATGTCGTTAGGTGGTACAATTAGTAAATTGGTTATTAATTTAAAAAAAATAGAGGTTTTAAGTTTTATTTTATGTTATTTGGTAACGAAACGAGCTGGTCATTTGCCTGATGGTAAGCATGACGCCGGCCCATAACAATTGCAGTGCCACTCAGAACTTTGAAACACAAAGGCCTGCGCGGCACTGCATTGCGCTCGTTACCCTGAGACATTAGGTATTAAGTCTCATAAGCCCAGTAATTTCACTGGATACTGCTCATCAAACCGGAACACAGTAACGCTTGTACATTACTGCTTGGCGGCAGACTTCACGTGCAAAGCGGTGGTAACAACCCAGACGGACACTCGCAGAAGAGTTAGTCCTACCACAAATTGTCTTTATATTCTTTACCCGCTGTAGCAGAGCTTTGGTAACCGGGAGGTCATCTGAAGAGGACCCTACCGTGTGTTTTTTAACAAAATTCAAAGATAAAACCTAATCAAAAAGAAACAAAACAAATTAGCGAAAATCTAACGCTTAATTCTTTCGCGAACCCCACAAATGAAGCTCTAAAAGAAACAAACACCTTCCTAATTACTTAACAGCCACTAACAATAATATATTCCATCCAATATTGAAAGTAACCGTTCCTTGCCACCAGGCGGACATAACATTGATGCAAATGTGACGTGATTACATTAGTGAAGTAGGCGACTTACAGATAATTAACAGTATGGGAGTTCTCGATTTTGAGAACGACATTGCTAGTTACGCTCTATTGCAACAATGATTAAACCAGCTGCGCTCCACGGCTCTGTCTACTTGATTCGTGATGAAATGTAGCCTACGTGCAGTTCCAGGATAAGGTCTATCTCAATACCAAGTTTCATATAGGCCTAGTAATCTCATCGAAATTGAGTTCATAACAATCAAACCTTCACAATATTGTAGTACTATTGTTCTAAAGAAAATATTATTATGTTAACCAAGTTCATACGAAACTATATAATACTTTAAGATTGAGCAGGACTTCTGCGTAAAGTTCTTGGTTTATCTAGACTACAATCACTTACTATTCGTAGTAGTACAATAGTAGCAAATTTGTCTTGAATTTACATGAAGATATAAAATAGGAAGATAGTAGCCATAGCTGTGTGTATAGTCCATTTGTAATGAAATTCTGTAGAGATTCATTTACTGACTTATCTTGTATGTAGATTACCTTCTGTTATGTATGTACAGTATTAGCAGGCCATATCCGAGTTACATCAAATTGAAACCGGCTGCCAGCCTGGGAATAGAGATGGCTATCGCGAAACGATTCCGGAGATCGATATCGATTCTCATAACGGTAATGAAATCGATAAGAAAGCGTTGATATTTAAAAAGAAATATTCGTTAACCAAATATTTAATTAAAGTTAAGTGTAAAATAATGATGTCATTTATAGGTGCTTAATCATTATTATTGTAGTATACGACATTAATTATGTTATAATTAAGGAAACACAATATAGTTCTATCACATTTACAACTGGAAATAAAATTATTAAGCAGTTATCATTTAGTAAGCAGGCAAATAATTTATTTTTATGGATTATAATAATGCGTCATCACATGACGAAATTTGAAAATTTCTAATAGGTACAAAAATAGATAAATAATCTACACGCTATTGTTATGTAGGCCAATAGATAATCCAAAAGTTCTACCTCACTTCTAATTGGCAGCGTACCGAGCACGCTGGTGGCAATGCCTAGTTGGATTTCAATCCTGATTAATTGAATTGAATAGTTTCGATAGGTAATCAAAATCGTCTATAACAACCTCAGTATCACTTTCAAAGTCTTTTCCCATCTCTACCAAACTGAATTACGCCCCCCTAATTGCAATTGTATAAACATGCAAATGCTCCAAGAAGCGTAGCTTGTCACTGCTCCTCATTGTTGCGCTCCTGGTACTTGTAATTGATAAGGCGCGACCATTTGAATTTTAAATGCGCCATCTCGAGGGATGCCGAATGGATTTTCCTTCAATTTTCCTTTTATCTGTACCGTTATCGGGATACAAAGAAATAAATACGGATTTTCGGAGTTAATGGATATCTTTGTTATTTTTAGGAGGAATAAAGATGAGTCCCTACTGTGGGAGCGTATATACAGATTTAATGATAAAAGACACAAGCGTGTCAAGTTGTAAATTGAATCATCATTGTTAGTTTCCAAGTTGTAAATGAAAATAAGACCTTTGTACATACACTTAGTTATGCAAAATAAATGACTATGAATATTAGGATCTAATCATATTATAACATATTTTAATTGGTTTTATAATCTATATTTTTACATTAGTTTAGCTGCTGACATTTTATGAGGTGGTAGGACTAAATCTTCAGCGAGTGTCCGTCTGGGTCGGGATCACACCTTTGTTCGTGTAGTCTACCGCCAAGCAGTGATGTGAAAGCATTACTTTGTTCCGGTTTGATAAGCAAAGTAGTCGTGAAATTACTGGGCTATGAGACTTACTTAATGTATCAGGGTAGCGAGTGCAGTGCAGTGTCGCGCAGGTCTTTGTGTTTTTAATTTCTGAGTGGCACTGCAATTGTTATGCGCTGGAGTTATGCTTACCATCAGGCAAACACCCGCTCGTTTCGATATCCAATAGTATAAAAAAACAGTTACGCTCTTTGTGGTCACAGATTGTCTAACTGCATATTTTTCGTGCAAAAGGTGTACAATTGAATATGTAATAATCGCGTACAACTAACATATTACTATTTCACCATTTTAACACTAAAGCTTTTTTATGTTAGACGACAAATTTATCATTATTCTCCACTATTTCACAATTTCTTTACTTTAAGTTTCATTAAAATTCGATAAACACTTTCGCTAGTTGTTATTTAATTAGTTTTTTTCTTATTTTTTTAACATGATTCCAGTAAAGTTTGTCAAATTCGGTAATATAGTTTGGAATACAACACTAACTTTAAGTAGGTACATTAGTTTACGAGTTACAATGGAAAGAAAAAGAATGGGCTGGTAATAACATAAATAACTATTTAATCTGTTCATTTATATAAAACTATCATATTGTACTGTCTTAAAATACACTGTTTTAACAAGCGTTTACATTGAAAGCATCATAGAGTACCATATTCGGAGTTTCCCTCCAAGAAAGGCTCACGCCCCTACCATACGCTCGAGCACTCGTCCCGGTTTGATGGCTCATCCCGGGTTACGACATGTCCCGTTTATGTTTATTATCATGTCCCAAGATTTGTTTATTTGATTAGAGAGTACCATACTTAAGGTGTATCGTGCGAATATAGGTTATTTGGTGGTGTGCGGGATTCGATTTGGTTGGTTTTAGTTGTTGTTTAATGTGGTCATGTTTATAAAGTTTGACTACATACATTAATGACTATGGATTAGAAGCCCTACTATTAAAACCACTATTTTTTATAAAAGAAAAGTAATTTTATATTTGTTTAATTGTATAATTTATAATGTCTCAAAGATGACTTTTGTAAGTTAAGACGGTAAGAAACACCAACAAAGCTAAAAGAATTTGAAGAGATACGTATAATAAAAAACAGATGTTTGGTATCACCGTTAGATCCCGAAAAACAACTGCATATCATTATTACAATCACGATACTAAAAACAAACGCAAAAAACCACAAATATTTTACCGTCGGCCTATAAAAAAAGTAACTATCAACGAATTTCAAGCTCTTTTTTTACCTAAGAAGCTAATTTCGTCTTTTAACTCGCCTAGTTATGTTTAAGAGCCTACTAGTCCATGGAGCGAACTCATCGGTGGGCGCGGCTAAAATGCATGCTATTTCATCTAACATTCGTGGGACAAGGTGAGACTCTGCAGCGATGATTAGTATGAGGCTAATGCTCGCACATACACAATTACACACTCTCGTAAAGTCGCGATGAAAACCGAAAAGTCAAAAACCGGCGCGCAAAAATGTACGAATTGGCTTCTGGTGCTTGGGGTTTTACGACAAAACTACTGAATGTATTTAGTCAGACCAAAGTTATTTGAAATGTCAATAAACTAAAGCTTGTCAGTATGTACCTTATTTTCGAGTTTTCGTAATCCTTTTGTAATTTATTTACGTCCAAACTTGCGTTAAAATACGTGCTTAAATACAGATGTTTGAAGCCTCATTACTTTTAAGCAACTTATTTTTTTTCTGTATAATTAGCAGGCTGACCTAGATAACGAAGAGATAAAACGATATTATTCTTAATTTTGGACTTAAAACGTCAAGTAGTGGAGTAATCACCCAAGTACGGTTGTATGGAGAAATGAACGACTAGTTCGTCCTTAATGATAAATGCTAGAGAATAATCTAAACTTCTTTAGCGTAAATGCCACTTTAGAATCGTGAATACTATTGGTCTAAGTGATAGAAATAGATACTAATTCTTACGATCCCATCTATAATAATCAGCTGCGCAAATTATTAACACCCTCTTATAGCCAAATGAGGCAGTCACGATGGCTAACTAATAATTAGTGGCGGCGACTAAACCCATCTATTGACTACTAATCAACTGGAGCCGTGTAAGCCGATAATCCTTTGTCGCGACGCTGGCTCCCAGACTATACAGTAGGGCGACCATGTAAGAATATTAAACTTTAATAAACATATTATAAATTCAATAAACGGTCAGTCAAACGACTGAGCGTAGAATCGAGATGTTCAGATGTCTCAGATCTGAGATTGCTGAAAAATCGTAAAGTGATTTTATATTCCAATAAAAAATCGAAAAGAATTGGTTTTCAAAACTCTTGGTGGCCTTGTCTTTGCTACAGGATAACGTTGCTTACCATTCAATGAAACACGCAATTGTTATTGTTGTCTCTTATTGGCATTAAAATGACGAGAAAATTGTGCGCCTAGATTTGGTGCCTGCCTTCAACAGGGTGGTAGGGTCGCCAGGCTAGCGTGGTGACACACAAGTTGAAAATCTTTTGCTAAGCACCTATCGGTGTCTTCCGGTAGCCAGAGCCAGTACCTAATTTACGTCTAACGCATTCGCGATCTTCTACCACATTCTCAGTCAGTTCTATCAAGAAACAAAAAACAATCTCATGTGGAAGCTGGAAAAAAAACTCCCGAAGAGTTGTGCATTCAGTCAGTGTAGATAAATAATTTACGTTCACATGTATATATTTACGTAGATTCAGCGTCGTTAGTATCCACCACCCATGTGGCCCCATTATATTAGTCATTGTCTCGCCCGTACAATATGGCCACCCCACAAAGCACGCCAGCACTATTGTATCCTACGTATCATCCTAGTATCCAATATCAGTACCCGATTGTTCTGTTGTCCCTGTATAGACGTCAATAGGTACCAGGGCGGCATAATTAGGGTAATGGATCTGATGAGCGTGACCCGGAATACATTTCCTGAGGATGTGAAGGCTGATGCTTTTGCTAACTGTCACCAGGGCGGCATAGATTTGAAGAGACTTGCTGTGATTGGAAAACTAGTATGCTTGTATACCCGTGTTGTATCTAAATTTGAGGAAGTCTTTAATTGATAGATTACGGACAAGGTTTTCAAATACAAAATTCTCCAGATTTAGGCTGTATCATACAGATTAGAAACTTAAATAAATAATCAGCCAAGAGCTTTGCGATAAAAATACAGAGATTTATACGCAATTTTTTTCTCATACATTAGCACCTACATCGGCTAACTTTTGCCACACTAGTACAAGATTATAGCCATTACTTGCAAAATTAGATGTTGACAGTCATTGCAGATTGCTGTAAGGCTTACCATCACAAAAAAACGGAGGACACCTTTATAAAGTGCCGTTTAAAATCTGGTACCTACTTATATGATACGATAAAATCGTCAGAAAACTTGTCGTCAAAGTTAAAACAAAGAGACCTGCAGTTCAGACAATTCGCCGTTCAGTCAGTTCAGGCAATTAACCACAATGTAACTTAGTATCAGCCGATATAGCGTTCCAACGCCACCTACCACGGCAACAGCAATAAATAAATAAATAAACGCTTACACTCATACCCCGCACTAGGATTCCCTATGCAGGTGGCATAGACACACACAGATACACATCAAAAACATCCAAGACCCGAGAACAAACTTTATGCTTACATAAAATCTGCCCCGGCCGGGAATCGAACCCGAAACCCCTCGCTTTGCAGGCAGGGTTACTACCAACTTTAGTTACGGAGCCGTCAAATGGAAATGCAATGGAGCACTATCCGGCCAATTACAAACATTTGCGAAAAGCGCGGCCATCTCATCCGATAATAAAGCTCGTGTCTAAGATAAAGACAGGTACAGTTCTGCATCCCACGTAGTTATAGCATCGCAGTTCATGTATAATTCCGCCGCGGTCCCATGTCACCTCCTGCCTCCAGAACCTTGCATATTTAACATGCACGGACCAGCTCTGTAGTTCAGCCTTGTTTGTGTCGCTTAAAGTATTCAAGCCGACTTGAACGCCGCAAGGTATTTTCGCCACGTTCGGGATAAGAAAACAGACGTGAGGAATTTTCAATTCGGTAAACTATTCACAAAGAGTCGGTATTCTCCACGGTGAATCCACTTATTTGGCACTTTTAATCGTGACGGTGAAAGAAATGTGTGTTTATGAAGATAGCATAATCTTTTAGTTAACAAAGACCTTTTCTAATTCAAAAATGAAGCCATATTGGATTCTCTTAGTAACGTTTTCAATACTACTCCACCCTCTATAAGAAAACTACCCCTCTCTCAAGATTAAATAAAAACAGCCCAATTCCTTAAAACACAACTGTTTCGCCCCGACCCTTAACCGTCAGTTAACCGTCAGTTAGGCCGGTCGTAAACTGGAGGTTATCCGGCAATTACGCGCTACCCTCACCTGTGACGCAGGGACAAGTACCAGGGATATAGTTTTGGAGAGGTGTTTGGTATAACATTTTATAAACAAAAGAAAAAATGTTAGATTATAGTGAGTCTGTGCAATAAGTTACCAAGCGAGAGGGCCTTTAGCCTTTTCATATACATATATCTCTCTCTATGGCATGAGTTGTAACATTAGAAAACTAAAAAATGAAGAAAAAAGAACAACGTATTTGTGGACCCGGAAATGATAAATATCATTAGTCAAGAAATATTATACAGTCTCAAAAACATTAAAAAGTAACAATTTTCTTACTTTTCCCTGAAGAATCCTCGTTCACAATCTAAATTTCCCTAAAAAATGTGAGACCACAAACATTTGGCAACATATTTTTCCTCAAAAAACTGCTCTACAAAAGACTTCTTAAAACATTTCACAAAAAAAAACCGTCGACAATCTAACCTCACTTATTCCGCCACCAAAAGTGCAATTTCCATATCTACACAACCTCAAACTCTTTTACACTCCCCATTCTGAATAAGACAACGCTTGAGATGGTGCTCCGATAACGGCCCCCTAGGCTCAGTGGGTCGCAGAATGGCTGGCGGAATGGCTGGAAACTCTCAAATTGTCCATCAGGAATCACTGACGCCGAGCCCAAGGTTTACGAGCCCTGACGAGCCGTAAAACAACTCGCGAACGACACTTGGGTTTAATACCCCTGGATTTTTGTTTAGTACCCGTTTTAGATAAGATCGCAGGATTTTTTGGCTTTTGCTGAGTGTTGAGGACGCCAGAGGTATAAAAAAGATTTGCAAACGTAATTTAACTGTTAGTAGTCAGTGAAATTACTGGGCTTATGAGACTTAATACCTATAATATCTTAGGGTAACGAGTGCAATGCGGTGCCACACAGGCGTTTCAAAGTTCTGAATGGCACTGCAATTGTTACTTACCATCCGGCAAACGACCCGCTCGTCTCCTCATCCAATAACATAAAAAAGTACTATCACACTACCGAGAAACTACTCCAAATCACTGGATTACACAGTTTTAGTTGAGATCACATTTAGTAGATACTAGCTGTGCCCCGCGGCTTCGCCCACCTAGCCAAAGTTATTTTTTGTAATCTCAGCTATCTGCCAGTGAAAGTTCCGTCAAAATCGGTCCAGCCATTTCGGACATTACCCGGAACAGACACAAAAAATTCAAAAGTGGTGTTTTGTTTATAGGTACCTTATATACTTTCATATGCATTTAGTAAAAAGCTGTTATGTTGATATTAAAAACAGACACTTCAATTTTATTTATTTGTATACCTAGATAATTTCGGAGTATCGTACTTGGTTTTAAGTATATTTTCATTTAACGTGAAACTTATGAGTTATGTTTGAAAGGCTTGAGATGGAGTGGAAATTTGACCCAGGTATCGGTAGGTTATGGCTTAAATTACCGCCTTCATTGACGAGGCCTATGTTCATCAGTAGACGCAGCTGATGGTAATGATGATGATAGGCAGGTTTTGACTGTAGCGTCAGTTGTGTATCTTGGCGTTTGACCACTACCTTAGACATGCTGAACCTGGAATGAGAACAGGTCCTTACTCTGTAAGTCGAATGTCCAAGCTTCGGCTGTCCAATCGCAGTTTTCCTTCCTAAAGTATTTCGGTGTGTGTTTTGTGTTAGATTCGATATTCGTAACATGACATTTTGTCTTGCTACACTTACGTGGTAGGACCACTGCAATCGGACAACCGAAGCTTCCGTGTTCGATTTTCGGAATAAGACCCCTCCCTGGCTTCCAAGAGCACCTATCGGACATTAGAAAATGTGTTACCAGCACGCAATGGTTGCTTCACGGTGTTTTATATCTAAAGCTCTATGGCTTCTGAAGATTTGTCAATGGCATTCCATTTTCGTCTTTTTGAAAGACCAATTATACATTGCGTTCTTTTAAGAACGGGACTTAATTGCGATAAACGACAGGGTTTTCTTTAACTCTACGTTTCGATCAAGTTGCATTTATCGTGGCCACGAGAAGACGAGACGAGTCTTCTGCTGACCACTTCTATAGTTTTTTTTTTTTTTTTTTAATGTTATTAGGTAACGAGACGAGCTGGTCGTTTGCCTGATGGTAAGCATAACGCCGGCCCATAACGATTGCAGTGCTACCCAGAACTTTGAAACACAAAGGCCTGCGCGGCACTGCAGTGCGCTCGTTACCCTGAGACATTAGGTATTAAGTCTCATAAGCCCAGTAATTTCACTGGATACTCTGCTCATCAAACCGGAACACAGTAATGCTTGCACACTACTGCTTGGCGGCAGACTTCACGAGCAAAGCGGTGGTAACAACCCAGACGGACACTCGCAGAAGAGTTAGTCCTCCCACTAACAAAAGTAGTGTATAGTTTATGAATCGCGAAAGTTTTAAAGTTACTATAGCAATGGAACATCTGAATGTTTTCAAATTATAACAATTATGACGTCATTCTGACGAGAGGTTAACAAAAACGTACTATTGTGTCAACACAATGCTTCCGTTCAAAATCGAATCCCAATTCAAATCACAACGTCATTGAAACAATACTCATATCATTTATGGCTATTGAAATCTATTCTTTCAACCCCATTGTGGGGAAATCTCCATATTGTAAGGGAAACACAGAGTATCCCGTTTAGTGCTCCTTTGGCGCACGTTTGGTGCTGCGCCATCATGGAAGGCTCCCCTTTAGGAATATACGGGAGGAGGCTAGAGTGCGAAAAGCGACGTTTTTAATATTTTTAACCGACTTCTAAAAAAGGAGAAGGTTATCAATTCGGTGGGTTTTTTTATGTTTGTTACCTCAGATCTCTGTCATTTATAAATAAATTTGGAAAATTATTTTTTATTTGAAAGGATATACTTTTAGATAGGTCCCATAGAAATTTCATCAAAATCGGTTCAGTAGTTTGTCACTGAAGTCGGTTCGTCGCTTTTATAAAGCAATTTTTTTTTCTCTAATGTTAGACAGGCTGCTAACGATCTTACCACAAAAAAATTAAACACACCTTAGGGTTAAACATGCGTAGAATCGGACTATAAGAAATATCATTTTCTTAGACTACATAGTCCTACCGATCGGACAACGGAAACTTTTTTCTTAGAATCGGACTATAAGAATTATCGGTTTCTTAGATCAGATGATCTCACCGTTGACCGATTGGACCACATCATCAGTAGTCATCACACATATCAATAGGGAAAAAAATATTAATGCAAGAATTTATTGCATTTTTTTTTTCAAGTTATATATTAATACTAGCTGCTGGCCGCGGTTTCACCCGCGCGGATATATTGGATTTCAAGGTTTTTATTTTTTTGCGCGCAACCCTAATCATGTTTCTAAAATAAAAGTAGCCTAAGTTACTCCTTGTAACATCAGCTATCTGCCAGTGAAAGTCCCGTCAAAATCGGCTCAGCCGTTTCGGAGACTACCCGGAACAAACAGACAGACAATAAATTTAAAAATGGTTGTTTTGTTATAGGTACCGTATATACTTTCATTTGGTAAAAAGTTGTTATTTTGATATTACAAACAGACACTTCAATTTTATTTATTTGTATAGATTAATTTGTTGTAAAAGTGCATACATCCCGCCCGTATGTTTCCACGCACGGTTCGCCGAGACCTCCTGCTGATAAAACAGCTATTTCCTCCTGTAATCGGAGCTGAAATTTCAGGTTTTTTACGGAAGCTTCTCTATGGGGAGTTGGGAATAGAACGAGCTAAGATTGAGACGTTATTATTATATTATTATTAAGTTTATATACTAAGATAAAACAGAAATAGTTACGCATACAAAATGTTACTTAGGAGTGGAATTCTTCGCTACAGTCTGTGTTTCCCGATAATAATAATTTGGAAATCTTCAAAGGAGCAACTTCTAGGTAAACGTGCTACGTCGACCGCATCGTCGTTTACCATCAGGTGAGATTGCGGGCAATTGTGAGCCTAATAAAAATACAAAAAGTTATTTTGGATTGAATTAAACAACTGTCTATAAAATCTCGAATATCTAAGAAATTACTGCATATAGTAGATTATACCGTATTGCGTTTATTGGTAGCTTTGAAGTGAATAATATAAAGCATCTAACTTTTCAATAACAAAGTAATGTTTTCATGTTTCATTTCTTTTTTTCAATAGCTAATTATTTTCTAACAAATAATCAGCAATTTCAATAAAATAAGAGACATTTACTTACATTTGTACATTTTTTTTATGAAAACAAGTGGCAACATTAAGAAAATAAAAAAATAATCTTTCAGAAGCCCATCACTAAACAAAGAAGCGTCAATAACCATCACCGCCAAAACAAACCGACCCAAATTAATTTACCGCCAAAATATGCAAAACTACCCCCCGAAGCGTTATCCTAACGAACAATTACGCCAAAAACAAGCTTTGAATTACAAGAAAAACAATTACATCTTACGGCGCCATAACAATTCACCTCTACCGCCGTAAACTGGGGGCTAAGCCTCAGAGCCCCCTTACACTCGTCAAAATAATTCATTTTAATTTTCTTTATGGTCTAGTAAACCTTTATTTTACGACGGTAGTAGCCGAGATAACTGAGGGAGTCCCTTAAAGGCCTTTATGCCCTTTATTCGGAGTCTCTTTACTGGCAACCCCGCTACGGTGCTACGCTAGATGAGCGAGCGGAAATGCGTGCGAATTTTCCGACCCAATTCTTTTTTTGAAAGGAAAAAAGTCTTTTTTTCGGTGTGAATTTTCGGCTAGTGTTCTTTTAGTTAACAAAGTGGCCAGTGCGAAAATTAAGCTATTTTTAAAAGCTTCTTTTCACAGTTTCGTAATGTAAAATTTTGTAACCTTTTCTTCACTTCCTGTTTGATTAAATTTGGCACACGTGTGTAGCCTGTGTAGGTCAGGTAAATAATATATTAATTGTGATATTAAAAGCGTAGTCAGAACTCTTTAATGCTACAAGATAAGTCCAGCAAGTTCACCATTAACTTTTGTGTTGTTCAGATTTTTTGATAAACCTTAATTTGCCCCATAACTACAGTTACTGCTCTGACTATTTTTTAAAATTTTATATACTTTTTAATGAAGACAAGAGAGAACAAGTATCTTCTAGGTGAACGTGCTACAGCTTCGACCGCATCGTCGCTTAACATCAGATGAGATTGCGATCAAACGCCGGCTATAACAATCCTCCGTTCCAATTATTAAAACTGGTAACACTCCCAGACATAGAGCGGTAAGATCTCCATTCCTTAAGTCTCCTTTTTTCCCGCCTTGTAAATATTAATTATAATTAAAAGAGCTTTTTGTGTAAATAAATTATGAGGAGGTATCCTTTGTGATGTTAATTGAATTTTTCCCGCTCTTTTGTTCTAGGTAAGTGCCTTTTGGTGTAATGCAACGGGTTCGAATAATGAGCTGGTAAGGTTATGCTTTATTGGACTACTCACCTGGGGGTGAGCTTACTAGCTTTTTTAATTGAAAGGCGAGCAGGCAAAACGTTTCATGGTAAGCGCCACGCTTGCGTTTAACTTAAGCGATGATGGCTCAGTGGTAAAGTCGACTGCCGATCTGTAGGTCGATGATTGTATGATTTTTATCTTGATAGTGGTAGCTAGCTAGCTACTCCTAGCTAGGTGCGCACTTAGCTCTGAATGCAGACTCAATTAAGGCCAGCTGTCATCTCTTAATGACCTACATAAATGTCTTCTTCGCACGTAAACCCAAACGCATGTACCAGGCTCGTATAGGAGTATAGGAGGTCTATCCGAACACTTAGCGGCGCATTAAGCGACCTCTCCGCGCCCTTTACGGCCCTGTTATGACCGGCCCCCTTGAGGCCCTTATGGACCCTGGAAGGGGCTAGAGCAAAATTTTTTTCTTAGGCCCTGGTAAAATTTTTGTGATTTTATGGTAATATTATTAAAACTGCTTGCATGTTTCAAACTAAGTTTACCACCAAAAAATTATTATTTACCTACGCTAAGACAGCGCCGCGCCGTCTTAATACACAAAATTATTTCTTCAAAGTAAAGAGTAGGTAAACTTGCCACATAACATATCAAACTCAAAATTGAAAACCATTGCACAATAGTAATTTAAAGTAACGCTTTTTCAATATTACTACTATTCACGTACTCAATATAGCGTAGCATACTGCACTACGCTATACAGAAAAAGGTAGCGGGCCATAAAGTCTAATATTAAATTTAAAAAAACCCGTTTAGACCGTTGCACTAGTTTAAAGTTTTACACTCCCAAGAAATCTCTGACATCAAGATTTACTCTCCTTTATACTCCATTTCATTTGTCCTAAAAAATTGCGAGATTTCTAGAAACGGTTTAACGGCCAGTCATTATGCATCTAATCCATAAATCTCGCCGGTTATAAAACAGGTCTCTAGATTGCTAACAGTTGAGAAATAAAACATTCCAACTTCAAAAGAACTGGCAACAATAAAATTGGCGCTATTTGTTTATAATAATTAAAAACAAAAAGAGAATTCTAAATTCAAAAGTATTCGTCTTATTTAAGAAATATCTAAACGCCAATGGGTCTATAGAATACGCCACTGCCCGTTTGAAACACGAGTTTGATTTTGCAGACGGTTGCTGTATTAATTTCCAATTGTTAAAAACATAATTTAATACCTGCAAGTACATAGAAAGCTTTGGCGGTATGCAGTCACTGTTTGGCAGTCTCACAAAACCACAGTTTTTATTGTTATTTGTTTACTTATTACCTCAGCAAACTCTAAGGTGATTCAACTTTTTGCAGTATCTACCTTAAAGAGGACATACTTCTTCGCTGTACTTTATAAGGACAGAAAAACATTCGAAACACAAAAGCATTTGACCTAGTCGCACAACCGACCCCTTTCAGAGCGATGTCTTTCCGCGCCGCCGCTACGCGTCATCATTTTTCACCGTTCCTCCATTTATTTTATCTGTGCACCACACGCCCGTCGGACGGCCGCCGATAGCGCCACCGCTGTTTCGTATTTCGAACATCAGCTGCTGAGACGACGAGATTTATGAACGCACCCATTCAGCTAGAATCCCGACAGTTTGAATTTGGAACGCTTTTTTGTGTATTCGACAATTTACCGTTCCTTATTTGAATTCCGTTTCCGAATGAGACTCGCATTTTCGCTTCACCTTTCGCATTTTAATGCGATCAAGATATTGTGCCGACATTAGAAACTTTTTACAAGATAGCTAAGTAACATTTTTTTTCCAGGTGGTCTGTTTATCTAACAAATTATCATAGTACTACGTATTTGATCACGTCCGTTGATATTGTAACTTCGCAGCTTTAATTACATGTCAGCATTCCGTGTGAAAGGGCAAGACAGTTTTCTATTTAATTAAATTCTACGCGAAAGTTTCCTCTAATCTTTTAAAGTAAAAAGAGTATGTAGGAGTAATGGAGTGTTGTAAGGTGAATGAGTAAAGGGGGTGCGTAACGTGGCATCAGCGAAAAGGTAGCGAGTCAGCTCGTACCGACATTTCCCTATCTCATTTTCCATTTGACAAACATCATTACATCTTCCGGTGTCGCCCCCTCGCGGCAATTTTCGGAAGCTTTCGGGTGCGTTCGGGCGGGCTCGTGCGCTTCCGGCGCGTAGCGAAGGTTCCTATTTTGAAACTCTTTTGAAAAGTTTTTGCTTTCTCGTTTTTTTTTTTTTTTGCAGCGATATAATGGTGTTGTTACTGGCCATAGCCAATACCGTGCCATAGTAGAGCTTGACAAATTGTTAAGAAAAAGTTAATTTATTTTTCCTAAATAAATCTTTAGCATTTATCTGCAAATAGAAAATGAAAATCTTTGTGTCCAACGGAAACATCAACTAAAATATTCGATAGAGAAACACGGATCGATTCCGCACGACAAAAATACGCGGCTTATGAGAGAAAGCCACTAGCTCCAGCATCAGGCCACCCCTAGACAATTAATCATCCCCCTCCACCCCCTCCTCGCCATCCCTATTGTCACAGAAGCCGGTCAAATTGTCTACGTTACTATTTTCATTACTTTGAGTTTTCGCATGGAATTTTCGATATTTGCAGAATGTTTTTGATTTCGAATGGGCTGGGGCGGGGATTTATAGGAAAGAATTCGATTTGCCGTTTTCTTTTTTATTTTCAACACTGGCTGGCCTATGTAGAATCATTTTTAAACAAGGATATAACTTCTTTAATATTGAAGTTTTTTCAACCAGTATTTTTTTCATTTTGTTTTGCATGCCATCTTCATTCAACCTGTGCTAAACGTACTGCTTCTAGATTTTTTGTATGTTTCACCCTACTTCAACATATATTATGAATTTGAAGACAAGATGCAAGTGGCAAGTTCATGTGGGGGAGGCCTATGTTCACCAGTTTCCGTCTTCCGGCTGATGATGATGATGATTAATAGAATTACTAGGAATACTAGGTGGTAGGACTAACTCTTCTGCGAGTGTCCGTCTGGGTGCCACCGCTTAGCTCGTGAAGTCTGCCACCAAGCAGTAATGTGCGGTTACTGTGTATAGTTTTGATGGGTAAAATAACCAGTGAAATTACTGGGCTTATGAGACTTAATACGTAATGTTTCAGGGTAATGAGCGCACTGCAGTGCCTTTGTGTTTCAATTTTATGAGAGGCACTGCAATTGTTATGTTGCTGTCTATTAAAGTGTATCTAATTGTATTGTAACACGTATTACGGTATAAACTAGTATCAGTTACCCCATCCCTAGCCCGCCCGAGGCGCCCCTTCTGTCTGTCCGTATGTTTGTAGGTACTATACAATCTGCGGCAGCCAAATTAAACCGCTTTAATGTATTACGAGTCTGTCTGCTTAATACCATTTTACTTGAAATTGTTTCTTGAATACATTGATATTACACCAGATATTAGGAATAGCCAAATTATAGGTATTATAGGGCGGAGTGAACTAATCATTCCGAACCGAAGTTCAACTATGAACTCGGTTTAGAGAACCTGACACTGACAAATGCACAAGACGTGCGACGCCAAGCGGTCGGATAAGGAAAAAAATAGGTTTAGCTCACTTTGAATTATATGAAAGAGATTTGACATCTGCTGTCAAAGCTAGCCGTTCATTTCACGTTTGGCGAAGTCCAACCTTAGATTTACTTATACTTTTTATATCTCTTTAGACACTGTGTAACTAAACATGCGTCTAAAATTTTTTTGCGGTAACACCGCTAATGTTTGACGACAAATTTCCAACCTGAGTGTTGATGCTCAGCTCATTATATAGGATTCGAATTATGGCCAACGTCTCTAATTGAGCCAACATCACTTCAAACAAAAAAAGTTTCGTTTAGTAATATATTTTCAACTTGACAGTGGTAGCTAGCGAGTTGAGCACCATAACATGCCAATCCATGCTATGGTTAATTGTATCCTCATATGTACGTAATATTTCGAATGGTATACTCGTATAATATTAGTGCTTGTATTTCTCCTCGTTTCTGTTTAAAAGTTTGATGAAGCCAAAGTATATATTCTGTGGCCAAAGATAGGATGGGTCATGGGATATGCTTGCTCAGAAGACACTTATTTCATCCTCTATACCAATATATAACTATAATCTGCTGAGATATAATGGCTTATATACATGTCGGAGATACTATTCAATCACTCTCTAGGTCTCAAGCAATATATAATTCAACATAGTACATAACAATACACTAGGTACTGCGGGGTAAAGGGAGTGGACATAATATCCGTAATTCCGCTGATTACGGTAATCATCCTAGGCACATCACTAGCTAATGACTCGCGATGTCGCCTAATTGGCCGCAGATGCAACCGGCATGGCCGCCAACCTGACGGCAACAAATTGCATAGAGCATGCATTATGTTTTCTGTGTCATGTGAAATTCAGCGCGATAAATAAATAAAAAAATGAGCTGTGATTGCGATTCATTAGAAAGCGAGTTGCCTCTCTGATGCGGCGGGTACGGGGCAGCGACAACAGCCACCTGGCGACGGTCGCGAACAGAGTAGAAGGACCAATTCTTAGGCACTGGATCGCAACGCATGCAGCGATGCGAGCCAGTGCCTTAAAATAGTCATAAATATTTTTTGTTTTTATTTTTTTGTTTTGTACTAACATAGTTCTAAGTAATGTTACTAATACAATATGGAAATTTAATTCTTTCCGAAATAAATAAATTATTATATTATTATTATTGCTTGTAAAGATTGGAAATCTTTAGCATCCGGCATGGAGAAGAGATAACCAAGACACGGAACCAAGGTGGTAGGACTAACTCTTCTGTAAACGTCCGTCTGCATGGGTTCCACCGCTATTCTCGTGAACTCTGTCCACAGTAATGTCTCAAGCATTACTGTGTTCGGTTTGATGAGCAGTCAGTGAAATAACTGGGCGTCTGGGACTTTAAACCTAATGTCTTTTGTGTTTCTAAGTTCTGAGTGGCACTGCAGTTGTTATGGGCGGGTGTCTTACTTACCATCAGGCAAACGACCCGCTCGTCTCATTATCCAACAGTTTAAAAAAGAAAGACACAAGCAGTAAATTAAGCTGGGGGTCTTCAAGACACGAGTGAACAGGTGTCCTCTGGATAAGCGTGCTACACCTTCGACCGCATCGTCGCCTAACATCAGGCAGATACTGGTCAAACGCAAGCTTAATTTCTATAAAAAAATGTAGGATATACGTAAATTACATCTAGGATTGACTTACAATAATATATGTAATTTACATTGAATAGAGTTACAATTTGAAGAACTAATTCTTGCAGTCAAACCGGACAACATAAAAAAAATTCACGATGCAACTTTACGCCTAGCAATGCATTGGATAGTTTTGGTAAAAAAACTATCCAAACTTAAGATATAAATCATTCTAAAATTAAATACGTATAGCCGAATCACTGGCGCCTACCAACTGACAGAACTACACTCGTCACATGTCAAAATATAAACGTCAAATTGACGTTTTACGCCCTAAACTTTAAGAGCCTCTAATATTACAAAGACTTCATTGTTTTCACAATCCGAATAATTTATGGACACATAAAAATACTCCTTTCCGTATGACACGAGTTAGAAAAATATTAACTACCGGTCTTAGTGATATATAGTGAAACCTCTTTTGATTTTTTATAGTATTTTTTTTCTGGCCACGGTGCTTAATGTCAGGCTTTATTTAAGTCCTATTCATAAATCTTGGAGCATATAACGCTTTTTATATTGTATTAAAAAGTATTTATATTGGGATCGTAACTATTTTCAAATGTTTGTATAGTTGGATGTGGCGCTAATATTGGTTTATGGTATTTAAAAATCGTTTACTTTTGTTAGATTAATTTCTTCATCAAAATCTGGTAAAAGGTTTGTTGATCATTCAGCCTATGAAGTGCTACTCGTAGGAAGTTGTAATACTAATTAATAAGTAAGTAAAAGTTCATCTGGATGGACCGCTTTGTATTTATATATCACTAGCTTCTGCCGTGCATTTTTCCGGGATAAAAAGTAGCCTATGTTACTCTCCGGTCCATAAACTATATCTATGCTAAAAATCACGTCGATCCGTTGCTCCGTTACTGCGTGAAAGAAGGACAAACCAACAAACACACTTTCGCATTTATAATATTAACAATAGGGATTATATCATAAAGTACGAAATTACGAGAAGACATAGTGGAATAGACCCATTTCCCAAACCAGCGACTGAAAAACGTAAAGGTCATTTTAGCGCTAGAAGTGTACACGTAAATATTAGTGGCGTAAATACAGACCAAAAAGAAACCTAACTATGTAAACAGTTAACTCAAACCAGTTCCTTATTTTATACGGTTTAAGGTGAACCTGGCCCCTTATAAGTTACACCCTATATAAGTACGTGTTTTATTTCACGCGCTCAGTACAGCAAATTAGGAAAATCGGTGGTTCAGTAGTAAATTTGTTAGAAAACTGTTTTGATGACAACAAGATTATCAGTAATATGATGAATACTTGTTTGTGGCACTGGAAAAAATACATGTAATATGTATCAAGTGCCAGAATCTCATCTGATTTTGCTAAAAAAACCTTTTAAGTGAAGCTATTTAGCTGCTATATACGCCTTAAATAAAAGCGTTGCGTTTTTTATCTTCCAATTCGCTTCCCTAAAAGCAAAGGGGCAATCTTTCTCCTTCCTCTATAGTTATTTACTAAGCAACATCTTCGACCGCATTATCACTTAGATGAGACCGTGTTCAAATGCCTACATTCAGAAAAAAAAAGTAGAATATTGGCGAAAATGGACCAGATTAAAAATATAAATAAATAAACACTGTTTTCTGCAACAATTACCATCAGTATTACCTGGAAATTAATGTAAATGGTATGTAGCCCAGGGTCCCTCTCTGCCACCTACCGCCGTATATGGTCACCCCCGCCGGGCTTGCAAATTGCGACAACACATTGTCTTCCAAACATGCGCTCCTAGTACCTGGCTGGTACCTAGTAATGCTATGCTCCTGGTACTATGAATAAGGGCAAAGACAACCATCGGAATCCGATCGGTGGCATGCTTAATTGTTATTGTGATGTATTATTTTAATAATAGACCTAGTAGTCTAGAAATTCCTACTAAATATTATAAATGCGAAAGTGTGTTTGTTGGTTTGTCCTTCTTTCACGCAGTAACGGAGCAACGGATCGACGTGATTTTTGGCATAGATATATTTTATGGACCGGAGAGTAGTAACATAGGTTACTTTTTATCGCGGAAAAATGCACGGTTCCTTTGGGAACGCGCGTGAAAACCGCGGGCGAAAGCTAGTATTATGTTTATATAAAAATGCGAATGTGTGTTTATATGTTTGTTGGTTTCTCCTTTCACGCAGCAACGGAGCAGCGGATCAACGTGACTTTTGGCATAGATATAGTTCATGGACCGGAGAGTAATATAGAGTACTTTTTATCGCGGAAAATGCACGGTTCAGCAGAGCAGCCAGTGAAATTACTGGGCTTATGAGACTTAATACCTAATGTCTCAGGGTAACGAGCGCACGCCGCGCAAGCCTTTCTGTTTCAAAGTACTGAGAGGCACTGCAATTGAATGGGCCGGCGTTATGCTTACCATCAGGCAAACGACCAGCTCGTCCCATTACCAAATAGAAAAAAAATGTGAAAATGATTAAACTGGTGGTCCACTCCACTACATCTACACAATATCTGTTCACTTGCTATATCACTAGCTTACTTACCTATTGGCATTTCAATTTTCTGATCCTGAGAGCTTTATCGATAAATTTAGATCCATTGCAAATATCCGGAAATTCAATCGCAATTTGAAACCTCAAGCTCTCATCAATGACCTCTCAGTCAACGTTTACACGTAGCGGTAACATCGCGCGCGACAGATCATATACGCATTCCAATTTTAACGTCAAATGATCACAACCTGCGACCCAAATAACACATCGCAAACTTGCACCTTATCCACCCCACACAAGGTCCTCACACACCTCCCTCGTCTAAACTCAACAAGTGAACATAGGTCGTTTTATGACGCCGTAAAAGTCTCTTGTGACGTCTCACTAATACGTCATAAAGTGAAATCGTCGGGTGAATCCGCGCGCCAAACACTGTCTCGGCGGTTATGTTCATTCTTACCCAGGTTTATGGGGTCATACTCTTTATTTGGTTAATAACCGTAAAAGTAGTTGACGTTTACATGAACAGGATAAATAACCACTTGTTGAAGTTGCTTCTAGTATTTTTGGGTTATTTTCTACTGTATTTCATTGATTTCGGTTTGTTTTGCAGCTATTTGCCTGCGAGTTTTGGTGAGGTTTTCGACGTGGTAATTATAGTAGTTTTTAATAGAACTTTGTTGAAGTTTTATTTATTCATTTATAAGGTGAGCTGTACTATATAGTCTCACTAGCTTCTACCCGCGGTTTTCACCCGCGTTCCCACAGGAACCGTGCATTTTCCGGGATAAAAAGTACTCTATGTTACTCTCCGGTCCATAAACTATATCTATGCCCAAAATCACGTCGATCCGTTGCTCCGTTACTGCGTGAAAGAAGGACAAACCAACAAATCAACAAACCAACAAACACACTTTTGTATTTATAATATTAGTATGGAAGTATGGATAGTATGGATATGGATTTTCATGCGCTAGTTTCTGATGGTGCATACCATTGGGCGACTGCATACTGGTAAAAAGCGATAATTTAAGTGAAAATGTCATTTGACCAAAATATTTTAGATTCTAATTTGAATTAAGACACTGCAAACTTAGGCTCAAGTGGAATGCAATAATAGGAGTACAATAATTTATGTCACATAGTTTGAGGGTCATGATCGTACCATGCCAAAATGGCCCAGAACTAGGGATGGCACAAGTGCGGCTCCAATTTATTCGCATATAACTTGAAAGCAAGGAAAACATTAATTTACTAGCATAACCTGGTCCCGGGCGGCGCATTACCGCCCAAGACGAGCGCGGTCATTAGGCGCGATATTAGCTATTAACCGCCCGCCCAGCCGCCGCCCAGCAGCATAACTTACCACCGGTAGGGCGGCAGGCCGCTGCCGTTTGTCTTCTAAAGGGTAGATAATTGCAGGTACGAAATTACTTGTCACTGTGAGGGCAAGCTTGACGTGTTGAAGTCGCATTTAGTTCTCGCTTACATGTGTTGAAATAACAAGTCAGTATTAGTAATTTTAAAACATATACCTACAAAGTAATGGTAAGTACAATTTTGTGTTTGTCTGACCCCTTGACTCATTACGACGAATACAGGTTTACTTTCAAGTGCAAACGCTGGAACGCACCGATAGGTGCTCTGTTGTTCATACTTAAGCCTAATTTTAGTTTCACTTCTTCCTTTTCCAATACATAATATATATGAGAAAGGGATGGAAGATGTTTGACCTAAATTTAGTTTTAGAGATGTCAAATATCTTGCATCCTTGATAAATTAGACGCCCCCAAATTCATTGCCGTTAAATTTACACTAGACACAAGCAAGTGGATTAATTTGACAGGTCTAAAATATGTTCCATCTATTTCTCACGTTCTCATTTGAAAGAGAGATGGAAACTCAAATTAGGTTTAGGTATGAGATGACAGAATCGACACCACTGTACCAGATATTTACACTAGCTTCTGCCCGCGGTTTTCACCCGCGTTAACCCACAGGAACCGTGCATTTTTGCCAGAATAAAAAGTGGCCTATGCTACTTTCCGGTCCATAAACTATATCTATGCCAAAAATTACGTCGATCCGTTGCTCCGTTACTGCGTGAAAGAAGGACAAACCAACAAACACACTTTTGCATTTATAATATTGGTATGGATTGTTATCAAATGGCTTATTAAAAAGTGGATGCAAATCGCACGTGTACATAACCAACATGTTCGTCTCAAACACAGACGTAAATCGTAAAGTAAATAAGCCCACTAAAAAAACAACAGCAACCATTTACGTTCTCAACGCTGTTGCGCGTTCTCACACGCTCCCGCCGGCCATTACCACGTCGTTGGAGGCAGCACTGCAGCGGGCGCGGGAATCGGCACGCGGACACCACGCCTCGATTACGGGCATTATATCGATTACCAGCCGATTACCTCGTACTCCGGGGTAATCGCGGACGCTTGACTTTACCCCATCACTAGTTGTTGCTTTACCGTTTACAATTTTCAATTTTGACTGGTTGGAAGCATTATAATTTTCATTTATTGATTTTAGAAGTTGAAAGTATAATTTATGAGTAGATACTTTGCGTAATATGTTGCTTGTCAGGTGTAATTTACCTTTCTAGATATATTATCCTTCTACAAAATGATTCCAATATTCTTGTTTCTGCTAGTTACGATTATTATTATACTAGCTTCGTCCCGTGGTTTTCATCCGCGTTCCCACAGGAACCGTGCGTTTTCCGGGATAAAAAGTAGCCTATGTTACTCTCCGGTCGATAAACTATATCTATGCCAAAAATCACGTCAATCCGTTGCTCCGTTATTGCGTGAAAGAAGGACAAACCAACAAACACACTTTCGCATTTACCCACACCCGAAGTGTAGTGACGACGCAGTCGGAAGTGCATTATAATTATAGCACGCTTCCGCAGTAATAATCTTTAATCTTAGTACGTAATAGTAAAAAAAATTGCTTTGAAAAAGTGACGAACCGACTTCAGTGACAAACTACTGAACCGATTTTGATGAAATTTCTATGGGACCAATCTGAAAGTATATCCTTTCAAATAAAAAAAAATAATCCAAATCGGTTAATAAATGAGAGAGACCTGAGGTAACAAACATAAAAAAACCCATCGAATTGATAACCTCCTCCTTTTTTGGAAGTCGGTTAAAAAAGTCCCTACTAGGATTGCATCACGAACCGCGATGTTTAACTTCGCCGGAACCTCAATCTGATATAATAGGATGCTTTTGAATGGAATCGATAGATGTGAATATTTTCATGGAAGCACTTCGCGGTCATTCTTAACAATTACCAGTAAACACACCATTCCTTCCTCCGCCCAGCGCCGACACATCGCTGCAAAAACGCGAATCAACCAAACCGCTCACGTCCCAGCAGGTAGGTAACGCTAGGTGGTTCCATCGCATGAGCGGGAAATGCGGTAAATTTTCCGGATGCCTTCCCAATGATTTCCTCCGAGACCGCCGCCCAGATACCGGATTTCGATACGGATACGATAACGCTTCTCTCAATTTCGGATATTGTAACCACGCCCCGCTCTATTAAATATGTATGGAGGACGGTAGTTGGTTATTTTCTTTTTTTTTCTCTGGGGGGTGTATCAATCGGTCGTTCGGTATTTCTTGATGCCCGGAACTTAGATGTTACGAAGTTTTGTTACTAACCGATATTTGTGTCGAGGTGTATTCTAAGAGTGCTTGATATGCAGACCGTAGACGCTTATGCAAACGTGCGTTTGCTGGTCAAAATCACAACGCCTTTGCATCAAGCGTCGTTTAACAGATACTCGAAATCCGCGCTTGATGCAAAAGCGTTGTTAATCTGACAAGCAAACGCACGTTTGCATAAGCGTCTACGGTCTGCAATAGGGTATTTTTAGTGCTGACCTGCCTATCTACCACTCACTGTCAAGATGAATATTTGGGCAGCACCTATCGATTTTATGGTAGACGCTCTTGAGAACCCATTAGCACTGAAGGTTTGTCTATTAACACCTTTGACAGTGATTAGCTAAGATAAACCCTAATACGTATACGAAATATATATATTTGAATTAAAATTTTAAAATCCAAAATATATGCATAAACTAAAATAAAAATGCAAGCAACCTAATCTAAAAACAACCCAAACAACACGTTGCCAAAAGGCAACGTCCCATAGTACTGAAATCATTGACTTATTCTCAATAAAGTTGTTATTGATAAATTTAATTTATAACTACGTTACAATTTCATTGTGTTAAAACAATATAACTAACAAATAAATAAAAAAAATACACTAATAGAATCATATTCAATATGCCTTTATTAACTAGCTAATACATAAATAAACACTACATCTAACCTAGCTAGCTACAAAAACAGTTGGATAATCTACATGCCCAAGTGGGCGTATAGATAATCCAAATGTTCTAGCCCAACTACCGGTTGAAAGCGTACCCAGCATGCTGGCGGCATTGCCTCGTTGAACCGCAATGCTGTACAATATTATGAACTATGACTGCATACGCACAAAACAGCTCATGAACTGTAATTGTCCAATAATAATGTCCTCGTACTATTATGACAGCATGCCAGCTCTGCAGCCAAGCTACGATAATATAAGGTACAATTTTCTTTTCCCCACTCGTTGGGTGTTATTTTGTCTTCAGAGGGTGTACAACATGCGGCCGGTGGTGGGGGGAATTATTCATGGATCGTAGTGGATCTAGGAATCAAAAGGGGGATTTTACAAACCTAGCACACTATTTGACACATCTCAAATTAATGTCCGTCTGGGTGGGTGGATCTTTGCTGGTGTAGTATGCCGCCAAGCAGGGCCGCAATGTTTTGAAAATGACAATGGTTTCGTCCCAAAATCACCACCATGGTGAGGAGCGCATGCGAAAATTAACAATGGTTTATTGATGGCCGTTATTGTCAAAGACAAGCATAGGAAACAATTGTGCTATAAATAGCGAAAGTGCCTAAAGTGATTCCAAATTCCAGATCAAACTCTTCGACCTCTTCAAACTTATACACTAAAGTTTTTTCCACATACCTACTGACTCAATAGCTGGGCTTTCCACCCCCTAGATCCGCCCCTGACGAAGGGGTTATTTACTTCAGCCTGTGGCAGTTTCAGTCGGCGCCCTAATGGAAAGTCTTGTTAATTATTCAAAATGTCGACGCTATAATGGGACGCGCGATTATAAATATTCAATACTCGATAGACTACATATAACAAGTGTTTGAAATTGTCTGGCCTTCTTGATTAGAGAGTGTACGGGGCGTCGTCAGACGCGGTAAAAAAAAGCACCATTAATCACGCCTCGTGAATTATTAAGTTCTAAAAACACAATCAGTTACCTTTCAATTTTTTTATGCAAGTACTTCATTCTAATTGCCGGATGGTAAGCTAAATTATTTAATTGCTTTAATAAGGATGTTGCATGAAACACAAAACACATAATTACCGCTGTTATACAGATTTAAACACATCACATTAACACAAAAGTGAAATTCGCAAAAATATATTTTCCACAAAAATGCTGCATCTAAAAGTTCCCGAATTCAACGATTATTTTTATCATCCAAATTTTAAATGCACAATCAGATTCTTTACATTTCAATGAATAATGAAAATGCATGATAACTATGTACTTAAACGCAGTTTTTCACGGCCTGAGAACAAAATGCATGTTTTTAGTACAGATGTAAGACCTGCGTAGAACAATTGACGTCAGATGTTCTGTCCCATTTGTATGGGGCGTTTTAGCGCTCAGTAGATACGCCTGACCTTGACTCACATTATTGAGGTTTCTAGCGTTCGATTTTAAATTTTTCTACTACAGAAATTTGAAAACGAATTGATTGATATCATACAATAAATGGAGTCAACATCCCTATTGTTTATAACAATAGCAGTGCCACCCATAGCTTTGAATGATAACGTTCTGCGCGTCACAACACACGTGCTACAAAACTTAACTCCAACAACCTACCAACTATTCCATCGAGGGCTTAGCTGGAGGTTAGCTGGCACTAACGAACCACGTCTGTGGTTGTACCGGACAGGCTGCATTGTAGTGTGCGTGTAATCAAATTGTTTAGATTAATCTCGTATTGTTTTGGCTGCAAATGACTGTTCAATTGAATTGTGATGATTATGTTCTGAGCGTAAAGCTGCAAAATTGAGTGGTAACACAAATTATATTGTTTACAGGCTCAGCCAAAACCTCTAAAGTAAATAGCTAGAAGTTTTTACATGCGAATTGTAGTTTTTAAATGTAAACTGAGACTGTAAATGTAATATCTCAATTTACAGTGCCATTACACCCACTTTGTGTAACGCTGCACTGGACTCGTCACTCCGAGATCTCACCTACCAGTGTCATTTACTAAACACTGATTAATAAATAGTTCTTGCGGTTAGGCGTTTACCATCACTTCACCTAAACGGCCTGCTTGCTTATCTCTAAAAAGTATCAAAATGCTCCGTTTTGACTGCAACGATGACGCCTCAGTCACTTGGGCAGGCTGAATCCGAAACCATTTCACTCTACCTTGCATAAATGGGACTTTTAATCATTATTTCTTTGGCTTAATTCAACAAACGTTTGTGCACAGGATTTATACAGGACAACGGTCGTATTCCACGTACTTTAACAACCGAGATGGGTGCTAAACGTGACGCATCGTAAAGCCAGTACCAGGGCACCATAACGTGAGGCAACGGTGCGCGAACCACCGCGCCAATTAGAACACATTGTCAAACTTCGGCGGAATCACAGCGACCGCAACCACAGACAATTACGTTCGCGTTTAAAAAATATCAAAACGACTTGACATTTGGCTGAAACAGTGCAATGTGCGTGTAATAACCGCTGCGGTTACCCGCCGGTTTACGTTAACCAATTTGCGGCGCTAGTGACTTGAAAACATCGTGACATTAACACAGGATCTCCGCTCGGCGGTCGCTGATTGGGTCAAATTGTTTTCGAATGCGCACGCGTTCCTTTTGTACTAGAATTATAGTAATTGAGAACGATCCCAGACGGACGTCGGACAATAGGCCACTATTCGTGTTTTATTTCTTGTTTTGTGAATAGCCTTTGACATTTTGATTGCGAGCAATCGTGGTTACAAAAAAGGTGTGTTTTCTTTGCTGTTTATATTGTGCTTTTGCGAATACTCCATTTGGATTGCTACGTTCGCTTTTGTAAGTATAGTATTTGCCGTCTAATTAAGTGATACAATGAGTTTCTTGTTAATTCTCGTAAAGGCCTTCTTAGGCTGCCCTAAAGTTCACCATTCACGATATCTCCAATTCCATCGCTCCGTGCGTCTTGGATTGGGTGGAACAATGGTCCAATTTTCGAGCCCACAGTCGGTCACTCTATTCCGAGCGAGCCATCGCTTCATTATTCGTTTATTCTGCACCTTGAGTACTGCCAACTGAAGGCTATATGGATTGTATCGGGCACACATGACGAGTTGGAATGTTGTATAAAGTTGAATTTGGAACGTTTGTATATCCAATATTCCTGTCACTCCATGTTATCCATCTGAGATTCCCCACACACGGGCGGTTTTTGGAACGTTTGCGTGGAATATTGTGAAGTGGGGCGCTCGTAAGGCTTCCAGGTACAAAAAAGCTGCCTTACTTAATCTTAGGTTAGCTTTTGACCACTGATTTTATTATAAGTCTTAAATAAAAATTGAAGTAGGAAACTGGCTCTTAACTGCAACGGAAAAACGCCAATTTTCCGTAAGCTCATCGTAAAAAAACATAGGATCCAATAAATAAAATGTCAATTAATTACGCGCACTCTCAACAAATGTAGCTGCCATTTAAAAAGGCAAATGTCATAAAATGGGCTGCACCACGCACGGCGTAATTATTCCGGTGGCGCACGCGATGTGGTCAAGAACGACCGCCTCACGGTGTGCGCCACCCTGGGTGTACACTTCACCACCCTAGACGAAGGTGGCTACACTTAGCTTTGTGATAAGGAAAAGCTGGATTTTAAAATGCCGTGCGTTTTCATGTTGTTTTAATTAGATCAAAGCTCTTTGAGAAATAGACTTTTTACACGACTGCACGAAACAGGAGTGTAATGGTTTTAGGGTTTATGTATGTTCTGTATGGTCAGATCTCTGTGGTACGAACCACAGATCTCTTGTAGGAACAGATTTGGATTTTTTTTATGTTATTTGGTAACGAGACGAGCTCGTCGTTTGCCTGATGGTAAGCATAACGCCGGCCCATAACAATTGCAGTGCCACCCAGAACTTTGAAACACAAAGGCCTGCGCGGCACTGCAGTGCGCTCGTTACCCTGAGACATTAGGTATTAAGTCTCATAAGCCCAGTAATTTCACTGGATACTGCTCATCAAACCGGAACAAAGTAATGCTTGTACATTACTGCTTGGAGGCAGACTTCACGAGCAAAGCGGTGGTAACAACCCAGACGGACACTCGCAGAAGAGTTAGTCCTCCCACTAACCATGGATATGGGCATCGTTAGATTCCTTACGTCATCCCGAGTGACACAGACTGGGGCAGTAGTGTTTATTATGTAACTTTTGTTACATCGACCCGTTATAATATTTGAAATAGGCTTACGTTTGACTGCGCTATCACCTGATGTTAGAACAGACCTATTCACTATCGTCTTGAAAACTCCAAAATTATACTCGTACCTATTGGGAAACACAGAGGCTGGCAAAGAATTCCAATCCTTAGCCGTCCTTACTCATCTTTTTTCAATGCTAACGATATGATTTATGAAGGGATGATGATCTGAGGGTCTAGACAAAAGCACTTTCTACAATCGGTAACGAAAATGGAAAATGTTTGGAATTGACATGAGGTTTCGTTAAGTTATTATGTCAACTAAATGGATCCTTTTGTCGATTCCGTATCTACATTTTTAACATTGTAGAAAGTAACTGGATGTACCTGGTGGACTATAAACTGCGAGTGTGTGTCTGGGTGGGTACCAGCGGTTTGCTCGTGTAGTCTGCCGCCAAGCAGTCATGTGCAAGCATTAGTGTATTCCGGTTTGATAAGCAAAGTAGTCAATGAAATTACTGGACTTATGAGACTTAATATTTCTCAGGGTAACGATCGCAATGCAGTGCCACGCAGGCCTTTGTGTCTAGGCCAGCCATACTCAAAGTGTGTTTCGCGGGACCCTAGGGTTGCGCGATACCCCTGTAGGGGTTCCGCAAGAATTTAGAAAAAAATTCATGGTAGTTTTATTATGCTTATATTAATAATAAAAACTATTGTTTTATTGTAGGGTTCCGTCAAGTATTTCGCTTTCCAAAAGGGTTCCGTAACCAAAAAAGATTGAGAACCACTGGTCTAGGTTATTGATCCAGCCAGTAGGTATTCTAGGTTGAGCCCGTGGTCAAAAGCAGTAGGACTGCGTGGCCGAAGGACCATTTTCGACCCAATTTTAACTATTCACGAGATATTGTTTAAAGGATAGTAGGTACGTATCTACATTTTCAAAAACTGTACATCCCCATTTTTGTGGCTAGCTTTCCGAAATTATGTAGATTGATTCTTCAATAATAATTGTTGGGTAATATGCCCTTAAACCACCGGTTGCTTTGATGGCCTTGATTTTTAACCGACTTCCGAAAAAGGAGGAGGTTATCAATTCGGTGGGTTTTTTTTAATGTTTGTTACCTCAGATCTCTGTCATTTATGAACCGATTGGAAAATTCTTTTTTTATTTGAATGGATATACTTTTAGATTGGTCCCATAGAAATTTCGTCAAAATCGGTTCAGTAGTTTCTCACTGAAGTCGGTTCGTCGCTTTTTTTGTTGTTCATTGTCTCAGTGTAGCGTGATATTTGAAAACTTTTTTACATAACTGACCTTTAGTGATGCATTTAGTTCGGTTCAGCTGTTCGTAATGCGATAGTAGACAGACATCACATAAGACGTATGGATAAGCATATCTATCATGTAACAAGTGTATTAACTTACCGTAAAGGTTAATGTATTGCAAAAAAGCAAACTCCTGTTGAAGCAAGTGCGTGTGAGACCACACAACTGGATTTTTAATCAAGCCATCTACCTAATGAGGAACTCTCATTAGACCGTTTTAAAATTACCCCAGTGACATCTATTATTCGTGTGCTGCACTAATTACTAACGGGGCCATTCGCGACCTGCCCCTTTTAGTGCAGGTGTAGAATATAATATTTATGGGGTAGAGAAAGAGCTACAAACGCTTGTTAGCGATAATGAGGTGCGCGCGCAGATATTTTAGTTCGCCCGCGGGCGAACCTCATTTGCATCTTTATGGATTTCTGTGTCCAGGCAGTTATTGCCTTTTTGTTTCAATCACTCAATACACAATAAAACCTGCTCGGACCTTGCAGTTCGTCTACTCAACAACAGATGGCGTTGTCTCGCGTGCTCATCAAAAAGGTCTGCTCCCAATAAAGCTGCGTCACCGTGACGCGTCAGGGCCGCGCGGCTCGTTAAGCTGACACGGCGCCTGTCAAGTTTTTGACAGTTTTTGACTGAGACATCGATAGTGCGCGCTTCGTTACCGCCGAGGCGGGTCTTATCGCGCATTTTGTTGGTTTTGTGTTTGATTTACTCGTGTTAGTTCATTGTTAGCCGTGTTCGGCGTTTTTTGTCCGATAGCTGGACGGGCAATAGCTCTCAATCTGCTTGTTTCATCTTATGTAGATGCATACCTTGAATATTTCTATTTGAGCTGTTGCGTAGATCGATTGGTGCTGTCGGAACTTCAAAATGAGGTCAAAGTAAAAGTGTAACTGAAATGGAAAAGTCCCTTAAAAGCTGAAAATTGTATTCAACGCTTAACAATCGAAGGTCTTAAATTTAAATTTTTTTTTTTAAGGAATACATAACTCCTTGAGATACCTTTTAAAGTAGGTAACTACATGAAACACGAGTCAAATTGCGAATTTTTTCCTATTTAAAAGAAAAGTGTAAAGACATAGCAGGGTCGCAAGCAAAATACATATATATCTCTGTATCTTCCTCGTTCTAATCTAAACAGACGTCCCTCACGGAGGATATAATGACATAGAGAAAGTCGCAATTTCGAATTCATAAGGTAGCAAGCAGGTGTCGCGATACATCCCGTATTCATGGGCCGATATATCATAGCCTTCCCGGGGCGTTAAAAAAAATAGAAAGCCGGCGAAAAACGCGCCAAATGCCCCCAGTTTTCCTGCCTTGACGTGCAATTATAAAGATAATAACGTTTTCACCTCGGCAGGCGTTTTTATTTGTTCGCTTTTTGATTTATAACAGTTTGTAGAGTTTGCGACGTGATACCGCCGCTTTTGTGAGTGGATGCGAGCTGCGGATCTCGCGACGTGTTTATTTATACTGTACGAAAGTGATATTAGTTTGTTTCGTGTCGGAACCAAGTGCATCAATTCGACTCGATCGTTATAACGTTAAAAAATCGTCCTAATCTATTATATCGGACTACGGCCTTTGAATGGAGATATTCCCAAAAGATTTTTATCAGCAAAAAAAACAATGCGTTCCCACGATGGCCCGTCGAAACAAAACGAATCTAATCCGAGGTACGGCTGACGCGTAAACTATTTTGATTAGAATGGCATTCCCTCCAGAACTAACCTCAAAAAACCGCCGCCGTGACATTTCTCAAGCTGTCAACCCGCCCGCGCTTTTTGCGCGCTGAATACCGCGTCGCTCGCCTTGAAATCTTAATTCGAAATTTGGAGAGGCCATAAACAACCACCGATTTATAGACTTGCACAATTGACAATAATGATTTGCTCGATGCTGAGATAGATGGCGTTGTAAACGGCTTCATTATGTCGTGTCGGAGCGATCGAACTATACGCATTAGTTTACGAACCGATGCGTTTTCTTAGACTCGTATTTTTCTTTTTCCGCCGGCGCGGGCCAGAGGTTCCGCGCGGAGAGTTAATCATTAATCACGCGTTCCCGCGGCGCACCTACGTAATGTAATACGGCCGCGTGAGATAACATTATCGTAAATATAGTTTTACAAAACGGCTCGTACCTACCGCGCAAAACAAAAAGGCATTACGTTTCCCACAGCGCGACACCCGAGACTCGGAATTCGCATCGCAATCGCTGCGCATTATCAGAATTTACACCCGGTAATAACGTATAACCTAATCCTTGGGTCGTTGCGCGCCTTTTTTCGAAAAACGAACGTGGTGTCACAGTCGAAGCGGGAAAACAAAGCGTCGATCAAGCCCGTTCTCTCTCACATAAATCAGTCGGCGGAGAAAGGGACAGGTGCACAGACGGCGGCCACCAGTCGATTTTATAAATGGGCGGAGCGCGGAGCGAGACGTCCGCATCGACGAAACAAACGAGTGAAACGGAAATAATAGTGCGGTGCATGGTGCAGGCGCGGGAACGGGATGGAGACGAGACGGGCTTTTTTTTACAGGGAAAACTAAGGCGGTCGGAAAATCTTGAGAAAAAGGCGTCGCGTGGATCGCGTTCGCTCATGCCCGGGTAATTAGAGCCGGACTGCGCGTTTTAAGTAACGCGACCATTACGGGCTTAATGTACTTACTTGTAAATGTTAAAGTTCATGAAAATTATTTGATATAGTAATAACTTAAACAGCGTTTCTTGTGAGTAGGTAGGTATATTACGTAGTACATGATATAAATATCTTCCAGAATCTATAAATATACTTCTTAGCTTCTTCTTAGTGCAATCTAACGCTAGTCGTAAGTAAGAATGACTGTCAATTTTAAGTTTAAATTATTGGAAAGGACTGCGGAGATTTCATTTCAATAAAAGGTTCAATGTCTTCAAAGAAAGTTATTTATATCTTGACGGCTAAAGACATTAATTCCGAAAATATTTGTGGTCTGGCTACTGAAATTACAAATTAGAAACTACTAACAAATAAGAGAACTATGTGACTTATTAATTTTGATTGTTTGGTAGGTTCTCAGCATTTATTTTGCATGGTATTAAATCGGCGAAACTTAAATGTATGCGCCTCGTCGATTGTTCAATTATATAAGAGAGTACCTACATTACATTTGTAAAAAAATATATTATCTATAAGTACTTATTCTTTTCTTTAACAAAACAAATGGAACAGATTAAGATTAAATTTATAGTAAAGATATAACTTCAGCTAGCCTACATGGCGTATTTTTAATCTCGGGAATTCTACAATGCTCGCGTGAAAGTTTAAAGTTACGGAATCGCCAACTGCATAACATTAGCTATTAGATCCCCCACAAAATTATCCCCGCATGCTCATTACTAACAATGGAGTATAATTTACAGTTTATTGTACAATTTTACAATTATCTGTAGGCTGTGTGATCACGGCAATTGCGCGGGCGCAGGATTTCAATAGAAACGGAACAAATTGCGTAATGAAGTAACAATTTACGTATCACGAAAACGTGGCTTGAGTGACAGGCAGGTTGTACACCGTGACTTGAACAACGCTTAAAAAAGTTAAGCAAACCATAGATAAAGCTGTATGACGATTGGAGGCTGTTTTGTAACGTAAACATCCTGTGGAACTGTCACAATCTAAACTTTGGCGCCCAAATTGACAGTGACATCTGAAATTGTTATAAAAAAAGACAAACCGGAATCCACAGAGTACAATTGTGAATTGGGTGATGAAATGAATACATGAGGAAGAAGCGTTTTCTGTGATAAATATAGCAATTGATATGTCTACAACATGATATTAGTTTTAGGTGAAATTTTGTTACAAAAAAGCTCTTTGATGGTTGGAAGGCAAGATACATCATTGGACTTAATTTATCTTTAAGAAACCATATTGATCCATCTTGCTGAGTAACCATACTATTATTTTGTAACAAGAATATTACTTACCTAATAATTAATTTTATGCACTGCTAATTATATCTAGGAAACGGTACAGTTGTTGCAAAGCTGGCTAATCAAAATTCTATGAACACGCTAATTTCGTGATTGCAACTACGTTTCATATCAAACCCCCCAATTTAAAAATAAATCATTTTCCCCTCATTTTCGCGGGAATCGGCCAGCACGCGTTATTGGCAATTATTATCTGCAATTTTATATAACGGCTAATCACGCCGTAATTGCCGTATCAAGTTGAAATTATACCTTCGGAACGATATTAAATTATTGTTTTGCAGCAGAAATGGCAATCGCATGTCACCACATGATTAGCATCTCGAAAATTGCAGTGGGAGGTAGCCATTTGCAAAATGTTGGCGGGAAATCGCGTTTTTATAATGCGCCTAGTTTATAAATTGGCCTGTTCGCGGTCATTGACCCGGGGTTTATAAGGAACAAAGACGTTTTATAAAACGCATAGGAGTGGTTTATACCTGTTTGTGGTGGATGGTTTTTTCATTATGGCAAACTCTGTGTATGGAAAAATGGAGAGGACGGAAAAACGGCACATATAGGTACAACTAAAAGTTATTTATTATTTTTTGCTAAGGCTTTACCACTATTTTGCCTGACATTAATAGGGATGTGATCAAACGAGGTACCTACGAGGTATGGGAACATGTTAATTAAGTTTTACCATATTTAACTTCAATTAAAATAATAGTTCTTAATTGGCTGTATAATATTTTTTTAGTTTCTAAGAAAAAGCTTTGTGAAAGTATCAAGCCGCTTTAGTTTCGCTATCCACCTCTAGGAGCTATGTACTACCTTTCCAAATTGTAATGGTTTTTTTTTCTTATTTCCAGGTAAGTGGAGATTCAGGAGTGACAGGTAGAAGTGAAAATTACTGCTAGTAATAATTTTAAAAATACGTAAGTATAGGTAAATACAAATTAAAATAATTGTAAAAATGCTAAGTAAGTAAACGCTTCATCGTTAGGTATGTACAATAAATCTATTTTAGTTTTGAAATTAAAAAAATAGTAGATACGATATATATCAACATTTATTGAAGAACCACTTAGATGTGTCTGTAACTTGTGTTTTTAATCACAAAAATCACCGTGTGGAGAATATCCTGAATTTTAGTATTAAACCTAGTGGTACCAAAAAAAAACACCCCGCGACCCAAAACTGGCCACTGAGTAGAAAAACAAAATAAAGAAAGCATCATTCCTAGCAACATCTATGACTTTTAATCCCACTGATTCATACTTCGAACGCGCCGGTCTCGGATCGAACTCTCGCGATAACATCTCGATATATGAGATCACATTTGTCTTACTGTTTGTTCGGGCACAGTAATCTGTTTTGGTAAATTATCCGGGTGTTCATTTATTTATTCTTTACTATTCTGCTTGTGAGGGTATCATGATGTATATGAGTTGGTTTATGAGAACAGTGTCCTACTAGATGACAAAAGTATATGTCATAGGGTTGTTGACTCCATTTTGTATGATGTCAATCAATTCGTTGTCTCATGAGAATCAAATGTCTGTCGTGTCGAAAAAACTGGAAAAAGAACACTAGAAACGTCAAAAATTGAAGTCAAAGTCGGGCGTATCGACTGAGCGCTAAAACGCCCCATGATACAAATAGGGCAGAATTGACAGAGAATTGATCATTTCCACTTGTGAAATCAAAGCATAGCGTTTGAGATAAGCCCGTAAACGGTACTTATCTATAATAATCTTTCAAAAACAAGCATGCATTCCTAAAATTCTTCTTCGTCGTTTAAGCATTCGATTAAACCTGACTTTAAAAGCTCTATCTCAATAAGATCATATCGTAACTAAATACTCAATACTCGCTGATGCCCGCGGTTTCACCCGCGCGGAGATATTGGGTTTCATGGTTTTTATTTTTTTGCGCAGAACCCTAGTTATTTTTCTAAAATAAAAGTAGCCTAAGTACTCCTTGTAACATCAGCTATCTGCCAGTGACAGTCCCGTCAAAAGCGGTCTAGCCGTTTCGGAGATTACTCGGAACAAACAGACAGACAAAAAATTTAAAAAATGGTTTGTTTGGTGTAGGTACCGTATATACTTTCATATGCATTTAGTAAAAAGCTGTTATTTTGATATTACATACAGACACTTCAATTTTATTTATGTGTATAGATGTCCATCCAAGGTTTCGCTTCATGATCGCTTTTGGCGATAAGACTATTGCACGTAATTTAAACTTATATGTATGTATCTTGATTTAAGTATAAAACCAACATATTCGTTGAAATGTTTCGCTGTACAAATCACTATTCTGAAGAAAACCATCTTTATGAAACCCATGACATCTACCAGAATACTCGTATAACTTTTTAATTCTTTTTTATAATTGCAAAGGCATCCTGAAGTAAAAAAAAATACCACATCCGTGCCTTACCCGACCGCATGCTGCGCGCAACCTTACCTCATTTAATGTTACACACAAAATTAAAAATATTAATTGACTTTTAAAAGCGGTCTTAATGGCGTACGACAATAAAATCTGAGACTCGAAATGGAATCATTTAAATAAAATTTACGATAACAACACAGAGCTATGTCTCTTTAAAACCGGATTTTTAAGAATAGAGCAGCATTCTTAAAGTTTTACAAATTATATTCTCATATAGGTATACTTAAATATAAAGCTGTTAAGGCGATCAAATCTGTACATCAAAATGTTACAATAAAAAACTTACGTTTAAATTTTTTTCTATTGTAAAGAAAATTAATAGATAATAATTATAATTGTTTCTTTATTACGAATCAATTTTAATTAAGTTTTCGTCAAAATAAAGTTATGGTTTCAATATTTTTGATCTGATGATGGCTCAGGGATTGTGACGTAGTGCCTTATTTTTAGATTAGTGGTCACTACCATGAGTGCTCACAAAATAAAAATTGAAAATTCTTTGAAAAAAAACTTAGTTCTAAGATCTGGCAAAATCAACAAAAACGTCAGGCAATGTTGGAATCAGCGCCTTTCCGACAGAACGCATACTATACAGGCAAAGCCGCGGGCTACATTTAGTTCATAATACAGATAACTTATTCATATCAGTTAATGAGTATCCGTTTATGGGAACAACAGATCTGAATGGTCCATTGACATTCAGTTGATCGTCTCGTGACGTTTTTTTTATCTAATTTAACGACGAAAATTATTAATTTAAAAGTCACTTTAATACCTACTTATATAAATAATAATGACACAGAATAAATAAAATGGACACTTGATTAAAGTGTCCATAATGTTGAAGAAAATTCTATATCAATAACAGTTTTATAGATTATTATCGAATGTCTAGTAAGGCTGTATTATATTTATCGATTTTAAAACCAATCGATGCTTTTCATAGACCGTTTTAAAGCGATGAACATGGCTATCAAAACACCAAATTCTAATATAAATAAAAATAACTGCACTCAAATACATAATGGTTATTGAATGTTACAATATTTATATTTGCTTTTATGACAATAACAGCTTCTTTAATCGAGATACGGGCGACTACATAGTTTTATGCGCTGGCAACACTCAATGACGTTATAAATCGATAATCGGTTCGTACCCCGTTCGTATGACATTTGATTCCGTTTGATTCGAATTTACGAGTGCGAGCGGGGGTTACGTTTTTTCTTCATTTTTCTCATCTCTTTTTTTTCGTGCCGCTCGCTTCTTTATATCTTAAATTTCTGATGTGATCTCTGAAGCGATGCATACCGAACATATTTGATGTTACTTTTTAAGTTTTTTTTTTGTTCGAGACGATATAAATTTGATTGCGGTGAGCGTACGCGGGTGCCGGTTTGAATAACTTGAAAACTCTCGGCGTGAATTAGTGCGGGCGGCCAGCGGCCGGTGAGCGGAGCGCCATGAAGCACGGGAATTTCTGTTCGATTATTTCTGGACATGCGCTAGGGACGCCGGACGTATACTATTATAGTGCTATCTACACGTCGGGTCACTTTTGGGGTACAGAGAAAGAACAACTCTTCACCCTACCATGCCTAATTTTTCAATTGTTTTGTCAATATTTTCCCGTTTGGTAGGTATAGCATTTTCTAGTACTCGTCTGGCTTGTTACCACCCTTCAGTTGAACATCTATTGCCAAGCATCGCTATAACGTAAATGCATTATGAGAGCCAATCTTTCTAGGGTTCTCAGCTTTCAGATATACCATCGCACTAAATAATCATTCGTCATTCTTTCGACACGTTCACACCAATACACACGATCATCACTGTACCATCCTGTACTATGACACAGGTTTGACTCAGTTCGCGCGTTGTCTATTTTGTGTAAATGCATGGTTAGCCGTTGTAGTGCGGCGCCGGCCGGAGCGGTACAAAGGCCAGCGGTCAGCGGCGCACGCGTCACGTCACGCGTCCAGCCGGGCGGGCGCGCACAATGCCGCCCGCCCTCGCCTGCGTTATTGTCCAACAATGCGTGAAATGCTCTGACAAACGATGACAGCCGCCCGCCGCCCGCCGCCGCCGACCTCCTGCGATTTATGATATCCTATTACGAGATTTAATGACACTAAACGTCAGCCCGCTCTGTTTGCCTCGTCCGTCATAAGACTCGTCCGGACGCGCTTCCGATTCGAGAGTAAACCGATGCAAAGCGGACGGAGCTCCGCCGTGAACGGAATACGCTTACGGGAGCCACTGAAAAATTACCATATCCCGTTGTGTAAACAGTTGCCGACAATCTTCCCGTTGTCAGCCGAGCGTCCGAACTCGCAGCGCCAAATATTTGCCGGAGTCTCATAAATTCAGCGGCGCCCGTCCCAGGATAACATACATAATGCGCTGCGCACGGATCGGTAAACATATTGTAATGGAAAATACCTACTGTCGTTGTTTGCTCTTCGCTATGTCCTCGCGGTGTGAGCTGACGCTCCACGCGGAGGCAATCACTAAGGATGAGGGCGGATGGAGCCCGCGGATAGCGTTAACGCGACTAGTTCTCGAGTTATCGCCGTCTTATTAGAAGGTATAAGGCGGGAGGCTGCGTAACTCGACCTAATCCCTGCTGCTAAAATATTCAAAATCCGTCAAAACCGTAAATCGCCACCTTTGTATGTGGGCCGGGTCGTATTTACGAGCCCGGGCTGTAGATAGCCCGAATTAAACTTGAATTTAAAACCATTTTATATTAGCTAAGCTAGCTTAGATCGCGGAGCCGCGCGCGTGAGATAAGAGAATTGGCCTGTCAGGCGCCGGATGATATATTTGACCAACATTTCCATACCGCCCCACCCTCGCTCCCCTTCCCCTATTTTCATTTTGTACGTGTCTGCTCCGCCGCGTATCTATAATGTATCCTTTCTGTTTAGGAGTTACATTGAATAAAAAAAATGCGAAGGTGCGAAGGGACGTTTTAGAATTTAATAGAGTACATTCTCCTCTGTCAAGTAGTGACGTGTGCTCGCTTTGATCTCTGCTTTTGGAAGTTGTCGGGTAGTTATTCATGCGGGCGTTTTATTTATGTTTGAATAATTAAAAATTTGGCTCGAGACACTCGTGTGAACTGTCTGCAGTGGCGGCGGGGTAATCAGCCGTTTTTACTGCACTGCGTCGTTCCCGACAGTGTAATTGTTATTCAGCACATCGTATAATGAGGGTATTATTTCACCCTTCAATAATCACGGATTTCCTTGAGATGAAATTTCTGAAAATCCGGGGAAAATCTTTTATGTTAAGAGTACAGGAAAGCTCTTAATTTTTGGATTGGGAGCCAAGTCTTAGTGAATCCATTACATAAATCTCTTCACTAACTCTTTTGTAGGACATATTTGGTGAATGAGTATTCTAAAAATCGTGTAGTATAAGTATGTAAATAAATAGCTTGCAGAGTTATATATTTTACTACTATAATTTATCTCTTACTTATTTATTTAGTAGCTGCTGCCCCGCAGTTTCACCCGCGCGGAGATATTGGATTTCATGGTTTTTATTTTTTTGCGCGGAACCCTAATTCTTTTTCCAAAATAAAAGTAGCCTATGTTACTCTTTGTAACATCAGCTATCTGCCAGTGAAAGCCCCGTCAAAATCGGCCCAGCCGTTTCGGAGATTGCCCGGAACAAACAGACAGACAGACAGACAAAAATTTTAAAAATGGTTGTTTTGGTGTAGGTCCCGTATATACTTTCATATGCATTTAGTAAAAAGCTGTTATTTTGATATTACAACCAGACGCTTCAATTTTATTTAGTTGTATAGAAGATTTATATAACTTACGCTACAAAGTCGCGAGTTGTCACGTATACATACGTGTCCTGCGCAAACATACAATTTGACATACATAGTATCTAATGTGGTAGATACCTACGTATCGCACGCTTGCAATTCAAAACTCGACTGCATTCAAATGTCCGCTGTTGAGATCGTCTACCGCAAGCTAAATTAACGTTGATGAGTTCAATTTCAAAATCTCGAATCAAATCAAAATCCAAAAAAATATTTATCGTACACCATCATGTCGTGAGAAATTAAATTACATTACATGGACGGACTTATCGTTTATAGCTATCTTTTCTAGAAAGATAATTAATTCATTCTTTTTACAAAATTGATCTCTTTTCAAAGTTCCATTTAAAAAGTTTTATCTTTTTTTTTCTTTATTTCAAAATGTAAACTAGGTAAAGGTCCCGTTTTTGACTCAGACTCCACAATTAAATGTAAATACAGCTCGGCATTATAATGCGATAACTCACCGATTCGCAGCTCACTTCTCATGCAAAACAGGGAAATCTTTAAAATCGATCAGCGACCTTAAATTTATACCCATTGAAGTTTTCCCGGGAAAATCCTTTTTCCATTGGCGCCTTATCCCGGCGACGATAAATCAGGGTCCATTGTGTCCCGGCTCCGCGTCGGCTAATGTACACGGACCATTATAACGGCTGCTCGTTACGGAGCCGTGCAGACATTATATTTTATTGTTCGATACTCGATATGACAGTTCTGACATGTTAACTTTGGCGGTATAGTGTACAAGTGTCGAGGATTGTACCGGAAGGAGTTTCTAGGTTAGATAATAGACAATTTTTTTGTCCATGTTGGTATTCGTAATTAAAAGTTGACATGTTAGGGTTGTGCTACGGATCGAAGAAGACATTTGTGGCATGTTGCGATGTGATTATACTATTGACCACTAATTAGTCTTTACCATCTTGAATTTCTTTAAATGTTAGTTCAGTTAATATAAAATACAATAGCTTCTGCCTACGGTTTCACCCACAGGAACTGTGCCTTTTCCGGGATAAAAAGTATAAGCTATACATCTATTACGTCGATCGGTTGCTGCGTGAAGGAAGGACTAACCAACTGACCAACAAACACACTTTCGCATTGTAGATTTACATGTAATAGTAAAATGATATAAATGTTAACTTACAATGTTGCAAACTTAAATCATCCATCAAACAGAGACAAAGTATATTTACTGATAGCGATAATATCACAAGATATGTTTAAAATCAAATGCCAGTTGGATTTCTCGACAAGTAAATATTGAGATACCGTCCGATCGTTAGAACAGAGTGCAAACAGCGCTGAGTTACCGTCACAATAGGTATATTACCTAAAGTACCCTAACAGACTTCATATAACTGCAGGCTTTCTCGACGCCAACGTTACTAACAAAGCTCTTGGCTTCCTTCCAGCGAATTGACATGTCGCGACCCCCCGCCAGAGACCGCTTCTGAGTAGAAGAGAAAAAAATTATGGAATAGTTTCCTAGCAGCTAGCTCACGTCTCGTAAATCCACCGCATGTATATTACTAGATTGGCACATGAGAACACGAGACAAATGATTACCGGGTTTTCCAGTAACCAGTTCCCCGAAGCTGTGTCAAATACATCTGTCACTTTCTAACGTGGAGGTATCAGTCAAGTGGGAGCGAGTGAAATATCGTATTGGCATCGGTAGGATGTCCACAGCAGTTTTCGGTTTTCGCAAACAAAGGAATTAGAGCGGCTCGCGCAACTCCACGCCAATTTATGAACGGTCGCATTGACCAAATTTCTTTTTTTTTCCTCTCTCGTGTTTGCCCCGGAAAGAAGGGAAAACGTTTTGATGTTATTCGCTTCGTATGTAGTTATTGCGACAAGCTATGGCCGCATTATGTAATGAAACTCCGGATACTGTATGTTTTACTCGACGCTGCACGCTGGAGCGAACTGTTTACAGAATTGTATACGTTTCACTAGCGCATAAATTACCTACCAGCGTTAGTAATTAATCAACTTTACATTTAGCGAAATTAAACAAAAATACGGCCGACAAATCGACGCGAAAAGTTCCGAGTTGAGCATAAAACGTTTCCAATTGCACAATTTATTTTAATGTATTTTTTGTCAGCGAGATCAGATTGCTTCGAGTCTATTAAAACTTTGTAGTAACTTGGCGTACCTTTAAATTCAAACTCCTAAGCCATCTGATAAACTTATAAAAAAAATAAGAAAAAAGTTAGAGACGGAGTGACTTTATCTATGCCCCGTTAATACTCCAATTAAAAAAATAAAAGTGACGCGTCGTTCTTTCCGGCCAGACATTTTGACGTTATCTTCTATTTCACATTTTATTATTTGGTTGGAGTTATTGAATTTATTATTGTCTTTTATATTTTCTTTATTAGGTATTGTAAAAGTGACGAATGATGTGGTTTCACTCCATAAATTCTACGTTTACACGTAGAATTCTACTAGTATATCTAAGTAATTAGATGTGAATGGGAAACCACATAAATTCTAAATTATAGATTCTTCGCCGTGTTAGAATACTGTTACTTATAGGTATTGATATCTTGTAATTAATCTTTCAGAAAGAAAATACATTTATTTGTAGGCCCAAACTATAAGTACCTACATACATTTTAAAGCTAAAATTAGGACATGCTTTCAAATGCAAGAGTTTTTAAGTAAAATAAGGATAGGATTTTATGATATTTATAATTATCTGTATTTAGTTTTAAAAATATTAGGTAGGTATACAAAATAATTGAAAGCCACCGTCCATGTATATTCAATGTTAGGTATTCCTCTCCAAGCACGGTTGTCTGGAAGAGACTTGACGGTATAACACTTATTGTTAAATGGTTTTAGTTCTATGGTATCGTGTTGTTTCAATAATATCTATCTATCTCATCACCATTAATTAGTGACCTCAACCTGATTGGGTGTTAGAATAGTTTTTAAATATTTACTAATAAGACCTATCGTTGGTTTTCCCGCGGATATGCGGAGTGCGTCCTACTTAATCTAATAACCCCGCAAGGTGGCGTCACTTTGACATCTGTCATATCTTTTCTATTTTTAAATGCAAGACACGACTAACCCATTATGCCAACAACTTTCCTCGCTTTCTTCTATTATTTTGATCTCACTTGGAGCCCGGCTCGCCTACAATGGCCAATCGGTCACGCTGTCCAATTGAAACAGATATTATTATCATTACGGCGGTACAATCACAATAATAGCAGTACTGTAATGATACGTATTATACTGACACAAAAACGGTAATGAGGCCGAAACGCGGCCATGACTGATTCTCGTGGTAATTGTGACGAGACTATTTTGTTCTATTGCGTGACAGATTGATATTAAGTGTAAACATAATAATATAGGTACCTTACTTTACATTGTTATAATAGCGGTAATTAAATATTATCTCAGTATATTTGTTGAAATACTACGAAAAAAACAAAATAATTGAAATAGGTTTTGTGTAATATTCATTAATACCATGAAAATAACTATTACATTATTAAATCGAATATTGAAATCCCGTTCCGTTCCACAAGTATGACACAGGTGAATATTTTTATTGAACGAACGGACACACTGGCCGATAAATACAATGCGTGTAACGGAACGCGGCCGGATGTGACCGCCGCGTCTTCCTGTCACAATTAATTTCCGGGCGCGTTGAAATTGGCGCGAAAACTGTCGCGAGGGCACGCGGGTGGAGGGAACGGGGAGGGGGTGTCACCACCGCGGCGGGAATTTTAATTACGCACTCGTATACCGAATACCAATGTCGTCTTGTTTAAATTAAATATAAATTATTCGCTCCTAGGCCCCGCTGCTCGCCTGGTATTGCGAATTGCGAAATGTTGAATAAACAACCGTTGGCTTTTAATTAGTTAGATTTTCTGGTGTTACTTCGCTAGAACTCGGAAAATATTTTCCGAGAAGACAGGACGATTTGTATGATTGTAGAAACGTGGAAAAGTTATAAGAAACAGTTATTGCTTTTCTAACACACTTCCAAGTACTTATATGTGACTACCTAGTTCTATAAAAATATAGCAAGACTGGCTCGAAGAAGTTATACTGACATGACTTACATCATTCTAAAAAACATGTGACGTGTCATTTGTGTCTATTCAACGGGTTACCGATAGTCATAATAACTATTGGCATTATGTCAGATTATTTACTGAACATTCAAATACAATAAATATTGTTAATAACAAATGAAAACAATACAACAATGACGATTTCAGAACTTTCTAGCTAAGGAAAGATTAAGAAGAGCTTTATTAATTTTTAACTAATAACAAAATTGATCTGAATAGTAATTTTAAAAACTAGATACACTTTTTTATTTTGTTATGTTATTGATAACGAGGCGAGCTGGTCGTTTGCCTGATGGTAAGCACAACGCCGGCCCATAACAATTGCAGTGCCACTCAGAACTTTGAAACACAAAGGCTTGCGCGGCACTGCAGTGCGCTCGTTACTCTGAGACATTAGGTATTAAGTCTCATAAGCCCAGTAATTTCACTGGCTACTTTGCTCAGCAAACCGGAACACAGTAATGCTTACACACTACTGCTAGGCGGCAGACTTCACGAGCAGAATTATACCCAGCATGACTGCACTGAACCGAAATACTCGCTATAAAGTGTAAAACATGTGTACCTTTAACTATAGACTTGAATAACACTAAACTTTATCCAGCCGCCAGCCAGCCTTGCAAATGATACTTCATTCTAACTCTAGCGTTCTCCCTAAACATGACAAAAGAGCATCATCAAAACTAGTTTAATTCCATAATAAAACTCCGCAAAACAAACTCAAAACGTAATTAGAGAGCAGATGAGAACACCGCAACGCAGACGGGTGCACTTCTTACAGCGTTTAACAAACTTTGATAAAAAGATTAAGTATGACAGTTTGAAATATAGCCACCGCGGTTGGAAAAAAAAATAACAGTGCAAAAGTTTTGCCGGAGCGGGCTTCGGCTCCATTGTTGGCAACTGCGCGAGTTAATTTTGTAGGAAAGAAACAGAGGCGCAGGTGTTCGCCGCGCGCTCGTATTAATTTGAGTCCTTCTAATACTCTGTATGACTGCGTTACAAACAGAAGCTCCTGAATTTATAACTGAAGTTGCGTCCGGGCGCACGCAGCGGATTTGCGGGATGTGATGCGCTGGATTATGATATCCCGTGTTTGTACAGCTCGCACGCCTGTGACAAGATAAAATGGTCTTGTGATAGAGGCAGGTGATTTTGACACAGCGCGGCGCTCTGTCTACGCCTTTCAGATCACACTGTAACGACTGATTTGTGACAAGTTTTGTCATGAAGCTTGTCATCATATTAAAAGATTTCGTGTTATTGCGTGCTATCCGGAATAGTTATCACTGATTATCTAGATAAATGTTATTTTTAAAAATGTTTATAAAAACGGTGCTTCATTGAAAATGTAAATATTAGATAGAAGAAATAACTTTTGAAAAATAAATGTACGAGTTATAATCGACTTCAAATCTTACAGTTATGCGTGTAAAGATTAAAATTTAAAAGTAGGCACTGCTCTGCCTAAGTTACACAAGTCGATGTGACTTTTTGAACTTGTCACAGTACGCATGCTAGCAGTGTGGCTCACTGAGTCTGAGATTGTGACACGCACCCATCACGTTCCATTTCAAGCAAAGCTCGCTGTAATTGTAAATTATAGCGCGAGCGACGCCCGCTCACCGACACCAGCCATTAACATAATTGCTTAAAAGAAACGCAAGTAAAACATCTAGTCGAGATCGCAATAAAGATATTTTTTTGGTAATTATAACCTTTATTTGCATAGTGATGCGCGGGCCGCGTGACATTTCACCGCGTCGCCATTTTGGATTTTAATCTCGTCGATTCTTAGAAAAAAAAAGTCAGGGTGACCATTAACTACGATGTTGTTTTTTTTATTTTTTATCGCTAGTGTTGCTATTCCGGTTCAAAACGAAGTGCACTTTATTAAAATCGTTGAATGGCCTAAGTGTGCGTTTTGATGCGTCCAACGATCTTAATTATCATTTCAGACGTAGTTAACTTTTCGTTTATTGCTTGTACTACACGGCGCGTTTCAATGTAATAAAAGTCTATTTTAATTGGATCATTTTCGTTTTATCGTCTTATTAATAAGCTCGGTGATCATTTAAATATGAGGCATTTATGGGCGAGCAACAGAGTGTATCGAAGTAAATTAATAATTTGTAAATGACTTAATTAACAATCATGTTTTGGGAGGTCCTGTAAGGAGCACTCTATCAAAATGTAAATTAAAATATTTAATTAGTCCATGAGTCCTAGGATCAATAAACATTTTTTGTTTGGTAGGTAGGTAGGTAGGTACTAAAACGTGGTGTTGAATCTATCATGGCTTAATCGAGCTGCATTAATATAATGAATAATGAAAATATTCTGTTATTAATCTGTTTACATAATGAGACTAATGTATTTCGCCAGTTAGTGCCATTTTATATTGTGATAACTTTTTTTTATATTATTGAATAACGAGACGAGCGAGTAGTTAGTCTGATGGTAAGCATAACGCCGGCCCATAACAATTGCAGTGCCACTCAGAATTTTGAAACACAAAAGCCTGTGCGGCACTGCTGTGCGCTCGCTACCCTGAAACCTTAGAAGTCCAGTAATATCACTGGCTACTTTGCTCATCAAACCGGAATACTGTAATGCTTGCACATTACTGCTTGGCGGCAGACTACACGAGCAAAACTGTGGTATCCACCCACAGGCGGACACGTGCTGAAGAGTTAGTCCTAACACTTGGTACCCTACATTTAATCAACCAAAATATTATACGCAGAAAATAGATAGGTAAGATAGATTAATAAATAAATGGGTAAAATAAAAAAATCTCAAATCTTAGACTGAACTCTGTAGGATTGCTTGTTATGGTTATATTCCTTATTACGGGAAGATTTGAGTGTGAAGAGTTTTTAGTAAAATTTTCCAGGGCCGATTATTAATACTAAGCCAGTCAGATTATTTACTTGTTCTTGTTTAAAAACGGGGAAACTTGTATTTAGATACTAAGTAGGTATTATATTACGTTATTATACAATTATATTACGTTAAAATATTACTTAAGGATCAGAAAAGCAGCTAAATTAAAATAATAAAAAACAAGTTAAGTAAATTAAGGTAAAAAAAGAAGAATTATAATTTATGTTATTTAATAAAGATCTCTATATTTTTTTTAATACTTTCTGTCAAAGTCGTCTTCCCCATACAGCCAACAGATAAAGCAGGCGTAACCATAGAGATTACAAGTTAACTTTTCCGATCACAACACCATAGACAAAAGGCTTAAATTATACACGGGTGGGTGCAGACGGATCTACCCTTTGACAATCGGGGATGGGGTGACGAATTGCTGCTAGCTTGTTTTGTTTATCTACCAATGAATATTTTAAGCGGAGATGCTGGCGACATGAATTTATTACTCTTGTCTTTGAATCAGGCTTGTTTACAGATTTAGAATTTTAAGTTTACTTCGGAGCGAGTGGAGCTAAAAGATTTTGGAAGATCAGGGGTAGGAAACAAGTCTGCACTGGCGGGCGCGCTTGCAACTAACTTAACTGCTTTATAATGTTATAACGGCTCCGTAGCTAAGTTGGTAGTAACCCTGCCTGCAAAGCGAGGGGTCCCGGGTTCGATTCACAGCCGGGGCAGATTTTGTGTGAGCATAAAATTTGTTCTCGGGTCTTGGATGTTTGTGATGTGTATCTGTGTTTGTCCATGCCACCTGCGACACAGGGAATCCTAGTGCAGGGGTATGAGTGTAAGCGTTTATGTATTTATTTTATAATAGATCACAGTCAAAGCTAGCTGTTGAAACAGTGTAATTTTGTTAGTGTGAGGACTAACTCTTTTGCGAGTGTCCGTCTGGGTTGTTGCCACCGCTTTGTGAGTGAAGTCTGCCGCCAAGCAGTGTGCAAGCATTACTGTGTTCCGGTTTGATGAGCAGAGTAGCCAGTGAAATTACTGGGCTTATGAGACTTAATGTCCTTAATGAGACCTAATGTCTCAGGGTAGCGAGCGCACTGCAGTACCGCGCAGGCCTTTGTGTTTCAAAGTTCTGGGTGGCATTGCAATTTGGGCCGGCGTTATGCTTACCATCAGGCAAACGACCAGCTCGTTTCGTTACCCCATCTAACATAAAAAAAATCTGAAAGATTTTGGAAGATCAGGGGTAGGAAAACAAATCTGCACTGTCTGGCACGCTTGCAACTAACTTAACTGCTTTATAATAGATCGCAGTCAAACCTCGCTGTTGAAATGGGGTAATCGCTTTTCATTTCTTTACTTGGATGACAAGAGGATTCTGCATCGATTGGCCGTTTGCGAGCGCTCGAACAGCACGATTGCTTCTGACAGCTCTGATCAGTGAATTGCAATCTTGCCATTATTAAGGTCGCTGCTGACACGCCCTAATCTCGGTTTGGTATTCTATTTGCATTTTACTATTTCACGGTGGTCGAAGATGGGAAATACAGACGAGACTTGGAATAAGAAATGGCTTTTAAGAGCCTACTAGTCCATGGAGCGAACTCATCGGTGGGCGCGGCTAAAATGCATGCTATTTCATCTAACATTCGTGGGACAAGGTAAGACTCTGCAGCGATGAGTAGTATGAGGCTAATGCTCGCACATACACAATTACACACTCTCGTAAAGTCGCGACGAAAACAGAAAAGTCGAAAACCGGCGCGCAAAAATGTACGAATTGGCTTCTGGTGCTTGGGGTTTTACGACAAAAGTACTGAATGTATTTAGTCAGACCAAAGTTATTTGAAATGTCAATAAACTAAAGCTTGTTAGTATGTACCTTATTTTCGAGTTTTCGTAATCCTTTTGTAATTTATTTACGTCCAAACTTGCGTTAAAATACGTGCTAAAATACAGATGTTTGAAGGCTCATTACTTTTAAGCCACTTATTTTTTTTCTGTATAATTAGCAGGCTGACCTAGATAACGAAGAGATAAATCGATATTATTCTTAATTTTGGACTTAAAACGTCAAGTAGTGGAGTAATCACCCAAGTACGGTTGTATGGAGAAATGAACGACTAGTTCGCCCTTAAGAGTGGCTCAGTGACCACGAACAAAGAGTTCGAAACTAAAATAGTGCAAATATACGCGATATAAACCGTTAAAAGAAGTTAAACTCAACATCTGTACCTACAGGGTTGGCCACAGATTTTCATCGTGAGGGTGGCAGCTAGCCAATCGGGCACCATGCTATATTTGCTTCACAAGCTTTCTTTCATCTAAAACTCAAGGTTTTATATAGGATTCGAAAACCCGGAAGTGTACCTTTGTATAATTTCGTTTTTTTTTTTAAGTAAAAAATCATTTATTGACATAACTTTTTACACAAATTATCAATGAACCCATAGGCTGCCGAACTAGTAAAAACTGTGTTTCAGCAACCAAATTGAGCTTATTAAAGTAGGCACTAACAACATCTTGAAAATTATCTAAATAAAACACGCGTAACGGAACGTAATCTCGCCGAGGTTGCCAGAAGTAGAAAGTACCCCAGAACCAGGGGTAAACAAAACGCCGTAACTCAAAACTGGGCGTAACACTGATAAGAAACTTTCATTATATCCCGAAAATCCCGGAATGTTGGATTTTAAACCGGGAATACCGGGATTAATCAAGGTTTATGGAGTTCCACCTGTGTGCTTAGGGCGATAGGGTGGGCTGCGAAAATTGCGCTTATATTGGTTATTAGATTAATTCTGTGTTGCCAGTTCGAAATTAAGGTTTGTACTTTGTAATTAGCAGTGACCTTTGTTCATACGCGGCGGACATATTTGATTGTTATCGGGTATTTTGATATTTCAGCACTGTTCAATGTTCATATTTAAAATTAATGTTTTAATGCATGCTATGTCATTTTAATTATTTAAAAACCTGTGACCAAACACTTACGCAATCTGCACTTGAGAGCCAGACAGACCTATTCAATGCTAAACGTACTTATCACTTTCGACCACATTGTAGTTGATGACCTAAGCCGAATGCTAAGTTGCTAACATTTCTTGCTTCTATTTTTTCTAGTTCTAAGTAAATAAATTAGGACTTTTGTTACTCCTCTCGTCGTTGATTTGTATCTTTTATATGACTGCACAAACAAGAATGTAATGTTTTTTAGGGTTCATGTATGTGTGTTTGTATGTATGTGAGTTTCTTTATTCCAACATAGCTTTTAAATACCTGAACAGATGTGGATGTATTTATTTATTTTATTTATTTATTTTTATAAAAACTAGTACGGCCAAGGCCAATTACACTAATTTACATGTTACAAGGGTATTAATTGTTAGAATTTATACAAAATTAAATTACAAACATCGCTCCATAAAGAAATCATAGCTAACACAACAGACAACAAAAATGGTATGGGGTATCGTTAGAATCCTTACATCATCCCGAGTGTCACTGGCTAGGGCAGTCGTGTTTTTTATGTAACGTTTGTTACATCGACTTGTTAACTTGGTTTAGCGATCCCACAAGGCTTTGGCCTAGTAAGGGGACTTTCTAATGTGTTTTAATTGTTCAGTAAAATTGTTTTAAAAAAATGGTAAATTGTGTCTAAAATATTACTGAACAAAAAACTACATTTTATTTAGTAACTAGCTTCTAGCCGCGGCTTCGTACGCGAACTTTATTCAAAAACTAGCTTCTGCCCGTAGCTTCGTACACGTATTTTATTTAAAAATTAGCTTCTTAAATTTTCTTCTTCTTCTTCTTCACGCGGCTTTCGTACCTACTCGTGGAATCAGGATAAAAGTAGCTTACAGCATACAGGGATAATGCAGCTTCCTATTAATGATAGAAATTTTAAAATTGGATCAGAGATGCCAGAGCATAGCCATAACAAACAAACTATACCTCTTTATAATATTAGTTATTATTATAGACAAACACACAAAGCGCCACCACTAAAATCACCAATTCTTCCACTACAACACTAATTAACACATTGAAAACACACGCAAGCTCGCTAATCCTTATCCGCCAGCTACCAGGCTAGCATGAGACACACGGAGGCAGACACAGTACCAGGCGCGCAGCACCAGGGCGGCCCGAGCCACTAACCCTTCCCTTTGATAAATGGCCAATTACCCGCGTCCCTTCTGCTAGCTTGTTGCCCATTTTGAATCGCTTTTGCTTTTTCGTTTAGATTAATATCTAAATAGGATAGATACCGGGGTATTTTACGTTGTTTTTAAACGTAAATTTCGGTCATTGTCTTTGTTTTGGATCCTTTTTCGTGCCATTGTTCGGGAGATCTTTGTTCGTCTCCGCTATTGTCTTAATGAATTTTGTATTGGGTGGTGTTATATTGTGATAGTTTTGTGTTTAGGCGGTGGTTAAAAGTTGCTTTGTAAAATTATATTTGAATCAATCAATACCTTATAAATAATGTCCTTCTCGTAATTATGCGAAAGTTGTCAGTGAAATTACTAGGAGCTCATTTCAGTGCCGCACAGACTTTTGTATTTCAAAGTTCTGGGTGGCACTGCAATCGTTATGGGTTGGAGTTACGCTTACATTATCAGCCTCTTACGCTCCCACTGCTGGGATACCGACCTTCTCTCAGAGAGAGGTATGGGCCATAATCCACCACGCGGCTTGGTGGATGTCGCATGTCCTCGAATTTTGTGGTCCTTGAACATGCGGGTTTCCTCTCGATGTTTTGTTTCACCGTTTTAGAGTGAGTGTGAATAATCCGCACATAACTTGATATAAGACATTGGTGCGGCCGAGTCGAGGTTCGAACTATAGAGCGTCAGATTGAAAGTCGCAAAGTTCCCGCTAGGACACACTCGCTCGAGTTATACTTACCATCAGGCAAACAACCTGATTGCCTCGTTCCCTTGTAGTTTTTAATATGGAAATAGGAAATCAAGACAAACAGAAATACTTGCGCTTTTTAACCGACTTTAAAAACAGGACGAGATTCACAAGTCGTTCGTATGTTTGGTTTAAATTTGTGTACATAACTTTAAAAAATGCACCTAAAATAACACCGTACACATACATGTAAAACATAAAACAGAAACAAAAATAGGTACATACTTATTCCAAAGACAATAATCTACCTCCAGTCCGCCATTAAAAAAGTTTGAACGTCGAACGCTCCCTATTTTTTTAAACTTCTACTTTTTTAATTTTAAACGGCTCAGGTGTTAAATCTGGTGTTCCTAACTCTCGTCATTAGTTGATATAGGGTGGGACGCGGGACGGAATTCGGACCCTCTGTTTATTCTGCCTCGCATTCAAAGTGGCCATAATTGTGTACGTACTTAAGCCTATTTAAATTTTTAACTCTCGGAGAGGACAAATGGGATTTCTCTCGTCCGTTGGTATGTAAGAGTTAATATAGAATTGCTCATTATAAAAATAAACAAACACTTATTAATTTTTATGTGTGTACTTTGAAACAGTTTGTCTATTTAAAATTATTAACAATCGATATAAATACATACGAGATTTATTTCTTTTTGTCTCTAAAAATCAAATTACAATAAAAGTAGGTACCAGGGTACCAGCATCAACGATTGAGCTTAAAGATTAACATCCACAGAAATAAAAATGTCATAGCCGCATTACGTCCATAAAAAGTGGGCGTTTCCGACGCTGGCAACTTAGACGGTTTTTTAAGAAGATTTTACGTTCTAAGTTCAAGTGATTTATACCTATCGATTAGTTAAATGCCCTCACATGTCACAGAACGGGTTGGTCTTCGATGTAATCGCGCTTCGACTGATTATTTCCATCGTTAAATTTTTTTTATAAAACGGTACAACAATTAATAAGTGTCAAGATTAACATTTAATTAAATATAAGACGATAAAATCGTCATAATCCCGCGTAATGGCTGCATTAACATATTACATAAGTCTGCCAATAAAGAAAATAACAATACCAATTTCGAAAATGGAATGTGATTGGAAGTTATTGGAGAGGTGGATTCTGTCTATGGTTGTAACGTTCGATATTTGCATTCATAATTAATTATTATTGTATTCATCGTCTCATGAAAATACGACGGTTTATAAATAACGTAGTGTAATAAAATATTAATCAATCGTTCAACCTTATTATGAGTTTATTATATTATCATAATATAATATAATCTATGTTTACATATTTCAATCATTTTTATACCACCAAAAAGAAGTATATCAAAACAAAAACATTCAAGGCCCAGCAATGGTGTGACATTGCTGGGCCTTTGAATCTTTTTAACCGACTTCCAATAAAGGTGGCTCCATTCGATTGTATTTTTTTGTGTTTGTTTCTTCATATCTCCGTCATTTATAAACTGATTTGAAAAATTCTTGATTTGAAAGGATATACATTCAGATTGTTCCCATAGAAATTTCATCAAAATCTGATCAATAGTTTATCATTGAAATCGGTTTGCGTTTTTCAAGCCATTTTTTATTTTTATTTTTGTTGATTGTCTCTGCAAAGTAGAACTTGTATGACATTTAGAATTGAATTTAAAGAATATCTTGCAATGTCACATCTGTCACGATGCCATGATGACGGCTAGCATTCATGAACATTACAAAACGTGCAAAGATAAATTGAAGAAAAACTTGTGAATTAGAATTTACTACTTACTAAACTTACAATAATAATACCGTACACTAATGTTCACATAGTGTATTATTAGATATGTCAAAATCATACAAATGCAAGAAGCCTTTTATCCAAGTTAAAATAAGAATTTCAAGTATGTACTATGTACTATAAAGCTGCGGCGCGCATCATCAATAAACTGAACCATAGACTAATACTATAAATTGAACGCTCCACAGTCCACATGAATACTTTCACACTAAACATTTTCGCGCGTTGACATTTCACACTTGCGCATTAATGCAATTATAGCTGTCATTCGAAAAGCTAAAATCGCCGATGAAATATATTCATTTCGCCGCACACTCTTGTAACGAGTGCGTTAGTCGCTCCGGCTAATTACCAGAGTTTAGACGAGGTAGTAACGGAGGTGACCATCGTAGATGCGACGATAAACGACAGTTGTACATAAATCAACGCGCAATTAACTGAACTAAACGATGCGAGATTTATTAACGGGTGCTTTGACGATTTATAATTGTGACTAGCGTGGTACCAGGTGGCACGTTATTTACATTTTTTTTATGTTATTTGGTAACGATACGAGCTTGAAACACAAAGGCCTGCGCGACACTGCATTGCGCTCGTTACCCTTAGACATTAGATATTAAGTCTCATAAGCCCAGTAATTTCACTGGATACTCTGCTCATCAAACCGGAACACAGTAATGCTTGCACATTACTGCTTAGTGGCAGACATCGCGAGCAAAGCGGTGGTAACAACCCAGACTCGCAGAAGAGTTAGTCCTACCTCTAACATGCCTATGTACGGAAAAATGAGGAAGTGCATTGCGTTAACTATCGTTTATAATGAGGTTAAATGATTTTTTAAACTTACGCAGGTATAAATGAAGAAAAATTTGCGACTGTATTTCTCTGCATTTTATTTTTTCTTTTCTTGTTATTGGGGAACAGTCACTTTTTTGGTATTATGATTTATATATCTGACTTAGTTTATTATTAAATTTGTTATATTAATAATAATTTAATCCATAAAAGCTTTTTTTTTTAAAGAAATGGTGTCAATTTATAACGTATCGACAATTGCACTAAAAAACTGAGAAATTGAACATCGAGAATCATAACGAATAGATCCAAACACTTGATATCTGTATCGGCGACAAACGCGATCATAAATAAAAGGGCGGTTAAATTTTTAAGGGCCCCTCGAGTCCAGCCGATGCCATTAGAGGCCCTTAGTGAACATAAAGTGTCTCGGCCAAGATGCCACAGGATATCGGACAATTGTTATAGGCCGGCGCGAAATTGCAAAAAAAAGTCGATATCATTTTTCGAACGAATGATTGGCGAGCGAGGTTGGAAGCGATTGCATCTTTTTAACACAAAAGAAAAAGTGTTGCTTGTCTTTGGTTTCGTATGTAATCTTTCGGAAAGAAATATGAAAAACAAAACTATCTATGGTAAAACGCAGTGAACACTTTACATCATAAATTACAAGTATTTCTGTGAGGACAAAATGTAAATAGTAACACAAATGCATCATCTCGCAGGTGCGACCATTTCTACACTATCGTACTCCTCCCATAATGCATCACAATATGGCGCCGACTAAGAACACATCGGAAATGATACGGAGAGCGAACAGCCTCTCGATTAATGTGTTTGTCTAGAACATTCCTCAGACGTTATAAATTACCTTCTACGCCTCGGTAGGGCCGCCAATTTACGTGTCAAATTCAAATTTCGAATGAAACGTTTTTAAATTGTTAGCATCTAATTGTTGGTAGCTAGTTTGCGAGGAGCTGTATAATCGTAGAGTAATTAATTGTTATTAATCTTTGCCATTATTAATCATGTTTTTGTGGAATTAGTTTCAATTTGAATACAATGTTTTAAAAAATTATAGCTGTTAACTTAATTTTTAATTTGTTATATTTTTCGCAGCAAGAACACTTCGTTAGTCTGATAACGGACTGATGCACGCTAGAATGGAACGCGGCACAATCAAGGGTCCTTATCTCCGGTCGGGTTTGAAAAAAAAGAAAAGCGCGCTTCGGCATTGTTAGTTTCATGATTGCAACACGGCGATTAAGCTACGTGCACTGCTAATTTGAGTGTGCCTTACACGCGAGCGCGCCATTATAGTGAATAAAAAGTGCATTTCTCACAGGATAGAGACGTCCACGGATCGTCAGTGACGTCATACGGCAGGTGGTGACTGCTAAAAATTCAGATCCGAGCGTCATTAATTTGACAAATGGACGGCGCGTAACGGGACGCGCGGAGTTACAGAACGCCCAGTGCGCGGCGGGCTTAGCGCGTGTGTTCCTCAATTTATTTGAATTTAGAATAGAACTTTTGTTGTTTTTATCGTGCGCTGCTGTAGATCCAATTAGGTTTTTTAATCTGTGCATTGTTATTTTTTTAATTTTGTTTTGACACGAGACGTTGGAGTAATGACGGTTGTGTAAACAAAAGTTCGAAGCTTTTAATGATGCGGTTATTTTTATTTACGAATGTTTTAATAGGCGATGGATTGAATATTGACACTTACTTTAAACAACTGGTAAATGACGTCTGACAAGTGACAAAGGATTTTAGTGTGAAAATGAGTCAAGTTCAGTACGTACATTTTACATTAGTCGATAACAATTCGAACTAAAACATGACAAGGCTTTCAAATTCGCGTGCTATTTTATGTCTAAATGTCCATTTTATTTCTTTTTTATTTGCATAATATCTGCAGTTTCTACACTTTTTTGTGTTATAAGTATTTCAATTGACACTTCAAAGGGCTAACACAACAGAATTCCATCGATTGACACTTCATGATTTCATGTGTAGGTAGTTTGGTAAAATGGAAGTTCATCATTATTAGTCGTAAGACGACCACTGCTGAACATTGGCCTCCCCCAAGTGGCAGTTATATACTTAGGTTTAAATATTACTTTATTTGAAGTAATATTACACTAAGCGATATTTCACTTGTTACAATATAACTTTTTATTGCTAAAACCTCCAGGCACTTCTCTTTGCAATGATAAATGTCTGCAGTATTCGTAATTAGCAAACCACCAGGCTGAATACATCGAAGACGGTTGCCACGCGCGGCAATCCATCACGTGCCAAATTAGTTCGCGCGCCGGCCGCAGCGACCGCATGGCACTGGTGTCGCACTCATTAGCGGTCACCGCCAAGCCCTTATGCTCTTCTGGTACCTATATGGATGGTGGTATCTGAGGAAACTATTTCACTTTTATAGAAAAATGTTTAGTGGAAATTTAAAATAATTAATTAAGAAGAAATTCTAAGAATCTGGGCCTCCAGAATTTTCCTGGAAATCTTTATTTTATAATCAATTTTTCCAGCAAGCCAGTAAAGTTTCGCTCAGGACTTTCCTGCATAAACAAAATAAGCAAAATTTAATCGCCCCAGTTAATAACAAACCTTTAATCAACGAAGAAAATGGGAAACAACTTTATCAAAGTCGTGTACCTGGCCGGATATAAATAAAATTCAAATTTGGAACTCCAGATGTTGACCATAAATAAGGGTGAGTTCGCACCTCAACCCTTCGCGCGTTTTCGGCGTTTAATATGAAATAAATTCGCGCGTCAAGCCATCAGAGCAACATGGCGCGGGTCGACGATTATAGCGAGTGCATGTTACCCGCGACCCCGTCTTGGGATAAGGCCAGCGCTGCAGCGATTAGAAACGACGATGAAGCTGGACGAAATATATTACTTGCTCATATCTACTCCCAACAAGTAAAACACTAATTTCTCCTCCTTCATGGATCCATCCTGCCCTTGTCGAATCTTTACAGTTTTATTTACAGTCGGCCGCTTGCCATACTTGAACATGTATTGTAAAATCTACATAATAGTTTGGATGTTAAATCCGCACATAACTTGATTTAAGTTATTAGTGCCATGCTGGGATTTGATCTCCGGCGCGATTGTAAATAGCACAAGTTCCTAATCGACCAACACTTGGCAAAAACACAAACAAACGCAATAATTACCAAACAAGACAGGGAGAAGACCAGTTGACTAACAAGTTGATATTAATATGTTTTTTACTTTGACACTGTTTAAAATAACTGAAAATTCCAAACATACAAATAATTTTCTTTATTCCGCTTTTACGATTTTAATCATATATTAATTTTAAAGTACTCGTAATACTAATATAAGCAAAGAATGTTCGTTTAGTGTAATGTCATGTTTAGAGACAGTCTAATAGAACTACAGTATAGTCTCAAGAGACTGCAAAATATAAAAAGATACATTTTCAAAAACCTTGGAATAAATATGTATAGAAGCGTGTTCTGCAGCCACCGGTCTTGTGTTATGATGCCTCGTGCCATCTGCGACGAGTGTTACTGCCGATTTATGTCCGTTTCTAATTACTAAAGTGTTTATTACATGATATAGCCACGATTGAAGCAGAGGCCTCTTGAACAAGTTAACATTATCATAATCTCGGTGACAAATGCTTGGACGTTTCATATTCATATTCATACTAGCTTCTGCCCGCGGTTTTCACCCGCGTTCCCACAGGGATCGTGCATTTTTTTCCGGGATAAAGAGTAGCCTATGTTACTCTCCGGTCCCTAAATTATATCTATGCCAAAAATCACGGCAATCCATTGTTCCGTTGCTGCGTGAAAGAAGGACAAAACAACAAACCAATAAACCAACAAACACACTTTCGCATTTATAATATTAGTAGGGAAGTAGGGATTGTCATCACCAATAGCCACTGCAGCGGCCGGTGATGATTAAAATACTCAAAAATGTTTTATCATAGATCAGAGTCGAGTAAAATGTACTAAACTATTAAGATGTTTTATTATTATCATATCTCAAGAAAAAAAATCTTTAAAAAAAACACCCTAAACCTGTGTTGAACAGCGTTTAACTTCTAAACATGTCTTAGCTTAGTATGAGTAACCACAAATCTTTATTTAAGTAGTGTCGAACCGTTGTCTAACACATTTTTTTGTGACTTATTTAATCATGTTAGACGTTTATCTTTAGACACTGTTTAGGTAAACAGGCGTCTAAAAGTGTTTTTTTGTGGTAACACGCTATGTATTTCATTTTTATTTCTATGTTAGGTTGGCGAAACAAAAAGTATCCTATACATGCATATCGTAATACAAGCCGTAAAGAAATGCCAAGAAAGAAATAAAGTATATTTGGTTATTTACATACTCTAGGTCTGTGGCCTGGGGGTTGGTTTTTTTTACTTCTATCTTCCAACCCAATATTTTTGATGCCATACTCCATCTCGGAGACCATTGCGTAAAATCGCATAGAATGTGCAAGAGAACGGTTACTAAAAAGTATTCTATAGTTTGACCAATAAATAATAATTGATTGCTAGTGTGTCACGGGTTTTGTGACTAGCAAGATCTGACAGCTCAAGCTTTTAGGCAAGTATTGTAAGATTTTAAAGTACGGCCTTACACTGGTCAGAAATAAGCCAATCGGCTGTAACTTACAAATCCGTCACAAGAAACACCAACCACATCACTTTGACCTCTCGGATCCAAGCCCTCCAATGGCGCCCCTCACAATCACAGAATAAAAACAGCAAATCTGTTCCCTAACAATTAACGCGCGACCATGTGTTACTCATTTCTCGTGATGAGGACCTCAGCCTTACCCCTCAGTCTCAAGGGGGGTGAGAGGGGGAGGGGCGATATATTGCGCACCGTAATTACTCCCACCGGGTACCAGGAGCCCATAGGATTAAGGAGCAAACTCTCCTTAAAATGAGGCATTTTCCGCCAAGTAATTTATAGGGTGATTTTTGGACGTCGCCGTTTGGACGGTGGGATCGGTATTGTTTTGTATCAAACGATTTTGATTTCAAACGCTTTTACAACTACAAACATAAAACTACTCAGGGTCCTATAATAGGCTTCTCCGCCCTAATAGACTCCTTTATGTTATTTTCCTAGAAAGTTACTTTTTGTAACCTTGTTGTCAGCATTTGTTGTTTGAATATGTACAATGGTTTTAGAGTAAATTAATTTGGTAGAACTAAGAAAACTGCTCTTTCTGATCTTGTAAATTTCTTCGTTTTCAAAACTATCTTAATTTTTTACATTTTTGACTACGTTTTCCAGATAATGTAAAACCACAGACCAGATAGGTATCATCAACAAGGCAAGCTTCTTTCTGGTTCTCTCTGGTTTAAACAAAAAAGTATGCACATATTCATTTGTTTTACTCAAAGTTACGGCTAACGAGTGGAATTATTTGCCAGTTTCTGTGTTTCCCGATAGGTATAATCTTCTAACGTGAGAGTCCATTGGTTTCTTCTAGGCAATCGTGCATCATCGCTTAACATCAGGTGAGATCGACTCAAACATATAACAAAATTAAGAAAAAAAAAAGTGTAACTATCTGAATTTCCTCAAAAAAGCAACACAGATAACAAAAACTCCACAGTATCAATCCAGCTAATAACCAGGAGACTTCAGTCCATTCTGGACACCAATATCCTTAACGATGATCCCCTAGTTATAATATATATTATATTTACTGCAGGCACCTCCAATTGCCTGCTTTAGAGCCGTTTCTATGCGCCCAGCGACGCGCGATTTCATGAAAAATATTTATTGGTCAGCCGGGAAAGCCCGGATTATACGACTATTCGTACGTGACGAGGCGGCCAGGACCTTTGTTTTTGTTGGAACTCTTGGGTTTTCGCAGCTCTTCTTGTACTTCGATCTTAGATGTTGATGATCCTGTTCTGAGGTTTTGTTGAATAAGATAGATAGAACTCTACATTCGCTCACAATACAGCGTTACAGACATTATGCTTTTGCATACCCACGAGCACCTTACGAGATTTAGGCTCTTATCATTTAACAGTGTTAAACGGTGGTTTAGTTAAATTATGTTTTGTCTTTGTTGTTCTTTGACAGTTTTAAAAACGCAGTTTTTATTAATACGATCCTTAGTTAGGTAGGCTATTTTAAAATTCTTCTGCTTGCACCGCCCCAGCAGCCTGGCGCCCCGGGCCGTGGCCCTTTTGGCCCTAGGGTAAATACGCCCCTGCATAGAGGGGTATATGTTGGGCCTGGCTTTTAATCGATAGCCCTCAGTCAGTTCTATATTAGATATTACTTTATAGACACTGGCCAAAAACACAAACCATGTAAAATGAAAGCTTAAAACTAACGTCTATTTGTTACCTCCAGATCCCTCTCAAACATCAATAAGTAATTGTGGAACAATAAACAACTTGGCGCTGGTTATCTCATGTTTATAAAATCAAGAGAGCTGAAAAAATCCTAATTCTACCAGCATTTGCTGAAACTTCTTAAGAAAACACTTGCTAGGTATTTGCGGCGTATCAACAATCAATCACCAGGGCAGCATAGCCGCGGATATCTCGAGACCGGTCCGTCTGTCCGCGCCGCACTGGATTTACCGGATTCTCCGGATTCCCGGGCATTTGTACCGGAATCCGGGAATTATTCACCCTTTCTGGAACGCTGTTCTCTGCAAATACTCAGTTTCGATTACAAATCTTCCAGCTTTTGTTATTGTGCGCATTATTCCGGGGAAAGTCTTCGTTTCCTTCGGGAAAAACAAGTTGGTTATAGTGAGTTACGCGTGTAAGGCATGTTTTGGCGCTCCGGCCGGGATATTTGCGACTGCGACCTTTCTTCTGTTTGCGGCTGATTTTCTCTTTTCATAATTCAGCTGGTTTGGGGTATCGAGATGTTGATATTGTTTTTCTTGTTGGTGTATTTGTTATTATAATTTAAGAACGTATAGCCTGATTTGATATGAATCTGTACTGTGCGTAATAGCTTGCATAAAACAATATGAAAATGTACTTCTACTAAATAGATAAGGAACTAAGAGGAAAGTTTTTCTCCAAATACGATACGTGCCGGAGTGAAGGCAGAAACTTTGTAAAGTGCGAAGCAGGTCGTAACATAGTGATAATCTAATTGCAAAAGCGAGATAGCCAATACCATCCGCAGTCAAACAGTATTATATTCTAAGTTACTTTACAGGTGCAAATAAGTTTGGTGAGAATTCTCAGTTTATGTAAATACAAAAAAGGAGTCTCAAAATTCCTTATCAGCAGTCGGCTTTTGAAGGTTTCAAATATCTTAACCAATATATCAACGCGTCTACCAGGAGAGCATCCCTCGTAGAAGGGCAAGTGACCGGGGGCTATCTCGGACCGGCTTTATGAAAACTAATGCCTTCATTTGGCGGCCGCCCCGGCCACCGGCGATAAGCTATGTCACCCTGGTACCCCGGGATTACGATTTCGGGGTTTTGCCCGGGACTTGTCCGGTTTGGAGGGAAAAGGGGGGGGGCTGATAAAAGTTTGAGAACTTTTGGTTCGCGTTCGCAATTTAAATGCTTAGGAAATTAACTGTTTCGCTTGAGCTTTGGCGATTGTTGGTTGGATGTTTATTTTAAGTCTATTATACCTGTCTATTATATTATATTTTGTACATTTGTGGCAGATTTAACATTACCTTACCTGCGGCGCGAGTACGGATCTTTTCGATAGATAAAATTCGATAAAATTGACAGTTAAAATCGATAAAGTGGATTTTATTCGATAAAATTGACAGTTAAAATCGATAAAACCCACTTTATCGATTTTAACTGACAATTTTATCGAATTTTATTTATCGAAAAGATCCGTACTCGCGCCGCTGAACCATTACATTCTACACTTACTCTGCTGGCCCTGTTACTGAGTACTTTATAGGACTATAGAATATACTTAATGAAACAAAAACTATACCTTTACGTCTTGAGACAAGCACTACCAACCAACAAAAACAAAATGGGCAGAGTTGCCATAAACAAGCACAAAAAGTCGTCTACAAAGCTTTAGTAAAAAGTAAAACCAACAACCTTGAAGGAACCACACCTACCAAAGGGCGTCCCTTTGCGCCCTAGCCCGAATGAAACCTTAATTAGGAAAAACTGTATTTATTGCCCTCGCCACCTGCCGTTCAACCCCCAACTAGCAATTACTATATTAGTTGTTTTGAACGTTGTTTGTGGAGCTTTTTGCGTTATTTACGAAAGCTGTATTGTGTTTTAGAACACAACGAGAGTAGGTATATAATCGTATTGTATGTACCTACCTACTTGTAATGTTGCATTGAGTGAGATGGAGGGAGATTGTTGACATGTTTTAGTAGTTATGTTTTCCAATTTATTTAATAATGTATCTTTAAGAAATATGGTATACTGCAGGCTTCCATTGCCTGCCTTTTGCGACCAGAGAGCATTTAGGTCCAATCAAATTAAGAATAATAATTGAATACACCACTATTCAGCCATATTCAAACAATAATTAATTTGATTTGTACTACAATTTAAATAAAAAATATCTCTTCGAATATTTAATAAACGAGGGCTCTGTTGTAGTGGACCGATCAGAGAAAAAAATGATCTTATATTTTAATTTTTTTTAATTGTACCGGTTTACTTACCTATCTCTTTTAATCTAAGGCGCGTAGCACATTGCCAGAGTCAAGGCGGACTCGAGCGTGGCGTAGTGAAGCATGTGAACAGATGCACGTGAACGTAGAATGTAACTTTGGCATGTGTGTATTTATGACATTCAGCATGAATAGAATTACATTTTAAACTGACCTTTTATCCATGCACTCCGCATTCTAGGTTTAGCTAGCTTTGAACATATAAGGCCAAACGCTACCCTATAGTAAAGAGAAAACTATGTTTGCTTGGCGGATCATGTTTCCATCAGAATAAAGACTAAATAAATTAAAAACATCTCATTAATTTTGCCCCAACGGGATTCGATCTGTCTTCTGAGAGTCCGAAGCTAATAACCAACTAAGCTATGAGAACGATGATAATTATCTTGGTTCACACTAAAATTAAAATATTAACATAAAACATAACATGATTTGCAATGGAGCAAATAAACTGCAATAACACCTAATAAAATGCAAATAGGTAATTACGTAAAAATAATTACATAAATTTTAAGCCCCAAAATTGAAACAGAAAATATAACCCCGCCTTTGGAACCCCAGCAAGAACACTAATCAATTACATTACTGGAATGAGAAAGCGAACAAATGTAAATACAGCTCCACCTGAAACTCCATAAATAACCCAGCTAATTTACAATTGTTCCAAATTGAATTTCAATAATTACTAAAACCCACGTGCGAAATTCCCAAATAATAAATTATTAATCACCCCCCACCCTTCAAGAATTCAACGTAGGAATTTACCCCCTTTCTACCCCTTGCTCGTTATTTAATTCCGGCTTTCAGGTAATTAAAATCCAAAAACTTGGCTGTCCAAATTAAATTTTATTCTGCCTACTACAGTCATCCCTTATTACAGGGTAGGTACTTGCTACCCCCGGCGTCGGCCGAGACGTGTCTTCAGGGCTAAATAGCCTTTTTAACTTTCCCTATTTAGGGCGAAGCCGGAAAGCAATTGTAATAATAAGTAGGTATAGGGACATCATGAGCTCGAGTGGTCCGATTGTCGTAACATTTGAGTTTTTGCTGGCAATCTCGGTTATGTCTTTATCGGCTTAAGGTGGGCTTTAGATCCGTTTATGTTCTGAACGGTTTTGGGTGCGTCATCGAAAGTTTGGGAAGCATTGCTTGTTTTGTGTTAATGTGTCTCATTATGATGAAGCCTGGAAAATAGCCACTGCTAAGTATCTTATGAAAAATTAAAAATAAAGGTCTAATGACGACGCCGTCCGTCCGTCCCGTGGTCGTAGGTTGATAGTTCAATTTTTTTTAACTTTTTGTTATGCTATTTGATAACTAGACGAGCTGATCGTTTGCCGGATGGTAAGCATAACGCCGGCCCCTAACAATAGCAGTTCAACTCGCAAACTTTGAAACACAAAGGCGCGGCACTGCACTGCGCTCGTTACTCTAAGACATTAGGTATTAAGTCTCATAAACCTAGTAATTTCACTGATTGCTTTGCTCATCAAACCGGAACACAGTAATTCTTGCACATTACTACTTGGCGGGAGACTTCACGAGCGAAGCGGTGGTAACATCCCAGACGGACACTCGCAGAAGAGAATCGGAAACCATCGTCATGCAACCATAGCATGGTAGCAATGCCTTTTCTAATCCTTATCTGCGGCGCAAGTACGGAAGTCGGTTCGATAAATTTGTCGAATCGAAAAACCCGATAAATTTATCGAATGTTGCGAGTACCAAAGTCTGATCGTAAAGTATTGTAGTAGCTCTATATTCTCTTTGGATTCGACCTAGCTATTCGATAACTTTTGTCGATGGTATCGAGGTTCGATAAATTATATAAAAAATCGATAAAACCCACTTTATCGATTTAAACTGTCAATTTTATCGAATTTTATCGATCAAAAAGATCCGGACTTGCGCCGCTGGCTAACTAACTCTTAAAATGGAAATCTATTGAGAACGTATCGATATATGATGTTCTGACTTCCGGCAGCCGCGCCTGATAGTTAGTTCTTAGTTTTGACTTAGCGTGATATTTGACCATATCGTCACAGTAAATGATCAAGTGAATGAGACGCTAGTGTTCAAAAGCAAGTAATAACCTACCAAGATTAAAAAACAGATTTTTATTTTTTATATTCTTTGTATCGACCCCCCAGCACCCGGCGAACATAACTGAAAACACGTTCATATTTTGGTACAATTACAGCGGCAATATGTTATTTGTCTGCTGAATAAGTAATCTCTCCGCTCCGCCCCTGGCACCTATCTCCTATAGTCTGCTGCTACCCTGGTACACAGGCGCGGATGCATTTCGAAATTAACTTGTCAGAATGAATTTTGTACGAACAAACAGACACAGGGCCGATTGGTTCGCGATTCGATTAGTTTTTCATAATTGTGCTGTTAATTGGTGCTGCTGTAATTGAGGCATTGATTTAAAAACAGTCATGGGGATGATGAGAATTTACTTGGAAGTATATATTTTACAACGAGAAACAAATGCTTACTAAAAGAAGTTAAACTTGCATTGAAGTTGTTTTCGCCTTCATTATTACATTCAATTTTTTATTTTGCTAAAAAAACCTTAGCTATTTAGCTGCTGTGTACGCCTGTAACACAAGTTTCATGATTAAAAATCTGTTGTTAACGTCACGTCACGAAAGAATCTAATCATATACAAAATATATTATACTTTACAAAAGACCTATGTAAACAAGCTTTGACCAACAAATTTTATATTCACACAAATTACATAGAACGTTTAAACAACCTAGTGATGATTTATTTGTTTACCCTAAATTGCTTAACAAACTAACATAATGATTTATTTAACCTTTTTAGGTTGTATATTTACACAACGGTGTTAAAAAAAGCTTTAAGCAAATTTCATGTTACCAGCCTAGGGCCGCCTCTTCGAACACAAGTTTACTAACATTAAACCTTCCGTTAGTTTACAACTCTAATTCGATCCCAACATTTTAATAAACATTAAAATGATCACCACTTTACGCGAACCCTCGACGGCGTCCGAGAATGTCGCGACCCGGCCGACATCCAACGGGTCCAACTATCCACGTCGCAGTAATTACTTGGTAGCTGCCGAGCGGCCGATGCGTCTAATGTATTGTTAATATCCAGATTAGTTCATTAACTCTTCATCCGCTGGGGTGTACGACTCCCGAGGGGTGGGGGATAAAAACGGCAAATTTTACGACGCTTAAGAGGGTATCTGTTAAATCGCGCTTTGTATTAATTTCGACGTGGTTGTAGCTGTTACTTTGATGTTTCCGGAATTGTTATGGTGGATGTCGAGAGGTGAGCATGGAATTGCTGTTTCATTTGATTATGTTTAAGTTTAATATGTTATTAGGGCGTTTTCGCTAAATATGGCATGTTTAATTAGAAGTGTAAAAACAAATCTCTATGCAGAGAATATAAATGTAAATTAATATTTTGCTGACAAATGGAGTCGAATCGGTGTTTGCTACTCTACAGGGCAGACTTTTTTCACAACTGAGCTACAAGCGCCTGAAAACAGGCTCTCCGTGCGTTAGAAAGAGAACATGCTGACAAGTGACTAAGATAGAAGCCTAAATAAACTGGTTCTGAATTTCTTACTAAATTTTTAGTAACTTCTGATCGACTTCAATAGAGCCTATAAAATCATCATCACCAATTCATCAGCATTATTGAGCGAAAAAATTAAGATGTTAGATTTTTCTGAAATATAAATAAAAGACACTAAAAGGCACTATTTTCAAGCATAGTAATAATGAAATGGGAACTGAGAAACCAGGTCATTTTGATCCTGCTGAATCCTGCTGAAATGGATGCACCCTGAGATCTCGTTTTAGGGCGGGGCTAAAGCAAATAGTCCGAAAAAGTCCTGTTTTTCGTCGCAGAAATCTCCTTTTTCATAGATATTAGAAGCAAAAAAAGTACAGTAGTGTAGCCAAGTGTTTTTAGAAAACACTTATCTATAAAATATTATATAGAAATGGCCTAAAATCTTGTAAAAAAATCGCAAAAAGGCCCCGAAAAATTTATTTTGTCTCTAATTACTTGGTATTTTGAGCGACAACTATATATGATATTTTTTGGAATTAAAAAAAGGGCATTTCAAGGGCAATCATACAAAGACATGTAAAAATATTTAAACTGTATGGTGTCTCTTTTTCTTAATTAAATAAAAACTACGAAATAACCTTTATCTAAAAGCAAAGGCATCGCCATTTTCAACCTTATAGAAAGAGTAGATAGTTTCAATAAACTTTTTTATTGAAACACCACATTTACCTTAAAAATAAAACAATTTAACAATAAGTGTTAAATTGGCGGTCTTATCGATTAAAACGATCTCTTCCAGACAACTTTATTTACATACAAAATAATGATATCTTAAGGAGCGCCTTAATTTCAAAATTACAACACACAAAAATGATTTCCTTTCACACCACTGACAGTAGCGCCATAAATCCAACAGTCGAACAATAGCAAAAAGCCAAAACTACAAAATTACAACTCTAGCGACGCGTCCACATTTGCATATGAAATGTATAAAATGTATTTGTATTGTAATGTATTTATTTTATACGCCGTAATGGCCGCCCCGATAACCGAGGATCATAAATCATAACTCTGATCTGGATTTGTTAATTTCGACGTTGGTGCGACCGGGCCGGGGGCGAAGGGTTGAATAGATAAGGGGCTGCTGTAGGGTTTAATTACCAATGAAGTCTTTAAAATATAGAGGGCGATAGGTGCCTAATTGGTATCATTATCTTATAGATGCATAAGTTTTTTATCTGTATATGCTAAGTGCCATCACTATCTACTTCCTTCTACTATTTGAAAACCTACTAGTATTCTCACATATTCCAACACGCCACACACGGAATACACACCCTACTTACTACAAAATTGTATAAGGAGTTTGTACATCTTTGTGGTACAGTACAAATACTAACGCCCTTCTTCATAAAAGCTCAATAATATAATCTGTGCTTTAAACTTCTCTATCAACTTCTCGTTGACAAAAGCTATTACGCGTGAGAATGAGACAGAACACTTTCTAGTAATTAAAGTAGTTAGTAAGTAAGTTACGGAACGTTTATGAATAAGGGCTTAACTGTACAACACTTATGAAGTTTCCACAACCAAGACACGAAATAGATAGAAGAAATACGTAGAATACTTATAATATTATTTACTACGCCGTTCTAATAACTACAGTTTCTATATACAGATAAAACTACAACAAACTGCTGATCACAAAAGAAACCCCATATTCATTTATGGCTGTCCTTTTATGCAAAGTCATTCGTCTCCTTTCTAAGGTTGTCTTACAAGAGCTCGCTTCGCTCTTAACATCAAGGTCACCTACCGTTACATGCATTATCGTTACTTTATTTTATAAACAGATTTAGTCTGTCTAACTATATTTTTTTTAGTGTTCGTAATCAAAATGACAGCTAGCTCCTCGCCTAAAAGGGTTAACAATACCCAGTGTCAAATGGTCACAGCGCCATGTAGTGCATTGTGAGACGCGCTCGCTGCACATGCGCCTGATTTATCAGTTCTCTATGCAAATCTGACTAATTGTAATAAGATTTTGTGTTACGGGACACCCCTATGAGGGTGACCTTATGTTGAGTGTTGTTGTAACTTTGTTTATGTTTTTGATGATGTTTAGAGCGAAATTAATACACGTGATAAATAGAGCGACTAAAAAAATACAGAAGAACCTCCTTCAAAATTCAAATTCAAATTCAAAAGTCTTTATTCAAATAGGCCCCAAAGGAGCACTTATGAAAGTTAAAATGACTCTAACAGCGGGCCTCTGCAACATTCATCTTCCTTCATTTTCTTTTTGGGAGTCAGTGAAAAAGGTATAAATAGGTGTTATGTTTACTAGGTGGTAGGACTAACTCTTCTGCGAGTGTTCGTCTGGGTTGGTACCACCGCTTTGCTCGTGAAGTCTGCCGCCAAGCAGTAATGTGCGAGCATTACTGTGTTCCGGTTTGATGAGCAGAGTAGTCAGTGAAATTACTGGGCTTATGAGACTTAATACCTAATGTCTCAGGGTAGCGGGCTCACTGCTGTGCCGCGCAGGACTTTGTGTCTGAAATGTTCTGGGTGGCACTGCAATTGTTGTGAGCCGGCGTTATGCTTACCATCAGGCAAACGACCAGCTCTTCGCGCTATAAATAATAGTTTAAAAAATTGCGACAGTACAATTTCCTTTTTAAACCATTTGTTTAATAGAGTTGAGGCCCTGCGCGTTACCTTCTAGTACAAACAAAACATGTGCGATGTAATGGGGAGGCACAGGCAAAGCTAATCTCAGATGGCACCACCTCCGCTGGTGCTTGTCATTGATGGTTATTTTGAGGGATAATGAATTAAACTATAACCAGTAAAAATGCTCACGTCTTAGAAATCATTAGATTTGAAATGGTCACTACATAACCGAGACGAATAATTGGTTTCCAATATTTTTTGATGAGCAATGCTTTGATCCTAAATTAACGTTTTTCTCGTTAGAAAAGAAACGTGTGTACCTTAAGTTTACAATGAATTGCACTTTACAGAGGCATACTTTGTTGAAAAGACGATTTTTTGTTCATTTACTAAAATTTTATAATGAAGTTTCACAGTGAAACAGCACCAGCGATAATGCGCCACCTAGCGGGATAAGTAAGCAGTGTGGCTCCCCATTTTAAAGTAAAGTAATGGTAATTATGTAATTAATATTGTGTTAATTTGTTCCAGGTTTATCAACGCGAGACGCAGGATAGTGCAACCAATGATAGACCAGTCAAATCGAGCAGGTAACATTTTTCTTGTACATCTGTAAATACAAGCATATTTTTTATGTACAATGTACATATTTTGTTTTTATAATTTTTTTCTTGACGTGGATACATAATTCTTAAGTCGCAATATTAGAAACAATTTTCGAGTCGAAGTGACGCTTCAGTAAAGCGGTGGATACTTTACTGAAGCTTCTATGGAGTTTTGGATAGAATACGAAAATACACGTTTTTCGCCTTTGTACTATTTGCCTTTCACTCGTGCACGTTTACGAACACTTAATGGTTAATAATCCACCATCATTACACATTAACACTCGAAGAAACATAGGTTTTAGTAAATAACACAAAATCAACAACAGCACATTTTCGCATTCCCGCCAAAACTCCAATGTACATAGCTCCATCAATACTGCCATAGTCAAGTTTACTTCTCCATGATCTAACTTTTAAATCGCAATTTTATACTCATTTTTAGGATTCCGTATACCTCAGAAAGAAAAAAGGAACCTTTTTTGGATCACTTCAGTTCGTTGTCTGTCTGTCCAGACCGGGAATCAAAAGCTATAGAGTATATGGTACCTCCCGTTGAGAATCATGTAGCTTATACTATTGACTTTAATACATATAGCTTATACTTCAGAATAGCACATAGACTATAATTTATAAAGATACGACCTTCTGCCCGCGGTTTTTTAACCGCGATCCCACAGGAACCATGCATTTTTCCGGGATAAAAAGTTGCCTATGTTACTCTCTGGTCCATAAACTATATCTATACCAAAAATCACGTCAATCCGTTGCTCCGTTATTGCGTGAAAGAAGGACAAACCAACATACACACTTTCGCATTTATAATATTAGTAGTTGTTAATAATCCACCATTATAACAGATAAACACTTAAAAACACAGGTTTTTGTAAATAATACAAAATCAACAAAAGCACATTTTCGCGTTCCCGCCTCAGCTCCGAAGGACTTTTAATTTATAATATTACTAGCTGTGCCCCGCGGCTTCGCCCACGTATCCTAAGTTACGCCTTGTAACATCAGATATCTGCCAATGAAATTCCCGTCAAAATCGGTGCATCCGTTTTGGAGATTACCCGGAACAAACAGACAGACAGACAAAAATTTTACAAATGATTGTTTTGTTATAGGTACCGTATTTACTTTTATATGCATTTAGTGAAAAGCTGTTTTGATATTACAAACAGACACTTCAATTTTATTTATTTGTATAGATGTAGGTAGTGAGTAGTGAATAGTGATGTATCCATCACTTACGTATGCCTCAGTAGTCACTACACGCTGACCTGATGGACACGACATTATCCGGTGCACTTTTGTCTTGAATACTCAATGTACTCACGTAACTGAAATTCGAGCGTCGACTTTGAAGTGCAAAATTGAGTTTGCTGACCGCAAAGTACTACACACAGCCTTCGGGCGCGTAGCTAGGGCTTTGTTTAATGGGCGTGGGGTCAAAGTATACGGCAACTTTTGCAAATTCTTGTTTACTTATTTGAAATCTTGTTTGTTTTGTGTGCTGCACTGATTGCTTTCTTTGATTATTATATGACTTGTGAAGCCAAATTCTGAAATAATGATTTAACAGTTTTGGTATGGAAGTTTTTCTCTTCAAGGCCTATGTTTTTCGAGCGATTTCAACAAATGAGTTTCGTCTATTTCAAAACATCTCGACAGTCCATTTACTATTTAGCCGTTTAAAGATGAAATCACAGTCGAATACAGTAATATTATGTTCATAATAATATCCTTTACCCATTCAAGAGCTATCGAGTCTGTTACAAGTCCATTATCTTACATCAGAGATGTAAGTCCCCCCTCACTGCCCTTCCCTGGCTACGCCCGCCCTCATCCAGTATGCAGGCGGTCGCACGCGGCTCGCGCAGCCCACACTCATACACTCTCCACTCCCTAGAGGACGTCTTGCTGACCGCCTCCGGGCTATGCGCTCCTGGTAGCTGCTGGCAAAGTAATGACTAGATAAAACCAATTTATCGGCGTATAGCTGCAAATAAACTAGGGAAGCAGTTTGCTCTTGAGTTAGGTACGCTCAAGTTAAGCTGTCGGAAATTTTATGTCTTCTTGATCATAAAGAATAATAAAGAAGAATCTTACTTGTGGAATACTGTAAGTATGTAGGGATCGGTGGTAAAACAAATGACAATTTAGGCTTTAATTCAAGACATAGGCGACGTTTTAAGTGAGAAAACGCCATCTGGCTTCATTGAAAAGACAGACTATGATTTTTCTATTCCGCCAAGTTCGTTCTCAATACCCCTGAGTTCATGGATGGAACTATACGTGGGAGATGTCATTTGTACTCACTTTTCGTTTACCCCCTACAGTCGTTATATCGAAATTGCCGACGAATTGCTCGACAAATACGAGCAAACGCGAACTCCGCAGACAGGTAAAAAAGACACATTGTAACAAAACTTAAATCGATAATCCCATCGCTAACGGTCACCCATATAAAAGCGAGCGCACAAAAACACGAGCGGGAACTTTTTGCGCCGACAATATGGAATAGCATTACATACGGCCAATTCTATTTTTACTTTGTAATTGTAGCACCGTCCATAAAACGTTCCCGGGGCAAAAATTCCTCCCGAGGAAAAAAGGACGTCGCAGAAAAAGGGCTTACTCTTGCGAACGCCGGGACGCAAGAAGGGTAAAAAAGAATTATGTCCGAATTCGTTGACCCGTCCCCGGCGATCCATCACTCCCCCTCGTATCGCCGATGCCGCACCAATCTAGATATGTGCGGATGTTGCTTCAGCGAGGGATTAGAATTAGAAATAAAGACCTTTCTCGCCATTTATTTTTTCCGGACGAACGGCTTTCGATTCGCAGGTACGTATGACGAGGACGCCGGTTTAATCCTGTCGAAGCTCTATAAACGAGACTCGCAGCGATGGCGGACGCCGAACGAATTGTAATTTACAGTCTGGCACAGTAATGGCGTCGCATCAGAGAGCAATTTATGTCCTTATAATAAATTCATTAGCCAGCGGCATCGCTGCGTTTTACGTACGACGTCCACGCACCTGCCGACGTGTTAATAAACCACTGACGCCTATTAGGGGTGTGTCGGAAAGAAATATTCCTAAGCTATCAATTAGCGAAATGCTGGTAGTTTATCTGCGTTCCTCACAATTATGTTGTCCGCGTAACTGGTATCTACTAATTTATTTAAACGGCCCGTATTGTTCTCTCGCGCGTCGTTAATTGTTTCATAGCGAGCATAGCTAGCTTCCAAACTAATGTAAGTGAAAGAGAAACAAAGGGATCGATTGAGTTGCTCCAGTCCGGCCGGCGGCTGCCGTCCGTCGCAGTGCGTAGCCGTGCGGCACGCGCACGGAATACGTAAACGCGTGCGTCCGGACGACAAAATAATATAGTGATTGGAAAAGCGCCTTTTGGCTTGACCACAGGAAATGCGGTGGCCATTTTCTTTAGTCCATTGCCAAAACAATTTTCCATCTATCCTTCCCGGGGTTTTTCCATTTTCCTATGTCGGCAAACTTGGCGGGCGGGCACTTCCGCCCGTTTGCCGTCCGGATTTAGAATCCCGCTTGTTTTATGTCCGCGTGGCGTTTAGTGCCTCCGTTAAAGTTCTGACGCCCTGGTGCTCAAAAGAGGGTACCCGATAAACACTTTGTGTTTTCCTTATGGACTTTTTATAGTCACTTCATTTGTATTGGTTTATGGAACTAACACTATTCAAACTGTAAATTTACTATATCACAAGTAATTTCAGTGATATGTCACTAAAACCTCTTAACATAGTCATCAACAAATCATCGTTATGCCCCAGTATACTCCCCGTCTTCCCGTTGCCCTTCACACAGTTCACGTCTGTCCTATACATCTCGGCGTCCCGAGGCTCCACTAAATCATAGTTTCCTGGTAGCCCCGGGACTCTGTTATTACTTCCTGCGGCCCTGGTACACGCGCAGTCGAAGGATCAATTTTTGCTTTGTTCGCAGTTGCCGAGGTCGTTTTAATTTGTTTTATCGAAAAGGAAAGATTTTTTTGTTCGAACCACATTTTGTTGCCTGTTTAATCACTGATTAGATACATTTAACGTATCTAAAATGTGTATTTCAGAATACTAACTTCTTATTAGTGTTTTTTGCTAACTGTGGCCAGTACACAAAAATATCTTTAGGCAAAAAGATTAATTAGGTCGACTACAACGGCATAGAAAAGTGGTAGATAAAAGACTAGTACGTAGACCACAGACCACTAACCAATTAAGCTGACAGAGTTCTGAACATGCGTAGAAGAAATCGATTGACGCATGTAAATATTGTCCTTTTCATTTTTTTCTATCGGCCAGGCCTCTGACCATTGGATTGGATCGACACATGTTGAAAGAAATCAAGCCCGATTTCGATCGTGATACTCGTAAAATGATGCGTAGTACATTTTTGTTCAATAAACTCGATACATAACTACGGATCTGCGAATCGTTGCCCAGTATTCTTGGTGAACCATTAACGAAAAGAATAACTCCCCAATTGACGTATTCCGAAATCAATTGGCAAAAGTCACAAGAAAATCCGCTCAATTTTCCCACAAAACTGTTATGTCTTCCGAAAGCGATATTTCCATGGATTATCAATAGTGGAGTAATGGCGGAGGCCCATTACGGCGGCCGGCTTCCGCCGCTAGGGGCGCTAGGGCTCCGCTAGGGCCTTTATGGCGGCACGCGTCATTGCTCCTCGAGAGGGACTGCATCTATCGATAATAGTCTGTGTTTTTGTACAGAATATCTGGAGATATATATTGTTTCGTACCGTTTTGTGTGTCAGCTGAACTGGAGTGTATGGGGTAGTGTTGTGGTGTTTCAATAATTTTCGGCTAACTTTCGGCTTCACCGCTAATCGAATTCTAATATCTAGGTCACTTAGTTTCTGTGCCATTTCTTGACTATGGTAGTTTTTTGTTGTATATTCAGTGTAATATGATTTTGTTTACCACAATGAGTATTTCTTAAACTTAAGGAACTTATGCCCATTTGCACCAGTGGCACCTAAACAATTCCCTAACTACGGATCGCTTAGCGTAAGACGTCACCTAAATTTTCACCGTGCTAAGTGACAGGTTGTTAAGGGACACTTATGTAGGTGACAGTCGTGAAGAATGCACTGTGAAAATGAAAATGAAGTTAAAGGTAGAGTGAGGTGATGCCTTACGCTAAGGGTTCCGTAGTTAGGGGATTGTTTAGGTGCCACTGGTGAAAATGGGCATTAGAGATACAATTGATAGTTATTTTTATATTTTATACGTTATTAACGTTAACCGATTTCGTTTCGGAAATTAATGATTTCGTTAATTAAATGAAGAAAAACTACTTAAACCGCCTAGACCTAGTTACCGCTGCACCAACAGCCAGCTTGATTAACCGAGCAGTGTTCTACCCCGCAGTGTTCCCCCACGCAGGCCCCAGCGGCGCGTACAGCCCCGAGGCGACCATGGGCTACATGATGGACGGCCAGCAGATGATGCACAGGCCCCCCACCGACCCCGCCTTCCACCAGGGCTACGCGCACTACCCGGCCGAGTACTACGGGCACCATCTCTAATGCACCATCAATCTGTACATGTGAGTATTGTATCAGTTTTACTCTCGTTTTCGTTTTAGTAGTACTAAGTAATATCCGAACTCGACAATAATAATTGGGTTTTTTTATTTATGCTATTTGGTAACGAGACGAGCTGGTCGTTTGCCTGCCACTCAGAACTTTGAAACACAAAGGCCTGCGCGGCACTGCAGTGCGGTCGTTACCCTGAGGCATTAGTTATTAAGTTTCATAAGCCCAGCAATTTCACTGGCTACTTTGCTCATCTAACCGGAACACAGTGATGCTTGCACACTACTGCTTGGCGGTAGACTTCACTCACAAAGCGGTGGTAACAACCCAGACGGACACTCGCAGAAGAGTTAGTCCTGTCCTATATAATAGGTGTACCAACTAATATTCGCTGTAGTAGTGTGTGTTTATATATTCTGCTGACGGTACCAGCCACATGTCATCTTATGAGTGCTTACATTTAAGAAAAAAGTATGTATTGCCTACAGGCAATACATACTTTTCACAGACAGGTCTAACTGTTGTATTAGCCGTTGTTTAAGTTCCATTTTTAGGAGAAACTTTTAATTGAATTTCATAAAACGCAATCCAATCGAATGACATCACACGACATCCTTGATGGAGTAACTGATCTTTAATTCCCATAAAGTATTACAAAGCCAGCAGTATATTCCGCCTGCCACTGCTTATGCAAAATGTTCGTAAATGATGTGACTCCAATTACAATAAAATGTAACTGTTATTTTCTCTTCTTCCAGATATGAATAGCAGTGACATCGTTCGGCCTCCGCTCGCAGCCGAGGCCGACGCACACACCACGAGCCGCGCCCGCGCCCGCGCCCGCGCCCCGCGCCCCGCGCCCCGCGCCCCGCGCCCCGCACCCCGCGCCCCGCGCCCCGCGACCCCTGCGCCGCGACACCGGCGAGCCACGTGATATAACAGGAGAACGATGCTATGTACATACATACATAACGTAACATTTTGTAATATTTGAAACAGTATACGATCTCCTAAAATTAAGATTTAAAGTCAACTTTAATATTAAAATTAAATGTAAATGAAGTGACATGGACGCTGTAAAATAACTGGTGCAATCACCTATTATAAATAATAATATTAATGAAGGTTTTATCACTCGGAACAATAGGAGCAAAGTTGATGAATGTAACAATAAAAAGTGGTTTGATAGTTATCTTATAAATATTTATAGCTAATTGTGTATTGTTATTACGTAAATATAAATAAATAATTGATTAGTTGTAAGTTGTAACTATCACTGGAAGTACTTGGGTCGTTGTCGCCAGAAAGGTAATTGATTTGGGACATTTTTTGTAAAGGAGTTGTATATTAATAGGTTTTAGGTATGATTTTCAAAACAAAACTTTTGGTACCCAAGGTTTGACGTATGCAAGCAAGAGAAACGAACCAGTCAAACTGCAGGTCAGCTTGAGTTGAGGCCGAAAATTAACACTGTTGTCACGTCATTAGCCGAAGATTCGGCCCGGGATTTCGGCCTCGCCTGCATGCGTCAACTCTTATTTAGTAAATGTATAATTACTGTAAATTACTTTCTTTCGAATGTGTTGCGTCTGTAACCAACTATCAATTTAACCACAAAGCTCAAATGTACTTCTAAAATGTCAATTTTTCAACATTGTCCGCTTCTCCTAAGTTACAGGTAACTTTCGACGTACATATCTTTGAATTTTATATATATATATATATTAATATTGATATTGTATCGAATATCGTTGTCTCACTTGCCTTGGTGTTCGATGATGTAGCACAATTGTAACCGATGTATACGAATCACAGATTATATTTTACAATGTTATTAAAGAAAGAGATTTTTAGGTCTATTTTGTCTTGTGGATGATACCGATGATCGCCTTCACGTTACCAGGAGACCATAAACGTTAAGAGCTACAAATTAAAAACGAACAGCGAGAGCGAAGCAGTAAAATAATTAATATTTTAATTTGTAACTGTTACTCGCACAGATGTTTATTTATAATGAACATCGAATCGTGTGAATGACTGAAAACTTGAGAGCTTCTAGATCTTTATTTTAAAAGTTCTGTGGTCCTGTGAACTTGTGTGAACCAATGTATACCTATAATAATTATACCTAACTATGTAAGGACTTGAGAGAGTAGCCACAGGACTTTACTGTGAGTGTTAAAATGTACACAACAGTCTAAAATTAATCATTGTATATAAATAACATAGCGACAGTCAGCTGTACAAAGAAATAGCATCAATTGAAATTCAATACTGCATTTACTAAATTACTGTTATTACTATAATGAAAAAATAATTCTATAAAGGTAAACAACAAGATTATTTTGATTGTTTCAAAATGCTATTAAAAATATAATTGATAATAATGTAATATAAAAAATATATAAAATATTTTAACACTCACAGCCCCTTCTTAGTATACTTCAAAAAAATCGAGAACATTAAGTAATGCCTTGCATTACAGCCTTATATCATGTATACGATGGAAGCTATAGGAAATGTCACGAATTGTCCCTAGCTGCAGTAAACATAGAGGTAAAGTTATCCGAACAAGCTTTATTCTAGAATAATTACCATCGTCTTTTGAACTTGCGGTGCGGTTGATTTCCATCAATTATAATTGCAAGTATAATTGAAAATTCATAAAAAAAAAGTTGCCAGAGTATTTGTTGTTTTGATCTGTTACCCTCTGTATTATTTTTAATTATATCAAAACAACCGCACCTCGATTTGGCGCTTCATTTTTTAGAAAAAGTTTGTTAACCTTTTGTAAATAAAATTATTATTATCGTCATATTATATTATACTTCGTGTTTACTTTGTATGATACAGTTTTTTTTCAAATTCTCAGTATTAAACGAATCATTTTCTTGAATAAACCATTTCTTTCGCAATAAACAATTTCTTTCGCAATAAACAATTTCTTTCGCAACACTGGGTTTTGTTGTTTCGTCACATTTATTATTGTTATCTGCATTGCGTGTAATATATTTTTATTAAGAGAAAAATCTTAAATAGTAGTTGTTAGGTATTAATGTATTAATTGAAGAATTTTATTTCGATTTTTCTCTTTATTATATATTATGTACATTATTATGTAATGATTTCGAAGTCATCAAGTTATTGTAAATATAGTTACTAAAAATAACGTGCGTCTGTCAGCGGAGATTTCAATTCGAGAAAGTTAATTATATATTTGTATTGTATAATTTCAGTGAGGTTGATAGGTGCAAAAAATGCAATATGGTACAGCCATCGTTGGTGCAAGGTGTCACATACTATAAAAAGTAGAAAAAAAAACAAAATACCATAAAATTTATAGTTTTTGCGAATATTGCCTACATGATTGACCCTCCACCTCGCGCCATCTATTGGCGTACCACGCTAACTTGTTACCTATGTGAATATTATTCTTGAATAGCAGGTTTATATAATATGAATTATGAGTAACAACTAAAAGCTGACGAGACGAAGCGAATGGCGATACAGTGTCGGCATTATGAATGCTACGAATTGTGTAAAAAATATTAAAACCTAAAAAAAATTGTATTGTTTCATTTCTACATGACCTCAACATGACTCACATAAACAAACTGTCACACGCAAATATGACTACGTAGATAGTAAAGATACAGCTATGATTGGGCACCACTTCCTCGTGTCCCGAGTGGTCCACAATTAGAACAGTGTGCTGAAAGGGGCAATTGGATATCCCCACCGGCTTCGCCACGAGTGGGGATTTTAAAAAAATTCTAAAAGTATATGACAGTAAATCCCCCAAAATCCTTCAAAGTCACCAAGCACCTGATCTGTAGGTCGATGGTTGGAATCCTCCTATGAACTTGAGCTTTCAAGTCGTGATGTAACAATAAACAACAACAACAACAACAAATGTTGTGGTAGGGCATTTTTTGTGATCAGATAACTACCGCCCTCAAGTTGAAAATGCCTAGCTCCTATTTGGTTTGTTCCGCCAGCTTCACTTCTGACTGACAGCCAGTCCTTATCTACTACGTTTAATATATTTACCATCTTAGACAACAGACCGTCGCTTCAGGCGAGATAGTGGTGAATCATTTTAGTCAGTCAGTCATTTCTAGCTAGATGGTAAGACTAACTCTTCTGCGAGTGTCCGTCTGGGTTGCTCGTGTAGTCTGCCGTCAAGCAGTAATGTGCTAGCATTACTGTGTTCTGGTTTGATAAGAAAAATTCGGTGAAATTACTGCGACTTAAGGGGCGCTCGCTCGCGCATCTTATCATTTTTGAAGATAATTAATCACTTAATATAATTTAAAAATTGCATTTGGTTAAGTTGCTGGTAATAACATTAAAAAGGTACGGCAAAAGTATAATTTTGATCCGATCAAGTTTTCATACATGAAAATGGGCAAAACATAAAATACCATTTTTTGGTCTGGAAATTTGAATGGATAAAAATGAGATTTTTCTTTATTCTTTATAGTGTTATTGTCAGCAATTTCACCGAATGCGATTTTTCATAATCATATTGATTGTTTATTTTAAAAAAGGTTGAGATTCGCGAACGAGATAGCGGCGCGCCGAATTCTGTCCCTTATTATAAATACGTAATGTCTCAAGGTAACGAGCGCAATGCAGTGCCACGCAGGTCTTGGTGGTTCAAAGTCCTGGATGGGAATTGCTATAGGCTGGCCTTATGCTTACCATCAGGCCATTGCCTACCATTGCATAAAAAAGTATTATACTGTCGTCGTCTTACAACCAACGTCACAAAGACAAAGCATTAAAAAACTAACAACATAAGACACATACTTTGTTCAACACCACAATTCCATCAAAAACTCACACATCATTATTTCCTCAAATATAAAAAGTTTCCCCTAAGTGTAAACTATTACGGACCTCCAGAAACAATAACTGGCAACTATTATAGAAAAACACCGTCAAAGTTACCGCGTTTACTCAACCTTTTACTCAAACTGTTATAGAAAAACACCCTCAGCTTTTACTCAACTTTTAAGTTTACACTCAAAGATGTGGCGGACAGAAGTTTGAGATTTCTTAGTCATTTATTCAGGAGGGAAAAAAGTTCATTGCGCAGTTGTGCATGAACAGGCCTTCTAGAACTTTTTTTTTTTACTTTTTACTTTTTTTTAAACTGTCGTCCAAGCGTCATTTAGTTTTTTAAAACCTTAACGCACAATAATTGTTGAGTAACCGATGACTAAATAGTTGCTAAGTAATATTTCAAAATACTTAATCTATACAAATAAATAAAAATGAAGTGTCTGTTTGTAATATCAAAATAACAGCTTTTTACCAAATTCATCTGAAAGTATATACGGTACCTAAAACAAAAACACAATTTTCAAAATTTTTGTCTGTCTGTTTGTTTGTTTCGGGTAATCTACGAAACTGCTGGACCGATTTTGACGGGACATTCACTGGCAGATATCTGATGTTATAAGGAGTAACTTAGGCTACTTTTAGTTAAAAAAAGGAATTAGGGTTCCGCAGAAGCTAGTATAGAAACGAGCGAGTTTTTTTTTCATTTATTTGATAGACCTACCATGATTGTAGGTTTTGCTGGACTTCCACTATAGTCAAATTAATTTATTATGCAGTCCACTGCATAGTACCTATATTCACTATCCATTCCGTCTACTCCTTATCCAGAAAACATCAGGATGTATCCTGAGGATATCTGGGAGAGGTCGTTGCGTAGTGATAAACCCGCTTCTCTAGCTCAAGATTTTTTTTATTTTTAATCTAAGTAAGGAAACGAAGTAAAATTAAATTTTCACTTCGAATGTAACGTAATAGAAGTCAATTTTATACATTTCTAAAAAATAATTAAATTAACTTCTGTAATTAATGTAAAACCGTGACATAAACATGAAAACGAATTGGCGGTAAGATCGTTTCCCACCTCGAATGTACAATACACCTCAAACTCGATAGACACAAAATACTCAAGTCTTTTCAAAATAAAGAATAAAAATGTTTATTTTTAATAATTAAAATTAATGATCAGCTTGCTGCAGCGTGGCTACGGCGTAGCATCTCTGGCTCGTAGCTCGTAGCGGGCGGGGCTCGAAAATGGCGGGAGACAGTGAGTAATGGCGCGCTACGACGAGTCCAGTGACGCGTGCCGCAGGGCTGCCAACGTGCACTAAATCGCAAACAAATAACTTATCATAGACAAGTTAAAATTTTTAGTTTGTTAAATATATCTTGATACGCGTGACAGCTGGTTTTCTTAGAACAAAATGAACATCACTCGCCCCCAATAAAGTACGACAATGTCTTGCGTACATTTTGACTGTAAATAAATACCGAACTTCATGAAGGTATAATTAACAAACTATAATTCAGTTGTTTGTTGCATTCCATAATATTACAATAGATGTCGAAGTATAATTAAGGAGGAATATCCGTGAGGTGGCGGGAAATTTGAAAAAAATATGTTCTTTTATAATTTTTACCCGGTCAGGTTAAAAATTTTGAGAATATTTCGTAATTTGCGTAAATAACAAACAATAAGACTACTTTTTATGTCTTAGTTTGGCTTTTAAACTAAACCAAATTTAAATATCGGTACCATAATGTAAGAATTGTCACACGTTTTAAATGTCACCAATATTTAAATTTGGTTTAATTTCAAAGCCAAACTAAGACACTTTCTAAAGCAACATTTTTTTATAGTTGATGGAACGATGTGTCAATAAGTTATCTATACCTTTGATCCTTTACCTATAGCGTGCTAACGGGATGTTTACGTAAATATAAATTAATTTACCATAGACAATCCTCTCTGCCAACCCTACCTTTTTTCCTCTCCAGGCAGTAAGCAACGCACCGATTGTATCGCGACGCTCCGAGCGCCCATTTGTCAACCTTAGCCCCCTCCGCTCGCACCCCCGCCACCCTCCTCCCCGCGCTTTTCACCAAACACTGAACCCGTTTGTGTGTAGATTGGCGGACAAGAACAGCTGTATCGGAAACTAAGTTGTAAAGTAGACTAGACATAATATAATATCATTTGAAATTCCATCGTCGAACGACCAGACGTTCGGCAGTTCGTCATCCATTTTGGCGTATAATATATGTCGACGCTTGGTGCCCTCCCTTAGCATGACATTTGCCAAATTGGGTATTAGTCAAATTGGTAATTCGTCAAATCCTCTTTTCGTCACACCATAAGATTTGCCAAATACGTCATTGGTCAAGTACCTTAAGGCGGTACCCTGAGTCAATGACATTCATCATTCTATCTTCTTGCACACGCTGTCGGTTTGCGTTGCTGTAAGGGGCAGCTTAGACGTTCAAGCAAACGTACGTTTGCTTGTCAGAATAACAAAGCTTTTGCGTCAAGCGCGCATTTCGAGTATCACGAAATCCGTGCTTGACGCAAAAGCGTTGTTATTCTGACAAGCAAACGTACGTTTGTATGAGCGTCTAAGCTGCCCCTAAAAGAAAAGGAAGACCGTGCGAGCCACTGAAATTGAGTAAAAATCCAAAAAAAGCGTAATTACTTCAAAATTAAAAACCTAATCGAAAATGTACCAAGACCAAGTATTTGGTCATTATATAATACCTAAGTCTTGTTAATTCCATCAATAATCAATATACATTTATAATAAAAAAAACAGATATTTCATTTGAAGCTTATTTTTGCAGGTCACTTTGTAATTTTTTTTGATGTAGTTAATTTAGTAAAAACTAGTTTTGAACACAACTAGATTATCGGTAATATGATGAAGAATGCCAGTTGAGTGAATGGCACTTTTCCAGTGCCAGAAGTTCATCTGCTTTTTCTAAAAACATTTAAGTGAAGCTATTTAGATACAATACTCGCTGAGTGCCCGTTCAAATCGAGCATTGAGAGTGTTCAAGAAGAATAATGAGGTATCTTCTATAGGTTAGCGTGCTATATCGTCAACAACTACAACTACAACGTCCCTAACATCAGGTGAGATTTCGATCAAATGCAAGCCTAATCACTAAAAAAATATATTTATAATATGATAAATTGTTCCACTTTTTTACCCATTTATTTCTTATTTCTAAGAAAATGGGAAACGGACACGGTCAGTTCGTGCTGTGATAAGCTAATTTTAATTTAAAACAAGCATTTTGTCCAATTATTATTTGGTGGATTTGTCAAGGCTAGCAAAATGTATGTTTCAGCCACGTGTAGAATTCAATAGAAAGAAACAAAGAAAGAAAGAAAGAAAACATATTTATTCGTGACCACTTAGAACAACAAATAAATAACAAAATAAAACAAAAGAAAAAAATAAGTGTCACAAAATGGTCCTAACTCAGCGTAATGCTGGTTTAAAACCAGCGCTGATCTTCCGTTGGAACCATTCGGTGGCGTCACGGCACGTACGGCAATAGTACCATGCATATAAAAAAATCTTGCTAAAATGGAATAATCAACTATTGAAAAGTACCGCTTCATTTGTTCCGTAGCAGGACTCGATCTGGCCACCTTCTTTTAACTCTGAACCTAATAACTGCTGCACTACGAAGGGCTCAATAAAAAAAATAATGAATAATGAAAAAATAAAATTAATTTAATCATTAATAATTCGTTAGTTAGTCCTTCTCAATACCAATAGGACAGTGGGGCAGCAGGCAACAAAGTACCAGGGCGTCACGACACGAAGGCAGTATTCGGCAATTTTCAACGGCACGGCGGCTAATTTAAGAGGGCGCCAGACGACATGTTTATTGGTTAATTAAAGTTTTACGGAAACAAACAAGTACCAGGAGCGTTCGCAAAATTGGTAACAGGAGAACATTAGTTCAGAATCAGATATCTCACCGAGTGAATATTTTCTCATCTGATTAGGTAATTAACACATTGTAATTATAATGAACATCTGAAAATTTTGCTGCCAAACGGACTCGAACCTACGGTCTACTCTTTCCGAAGCAGACGCTCTTCCAACTATCTGTTAGTTTGTTTAGTTATTTTATTTTAAAAAGGACGAAAATTAATTGAGCATATTTTTCACAGTTGTGGAAGAGGATAACGTTGAATAACGTCGATCTAAAGTGTATTTAGCTTGAGCTTGGGAACATCGCACAAACAAACGAGACAATCTAGTCTCGATTGATCTTTAGCGACGATGTGGTCGAAACTAACGAAGACGCTAAAACTAGAGTCCGCGCCACCACTGAAGGCCGACCGGCGTGGCGCTGTAGTAACTTGGTAATATGAGGTCAACGATATTTCCCATTATCCCTTTCACATTTTAAAGTATAAAATATTAAATTACTAGCTTCAGCCCGCGTTTTTCACCCGCGTTCTCACAGAAACCGTGCTTGCGGCGGCGCAAGTACGGAAGTCCAAACGATAAATTTGTCGAATCGAAAAAAACTGATAAATTAATCTAATGTTGCGAGTACCGAAGTCTGATCGTAAAGTACTTTATATTCTCTTTGGATTCGACCTAGCTATTCGATGACTTTTGTCGGTTGTATCAAGGCTCGATAAATTATATCAAAAATCGATAAAACCCACTTTATCGATTAGAACTGTCAATTTTATCGATCGAAAAAATCCGTACTTGCGCTGCTGTTATTATATGTTCTGTGAAGCCGTGTAAAAAGAACCCTTCTTCTCGATAGGATCAGTATACCTGGAATTGGCACCTAGAGACATTTAACTTTCAAGAGCGCTTTTCTGGAGTCCATGTGGATTAAGAATTCTGAATTTGATAACTCACCTTCTCATGCTACCAGTACAGCATCAAACGCACCTGAACGGCACAATAATCCAAGTTCGCGATTTATCTCGCGATCCTCACCCCTCCCCCCTTCGCCCCTCGACTTTGCGCCCCTCGTGCTGTAATTAACGAAATAATAGACAACTGTGCCTTAATGCGTACGAGAGATTTACTAGATCATAATGAATTGATTAAGATTATACTTAGTTGGACGCGCGTGGGTCTGACTAGGCATAGTTAATTGAAAATAGTTCATTATTATACTTGTAAAAATATTGTTCACAATTTAAACTTAAACCCTCTTACCACAAAAACATTGTTTAGACACCTGTTTACCTAGACAGTGTCTTAAAGTTAAACATTCGCAATACAACTTTCACTAGTAACATTATTAGAAATATCAAAACAAAATTGAGTTAGACAACGGTTAGACATCATAGACTCATAAATATCATGAACATCCGCTAGTGTCGGTTAACACTATAAAATATATTTCATATCATAGACTCAACTTAAATAAGGTAAGATTGTCTGTAAGAGACCGCCGTTTGTTTTACAGTAATTTGTTTATGTTCCTTTCATTGTATGTTTCATATATCGGTATGCAATAAAGAGTTTTTGTATTTTATTGTAAATCAAAGTTTATGGCTGCGTATATTTAAACACGCGACTAAGGCATGTTTAAAAAGTATATGTGGATTTCATCTGTTTAACGCATGTTTAGAGTGTGTTTAACCACGAGAGAAATCATGGGCTGCGCTAGTAGAAATAAAATTCAAATTAAGTATAAACTATTATCTACTCGTAGGATAGTTGTAAAGTATATATGTATAAAGTATGTATACAGGGTGAGTATGAATTGGTATGTTATCCGGGGAGGGGGTGATTAGGGTTGTCCACAAGTTGTGAGAACCTCCCTTGGCAAAACGTCATTCCAAATTTTCATACATTACTATCAATAAAAAAATTAATTCAACTTCAAACGTGCGCGGCATTCATTTTCTAGGATTTTTAACTCCCTTCTATTCAACATCATCATTTAACAAAGTTCAACAGAGTTCAAGTGAATCAGCTGATTTAGAGCTGCCTGGAAATTCTTTAGTAGAATTTTGACGTAAACTTTAAATGCCATTTCTTCAATGAAAATTTCCGAATTTTAAAAAGTTGCAAAACATATGTTGTTGACCTCCAGGAATAGATTCCCTTTCGGGATAACATACCAATTCAAACTCAGCCTGTATATGCGCGTGCGCAGTACAAAAACTAACTGTACGAAACCACTGTTACTCGTATGAACAGTAACCATGCACTGGATTAGCTACTAATGAATCATTTCTAAACAACTGACGTATAGGGTGCTCTAATATCAACGTTACTATTGAGTTAAGTATATACGGTACCTATAATAAAAACACAATTTTTAAATGATGTGTATCTGTGTATGTCCATGCCACCTGCGACACAGGGAATCCTAGTGCGGGGGTATGAGTGTGTAAGCGTTTATGTTATGTTATGTTAAAATGTCTGTCTGTTTGTTCCGGGTAATCTCCGAAACGGCTGGAATTATTTTAACGGGACTTTCACTGGCAGACAGCTGATGTTACAAGGAGTAACTTCAAGCTAGGTGGGCAAAGCCGCGGGGCACAGCTAGTTGAAAATATATTAGCAATAGTTGTTATCCTTAATTATTATAGTAATTATTATCCGTAGAAACGCGAAAGTGTGTACTTTGTAGGTTTGTTGGTTTGTCCTTCTTTCACGCAGCAACAGACCAACGGATCGACGTGATTTTGTATAGATATAGTTTATGGACCCGAGAATAACATCGACTACTTTTTATCCCGTCAAAATGCACTGTTCCTGTGGGAATCGCTAAGCGGGTAAAACCGCGGGCAGAAGCTAGTATAAAAATAATTATTAATTTAGATCAAACTGCTGGCAAATGGTGTTGAGCTAGAACATTTGAATTATCTATAAGCCTAATACAGTGATTTGTAGATAACTGTTTGTGTAGATAAGTTGTTAGATGTTTAGAAATGCCCGTTTGTAAATTGGAAATCAATTTTTAGGTTTTTGATTTGCTTGTTTTTTTATGACGAAATTATAATCAAGTAATTTTAGTTTTGAATATCTACAATTCAATACAAAAGTATTGTATGATGTAGTAACACTACCGCTTTGAAGTAACAAAATTAATGAGTACTAAAAACAAACATCCTGTATAATCCCAAAGATGTACACCATCTATCATCGGCAACCAATCTCAGCCGCGCTCCCGGCGCGCCGACACGAAACACGGAATCGAACCCGCACCCGCCGCACCGCGACCGCCCTACATCGCGTCATGCTGCGCTGCGGAGTACCAGGAAACCAGCAGTGAATACGAGCGTGTGTTTCTTACAAAGATTTTTCTGCATAGGCCGAATTAGTGTAGCCTATATGTTCAAAATGGGGTCGAAAATTTTGATTGGTCAGAATTTTTATTCACCGGGTGTTAGGACTGAATTTTCTGCGTGTGCTCGTCTGGGCTGGTATAACCACCGCTTTGCTCGTCTGTCAATCAGTAATGTGCAACTGTGTTCCGGTTTAATAAGCAAAGTAGTAAGTGAAATTACTGGGCTTATGAGGCATAATACCCAGTCTAACAAGCGCACTGCAGAGCCGCCTTACTGTGTGTTTCAAAGTGCTCAATGGCACTGCAATTGTTATGTGTTAGCGTTATACTTCCCATTAAGCCAACGACCCGCTCGTCTCAAGACCAAATAGAATGTAAACATTTTTTTGTTGATTTCGTTCCTAGCTGATAATTTATTTTTACCGTTTCCCAGGCACACACATCAGGCCTACTTGCAGGGCATCAAAAATCAACAACCAAGCCTTTGCTAGCTTTAAGCTGCCGCCCTAATAAATCGTATTTTAAACCTCCCCGCGCCGCTGCTCGCCTGGTACTGGGCTGCAACTATTTCACGTTTAATGGACCAAATAACTGCTTCGATGGTTCGCCTCGACTGGACTTGGTCCGTTTTAGCGATTTTTCGCGGGTATTTCCATTTTGGCGGGAATTATTGTTATTGTTTTGAGGCTAGGACGGCCATCTTGCGTGAAATGTGTTGTCTTCGTGATTTGTGTGTTACTCTCCGGGTCATAAACTATGTCTACTTATACCAAAAGTCACGTCGATCCGTTGCTCCGTTGCTGCGTGAAAGAAGGACAAACCAACGGACCAACAACAAACCTAGAACACTTCCGCATTTATTACAATAAGGATTATAAACTAGCAGTAGCCCTCGACTTCCGTCTGCGTGTTGTTTTTTAATCCATTACACGGTATAAGGGCAGGAAAATGACACAACTTTTACCCTCATATGGGCTTATTAAAAAAAATCGATGAACAAGTGTCTGTTATTTCAATCGTTTTCCAAAACGATTTTTTTTTTCGTTCGGATAGAATATAATTAATTACCCTAACGTGAAAAAAAATCGTTACCTATACATACCATAGACGGATAAAGTTTTTTTTTATACATATTGATAATGAGACGAGCCGGTCGTTTGCCTGATGGCAAGCATACCGCTGGTCCATAACAATTGCAGTATAACTCAGAACTTTGAAACACAAACATTTGCGCGGCACTGCAGTTGTTACCCTGAGACATTAGGTATTAAGTCTCATAAGCCCAGTAATTTCACTGGCTACTCTACTCATAAAACCGGAACACAGTAATGCTTGCACATTACTGTTTAGCGGCAGACTTCACGGGCAAAGCGGTGGTAACAAGTCAGACGGACACTCGCAGAAGAGTTAGTTCTACCACTAACTAGATAGATCTAGAACAAAGTATATCTTATCTATGCCTCTACAAACATTAACACGATCCTAAGGTGTTGAATATCACAAACTTAGTCGTCCACATTATGCAATAGGAAATGATTGTCCAAATTTCAGATTTCCATGTTCAGTGATGAAGCTGCGCAAACGTATACAACTCAGTCAGGGCCAGATCATCTACTTTTATAAATAGAGAAGACATAAAAGATGTTGCTATAAAGCAGGACTTCTGTACTGCTACATCCATTCATTTAAATTTCTAATTCGAATAGCCGAAAACAGTGCCTAAACAGCGCGCAACAAACCCATCCAGCAAAGCATCGCGCACGCAGCATCCATTACCGCGGCAGGGCTGCACGCACCGCAGCGGATCCATCACGCGAGCAATGAAAAACGTTGGCGCGACAACCCTGCGCGGCGGCCGTGTCGCGCGACGGTGCGTTACTCGCGAGACCGATGGCAGAAAAATCTGAGCGAAATCCCATCATAGAACAAGGCAAAGTAAGCTAAAGACAGTAAGTACATCGCGTATAGCCGCGTTTGAAGACCGTTGGAGGCAAGTGGACTTCAGCAACTGCGGCGCAAGTACGGATCTATTCGGGTCGATCAAATTCGATAAAATTGACAGTTAAAATCGATAAAGTGGGTTTTATCGATTTGAACTGCCAATTTTATCGAATTTTATCGACCGAAAAGATCCGTACTTGCGCCGCTGAACTGTATGTTGATAGTACGAATCCCTCAGACGTCAAAACCTGCAATACAACCACAGCATGGTGATAGGGCATTTTCTAGTGCTCTACCGCTAACAACCTTAAAATGAAAATATATCCAAAGCACCTATCAGTGGTTTTAGGAGTTCAAGCGTCTGATTGAAACCCAGTTCTGTTCTGGTTAGCGCCACCTTCAACCACTTAAGATCATGTAAAATAGTGGTTAAACGCTAACCTACCACGTTATCTTCATAAACGTTGCGTCAAAAACAACTTTTAGACGACTGTTTAGCTACACAGTGTCTAAAGATAAATGATTAAAATAGTTAGAAATGACACAACAAAATGGAGTTACACACCGGTTAGACACTAATCAAATCAAGATTTGTGGCTGCTCATATTTAAACGCGCGACTAAACCATGTTTAGGTGTTAAATTCTGTTTAACACAGGTTTAGGGTGTGTTTAATTTTTTTGTTGTAAAACCGCTAATATTGACGGCTCCGTAGCTAAGTTGGTAGTAACCCTGCCTGCAAAGCGAGGGGTCCCGGGTTCGATTCCCGGCCGGGGCAGATTTTGTGTAAGCATGAAGTTTGTTATCGGATCTTGGATGTTTGTGATGTGTATCTGTGTGTGTCCATGCCACCTGCGACACAGGGAATCCTAGTGCGGGGGTATGAGTGTGTAAGCGTTAAGCGTTAATATTAGCCACCTACGAGTAAATATTTTCCAGAACATTTTCCATATTTTTTTTCTAAATTTACCTAGACTGTTCTGTGAACTGTACGCGCTCAGTGTGCAACAACGATCACTTTCCGCACGAACGGCTGAAAAATGTAGTCTAACGACGCACCGCGCGGCACCGCAGGCCTTTAGTTAAACGTGGATAAGCGTCGCTTCGGAGGATCGGTGGGTTTAGGCCGTGGCATAGACAACCTGTAAACCAATGAACAATCTTTAGATTACATTTAAATTGAGTTTTTATTGCTAGTGTTCGCCCAAGTGGAGACTCACTAGTCGCAAAAGCCATAAATTTTTGTTTAGGTTTAAAGTAACATAATAATATGTACTGTTATCTAATTCAGGTTACTGTTACCTATAGAATCCTATTCAGAACTAGCTGCTGCCCGCGGTTTCACTCACGCCGAAATATTGGATTTAATGGGTTTTATTTTTGTAAAATAAAAGTAGCCTAAGTTACTCCTTATAACATCAGCTATCTGCCAGTGAAAGTTCCGTCAAAATCGGTCCGGCCGTTTCGGAGATTACCCGGAACAAACAGACAGACAGACAGGGAAAAATTTTAAAAATTGCGTTTTTTTTCTATAAGAAATTTTAATACTTATTTAATTTTAATATATTTGCCCGTGTTTGAAGAGTATACAGTATCTACCTATATTATACCATATACTTTCATATGCATTTAGTGAAAAGCTGTTATTTTGATATTACAAACAGACACTTCAATTTTATGTATTTGTAGATGACATTATACCTACTGTACCGCAATGTCTTTATTAAAAATCTGATCATGAAATAGTTAAAAAGGAAGAAGACATTAGACAGTGACAACAACTACTTACAGTATACAATGTATACTATACATACATACAGGCAAACTTCAAAATTCCCCGCGCGTCTCATTCCAGACATGGTCCACAAATAGGGCGGCACTCGGCATAAAGGATTATTCAATTAAGCGGCATCCATTATACAGCACATCAGCAATGTTAAACCGCTACTTATATGGATTGCAATTTCTTTATTACCTCATTCTGATTCCGTCTGTGACGGCCTTGTCAATATAAGAAACAGAAGATAGATGTCGCCACTTCAGTTCGCTTGACTAATGAATAAGGCTTTTTTTGAACGCAACCCACAAACAATCGCCACACACTTTTAAACTCTACATTACTCGACATACAACTGATAATTGTGTATCAATTGCAGTACCTAAGCTTTCTGAGAGTGTAGTCGTACACGCGAAATCTAAAACGATGTTACATTTCGAAATTCAAACGTTTCTAATTGCCACAGAGTCAAAAGTTTTTCGTAATTTGAATTTATACCTCGGTGTTATAGTTATTATGACCGATTGTTTACATCGAACTTCAATCTCTCTCTCACTCTAATACTAAGTTGTAGGTATAGTTCTATCCTTTTCATTATTACGTGCCTGGACATTCGGATGGTCGCTTGCGGCCAGTGATGGCGGCATTTGACAATAACATTAGTTCGGATACAAGCTGGTTGATTGGATTATTGAAAGATATCACGTTGGCGGTGATTGATGACGGAAGGCAATGGCCGACGTTGATTCTAGTGGTACATTGTGGGTTTACAGTCCATACTGCAGTGGGAGATAGGTTTGCATCTCGGACACATGTTTGAACATTAACAATATGGCTGCTAAGGCCAAATCTATAGCTCAGATATCCGAATGCTATGGCTTTTGATGTCGCTTTAACCATATCTACATTTGCAAACACACAGAGCAGACTCGACCGCACACAAATCGCAGTTTGCGAACATTTGACCCGACTGCAAACGACTGCACGCGGTAGTCCGCTAGACCACTACAGTTTGCATTTTTTGTGTTTTAAAATCATGATTGACAGTGCATTACGTGCATTAGATAAATCTAGACTGACGTCAATACAGCGACTATCTTTGTCACTCAATTGCTCACTCGATTCGCGTTTGTTTTCTCTTTCAAAACCTCTATAGTTTGGTTACACGGTTGTTTCAACTACCTACGATGAAATGAAGTCCTTAAGGATTGTAATTTTTTTTATTTCTAGATAGTATTGCGTTTTAACACTCGACCATAGGCGAAAATGAAGTTGGAGGCAGTAAACACGCTATACCTAGAGGGAAACTGGCTCTCAACTACTCTCAAGTATTGCTTTCAAGTGTTGCTGGACGTTAAGTTCTTGACGACAGATAAAAAATACCCTTCAACACGCTTGATTGTATCACGTTGCTTTCTTTCACTAAAAGCTCAAGCTGGGACCATCGACCCATCAGACCACTAGGCAAACCCACTAGGTAACACTGACCCATCGTGATACTAACCCCGAGAAATGAAATACTGTACTATTCGATCTCACAGCAATGTATAGATTTTGCTATAAGTAATATCAGCGCTCGCGTAACAGCGCACGGGGAATCGACGCGAGGCGGTGGCTTAGCCAATCAGAGCGCAAAATTAGTGGAATTTATTTCCTGCAAGCCAAACGTCACTGCACCTCTTGAGGTTAGTATCTCGATTCACTGACCAAAGATCACTTCAAAATCTCATACATTTTATAACTTCCATCCCAAGACGTTTGTCTTCCACGTAAGCTTCACATCCCCCTCGCTCATTTTAATTTCGACAAGACGTAGCTGCGTCATAACAGCGGTAAGGTGTCGTTACACGTTACAATTATGAAGTGTGCCGAGTGCAGACCGGCCGGGCGCCGCGCGCGTTCGGAGCGGAGACTTGTACGTTTCCTTCATTTCGGGATTCCCGCTCGCAATCATTGTAGCAATTTTCCGGAGCATCCGTCGTAAGAGCGCGGAGATAGGATACGAGGCGGGCGTGAAAATTCTAAGGTATTTCTCTGTAAAGCGAAAATAGTTTATTTTTGTAATTTCTTTTGTCTCTTTCAAAATGTTCAACAAAAAAAACACTATTATCGAAACCTATTATTGGCTGTGTTTCGAAACTTTATGTACTTTATCTGTATTTATCATTAAATGATAAATATTTTGTGCTGTTGGTTTTTTTAATATATAAATAAATTTCGCTGCTAACAGTATTCGAACGCGTGCTCTTTCGGTTTTCCGGGTCAGACGCTTTTCTAACTGAGTTATCGCAGCAAGCAAAATTCTTGCCATGTAAATATTCCCTCCGGTAAGTAGCCGTGACCACATTTATAAGAACTACTCTACAGGAAGAAGACTAGTACTTCATTTATGGCACGAGTACGTCTGATGTCAATCAAAGGATGTTGCAATTTTTGCTATAAGTAGTTGTTTTTAAATACAATATTCTATGACAATAGAACAATGTTTAAAGATTTACACACTTACGGGGCATTTTTAACCGATTTCCAAAAAAGGAGAAGGTTATCAATTCGGTGGGTATTTTTTTTAATGTTTTTCTCCTTATATCTCTGTCATTTATAAATCGATTTGGAAAATTCTTTGTTTATTTGAAATAATATACTTTCAAATTGGTCCCATAGAAATTTCATCAAAATCGGTTCAGTAGTTTGTCACTGAAGTCGGTTCGTCGCTTTTTTAAGCAATTCTTTTTAATATTTAATAAAAGCTTATAATTTTTATAAATACAACTCATTTTGGAAATCTATATTGTTTAGTCTGTGAAATTACTGAGCTTATAAGACTTAATACCTAATAGTTCAGGACAACAAGCACACTGCAGTGCTGCACAGGACTACAATAAATTGTTATGGGCCAGCAGTATGCTTACCATCAGGCGAACGACCCGTAGCGGATTATATTTTCAATTTTGAATCACTTTTCACAACAGACTAGAACCCTACCCTACGCCTCCAACCTCCCGGCCTACAAAGGGGCGGCAGGGAGGCGGGAGCTGGGGCTGCAGCGACGTCGCTCCAGCGTGTGAAAATTACATTCCAGGAGTGCCTCGCATATCTATCACTAGCAAATTTAACTTTAGTTCGCGCTCGACAGCCTAGCGGCCGGAATCCAGCGCTAGTTGTATCCACTGTTGTGCCGTCTTTGGAATGCGCTTAGTGGATCGCGGAAAAGGTTGACGGTCTCTCATTTTAGGATGAGATTAATTGGAGTGTGAAATAACGTGGATACCTACGTTGAATTCGTAAACGTAAAGCGCTCGAGTAGAGGTAACGTTACAAATGTATTACCGGTATTTAAACCCTTGCAATCGACAGCACGGTCTCTTCAGTCAACAACACTACGAATACTTATAGGTATACCGCTTTGCTCGTGAAGTCTGCCGCCAAGCAGTAGTGTGCAAGCATTACTGTGTTCCGGTTTGATGAGCAGAGTATCCAGTGAAATTACTGGGCTTATGAGACTTAATACCTAATGTCTCAGGGTAAAGAACGCACTGCAATGCCGCGCAGGCGTTTGTGTTTCAAACTTCTGAGAGGCACTGCAATTGTTATGGGCCGGCGTTATGCTTACCATCAGGCAAACGACCATCTCACCTCGTTAACAAAGGACATAAAAAAGGTACATTACTAGAAACGGGATATACCTACCATGAATCATCATTACAACTTTGGGTATGAACAAAAAAGGTTATCTGCAACTTATTTTAGTATGTACCCTACATACCTAATAAATAAAAATGTGAACTTTAGCACTTTTATTACATTATTAATTTGAACGAATGACACAAAGAACGAAAGGTGGCTAAAGGTGTTGGAAAAATTAACTGCACTTCAACAGGTGACACTAACGTTTTTAATTGAAAATACTACACTCATAAAATATACACAACTAGCTGCTGCCCGCGGTTTCACCCGCGCGGAGATATTGGATTTCATAGTTTTTATTTTTAGCGCGGAATCCTAATTATTTTTCTAAAATAACAGTAGCCTAAGTTACTCCTTATAACATCAGCTATCTGCCAGTGAAAGTCCCGTCAAAATCGGCCCAGCCATTTCGGAGATTGCCTGGGGCAAACAGACAGACAGACCGACAGACAGATAGACAGACAGAGAGACAGACGAACATTTTAAAAATGTTTGTTTTATAGGTCCCGTGTATCCTTTCATATGTATTTGGTAATGTTATTTTGATATTACAAACAGACACTTCAATTTTATTTATTTGTATAGATGTACAAGTACAGCGCTACATGAAAATGGTAATTAATTTAGATAACAGGTGCTGATTTTATTGGCCATAAAATTATTGTATTGGTTTAAGACATTGGTTCCCAACCAGTGGTGTGCGCAAGAGCTAAAATATGGTCCACGGATCATTTAAAATTTCAAACTGTTATTCGTTTAAATTATTACTAAGTGGTAGGACTAATTCTTCTGCTAGTGTCCGTCTGGCTTGTTACCACCGCTTTGTGAGTGAAGTCTACCGCCAAGCAGTAATGTGCAAGCATTACTGTGTTCCGGTTTGATGGGCAGAGTAGCCAGTGAAATTACTGGGCTTATGAGACTTAATACCTAATATGTCAGGGTAACGAGCGCAATGCAGAACCGCGCAGGCCTTTGTGTTTCAAAGTTCTGAGTGGCACTGCCTTTATTATGGGTCGGCGTTATGCTTACCATCAGGCGAACGACCAGCTCGTCTCGTTACCAAATGGAATATAAAAAAGGTCACTTACGAGTAATTATACAGTTTATTTTTCATAAACATTGTGGTCCCTGGTAACAACAAAGAAAGTAAAGTGGTCCCTGGTGACAAAAAGGTTGGGAGCCACTGGTTTAAAACACTTTAATTGCTGGAGTTAATTTTGTGTCATATTTCATTGCATTTTTATGGATAATAATGTCATCAAGATTAAATTAATAGTAATCTATGATTAATAAATAGGAAAGGACGGATTTACGTTGTGGTGAAAGTGAACATCGAGAGTGACCGTTAGTCTAATGATGGGAGATGGGGGCTGGCGTGCTTACCATCAGATGATAGACCTGCTTGTCTCGTTAAATAGTTAGTTGCATTTATAAAATACTAGCTTCTGCCCGCGGTTTCATCCGGGTGCCCACAGGAACCATCCATTTTTCTGGGATTAAAAGTAGCCTATCAGTATGTTATACTCCCCGGTTCATAAAGTATGCCGTTGAATCGCGAAAGAAGAACAAACTAACTGACCAGCTAACCAACAAACATACTTACACACTTCTATAGGAGGATAAGAAGTAGGATGCGAAAGCGTGAAATATATAGGTAGGTACTGTAGGTATTAATCTATACAAATAATTCAAATAAATAAAATTGAAGTGTCTGTTTCCAAGAAGATACCTATACTTTTGTATTTTCTAGAGTTCTAAGAAGATACATAGTTATGGTTCCCCCTAACCCTTCTATTGAAACACATGGAACTTTCCAGAGTGCTGAGTAAGACCGCAGGTAGAGCCTAAGGTAGAGTCTAAGATTATTTCTTTTGTATGACAGTAGTATTAATACCTCCTGTGAGGCCTCCAAATCGGCAACACTAGTTTTATTATTTTAAATTAAGTACCGTAGTTTTTAAAAACGCTGAATAGCGCTCCTTAAAGTTGACTAGATACCACGTCATGGAACAGCCAACAATAATAATAATTATTATTTTTTTATTAACTTTAAGCTAATTTAAATAGCTGTTAATGCGAAATTTTCAAGATTAAGATTCCTGCCAATTCAGAGTGCATTGCTCTTTTTAGAAATCCCTAATTTTCCAACCATGTTATAATCTAAAATTGAACCAAACAAACGAAACTTTCATAAAATCGATACAAGTAGCGACATCTGTCGTGCGGTAGCAGAACTGTCTAATTCTAACTTCAAAGTTAGAACCTGGTAAGTTATGGTTGTCTAATAAGGTTTCAAGTTACGTACGAGTAGTAAGTTAAGTTAGATCAGCCTTAGTATTTTCCAGTAGGTAATATACCAACGGTCAGAATGTGTCGAATGTCACGAACCATGAAATTCTAGTTTCCAATAGAGACATCGACATTATAATTCGAAACAACCGGAAACGAAGAAGAAGAAGAATTATATAAGTGTTTTTTTTAATTACGACTGGCCAAACATTGGCATTGTATTCAAGGTTCATGTATACTTATTTAATATATGCACATAGTGATCTGTGAATGTATGTATGTTTATTCCGCCATACTTTTAAATGCCTGAACAGATTTGGATGTATTAATGGGGTATCGTTACAAACTTGTGAAACTCTTAACCTATTGTTTATTTTTTCCTATTGTAAGTAGGTTCTTAGTAGTTTTGTTTATTTGAGTCTTCGCACTATATTAGTGTGGTCGAGCAGTTGGATTGCTTTGACGTCCATGGTGATGAAGTCTGTGTTTGGTGAGCTTCTTAACCTATTGTAACTATAAAAACCAGATGACAGTTTTTTAAAGTCTTTAAACTCTGCCTACGTTTTTATTTGCCGGCGTGTATTGAAAGCAGGTATTGTTACATTGTACGCTAATGCGCCCATTCAGACAGACAGACAGTCTCTTCGTATGTAAATATATCTCAGTGCTGATGTTCCGATGATATACAACTTAAATATCGTAAGGCAAGATTAAATGCGAGTACTAGAAATTAATGACTTACCATCCTAGAGAAATGCATAATACACCTTTCACCTACAAGACAAATCTGACGCTGCGCTGAAAGCAAAACCGCATTTTCAATATAAACTGATGAGCACCAATGAGTCACAAAGGCGTATCACCACATCCATTAGCGTTAACGCAAACAAACTTAAAAAGCACGCCATTTAATTACTGAAGCGGGCGAGGTCGACGAACCCAAGACAAAAGGCTGCCACGACCCGTCGAACCCTCACGGCCTGATAGCCTATGTAACTCATTATATCCGATTTAATTTTATATTTCCAAACGTCCATTATACCTCCATTCACGGCCACGCATCAAGAAAGCGTGCCTGTGCCTTATTAAAAAAAAAGAAACAAAAAGCGCGCCAGGTTCCTACGCTAGTCTGTGGTCAGCGCGCTATCCTTCTCTCGCTTGACGCCACACATTTCCTTTCCTTTTCAGTCTTATAATAAAACATAATTGGTTTTAAATGTATAGGATTGGCGATGGGGAGAATAATAACCGAAGAAGCAATTTGCCGTCGGCCCGAGGAGCGCACCTCACTTATTAACGTTCCCTTTTCAAAAATTACTCTATGCATATTTATAAGCGATCGTTTTGGTGACCATAGACGAGGGCTTAATTTTTAACTGGGTAATGGCGGTTGTGCTAACAGCGTTTATGGAAATTGCTTTTATTTATGTGCCTAAATTACTTATGTATGGGGCGTTTTTCAGTCGAATGGACATCATGGTTTTTGATGGTTGCAATTTTGCTTTTACCTCGAAATATTTTATCTGCTGAAAACAGTTACTGTTTCTCATTAACACCTTTTACGTGTTTTTGGGTTGAAATCCACATTTGTTGTTTAGTATACAACCTGAGTTTAAATTGGTATGTTATCGTTAAAGGGGGTACTACTAGATTAGGAGGTACCTACTCCTAGGAGGTCGCCAATATTGGTTTTACGAATTTTTGAAATTCGGAATTATTCAGTTTTTTGTGCGGAAATTTGGAATGATTTATTTCTCACAACTTGTAGACAACCATGGTGCTAATCACCCCCTTCCGGGATAGCATATCAATTCAAACTCACCCTGTATAATACCCCGCTTTAAAATGTACTTACCGGTTGCGCCAAATTATGGCACAGGTCTTCCTAGTAGGTACCTACCCAGTTGGAGAATCTGTTGCATAAATAGGTAACTACCTAAAAAAACTTACTTTTACTTATTGAAAGAAAAAGTAAATTATTAAAATATGAGTTAACATTCAATTCTTTAAAAATCCCTTTAAGTATATCTTAACACGTTAAGTGCGAAACGACGCCTAAATCACCCCTCATGTAACTTCCTTGTGGTGCGGCTAGGAAAAACGTGAACATCTCTGTCGTGCGAAGGGCATAGCTTTGGTTTGGTCCAGTATAGAAAAGAGATAAATGTATATTTGAGACGCGCTAATGGTCCCGGACTCGGTGGTATACCTACCTTGGTACCGGATGTCTTAGGCCTCGTACCGCACTGAATTAATATAATTTTAATGCAGTGCGGAACGAGGCTAAAACGTCCCATATCCCCCCGGACCTCGTACCGCACCCAACGCGAGCTTCCCGCGACTAGTGTTGTGCATCACGTCGATTGGAGAGCACGTCCTTTTACATCGCCGAACATTTCTAAACGGTGTCGGAAGAAGTTAATTTTATAAAACCCAGAAACAGAACCAAAACAGGTAAGTTTTTTAATTGATATTTTTGTAGGTAGTGAAAAACTCCACAAAAAACGCAAAGCAGCCGTTGACAAAACAGGTAAGTAATTAATTAATAATTCAGTAGTTCTTTGTCTAGGGTTTGAAAGTAAATAAAGATTAAAATACAAAAATAGATAAACGTCGTTGCGTCGATATTATTTTTCTCATCACTAATCTTAGCGAAAATTTACCCTATTTCAGTGCGTTAGGAGGTGTATAAGATCCCATATTTTGTTTTGTCAATAATTAATAAATTAGCTATCAGATCCCGGGGCGACGGTACATTAGGGTTCATCAATTCACTGTCTATATCGATAAGAACCAAAATTTTCATTTATCTTTGATTTCGCGCCAGAAAATGGATTTTAGTCTGTTAAAGGAGGTGGGGTCTAATAGACCGCGTGTCGCCCTAACTTCTGGTCACGGTGCGGGCCGATAATACCTCGTGCCGCAGGAACGGAAAGTTTGCAAAAATTGGTGCCGCAGCTAACGTGTTAAAGATTTCACTATAAAAATGGCTAACCCACATGCGTACAGTTATATACTATGAAGATACGTTCATGATGGCCACGTAGATGTGTATTAGTAAATGAGTTGATAAATATCAAACGTCAATATGTCCACTATGGACAAAAAACTGTTTTATTATACTAACATATAGTAAAATAAAAACTAATCATTCTGGAATTTTAAAATTACACATATGTCCACTTATTTGCTGTGAAAACCGCGAGTGAAAACATCGGTTTGTTTCAAAATACATTAAGTCCATAAAGGCATTCGTAACAGAAACCAATATGTCCCAACCGTCCAATCAAATCAATCCGTTTGGCTATGATGGCGGGAATTAGTGTTTGCATTAATGGCTAACTCGGCGTAGCTCTGTGTTTTAAATTAATTTTAATTAGTTTATATTAGTGAAAATGGACTCAAATGTTAAAAGTGTTGACCCTGATAAAGCCAGGAAAAGAAGTAATATAAAGACGCAGCAAAAGAAAGCAGAGGAAAAGCGAAAATTATAAGTCAAATTGTTATTACTTTAGCTAAAGTTAAACTAGTCGCAGGGCTGCCACCAGCTCACCACAATGGCATTTTGATATCCTCACTAAGTAAACTACTATAAATTTTGAATACATAACTATCTTTATTGTATTATTTATAAGCTTTGATTTAATTTGTATGTTACATACGTATGTATGTAAACATTTTTTGTTTGTTTAGGACAAATCTTGCAAGCCAAATTTGACCCACTTCTCGGTGTTTGATTGAGCTGAAATTTTACATATATTTGTGAATCGGATAACAATGCAATATAATGATGGCACAGAGCTGGTTTGATGATAGAGCCGGAAGGCAGTCATAGGAACTATGTAATGAAACAGACGTAACTCCATCGAGTTAAGGCTTGTTTGATTTGTCTTTATAAGTACTCTGATCCCTATTTGAGTCATTTGATTTGAAAGGACATGGTCAAAAGTGGGCCTTGGTAACCGACAGGTACAATATATATATTAATCGAAAGCTAGTGTTTAAAGAATTATAAAAATATATATTAAATATTTTTACGCACCGCCATTTTTTATTAAAATGTGTTTTAAATAAATTATATTAATGACGGTAATGGCTAAAGCCAATGACGAAAAAAAAAGCTGGCACTCTGACCGCTGACAGTGACATTAATTTATAACCTCAAATTGCGTATATAGGTAATAATTATTATTATGTACTTGCTTGAATTCATGAATTGTTTTGGACATTTTGGATGTTGTTGATAATGTATAAAACGAGTTTTTTTTTCAGAGTATCAAGAAAACTTGGGTCATATTTGCACCTGATTTCAGTGAGTTGTGAAGACTAGCCAGGCGAACTTTGCTTATACCCAAACCAGCTACCTAATCTTGGTCGTTTATTCACAATAAACACGCCTCTAAGACTTTATTTTTTACAAGAAACTATTGCCGTGATCTAAAGCTAACGTGTGTTACCTATATCGGCAGGTTTAAAATGTAGGTGCAGTTTTTTTAAAGTATTAACAAGTGCGAAATTACTCTCTGCCTACAAAATGTAATAATATGTAAATGGATTTACAAATAAAAATCAAGTTTTGTAAGAATCATTTTATTCATTTTCGATGTCTTCCCTCACCAAAATTCCATCAAAAATATGGCAGGTGGTAGTACATTATTTTGGAACCTAGCCCAACCCAGAAACCACACAATAGTCATTACATGTGCGCAGCTGCCCACAGTCCGTTTTCCGATTATACATGAGCAGTAATATTCTTCAATCTTTTGACACCACTCTTCACCATTTAAGTTAAGCAAAATATACTGCATGTATTGTTTGTTTGCCACATGCCGGGACCTGATTTTACATCTCAAGAGAAGTTTATTAGCTGCAAACCTTGTCAGATTGGTGTAAACTTCTACTTGAAATGAACCATTTTGGCCACTGGATACCAGTGCAATATTATCTGGTTGGACTGGCTCATTGGTGATGTTTGCATGAGCTCGCAACCAACAAGCATGGCATAAGAAAGGTTCATCCAGAATCTAGAATGAAAATACTTCATTTAAAAAATATTACATTTTGTAGTATTACATATATTCAATTTGTTGGTATAAAATTAATAATACAAGATCAGAGTTGACACTGAAGAGTTATCAGGGCAGCGATATAATAAACTTCAATAATATAGCTCACACAGAGCTGCTGTAACTTTTTACTATTTGTTTCATTTATAGATTAGAAAACAAGGCATACATTAATTATACTACTTTGTTTAAAAGTCAATATCAACAATATTAGTACAAAAGCTGATTACCTGTCGTGGAAATATTTGCGCTGCAATGTAGTTCATCTCTACACTTCTTTCATGTAATCTATGGCGACACCTTCCAGAAACCCTTCCCAAAGATGTTCCACATGATATGCAAACACATGTGTGTCCAAGTTGTCTAGTAGGTGGACAATCACGAGACTGGAAACGTTTTTCAGCCTCGTTTGTGACAAGGTTAAAACATTCATGACAAAGGCGGTCACTATTGGTTACCTGCAATAAAAGTATTTTAATTTAATAGGCGCTTGGTAATCCGGCTACCGAATTTTACTCTATATTGGATTGCTAGAACTGCTGAATTATTGGATTTGTATGTGAAATGAAAGGTTTATAATATGGAAAATAAATTCAACCTAATATCATAGATTATGCACTCTCCCACTCTGATAACTGGCATTTGGCTGTGTAAACTGCCAGATTATTATATAGCAGGTCACCTGAGTTGCTAAGTGCTGCACTACTGAATAGTATTAAGTATATAGTAACTATATAGCTTCTTTACGAACAGAGTTAATGGTTGAATAGTTAAACGATGTTTTGTCTCTTTAAATTCAGTTTAAAATTGTCAATGAACAACAAACAAAACATAATTTACCTATAACCGCCGTTTGACTTAATAGTAAGTAACGGTACACTGTGTCGGTTAATACTTATAAAATGAAACTAAGTAATTACCTCACATCCACACCATTCCTCAGCAATTAAGACAAGCTCAGGACTAAGATCTATAGCCAAGTACTCGTATAATTGCAGGTTAGACCGCAAGAGTATACTGCAGTTTATACAAACAGCCATATTGACATCACTGTCTGGAATGAAATGATAATGCATTAAAATACTTATCTGTACACACGAAAAATTAGAAGATCTAATTAATAAAATACTACTTTCTACATACATAAACAGAGTTCAGCTTGTTGTCCTTTCGAGAAGTCAATGTTTACAAACAACAAAGTGGTGAAGCGTCTTTTCGCGAAGAGTCAGCACTAGACGGAAGAGGACCGACTCGACTCAACGTACTAGGCGTAAATCACTCACAAGCACAATTCACAAGATAACGAAACAAAAGCGACGACGGCCCTAAACGGAGGAAAACAAATTCACTCGACGTACTAGCTCGGCGCAATCCAAAACGTGATTTAAAAGTTGAAAATCTTGAAATTCTTGAAAGTAAATAACAGACTTAAATAAGGATGTACCTACATGTTACGATTGTCTAATGTCTCAAGAGTATAATCGATTAACTTTGTATATGCCAAATCGATTCAGGTTTTTTGGGTGGGGGATGAATGGTATTATTATAGAATATAGAAGTAGTATGTATATGATATTGTAAGCTTACAATATATTAATATACTTATAAAATGTAATAAGATAACATACAAACCCTAACACCAAAATATTTTAATTTGTTTACATTGATTCTGTCAGCTCTAGTAGATTAACAAACATTATTGAATTGTATTTTTTGTTATTATTGGTAGTTCCCGTTATGAGTTTTTACCAAAAAAATAGCATTTTGAGGGTAACGTCAACTAAGTAGGTACACTATGGAGAAACGATCAAACTACCTTGATCAATTTCTCAGATTCTCTCGTTGTTACCACAAAAAACAATTTAGACGCCTGTTTAGCTAGACAGTGTCTAAAGATAAACGTCTAAAACGATTAGAAATATCACAACAAAATTGAGTTAGACAACGATTAGATACTACTTAAAGTAGGATTTGTGGTTTTCCATATTTATACACGTGACTAAGGCATGTTTAGGAGTTAAACACTGTTTAACACAGGTTTACAGTGTGTTTAATCTTTTTGTAGTAAATGTCTATAAAATCGATTTATTTAATATTCGATTCCAGATTTCCCATTCCTAGGGCAACCATTAAATGGGGTTGCCAAGCATCGCTTAGTGATGCCAGTACACTTCCGTTCATTTTGTACTATATATTTTTAAAGCTAATATAATTAATAAATGGCGGTATTAAAAAATCATTTTCTGTGCTCAATATTATCTATAAATATTACACTACACATTAATATAAGTTTCGTTACTGTCGGTTTCCAAGGCCCACCCTCCATACAAAACCATGCCATGTCCTTTCTGTTTACAGAACCTACTAGGGTATGTCATTCCTCTGCTACCTGCATTGACAACATCATTGTTAATTTTAGTGTTAAACAAAAAAGTCTATTAACTGGTGTTAGATCCGACCACATGGGACAGAAAATAGGCTTAGAAAATAAAACTAAATCTATAGACGCTAAGATTGAAATACGAGCCCTTACAGATAATAAATTAGAAATACTAAATGAAAACATAGATTCAAGACTAGCCCTCGCGCATTTTCCACTTGAAGACCCAAATGATATCTATGCAATGTTGTCTTCAATTATTTGTAATGAATTTGGCAAAGTGTGCCCCAAGAAAACAGTAACAGTAAAGAACAGATTTCAATTTAGTGACTGGGCCACTAAGGGTATTAGAAAAAGTAGAGATGTTATGTACGAATTATACTATAAAAAATCACTCACTAATAACAAAAAATTTCACGAATATGTCAGTCAATATTCAAAGATTTTTAAACGCGTATGTATGCAAGCTAAATCCAACTACATTAGGGATAAAGTAACAAAATCTAATAATAAAATCAAAACTGTTTGGAAAATTATTAACACAGAAACTGGTAAAAATAAAAACAGAGATTGTGAATTTAAACTAAAAATTAACGATAAAGTAGTTACTGATCAACTCGATATAGCCAATGAGTTTAATAAGTTTTTTACAAACATACCATTGGAGGCTACTAAATCACTAGACTCTTCTCCAGCAAAAGCAGAAATGCTTTTGCAAAACAGCTTTTCTAAATTAATTCCGGATTTTAGTTTTCGTTACATAACAACCACTAGTATCAAAAAAGCGTTTAAATCTATCAATATGAAAAACACCGAAGACTTGTGGGGTATATCGGTAAAAGTAATAGGATCCTTAATTGATACAATTGCGCCCTATCTAGTTATTATTTTTAATCTTTCTATAGATCAGGGTGTCTTTCCTGATCTAATGAAACACAGTAAAGTCACCCCTATTTTTAAATCTGGTTGTAAGGACACCCCCTCTAACTATAGACCAGTTTCTGTACTTCCAGCTCTTAGCAAAATCTTTGAAAAAATTATATTAGAACAGTTACTTTCACATTTCAACGAGTATAGAATATTGCACGGTCACCAGTTTGGTTTCACGAAAGGCAGATCAACAGTCGATGCCGGAGCTAAACTGATGTCCCACATCTTTGAAGCTTGGGAGAGTTCACAGGATGCTATTGGAGTATTCTGTGACCTCTCCAAAGCATTTGATTGTGTGGACCACAGAACGCTTATTAAAAAAATGCATCATTACGGCGTGCGTGGGACAGCTCTTGATCTTGTAAATTCTTACTTGACGGGTAGACAGCAGAAGGTTGGCATCGATAGAGTAACATCTTGTGGTTCTTCAGTGAAGATAGGCGTGCCGCAGGGATCAATACTGGGCCCCTTTCTCTTTCTAGTATATATAAATGACTTACCCTTTATGACAGACCATATAGCATTGGACATAGTTTTGTTTGCTGATGATACTTCACTCATTTTTAAAACTGATAGGAAAGACAGTGAACTAAAGGAATTAAATGATAACCTTGACAAAATCTCAGAATGGTTTGCTGCTAATAATCTACTACTTAACGCTAGTAAAACTAAATGTATTAAATTTTCACTTCCCAACGTACCACACGTGGAATCTAAAGTGGAATTGGAAGGCAGCAAACTTGACCTGGTGAATAACACTGTATTCTTAGGATTAACTATTGACTCCAAAATGCAGTGGGGTCCTCACATCAATGCCCTATCGGGTCGTTTGAGTTCCGCTGCATTTGCAGTACGTAAAATTAGGCAGCTGACTGATGTGGCGACGGCAAGGTTGGTATATTTTGCATATTTTCATAGTTTGATGTCTTATGGCGTCCTACTTTGGGGATCTGCTGCCGATATAGATACCATTTTCATATTACAAAAGAGAGCAGTACGCGCCATCTATGACATGGGTCCACGCGAATCTCTAAGAGACTTTTTTAAAGAAATAGGTATTCTAACCCTGCCTTCGCTATACATTTTGGAAAATATAATGTATGTACGGAAGAATATTACTAAATTTAACTTAAAAAGTGATGTACATGAGTTAAATACTAGAAGTAAACATAAAATTGTTGTACCCGGGTTCAGATTAAGTAAAACTAACAAATCGTTCCTGGCAAATGGTGTCAGATTCTACAACAAAATTCCTAAAGTATTAACTGAATTACCACAAGGAAAGTTTAAACGTATAGTCAAGAGTGTATTAATTAAAAAAGCGTATTATAAAATTAAGGATTATGTAGATGACAAGGATGCATGGAGGCAAACAGCTCAGGAGCCTCCTGGCGACTACTAAACTTTAAATTGTTAGTTGTTAGCATTAGAATCATTGTAAAAAACTACTTTTTTTAAAAAGAATGCCGTGACGAGTTTCTTGCCCTTCTTCTTGCTCGGCCTATACCAATTTGGAACGGGCACGGTGGGTTTCTGGAAGATTCGTTGGCTTTGAGCACGGATTGGGTCTGTTGGTGTCTTTGTCATTTATTATGTTCTGATAAAGACAGCATTAGTTTTAGTCTGTGATTCGGGTAGATGAATGTTGCAGAGGCCGGCTGTTAGAGTCATTTTAACTTTCATAAGTGCTCCTTTGGGGCCTATTTGAATAAAGACTTTTGAATTTTGAATTTTTTTTGAATTTTGATCCTAGATGATATCCAGGGTGCTGATATTGGAGCCGAAAGTTGGCTACAATTACAGTACCATTACATATTTTATAAAAGCTTGTCTGGTAGACGAGCGTTACAGAGGCCCGCTGTTAGAGTAATTTATTTGAACCTTCATAAGTGCTCACTTGGGGCCTTTATAATAAAGCATTTTGAATTTGAATTTATCTTTGAGATTTTAGCCATTTAAATAATTAAACCTATGACAAAATAGTTTTTATTTTATTATTTAATACCTAACTGTAGTAGTTTAAATCCCCAGTATGTCTTCGGTGGCAACCCTTAGCCGTGGCGCCATTATTTCGTCACAGTGTTTTTAATCAAATTCTGTTATGTCCGGTCATGACTTTTTTTCAAAAACAAATATGTCCATTGATTTAGTTCAAAATCCAATATGTCCAACCAGTTTTAAAGATTTTGAGGATGTTTGAACGTAATTCGTTATATTTCTACGTAGTCGGGGATAAACATTGTCAAAATAAGCTAAATTAAACGTTAAAATCGCCGAAACAATGTCGTTTGCATCTGCAAACAATTATATTGGTCTATCTTTTTTTCACTTATCAAGGACATATTGACGTTTGATATTTATCAACTCAAATTATTTCTGTGAAATCAGCTCGGCAATTAGTTGTAATTACGTGGAGAACGCCCGCCCTGCCCGCGGCCTGAATGCCGAGATACGCAACGATACAAATAATTGTTCATGATTTTCCGTTCGCGCCAAAATTACGGCGGATTAAAACAGCTTGTACAGCTTCTTCCTGATACTTGCTCAAGAGCGAGATAGGCCTATAATTCTTCAGTAAGGTTTTATCACCTTTTTTGAATTAAAGCACCACTATGCTCTTGTGCCACGCTTCTGGCGTTGTACCTTTTTTTTATTATTATTTATTTTATACTCTGCAAGCTCCCATCCTTTTTTTGCTACTTAAATTATGTCTTGCAATTTTCACATCACATTATTAAATTAACAAAAATAATACTCCGAAGGCATGGCTATGGTGACATACATACATAAAAATAACTTTACTTATATAAATACTTCTTCTTTTTTTGTACCTTCACGGTTGATGGAAATGAATAACTTCTGTACCTAGGTCTAGAGGACTATAAGTACCACCACCTGTCAGAAGTTCAGGCGTACCTACTTATAATCCCGTCCTCACCGGTGTAGTGTTGGAATAACTTGGCTCTGGTGTCCTGAGCTGTGTTGCAACACACCTGACTTCACCTACCACTACAGCATCATCGCTTCAAATTACCAACTTGACACCGGTCTAAATCCGTTGCGTTATGCTGTTACCCACGGCTTTAGCAACATAGTGGCTATATATTATTATACTTTTTATATATTTATACAAACAACTACATAAGCTACCTACATACTTAGCATTCGACACAGTACGGACCTCACTCAATCAGAAATGCGGCGATCAAAATGCAAATGTCATGTTTTGTTCGTTTTACGTCCGCTGGCAACGAAGCTGCCATAAACTGCCTACAAATTATACGCACTGCTTTTATTTTTAATTGCTGCGGCCACCGTCTTGGCCGGCGGCCTGACCCAGCATTATGTCCTGTAGACCTATAACTGATATTATATACCTGTAGGTCCTGTACTTTTGAATTATGGCCAGCGAGCACGTGATTGGCTTGTGGTGTTTGGGATCAAGTGTTTTAAGGAGGTTTTAATGCAGAGGGTTTTTTTTGGAGATAACTTTAACTTTTTTTAACTTCCTGCCATAAAATTCTCAATGTTTATGAAATATTTATCTATGAAAAGATGTGTTTTTTACGTCTAAAATAATAAGTACATAGGTAATAAAGTTGTGGTCCTGAATTTTGATTATGATCCGAAGCTACTCGCCATTTTCTGTGGTGAGTATACCTAGTTGGTTTTACGTTTCAAGATTAGATACCGGCCAGCTCCAGGTTTCATTTATTTACGACCACACACTATAATTCTATATTCGCTATAATTCGCGTGTTCCACGATAGAAAGAGAAAATGCAGCCATCTCAATTTGTTCTACAATCAACAATCTTTGATGGCAACACAGAGATTAGGCATTTGTTGCCAAGCTTACATCACATAATATTTAAAATTCATATCAATCCTACTTAATCCTAGCCTATTTATTTTTAGTAGGTATTAAATTTAGATTTGCGAAATATTCTTAAAAACATGTAGTAGGCAGTTGAGTGGAGCAGGATCATTGGATATTGGAGCACTAGCAGATTGAGGAACCTCCTGTGAAAATGTGCCGTGTCAAGACATCCCTACTGACTTCTGAATTGGTTCCTGGATCATCGAGCCTCATGAGCCAAAGCGTCGTTGGCAAACGCTTTACGCTAAGGTCGCCTATAACTAGGTAGGTATATACCTATCGAGGGACCGGAGAGACCGCCGAGTCACAAAACAAGCACTCACTCAGTTTTGGTTCTACTGACTTTTAGGCCAACAATCTTTAGCCTTTGCCGCCATTCGTCGAATCTGTTCTGAATCTCAAGGCCATTCTCAGGCACCAACACAATTTCGTCGGCGAAAAGCATGCACCAGGGAGCCTCTTCCTGAATGTTCGACGTTAGGACGTCGATTATCATCAGGATGATGTAAGGACTAAGAGCCGACCATTGATGCCCACAGGGTACAGCCACATCGAAACTATCCGTAGTGGACCGGACCTGGGTACTGCATCGATCGTACATTGCTCGGACCAACTCCACATAGCTGCATCACAGGCACGCATTTCCTCCAAGCCCATTAGCATTGAACAGATTACTTAAAATGAATTCGTAAATAATTATAATCTCTCTTTAACTCTATGAGAACAACTCACACAGTTGTGACTAGTCTCGAACACAAATTATATAGTGATACGTCTCGAATGCTCTATTTAACTTTTTAAATTTCGCGCAGTTGATAAGTTTCGTTCGAAATTCAATGAGACTGAGCTAAACAAGACACAAACGGAGGGAACGCGTCCTGGGTTTGTGCCTTGTACATTGAGTATATAATTTATTTATTATGGAGTTTTAAAAATCAAATATATCTGGGTATTTGCATTCCCTTTTGGTTTTGACTATTCATTTTCAACAACATTTATTATATTTTGATTTGATTTTAAACGTGCGACGAAATGTCAAAATATTTATGACATAACATAGCACTGGCACAAAGTCGAGGGCACAGTGTTTTTCAACAAAATTATCCAAATCGTCTGTGAAATTAAATGTGATAGTATAATTAAATTGTGTTACAATAAAATTAGAAGCGATGTCGTACGCTCTGATGCGGCATTTACGCTGTACGGCAGTGTTATCCCAGCAAATTCGCTTAGAAACGACCATGAGTATCCTTACTCAGGATGAGTTTGTTTTTCGCCCTCCAGTGGCTCAGTGGAGCAAAGTTATAAAGGAAGCTGAAAAGATAGTTGGATATCCAACGTCCTTCATGAACCTGAGATGGCTTCTGAGCGACGAGTTCGCTAATTTGGCCATGCATTTGCGCAAAGTCGTAAGTACGGAAGTGTTCACTTCCGCGTCTATTTCTATTGAAAGCTTGATTATTCCAATGTCCTTGTCCTGTGCGAGACTTTTAAAAATTGACTTTTCAAGGTTGCTGTACACTGGTGAAGAATGTTTTGTATTTAAAAATATTATGTAATACTTAGATAGCAAACTTGATGCCATGTGACTACAAACATAGGAAGGTTATTCTTATTTGAAGTACATAGTTAGTACCACATTAGTACCTTTGGCTTTGTTATTCACACATTTAGCATGAGCTTGTTAGTAATTTACAGCTCAAATATTTAAAACTAGACACTGCCAACAATTTCAAACATGGGAACCATGCATTACTAAATATAAAGTAACCTACTCACTCGCCAGCTCTCTGTCTCTAAGCAAAAAATCACATTGGTCTATTGCTCCAATGCTGTGTGAAGGAAGAACAAACCAACAAACACGGTTTCTCTTTTATAATACTGATGATTTCTACAAACTTGCATTTTTTCAAATACCTAATACCTATCTAATTTGTTTCAGGTTGATAGCAACCACCCAATAGTGAAAACAGTGAAGACGCTTCTTTACAACGAGCACAATAACTTACAGCCTTGGGGTCTGGTCATCCTCTTACTGTCCAAGGCAGTAACACCTCAACATTCGGCTCTGCAAGCCAGTAGAATCGTAGAGAACCAGCGTATACTTGCCGAGCTGACTGAAATGATACGTACAGGACATTATGTACACAGAGGTTTACTCAATTTACCTCCGAGCGAGCGAAGCAACAGCGATACGGCTATGTTTGCCAATAAAATTGCTATACTCATTGGAGATTACTTACTTGTTACTGCAAATGGCATGTTGGCACGATTGAAGACACAAGACTTGTCATATTTAATATCAACTGCCTTGAGAGATTTGAGTGAAGGTGAATTCTTTGGACAGAGAGACAGTCAGAACATGCCAGTGCCTGGGAAGGCAGGGGCTAAAGTTGAAGATCAATACATGATAAACAGTGATACACTTCCATTAGAAGTATTAAATACCTTAGGATTGCCGGTGAGGGAGTGGACTTTACGGACTATGTATGGTGGGGGGTCTTTATTTGGTAGGGGATGCCAAGGTGCTGCATTACTTGCCGGCTTAGGTCACAAAGAACAAGAGAATGCATACAAGTTTGGCTGCCATTTATGCTTAGCATGGCAAGCTGCAGCGGAGTATCAGAAAATCACATCAAAAACGAAGCAAAATTTTACATTAGTCAGTGCACCTGTTCTTTTTGCTCTTTACAATAACCCAGAAATATACAACACTATTATACAAAACTCACAAAATGTTAGCGAAATAGATTTAGATCAGTTAAAAGATGAAATTTTAAAAACCGATGCTGTAGAACAGACTCGTTTACTGTACACAGAGAATGCGAATAAAGCCCAAAGTTACGTAGAAATGTTCGGAGAAAGTGAACCAATAGACACAATAAAAAGGCTCATCAAAACATTATAATGTTCATTGAGTGTACTAAGTAATAAAGTACATTTGGCATTAGGGAAACCGTACCAGTTCACAGGAAAAAATTGTTATAAAACTCATTAAGTAAATGCTTACACCCGTAGCATTTCCTCATGAGAGTTGTGCAACCAATGAGTCAGACCTAGTTTTCTAGAAAGCTGAATAGTATTTGTTATTTATTTATTTGCTTCGTCCCTTTTTAATCCGTAAGATTTTCTGCTTACTTTGTTGTGTTTATAAAATGTCTATAATTGTCCATATCTTTCTTCCAGTTAATAAATCAAAGGTGTAGCAAAAATCATTTAATGACAAAATGTAACCCAAAATTGAGCTTTTTTAAAATCGAATGCATTCTAAGTCTGAATTACACTACCCTGCAATAAATAATGCACATCAAGCTAAAGAGGGAGATAATTGGTAGTGTCGGCGTCATGCGATATCGAGTCGGCCAGCAGAATGTACCTATATGGGATAAAGTGTAATTTTACATAAAGATAAATCAAGATTGTTTTTATAGAATCACATAACAGAATAATTTTGTTAGTTTTTTACATGTTTTATAAATGCCAAAAAATATCACTTTTAATAAATGTGATTTTTAGGAGTAAAGAAATACAAAAGTGTATAACCAACTAAATGGCCTTGTGATATTAAAATAGATAGGCATCAACTTTATACCGTCAGCCAAAAATATGCAATTGCCAAACTTAAATGCGCCGTGGGCGAAGTTAGCTGTTTCAGTTTAAAAAAACTTTATTTCGCATTTAAGACTACACTCATATTCTTAATCTTAATACAAAACGTTCCTTAAGTGGACCTAACTCAAGCCTTCCTTAAGGATGTTCTCCAAACATTCTCACAATCGATATTTTAGTCGCTATTTCGACACTTCTAGTGGCTGAGGCAAGTTAAATGAATATAAACCGATTTCATCTGACATTTTGATCTATATCTATAAACTTCTGAACCGATTTTGATGAAACTTTCGCTGTTCCCTGAGTTGAAGTAAGTGTAAGCCAATAAAAAAAGGATGGTCACAATCTGATTAATAGTTTTGGAGAAATGCGTGGACAAACAAACGTCATACACCTATAAAATTTAGTATATATTTTGTTTGGAAGCCCTAAGAGATTATCAATTATGTGAATATATTGCAGTTCCAATAATATTACATACACACGTGTCGAATGTATAACCTCCTTTTTTTGAGTCGGTTAAAAAGAGACAATCATAAATCTTTTGGGCAAGATGAGATTTTCGCGACACATCACAGTTTACACAATGCTAGATGACTAACCTAACCTGACTGTATCTGCATGAAAAGTAAACACTTTCTCAGCCCGTTTAGGTTTGGCAAGTATTGTAGTAGGTACCTAATACTAGTACTTATAGAAAAATCTTAATTATCATCCCAGTTGTAATAATAATTCTATTGTACGTGTAAGTTTTTTATATTTGTTTTTGCTATAGTGATATTGTTGTTACCTATAGTTTTAAGTCTATTAAAATAAAAGTTAAAATGTGATGTTCATAGAACGAATTATCATTTACCTTTACTACCACTTGTTTATACTGGACTAGCTTCAGTCAGGGTAACGAGCGCACTGCAGTGCCGCACAGGTTTTGTGTTGCAAAGTTCTGAGTGGCACTGCATTTGCTATGAGCCGGCGTTATTATTATTACCATCATGCAAACGACCGGCACGTCTCGTTATCCGATAGAAAAAAAAAATTTTTTTAAATAAATTATTTTTAAATTAATCTTTGAAAAGAATAATGATAACTTGCTTCAAAATTAACATTAGGGAAATTTGGCAAAACGAAAAGGGAAAGTGTTTTTTTTTTTTGCATTTACACCCAGTATAATCGTTTAGTTCATGGAGTTCGAGGCTATGTTAATCTAGGAATAGGTAGGGAGACCGGCGTTCAAAGTGCTGCTTTGGAAATAATACATAAAAAATAAGTCAAAACGAGGTTCCAAGGCTTACGGATATTTGACTTTATTGGACATTATTTAATCCTCAGGCTCAATATACTGCAACGCCTCATCATAGATAGTAACCGCCATTCTATGAAGCGCAGACCTCGCATCCCCTTCCGGGAACCTATCTAGATACTTCAGCACTGCAGCCAGTTCGTCGTTCAGAAACAACCTCAAATACTCAATAGACCTAGTACCCCTCACGCCGTAGTATAACTGCTTGTACTCAATGGGCTGATGCTCCAAACGAGCCTCCAAAATATGGAAATACAATTGAGGGTACTCCCACAAAGCTATTGTGACAGGCGCGCCCACCAAGGAGTACGAATGCGGATGCGTGTAAAAGTCCTTGATATCGAGGTACAGTTGCCAGATTAAAGCGAGGTGCCCCCCAAGTTTGTACGCATCTTTCTCCAAGTCTTCTCTATTGGCCAGCTTCATAGCACCCTGGCAGCCTTTCCCGAGCATGCTGCCAGATTGCAGCATGGTGCGGAGTATCCACTCGTCTTTGCCTTGACCGAGGAATTCGGGTGAGCCAAGTTTCTTGAGGTTGTCTTCGTTCTCCCAGTCGTAGTTTTTTTCTATGTTGTTTATGCCTGTTTCGAACAGAGATCTTTTCGTATGTTGTCTACAACAATCCTTACATAGATATACCACTATATAATTATTGAATGCTTATTAATTATGAATGCTAATTATTGAAACTAATGGATATCATTTTTAATGCTAGGTACTAGGTTTTTTCGCGCTTCTGTTGTATTTGGCGGAGGTCTACTTGGTATGAACTACGTACTTATATTGAAGAGAGGTAACTTTTTTTTTGTTTTCTTGATCTACTACTATAAAATATATGAGCAAGATATTGAGGTTTCCATCCTCCATAACTAAGGTTTTTTCGCAGATTTAAAATAGTGACAGCTTCAAAAGAAAAGTGAAGGTAGGTATTTCTCTCTGAGATGTGTAACGCGTCACTCGTCAGCATATCAATAATTATATTCTGCAGATATCCACAGATATTAATAAACATACCAATCAGGAATAAACTGCCACTATTTAAAGAAAAACTATAATTTAGAGATATAATTTAAGCTACCTTTTGGCTTCGTAGGTAAAGGCTGATTCTCCTTGTCATGCTTCCCGAGGAAGTCACCTTCCACCAAGTCTCGGAGACCGGTGGAGATGAGCTCGGTCACCGCGTTGTTGCGCAATCCACCGAGATGCTTGAGGCACGTAGCTAGGAGGTAGTCGCCTGGAAGACGTTTCAGATCAACTTTAACGACTCGCAAGTAATTAATTTTTTTAATTTCTACGGTGCGCGCTCCTGCTACTGCGTACCTACTACAAGTATTTATTTATATATATATATAACTTCAACTTCTTCTTTGAATGGCTTCTGCAGGGTTGCCGCAATTTCGCCAATGACCAGTATATATTTATCTTAAACTAGCTGTGCCTCGCGGCTTCGCCCACGTAACCTAAGTTACTCCTTATGTAACGTCAGCTATCTGCCAGTGAACGTCCCGTCAAAATCGGTCCTGCCGTTTCGGAGATTACCCGGAACAAACAGACAGACTGACAGACAAAAATTTTAAAAATGGTTGTTTTGTTATAGGCACAGTATATATCTTCATGTGCATTAAGTAAAAAAGCTGTTATATCGATATTACAAACAGACACTTCAATTTTATTTATTTGTACCTATATTTATTATTATTATTTATTACTTAGCAGACTACAAGCAGCTCTGCTTTTGACACAACGGAATATAAACTTTATGGCATAAAACGGAGAGACCATAGTACGAATTTATAAAACGTTTCATTTCAAGTCTTAAACTGAGCTGCATTTAGAGACGCTGGTAGGCCTGCTGTACATGATTGGATGCTTAAACAGGCCTTCGAACATTAGCTCACCAGTCAACAGAACGATCTTATTCCCATACAGCAAGTCCTTAAATTTATCTCCCTTCTTATCTTCACCGCAAAGGTTCACCATTGTCTTATGGATCATGTGCCCTGTCCTCTTCATCTCCACGATCTCCGCCAAAGCTCTTTGGGAGTGGAGGACCCCTGAATCGTACTGATCTCTGGTGAAGTCCTCGGGGTTGAATCCAGCTGCTTTAGAGACCAGCAGGACTATTAATCCTACCGATTGGAGGTTGCTTTTGGAGCCGATCAGGAGGTTCTTTGCGGATTTCAGGAGAGGATGATTGCTGCCAACCTATGATCAGAATAAAGAAGTTGATAATCACGATGAATATCAGTTTTGTATATGCAAAAGTTAACGTTTAAGTTACTGTTGCTGTACAACTGTTATGTTTGTGTATAGGTATGCAAAAAGCATGAACGCATATACAAAAAGCATAAACCTAGTGTATATTGACATCAGCGTGAGAGGAAAAAGAAGCGTTTGGATTTTGTCTACAGTGCCTGATGATGTTATCGAAGGTAGTAGCAACTAGCACGATAAACTTAAAACGGGAGGGCCTTCAGGAACACACCAACAGAATCTTGGTCACAGGTTTACCTGCAGGACTTACCAAGCTAAACTATAAAAGGGCCTACTACATGCTACGGTGGCATCAATTTTACTATAATCGGAAGTTCAAGCACTTCAAGCTTTCTCTTATGATAGCTGTGATACATACCTCAAAGTGGGCGAAGAAATGCTGTGACCCCATATTCGTTATATACAGGATACCTACTAACCAATTTTCTAAGATGTATAGCAGTATTCGCTATCTCATCGTTGAAGAGCCAGCGCAGACTTAGGAAGGAGGGGGGATAGCCCACGACCTGTTCAGCTTCGGAGACCACGTCGCGCCAGTCCTGCTCCTCGCGCCGGCCCTGGCCCCAGCCGGAACTGTTGAAGCATCTGGAAATATATAGGTAACTAGCTTCTGCACGCGTTCTCACAGGAACCGCGCATTTTTTCGGAATAAAAAGTAGCATATGTTACTCTCCGATCCATAAACGATATCTATACCAAATGTCACGTCGATCCGTTGCTCCGTTGCTGCGTGAAAGAAGGACAAACCAACAAACGGGCCTACCAAAGGGCGCTGAAAGACAACATCGCTTACCTTGGATATTGGGATAGGGCACACAAACTATATCTAGTGCCGGCGCTGGATACCCTGGGTATTGTACCTACCTACTCAGGGGCGTATTTACCCTAGGGCCTAAACGGCCATGGCCCGGGGCGGCAGGCTGCTAGGGGCGGTGCAAGCATGAAGAAATTTAAAAAAGACTATCTAACTAATGCTCTTATTAATGAACAGTGTTAAACTGTGTTTTCTCTCTTTCAATTCAGTTTATGATTGTCAAAAAAAAAGGGTGGCGGGACCTGCAGGCCCAGGGCGCTGAATCCTAAAATACATTCACTACTTAGCAGTGAAGTTAGCTTCTGTCGCTGCTGAGCTGTCTCTACTTACTTCAAAGATGCATTTTATATTGGCGATTGCTGTACCTACAAATATTATTATACACGAACACGGTGAGTTACTGAAACTCACCGTGTTCGTGCTAAGCCAGCTGACTGCGAAATCGGCATACCGTTCACTATAAAATGATGCGGGACCCGCGAACTTGGGATACCGAAAACGTAGCGGACACAAATTGTTTTTGATGGAAACATTTCCTTCGCGGATTTTACAAGCCTAAGAAAAATCCAAAATGAGTTTTCAAATTACTTTGGCGGAACAAAAATATGGATTCTATAATACTCTATGAAGTAAACGTTGATTTCAAATACCAAAGAGAATATAACGTTCCCCTTATAAAGTGTTATAAATACTATTCAAGAAGATCTACTTTTCTTTTAGCATTGATACTTACCACAAACATATAATATACTAGCTTCTGCCCGCGGTTTTCACCCGCGTTCCCACAGCAACCGTGCATTTTCCGGGATAAAAAGTAGCTTATGTTACTCTCCGGTCTATAAGCTAAAATAATAAGGTGTATATATCTATGCCAAAAATCACGTCGATCCGTTGCTCCGTTATTGCGTGAAAGAAGGACAAACCAACAAACGGAAGGATTATGTCTGTGATTGATACCTACTCTATGATATAACGCTTCGCTAGACAAATACTATAAGTATACTTACATAAGGTTGATTTGTCTTCTATTATATGTTTCTGGATTTGACTGATTATAGGCAAAATTATAGACTTGTTGCTTTTGATATGCTTTGGGTATGCTGAAAACTCTTTGGATTTAACAGCCCTTTTCAAGAAGCTACATGTGAATGAGAGGTTCATAAGAACTCCTAGCGACAGCAACTGCTAATAGAGGTTGGTAGCCGGCCAGATAAGCACAACAAATAACACCCTTGCTATGTTAAACGATATTCAATATTTTTCCAACTTTTCTACAGTTAAAAACATAATCCATCATCGCCTTAGAAAATGGTTTAATTTCAATCAAATTGGTCCTTCGAGGTAACAGTCTGTGTTGCCGCTATTAAAAATACGCACATCGTCATTAACTCTACGCTGTAATCGGCGCTCCTTCATAATTACAACACTAAATAACACGTGTGCTAACAGAAAATGGGTGTAATCCACTTTATCTCTAATTATGGACACCCTCAATCAAGGTTTTATTTTTAATTTTTACTTCGTCTTGAATGCAGCAGTCTTGAATGTAATTAGATAAGTAAATAAGATTGGGACGTAGTTTTAGTGACTTGTGTTTTTGAAATATTTTAGTCTTCAGTTAGACATTTTTAGTTTTAGTTATTTAATTTTTAATTTTCATATGTACTTGAGTCTTGAGTACACTAAATTGGCATTAGGTACCTAGCTACTAGTTAGTCCAGCGTTGAAAGAATAAAATTAAATTATAAAAATATTAAACCTATTTCCGCTTCTCAATAGTCATTATTTTTGTTCGTACGAGTAACGACTTAAAAATATAAGGTATTTACAAGTCATCCGATTTTTTAATTCCGTATTATTATATGTATTATCTTTGAGTTATAGTATTTAATAACCCCTGCAGTTTTGGTTTTAATTGCTGTTTAATTTCTAGTTACTTTCTAACACTCTGTGGCTAAGTGATCAGACTTAACATAAAACTATACGAATAATATTACAAAGCATTTCCGATTTCCGGCCGCCACGCCGCGAGTATTTTGTAAGCTAAGTCTGACACCATGCAGTGCGCATAAGCAACATTTATTCGCTTAGATTCATATCTCGTTGCGCATCTAGTGCGGCATTCTTTCATATTTTTGAAGAAATTATTTTGACGAAGCTGTGCTGTAAAAACTTACGAAAGCAAATTTTTGGACGCTTATTTTTATTCTCAGGCAGTTTTACCCACGTGGCAATTTCCACAGGAACATTGCATTTTCCGAAGTAAAAAGCCTATCCTAGAGCCCCTAATGATTGGTTGGAAGACTTAGAAAGAAATACAGAAAATGCCGCGTACGAAGTATTTTTCATATTTTTTTGGAAGGGAAACGTGTGCACCTTAATTTTACAGTGAATTGCATTTTACACAGGCGTACTGCGCCACGTAGCGGGATAAGTAAGCAGTGTGGCTCCCCATTCCATACACTTGTAACTTTTCTACTGTCAATATAACTATTGTAGACTGTGGCTTTATAATTATAGGCCCCGCGTCACAGAATAGATAATAGTACAACCCGCGGTCCATTTAGCTATCCTATCTAGTACATTCTCCTAAAGAGTGTCAGCGCGGCTGCAGACGTCATTACAAGCGTGGATGTGTCTATTTGGCTGGCCGAGTTGACCCAGCATGTGTCCTCTGTGTTATTGAAAGTTGTGAACGCAGTTTCCTTCAGGTTGTAATTCGCGATGGCTTGGTCAAGTTTGGCTGCGTCGGTGTTCTTGAGGTGCGGTGACCTCGTCATTTTCCATAGTTCATCTGAAACGCAAAATTTGATCAAGTTATACTACTGTGTAGTGCAATCTAACTTGCATACCAAACTCTGCCAGTTTTGAATTTCACGTTGTTTCATATGTGAAATGAATGATTCTAATATATATTATATTCATATTATTAAGATATCGTTTACGAACAGGCGAGTTGCGTAGGTTTATCCCGAAAAATGCATAGTTTCTGTAAAAACACGGGTGAATCCACAGGCAGAAGCTAGAGGAGAACGATATTTATGCGAAATAATTGTATGTTTTATGACCTATATTGACACATCTAATTATAACATCAAATACCTTTTTAGATCCAGAGAGAAAATACTAATTACGTATCTTTTGTGCTTGTTTTGAGAGTTAAAAACAGTGTGATTTAAAACTAGAACAGAACTGGAGCGGGGTCGAGCCGAGAATCGAAACATCATGCGTCGGATTGAATGTCGCACAAGTTCCCGCACTGCCATATCAGCTCTTATGCAGTATGCAAGGCAGTATTTACGAAAAACCTCACAAAAGTTTTTCTGCAGTTTCACCTGTCATTGGCCATCTACTTACGAACATCAACCAATCGCCGCGCGAGGTTATTAACTCCTTGCACGAAGGGGTGATTTTTTGCAATAATTAGCATTGGACTCAAACAAGTTTACTACCTAGGTCCTTGAAATAAGGTTTAATGCAATTAGAAGAAAGTTAACTGACTTTTTTCACAGTTTTGATGTAACGGTCGTTTTTCTTCCCTTTCTTCGGGCTATGGACTTATTCACGATCGCATGTGCCTTATCTGTGCAAAGAGTTTTGAAAGGCATTCATTAAAACGTGGAAGCAATTAAATTGCAATTTTTCGATAATGCGGAAGCACCTGCAGAGGTAACGTGGTAACGGCGGTCACATGGCGGTGAAGTGAGCAGACATGGTTCGTTTTTTAAGTTACTGACTTTTAAAAAGGTTATTGTCAAGTTGTTGTTTTTTTGTTTTGTATACCTACTATTCCTATAATATAGTATTATCAATTATCTACTTTGGGTACCGAGAGGAGGTATCGTTTTCCTAGCTATAATGACAGTCCCTATATACAAAGTACTCTGTGAGTGCCACTCAGAGCTTTGAAACACAAAGACCTGCGGCGTACTACTAACTTAGGGACATTGCGCTCGTTACCCTGAGACATCAGGTTATAATTTTATTTTCTTCTGTTTGGTAACGAGACGAGCCGGTCATGTGCCTGATGGTAAGCATAACGCCGGCCCATAACAGTTGCAGTGCCACCCAAAGCTTTGAAACACAATGGCCTGCGCGGCACTGCAGTGCGCTCGTTACCCTGAGACATTAGGTATTAAGTCTCATATAACCAGTAATTTCACTGGCTTAATTCCGATTAGGTCAGGAAATAATTGACTTTGCACATCAAACTGAAACGCAGTAGGTATCTATAAGGCTTGCAAATTACGGGCGGTAAACTACCTATACATACACGAGCAAAGTGTTATCCACCCAAACGGACAGTCGCAGTAGAGTTAGTCCTCACTAAACTGCCTATCAATTTTTATTATTATATATAGCATTTTAATAGCCAACTCGACAGCCAGTGTCCAAGTTTGGAACATGTTCGAAATATAAAAACTTGGGATAATAGGTGGGCGGGACCCCGCGCCTACTGGCCTGCGCGCTCGTAAATCGAACGGGTCGTTCCAATTTCAAAATTATGTTTTTCTAAACCACAACTGCCCACATATACATAAAGATAATCATACGGAGTAAAATGGAGATGGGTGTAATCACAAAGGAAATAATAGGTGTAATCTCATGCTGTGAGTAAGAAGGTATAGGTACCAACACGTTTTTGTACCTTAGCAGGTGCAAAATAAATGCAATAAGCAATAACCACAACATTATTATGACACGTCCTTCTATAAATTATTTCTATAGAGTTTTGACAATAAACCATGTTAACACAAAAAAACATCTAAAATGATTAGAAATGTCACAATAGAATGTAGTTAGACAACGGTATTTAAATCATGATTTGTGTTTCTATGAAAATAGTGTATTACTAGCGTGTGTAGTGATTAACTATAACTAGTCGTAAAGTCATTTTCCCTAGGTTACAAAAAAAAGTATATATCTGTTGAGAAGCGGTAGGTAAGGGAACTGGGGAAAGTGAGGACTGTCCTAAGTGTATAGATGCCGCAACGTAAGTAGATAGCTTGATTCTTCTTACAGATTTCTCAGATTTTGACAGCTTTAGAAAATGATTTTCCATCTCTTAGCGCTGCATTCTGTAAAAGTTAGTGGTTAGTGCGAGATAGGCAATTTGGCTAGAGCCTCTGATATCATGAAACAAGTGACCTACGATTTAGTTCTCTACCACTTGACTTTTTGTCTATGCAAAGACTGTATTGCAGTCAGTCAGTTTTCACTGTTGTATACAAAGAGAATATAATCCCGGTTGTATATTTACTAGACAAGCCTATCAATAAATGCATCTCTTCAACTCTAAACAGGCATTCAAACTCCGCTATTTACGCTCCCATAGTTTGTTCACAATGGCTGTACCCGGTAAATAGAGCAAAAAGTGGCAGAAGCTTCGTCCTGGGATCACATCTCGCGACATTTAAATGTGCCGGCGGCGCTTTTGCGCCCGCCATTTGCATCCGAGATCGCGTTGATCGGCCATGTTGGTTTTTTTGGCGCCAATGCGCTGCTAAAGTATGGGACTCAATGAGTGCGATTTCTGGCGTTTCAAATCTAAACTTAAAGTTTCAAAAACAAGTTCCGTCGCATAACTTTTCACTCGTAAGTACCTGCTTCAAAATTTAATTTCCTTTAAAATTCTCCCGATTTATATTTTTCTCTTAAATCGCTATTTGTATCTAACAAGGGATAGAACATAAAAATAGGTACTTACATCTTAAAAGTATTGTTGTCTACCACCTCTACCGTCTACGTCGTCAGTCTTTGGTGCGTCTTTCTGTCCTTATTGATTATTTGAACTAGGTTTGCTTTGTAGATGTGAGCATTATGTAGGCGCTGGGGGAACGTGCCACGTCTTCCTTCCTATTTCCTCTTCATCATAAGTATCAAAAAAATCATATCCTATTGTTTTATTTATCATTCTCAACTTCACTAAGAACCTGATATTGTTGAAATTAATTTTTAAATTATGATTTTAATAATACACATATTACCTACTTATTCGTAAAGTTCTCCTATTATTGCGTTTACAGAGTTATGTTCACTTGCTCTCAGTGTGTATCAGCCCTCCCCACAAAACATTTTACTTTTTACCTTTATATTCGGTAGCGGCTCGGCAAAGGAATTCAATTATTCCTCGTATTATTTTTATTTATGTAGTCGCGTCTGGCTCGAGTGATGGCTATCATACAGCCAAATATGTGCCTAATTGGTACTTCAGTACAGATAAAGGTGCCGTAATTACGTCCAGCCGACGTGCTTTCTTAGATGTCTTGTTTTAATTAATACGGGCCTATTGGCCCAGAGCTTCGTTTGAAAATTAATAAATGGTCCAATCTAGATACCTACGTACAAAAAATATTATAACGTGACGAGTTTCTTGCCCTTCTCGATGGTGTAGGCTTTGGAACGAGGCAACGTCTAGAGTCACTGCAACTTCTATATGAACGTATTCTTCGGGCCCATGCGAAGCTACCTATTATAGATAAGGGCCCACTTCAAATGGACGCAGTAGTGCGCTGGGACTATTCTCTCCTGACTGAACCTCGCTTTTCAGCACAGCCCAAGCCGAGATTCGTACTGCCTCTGCCTGTCACCACATTGCACTTTGGTGATGCTGTATAGATGAGGGTGGTGATTTTATTTAAGTACTAGCTGCAGCCCGCGGTTTCAGCCGCGCGGAGATATTGGATTTCTTGGTGTTTAGTTTTTTTCGCGGAACCCTAATTATTTTTCTACAATTAAAGTTGCCCAAGTTACTCCTTGTAACATCAGCTATCTGCCAGTGAAAGTCCCGTCAAAATCGGTCCAGCCGTTTCGGAGATTACCCGGAACAATCAAACAGACAGACATACAAAAATTTAAAAATGGTTGTTTTTTTATAGGTAACGTATATACTTTCATATGCATTTAGTAAAAAGCTGTTGATATTACAAACAGACACTTCAATTTTATTTATTTGTATAGATAATACACCAAGCCGCACTTGGCCCGCGTCGTGGATCATGATCCACGACGCGGGCCAAGTGCGGCTTGGTGTGGGCCATGGCCCATACCTCTCTCTGGGAGAAGGCCGGTATCCCAGCAGTGGGAGCGTAAGAGACTGATAACGTATATCTGATATCCCCTGCGAAACACAGGGAATCTTAATGCAAGGGTATGCGTGTGTTTTAGTACGCAAAGTTTGTGCAGTTGAGCAAACTTTACTGTCCTGCAAGTGAGGTGATATTAAAAGCTAGTTTAAAAAAATAATTTTTGATATAGGAGTAGTTTATTGTTATCATAAAACATTGGAGTATTTGCTGACGATGTCCCTATAGAACGCAAATATGAGATCGCTGGCTGCGCGGCAGCGCTCGTGCGCTTCCTTGTACGCGTCTTCGCTGAAACTCCCTTCTGTAAAACCTGAAACCAGAAAAACATACAATATGTATAAAACTCGTAGGTAGTAACAAGTAAAATAATTTTAAAAAATCACGACTTCCCTAGCCAGTGTAACTCGGGATGAGGATTCTAACGATACCCCATCCGTCCAACTCTTTTCTGGCATTTAAAAGTTATGGTGCAATAAAGAAAAATACATACGTGAACACTGAAAATATTACCCCCTTTTTTTGGGCAGTTGTGTAAAAAGATATTGTTACTGACTTTTACCAAGGCAAATTACAATATTATTTTTTTCACATGTTATGATTTCAATCTGCTGCCTTATCAGCTAATCAGCAATCTCGTGTTCGTTTTCAATACCAAACCGATGAAAACCAGCGATCACTAGTCTTCGTGTGGAAGGAATTTTCGCTGGTTATCATTCTCGAACGAACGTTATTAAAGAAATAAGCTCTTACAACTAAAAGAAGCTAAAACTATTGACAACTCCTTCCACACAAAGACTAGTGACCGCTGGTTTTAATCGGTCTGGTATTGAAAACGAACACGAGATTGTTAGCTGATAAGGCAGCAGGTTTTGAAACTCAATATCTCAATATCCTGAATGTTTTGTGAAGTAAATAAATTGTGTCCTTCATACCTGTGACAAGATTCTTATCACGACTCTCAAATACGAAGAGCATGACCGCCCGCGCTGTGTCCAGGTGTTCTCCGGCGGGCTCCAGAGAGATGTTCCCCTTGTCATCCACGGCGCACGACACGGCGGCGAATGTACTGCGCATCTGCACTCCGGAGTTGAGGAGGGCCAGGCAGCAGGCGTTGACGCAGCAGGAGAGCAGCTGGGAGAGAGGTGTTGAATTTTGGAATATGTCAATAGTATGGCAATCAAAGCATTTGATAATATGAAGTTGGTATGATTAATCCTACTAATTCCTACGAATTCCTACTATTCCTACTAATTTCTACTATTCCGACTAATATTATAAATGCGAATGTGTGTTTGTTGGTTTGTTGATTTGTCCTTCTTTCACCCAGTAACGCCGCAACGAACCGACGGGATTTTTGGTCTGGATATAGTTTATGGACCAGAGAGTAACAAACGTTACTTTTCATCCCGGAAAAATGCACAGATCCTATGGAAATGCGGGTGAAAACCGCGGGCAGAAGCTTTGGGAGAGAAGGATTGTAGTCCAAGAGTTATTAATCCAAAACCCGTTCAGTAATTTGCGTACAAGAGAAACAAACATCTATCCATCCATCCTCACAAACTTTCATTTTTATAATACTAGTTTACTAGGATTAAGAAATTAAATTTCGGGTAGATGAATGTTGCAGAGGCCCGCTGTTAGAGTCATTTTAACTTTCATAAGTGCTCCTTTGGGGCCTATTTGAATAAAGACTTTTGAATTTGAATTTGAAAAGCGGAACTGTTAAACTTACTCCTCCAAAATCTTCTAGCTCCTGTACAGTGACAATGATTCCGGTGCGAGGATACAGGCTGCCAAGTATAGCTGTCTCGCAGGTCTGTTTGATGGCATGCTCCTTGTACCTGTACAGTATACAGGTAATGCAGGAATTTTCGAAATTGGCTAACGGCAAAATTAGTACTGAAGAAACTTGCTCTGGAAACAGAGAATCTTTGGGATAAGGCAAAACACTCATCCTCAATCCAGGTGTAATTAGGAATGCATGTCACATGTGGCATGGAGTATGAGGTTTGGTTGCTGCTAATCTGAGGATTCCAAGTGCCCAGGAGAGCACAAGAAAGTGCAAGAAAGTCCGCCAAGGTTGCATCATGATGCTTACCTCCAGTATAATATCGGGCTGATTATAATCTGAGATCTAAACTATCTATAGATGCTATCACTTCAAACTCATACCTGTCTGCAACTGAAGGTTTTCCACTCTTGGTACAGAAAACAACTTCTAATGTGGCCTTCTCTACACTCTGATTGCCCATCTTTATGTCTAGTGGACCATTGACACTGACCAGCGCAGCAGTGTCTCCTGAAACAATCAATTGCAACAATAGTTATTTACTGTATTACCACAAAAAAACAACTTATAGACACCTGTTTAGCCAGACAGTCACTATCAACCTCTTATTAGCTCCCTCTGCTGGAATACCGGCCTTCTCTCAGCTCTCTGAGAGCTCTCATACCTCTGTATAGGCCATAATCCACCATGTGCACCCACTGTGGCTTGGTGGATGTCACAAGCCCTTGAACTTTGTGCTACTTGAACATGCTGGTTTCCTCACAATGTTTTCCTTCGCCGTTTTAGAGCAAATGTGAATTATCAACACATAACTTGATATAAGTCAATAGTACAAGTCATCAAGTTCAGTAGTAAGTCAGTAGTTTTACAGTAGGGCTGAACGCATTTCTGATTGACTGACCAGACAAACAAATTTTATTACATTTCAATACAATTGTTCCATTATGAAAATACCATGAATAAACACTCATATCTCATCTTCAGTAGACAATCTGTAAATATAGTATTCACAGATCAAAGTGTGCCACTTTAGGGCAGAACCAGGATGCTGGGCAAGCTCTGAGGCCTGCATTAGTACTGACCTTCATGTCGGACATCAGCCGGCCAGACTGAATTTTATCAAAAGGGCAGACAAATGGATTAGTTGTGTACAAGAATCTTTGTACTATGTTCAATACAGACTAGCAGTTGACAACTTTAGGGTAGCTCACAGAATACAGACACCTGTTTGTACTCCCCAAACTATGCAATAAAGAATGCAGGTTGAGCGACCAGTGAGGCAAGGCGCTAGATAAACAATACTTTACAATACTATGACGTGGGAGCGAGCTAAGCTACCGTTCTCTAGCATATTAAGTTGTAAAATTGTGCTCTCCAAATTACGTTCAGAGGACAATAGTGAACCAACAGAAACGTATTGTGTAACTTACCTTGTGACAAAATCGCCGAACCATCTGATTTATTGAGGTAATTCAATTCGCATTTCATAGGCTTTAACTTATAGTCTTTTGAGTCTCCATCCCCGATAGCCATTTTGACAGAAAAAAATTATATTCAATTATTATCTACAGACAACTTTTGTTTTGAGACTGCAACTATCTAAATATTTAAACAAAACATAAATTGGAAAATCGCCACGGGCAAAATTTTTCAAAATGTAAACAAAACAATGTGCGAAGTTGCGAACTGCAAACCATAAACAATGTATTTTCACAGATCAGCGGCGCAAGTACGGATCCACAGACTACTGCACTGCGGCGCGAGTACAGATCTTTTCGATAAATAAAATTTGATAAAATTGACAGTTAAAATCGATAAAACCCACCTTATCGATTTTAACTGTCATTTTTATCGAATAAAAACTACTTTATCGATTTTAACTGTCAATTTTATCGAATATTATTTATCGAAAAGATCCGTACTCGCGCCGCCGATACGGATCTTTTCGATAAATAAAATTCGATAAAATTGACAGTTAAAAGCGATAAAACTCACTTTATCGATTTTAACTGTCAATTTTATCGAATAAAATCCACTTTATCGAAAAGATCCGTACTTGCGCCGCAGTAGTAGCTAGTATTTTGCTCTTAGTAGTTTGTGGTATTTTTTTGTATTCTCTTTGTATACAATATTAATCTATGGTGCGAACCCACAGATATGCAATATTATAGTAGTGCGAACCAGCCCCCCTATTCGCTAACTTTTACATTTCTAGTGATCAACCGAGTCTGGTTGTACACCGACATTTGATGTCAACTGATTTATCATAACTTTGGTATTGCGTATCACATTGAGTGGTTAACTGGTTATAGTGACTAACGGTGTCTTTCAGGACTTCACTAGCGCAACACTATTTTTTATCGACTATTATACGACTAAGTTGTTTAATGCTTTTTGAGGGTTATGCGTGTAACATTTTGAGGACATTTCATTTTAGACGGTATACTTAAGATAAAGTGGCGGTAAAATAAAATCACAGACTATACTATAAGTATGTATGGTAAAATATATGTAAACTCTTTGGGTAAAATTCATAGTAATTCATTACGTAATCTTCATTCGAGCACCATTCTATTAATTACCTACTGTTAAAAGTTAATCAAGTCAAATCAAATCAAGTCGTTTATTTGCTAGTATACCATCATGTTAGCGCATATTTTTGATCTATGTATTCAACCTGCAGGCAGGTGTGCAAATATTGTTAGTAAAATATTAGAAATTTGGAGAGAGTAAATAAAGTAAGTAGGTTATGATACCAAATTAATAAAGGAGGCAAATTTAAAATCTATAGAAATAAATAAAATTCAAGTGTCTGTATGTAATATCAAAATAACAGCTTTTTACTAAATGCATATGAAATTATATACGGTACCCACAACAAATCAACCATATTTTAAATTTTTGTCTGTTTGTTCCGGTTAATTTCGGAAACGGCAGGACCGATTTTGATGAGACTTTTACTGGCAGATAGCTGATGTCAGGGGCACCTTAGATGCTCAAACAAACGTACGTTTGCTTGACCGTCTACGGTGCCCCTTACAAGGAGTAACTTAGGCTACGTGGGTGAAGCCGCGGGGCATAGCTAGTATTATCTAAAATTATTCTTTATACTATTGGATAACGAGACGAGCGGGTCCGTTGCCTGATGGTAAGCATAACGCCTGCCCTTAAAAATTGCAGTGCCACTCAGGACTTTGAAACACAGACCAGCGCAGCACTGCAGTGCGCTCGTTACCCTGAGACATTAGGTATTAATTGTCAGCATAAGCCCAGTATATTCACTGGCTACTTTGTTCATCAAACGGGAACATAGTAATGCTTGCAAATTACTGCTTGGTGGCAGATTTCACGAGCAAAGTAGTGGAGCCAACCTAGACGGACACTCGCAGAAGACGTAGCCCTACCATCTAATCATAAAATATATAGCAATAAACACTCCAGCATCACAATCACAACAAAATCGTTGTTGTCGATCGACGGTGTTAATCACTCGAATTTATAAAACACTGCTTTTGGGTAGTGTCTTTCACAAACCTCGGTGATTAACAAATTTGATGTCCACTATGCTTACATAATCGCAATTTTAAACTATCAATACAGAAACATCTGTCAAAATGAGTTATGGTGAGTAACAAGTGACTAACCGCGAAATTCGGTGCTCATGACGTCATCCAAGTTGATAACTGAGGTTAGCCAATACGAAACTAGCCGTTTGACAGTTCATCGTTGTACACTTTGCCAAGTGATCATCACTTTGGGTTGTCAACCGAGATACGGAATAGCCCGGCAGATAATATTTTATTCAAGTTCACATAAAATCTATCACTTTTTTAGCATTATCACTTCCAAAATGTAGCATTTTCTCCAAATACAAAACGGCAACACCTGATTTCACGTCAAAATAAAAGTCAAGACATAAATTAAAAAAAAAAGTCAATGTGATTTTTTTCTGTTTTAGTTAGATACGTACTATGAAAACTCGTTCATTTTTCACTTTGATTTGATTCGATAATAATAGTTGTTTACTCCCTAGCACAAACTTGAAACTACTAAGAGATACTACCTCCGTACACTGTGTTACCTCCCGGCCCACAAACTACTAAGGGATACTATCACAAATTATATAGGGTATCAGATAGACATGTCGCCTACATCCGTCGCTAGACACGAGCTCTCGTCTCTGATTAGCTGAAGCAAAAAGATGTGTGACATTTTTTTAATTTTTTATTTTACGTTTACCTAAGCTAATGCAATATTCTAATATAGAGCAGCCTTCACTTCATTATTTAATATTACCTAACCTACTTCTTTAAAATTCAGTAAAACAATGTTTTTGTATTCAATCATTTATTTGTCTTTTTCAATTTTTTCTTATATTTATTCAGAGCTTTGCTTTGCATTGCTGGAATTACAGTCCTTTTCTCAGCGTATTGATGGTCATCAGTACAGTGCATGGTTTCTGGAAAACGAAGATTAATAAATCGAAAATTGAATGTATATAATATGAATGATTTATTAGGAACGTAACTGAAATGTGGGTACTAGCTTACCATTAGTTTCAAGAGATAATGAAATCCCACTGCGAATTGCCGATTGTATAAATAAAGTAGGATAAGCACTGCTCAGTAGATATGATTTCATGTCACGAATCGTGCCTCAAAATGTTTGTGACACATTTGTAGATCAGTGAGCTCTTTCGCATTCGCAAAGAATCGCAGTTGATGGCAACCAGTCACTTTTGGAACCTTTCCTCGCTTTTGGGTAACTTGTGTAAAATACAGGCGTCTCGAGGGCTTACGCAGCCCGGTACACATCATTTGTGATACATTTCGAAAAATTAATCAAACAAGTTGATTGCTATAGATGTGGAAAAGAAAATATATTAGACGAAAATGAATCGATGCAGCTACCAATTTACTCAACACAACGACAACAATATGTTTAAATATTGAAATTTAAGATATAATTTATTTAATAATGACAGCACAATGACAATAGGCATGAGTGGTCTGCAAAGAGATTTTAATGTGTTATGGCGACGACCAAAGAGTATTGGCGACGACAATGGTGCCAATTCTCTTGTTCACCTGACTAAACTAAACTAAACTATAATATTTCTTAATTTAGTTTAGAGAGTTCTCAAAGCTATTCTGTTGAAAGGTCTGATTAAATTTAGTTACCGTATTGACAGCACTATATTTGATTTTGACAACTACTAAATTGAATTGCTAGTGTTGCCAGCGTATCGAATATTAAGATATATTATTGACGGACTGCCGGGCTATTCCGTATCTCGGTTGACAACTCAAAGTGATGATCACTTGGCAAAGTGTACAACGATGAACTGTCAAACAGCTAGTTTCGTATTGGCTAACCTCAGTTATCAACTTGGATGACGTCATGAGCACCGAGTTTCGCGGTTAGTCACTTGTTACTCACCATAACTCATTTTGACAGATGTTTCTGTATCGATAGTTTTAAATTGCGATTATGTAAGCATAGTGGACATCAAATTTGATAATCACCGAGGTTTGTGATAGACACTACCCAAAAGCAGTGTTTTATAAATTCGAGTGATTAACACCGTCGATCGACAACAACGATTTTGTTGTGATTGTGATGCTGGAGTATTTATTATTATATATTTTATGATTAGATGGTAGGGCTAAGTCTTCTGCGAGTGTCCGTCTGGGTTGGTACCACTACTATGCTCGTGAAGTCTGCCACCAAGCAGTAATGTGCGAGCATTACTGTGTTCCCTTTTGATGAACAAAGTAGCCAGTGAAATTCAGTGGCTTATGCTGAGAATTAATACCTAATGTCTCAGGGTAACGAGTGTACTGCAGTGCTGCGCAGGTTTTAGTATTTCAAAGTGTGAGTGGCACTGTAATTGTTATGGGCCGCCGTTATGCTTACCATCAGGCAAAGAACCCGCTCGTCTCGTTATCCAATAGTATAAAAAATAATTTTACAAAATATTAGCTGTTTCCCGCGGCTTCGTTCACGTAGCCTAAGTTACTCCTTGTAATATCAGCTATCTGCCATCGAAAGTCAGGTCAAAATCGGTCCAACCATTTCGGAGATTACCCGGAACAAACAGACAGACAGACAAAAATTTAAAAAATGGTTAATTTGTTGTAGGTACCGTATATACTTTCACATGCACATGTGGTAAAAAGCTGTTATTTTGATATTACAAACAGACACTTCAATTTTATTTATTTGTATGAGTTTTTAATTTGCCTCCTTTATTAATTCGGTATCATAACCTACTTACTTTATTTACTATCACCAAATTTCTAATATTGAACTAACTTTTAAACAGTAATTACTTAATCGAATGTTGCTCGAATGGAATGAAGATTACCTACGTAATGAATTACTATGAATTTTACCCAAAGAGTTTACATATATTTTACCATACATAGTTATAGTATAGTCTGTGACTTTATTTTACCGCCACTTTATCTTAAATACACCGCCTAAAATGAAATGTCCTCAAAATGTTCCACGCACAACCCTCAAAAAGCATTAAATAACTTAGTCGTATAATAGTCGATAGAAAATAGTGTTGCGCTAGTGAAGTCCTGAAAGACACCGTTAGTCACTATAACCAGTTATCCACTCAATGTGATACGCAATACCAAAGTTATGATAAATCAGTTGACATCAAATGTCGGTGTACAACCAGACTCGGTTAATCACTAGAAACGTAAAAGTTAGCGAATAGGGGGGCTGCCGGGCTATTCCGTATCTCGGTTGACAACCCAAAGTGATGATCACTTGGCAAAGTGTACAACGATGAACTGTCAAACAGCTAGTTTCGTATTGGCTAACCTCAGTTATCAACTTGGATGACGTCATGAGCACCGAGTTTCGCGGTTAGTCACTTGTTACTCACCATAACTCATTTTGACAGATGTTTCTGTATCGATAGTTTAAAATTGCGATTATGTAAGCATAGTGGACATCAAATTTGATAATCACCGAGGTTTGTGATAGACACTACCCAAAAGCAGTGTTTTACAAATTCGAGTGATTAACACCGTCGATCGACAACAACGATTTTGTTGTGATTGTGATGCTGGAGTATTTATTATTATATATTTTATGATTAGATGGTAGGGCTAAGTCTTCTGCGAGTGTCCGTCTGGGTTGGTACCACTACTATGCTCGTGAAGTCTGCCACCAAGCAGTAATGTGCGAGCATTACTGTGTTCCCTTTTGATGAACAAAGTAGCTAGTGAAATTCAGTGGCTTATGCTGAGAATTAATACCTAATGTCTCAGGGTAACGAGTGTACTGCAGTGCTGCGCAGGTTTTAGTGTTTCAAAGTGTGAGTGGCACTGTAATTGTTATGGGCCGCCGTTATGCTTACCATCAGGCAAAGAACCCGCTCGTCTCGTTATCCAATAGTATAAAAAATAATTTTACATAATATTAGCTGTTTCTCGCGGCTTCGTTCACGTAGCCTAAGTTACTCCTTGTAACATCAGCTATCTGCCATCGAAAGTCAGGTCAAAATCGGTCCAACCATTTCGGAGATTACCCGGAACAAACAGACAGACAGACAAAAATTTAAAAAATGGTTAATTTGTTGTAGGTACCGTATATACTTTCACATGCACATGTGGTAAAAAGCTGTTATTTTGATATTACAAACAGACACTTCAATTTTATTTATTTGTATGAGTTTTTAATTTGCCTCCTTTATTAATTCGGTATCATAACCTTCTTACTTTATTTACTATCACCAAATTTCTAATATTGAACTAACTTTTAAACAGTAATTAATCGAATGTTGCTCGAATGAAATGAAGATTACCTACGTAATGAATTACTATGAATTTTACCCAAAGAGTTTACATATATTTTACCATACATAGTTATAGTATAGTCTGTGATTTTATTTTACCGCCACTTTATCTTAAATACACCGCCTAAAATGAAATGTCCTCAAAATGTTCCACGCACAACCCTCAAAAAGCATTAAATAACTTAGTCGTATAATAGTCGATAGAAAATAGTGTTGCGCTAGTGAAGTCCTGAAAGACACCGTTAGTCACTATAACCAGTTAACCACTCAATGTGATACGCAATACCAAAGTTATGATAAATCAGTTGACATCAAATGTCGGTGTACAACCAGACTCGGTTAATCACTAGAAACGTAAAAGTTAGCGAATAGGGGGGCTGATCATTCTGATACATTTTTGCAGTCATATTTATTTTGTCTGTGCCTGTTTTCTTTGATCTGTGGAGTGGACTGTGTTACTTTACTCTGTGGAGTCCTGTATTTTAAGGGATGCCCATTTGAGAAAATACATCGATGTTTTTGAACATCGATGTTTTAGATAGTAAAATAAATAAATCTATAAATTTATCTATAATTTTAATGTATGTAGACTATCTATGTAGTTTTAGAGATAATACGAAAATGCACGTTATTCGTATTTGTACTACTAATTTGCTTTTCAACCGTGCACCTTCACGAACACTTAATGGTTACTAATCCACAATTATTAAGCAATAATACTGGAAAATACGCAGGTTATGGTAAATAATTGGTGGTAGGGCTAACTCTCCTCAGATTGTCCGTCTGGGTTGATACCACATTGCACCGCTTTGCTCGTGAAGTTTGGCGCCGAGCAGTAATGTGCAAGCATTATTGTGTTCCGGTTTGATGAGCAGAATAGCCAGTAAAGTTACTGAGCTTATGATACTTAATGTCTTAGGGTAATGAGTGCATTGCAGTGCCACGCAGATCTTTGTTTTTAAAAGTTCTGAGTGGCACTGCAATTGTTATGGGCCGGTGTTATGCTTACCATCAGGCAAACGACCGGCTCGTCACGTTATCAAATTTTTCGCGTTCCGCCAAAGAATATTTTTTTCTCTTTCGTAGGAAAGCTTACGCAAGCAATGCAATACGCATTCGTTCAGCCTTGTTCGGTTACTATGATCAGCGATATTAATGAAAATGTTGATATCATAAGTCGTAACATCGATGTGTCGATATTATTCTCATAATATCGATGTGACGATCTTTTCGAGAACTTAACTTCGATGTTAAATCATAGATGTTTTCGCTAAACATCGATGTTTATCGGCATCCCTTCCTGTCCATAGCAAGATACTTTGTTTTAGGGTTAGTTATTATTTTTCTCCTAAATTTCTAATATTTGTGAAAGCTATGGAGTTACAAAACAAAAGGAATCGAGCGAATAAGAGGCAGCAGGATCTGCTCGTAGAAAGGCTTCATACTAATGTAGATATGGCAAGAGGTAAGAACTATACTTATTTTATTTGTTGATTGTTATTTTTATGCGCCTTTTACACAAGAATACTCGAGAAATAGTGTAAAACAATAATCTCCATAAATTCTTTCAGGAAATCAAGCAGATACAAATGCGGTTCAATTGTAGGGGGCCTTAAGCAAAGAGCTGAACCAACTTGGCTGCAGCAGGACTGCACAGGAGTGGCAGCATGTAATTATTTTGTTAAATATATACCTTCATACATTTACCTATCATAACATAAGAAAGCTTGACAATTTCTGCACACATTCATGCATATATACGAGGACTGAGGTGTGAAAATATTCATTTCTGTAGGTGTTTTTGCGATAAACATTTTTTTTTCTTATATTTTTAACAGGTTTGGACAGTCTGGGTAGCAAAGGTGAAGACAAAAGCACGAAAGGTGCAACAGGCGATTTCCGCTACTGGTGGTGGACCAGCTGGGGTGGATCTAACAGATACAGAAAAAAAGATTCTGGACATTGTTGGATCAGCTTCAGTATATGGGTTCACCAACATGGAAGCGGTAATAATTCTATTTATTTGTACCTGGTAACATGTTGCCAAGCACCCATCAAGTGTGTTCTGGCAGTTATGCTATTATATAAAACTAATTATGCAACTGTTTTTTTAGGGAATCCCATCAGAGTCTTCACCTTTGCCTGACCAGATTGAACAGCTGCCCTCTGTGGATCCCACACCACAGCCACAAATGGGGGCTGAACCTGGGCCTGCACGCCAACAAATTCGACGTTGTAGGATGCGGAGACCTATAAGGCCACCAGTGCACAACCAATTGGTTAATGCTCTCAATGAAAATAGTAGGTTATTGAGTGAGAGCATAGTGCAGGCGGCTGAAATTATAGCAGCAGCTATTCGATCAGCCGGCGTGCCTGTGTTTGTGCAACAGCAAGATGAACAAAACACCATGCAATGAGTTGTTTGCATGGTGTGTTGTTCATTTTGTTAGAACCTACTGTTTTCATTGGGTATGTGTTTAATTTAAACTCCCATGAAAAGCTCGTTGCCTTGTTCCCTAAATTATACCATATTTTTAGATGTTTGTTCTTTTTTAATTATGTAAATAGTGTTGTTGATTTTGTGTTTGTATATAAATTATTGTTGATTTTAAATATGTTTACGAGAATTTTTCACATAAGAGTCATAATACTTTGTAAGTAGTACTGTCAATCAGGGTAACTTTGACAATCTGGGTAACTTTGGCACTTTTGATCTATCATGATTCTTTATTTTTTTACTATAGAAACTAACAAAACCACAACCAAATTCAAAAACAAATCTATTCTTTGCCTTCTCCATAAACAATCTTCACAAAAAAAAGTTAAGTGTCAAACTTAATTCATCTATTATTTCAAAATGAAAACCGCGGTAATGTGGCGAGTAATTTTTTGAGGTGAAATACTCTGATTTTCATGCAAGTTGAGTTTAATTATAAAAAACTATTTTCATTTTCTATCCTAGGCCTATTTTTTGTTGAAAATTGCAAATATTGACTTTTCGTAATAGTTTTCTTAATAGATAGAAAATATGAAAAAAATACAGATATTTACACAGATAATTATTTTCAAATTCCAGTTTTAATAAATTGTATGGATAAGTGTAACTATAAAATTGAAGAGATAATTATTTTTTGCTTGACATTCTTTATTGTATCAGTAATAATTCGAAGCTCGATGTCTAGTTGATAGGATCATCATTGTGTTACCGTTTTAAAAAAACTATAACTATTTGTCTATTTTGTTCTGGTTTTATTTTTCACTGTGGCTACCCAGAACTCTTAAATCTTGATCAAAGATACCCAAAATCTTCAAAATACAAATAAAAAGCGATTTTAGTGAAAACCATAATTACTGTCAAAGTTACCCAGAAAGGGGGGGTAACTTTGCCATACCATATTTTTGTAATTTTCTTTTATAATTTCTATTAATAAAAGTCGGATAATTTTAGAATTATATTCTTCACGATCTCAGAACACAAATATACTTAACAACTTACGTCTTATACCTTTTACCAAAATCATATAAGCAAAAATGTGCTCGAAACCTGTCAATGTTACCCTGATTGACTGTACTATTGTTTATTTTATTTTCCACACAAATAGTCTTAATATTCTTAATGGATCATACTGTTTTTATAAATAGTGCTGCTCATTTGAATAATTGTCTCACTGCCACACTCATTAATTATTTCATGGTTACAAACAAGTCCTTATTGTAGATTTCTTTTTGTAAGTCTACACTAAGGACTTGCTTAAGACTGAGTCTTGCAGTTAGTTTAATTTTTACACTATGGTACTTATTCCATTTAAGTAACTTTATTTAGTTACTAACTGTGCCCTGCAGCTTCACCCATGTAGTCTAAGTTACTCCTTGTAACATCAGTTATCTGCCAGTGAAAGTCCCGGCAAAATCGGTCCAGCCGTTTGGAAGATTACCCGGAACAAACAAAAATTTTAAAAATGGCTGTTTTTTTATATATACCATTCATACTTTCATATGTGTTTAGTAAAAAGCTCTTATTTTGATATTACCTACAAACAGACACTTCAATTTTATTTATTTGTATAGATTTAATGATTTTACTATGTAGGTACCTAATTAACATAATATGTTATATACTACAATTGTAAATTAGGAAGAGCCTCTTTTTGAGGCAGTGTAAAAACTCCATTGGATTATTTAGATTCTTCGGTAGTATATAATTTTAAGTACCTACTTATGTATTAAAAAACACTTTTTATATTATGAATGTTTTTATTAATCCACACCAAAATAATTATTAATTAAACTTTGCCGAATCTCTCTAGCTTCTGCAAAAAAATCAAAATTGTAGTCCTCCATTATTTGAACATCTTCTGTATCCATTGAATTGGAATCAATGGATTCATCCTCATCTGCAAAAATACATTGATAAGTTGAAATTAGAATTAGATTAGACATTTCACAAATCAGGTAAGAGCTAATGCTTGTATTTTACCAGAAAATGCTTCAAAGAACATATTATACAGTGTGCAGCAAGACAGAATAATTTTAGCTGCCTTTTCTGGCTCATAGTGTAGGCACCGATGTCGATGAAGACATCTAAATTTGTTTTTGATGCGGCCATTGCACATTTCAACTACATTTCTTGATTTGGCATGGCACTGATTGTATGCGGCCTCTGCTGCATTTGTTGGCTGCATTACTGGGGTCATAAGCCAGGGTTGAAGAGGGTACCCCTTGTCACCTGTGTTATAGAAATAATAAGATAATACTTGTATTATAACACAACATTAACCAATCAATATTGAGGACTAGCTGTGTCCTGCGGCTTCGCCTATGTAATATAAGTAGCCTAAGTTACTCCTTATAACATCAGCTACCTGCCAGTGAAAGTCCTCAAAACCGGTCTAGCTGTTTCGAAGATTAGCCAGAACAAACACGACAGCCAGACAAAAATTGTATTTGTTATAAGTACCATACTATATACTTTCATATGCATTTAGTAAAAACCTGTTATTTTCATATTGCAAACAGACACTTCAATTTTATCTATTTCTATAGATATAGATATTTTAGCTAGGTATGTATCTTAATATTGTAATCAAAGATCTAGTAGACTTATGATGATATGAACCATGTAAATGAAAAATTGAAATAAAATTACCCAAAAGCCACATGTCTCTTACACCATGCACAAATAGATTTCTCAAATAATGATGTATTTTGGAACACCTCCAAATGGCAGCATCATGTGTGCTACCTGGAAAATTTGGGTTTAATCCAATTATTTTTCCTCTTGCACTGCAAACCTATAAATTTCCATATAAAAATTTGTTAATTTTATTACACACAACAGAACATAAGTAGTGGAAACTACCTAATTAAAATGGAAAGTATTGATACACTTACAATCTGACAGTTAATACTGTAGAAGCCTTTTCTATTATAAAACAGATTACCAGGTGCAGTAGGGTGATTTATGGGTGGTTTGGCTATTGCCACATGAGTCCCATCTACTGCACCTATGGTATTGGGTATGTGAAACAGTTCTTGAAATCTGAAACGAATAAAGGTTATATATCTTATTTAGCTTACATAGTGTTATTTTTGTTTAATTAAAATAGTTATGAAATTAAACTTACTCTGCCTTTGCAACTTCTACTTCAATGTCAGATAGAGGGAATTTAATATGCTGTGGGGTTAATTTGTTACAATTGCGTTTGCCACTACTTCTAGGCTCCTACTAATTGTTGGTTGGCTCTGACCTAGTAAATTGTCTTGCCCAACGGCTGTCTGATAACTACCTTGGGCAAAAAATTGCAGTGCAGCTAAAACCTGCAATAGGTACATAATAAAATTGTAGAATGGTAAGTCAAGTCAAAATAGTAATAAAGATCTTATAGGTAACAGCAAATTTCAATGCAGATTAAATAGTAGATGTAGGTATAGGTAAGTAGTATAAATTTTGCAAACCTTTAAATGTTTTGGGATGGATCCTCTTACTAAGCTAGGGTCATCTAATGCATCGATTAAATCAATTGCTGCAACTTTCGGTAGCCTAAAAAGTTTCTTAAATCTTTCCTCAGCTACTTCAAAGGGATTGGAATGATCCCGCAAACCTTCAATTCTAATTCTTTCTTGATAGTGGCTAAAAAGTATAAGTTTACTTATTTTTAATTTCTACAATTACAATCTACATTAATTAGGTATTTACTCAGAATACAGATACATATTTATAGGTATAGGATTGTATATAAAGTAAGGAAGTTTTCGCTTGAAGAGATTTGAAGACGTAAAAAGAAAGTTTACCTTTCCGATGAGTCTACAAGAGCCACAACCACATATTGCTCCATTAGGGGTAGTAGAGTAGGTATCTACTTATTACAAATATAAAATCAATTGTTCCACGGCAACACAAACACTTATTTATGACGACAAAAGTAGTCGTAAACGTAAGAAAAGCTCTTGAATAAATTAATTAATTTTAGTCCGCGTCTTTTTTCATGCCAACTAACTTAGTCGGATTTTAGCTTGACGTTTCTAATTTTAGACGTAAATTGGGTACAACAGAATAGAAAAATGACCACTTAGACTAAGTTAAGTAACTAAATTATTTATAGTGCTGTCAAACTAAATTTTAGTTTAATCATGGCTTTCCTGAATAGGAAACAACGTTTGACATAACTAAACTAAATTTTAGTCTAGTTTAGTTTAAGTTGTGCCAACAGAATTGGCACCAATGACTTCAAATCGTAACAAATATGGCGGCGGCTCTAAAGATGACGTCAAGAGGTGGGGAGTGAAGTGAGCGGGGGGTGCAAAATGTCATATGTCTTTTTGCTGTGACGTTTCTCGTGTCTAGTTTTTGTCTTAGACAGATTTATACCCGTGGATACTATCCCGGCCCTAGCCAAAGAGTATAATAAACATAGGTTTCCTAGCTTTCCTCATCATATTTCGTAATTATTACCTATGATTTTTTGTTGGGTTATATGTTTTTTATTACGTGTGCATTTATGCATTACAATTTACATACGTAGTATCTCAGGTCTCTATAAAGGTAGTTTGTGCATTATATTTAATTTTGCATCTTTGATTTCATTGATGAAAAATAATGAAATGAAAATTGTTCGAGGGTTTCGAGCTATTGTCGAGATTATAAAGATTCGTGTGTCTTGTTAACTCGTGGTAGCTAATTTTCGTGCGCTTCCGCTTAGAATATTTACAGATTTTACAGCTTAGCTACGTAGGTCTAGGTAGTTGCCAGTCTCAAAGAGAATATAATCACAGAGTACTTTTCTAAATAGGGGAAATATAATCGCGGTAGTTGCTACGTAGTTTTGTTTTGGCGTATTTGTATTTGTAAGCGTGTGAAATCTTTGTATTGGTCCACAAAAATCGGAAAAACGTTTTAAGGTGTAAGAAACTAGTCTAGAACTGCAAAAATGAAGACTCGATTCAACACATACGATATAGTATGCATGGTCACGGAGCTCCAAAGGTAAATATATGAACTATTCACCGTCTCTAAAACAACAATACTTTTTTTAAAGTTTCTCGACGAAATCCTTTGTTTTAGCTAAATTATATTATAACTTCTTCAAATAAATATTTTCTTTATGTCTATAAATTACCTACTTTGAATTATTTATAAAATGAGATTACCTACTTTGAATGATTTGTAAAATGATAAAATATTGTAGGCTCATAGGTATGAGAGTGAACCAAGTATACGACATAGATAGCCGCTCGTACGTGATTCGACTGCAGCAGTCCGAGGAGAAGTGCATGTTGCTGCTGGAATCGGGGAACCGGTTTCATACAACACAGTTTGAATGGCCCAAGAATGTAGCTCCATCAGGGTTTACGATGAAGGTAATTATTTACACTGGTTGACAAGGGTCAATCTCTGTGTCTTTGCAGCTGTAAATACCTGCTAGATCCTTACCTAGCAGGTGTACACAGCTCATATAAAACACAAGACATTTAGAAAATTAAGATATAATAATTGCAACATTAGAATTAAAACTTATGCAATACTAATGAAACCTAAAATTTATATAAAATTGGGTTAAGAAAAAACAATCAAGCTGTTGCTTTGATTTTTCACAACAATTTATGTTGTAAATCACAGTTAGTTTGTGTGATGACTTACAAATATAGTAACACATATTAGGCAAAAAATGGCCAAACGTAATAAATGTAAAAAAATATCTGATTGCAGCTCCGAAAGCATCTCAAGAACAAGCGTCTCGAGAAGCTGTCACAGCTCGGCATTGACCGTATAGTAGACCTGCAGTTTGGCAGCGGAGAAGCAGCATACCATGTGATACTAGAATTGTATGATCGAGGTAACATAGTGCTTACGGACTGCAACTGGACAATATTGAATGTACTGCGGCCACATGTGGAAGGAGACAAAGTCAGGTAAACAGTTATTCCTAGAAAAGAAATTATAATCAATGTAAATCAATTGTTATGCTGCATTTTGTTAGTGGGAGGACTAACTCTTCTGCGAGTGTCCGTCTGGGTTAGTACCACCGCTTTGCTCGTGAAGTCTGCTACCAAGCAGTAATGTGCAAGCATTACTGTGTGCCGCTTTGATGACCAAAGTAGCCAGTGAAAATACTGGGCTTATGAGACTTAATACCTACTGTCTCAGGGTAACGAGCGCACTGCAGTGCCGCTCAGGCCTTTGTTTCAAAGTTCTGAGTGGCACTGCAATTGTTATGGGCCGGTATTATGCTTACCATCAGGTAAACGACCAGCTCATCTCGTTACCAATAACATACAAAAACTTACAATTAGCCTACGTGAGCAGGACAGTGTGAGTACATAAATAGTATTACGTACGGTAAACAATTAAACACATCAGTTTTGCATAACTGTGTATTTCAGCTAGGGAGCTTACAAAGAACAGAGACATGTCATGTTATTTCTATATCTACCTACATTACTTCACATTATTACAAAATAATACGAAAATGTACCCTCACACTATTTAAACACAGAATATAAACTTAATTAACATGACAAATAGGATACTGGTTCTGGCATTGGTGCTACCGAGAGATGCTGCTTCATACTCCCGTTGTAAGAGGCAGCTTGTGAACAGGTACTCGCCTTGATGCTGTTGGGATAATAATTTACAGGAAAATAATTTTAATTTATCTGTTTGTACTTGCATCATGTGCTAGCTTTTCATACAATGATACTAAATATACTAAATTTTTTAATTTTGAACACATTAAATTCTTACAGGTTTGCTGTTAAAGAGAAATACCCGCTGGATAGAGCAAAGACAAGCTACGAGGCTCCACCCAGTGAAGCCATCAAGGAAATGCTACTAAAGAGCAGACCTGGGGATAATCTTAAAAAGATACTCAACCCTAACTTAGGTAAGTCCACTTTTTTGCATCTTTTATTGTATAATGCTTGTGTGCAACCGCATTTTTGCCTGATGTTAGCAACAATGCTGTTGATGGGATAGCATGCTTGCCTAGATCTCAATTACTCATATGCATGTTGATTTTCATTATAGAGGCAAATCTGTGTTCTGGTCAGCCTAGATCGGTTGCACGAATTTTTCGTCATGGTTAAAAGAAAGAAGAAAGAAAAGCACAAAGAGTATTTGCCTCCCTTTTGACTGAGAGTAAAATTGCACATAGAACATTTTTGTTGCTCTTGACACCTATCAATACCACAAAAACATTAAACACACTATAAAACACATGTTAAACAGCTTGTAACCCTTAAATATGCCTTAGTTGGATGTTTAAATATAAACAACCACAAATCTTGATTTAAGTGTCTCTAACCATTGTCTAACTCCAATCTGTTGTGATTATGACTTTTCTGATAATTATTATATAATTTAGAATAGGGCAGCATTCTAGCATACCTGTCCAAATATACTGATAGTTGCTTGCATGTTTACTAGATATTTGATAAGATTATATAAAGTGAGTAATTTATAGTTTCAATTCCGCGATAAAGAATGTCTAATGGCCTAAGTCCGATCTATACTGAATTTACTTACTGATGGCTTTGCCATATATATGCTCTTACTGGTTAGTCCCAGTTACTGATGGCTTTGCCATATACTCTTACTGGTTAGTCCCAGTTACTGATGGCTTACTACTTTAAGACTAGCCACACTATCACCATGCACTTATCATAATTATTTATAACAATCATCCTTCTACAGAATATGGTGCGTCAATCATAGACCATGTGCTCCTAGAGAATGGTCTAGCGGGGAACTTGAAGATAGGCAAAGGGTTCAACATAGAAGAGGACCTAGAGAGGCTTGCAACAGCTCTGAAACAGGCTGAAAAACTTCTAGACGATGCTAGAAACCAACCAGCTAAAGTAAGTTATACAAAATTGATGAGTATGGTGTGAGTGATAATATGTACTGGCTGCTGTCTTTGTTTTCTTCCGCGTAGATATTTCCTCAATAACCTTGCATTTACTCAGGAAAAAAAAGTCTGTGTCACTCATGTACTACTATACAAAAAATCATGCTGATCCTTTACTTTGTTGTTGCATAAACAACAAACAAACTTTCTCATTTATAAAAGGAGTAAGGAAGGATTCTAATGTCACCTCCTTGTACCAGGGCTACGTAACCCAAAAGAAGCAGGAGCGGCCCAACCCGGAAGGCGGGGAGCCTTCGTTTCTTATGACTAATGTGGAGTTCCACCCGCTGCTATACCGGCAGCTGGAAGGGCAGCCGATACAGGAGCATGATTCATTTGACAGAGCGGTTGATGAGTTCTTCTCGGCGTTGGAGGGGCAGAAGATTGACATGAAGGTAAGATAACATAGATAAGTACTCTTTAAGAAGAGCTACGGCTCGTGGTTTTACCCACATGGAAATTAATTTCTCCGGGACAAAAAGTAGCCTATCACTCGCTGGTCCGTAAACTATGCAGATGCAAAAAATTGATTGTGAATGAAAAAAAAGGACAATGATTCGGTATCTTGTATGATTGATGTTTGAAATAATAAACAATAATAATAATCATAAATAAAAAAATAAAATAAAAATAAATAATAAATAATAAAATTAAAAAAAATAAATAATAAATAATAAAATTAAAAAAAATAAATAAATAAAAAACATAAATGCTTATATATTCATACCCCTGCACTACGATTCCCTGTATCGAAGGTGGCATGGTAACAGAGATACACAACACAAACATCCGAGAACAAACTTTATGTTCACCACACATGGCCGGGGTTCGAACCCACCCACTTCCCAGGCAAGGCTGTGAAGTGGGAGGGGGGGAACCAACTTAGCTACAGGGCCGCCAATGTGGCTGTTCAATGCAGCTGTCGTTTTCAATTCCCTCGTCTCCCTTTCCAGACAGTGCAAGTGGAACGTGAAGCGATGAAGAAGCTAACAAACGTACGCAAGGATCACGAGAAGAGAGTGACAGAGTTAGCGCACGTGCAAGTGAAGGACCGCCGCGCTGCAGAACTAATCGCGAGGAATGAGCGTCTAGTGGAGCAGGCCAGAACGGCGGTGCAGGCCGCTATCGCCAACCAGGTCAGCTATAGTCGCTAGTACTATTTTACTAGGTGGTAGGAGTATCTCTTCTGCGAGTGTCCGTCTGGGTTGGGACCATCGCTTTGTGAGCGAAGTCTGCCGCCAAGCAGTAGTGTGCGAGCATTACTGTGTTCCGGTGTGATGAGCAGAGTAGCCAGTGAAATTGCTGGGCTTATGAGACTTAATGTCTCTCATGGTAGTCACAATGCAGTGCTGCGCAGGACTTTTTGTTTCAAAGTTCTGAGTAGTACTGCAATTGTTATCTTGTCTCGCTATCAAAGGACACAAAAGTTTTTTTTTCTAAAGGTACTATAAAAGTCATAAGTTTGCCCCTCTGAGGCTTTCCGAAAACTCGCGCAGGTACAATCGAGTAAAAAAGCGTGTGAAAAAGTCCTAGGTTAATGAATTAATGATATCGAAAAGTAAAATAGGTTTGTTACTAAATTAATTTATTATTTCACTGAGAACGGATTATATTAGTCACTGTCAGTCTAGTGTTATTTTGTGTATTGCTGTGTTTGTAGTATTGCTATTCATTTATAAGTGATAAAACCGGTAAAGATACCACTGAGAAAATTAAAAACTTAACAGCCATAGATAACAAGGGTAGTCTTAGCATCTACCATACCCGAACTTTGTTTCTGAAAACTAAATTGATTGAGCGGCTTAGCCAATGCTTTGCTAAGACTGTTCTTAGATCGTTTTACTGTGTTGTCTGAATATTACCCTTAGTCTCGTCTCAGAATCTCAGCCTTACTATACTAATAACAAATACTATTCATTCTCAGATGTCTTGGGACGACATCAAACTCCTAGTAAAGACAGCACAGGACAACAACGACCCTGTCGCCTCCTGTATCAAGAACCTGAAGCTCAGCAGTAACCACATCACCCTGCTGCTGAAGGACCCCTATCATCATGTTGATGATGATGATGAGGAGCGTGATGATGAAGATGGGGCGGAGAAACTGGAGCCGATGACGGTGGATATAGATCTGTCTCTCACTGCGTTTGCTAACGCTAGGAGGTGAGTTCACAACAGTTAGTAGAGTAATCTTAATTCATTCGGAATGATTCGAAATCACCCCAAGTGGGATGTCAGTGCAGACCTTACCACGTAGATAGATAGATGGATAAATCTTTATTGTACACCAACATAATACAAAACTGAACATAACTAAATAAGGTAATAGAATAATATACTACATATAATAATAATAGAATATACTTACATTATTGTTGGATAACATAAACTCAACATGGCCAATCACCAACCAATAATATTGAATGAATAGTGGTTGGATCACCAATCAACGACACAAATCTTTATTGGAATCTTATTTATGTTATTTGCTGGTCTGATATATAATAATAATAATAATAATAATTCTTTATTCAAAAGAAACCAAGCATACATGTTAGACTTATTAAAATAATCACAATATTATTTAACACTTATAGGCTTGAATTACACAAATCAATATGGTACAGAACCTACACTAAGCAAAGCTTGTGTTGTAGTTTCTGATTATTTGTTTACATTATTAGACAAGATAAAAACACGGACTGACTGTATTTATTTGTCATAAACAATCTTTGTTATTTCCCCCACTACGTTTGTACTTCGTTTGCCTTTCAAAACGTTTCCCAAACTTCCAGGTACTACGACCAGAAACGCAACGCCGCTAAGAAGCAGCAGAAGACCCTGGAGTCAGCCGGAATAGCGCTGAAGAGCGCTGAGAGGAAGACCAAGCAGACGCTGAAGGAAGCCCACACCGTCAGCAACATCATTAAAGCGAGAAGAACATACTGGTTCGAGAAGTTCTTCTGGTTCATCTCGTCCGATAACTATTTGGTGAGTGTTTGGTGAGTGTGAGGTTTTTGAAATGAGCAGTCGTAAAGCTTCTACCATAAAACAGCAAGTGTTTGTGCTTCTACTAACAATACAATCCAGCTTTTAATTTGATAATTTGTTGATTGCAATGTAGCAATCAGCAAGTTAGGTGTGTAGTACATATTGTTACATTGCAATTTGCTGGGTTGCAGTAGATTGCAATGCAGTAATCAGCAAGTTAGGTGTGTAGTACATATTGTTACATTGCAATTAGCTGGCTCTTAGTAGATTTTAAGTCAGACCTTTAATGGTACATTGTAAAAACTACATTTCGATAATAATACTGAGTTTCTTGCAATGAAGATATAATTTCAGTGGTTCTAAAAACCGTCACCATCAATGATTTACAACTTGCTACTTAAATAAATTAAGTTGCTTGCTTTTTCTCTTAGTTGCAAGTTTAGTGTGATTAATTGTTTTCAACCACATCAGATCAACTGAGACGCTAACCTATCAAAACTAACTAACTTATTAAAAGTCAAATTTTTTGCATATTTCAGGTAATAGCAGGTCGCGACCAGCAACAAAACGAGCTCCTAGTGAAGCGCTACATGCGCAGCACTGACATATATGTGCACGCGGAGGTCTCGGGCGCCGCCTCCGTAGTGGTCAAGAACCCCAGCGGAGCGCCCGTGCCGCCGCGCACGCTCGCGGAGGCCGGCCAGGCCGCCGTGGCCTACAGGTGCACTACAACTTATTACTAGCTCCATCACTGGGTGGTAGGGCTAAGGGGTCGTCCATTAATTACGTGAGGTGTTTAGGGGGGGAGGGTCAAGACGAATCTAACCAAATCTCACGTGGGGGAGACGAGGGGGTTGTTTTTTTTAATGCTATTTTGTAATGAGACGCAGCCCATAACAACATAACAGTAAGAATAACGCCGGCCCATAACAATTGCAGTGCCACCCAGAACTTTGAAACACAAACGCCTGCGCGGCACTGCAGTGCGCTTGTTACCCTGAGACATTAAGTATTAAGTCTCATAAGCCCAGTAATTTCACTGGCTACTCTGCTCATCGAACCGGAGCACAGTAATGCTTGCACACTACTGCTCGGCGGCAGACTTCGCTCACAAAGCGGTGGTAGCAACCCAGACGGACACTCGCAGAAGAGTTAGTCCTCCCACTAACAAGATGTGCGTGGTGTCCCCGCAGCGTGGCGTGGGAGGCCAAGGTGCTGACGCGCGCGTGGTGGGTGTGCGCGGCGCAGGTGTCCAAGTCGGCGCCGTCGGGCGAGTACCTCAGCACCGGCTCGTTCATGATCCGCGGACGGAAGAACTACCTGCTCTGCGACCAGCTCCACTTCGGATTCAGCTTCTTGTTCAGGGTCTGTTGAATCTGGTTTTTATACGAGTGCACAAAAATTTTTTTTTATCTTAAACTAGCTTGGCCCCGCTGGCAATGTTTATTTATTTATACAAATAAATAAAATTGAAGTCGGTTTGTAATCTTTTTTTATTTCAAAATTACATTTTTTTACTAAATGCATTATGAAAGTAGATATATTTTAAAGTATTAGCTTCTGCCCGCGATTTTCATCTGCGTTTCCACAGAAACCGTGTATTTTTCCAGTGTAAAAAGAAACCTATGTTACTCTCTGGTTCATAAACTATATCTATGCCAAAAATCACGTCGATCCGTGGCTCCGTTACTGCGTGAAAGAAGGACAAACCAACAAACACACTTTCGCATTTATAATATTAGTAGGATTATCTGACACTACCGGGTTCGAATCCCGTTGCCACCTTGAGATGTATATATACAATACAATACAAAATACTTTATTGTACACCAGACTTATAAATTAAACAGTACAGAAATATTAAAACACAGTAAAGTACAATGGGCGGACTTATCGCTAAAAGCGATCTCTTCCAGTCAACCTTATATACTTGAATACTGTAAATTTCAACTTGTTAACAATCGGTGATCTTACCTGTTCCAGCTAGAAGACAGCTGCATAGAGAAGCACCGAGACGAGAGGAAGCCCATAGCGATAGAAGATGCCGTTTCTGACGTCACATCAACTCAGGACCAAGAGGAGGAGCAGGAGATACCGGTCTCTGATGATGGTAAGATGGAACACCTTCGAGAGAACTGAACGTAATCTTTTTATCATATAGTGGCCTCGATTCTCTAGTCGCAGACTTTAACCACATTTTAGTTTCGTTCTCTTTCTAATAAATAGCATGAGAAACGGTTACATTTTAGGTCTATCAAATTAATCCTTTTTTTTTTAATTTGAAATTGGCTTACGTTTTACCGTAATTTCTCCTGATGATAAGCGATGATTCGGTTGACGATGTAGCACGCTTGCCTAGAAGAAACCTATTCACTCTCGTCTTGGAAACTCTAAAATTATAGCTATTGGGAAACACAGAGGCCGGCAAAGAATTCCACTCCTTAGCCGTCCGTATAAGAAGGTATCCAGGGTCAATTTAACAGCCATGAATTTAGTGGCGTCTAATTTGTCATTTTGTCAGGGATGGAAGATATTTGACAGCTCTAAAACTAAATTTAGACCTGTTAAATATCTTCCATCCTTTTCTCATGTTCTTAAATGGAAAGAGAGAGCAAGCCTTACACACACATACTTGTGTATAATACTCATAATTAAGGACTTCCTATATCACATGTGGCATGGACACACACAGATATGTACCGAACAAGACAAACATCCAAGAACAAACGCCTACTTCTTATTGCTTCTTTATAAACAGATGAATCTGACAAAGAAGACCAGGATGAGAATGCTGCCAAGCCCAAACAACTAAGCACAATCGCAGAAGAATCTTCACAGAAAACCGAAACATTACTAAATGATGTCCAAATACAAAACCAGAAGAACACCACACCCAGACGAAATCCTGAAGCCATCCAGGAAAGTTCAGAAATTACGCCAAATAACGAAACCGAAGATGGAGTTCGAGAAGAGAACGAGGTTGAACGGGAAGAGAGTGAGGATTCCTCGGACGACGGTTTCCCTGATACTCATATAAAAGTGGATCATGGAACAGGCGCTGTGATCCTACACTCCAAGGCGAGGACCATTTCTGAAGCTTCTGATAAAAGTAAGTCCTGGTTTCATCTAAAACGTCCTCTGAAGATCGACCTTCCCCATGAAGGAGGATTCTCACGTAAGGATTTTTACTAGGTGGTAGGACACTCATATTCTTAATCGTAATACAAAAGTTTCCTTACCTTCACTCTATCATAGTCAAGGAAATCGGTAGTTTTAGTCGTAAACAAATCCTTCTACTTGACGGCTTTCCTACTTCGAGTGTAGTAAAGAACTGTCAAACTCAAGATAGATCGCGGCCTACCTTAAGGAAGCTTCGTTTGTCTCCCAGCCATACTCAAATCGGTAATAGTAAAAAAGGTTTCTGAATAACCTCCATGGACATCTGTTCATTTTTTGTCATTTTATTCCACAGCCGCTAGTGATAATTACAGCATCAACAAGTACGAGGTCCTATTCTCAGGGTGTAGACATATTATCACATTCGATAAATATCACAAAAACTATCAAAGTATCTATTGATGTCTTTGTCATTTATTATGTTCTGATAAAGACAGCATTAGTTTTAGTCTGTGATTCGGGTAGACGAGCGTTACAGAGACCCGCTGTTAAGAGTCATTTATTTTAACCTTCATAAGTCCTCTCTTGGGGCCTATATGAATAAAGCATTTTGAATTTGAATTGAATAAAGATTTTCATATTCTCACCATAAATAAATATCGATCGAATGATAAGTAAAAAATGATGATAAGTTAAAAAAAAATCTGTATATATAATTTGAATTATCAAACAAGGGTGCGAGCCCTGGAGCTTGCAGTGGAAAATAGATTAAATAAAAAAAATATATATATCGATCGAAAACCGGAACATTCGATATTGCAATAATTATAGTCCTGCAATATACATCAGTTTTTTAAACTCACATTCGCAGCAATCCCTCTATATGCTACACAGCTTACTTTCCTATCTAAAATATAACAACCACAGGCGACGACAAACCGTTCTCTTTCCCTGCCCTACCAAAGAAGTCCAGCAAGAAGCCGCCAAAGAAGCAGGAGCAGAAGAAGGAGCAAGAAGAGAAGAAGCAAGGCAAGCGTGGGCAGCACGGCAAGATGAAGAAGATAAAAGAAAAGTACAAAGACCAGGATGATGAAGACAGAAAGCTCGCTATGGAGATATTACAGGTGCAATTTTATAATATTACTTACGGTTTAAAATAGATTCTTTAAACATGCACAAAGTATATAAGGACGGCAACGCATTGGTAGAGAAGAAGGTAGAGGTTCTCCTGTACCAATCTACCATCCAGCAGGCGTATTCTAAACGCAATCCGATAGGTTTCCGTTCGGATCTGCATTCTTCGTCTCTGTCTTCTAGATTCAGGATGACAGAGACGAAGAATGTGGATCCGAACGGAAACCTGACGGATTGAGTTTAGAATACGCTTGCTGCTGTAGTCTTGAAGCGACCTTGGTTCATTGGTACCTAATGAAGTAGGATGCATTGTGCTTGCCTGAACCATAGCTACCGCCGTCGAATGCTAACGATAATAACCTGTGTTGTCATCTGTTCTGTCAATATTTTTTACTGTCTATGCTCATCTCATTCAGCCAATAAGAAGCTGAAAAAACCGTACAGTTTCGAGAAATTGCGTTCCGTTTCACGTTACGTACTAAAAAGAAACTATATATTTTCAGGAAATCGCAGAATAATTGTTTTTTCATTTCAGAATATCTAGATTTTGAGAGCTCATTCCAAAAAACCAACTGATAGCCTGGTTCAATTTTAGTACCAAAACGGAACAACTCTTTTGGTACAAGTCCTTTAGCTGCAAACCTAACGATTTCGGTTCGAACCTAACTATGTATTGGCAGACACATTTAACAGCCACAGGCACCACTTTCGACCACGTCATCAATCTCATAAGATTAGTCGATATAGTGGTCAAACGATCACGTTCAAATTCTGAACACTCTTCTCTTCCAGTCAGGAAAAGACGAGAAGGAATCGAAGAAAGCTCAGAAGAAGGCCGCCAACAAAGGAGGGAAGTCGAAAGCGAGTCAGCGAGGACCGAAGATACCGCAGCCGGCGCCTTTGATACTGGAGGCCGAGTCGGACGGAGAGGACCCTGACCCTGAGGTAATATATTTTTTTTTTTTTATTTGGTAACGAGACGAGCTGGTCGTTTGCCTGATGGTAAGCATAACGCCGGCCCATAACAATTGCAGTGCCACCCAGAACTTTGAAACACAAAGGCCTGCGCGGCACTGCAGTGCGCTCGTTACCCTGAGACATTAGGTATTAAGTCTGATAAGCCCAGTAAATATAACTGACTACATTCCTCATCAAACCGGAACACAGTAATGCTTGCACAGCACTGCTTGGCGGCAGACTTCACTCACAAAGCGGTGGTAACAACCCAGACGGACACTCGCAGAAGAGTTAGTCCTCCCACTAACAAAATAGTATAATATTAGGTATAATAGTATAATATTAATAATATGGTAATATTTAATAGATAAGATTTTGGTAATTTCTGTATGGCACTGTAATAGTTATAATTCTTACCACCCGGTAGTTATTCAATGGGGAGGCACAGGCAAAGCTAATCTCAGATGGCGCCACCATCGCCGGTGCTTGTCATTGATGTTTACTGTGAGGGGTAATAAACATAACATAAACATAAACGCTTACACACTCATACCCCCGCACTAGGATTCCCTGTGTCGCAGGTGGCATGGACATACACAGATACACATCACAAACATCCAAGACCCGAGAACAAACTTTATGCTTACACAAAATCTGCCCCGGCCGGGAATCGAACCCGGGACCCCTCGCCTTGCAGGCAGGGTTACTACCAACTTAGCTACGGAGCCGCCGATGAATTAAACTATAACTAGTAAACATGCTCGCGACTTGAAAATCATTAGATTTGAAATGGTCACTACATAACCTAGAAGAATAATTAGTTTCCAATAATTTTCGATGAGCAATGCACAGTTTCCGTTTTTTCTCGTCAGAAGGCAAACGTGTGTACTTTTATTTTTACACAGAATTTCACTTTACACAGACATACTTTTTTACAAGACGATTTTTGTTTACATACTAAAATTTTATAATGAAGTTTCTTAGTGAAACAACACCAGCGATAATGCGCCACCTAGCGGGATAAGTAAACAGTGTGGCACCCCATTGGAATTGCATTAGTTACTGCAGTAATTGCAGCAGGCACTGCAGTGCGCTCGTTACCTTGAGATATTAATTAACCCACACGTGACCAAAATGCTGGCCTCTACTTAGGTCAAAGATTAAGCATTGCCATTCAACGTGGCAAAGCTGTCAGCATTTTGAGAACGTTGCCTACTGGTAGTGTATTATTAGATTAAGATTGTAAATAAATTAGTGTGTATTTTATTTAGTTATTTTAGTTTATGTTGTTTACTTTTTCTGTTATTTCAAATTAAATATAATAGTCAACAAAATATATTATATTTATAATATTTCCCAGGCGGAACAAATGGAGCAGCAAGGCCCAGATGCGGACACAGAGATGCTGTGCCAACTCACAGGCGCGCCCTTCACTGAAGATGAGCTTCTGTTCGCAGTGCCGGTGGTGGCGCCTTACTCCGCGCTGCACAACTACAAGTGAGTCTACAACAGGGATGTTGACTTCAGTTTTTTTTATGATCTCAATCAATTCGTTTTCTCATGAGAATCAAATGTCTGTATCGAAAAAACTGGGAAAAGAACGATAGAAACGACAAAAATGAGTGTCAAAGTCGGGCGTATCTACTGAACGCTAAAATGTACCATACAAATTGGACAGAACATCTGACGTCACTTGTTCTACGCGGGCCGTAAATCTGTACTAAAAATATGCATTTTGTTGCTGCGTTTAAGTACATAGTTGTCATACATTTTTTTTTTATTAAAATGTAATGAATCTGATGGTAAAAGAATATGAACCACAATTTTTAAAAATTTTATGTGTCTGTTTGTTCCGGCTCCGAAACAGCTGTATCGATATTGACGGAACTTTCACTGTCAGATAGCCGTTGGCATAAGGAGTAAATAGCGTATGTTTGAAGCCGCGGGGCACAGCTAGTAATTAATAACATGTCATAATCCGTAGCTCCGTAGCTAAGTGACGGCTCCGTAGCTAAGTTGGTAGTAACCCTGCCTGCGAAGCGAGGGGTCCCGGGTTCGATTCCCGGCCGGGGCAGATTTTGTGTAAGCATAAAGTTTGTTCTCGGGTTTGGATGTTTGTGATGTGTATCTGTGTGTGTCCATGCCACCTGCGACACAGGGAATCCTAATGCGGGGGTATGAGTGTAAGCGTTTATTATTTATTATTATATTATTATATAATTGCCAGGTACAAAGTGAAGCTTACGCCCGGCACCAGTAAACGGGGTAAAGCGGCCAAGACGGCCTTGCAAGTGTTCCTGAGAGACAAGGCCGCCTCGCCGCGGGAGAAGGACCTACTTAAAGCTGTCAAGGTATTTGTAGTTCTGTTTGTATTCATTTTTGCGAATTTTTTTTTCAACATTCTGGACCTCTTTTTACTAACTAACTAATTTCAAAACTAATTTCATCAAAATCGGTTCAGTAGTTTGTCAGTGAAGTCGGTTCAACGCTTTTTTAAAGCAATTTTTGAAAGTATATCGTTTAAAATAAAAAAAAGAATTTTCTAAATCGGTTTATAAATGACGGTGATGTGAATCTGCGTCGTTTATTCCGAAGAAGTATAGTTTTAAAACTATACTCTTACAAAAAGCATATTCTCATATCAGAATCACATAAAAAACAGGATTTGTTAGAGGTAAGACTAACTCTTCTGCGAGTGTCCGTCTGGGTTGTTACCACCGCTTTGTGAGTGACGTCTGCCGCCAAGCAGTAATGTGCAAGCATTACTGTGTTCCGATTCGATGAGCAGAGTATCCAGTGAAATTACTGCGCTTATGAGACTTAATACCTAATGTCTCAGGGTAACGAGCGCACTGCAGTGCCGCGCAGGCCTTTGCGTTTCAAAGTTCTGAGTGGCACTGCAATTGTTATGGGCCGGCGTTATGCTTACCATCAGACAAACGACCAGCTCGTCTCGTTACCAAATAACATTAAAAAAATAATCTACATAATATAGATACAATATCATAGATAGAATATGACGTTACAACATTTTTTTGATTCCCAGGAGGAGAATGTAGCTCGCAACTTCCCCGGCAAAGTGAAACTGTCCGCGCCGCAGCTTCACAAACACAAGAAATGACGACCGACCTCATTCATCTCTACCAAAATATCCGGCCTTCTTATTTATATACGTTGTATAGCCTTGTATAAAATTGTAAGAAGCTTGTTTCATTGATGCTGGCAACTGTGTGTATCATTCAGATCTCCGTCAGTGATCCGCAGAGTAATTTTAATTCAGTCTGAATGATACCCGTGTCGGAAGCGACTCTCTTGATCGTTTATATTTCGGAAACGCCTCCCGACAGAGAAATATAGTGTTACCACAAAAAACCATTTTTGGTCGCCGGTTTAGCTAGGCAGCGTCTAAAGATAAACGTCAATAATTATTAGAAATGTCACAACAGAATTGTGTTAGACAACGGTTAGACATTACTTAAATCAGGATTTGTGGTTGCTCATATTTAATCGCGCGACTAAGGCATGTTTAGGCGTTAAACAGTGTTTAATACAGGTTTAACGTGTGTTTAATTTTTTTGTGGTAAGACCCATATTGTCGGGATTATATCCTTGTTTATGCAGCTGAGTTGTCGAATCTAAACGGGAAATTTCTCAAGACGGGATGCGATTTCGAAATATAAACGATCAAGACTGTCGCTTCCGACACGGATATCATTCCGAGTGAATTAAAAATAACCCTGCAGGTTGTTTTGTATTATTGGATAACGAGATGGCCCGTTCGTTAAAAAATACATTAAATCATTAATCTCGCACTGCAGTGCCGCGCAGGCCTTTGTGTTTCAAAGTTCTGAGTGGCACTGCATTTGTTATTGGCGGGTGTTATGCTTACCATCAGGCAAACGACCGGCTGGTCTTGTTATTTAAAAAAACTAGCTACGGCAATCGGTTCTTTGACTGACGGAAATGATACGCCAGCAACATCCAACACTATTATAAGAATAGTAGATTGTTATACAAGGAGCTAAAATTACCCATTATTTATTAATACCAGTTGTGAAAAATATCTAACATGTTGGTAGTTTTATAAATGTTGTACTTATTTAATACTGAGGAAAATAAATATTGAAACTGGAAGCTAATTTTTGTTTTTCAATTTGATACTGGCAACACCACAGATCTTTATGGGCAACATTGACAAATCCTTGATCTTTTTAGCTTCATAGCTGATCTAGCCCGACGCAAAGCGATAAATAAAAGCTTCTTAGGAACGGCGCATAAGCGAAGCTTTCGAGCCCTCTAAGGGGGCCTGCGGCGCGAGTACGGAAGTCGGTTCGATAAATTTGTCGAACCGAAAAACTCGACAAATTTATCGAATGTTGCGAGTACCGAAGTCTGATCGTAAAGTATTGTAGTAGCTCTATACTCTCTTTGGTTTCGACCTAGCTTTTCGATAACTTTTGTCGATTGTTTCGAGGCTCGATAAATCCCACTTTATCGATTTGAACTCTCATTTTTATCGAATTTTGTCGAATATTATCGACCCGAATAGATCCGTACTTGCGCCGCTGTTCCTAGAATTAAATTCGATATACGCGCACCATATGTACATTACATAAACTTGTACCACCAGTGCAAGCAATGCTATGGCACCTACGGAGTACCTACTCTAATGTGTCATAAGCATGTTGATCTGACAGATTTAAAAAAAAACATGAATGAGAAGCAATTCGAAAAATGATGAAAAAGACTCCATACATTTATTTATTTATTTAGGCTTCCCATCGACAATTACACTATAACATACAATATAATTGTAATAGGACTTCATAAATTATAGATTGTAGTTCGTTGTTTGTCGCTAACCCGTGTATGGTCCATGTGCGGGTAGTTTAAATGTGAGCTAAGCATAAAACAGCAATCTATTACTTACCTCTATGGATCTCACCGTAAGCACACTTTAGATAACGCCGCAAGGGGCAGTAGGTAAATCCAAAAAAGTCACTAACAAAAAAAACATTTATTTTAACTGTTAGTAAAATTTTAAAACAATAAGCCCTTCTAGTCTTCCTCCTCTCCTTCCGCTCCGAAGCCCTCCCCTTCTCCAGGTAGTTCCGGTGGCGGCGGCGGCGGTAGGTGCGCGATGCGGAAAGCCTAGAACATGACTGTCATGTTACCTCAAGATATTTTTAAGTCTAAGAGTGAATAGGCACCTCATGTGCAGTTCTAATCTAGTTTTAATATTTTCCCCACCTGTGACTTCAACTTCAATCAGAGTAGTCAAACGTTAATGTATACAGAACCAAAACATCGTTTAAAGGTATTCGTTGAAACCCACCTCCTCATCAGCGAACGTGGGGTCCGCCATCTCCATGACCTCGGGCCCGATGACGTACTCGTCCTGCGGCCGCGGCAGCTGCAGCGGACTGAAGTTGGGGAACAGAGCCTTCAGGCCCCAGCCCACGTACATGCATTCAGACTTCCTGGACCACAAACCCAGGAATAATAATCATTTATTTAAGCAGACAACATGGTCCATGTGTTAGTAGCGGAAAAGCAAATATTAAAACTATGTTATTATTTAGACATAGGTACGCACAAGTGGTAAACATTTATTTATAACATTATTATCTCATATGGACTTTAAGAACAGCCCTATTGAACTGTGAGTCATACTTATGAGATATGAATTATGCGCAGGCATTTATATTTTTTTTAATACTATTATCTGTAACGAGACCGGTCGTTTGCATCCATCCAGGACTTCGGAACAGAAAGGCCTGCGCGACACTGTAATGCGCTCGTTACCCTAAGACATTGCCTAAGCCCACTGAATATAGATTGAAAAGTATTTGATAGCGAGTGAACATAATTTAAAAAAAAAGATTTCGTGTGTTTTTTTCTGGCTTTAACTGCTCGTCCAACTGCTCGTCAATCGTGCGGATCGGGAAATCGATCGGGATTGTTTTTATTGAGTTTGGGCTGGTTTCGATATGATTGTCGAGTTCGCCCAGGTTCATGCAGGGTTCAGGGTTGCGGGGGATAGACAACCGTGTGAAGCCAAAATTATGCTGACGTAAATTATCAAACTATGTAGCAAGGTAATATGCTATAGTATAAAGCAATGGACGAGGCCCGCACAGGGCCGGAAGGAGTAGTGTGAAATGTGAACGCACTTGCCATTGGTAGCGTAAGCCACCGCCCCGGGCCAAACGACACTCCTCAGCACCGCCACCGCTCTGTCAGGCGCCAGGATCGAACTGATGCGAGGAATCCACGCGTGCAGGCCCTCAACCCTGGCATCATCCGACAGAGGGGTGAACAGCGAAGGACCAATCTCGGGCTCCACTGGCGGAGGACCCTCATCTTCCTCTTCTTCTAGCCCTTCCTCCTGTTATGAAAGTAGAAAGTCTCTTTAATGTTCTGAACTTTTTTATCCATCGCAATTTAGAGGCGTTAGGGATGCTTTTCGTACAAAAAACGTAAATAACTGAAACGAAAGACTTGCAAACACAGCCTGTGTTTGAATTGGTACCTATGTTATCCCGAAAGAGGATCAATCTGTTCCTGGAGGTCAACAACATTTGTTTTACGAGTTTATTAAATTCGGAATTTTTCCTTGCTATACGTCAAAAATTCTACTACAGAATTTCTGGGCAGCCCAAGATCAGCTGATTCACTTCAACTCAGACTGAGAAACAATTCTAAAAAATACCACGCACTTCACGTTTGAAGTTCCAATTTATTTTTTTGTATGGTGGAATGATGTATTTCCAAGGGATGTTCTCACATGCTTGTGGACCATGGTCCTAATCACCCCCTTCCGGGATGACATTCTCATCCTGTATAGGTATGATGCAAACTATAACCATATACTCGTGCCTGAAAAACTAAATAAGAACGTAACAAATAAGACGTACCTACAACAATATAAAATCACAATCTTTCTCTTGCCTACGGAAGAATACGACGCTAGTCACTACCGACTACAGCTGATACCAGATACGTATAAGACTACGAAGGTCTGGTAGTATTATCCAAGTCTAACCATCCCAGCGTTAGGGTTCCACCAGAGCGTGCGCCCCTGCGGCAGGATGTGCCGCCCGTGGTGCACCCAGTACGTGAGGTTGGGGTCCAGAAGGTCCTTTATCGTGTGTCCGTGGTAGTACGGGTTCGGGTTGAAGTCTAGGTCGCCTGAGGAGTGGGACGAGGGTCAATGAAATGAAATGAAGCTAGGATATGAAAAGAAAACCGTTCGAGTGTGTAAATATTCGCTCCAAAGCTTTCGTAATCAGGTAGGTTCATGATCAGCTACAGTCTATATAATATATCATAATAACGAATAAAAAAAGATTGTTTTTAAAATTAAGGATTTTGGAAATGATAAAGATGTATAGGCAATCATCTCAGGAGCACAAAATAGAGAGCAGAAGGAAGTTACTTATTAGTAATTATGTACCTACTTGGTGCGCTAAATGGGACGTGAGCCTAAGTCGCTCGCGTCAAAGAATCTCAGATAGTTTCAAACGAGTTCAGTCGCGAGAGCTGCGCGCAAGCGATAGTAGGCTTCGGTTTAAGCTATCTGACTTACCCATCCCCTCCTCCAGATCAATGTCCTCCTCTTCACCAGAGCCGAAGGTGAAGAACCCTTGCGGGGAGACGGAGGTGGCTGCCTGGATGCGCGCGAGCTGTGCGCGGAGGTAGTTACGCTCTGTGCCGTCGAAGGGAGGGAACGTTTGGACCTGATGAACATTAATCAGTTCTCATTCCATCATCAATTCCCATACTTACCACATATGTATTTTTAGTATATCATTATGTACGTTATGATCGGTGTGAATGTTAGTGCGAATACTGCGCAGCTACTAGGTCCAAGTAGGAATGTACAGATTGACAGAGGCGGAGCGTTCAGACCGGTCACAATATTTGGCAGGAGTAATAATGATTGACCGATCACTGATTATCACCGATTACTGACGATGCGGTCGAAGGTATAATTAATCTAAAACTGAGAAGAGCGTCATGATAGCTAGCTAAATGAAGAATATACCCATGCCCGGTTTGTGGAAGACTCTAGCGGTGGTTAAATTATCTTTAGAATACCCATTGCTAAATTGGAAATCTTACTTAACATTTACGGAATAAGGTCGATAATATGTCAAAGAATCATTCTAGAGAATCATGTTCTACAATTAACTAGAAAAGAAAGAGGGAAGTCGGTAGTCCAGGCGGTTACCTCAGCTTCCAAATCTCCAGTCATGCAGCGGACAGTGAGCCGGGCGACGCGGATCTGATCGGGGGTGACGTCCGGCAAGCACACCCAGCTTTCGCCAGGATTGTTACACACCCAGAAAACCTAAGATAAAAGGAAAAGTAAATGCTACAACGTTTCTTACTTCCCACTGCAGGGATCCAGTCAGCAACTCCTTTAGTTGGTGCTCGTTTTCGATAGTTTCATCTGAGAGCAGGGAGGTTGATCTATTGTCGTTACCATATAATGGGTGGATAAAAGTCGATATTTCAGTTAACAAAAATTACTCTGAAAGTAATCTGCGCCTTTGAGTCCTTTGACAACCTTTTTAGCGACGCCAATATCATGTTGATGTGTAACTTTTGAGACAGTCATCAAAGCCACCTAGCGTCAACTGCATCGCAGGCCAAAACGCATAGGGCGTAAACTTCATCATTACCTTTTTATTGACCCCCTGGCCCGGCCTCTCCACGGGTACAGGCGGCGGCGCCTGCCACGTGGACACTGGCTCTGGAGGCAGCTTAGGGGGCACGAGCTCTTTAGTCTTCTCTTCTTTGGCCTCGCCTTCACCCACTAAAATAAGGAACAGATGCAGTGCTCATAGTGTAGCACGGTTTCACTGTTCTTAATCGAACGGTAAAGTGAAGCAAAGTTCGCTGCGGTCAATATTGGGTGGGTAACCGCTACTGCGCTGAGAGATATACCTCAGTCTCGGTTGTTTTCTTAAGACAAAAGTGAAGCCATATCAAAAGCCTTCGGGCAGCTTCAAAACAGCTGACAAAATGGCTCACAGCTGACTGTACGATAAAAAAGTAGCATAATGGATCTTCTTCGACGTCATCGAATTGAGTTCGAAGATTAAGATAAAAGATTAATTTTCAACAGTATGATAGCGCACTAAACGAAATTAACTACCTACCTGAGTTGCTACGTGATTCACGATAAGATGCGATCTTCTGTTAATCTAGTATGTACATACTATCAGGAATTGACTTACTTAACTCTTTCTGCTCTTCAGCTTCTTGTGGTGGGCCTTCGTCAAGGCCCTCGCCTTCGCCCGGCATGTCTTTCAAATCGAATTCCTAATTAAATATAAACAAACATAAACGCTTACACATGTAAGCATACTCCTGCACTAGTGCCGCAGGTGGCATGGACTCTGGAGATATATACACATCGCAAACATCCAAGACCCCGAGAACAAACTTTACGCTCACCACATAAAGTCACCTCCGGCCGGGTATAGGACCCGGGACTCCACGCTTTGCATGCCAGCATTGCATACTACCAAGTTACCAAGTATTAGCCATGGATGACGGAACCATTGAATACATGAAACCACATCTTACAATAATCATGATTTATGAGATAACAAGACGTGTCGTGCCTCACACGATGATATTCTAAGAAAAAGACTACGCGATAGAACAGCACGCTTTTCACCGTGAATTCCAGAGTGTCACTATCTCAGCTGGTGCTTACTCTACTCGCACACGAGGCTCACGCTACAGTTACAAAACGCCTCCACATGATGCACAACAAAAAGTTATGGTACCTATATGTTGTGCGAAGGGCATTTGGGTTAAGTTTTTTCATTAATACGTGGTTAAATTCGTGAATTCAGATGGAAAAGTGTCTACTACATAAAGTTAGGGATCGTCGTCACACCCTAGTTTGAAGATAGAAACTATTTTATTTATGTTTTGTAACACTTGTAGTGTAAGAGTTATCATACCCTGACTCTCCTGTCGAGCTCTTCAATAGTGAGATCGGTCTCAGCCACGTAATAATTAGCTTTGGTGCCAAATATCTTTCCAAAGAACCTGAAATGTAAAGTTGCAGGAGTAGGTATGCCAGAAACCTTAGTGTCTGATAGGCAAAGTAAGGCCTGCCCACCAGAATCATTAATCGTAAAATAAAAAAAAATTCACCCGTTCAGTTTATATTCTAGATTTTCTTTGGCACCTGATGAGAAATATGCCCACTGCTCAACTAACCTGACAGTAGAAACTGGTTCCTTAATAGATAGCATGTTCAGGGATATGTAGACCGCGTAGGCTTCCGGATCGGGAAGACCGTAGCCAGCCTGAAAACTTTATTTAATTAGAATATTACGAGTAAGTAGATATATGTTCTGTGTCAGCTTGCGTATCGCTTTTAGGCAGTCGTCGCCCGTCACGATAATACCTATCTAAGGTCGCCTGCTGATCTATGCGTAGAGGCTGCTGGGTGTGTTTGCTAGTATACGTGAGGTTGAGTTTTCGATGAAGGAAAATGCCGTGACTTGTGGCCCATTTCACAACGATAGGGAGTTTTAGTGCTCCCTGGCTAGCTGGAACTAGCTTAGATATAGCTATTTGAAAATCTGTCATCAACGACTGAACAGTATTCCAGCAGCTGCACAAACGATGGAACCCGGGACCCCTTGCTTTGCAGGCAAGGTTACTACCAACTTACCCAAGTAGCGGATTTGTACAAACCTCACGAAAATAGAAGTTATTATCGATGAGATCAACGACCCTCGTCGTCGTCTGTTCCTGTTCTAAATCAAGCTCCTGTTCCTCCTCCCCCATGTCTTCCTTCATCTGGGACTTACTGGCGACCAGCTGGAAAAAGTAACCTTTAATAATAATAATAATAATAATAATAGTTTATTTGAGCTAACAATAAACCTCAATACACCGAAGAAATGATCTGATCTACCTAATACAACGATATTGTATTGTTTAATGTATAAATAGGTTTCACTATCGAATATATGATTAGTTGTAATTTATTATAAGTAACCCTAAATTGAACGAATAGCATCATTAGCAGCCGTGCTAGGTCGTACCTGTGTTACAGCTGCCAATGTCTACCTCCAGTGAAGTGACACATTACTTACATTAATCCCTTCACACCTTTCACACACATGAACTCACGATAAAAACCAAAAACAAGATACAACTAACTTAAATGAACGAAAACACAGTGTAACAGCAAGCAGACTAATAAATACAATGTAAAACTAATGTAGGTAGTTTGAAAAAAAATTTTTTAGCATCATAGCGGAGACACAGAATTAAATGAATAGCATTCATAGATTAACTATAATCAAGGATTGTAACTAAATTGTATTATGAAATTAATGAATACATATATAAATTTACACATTTCAGTACCTTAGTACACTTTATGATTCAAAAATAAAAAGAAGAAAAAAGAAATAACAAAGTACCGACATCAACTATATTAACATCAACTATAGTCCGGTACAGAAATTGTGGAGTAACTTATTTTCAGAACATTTTTATTCATTATGCAGCTTGCCTAGTGTTTGTGATTTTATACTTACTTTTGTGTTTAAACATGTAAGTATTTTATTGTCTAGTCAAGTTCATGTGTTAAATATATAAGAAAAATAAATAAATAATAATAATTGAATGTGATATTACGTTACATAATAATTTACGCATAAACTATGAGAAAATAAAGGTATACATATATAGAATACATCAGGTGTGTTGTTTGGAGAAAGTGTTGGTATGCATGTATATAGTGTGTATCTGTGTATGGGTGTGTGTATGTGTGTGTGTGTGTGTATGTGAGTGTGATAATTATATTTAGGTTTATTTTTGCCTAAGTTTTAGCAACAGTATTTACAATATATATGAGTGATTACCTTAGTGCTACTTATTTTTACATAACATTTTTTCAGTTTCAACGTAACTAAAAATCTTTTTAAAGCGGTTTTACACTTGCGAAAGGTTAATGGATAGATATTAATGTGTTTACAAGTTGTTTTATATAGGAATGGCCCCAGAAAACAATAATTTCTTTGGGCATATGCCGAAGCAAATCTAGAAGGTTGGACATGCTTATCTTTTCGTCTTTTGGCCCTATAGCTTACTGGGTCAAATGTGGTATTCGAATGAGTCTTTAAGACAGTTTTAAAAATAAATATTTGTCTAACAGTAAGTATTTTTGTATCTGCGTACAGTTGCTTGGTGGGATACCTAAATGGTTTCGAAAGCATCACTTTCAGCACCGCCCGTTGGGATCTTTCTACACGTAAAAGGAATGTTTTGAACGTTCCCCCCCATGCTATAATGCAGTATGCCAGGACCGAGTGACAAAGAGCGTAATAAATTGTTATTAGCAAGGATTTGTCAGCAATATGTTGTAGACGTTTGAAGACTACAATCAGTTTTCTTACTCTGCCAGTTAGAACTTTGATGTGTTCCTGCCAGTTTAGTTGCTGATCAACAACCACTCCGAGATACCTGATGGAAGAGGCCTGTTCCAAGTGAGGGCACGAACAACATAAGGCGGCTGGGTCAAAACAACTGTGGGCTTTTATTTTCTGGATTCTGCCACATGGCCTATCAGCAAAGGTCTTCGAGAACGTTAGAAACTTCGTTTTATTAATATTAAGGGTGAGCAAATTGTTTCGAAGCCAAGACATAACTTCCTTCAAACCAATTTCGGCTAACTCGAATACCTCTTCCCAAGTTTGAGCAGCAAATATTAGAGCCGTATCATCGGCGTAAGCAACAGTCTTATTACCGACAAGTTGCAAACTACAGAGGTCATTAACGTATATTAAGAAGAGTGTAGGGCCTAAAATGCTACCCTGAGGCACGCCGTAACTAATAGCAGTCTCTTCGCTTACCAAGTTTCCAATCTTGACGCTCTGTTTTCGATTTGAAAGATAGTCAGCGAAAAGCCTCAAAGCAATACCCCTTATACCAACCATCTCCATTTTTAAACTCATCGCCATTAACTTTTAATACAAAACCAAATGATAGACAAGCTCAGAAGCCAGACGAGTTTAAGTATGTAGGATACTGGATTGTCGCCCAGGCCCATATGTTGTTTCGAAGTTCTGAGTGTTCACACGGACAACACTAAAATCCGAAACACGAGATCAAACTGTAAAATTTGATCTCGTGATGTGTGCGTAAGCACAATTTTTGCTCTCGGCCCGGGATTGACCTGAGACACTGTAAGCTTTGCAGGCCACTCAGCCCCAGACCCGGACATATATGAATACTTTGAGTTTGATACCTTCGCCTTCGTCAGCACCAACAGGAGCACATAATGTAACTTTACGAAATCTTATTAATACAAAAAATTTTTTGCAGTAAGAAGGAGTGCACATTGAAGTTGAAGCTCTGCCTGTTGCTTTAGTATAAACTGTGTTGCAGAAGAATATTATCCTGTGTCTTCTTCTTTTCTTACCCTGAACATCTCGTCCATTCTTTTGACCAGAGCGAGCTGCGGCGGCGACAGGTACAGGTCGTTCAGGAGGTCAAAATTAGGTCGGAACTTCTCCTGCTTTACTTCCCAGGAGTACTGCTCCAGGTTCTCGACTACGTCCGGGGGTTTTTGGGACAGGATCTTGTGGATCATGTCTACTAGGTGGTCATACCTGGGAGATAAAAGTGGGGATAAGTGGGACAAATATACAGATAAACGTGTTATTTTACGCACCACAGAAAGATAACACGCTAACAAGAAAGATAAAACAATTGAGGAATGAGTACTACAAAGGTGTCCTTATCGCTACAAGCGATCTCTGCCAGTCAACCTTTGGATCGAGAAGGTATATTGAAAATTTGAAACTGTAAAATATCAGTAGGTACTGTGTACACAAACAGTATACAAACAGTTAAAATTATTAGTTAATTATAGCACTCGTTAAACTTCAAATTAAATGCGCCTCTGAAATTCTCTGAAGCTGTTGTGAAAATAAAACTCAAAACGTAAACGTAGGTAACGTGTCAGTAGGACAAGTCGTGCAGCGCTTTCAATACTCCCACCAAACTCAATAACCGGTCTGAGAATAGGTACATCGACGCTTCAGCCACAAAACACCGAGAGACTCTCGGTGTTATGTGCTGAAGCCTTCGCCCTTCTCATACTTGTACAACCCCGCTGGACTTTTGATGACCACGCATTATTTTCCATTTATTAGCATTTGCTCGGATTCGCTGATGGTCGGATATTAGGATTCTCTTTTCGCAGGAATAGGTACAACTGAGAAAAACTAAATTAAAAACAGTTCTAGTATTGCCAGAAGCGCTTTTGCAAAAACATTGGCCCGCCTGATGGTAAGCGGTCAGCGTCGCCTATGGACATTTGCAACACTGGGGGCGTTGCCAATGCGTTGGAAACCCTTTAGACCTCGTTTGACAGCCATCTTGAAGGACTGCTATTTGTACCACTGCGGAAAAACAGCTCGTTCTACATTTTGCAAGTATGCGGGATCGCATAAATAGAGTGGTAAGAGACTTCCAGGACTCGATAATGTGTAAATCAGCTTTGTTCCGATGGCTAGATGTTCGGTGATAGAACTGCGATAGTACTCGGATGACCTTACAGACTAGAGAAGCTATCCCTATAGGCCTGTAGTTGGATGGGTCTGACCGGTCACCATTTTGAGGTGTCGGGTGGACAAGGGCCTCCTTCCACGAGGATGGCACACATCCTTTGGAATAGGAGAGCTGAAATAGACGCGTCAAATCCTGAGCCAATATTGGAGCACATGCTTTTAGAACAAAAGCCGGAATGCCAATGTGGTAGTAGGTATGAGTCTCAAAATTTTTAAATGTATTTTTCATGTCATTTATCGCTAATTCTTAGTCACACCACATCTTAGATGTAATATACAATATGAATATTTATGTTATTGACATTGTGTAACCATTAACAAATCTGACCAAGTGCTAAAAAATGAGATGTTTTGTAGACTTCAGGGTTCAGGCAACGTCATTGTAGTTGATGAAATGCTAAGGTGTGAAAATGATAATAACTAAAAACAATAATGTTACAAAGTATCCCCAGTTGCAGCGCTCTGCTGCTTCAAAAAATTTTTGGCCAACACCAAGTCGTTGCTGAGCTCGGGCATAACATTTTCCGCCGCTGCTATCAAATCCGGCTCTAAGAGAACTGTTCGAGACATTTTTGGTGTTTTTAATCATTCAGCATTTATAGAAAATAGGTGATCACGTATCACGTGTTATTTTTAATTATAACGTATAAAAGAAAAATCTCAACGGTCTCAACTTAGGGATGAGCGATAGAATATATCGATATACAAAGCCAAAATATCGATATTTTAATATCGATAATGAGTTAATGACAACTTATAAATAACGATATTTTAAGAAGGTATCGTGATATCGATGTTTTAATTAAAGTGTTAAAATCGTCGACATTAGAAATTATCGATAATTTGAGGTCGCTGATATCGGCACATCGATATTACGCAATATCGATTTCAACATCGATATTTTAACAATATCACTCAACCCTATGACTCCTCTCAACCAAATCCACAGAGTGTACAAAACTACACTAGTGTACACTTGTAGACTAGTACTGTACCACAGACTACTAAGAGACTACGTATTACCATGGGTATTACGTATGTACCCAAATACTATATTTTTATTATATACTGGGAGACCTACGGATTGGTTACCTATGGCATGGTAACCACATCCTAATAAATTCTGCAAATGACGTTTGTCGGGAATGCGAAAATGTGCTGTTGTTGATTTTGTGTTATATACTAAAAACCTACGTTTTATTGAGTGTTAATGTGTAATAATGGTGGATTATTAACCATTAAATGTTCGGAAACGTGCTTGAGTGATCACTTAGACTTGTAACGAAATTGTTAGAAACAGATGATTTGAAACGATATGGCATGAGAAAGAAAAGGACACGCGTATTTTTTTTGTCTCTATCCCCACTGTACCCACTTTTTTGCTGACCCGCTGTCAAAATGTGTCATAAAATTCATATTGGGGACCAAGCAATAACATCGCGAAAAGAAACTCATGTGGTACTATTTTCGTAAAACTAATTCGTAATAGATTAATTATAACAAACTGTGAGTCAAAATTTACACTTTTTTAAATCATGAAAATCCATTACGTAACGAACAACTTTGCTGAAACCCGCCCACATGCCTGGAATTACCCAAACAATGAGGAAAGCAACCACGGGTGCCAATCTTGATACAAAATATACTCGCCGTAGTGTCTATGGCTCACATATAGAAAATGACAGTCCATTGCCGCCATGTTTGATTTTTATGTCAAATCTTAATTTGTCAAACCTGAATAAGTAAATAACCGCCATTACAGTTTTAAGGTTGATCGAGTGAAGTTTTGCGTCGATTTAATTCCGTACCTTACCTCTCAATTTGTGAAGCTGTAATACAAGTAGCATTATGTACAACAAGTGCTGTGTTGTGAATTGTGCTAGTAGACGAAAGGACGTCAATTTGCATAGATTTCCAAAAACTGAGATAAGACTCCAAAAGTGGTTACAGTGTAATCAATTGTGAAAATTTAAGAAACTTGAGCTTCGAAGATCTTCACAAGCTGTTTGTATGTGAAAAGAATTTTGAATAAAGGTTTTTCACAAAAGCACTGCAGAGGTCTCGTCTGCGTATCCACGCCTATCCAACGTTATTCATTGATGAAGAGATAACTAATGGAGCTCTGTGATTGAGAACATTGTGATGTTATTTCTGAATGCATTATTGATATGAATCTGCGATTAACTGTTTTTAACTGGTGCAGTGTTATCAATAGAATATTAAAAGGCACACATGTTTTTAGGTTAATAAATAAAAGTTTGCCTTGCATGCAAGAAAAACCTATAATAATAAATGTAAAACAAAATTGAAAAATAAAAAACTAGTGAATATACTATGTAGTTTTTTTATATTCTAATCCTAATTAGGGATATTACTATATAGCCAGTAGGTACCTAACATGGCAAAAATACCTGAACCCAAAAAGAAAAAAAATATAATTGCATAGGTAAAAGACTATATTCTCATTCATACAAAAAAAACGAAGCAGTTGTCAAAATCTATATGTGAGCCTCGTTACGGCGATTTTTTTTCTATGAAAGTCATCCGTCTGATCCTCTCAGTAGTCTGTGAAAGCAACGTTTTGATGGCAGCACACATTGTAAGAACGAAACGCACTAAACCGACCGGCCACATTCGTTTCTAATCTTACAGGTAAAAAATCTTTGATTTTTTTTTTTTATTTTTGTTTTGTTTTTGGCTCCACGCGATTTGCGTATTTAGCCAGTGTCAAGTTATATAAAATATATTAATATGTAATAAATCTTTAGTTTTGGTGTAAAAGTCGTCAAAGTCACGTTAAAGTTTAGTCTAGGCGCAGTCGAGTCGAAGTGACGCGTCAGTAAAGCGGTGGATACTTTACTGAAGCTTCTATGGAGTTTTGGATAGAATACGAAAATACACGTTTTTCGTCTTTGTACTATTTGCCTTCCACTTATGCACGTTTACGAACACTTAATGGTTAATAATCCACCATTATTACACATTAACACTCGATAAAACACAGGTTTTAGTAAATAACACAAACACAACAACAGCACATTTTCGCATTCCCGCCAAAACTCCCAATCTTTGATTTGGACGCTGCCGTCAGAATGTAATGCTAAAGTAGTCTCAAATGTCTTTGTCAGTTGTCAATTATTGTCAAATGTCAATGTCATAGTCATAAGTGAATGCATGTTTTGATTGTTGAATTGTAGATTTTTAAATAAAGTAATTCCGAATTCGTTATTTTTCAACCTATTGAGTTAAATAAAATGTGTGAGAAATTAATTTATAATTCCTTAACTGGATACTAAATAATATAGTAGTAAACTATTAATTCGTAGATTGTAAATATAACCTCAAACTAACCAAAACAAATATCAATCTTTTTCACCTTCACAATGGCAACGAAATTCGATGCTGCCGCTTATAGTTTCCGTCAGAAATGTCCCTACATAGGCAAAGATCTGCTGCGGTGGTTTCCGGGGCACATGAACAAGGGTCTAAAACAAATGCAACGCAAGTTAAACAGCGTCGATTGCGTGTTAGAAGTTCACGATGCTAGAATACCCTTCACAGGCCGAAATCCCATATTCACCAGCACTATAACAGGTGCTAAACCTCACATACTAGTCCTAAATAAGAGAGATTTGACCGTACCATCTTTAATACCAAGAATAAAGGATCAGCTGACTGCCGAGTATGGAATCACTAATGTTGTGTTCACAAATAGTAAAGACCAGCACTGCCGTGGTTTAAAGACTCTGAAACCCTTAGTGGTAGACATAATCAAAGCTTCAAATAGATACAACAGGAGTGAAGAGCTGGATTATAATGTGATGATCATTGGAGTGCCTAATGTGGGTAAATCATCCCTTATCAATATGCTAAGATCGAGAAGTATGAGCATTAGGCATGCGCTGCCAGTCGGAGCAGTTGCTGGGGTGACGAGAAGTTTAATGACTAAGATTAGAATCAACCATAAACCTAAAATCTTTATGTTTGATACACCTGGTAAGTTATTTTCACTGCTTATCTTTCACTTACCTCTAAATCTGCAACAAAATTTAACTACACACTTAAATATTAGCAGTCTTATAATGAAGTGTATTTGTTGAACAATCTGCCTCTTTAGTCCATTTTTAATGACTAATTTTTATTATAAACAAGACATAATAATTTCATTGTATTAGGTAGCAATTGTTAAATTCCAGACTTACTTGACTTACAGTTTAGAACTATTAAGTTTTAACATTCCATTTTATACTTCAGGTATCTTGGAACCATCTGTGACAAACGTTGAGATGGGTTTGAAACTCGCACTATGTGCGTCTCTACAGGACCATTTGGTTGGTGAGGAGGCCATCGCAGACTATCTGCTCTACTGGCTGAATAGACATAGCAAGTTCAGCTATGTTCAATATATGGGCTTGGATGAGCCTTGTGATGATATCAATGAGGTATTTTTTTCTAATTTTATTTATTTATTATACAAACAGCATTTCTAACTCTTCTACATCCATCTGAGCGGGTACCACCGCTTTACTCAAGTAGTCTGCCACCAAGCAGTAATGTGCAAACATTACTGTGCTCCGGTTTGATGAACAAAGTAGTCAGTGACATTACTTATGAGACTTAGTACCTAATGTCTCAGGGTTACAATCGCAATGCAGTGATGCACAGCCCTTTGCATTGCGAAGGTGTGAGTGGCACTGCAATTTTTTGCAATTTTATTGTCTAGTTAAACAGGTGTCTAAAAGTTGTTTGTTTTTGGTAACTCGGTTTATTTTTATTTGGTATTTAATTTGGTAGAGTTAAATAGCTAACCAGCACAAAATAGAGCACCCCAAATTATAATTTTTGAACTATCCACATTACAGGTACTACTTGCGGGTGCTAAGAAGTACAACCGTATCCGCCAGACGCGAGATTTCGATGGCAGCGTGCGTCAAGTGCCTGACTTCCTAGAGACAGCTAAGACAATGATCAAGGCTTTCCGGACTGGGGAGCTCGGCAGGATGCTGCTGGACGCAGACATATTAGTTGACAAAAAAGAACGAGAGAGTGTGTTGGCGTAGAATTGGAGATGCTGTAAATAATGATTAGGATACGTCTAAGCCAGTGGCCATAATCAAACTTGATAAAAACCCGAGATGCAACAAGGTCTTACTAATAAACAGTGTGTAACAGTTGTATAGTTACAGTGTTTTGTCTCTGTTGTTCTTTGACAATTTTAAACTGGGTCAAAAGAGACAAAACATTGTGTAACAACCGTTATACAGTCTTTATTAGTAAAGCCTTTTACTTTAACTATTACAGTGCCATACAGAAATTACTAATATCTTATCAGGTGACTTTGCACTCTTCGATGCGATATATCCAAAATTAGGTTGCGTTTTTTCCTCTCCACATAGTTATAGCCAAAAAGAGGTTTGGCACCGGTGATGATAGTCTAGTCGTCGTAGATTACGGTCCCAAGTCCCAGCCCTTTTTTATCTTGTAAATAGTAAAAAACCTGTAAATATATTTTATAAGAAGAATAGTGCCTATTTAAATTTACATAATAGGTATAATAATATATCGTTTTTATTGCTCTATTTATTGGGTTTCTTTTTTCGTACAATGGAATGTAATTGGTTAAAAATTAAATAAAATGCTTACTGAATAATGTAAATAGGTAGGTACTGGACTGGTATGGACTGACCTTTGTGCTCGAAAGCTGTTTCGAAAACAATGGATAAGTCAAGTAGGTTTGCGTAAATTAATGGTGTCGATTCTGTCGTTTCATACCTAAACCTAATTTTAGTTTCGCTGTGTCTCTCTTTCCAATACATAACATGAGAAAGAGATGGAAGAGGTTTGACAGATATAAATGTACTTTTAGAGCTGTCAAATATCTTCCATCCTTGATAAATTAGACGCCACTAAAGCCATGTCCGTTAAATTTACACTAGAATCAAGCAAATGGATTGATTTAAGAGGTCTAAAATAATTATGTTCCATCGGTTTCTCATGTTCTTATTTAGACAGAGAGACTGAAACTAAAAGTAGTTAGGTATGAGATAACAGAATTGACACCATTATCTAAAAGAGACTTTAGACGAACAAGCTGTTAGATCGTGGGTCTATTTTTTACTAGCGCCTGCCCGCGGTTTCATCCGCGTCGAGATCCCACAGAAGCCGTCACAGACTTACTGCAGCCGTGCATCTTACCTACTCTCTGCCTCAGGTTCATAAACTAAATGTAAGAAAAAAAATTACGTCGAACCGTTGCTGCGTGAAAGAAGGACAAACTAAGAAACACACTTATGCATTTATAATAATACTGATAGTATACACGAAAAGCCTCTACTTACGGGTCATCCGACTTACTTTATACTTACAATTCGCGGTAACCATTGATTTATTTGTATAAAAGTCTGCAGGTAACCCTGCCTGCAAAGCGAGGGGCCCCAAGCTCAATCCACGGCCGTGCAAACATATAGATATACCTACATGGCGTATATGTACTCGCACACACTTACATACTTACACGTCTCATCCTAGAGCATTATTACATACGTACTTATTCATGAAGATTTCATAACCAAGGAATTTATACCCAAAAAACTTCCTTGTCCATAACAAAGAGATACGCTTTCATAATGTAGGTATGTCAAACTACCGTCAAAATTGAGCAAAGCAAACGTCATTACTCATTGATTACTGTCGTGTTACTGTCACAAAAAATGATTTTAATAAACCTAAAAAATCCTTCCAAAACATAAGTTAATAATGTTTTGATCCTGACAAGAAAAGGGACTAGCGCGAAGCAAGTCTCGCTGGCCAAAGATGAACCTTCTGCATTATTTTGAGACCTTCGTGAGTTCTATACAAGAGTACCAATGGCTCTTGGAACTAGCCAACCACTGCTACCCCATCGTCGCAATGTCTAAAATGCATATAACCGCATAACATGAATATATTGAAACGGTAACAAACAAGTTATCATATTCCAGTACCAACATATTTGTATAAAAAGTACCATAAGAGATATCACCCACATCAAGATATGTCCTATGTGGAAGCCTAGATACTGACCAGTCACAAGTAGGTAGGTACCTTTTGCAAAATAATAGAACATACCTTATACTTTGCACAAGTGTAAAAAAATACTAAAAATGGTGCTACGTAAAAAAGCCAATTCTCCTAGAAAAGGTAGTGCACACAAAAAATCGACAAGGAGTATGAGAACTATTCCCGAAGACATGAGGCAAAAAGGATTGGAAAACAGCCCAGAACATACAAATTTACCCTCTTTGTATACTTACTCAACTTCTGCCCGTGGTGAGGTTAATAGTTTGGCCACAAATACCTTAAGCATGATTAGTTCTCCATGGAGTACCGAAGGCTCTTACGTTGGTAAGAGTCGATCCCAATTCTCGGCATTACGCCCGAAAATATCCAGTTCACTATCATGGGCAACATCTTTATCCACACCGCCTTTAGCACCGTCGTCGTGGGAAATACCAAGTCTATATTTAGGGAGTGCGAGCCAGCTGACGGTAACTCTACCGCCAGACTCAACTCCAACTCCAGATAGGGAAAGGATCTTCACCGCGAACCGAAACAGTGTTGTCTTTGATAATCAAAATAACAGTTTTGCCATCGATAAAGATGATTATAGCATGTGGACTATGGAGTCGTTTACCAGTACTGGACTATCAACATCTCTTGCAAGCTTGACCAAGCTCACAGTGACCTTCCCTTGGAGCCCCCGTACGAGCCTAACAGACTTCACGGATTTCTACCCAAGCTCGTATTCTTCAATGGTACGCAGAGAGAGTAGAGAAACTTTATGGACATCATTGAATGGAAAAAACGGTGTGACAGATTTACCCCTGAACTACTTGATTTTGAAAGGTGATCCGTTTACGATTTGGATGTTAGGGAAGCAGAAATGTTTGCTCACGCCGTTTACGAGTCATGGGAAGCATTGTGCAAAAAAAGAGTAAAAAAAACTATTCGCAACAATATCCCTCTTTTATTCTTCACTATAAGACCTTATATATTGAGCTGAGCAAAGCACATTATAGGCACTGATACAATTCAAAATTTTATTTTGACTTAATCCCTACAAGTGATCCATACTAATATTATAAATGCGAAAGTGTGTTTGTTGGTTTGTCCTTCTTTCACGCAGGAACGAAGCAACGGATCGACGTGATTTTTGTCATAGATATAGTTTACGGACCGGAGAGTAACATAGGCTACTTTTTATCCCGGAAAAATGTACGGTTCCTGTGGGAACGCGGATGAAAACCGCGGGCAGAAGCCAGTAATATTATAAATGCGAAAATGTTTGTTTGCGTGTCTGTTTTTCATGCAGATAGAAAAAGAATAAAAATTAAATTGGCGTAACTAGCGTATTTTGCATGGTCATTCATAAAAAAATAAACTTCCTCAACTTTTTCGTCGGTTAAAAAAAACGAGTACAAACGATTAAAATATTTATTCACAAAAACATCGTCTTACGAATATCTAATAAACTACAGTATATTTGAGGTATTACAGAGAACCATTATAATATTGCTTTACCGGTTGCGGTACAATTTAAATCTGTTTTTATGTTTGTTGGTTGAAATAAATCGGTAAGGAAGCAATTTGAGCACACAAAAATAACCAGTTTAGTTTTTTATTCTCAATAGGTTATTGTTCGACCATTATCTCACCAGATCTTAAGATTCGATGTGATAGAGAATAGCATGGTAAACCAAATACGGAATTGGCTCTCAAGTGCAGCTATCGGAGAACACACCAATAGATTCTCTTGAGATTGGTCACTAGCCAGACCGGCACTAGAAAATATTCTACTTTTTAATAATCCCGATTTCTCGAAGTATGCTAGTCATCCTGTCGAGCTGCTTTACTAATTTGATTCCTTGCTTATTTATTCTAAGCAAGTACCTATTGTGCGAAAACCTTGCTCCCACACAAAAATGCTTTTTATGTCAAAGCCGGGTAATTTATCAATACGGAATTCTAATACAATTAAAAATTTGTCCGTAATTTCAACCAACAAAAATGTATTTTTATTAAAAACTGATTGAAAATATAGATAACATGGAATGTCATTCCTGTCTTAAAAAATACTTGAAAAAAAAAACTAATAACGATTATGAGTAGCCCCTTGACCTTATGTTTATCATAAGAATATTATAAAACTACTCACTGTGCAGTGGGACATCAAATATAAACAGACCTTCTATAGGAAACCATTCGAGACTTGGGTATAAATTATTAGAAAATAAAAGGGGATGACCACGCTCTGGGTCTCCCCACAAACTGTCATTTAAGAAAAAAGTAGTAATATTTTAGACTAGTGAAACTAATTTTTGTCCTATGCATAATGCACATCCTTATGCTTTAGGCATGAGATAAAATTAAGGTTTATTTAATATTATGTATTGCAAAAGTTAGCCATCACTATTACAGGTTGCATCTTTTTTTTAAAGAATTCCCTTCTAGTCTACCTAGTGTAACAGAGTGACTCGATGGGAAAAATCCTAACTAGTCACAGTGTGAATTGATTGGTGTGACTCTTTGGGAACCCACTATCATAAGTTTATTCATAACTCATAACATGGTAAATTAACACATTTTATTTTTATTTCTTAGTCGAATCTGACATCCCCAAATTTTTCAATTAATCAAAACTTCATTGCTTATGCTATTAGGTCAAAACTTTGAAGTAATTTTTCTTCATTCTGTATCTTATGTACTATTCACTACTATCGATCATATGGGCAAGAAAGCGACATCCCACTGTAGCTATAAAACTACAAAAGTACAATACGCACGAAGGATCAAGATTTTAAAACTACATGCAGCTATCTCGGTCACTGATCGGTATGTTTGCATTCGCTTTCTCTTTCGAGCATACGGAGAGGTTGATCCACTTCGGCCAAGATTCGTTGCGCGTACTGTTATCGAAATACTTAGAAAAATGATCACACAGCGAGTGGTTCCGTTGGAGTATGATTTTTTTAAATAAATTATTGCTTTACTCCATTCGATGGATTTAATTAATGCGTCACAGCTTTTAGTGAAACTTTATATGCACAAGCAAAAATAGGTTCATTCTATTCGGAGATTAAGACTTTTCATAATACAGACTTTGTATGAAAAACAGTGAAGCGTGGGAGAAAACGCTGGGTTGAATATGGTAAATTCACTGCGATGCGAGCATTTCGTTCGCTTGATGGTAAGCGTCGAAAGGTTTCGCCGCGCTATCCACTTGCTGTTATGACTATTAGACTAAGGATTTCTGCATGGCAGCGGTTACGATCTTAGGCCTTAGGCACATTGGCAATGCCTATAACTGCCTTGTAGTACTTGGGTTCGTCAAGGGAGTCCACCAGGAAGGCGCCCAGGTCCCACTTGGAGATGGAGCGCCCGGGGCCGTTCTCGGGGTTCACTGTCACGATGACCTCGCGGCTCGGCTCATCTGGAACAAAGTTACTTATTGAATAAGAGTTGTTTAGTAGGAAAAGGCGGCATGATCCCAAGTTCCCCAAATAACCTGTAGGTTGACTTGTCGGTATGTCAGACATGACAAAATTGTTTCTATAGCATAGTTGAATATTTAAACTTTAGGTGATATATCTATACAAATAAATAAAATTGAAGTGTCTGTTTGTAATATCAAAACAACAGCTTATAACCAAATGCATATGAAAGTATACACGGTACCTATATCAATACAACCATTTTTTAAATTTGTGTCTGTCTGTCTGTTTGTTCCGGGTAATCTCCGAAACGGCTGGCCCGTTTTTGACGGGACTTTCACTGGCAGATAGCTGATGTTACAAGGAGTAACTTAGGCTACTTTTATTTTAGAAAAATAATTAGGGTTCCGCGCAAAAAAATAAAAACCATGAAATCCAATATCACCGCGCGGGTGAAACCGCGGGCAGCAGCTAGTCATTAATATGACTATTTTAATATTTATACGCTTTTGGAACATCTGAAATGTGTTATATTATTTATTCTTGCAAATAAATATATGATTTGATTTGTCTTTGATTCGACTATTTTAAATTAGGTTTGCTAATTGGGTCGTAAAAAAAGACCGCGCCCGTACAGACCACTCTACTGAAAAAACACTATCTATTGCATGTCAGTCAATTGATACTAGGAATTGGGATCATTATTTGTATCGGATATCTTTCAACACGATAATAATCTAATCTACATGCCTACAGCTGTCTGCAATGAGGCAGTAATTGCATCATGTTAGCTGCTAAACGTGAGGTTTTTTGTTTTGTGTTTTTTGTTAGTGGTAGGACAAACTCATCTGCGAGTGTCCGTCTGGGTTGTTACCAACGGTTTGCTCGTGAAGTCTACCGCCAAGCAGTAGAGTGCAAGCATTACTGTGTTCCGGTTTGTTGAGCTGAGTATCCAGTAAAATTACTGGGCTTATGAGACTTAATACCTAATGTCTCAGGGTAACGAGCGCACTGCAGTGCCGCGCAGGCCTGTGTTTCAAAGTTCTGAGTGGCACTGCAACTGTTATGGGCCGGCGTTATGCTTACCATCAGACAAACGACCAGCTCGTCTCGTTACCAAATAATATTAAAAAAAGGGTGCGGTAATGTTTAAGTAAAATATTCGGCCTTGGATACACATTTACACAAACAGACTAACAATAATTAAACAGATTAATTAACCTGTGTCAATAATTGATTTAGCAAGTGGTTTGTAAGCAGTGTACTGTGGATTTGTGTTTGTCATTCTCAATTGAGTTGAAAATTGACAGAGTTTAATATACAGCTCTTTAAATTTTTAGCCGATGCTTTAGAATCAATGGGTCGATGTGTGTATACATTACATTATACATTATCAGCCTCTTACGCTCCCACTGCTGGGATACCGGCCTTCTCTCAGAGAGGTATGGGCCATAATCCAGCACGCGGGCCCAGTGCGGCTTGGTGGATGTCACATGTCCTCGAATTTTGTGGTTCTTGAACATGCGGGTTTCCTCACGATGTTTTCCTTCACCGTTTTAGAGCGAGTGTGAATAATCCGCACATAACTTGATATGTCATTGGTGCGGGCCGAGTCGAGATTCGAACTATGGTGCGTCGGATTGAAAGTCGCACAAGTTCCCGCTCGGCCACACTAGCACTAGTTCCCGCTCGGCCACACTCGCTCTAGTTCCCACTCGGCCACAGTCGATCTAGTGCCCGCTCGGCCACATTCGCTCTAGTTCCCGCTCGGCCACACTCGCTCTAGTTCCCGCTCGGCCACACTCGCTCTTGCTCTTATAACTTAATCTGTACTATTATAAATGGTAAAGAATTTTTTGGTACAGATAAAAAATAGGTATGGTTACCAGCTATGTGCGGCGGGTACACCGCGATGTAGTCGAGGCCGCTGTCCTTGAGCGCGCGGTCCATCCTCTTGTGGTCCTCGTTGAGGTCCACGAACCTCGGCGGCAGTTTCTCCGGGGCATAGAACAGGAAGGCGGACAGGCACGCTGATATCGTCTTCACATTTTTCGCTCGCATCGCTTCGATGATGTTCTTCGTGCCCTTAAAATAAAATATTGAGTATCTGCCCGCGGTTTCACCCGCGCGGAGTTATTGGAATTCATGGTTTTTATTTTTTTTGCGCCGAACCCTGATTATTTTTCTAAATTAAAAATAGCCTCAGTTACTCCTTATAACATCAGCTATCTGCCAGTGAAAATCCCGTCAAAATCGGCCCAGCCGTTTCGGAGATTACTCGGAACAAACAGACAGACAGACAAACAAAAAAATTTAAAATGGTTGTTTTGTTATAGGTACCGTATATACTTTCATATGCATTTGGTAAAAAGATGTTATTTTGACATTACAAACAGACACTTCAATTTTATTTATTGGTATTTGTATAGATTGTACTGTAGCTACCTCTGACATGTCCGAGGTGGCTTCGAGCGCGTTCCTCGTGCCGAGCGCCACGACGACTCCGTCGGTGCCCTCGACGGCGTCGTGCACGGAGTCGGGCTCCAGCACGTTCCCCTGGACCACCTCCACCTTGTCCGCCAGGTGCGCCGGCAGCAGCGACGCGTCCCGGACGAACGCGCGGACGGCCAGCCCTGTCGTAAACGCTTAAACTTTCACAGGGTGCTGCCAATGCTATGAATTTCTTAACATATGTATTTTCATGACTTTCCCTGAGCATTTTTTAATTGCCCTGACCAAACTTGTTGTTTTTAAAGCAAGTTTTCTATATAAAGGTAATGTAAATAAATACCTTTATAACCTTAACCGTAATTGGCGAAAAAGCCCTTTATTGGAGATTAAAAAAAAAAAACCTTAACCGTGTTACCACAAAAAACCTGTCATGTTAATTATGTTTATATTCTGTGTTTAAATAGTGTGAGGGTACATTTTCGTATTATTTTATAATAATGTGAATTAATGTAGGTAGATATAAAAGTAACATGACATCTCTCTGTTCTTTGTAAGCTCCCTAGCTGAAATACACAGTTATGCAAAACTGATGTGTTTAATTGTTTACCGTACGTAATAAAACCAATGTTTTAAAATGCGACTAAGCCATATTTTAGTGTTGGACTCTTTTAACAGGTGTTTAGAGTGTGTTTAAATTGTTTTACAAAAAAATTTTACATAAGCACATCCTAAATGTGTGTTTAGCAGCTGTTATATCTACTCCCAAGTTTCAATATGAGCAACCAAGAATCTTGATTTCGCTGATTTTGCCAGACCATCTTGGGCTTCCTTGACCACCACCCAGCCAATTTACCCTTTGCCCCTTTATAGTGATAAAGGGTGTACCCAGGCAAGTCAGTTTACATTCCAGAAACTTGTTTGAAATTTCTTTTAGAAAAAATCAAGCAACTGACTTTTGAACTAAGTAATTAATTATCTTCAATTGATTAATATGTACGGAATTTACAGCGCGCGGCGGTTTTTTCAATTCACACCTTGAATGAATTTATGTATAATCTTACTGATATATGTACATATACCATCATGACATGCCTGTTATAATGTACCTACTGCTATAATGTGATCAAAATATACTAAGAAATCGTGGACAAACATGGATGAGTGGAATGGGCATCTGTCAAAGTTTGATCAAATATAGGACATAGAAACTGAACAAAGATCTTTGGTGAGTTGGAATACCAACCTTAGATTCAGAAACAAGCTTATGAAGACTAGAGTGGACTTTTGTTTTCATTTATGTCAAAACTGTATAGATTTTTGATATAATAAGGAATCATGAGTCCAAACTTAGATTCATCTCTGAATCTCTCTCGGAGGTGCCACACAGATACACAACACAGCATCAAAGACCCAAAAACTAACTGTATGTGCACTACACATACTACCAAGTTAGTCATGGAGCTGCTAAATCTATGCCTAAGGTGACCTGTAGATTAGCCAACAGTTTATCTATGATGCTACATACAAATTGTACAATGCTTCAGTGTTTTAATAACCTACCTTTTTTCAGAGCAGCTTCGACGGCACAGAGGCCTGTCACTCCCGTGGAACCAAATACTACGATTTTCTTCATGTTTTTATCTGCAAATAATAACAACCAGTTACCTACTACACCTAGATACTTTATAATTAACAAACTTGATTAACCAGTTTTTTATGGCATCAAGTGTCATAGAAAAACTGCTGGCAATTGGCAAGGGAATGAAAAACATTACAGTAGGTCTCTAGATACATACATTAAAGAAATCAAAGCAATGTATGGTCTTTAGAATGTATATTTATTCGTAGGAACCCTTGAGAATTTTATTATATCATAATATCAGTCACAGTCTGCAGTCAATGTAAGTACTTAGTACAGTAACTAGTAAGTACAGTTACCGACACAGGCAATAGTTTAGTAAATGTACACGATTTTCGCTAATAAATTCAAAATTAGTCATCCAAAAGTGCTGAAACTGAATTATACCCCAATACAGTAACGTTTAAAATGTTTATTATATTTTTATTTACCTACATAATTCAAATAAATTACAATTATTACAAACATACCAATACAAAATCACGTCCGTGATGTAACAAAAAAATTAAAAAACTAACAAGTTATCTACAATTCTACAAGACAAGACAAGAATGAAGGAATTACCACAGACTTACAGTAAACAAATCTGTGGAATTTACACAGACTTTAAAGTCTGTGATGCATTACCTATTTTCTTTTTTTTATTTACATGTGATGGCGATATTGCTGCCTGTACAAATTCAAATGAAAACTACAGCAAATCGTCTAAATTCTGTTCGGAGTTTTGGCGGGAATGCGAAAATGTGCTGTTGTTGATTTTGTGTTATTTACTAAAACCTGTGTTTTATCGAGTGTTAATGTGTAATAATGGTGGATTATTAACCATTAAGTGTTCGTAAACGTGCATGAGTGAAAGGCAAATAGTACAAAAACGAAAAACGTCTATTTTCGTATTCTCTCCAAAACTCCATAGAAGCTTCAGTAAAGTATCCACCGCTTTACTGAAGCATCACTTCGACTTGACCGCGCCTAGACTAAACTTTAACGTGACTTTGACGACTTTCATGCACTAAAACTAGAGATTTATTATAATTTATAAAACTTGACACTGACTAAATACGCTAATCGGGTGGAGCCAAAAAAAAAAATTCTGTTCGGTTTATTTTTTCATAAAATAAGGTAGCTCTTGTAGAAAGAGACACATCTCCTTAATAGTTAGTCTCATTCGGATTGCGACTCCATACATTCCAATTGTCAAAAATGTTCGGGAACAGGAAAAACAAAACGCAAATAACCTAAAAAAGTCATGTGTAAAGTTGTAAACAGATGTCCGGACACAGTGTCCGGAATAGGGATATCATCGGGACTCGTTTATTGTAGATCAATTTATATTCAATAATTATGGCCGACACAGAAGAATATTTTCCTCGTGGAGGGAAAAAGCCGTCAGTATTGTTCAAAAAGAGTTCTAACGTAAGTTGTACAGGGAAAAACTGGTATCCTTTATATTTTTACATAGATATTGTATTAATTGTAAATACCCTTGTTTACAGTTTTTAGGAGCTCCTGAGAAGAATGAAAAGAAGAAGAAAAGGCCAAAGAAAAAAGCGGAAGGAGATGATGGTTATTTGTCAGACGAAGAGACCAGAGAAATTGATGTATCTGCAAGAAATTGTGCTATTGGTTTGAGCTACCAGGTATGCTGATTTTACAGAACTTTCAACCATTCGATTAAAATCTAATAACGCACAGCTTTCTAAATATTATTATGTAGGCTTTTTTTATATCCAACAGGCTCACATTTGACCGCAATATCTTGTTTCAATATGTTGTTTTACAACTAACTGTGCCGCGCTGCTTTGCTCATGTAGCCTAAGTTACTCCTTGTACCTTCCTATATAGGTAGGTATTTTTATGTTAATTTACATTCAAATATATTTACTTCATGCTCATAACACCAATATAATAACCAATATACCTATAACTGAAAACCACCATACCATACTTTTAGTTGTATACTTTAGCTTTTGGGTTGACTGGAAGAGATCGCTATGAGCGATAAGTCCGCCCATTGTGACACTTAATTATTAAGATTTGAGTTTTTAAATTTTCTTTGTACTTTGGTGTTTCAATAAAGAGTTTATCTATCTATCTATCTATCATCCCAAATCTCACTGGTTAGGTCAGTAATGTTTTTTTATGTAACTATTGTTACATCGACTTGTAGAAATATTTCTGCTAACATTTTAAGGGTTTAGGAAGGTACAAGGAGTAACTTAGGCTACATGAGCAAAGCAGCGCGGCACAGTTATATATTATTATTATATATATGTATATATATAATACATATTACATAAACAATCCATTAAACATACATATATAACTTAATAAACAATACAAATAGACCTACTTACATATTATTATAATTAGTACAATGTAGCAGATGATGTAAGTATTCTAACGATACTATTATGTATGGTAAACAATTAAACACATCAGTTTGCATAACTGTGTATTTCAGCTAGGGAGCTTACAAGAACAGAGAGATGTCATGTTATTTCTATATCTACCTACATTAATTCACATTATTACAAAATAATACGAAAATGTACCCTCACACTATTTAAACACAGAATATAAACTTAATTAACATGACATACCTCCCCCTTAAGTATGGATTAACTTCTACAAGTCATAAGCACAACTCTAATAATTAAAGGTACACATAAAGTAAATCTAACACATAAAATATTGATCATCTTTAGAACAATGAGGTCTCTGATATGGAGTTCTAGAATGAACATCTAATTTATTCTTAATTTTCCCTGCTGCGGATTGGGATGTCTCAAATGGTGGAATCCCAAGAATGTCTGCCCACTTGTCCGCATCTGGAATCTCTATAATCATATCAAACTCTTGGCTGTCTTGTGTATCTGTCTCTCTTCTGTCATCATCTCTTCCGTGGTATCTATTCTCTTCATTACTGTTTTCATTAGTTACTGTGACTGTAACTGTTTTCTCTCCCTCTTCTCCCCTGGGCTCTGTTATTTTTGTTTGAATAAGTTGGTCAATGTGACGATTAACCACAGTACCATCATCGGTTTCAACTCTGTAGCTTGAGGGACCATTCTTGTTGATTACTATCCCCGGCAACCAACGTGCACCTATATGACTGTAATTTCTATACATAACCTTTTGCCCAACATTCGTCTCCCTAGTTTTATTCTGACTGTTATTACTAATTTGCTTCTCTGCTTTTTTATGCTGCATATTGTCTGGATGTATTGTATCCAATAGTGTACGTAAACGCCTGTTCATAAGTAATTCAGCCGGGGTTTTATTGGTTGTACTGCATGGGGTGACTCGTAGACCCAACAACAGGTTCGGAATTCTTACATTCCAGTCTAAATCATCCATTTTGCGTAGTTTATCTTTGATGGTTTGTACCATACGTTCAGCCAGCCCATTTGTAGCAGGGTGGTATGGGGCTGTAGTCACGTGACGGATATTATTAGCGTCAAGGAACTGTTTGGTTTCGCCGGAAACAAATGATGTGCCATTATCAGATACCACCACGTCACATAATCCATGGGTAGCAAATACGGTCCTTAAAAGCTTAACGACTGTGGCCGATGTTGTGTTGTTTACCATGAATACCTCAGGCCAACGCGAATAAGCGTCCACGATTATCAAAAAATATCTATTTTGGAATGGTCCAGCAAAATCTAAGTGTATTCTAGACCATGGTCTTGTTGGTGTGATCCATTCATGTGTAGTCTTAGGAGGCATGTGTCGATGTTCAAGACACTTGTTACAGTTGCTCACAAGAGATTCAATATCTTCATTAAGGCGGGGCCACCACACGTAGCTTCTAGCCAAAGCCTTAGTGTGTACTATTCCAGAATGTGTTCTGTGTAACATTTTCAAGACTGCCGGGCGAAGTGATTTCGGAACCACTACACGGCAGCCCAGCAGTATACAATCATCTTGCAGCGATAATTCTAAGCGGTTCAGCCAAAATGGGCGAAGGTCACTGTCGGTAACTCTAGCAGGCCAACCGCGTTGTATGTAGTAAACGACCTGAGATAATGTTTTATCACGTCTTGTTTCCGAAGCTATACGTTCAACGTCATACGGAAAGTCTTCTGGAGTTTCAGCCATTAGCAAAATCTCACCAAGCTGCTGTTCAGGTTCCTCTGGAACCGGTTGAGGCCATCGACTTAAACTATCTGCATTGCCAATTTGCGGTCCTGGTTTGTATACTATTTCATAGCTGTAAGACGTTAAAGCAATCGCGATTCTAGTTAGACGAGGTGATAACATATTTGACATAGGTTTCTTCGGATCAAAAATGCCTAGCAATGGCTTGTGGTCTGTAACTATTCGAAAATGTCGCCCCATAAGATAATTATGGAACTTAGTAATGCCAAACATGATAGATGCTGCCTCTTTGTCCAGCTGTGAATAACGTCTTTCATGTGAATGAAGTGTTCTGGATGCCATGGCTATCGGGCGTTCTTGACCGTCTTCTATTTCATGTGATAGCACAGCTCCAACTCCGTATTCGGAGCTATCACAAGTAAGCATCAGTGGTTTATTTAAATCATAATGTACCAGCGTCAAGTCAAAAGTAATGAAACGTTTTGCCTCATCAAATGCGTTCTGTTCACGTTCTGTCCACTTCCATGGTTGTGTTCTTTCTAATAGCCTATGTAAAGGCTCTAGTAATGTCGCTTTCCGTGGCACAAAGCGTTCATAAAAGTTATAGAGGCCGAGAAAAGCCTGCAATTCGCGCTTATTCTTGGGCTCAGGGGTATTCATTATCGATTCTATTTTGCTAGGTGCCGGGTGAATGCCCTCCGAGTCAATGACGAAACCGAGAAATTCGACTTTTTCTCTGGCAAACTTGCATTTGTTTTTATTTAGTCGAAAACCGGCTCGTTCGACTCGTCCCAGTACAGCGTCTAGCCTCTCTTGCATTTCCTGCATTGTACGGCCGCTTATTATGACGTCATCAATTAGGACAGCAACCCCTGGGATGCCTGCCAGTAGAGAAGTCATTAGACGCTGAAAAATTCCTGGGCACGCCTTTACTCCAAATGCCAGACGATGTACGGTGTAAAGGCCCTTGCAAGTATTCAAAGTAAGTAGCTTTGACGTGTCCTTGGTGACAATCACTTGTGTGTATGCCCTGTCCAAATCTAAAGTCGTAAATATTTTTCCTCCAGCTATTGTAGCGAAGACTTCGTTTGCCGTGGGCATGGGATATGTATCCGACTCAGTTGCTTCATTCACCGTGCTACGGTAATCTCCGCATAATCTAATCTCACCCGACTTTTTCACAATCGGAACGACCGGTGTCGCCCACTCCGAGTATGAGGTCGGTCGCAGTACTCCTTCGCGTTCTAGTCTGTCTATCTCTTTCTCTACTCTGTCCTTAATCGCAAAGGGAACGGGTCGAGCTTTCAAAAACTTCGGTGTAGCGTCTTTCTTAAGATGTATCGCCACCGGTTGTCCACGGTAGGTACCGAGCCCGTCTTTAAATACATCCCTGTGTGTGGTTAGTACTCGCTCGATTTCGATGTTGTCGACGTTCGAAACAAAGTTTATGTTCATAGTTATATTGAGGGGAGCAAGCCAATCACGGCCAAGCAGATTAGGTCCATTCCCTTTTGCGACCATAGCGCAGAGGTCTCGCACAACGCCATTATATTGTACGGGCACCGAAATCTGTCCTAGAAGTTGGACTGGCGTCTCAGTCCATGTACGCAGCGAGACGTCGACGCGGCGCAGCGCGGTGCGCGGCAGGCGGGCGCGCAGTGTGTGCCAGGTGCGCTCGTTGACGATGGAGAAACTGGCGCCTGTGTCCACCTGCATGCGGACCGGCATGCCTGCTAGTAGCAGCTCCAATTCGAATGGTGGTACGCGGGTGCGATTAATGCTCTGTACGCAGTATACTCCATTTAATCGATTATCAGTGTCCGAAGCACAATTAACATGATGGCCTGTCTGCTTTTTTTTGCTTATGCAAACTTTTTCTAAGTGTCCTTTTTTCCGGCAGAATCTACACACGGTGTTAATAAAACGACACTCTCCGGCGTGACGATCGCCACAACGATAACATAAGCGAACGTTGATTTTTGGTTGAACCACATTAATGTCCATTGGTTCTACGGCGTGCGGCGGCGTGACAGTAGGCGCTAGCGCTGTCGGCAGGAACGGTGATGATGCGCTAGGAACTACGCCCGCAGCGTCCTGGATCATACGAACGTCCCGCCCCGCGCTTTCAGACGATAACATAGCGTCCACCACATCCTGATAACGTAAATTGTCCCGTTTCAATAGTTCATATTGTAGTCTCTCATCACGCATTCCACACACCAATCTGTCACGTAACATTCGCTCTAAGTCCGAAAAATTGCATCCCGAACTCAGTTTCCTCAGCTGAGCTATGTAGTCAGAAACCGATTCGTCGCGTTTTTGATCACGTTTGTAAAACTTAAATGACACCGATATTTCGTTAGGTTTTGGAGAAAAATGTTTTGTAAGCACAATTTGTATTTCATCAAATGTCACATCACTGGCTTTTTTTGGCGTAATTAACGCAAGCAATGTCTCGTACACTCGCGATCCACACACTGTGAAGAAATTAGCTCGTTTGGCGGCATCCAACACGACGCCATTCGCCTCGAAACAAAATTTTAAACGATCGAGATAAATATCCCAGTTGTCTGTTTGTGGGTTGAACCCATCAAATTTCACTGCTTTTGTGTCCATTTCTAATAGTTTTAATCACTCGTCGCCACTATTATGTATGGTAAACAATTAAACACATCAGTTTGCATAACTGTGTATTTCAGCTAGGGAGCTTACAAGAACAGAGAGATGTCATGTTATTTCTATATCTACCTACATTAATTCACATTATTACAAAATAATACGAAAATGTACCCTCACACTATTTAAACACAGAATATAAACTTAATTAACATGACAGATACCTTTGGAGGGACCACCACAACTGCCTGAGCACATCCAAATCTGCTCAGGTTGTGGTGGAAACTGAGTGACACTGGCTAAGGCATGTATCTTTTGTTACATCAACTTGTTATATAAACTCCAGTCCAAGTGGATGCAAATAGTCTTAGGTATTAATTAATTGTTATTTTTTCATTCTTTTGTATAATTTAATTTCTTATTTTAATTTTGTATAGATTTAATTTTATTAATTGCGTGTAAATGAATATGGATATTTAATCTGAAATAAATGAATTATTATTATTATTATTATATGTATTTTTTTCTTTATTCCAGACAATAAAGCAAGGAGTTTTAGTGCTTGGCAGAGTGCAAAAAATTTATGATACGAAACTCATAGTGATGCTCCCTTGCCGACTGATAGGTAATGTGATGGCCTGCCATATCAGCGAGGCATACAACAAGGTGCTAGAAGCCTATGTCAATGATCAGGTATTAGTTACATCTTAAATATATACATCACAAAAATTTCGCTTCCAACAGGATTCGAACCTGCGTCTTCTGGCTTGCCGGGCCAGACGCCTTAACCACTAGGCCATGGGAGCAATCACTATTGACTGCGAAATTCTTGATATGATGTATTTCTTTTCGGCTTACAAGCCGTAGCTCCATCTAGCAGACCCGCTTTATAGCGATGCCTAAGCGAAATTTTTGTGATGTATATATTTATGTGAACATCCGCTAGTGTCGGTTAACACTATAAAATATATTTCATATAGTTACATCTTATCAATGGAAATTTCATTTGGTGTGAGGGGCAGCAAAGCTCATGTCATTAATTGTGGTATTCCACCAATCAAAGATGTTTGTCGTGGGTACATTTGATCAAAGAACTTTGATGACAATCATCAAATTACCTTGGAAGATCAAAGATTAAGTGACATTGATAATTGCAGCACTTAAGGTTGAAATTCCTCTATTTTTTCAAACTACCCAAAATACTGTACAAAATTTGCTAAGTAATCAAAAATGACAAATATCTTTGAGGAGTGGAGCCTAACACCAATTGAATTTTCCCCTATAAGCCTACTTATTATTTTATCATAAAAGTTTTGCATTGTGAAAAATGTCCACCCTCTAGATGAAAATCAGTTGCCCAGCACCTAATGGTATAATTTACATTTTGGTAGCTTCACTTGAGAACCAATTGCATTATCCTATTAGTCACACAAGGTTCAATTCAAATAAATGTAAAAGTGTGTTGGTTGGTTTGTCCTTCTTTGATGCAGCAATGGAGCAATTGCTTTTTGCTTGGTGATAGTTTATGGACCGTAGAGGACCGTATGGACCTATGCTACTTTTGTATCCTAAAATAATGCATGGTATCTATAGGAATCTCATGTGAGTCTAAACGCGGGCACAGTCACTAACCTAGTATTTCTTAGTGCTTAGTGCTGCCATAAAACACTTTTAAATTTGAATCAAATAGATGTACAATACAATAACTCTTTATTACATACGAATATATGAAACATACAATGACAACAAAACCAAATCACGTTAAAACAAACAGTGGTCTTATCGCTATAAGCAATCACAAGTTCATGATGGATTGGATAATTGTACAAAATGAGTAGGCGGTGGTGTACAACAACAATTTATAAATAATGAACTTCCCTTATTCATATATATCTTTCTTATATTAAATATAATAAATAAACGCTTACACTCATACCCCCGCACTAGGATTCCCTGTGTCGCAGGTGGCATGGACACACACAGATACACATCACTAACATCCATGACCCGAGAACAAACTTTATGCTTACACAAAATCTGCCCCGGCCGGGAATCGAACCCGGGACCCCTCGCTTTGCAGGCAGGGTTACTACCAACTTAGCTACGGAGCCGTCCTTTCCTATTCTTCTGATATTTAAATTTTGCTGTCCAACTTGCCTATTGCAGACGGAAAAAGTTCGAGAGCTGTCTCAGATGTTCAGACCCGGACAGTACATAGCAGTTAAAGTTCTTGAGGCCCAAGAGCAGAGCCTCATGCTGTCCACCATGCCGCAGCATCTCAATGAGAGGAAGCAACATGGTGATATAGTTAAAGGTATACAACTATACATGTTTTATAAACTTCTGTAAGGTGTTTTTTAACTATGGCAGATCACTGATCATGACAGATAGAAATCCGATCAGGAATCATGTCCTGGGCCCTGATCGCGCTAATTTGAAATGACAGCGTACAGTTATGGTTTGGTTGTGGTTTGATACCCACTGTTGTTTAGTTTCGGTTCAGGCGTGTGGAATTCGATATTGCTGTTCATTTGACAGCGTTAACTGACTGTAACTGTCAGTTGTTGTCGAGAAACGTGAGACGTTTGGTAAAACTATTAGCGCGATACGAAACGGTCAAAAAGCTGTGATGCGGTCGTGGTTTATTTATTTATTTATTTAATTATAGACGAGCAGCACATGTGCTGATATGTCTATATTACACAGTGTTGAAAGTCACGATTGTTCACTTTTGTAGTAAGGAAGTATTGTTTGTTCGTAACCAGTTGTCAAGTTTATTCTTAAAGCTGTTTATTAGGACCTTGACCTGATCAATGATTGGTGTAAGGAGAACCACATGTCGCTCAACGCAAAAAAATGTCAGATTATTAGTTTTACTAAAAGTAAGTCTCCTATCTGTTACAATTACCACATTGCTGGAAATGTTCTTGAGCGGGTTGAGGTTGTGCGAGACCTAGGGGTCTTATTTGACTCTGCACTCTCTTTCAGGCCGCATTATGACTATATAACCTCTAAAGCAAGTAAAATGTTGGGTTTTGTAACGCGCATGGCTAGACCTTTTCGAAATCACAATTCTTGGATAATACTCTATAACAGCTTAGTTAGATCTATTTTGGAATACTGCTCGTCGGTTTGGTCACCAATATATGAGACACACGTTGATAGAATTGAGTCGGTACAGCGCCGATTTTTGAGAACAATTAGTAGCAGGCTTGGTTTGAGACGCAAGCTGAAGGAATATTCAGACAGACTAAGTAAATTTAAAATGAAGAGCCTTTTAAACCGAAGGTGCTCGGCAGACCTTTGCATTTTGCACAGAATTGCAAACGGTATGTTTGGGAGTGAATTGTTAGAAAAACTTAATTTTAAGATACCTACTCGCTCAGTACGTAGTCCACAGCTATTTAGCATTCCACCTACCAATAACAATGTTACTCGGAATAATCCTCTAATTAGGATGTGTCACACTTACAACACCAAATGTGTTGCTTTAGATATTTTCTCGTGTAGTCTCCAGTCATTTAAACGTTCAGTCAACCAAGTTATTATTTAAGTACTCTGATTTCTTTGTTTAATTTTTTTTTGTGTCTACAATTCACAAGTAAGTTGTGTATAGTTGTAATTGGATCTTGGGTTTACAGTGTTATATCATAAATAAGTGTTATTAAGTGTACTATTCAACCTATTATCTGTAACTGTACCTATATAAATAAATAAATAAATAAATTGAGGATGCAGACACAACATCCTTTTTTTTTTTTTTTTTGGTTCCCGGTGGAAAAACTCCTTTATGAGCTTACCCCTCCGTGCCTCGGGGGAGGTCACGGAAAGAGTGTGGGCTTCCCGCTCGCCCACTGCGCAGCGGACTACCCACCAAAAAACCACCGGGGCGTTATACGGCTCAGGTTCTGGACGGGGTTGCGGTGCCACTTTCGCACTACACGCGGAACCCCGTCAGCCGTCGTCCGCCCCCCAGGGCGGACCCGCCTCGCGGGGAGAAAACCTCTCCCCCGCACAGCCAGGCGATGCGCCCAACGCAAGCGCATCGCCTCCGCCTCGGGAGGACCCTACCTATAAGAAGGTGCGGGACGCCGAATGCCCCCGCATCCGACGCCCCAGGCCCTCCCGGAGGAGACGGAGGGGTTCGACCGCACCCCCGTCTCCGTGCTCGACTGAGCACCGCTGTGCCCCTCGCCTGCCACGGCACCCGCAAGGGCGGCGCTTAGGGCGGGGGTCCACCTCTCGACGCACGGTCAACGACCGCGCGCCGATCCCCAGACTCCAGGGAGAGGACCATCGGTCCGAGGAATCCATCTCCCACAATCTCTCCAATCAAGCCCCACCCCAAATGGAGAGGGAATCAGAGTGGGGCTTGCTCCTCCTGCGTCGCGTCCTCATTTGGCGCGCTGCCAGCGGGAGCAGTGCTCAAATCCCTATAGGGGATATGGCCTTGGTCCCACGCTGGTGGCCAGCGCGCCCCACCTCGTGAGCCCCCCCAATAAGAGGGGCTGTCCATCTCCTGTCCTCGTCCAGTTCCGCGCGCTGCCAGCGGGAGCAGGGTCTAAACACACCCTGGTCCCACGCTGGAAGACAGCGCGCCCCTATCTCGTCACGTCCGGTGTTGCGTGTCGGGAGCCTCGCGGCACCCCGACACGCCTGTCCCTCACTGCGGCCTTCGGGCTCCGCTCCGCCCATACGCCCCATCCGCTGTGCCCTCTGCTGACCCCTTCAGAGGGACACGCGGAGGGGCCCACCTCGCCGGGTTATCAGCTACCCGTCAGCAACCCCTCCGGGACCGAAAGGTCAACCAGGAGATGTTGCTGACGGGTACCCAGGGTGCACCACGTGGAGGTTCCCCGGCATAGCACCCCAGACACAACATCCTCTGGTAGTCGGTTCCAATTGTGGACCACTCTGGAAGCAAGGAAGTGGTGTGCAGTGTTGGTTTTTGATGGGGCACGTATTATTTTCGTCTGATTTCCTCTAGAGGATTTTATGGTTTCCTTCAATATATATATATTTAGTAGCGGTTTGGTTGATAATTTTTAACGCGATTGCCCTCCTGGCTGTCGATCTGATTTCACGCGCGCGGAGTCGCGGACAGACGCTAGTCTATACATCCATACAAATAAATAAAATTGGAGAGTGTAATGTCACAATAACAGCTTTTTACTAAATGCATATGAAAAAATATAATATACGGCACAAATAACAAAATCCCAATTTTAAACATTTTTGTCTGCCTGTCTGTTTGTTCCGTCTAATCTCCGAAACAGCTGGACCAATTTTGACTTTCACTGGCAGATGTTATAAGGTGTAACTTAGGCTACTTTTATTACGTGGGCGAAGCAGTGGGGCACAGCTAGTTAGAAATAAACCCAGAGCATTTGTGCTCTACGACAAACTGCCCTACTGCTGCACCATGATTATTGTTATTGTATTTGCATCTTTCATTTCAGGTGCCTTATTCCAAGCAGCCGTGTCGTCTATGGAAGACCATGGCTATGTGATGGACATCGGCATTCCAAACACAAGGGCATTCCTGCCCAAGAATGAATTGAATCCAGAATTAGAATTAGGTGTGTAATTTATTTTTGTGAGACACTTAAAACTCAACGAGTTATAAAAGTCGAATGATTTTATTAAAGATAATTCGGAACGATTGGTCAACGCAGTATGTGACCGAAATACTGGCCTTTACTTAGCTTAGAGACTAATCATTGCCGATAACAATTTTTTGTCTCTTTGTCTGTCTGTTTGTTCCGGGTAATCTCCAAAACGGCTGGACCTATTTTCACTGGCAGATAAGGAGTAACTTAGACTGCTTTTATTTTAGAAAAAGAATTAGGGTTCTTCGCAAAAAAATAAAACTGATTAAAGACAATATTTTCGTGCGGGTGAAACCGCGGGCAGCAGCTAGTTAATAATAAACTTCGGATTATTTTAAACGAGCTCGTAACCTCGTTTAACCGTCACTTAAATCACATGGCATCTGCTGTCAAAGCTGAACCGCAGCATGCTGAACCGCCGTTTGGAATGAATGGCAAACGTTGTTCATTTCATATTTGGTGAACTCCGACCTTAGCCCTTGATCATCATCATTGCTTAATATTTTTTTTAACACCCTCTCTCGTAAAACTGATATAATTCCACCGGTTTTAATTATGTAAAGCGGGTCATAAAAAACGCGTGTGTTATCAAAGCAAATAGTTAAGTTATAGTCCATACAAATTCCATAACAGTATTATTTGCCATTTCAAATATGGAACTGATCGCCGCCGCACCACTCCAGCTAGTGAGCAGCGCGCTGTTGCTATTCAAGCGCGCTGGTAAAATGGCGGGAAAGCAACAGTGTGCATTCACAGATTGAGTTTATTTAAATGTTTTTTTTTCCTGTTTACTCGCAAGTGTGTTAAAAAACGTCGTACGATATACGTGCGTATTGGTTATAACATCTTTACGCACTAATATCGTAATGTACTATTAATGTTTTTTTCAGATATAGGCATGATCACGTGGTGCGCCGTCAAGTCTGTGGCGAACTCTTCAGGCGACAGTGTTGTGACCCTCTCTACGACGCCCAGTTATGTGCAGGGTGGCGTGTTGAGGCACAAGCAAAATACGCCTCTATTGCCGGGGACTACGGTCGAGTTTACTGTTGACACGGTGAGGACATTGTATTTATATGTCGCCGCTTATCATAACATCACGAATATGTATTTTTCGTTTAACATTTCTGAATTTCATTGTAGAAAGAAAAAATCTATACAAATAAATAAAATTGAAGTGTCTCTTTGTAACATCAAAATAACAGCTTTTTACTAAATGCATATGAAAGTATATATGGTACCTATAACAGAACAACCAATTTAGAAATGTTTGTCTATTTGTCTGTTTGTTCCGGGTAATCTCCGAAATGGCTGGTCCGATTTTGACGGGACTTTCACTGGCAGATAGCTGATGTTACAAGGAGTAACTTAGGGTACTTTTATTTTAGAAAAAGAATTAGGGTTCCGCGAAAAAAAATAAGACCCAATATATCCTATATCATGCATTAATAAGAACTGCTTATCGCTAAATGCGACTTCTTTTAGTATTTAGATATGTATTTTTTCAGCCTTTGGACAACGGTATCGAGGGCACCATATTCGGAGATGTAACGTGCTACATACAGCGGCACCACGTTGATAAATTCAAGGGGAAGAAGGCTGCGCTCGGACAGAAGGTCAGTCTTAGAACAAGTTGAGGACTTTCAGCTACCTGTGGCGCAAGTATGGATCTATTCGGGTCGATAATAATCGATAAAACCCAATTTATCGATTTTAACTGTCAATCTTATCGAATAAAACCCACTTTATCGATTTTAACTGACAATTTTATCGAATATTATCGACCCGAATAGATCCGTACTTCCGCCGCTGTTGTCTGTGGAGACCTTCCTATTTCTAATTTTATCTTATCGAACTGTCAACTTAACGATCGCAAAGTTACGTACCGCCACTGCAGCGGCGCAAGGACGGATCGGTCGATAAAATTCGATAAAATTGACAGTTCAAATCGATAAAGTGAGTTTTATCGAGCCTCGAAACAATCGACAAAAGTTATCTAATAGCTAGGTCGAATCCAAAGAAAATATAGAGCTACTACAATACTTTACGATCAGACTTCGGTACTCGCAACATTCGATAAATTTATCGAGTTTTTCGGTTCGACAAATTTATCGAACCGACTTCCGTACTTGGGCCGCAGATTCGCGTTAGAGTACTCTACTTTGATTCGAATCCCTGAAAAATAATTGAACCACACAGATCCGCGCTCGAGTACTGTACGTGATGCCGACCAGGAACACTCCCTTCCTCACCATGAAGAACATCTTCGAGACCACGCATCCTGACTTACAGGCAGAGCAGAAATACAAGGATGGAGACATTATTGAAGAAGCACAGGTGAGCTTGTAAACTGAACCATCAATTTGACTCAACTCATGACGTCACGCGTCAGCCGCATCCTGAGTCGAGAAGTGAAGAAACAGCGATATTACTTTGAAACTGGCAGAAAAGCGGCGTTTAAAAGCCATCATCTGAAGAAGAAGAAATAGCGACTAAAAATATCGATTGTAAGAATGTTTGCCCAACGCGAAAGGTTTGAGTTAGGTCCACTTAAGGAACGTTTTTTATTACGATTAAGAATACGAGTGTAAGTTTAATAAGTAATTTCACTGAGTACTCATCAAAAGTCAAATTCAAATTCAAAATGCTTTATTCATATATGCCCCAAGAGAGCACTTATGAACGTTATAATAAATGACTAACAGCGGACCTCTGTAACGCTCGACTACCCGATTCACAGACTAAAACTTTTTTTTTATTTTTTTATTTCTTCATTTAATTTAGGGACTTTTACCATACAATGGCATGCCAGTCCCATCGTAGCCTAAACAATATTAATCTCTTAATTACTTTAATCCCTCAACATTCTGTAGATCAGCTTTGCAGCTTCACACGTTGGGTCCGCTAAAATATGAGTAAAAACCCCAACATCCAATACGTTTAAATTGATGGATTGTATCAATGCTTCTTTTTGATTTTTGTTCCTGACACATTCCATGAGGAAGTGGTGTACATCATCTATAGTTCCGCACAGCTCACAATTTGGGGAATCTACCTTTTTCATTAAGTAACCGAACTTCCTTGATAGACTAAAAGTAATGCAGTCTTTATCAGAACATAATAAATGACAAAGACATCAACAGACCCGATCCGCGCTCAAAGTCAACGAATTAATATTATCATGTTACCACAGGTGATGAAGATAATCGGTCGCTCGGTGCACTTAAAACTGGGCCACAGTTGCGTCGGCGTCCTCAGCCTGCGCCGGATACAAGTGCACGAGGACCTCGCCGACGAGGACGTCGTCGCCAAGTCATACCCCATCGGTGTGTGGAGGGGGAGACTTAAAAAGGGATATTGCATGAAACACAATATACATAATTTCTGTTGTTATACAGTTTTAAGAAGATCACATTAACACAATAAAAATGAAATTCACAAAAAACATATACTTTGCACAAAGATACTGCTGCATCTAAAAGTTTCCTAAACACATTTTTTTTTATCGTCCATTAGTAATTTAAATAATACCATCAGATTATTTACATTACAATAAATAAAAAAATGTATGACAACTGTGTACTTAAAACGCAGTTTTCACGGCCAAATCAATAAAAGGCTGTCTAAAAGGAAAGAAGAGTGGCTGTGAGTGTGACACTGTAAAGGTCGACAAACCAACAGCACGGTCCATAAAAAAAAAGTTATAGGGGCCAGTATTGGACTGATACATCAAAGAGTCTAATTAAAAAAAAAGCAAACGACAGCACGGAATTGTCTATGGGAAGGAGTTTACTACAGTGCATAAAAGATAGCTTGATCTCTGCGACATATGTCGAACTGACATTGCTAGGGTTGTCAGGATATAAAAAATGTCGATAGTAATTATCGACGTTTTTTTTCTATTATCGATGCTAATGTAACATATAATTGGGTTTCATTTAATTACAAACGTTACTAAATTAAACGAATATTTTAATATAAAATACATTTATTATCTTAAAGGAGTACACCCCAAATCCACATCTGAATCAGTTTCTGAATCTCTAGAACAATCTTATAAATTTATTATGAACTCTTGTTCGCAAATATTATCAAATCTGACATCCCGCTCCCAATCTTCTTCCATTATTTTTCTGCATTTGGTTACCACCTCCTTCCAGTTTTCTGCAGATACATTGTCGACCGCGTATACTATATAGCGTATACAAGGCGTCGCGTCGGCACTCGTACTGAGAAGAATGGAGGTTTATACCAAACAAGATGGCGCCGTATCTTATTTTTTGAGTTTATGGCCTGGTAACAAGGCCTTTGAGCCAAATGTAACATGAGTAGGTGAAAAATTGGATTTTATTTACCCACTATTATTTTAGATCAATTATTTACACATGTAAATAATGTTATGATATTAAAATATTTTTTTTTTCACTGGCTAAATGCCTTTATTAACTAGCTAATACATAAATAAACACTACATCTAACGTAGCTAGCTACAAAAACAGTTGGATAATCTACAAGCCCTAGTAGGCCTATAGATAATCCAAATGTTCTAGCCCACTACCAGTAGGAAGCGTACCCAGCATGCTGGCGGCATTGCCACGTTGAACCGCAATGCTGATCCGTTGAGCCAAATAGTTACCAGCATTTTGGTTACGCGTCGCATCAATCAAACGCTCTGACAAAATTTTGAAAATATTATGAGCTCCCGGCCCCCACGGACCCAATGTTTCAACACCAAACGGCTCAAATATGTAACCGCTCCCGAGGTTAGCATATTTGCGCCGCTTGAGTCGCTCAGCCGAAGAAGCCGCGGCGCCAGCCCTAATTTGTGTCTCGGAAATATGAGACGGTGCCAAAGTGTCGACACAAGTAGCGTCCCACACTAGGGGCCGCCCCAATTTCCAAGGAACGAGCGTCATTCCGTCAGGCCTTTTACCATCGTCACGCATAAGACCATTCGGTTCGAGAAAATATACAATAAAATTAAATGATAAATTATTTTAAATTAAGATTTATTTAAAATATCGATAGTTTATAGTTTGTGGTTACGATGATTCATCGCCCATCACTAATTAGGTCAGCATGCCCATAAAGTATGACATTGACAGGTACTGTCTTTACTGTTGATAAATTCAGGACTTCATAGGCGTGATTTTACTGCCAGCTGTCGCAGAGATCAAGCTATCTTTTATGCACTATAGTAAAAATAGGGTGGGTTACTTTTTAGCTAGTTATTAGTCATTAATTAGTAGTTAATTGCAATGAGTCGATGACATTTCTTTTGCATACTCCCCAAATGTTTATGAATTTACAAGTTTACCCCTTGGTTATTTTATGACTAACTCTCTCTTATAAAGTTAAGCGATATTGATTATCCTAGTAATGTATACAAATAAATTAAATTGAAGTGTCTGTTTGTAATGTCTAAATAACAGCTTTTTACCGAATGCATACGAAAGTATATACGGTACCTGTAACAAAAACACAATTTTTAAAATTTTTGTTTGTCTGTCTGTTTGTTCCGGGTAATCTCCAAAATGGCTGGACCGATTTTGACGGGACTTTCACTGGCAGATAGCTGATGTTATAAGGATTAACTTAGGCTTTTAGTTTAGAAAAATCATTAGGGTTCCATACAAAAAAATAAAACCTATGAAATCCAATATATTCGCGCGGGTGAAACCGCGAGCAGCAGCTAGTGAGTGATAAGCTTCCAGAACACACGTATACTTAGTTTTCCATTTTTTTTTTTACACTTACACACTCATACCCCCGCACTAGGATTCCCTGTGTCGCAGGTGGCATGGACACACACAGATACACATCACAAACATCCAAGACCCGAGAACAAACTTCATGCTTACACAAAATCTGCCCCGGCCGGGAATCGAACCCGGAACCCCTCGCTTTCCAGGCAGGGTTACTTCCAACTTAGCTACGGAGCCGTCATGTAGTGACTTTTGTTCAATATTCAACAGGAAGTACCCACAGAGTCCGCGTCCTGTGCTACAACCTGTCGGACTACGTGTACTCAGTCACGGACCAGGCGTCCGTGCTGCAAGAGAAATACTTTAGTCTCGAGCAACTGTCGCCAGGCGACCTGGTGCCCGCCACCGTGCGCGCCGTCTCCGACAAGGTGGTGGAGCTCAACGTGGGCAGGGTCAGAGGTGAGGAACTGCTTTGAGAAAATAGTTTTTTTTTTGTACTTGATAGGTAGATTTTACAAGGTGGTAGGACTAACTCTTCTGCGAGTGTCTCGGTGGTTACCACCGCTTTGCTCGTGTAGTCTATCGCCAAGCAGTAATGTCCAAGCATTTATACTTGATGAGCAAAGTAATTACTGGGCTTATGAGACTCCATACCTAATGTAATGAGCGTCTAACGAGCGCAATGTAATGCCCTGAACACCTTTGTTTTTAAGTTCTGATTGGCACTGCTATTGTTTTGGGCTGGTGTTATGCTTACAATCAGGAAAACATTAGGTGTTAAGTCTCATAAGCCCAGTAATTTCACTGGCTACTTTGCGCATCAATCCGGAACACAGTAATGCGTGCACATTACTGCTTGGCGGAAGACTTCACTCACAAAGCTTTTGTACCAACCCAGACGGACACTTGCAGAAGAGTTTGTCGTACCACCCAGTGATTAGTGTTATTTAACTATAGTACTTATGTAAATATACAGGAGAGGGTAGTTTTCTTTTCTCCTTGTCTTGTTGGGGTGATAGCAGTAGTAGTTTTGTAGCTAGGAATTATTTGATCATTTCAGGTTTCGTGCCACAAACGCACTTGTCGGAGACCGGAATAATTGTCGATCCTAAGAAGGCTCGCACATCTAAGTTGCCTCAGAAAAAGTTTAAGGTAAAGACAATTCACATACTTATGAAAATATGCACCCACCTACATGGCTACATGGCCGTCTTTGTCTGCAAGCTACCATGCTAGATGGACGGTAAGAGGCGACCAACTTGGTTTCAATTCTTCTTTATAAATGTCTACCCAATCAGCTGCCTTATCAGCTAACAATCTCGTGTTCGTTTTCAATACCAGACCGATTAAAACCAGCGGTCACTAGTCTTCGTGTGGAAGGAATAGTCTAGAATTTTCGCTGGTTATTAAAGAAATAAGCTCTTACAAAACGAAAAGAAGATTATGGAACATTCAACAAATCCTTTTTTATGTTATGGAACCCCCACATGAAATGATTACAAAATATGCAATACATTTTAAGCACCGCTCCAAAATTATAGTAATTGTAACAGCCAAAAATAATCCAACGATTCAATGACTTAATGTATTTTTGCGTGGCTTTTCCACAAAACCTCTTTAGGAATCGCTGGTATACTCGAATTAAAAATACGTAGTTCAGAGGTACCTCTAGATGGCGCTCTCTCTCTCTTTTAAGACTCCAGAATCCAGATACCTAATTCTTCCATTCCATGCCCAAGGTTGGGCAGTCAGTGACTGCCAGGGTGCTCGCCGTGGACGTGGCGAAGCAGTTTCTCGCGCTGACGCTGAAGCCGTCCCTCCTCGCGCCGGACCTTCAGGTCCTCAAGAGTTACGAGGACGTCGAGATCGGGAAGGCTTACGTCGGTGTAGTCAGGGTAAGATGATAAAATTGGCGGCACCTCATAAGTCTCATTTTATGTATATCTTTGTTAGTGGTAGGACTAACTCTTCTGCGAGTGTCCGTCTGGGTTGTTATCACCGCTTTGTGAGTGAAGTCTGCCGCCAAGCAGTAGTGTGCGAGCATTACTGTGTTCCGGTTTGATGAGCAAAGTAGCCAGTGAAATTACTGGGCTTTTGAGACTTAATACCTAATGTCTCAGGGTAACGAGCGTACTGTAGTGTCGCGCAGGCTTTTGTGTTTCAAACTTCTGGTTGGCACTGCAATTGTTATGGGTCGGCGTTATGCTTACCATCAGGCAAACAACCAGCTCGTCTCGTTACCAAATGACATAAAAAAATGGAGTCGACATCCCTATTGCCGAAAAGCATAACTTGAATCGTGTGACTGCACATGTGTGTCCAGGTGGTTCGCGACTACCTGCTCGTGTCGTTCTTCAACAACGTGACTGCGTTCGTGCCCGCCTGGTTCGTGTCTGCAGACCCGCAGCACCGCGCGGCGGACTCGCACCGCCCGGGACAGACGCTCACCGTGACCGCTGTCAGCGTGCGGCCGGCGGAGCGCCGCCTGACGGCCAGCCTCGTCACTGCGCCCTTCACTCACGACGTAAGCTGCTTTAACCGACTTCCAAAAAGGGAGGTTCTCAATTCGCTTGTATTTTTTGTGGTGCTTTTGCTGGATATGTCTGTCAATTCTCAACCGGTTTAGAAATAAACGCTTACGCACTATACAGGGGCACTAGGATTCCCTGTGTCGGAGGTGGAATCAATCCTACATAGGTATAATATGTTCTTTACATTATGTTGTTCACAGGAAAACCTAGAGGTAAAGCATCAGTCAAATAAACGCAAGCAAATTCAAGAACACTCCGATGAGACACCAAACAAAAAGCACAAAACCGATGATAGTGAAATACAAACAAAACAAAAAAAGAAAGACAAACATCAAGAGGAGGAAAGTGTAGATGAATCAGATTTAAAACACAAGAAAAAGAAAAAAAGACAAGACACAGAAACGTCGCAAGAGAATATGGACAAACAGGACGATTCTGAAAAAGATGCTAAGAAGAAAAGAAAGAAACACAGTATAAGCGAAGAAGAAAGCGATCAGATAGAAACTGACATTCACGATGAAGAAATACTTACACCTCATGAACAGGGTTTACTAGACATGACAGATTGTGAAACTATAAAAGATTACAAAAAACGAGTAGTTGCTCTACTGAAAGCTATCGGCACTAGAGCCAAAAGGATGGAAGTGATTGATAAGAAAATAGAATCTATCGAAGAAAGAGGTTTAAATGCAAGAAACAAAAAGTTCCACACTGCAATGCAATCAGAAAAGATAGTTGTTCAAGAACGAACAAAGAAACTGTTGGAAGCTTTGAGCACGGCTCAAGATAAATTGAAAGAAATGGGTTACGTAAGAAACGATAATTACAAAGAGGAACAGAAGAAACGAAAAAAGGAAAGGATTATAGCTGCGAAGGAGGCTAAGAAACTGGCAAAGAAAGAGAAATCCGAAAAGAAAGAAGTTAAAAAAGAGATAAAAGATGACATCGCTGAGATAAAAGTAGTGGAGAGCTTGGAGCCTGCGTTAGAAGTGCCCAGTGCTAAAGATTTCTGGTCTGCTAATGCTGATAGTCTATCGAAGACTGTAGAGGAGGAGGACTCCAGTAGTAGTGAAGATGAGGTAAATTTTTTGCCTTCAATTTCATTTAGGAAAATTGATTTTAATTATATGCAATTTTGGTAAATCTAATCAAATAGTAAAAGTAAAATTCCACACATAAAAAATAATACAAACATTACAAAAAAAGAAATATAAAATTAAAATTTTTTTATTCATATTCGCCCTAAAGGAGCACTCATGAAAGTTAAAAAAATGACTAACAAAACGAAATGATTAAATATCTATTACCATGTCGATGCTAAAGATCACGCGAGATAGGGGTCAAAAGCTAATCTATTCAAAAGATCTATCGTTACTTATGTCCTTTGTTTTCAGTCAAACGACCAGCCCAAAAAGAAGCGCAAGAAGCTAACAGTAGCCGAGAAGCTGGCTAAAGTCCGCGAAGAAGAAGAAAGAGTGAGAAGCATGGAGCGAGCCGCCGTCGACAGCGAGTCGCAGCCGCGCTCCGTCGAGCAGTTCGAGCGAAGCCTGCTCGCCCACCCCGGCAGCAGCCAGCTTTGGATCGCTTACATGGCTTTCCATTTGCAGGTATTACCTACGTAATGAACAGCTAATAACCTTGGAAAGCAGTTTGAGCGAAACTTATTCGCTTACCCAAACGGAAGCTAGCATAGGATCGCTTACGAAGTTTTTCATCTGCAGGTAAAATATATCAGCTAAAAATCTTAAAACGCTTATATTGGTAACTAACTGTGCCCCGAGGCTTCGCCCACGTAGCCTAAGTTGCTCCTTGTAGCATCAGCTGTCCCCCAGTGAAAGTCACTTCGACATCGGTCTAGCCGTTTCGGAGACTGCCCGGAACAAACAGACAGACACACAGACAAAATTTAAAAAAATGGTGGTTTTGTTATAAGTGCCGTATGTGCTTTCATATGCATTTAGTAAAAGGCTGTTATTTTGATATTACAAACAGACACTTCAATTTTATTTATTTGTATAGATAAACTCCACCGTAAGTCTGTAAAAGCGATAAAAGCCGTTTGAGCGAAAACTTTGAGGTCGGGGCACGGTCCTGAGTTTGTCTCTGCCTTGAGTGCAGTGTAAGTGCACACTCCTGTTTCGTATAAGATTCGTTCGCTCGTTACCTTGAGACATTAGGTAGTATGTCTCATAAACCCAGTAAATTCACTGCACACTACTGCTTGGCGGCAGACTACACGAGCAAAGCGGTGGTACCCACCCAAACAGACACTCACAGAAGAGTTAGTCCTACCACCTAGTAAATTCTTACATTTATTAAATTTGTTTCATTAAATCTGTGACTAAAGTATTATTTTGGTATCGTCAGGCGACAGAACTAGAGAAGGCGCGCGGCGTGGCTCGGAAAGCGTTGAACACGATCCCCTTCCGTGAGGAACAGGAGAAACTGAACGTGTGGCTCGCTCTGATCAACTTGGAGCAACGGTTTGGCACTAAGGTAACGAAAATTTTTTTTTAAATATATTTTATAGTGTTAACCAACACGAACATTTTTTTTATAGCACGATGGTTTGTGTTTATTCATTTATTAGGCTGTATGTATTTATGTAAAAACGGACTGGGTCTAGAATGGATTTCAAGTGCAGTCGCTGAAACTCAGCTTTAGGTGTTTCGAGATTTTCAGCAGCAGCTAGCAGTTCAGAATATTCAGATGACCATCGAGTCGAAGACTCTTTATCAGAAAACTTTATTCTAATTACAACTGAACGAAAGAAAATAAATTTATTTGAAGCCATTGGCCAAAGTATAGGTAGGTACGTACATAAAATTATATAAAGTGAGTAATTTATAGTTTCAATTCCGCGATAAAACTATAAATTACTCACTTTATATAATCTTATTTAAAATGAATTTCCGCAAAGTAACGCCTGAGTCCATCAAATAGGTACGTACATTTTAAATCTAAAATCAGAACATGAAAAATTTAGGTAGTTGACTACAAAATGGACACAGCTCAGCATAAAAGCGCCACCGAAGTAGCGCGCTGTTTTTTAACTGTAGCCTCTTTTGCATCAAGTAGCTGCAAAAACAGGCAATTCAATAAATTAAAATAAATGAATGATGAAATGAAGAATTTGGCATGATTGATTGATGAAATGAATGAATTAATTACCACATTCGTTAAAATGTAAAGAGCCTATGGTATCATTTAATTTATTTATTATTTATTTATTTATTTAATTATAGACGAGCAGCACATGTGCTGATATGTCTATATTACACAGTGTTGAAAGTCACGATTGTTCACTTTTGTAGTAAGGAAGTATTGTTTGTTCGTAACCAGTTGTCAAGTTTATTCTTAAAGCAGTTTATTGAGGACGCAGACACAACTATTAAAAAATAATTTTGAATTTGGGAAACTTTTAGATGCAATCTTTGTTGAAATTATATATTTGTTGTGAATTTAATTTTCATTATGTTAATGTTATCTTAAAACTTTATAACGACAAAAATTATGTATTTTTTGTTTCATGCAACACCCCTATTTGTACGTTGCCCAGGAGTCCCAACAGAAGACAATAGAGGACGCGTTACAAATGAACGAGCCTCACAAAGTGCACGGCGCGCTGCTGGCCGTGCTCGCGGACTGCGGCGCCGCGGCCGAGCTGGCGGCACTCGTGGACCTCGTCGTGAGGAAGTACAAGAGGGACCCCGGCATGTATATACAGGTGAGCGTGGGACTTACACGGACTAACAGAACTCTTCTTCTATACAAATAAATAAAATTCAAGTGTCTGTTTGTAATTTTTTTTAATATCAAAATAACAGCTTTTTACTAATTCCATATGAAAGTGTATACGGTACCTATTGGTACAGTTTATGCGTATGTAAACCTTGGTGTTTTGGTACACCAAAACATCTTTAATCTTTAGACACTGTTTAGCTAAACAGGCGTCTAAAAGTTGTATTTTGTGGTAAAATGGTCAGAATCTGATAGTATACTAAAAAAATATACAAAATTCTATTTTAAACGAGAATCTGTTGTATTTCCTCAGGCGGGTAGTGCTTGCTTCAAGCTGGGGCTCGTGGACAAGGCGCGGCAAGTGATGCAGAAGGCCATCGCCGTGCTAGACAAGAAAGAACGTGAGTGACGCTCTTATATCACTGCTGACGTTTTACTACGGTTTACTGGTAGTGCTTGTGTGTGGTGGGTTTAGTGGTAGCACTAATTCTTCTGCGAGTGTCCGTCTGGGGTGTTACCACCGCTTTGTGAGTGAAGTCTGCCGCCAAGCAGTAGTGTGCAAGCATTACTCTGTTCCGGTTTGATGAGCAGAGTAGCCAGTGTAGTTACTGGGCGTATAAGATCTAATATCTCAGGGTAACGATCGCACTGCAGTGCCGCGCAGGCTTTTGTGGTTCAAAGTTCCGAGTGGCACTGCAATTATTATGCTTACCATCAGGCAAACGACCAGCTCGTCCCAAAAAGCTATCAAATGTTCGTTAACTAAGTGATGAGCACGCCCCCCCCTCCCCCCAGACGTGTCGGTGCTGGTGCAGTTCGCGCTGCTGGAGCGGTCGCTGGGCGGGCGCGAGCGCGCCGAGGCGCTGCTGGAGCAGGTGCTGGCGGTGTACCCGCAGCGCGTGGACGTGTGCGCCGTCTACGTCGACATGCTGCTCAAAGGAGGGGACGTCCACCAGCTCAGGTACACACGTCTAATTCAAAATGCTTTATTCATATAGGCCGCAACGGAATGTTAGTGGTAGGACTAACTCTTCTGCGAGTGTCTGGGTTGTTACCACCGCCACGCGAAGACTAGCCACCGCTGCATTTAATCGGTTTAGAATTGAAAACGAACACGAGTTTGTTAGCCGGTAAGGCCCCTGCATAGTTAGTATTATTTTGTATTTGGTAAATCGTCTAGGGTAGCAAAAATTAAATTCGAAACGGTTACATTTTTAGGTGGGAATGAAACGTAACGTTAATTAAATTACAGATAATATAAATTGAGAGTATATTTTTTCCACAGGCAAGTAATGGAGCGGATGACGTCACAAAAGCTGCCAGCGCGCAAGATGAAGATTCTATACAAAAAATGGATCGAAGTTGAAGAGAAATGCGGAGACGAAGCCAAGGTCGAGGAAATCCGGCAGCGCGCCATGGAGTTTATCGAAAAAGCAAAGTTTTAAATAAATAACGTGCACGCATAATTTACAGTTTTTTTTTATTTATCACGGCTGATAAATTTTTTGAGCTGATTTTTGAGTTATTGTTGTACCTTAGTTTTTTTAAACAACGAAGAAGAGAAGGCTAATGAAGTCCTTTTCCTCTTTTGTTGATGATTTTTTGGTTATAATGAACTACAACAGACAAATTGAACAAAAAGTATATTTCGAAAAACTATAAATATTTGAACATGTAGGTCTTGCTACTCTTCGTCGTATGGTTATAATTGAACACATCTGCTCTCGGCATCGGTGGGGGCGGCGGAGGCGGTGGAGGAACGTGTCCTGAATAACTTGGATCAGTTACTGGCACTGGAGTTTCAACTTTATTACTTAAGGGTGTAGACTTAAAACTATTTGGCACTCCGACGCCGTAAATTGATACCGGCATGCAAACTTCGTAACCTAATTTAGAATAAAAATTCTCCTGGCCTTTCGTTGATAAATGTATCATTTTCAGTCTGAGTTCGTTTCTGCAGTATTCTTCTACGTAATGCATCAGGTAAGTCCCTAGTCTCTGCCCTCGCATGGACTTATTTATAACTACGGTTTCTACAAAACAACTTTCAGGTATACTTGGTATGGGCGTAAGCTTGCAATGACCTAAAATATATTTTTTGCTATCTACTAAAACTAAACTTGTCGGGAGTTCGTCGCAGGATGCCTGTAAGGACATCATTCTTGCAGTTTCGCTGCGTGGCCATTCGTCGTTAATGAGATCACAGCACGCTTTTAAATACTCCGGATTATCATGAAGAGGTAATACTTGTAGGTTTCGTAGGTCCATTCTGCTTCTAAAAAAACAAAGAATCTTTATATCGGTAAAATATGTGTTAATACTGCAATATACAATAATGATTTGTTATTAAACTGTCATGGTCATCAATACTGAAAATAATCACTAGAAACGGCATATTTACCATGTATATTATTTGATTTTAGTTTCCGATATTTGCTGTTGCAAGCGTTATGATCACGGGAGAACTTAAGTACTGCGGGTAGAACACGAAAGAGTGACCATCGGCATCGTCACGACCACGACCGCCCTTTTTTTATCTTTTAATTATTTTTTTTTTTTTTGTTTTTTTTTTGGCTCCACGCGATTAGCGTATTTAGCCAGTGTCGAGTTATATGAATAATAATATATTTATAATAAATCTCTAGTTGTCGTGCATGAAAGTCGTCAGTCACGTTAAAGTTTAGTCTAAGCGTGGTCAAGTCGAAGTAATGCTTCAGTAAAGCGGTGGATACTTTACTGAAGCTTCTATGGAGTTTTGGATAGAATACGAAAATACACGTTTTTCGTCTTTGTACTATTTGCCTTTCACTTATGCACGTTTACGAACACTTAATGGTTAATAATCCACTATTATTACACATTAACACTCGATAAAACACAGGTTTTAGTAAATAACACAAACACAACAACAGCACATTTTCGCATTCCCGCCAAAACTCATCTTTTAATTTAGCAACACTTCGTAATTTTGACAGTTGACACAATGTTCATTTCATTATTTGACAACGACATGTTTGCTTATCGTTATATCAATTTTTAGGTTATCTTATTATCGCAACGCAGCTGTTTTACAGAGAAAAAACAGAACGCCTTGATAAAGCTGCTCTATTCTCGTAAATGTATAAATAAACAACTTACCTGCGATTTGATAGGTTCTCCTGTGCAATTATTTCGTTGGATTAATTGGTAAGTCCATTTTATTCCTCAATATTTTCTGCACGGTGTCGCTTGCAAGCGCCGACGCCGGACTAACTACTAACCCTATTTTTATCTGTTACGATTTAAAAACTAAATCTCGAGATCCTATCTTTCTTGGAAGGTATAAAGTTCTCTAGCGTGGCTATTTTAAGATGTAGTACGCTCCATAAAAGCCATTGTAAAGCTTTCAAATTTCAAATTGTAGGCATAAAAATAGGCATACATACTTCATTTACAACTAATTTTTTAGGTAGAATGGATGATGATGATCATGTTCCAACCCTGTCAGCAGAAACCTTTGCTGCATTACAGGAATTCTATGCTGAGCAACAGAAAAGACAGGAAATATTAAACAAATTGGAAGCTGATAACAAATTGAAAGAAAACATATTGTTTGATGAAAATTGGGTGAGCAACTTTTTTTTTTTTTTATTATGTTATTTGGTAACGAGACGAGCTGGTCATTTGCCTGATGGTAAGCATAACGCCGGCCCATAACAATTGCAGTGCCACCCAGAACTTTGCAACACAAAGGCCTGCGCGGGACTGCAATGCGCTCGTTACCCTGAGACATTAGGTATTAGGTCTCATAAGCCCAGTAATTTCACTGGAAACTTTGCTCATCAAACCGGAACACAGCAATGCTTGCACACTACTGCTTGGCGGGAGACTTCACTCACGGCGCGGTGGTAACAACCCAGACGGACACTCGCAGAAGAGTTAGTCCTCCCACTAACAAATTTTATATTAAACTACCTAAAAGTCTAGCATGCTAGCCCTCCAATCATTATGATATCCAATATGAAACCACTTTAATAAATGATGTGCATTTTGCAACTTTTTTCGGTTACAGCAACTGAGTCAGTTCTGGTATGATGAAAAGACTATCCAATCTCTTGTGAAGGTGATTGACAAGACAGTCGCTGATGGCGCCAGAGTGGCTTTAATATCATGCCCCACTCTATTTGTACCGGTCAAGAGGCAAATAGGAGATAGAGCTACAGGTAAATAAGATACTTTAATGTTTCACTTGAACTAACTTGAACCAATGAGCCTTCAGGGAACTACTAACAAGTCTTACCATAAAATTACATTCAAACTGTTATTTAAATCATCCGATAAATGCCAGATTGATATCTTCTCTAGTTAGAAGTGCTATTAAAAGTTTTTGTTTCAGTTACCCTACTGGAATATGACAGACGATTTGAAGTCCATGCTCCCAACTTTATATTCTACGACTACAATTTACCTAACAAACTTCCGCCTGAAGCGCTCAAGTCTTACGACTTAATCATAGCCGACCCTCCATTTTTATCGGAAGAGTGCATCACAAAGACATCTGAGACAATAAAATTAATGGCTAAAGAGAAGATAGTGGTCTGTACAGGCTCCATAATGAAAGATCATGTCAAACAGCTGCTCGAATTGAAGCCATGTGCATTTCAACCTCAGCACCGGAATAACTTGGCAAATGAGTTCTCGTGCTATGCTAATTTTGATCTTGATGATGTATTAAGGTGATGAAATAGTAATACTAAGTGAGAGACTGTATTCTGAAAGGACATTCCTGACATAAATGTTATTAGGAGTTTGCATTCTTCATACCTAATTTAAAAATATGTAATGTAATATGCATCTATTGTTATTTAGTTAGTAAGTGCAAAATAAAACAATTTGTATAAAACATTTCACATTTTATTGTTCTTAACAAAACTAGTACTTTGTTACAATACATTATGCTGGTTAACATTTTTTTTAATAAATCTTTAGTCTTTCGAATTGATAAACTTTTGCTACATTTAAAATATATGCTTTATTTAACAAACATATAGTATGATGACTTAAATCTACTGGTTAACATTTGATGATTTGAGCCTGAATATAAATTGCAGGGCTTGTTTAAACTAATTAGTAACTTTTTATGCATTATTAAGTCATTTCTACATTTTGCTGCAAATATTAGCTGCTAGTATTACAGTTTCTTATTGATATAACTTCCATAACCATTATCCATTTATGGTTTTGCAATATCTGAGACATTGTTTAAGTTTATGACATACTCTAATTAATTTAAACAACCCTGTATTTGCTGTCTAACTTTATTATATAAATGACTCATTATGAATGATGTTTCGAAATACATATTAAAATTGTTTTTGGCAATCAACAAATAATAAAATTCATACAAATTGCTGACACATACAGATGATCTATCATACATATTGCGAATATTTTTTTTTTAATTAATATTATCCAATTTGATGCTGACAATAGTAAAGTAACACTGAGGTTAGGATTTCATTTTAATATATAAGAAACAAAAAATCATTAGCCATCATACTATGAATACATAATATGTATATAACAATCCAAAACAATAAATCTAATTAGCTAGGGCCTTAACACATCTAATAAAGTATAGTACACGAGGCCTGGGTATGATGCATTAATTATAAAACAGTTATTATCATCATGGACATTTCATTCTAATTACTAAGATACAATAAATAATTTCCTTACATTTATATAGATAAATTCATCAGTACACTTAATGATAAATTGAATGATTTGGTTATTAAATAAATACCTATGGTTTTATTATAACAATATAATAAGATAGAAAATTTAAAGGTGCAGCTACACAGAGTGTATTCGGCGTATTGTTTTAATTGATGCGTATCATAGCTTTGTTAGACGTAAATATTATACGTGAATATAGATGCACCCTAACAAGTCACTGCAAGTTAATTATCTGTCTGAGGTCGAAGTTTGTAAAAAATACAATTCATTTGTACTAAAACAACTTAGTTCTTTATATGGAAAAAAAAATCGCCTTCTCTAATAACTGTCGTTAACTTTTCTTCTTCCAACACCTTAAAAATAAATTATTTTTGAATAAAACTAGCTAATATTTATTGGGGTCTATCTACAAGGCCATGTTTTCTACTTAGTAGGCTCGCAAGCCGATACAATATAATATCTATACATTTTTGAGACTACGTTAGAATTTGTATAGAAAATGACCCGAAATTTTATGATAAAATATGTAGTCGCAAATATTGGGGTATACTTGATAAGCTTATAGTATTAAATACAAAAAAGCGAAAAATAAACGAGAAGGCGCCATATTGGAGCGCACGAGCTGATACGCATGCGTGATGGCTTTCGAAAGTGCTGGAAAGCGCACAGAAGCGATACCGTCGTTGCAATACGGCTAATAAATAGCTTGACTGCTTAACTAAGAACAATCCAAGTAGATGCGTATCAATTACGTTTCATTTTTAGTGTGACTCTTAGTTCCGTCTCCTATGGGGTAGCTGTGTCAGGTAGATTAGGCCGCTTAAGGGTTGCCGTTATGACAAATAGGCACTAGGACGGAAGTATATAAACACAGTTGAAACTGGAACCAAAACTTTTGCTAGGAATTTCGCGAAATTCCAAAGATACGCTTCACAGTGCTCTATGTGCGTTTCTTGTTTTATGAAAATTAAGTCTATAGCAGCCAAGCTGTTTTAAAGAGTTGGAGAGATGTATATTTTTTTTTATAATCAAAACTTCTCTCTTATCTATTAATATTACACGAGACATTCAAAGTAATAAATTAAATAAAAATAATTGAAAATATGTTGTACCAACGTATAACAACATATACTTGAAAACTAAATACAATCGCAAAAGGAATAAAATATCACAACCATAGCTACAAATAATAATTGTCTTTTGGATTTTAGTCATGACTACATTGAAGATTTTTTACTTTATATACCTACTTATAAATATACATTTTATCTACATATTTAAATATAAAACATCTATAATATAGTATTTATTATCTATCCATTAATAAAATATAGTGTGATAATCTGTGGTACAATCTTCAGTGTATTCATGACCTTTGCTATATTATTCTACATTAACATGAAAAGAAAAACTTAATTCCATCTGAAGAGACTATATGTCATGTTAATATGATAGTACAAAAATAGAGCAAATAAATATACATATTTGTCATGAATAGATAAGATCACCATCTACAAAATATATATTACTTATATGTATGTATAACATAGATATATATTTTTAAATCTTTCCGATGGGTCATTTTTGTGCCAGCATTGTAGCAAGCTATGTGTGTGCAAAATTACAGCAATGGGGAAGGCACTGTATTTATTCTGAGATGCTATCTCACACAAATATATTTTATCATTCCAACACAAAATAAGAATAATCCAAAAACATAGTCAAAATACAAACACCAAGACTGGTGAAATAAAAAATAATAAAATTTAGTAAATCATATTGTGATTGGTCGAACGTAGACCCGCCGCAATTTAGTTTCAATGTAAAATTTACTATGTAACATTTATATATAGGTTAGTAAGTGAAATATTAATATTTTTGTAATTTGAAAAAATATATAAATAAGTAACAGATGTGAATTGAACATGGTGCTAATATCACATTAGTACGTCTTAACTCTTAACCTACGACACGGGACATACACGATGATGTGAAAATAATAATTATATCGATATATCTTTTAGAAAATAGAGCTTAACTAAGTTTTCGAGAACTTTTTTATTTTCTCTTTAATTACTTGTCTAATTCGAACCTGCATTAAATTTTTAAGAATATATTGAATAAGCTGTAAAACGTTGTAAATGGTGTATAGATTTAAGTATATTTATTCATTAAGCTTTATTTCACTGTATGGTTTCCGAATAAATAAAATAACATAAAATAAGCGGCGCAAGTACGGATCTATTCAGGTCGATAAAATTGACAGTTAAAATCGATAAAGTAGGTTTTATTCCATAAAATTGACAGTTAAAATCGATAAAGTGGGTTTGATCGATTTTTACTGTCAATTTTGTCGAATTTTATGGACCGAAGGTCTTGTTTTGTAGCCTTATTGAGCTGGCACCGCAGCGACCGCTCTTTAGAAGATCTGGGCAAAAATAAACAAAAAAGTTAAAAAAAAAGTGCACCACTAAATTTAGTTGACGGTTTCTTGGCCACAAGTACTACAACTGTTTATTTCTTATAAATTTAATTCAGGTTGCATGTATTACGCCTTAATTACATTAAGGATTTATTTGTAAATTGTCCTATTATAAAAGCAAATTTTAGAACCACTTCTGATGTAAACAGATCTAGCACGGCTGACTCGGTCGAACATTGAAAAAATTGGTGAAGCAGGCTGAGTGCGAACTGATCCCTTTTATCATGCAAACGAGTTATCTTTAAAATAGTCTGATTACTACACTAGGATAAAGATCCTAGAGACGACGAATATGCCTTTCGTTTATTTTGACCTTTACATATTTCGGCACTGGACACGTGGACTTAATAGTTACTCTTACTTGACTCTTGCAACAGTGTTCGATCCCGTTACTAAAGTTAATTCTATCTAGTATTAATGACCGTCATACCCAGCGTAGTCCGACTAAATCTGTCCACATCTTTAAAAGTCCAGTCACAAATTGGGCCGGGATTGGCTGAATTTAAATCTTCAGCTTAGACGAAAATTCAACACCGATTAGTGTCCTTATAGATTCATGTCGGTGTCGCCATCTATGTTTGTCGTACAGATTTAAACCTTACAACAATTTACAAGCCATTTAGGTCTCACGTCTCAGTGGCGCCAATAATAACGCGCTTTGCCAATACTCGACCAATCCAGGCCAAAAAGTAAACCAACCTTTTTTACAACTTATTATTTACTTGCTTTCACATCGGATCGTATAAATTCCCGTAAATAAACTAAAAATGTCACTAAAACTACATACTATTATCTATGAGCTCGTGTGAGCTGTCTAACTATGGAGCTCGCCACATGGGGGTACACTTTCATACTAACTTTCGGGTTCTTGTTACAAGTCGTTCTACAAATAGATATACAGGAATCACGAGTCAATTAAAGCATAGACTATAATGTTTTGTCTATGAAACAATATGAACCAATTTCTTTAAAAAAAATTGAGTTACCCTGTTCAGGCACAAAATATTAATTAGTCAAAATAGTATTTCATCATCAATGATGAAACTTCATGTTCAACTTGAGTTACAATTAATATAAATCAAATTAAGGTAAATCTTAAATATAAAAACGAACATTAAAATTCTTAATAACGCATATCTCTAAATATGCGTAATCTGTATATCTATCCGCAAAACGAAGGGAGACTGTCCTCAAATGACAGAATTCTAACACGCAAAACTAAGGGAAGCCCTAAACAATTCTCTAAAGTAATCATTGCACAAAATATACAAAAACAACCACAACTTACAGGAAACACTGAAACGAATACAGCTAAAACACTTCAAACAAATCGCCGCAGGAGTACACACCCGCGGGGACAGGTGAAACAAAACACAGGCGTGACAGAGTGAGAAGGAAATATTGTACTCTCTGCCGTTTATTCAATTGCGTTTCTGTTTCATCTGCCAGATAAACGATACAATAAAAAAAGTTTGATTCTGATACAGCGTACTCTATGAAGTTCATATTCAAATGACTTAACTTACATTTCAAAGGTGCATATATAATTTATATTTTTAAAAAGTGCTTGGTTTGATTTATTAGTGGTACTTCAAAAAGACAGCTATAAAAATTCACCAATTGATGTGACTTTAAAATGTCTACAAGTACATAATTTGACACATCTTTTGTAGCGGACATAAATGAAGTATTTTATTTTCTTTCTAGTAACACAAAGGTACGCTGCAATCTTTTAATAGGAGATCTACTCTTGCGGCGATAACAAATGGAAATAAAAACAAGTCCTTTAGGACACTAATGTAGTCGTTTTCCAGCGCAACGAAACGTATCGTGATGACATGACGTAACAATGACACGTGTCTATGGTCAAACTAATCTATACTGCACAGTCAGATACGTCAAACGCATGTATCAAAGATACGCGCGAGCGATACGCTTCGTTGCGCTCTTACAAATAAAACGAAACAACTATTTTGTGTTTGGGCGTTGCTACCCGTCCGAGAAATATAATAATGTGGAAATAATTTGTCTTGTCATGTCAAAATGCTTTCATCGTTGGTCGCAGCTCAAGTTATAATCTGATAGGTCAGTTCAGTGCCCATAAATAATCATTCTGTTTGAAAGCACATTCATTATCATACGTGTGCGTGCATGCGTACGCGTATACGTGCAATTTGCGTGCATACACGCAACTGCACGTAACTCCTCGAAATTACAAAATTGAATGACGCCTTAGCCAGGTCTTAGATCATGACTGTCCAAGATAAATATGTCTGTATCAATGTATGTATGTAATGTATGTGTGTACAACATCAAGACCACAAACAACACGGAATGAAAAAAATATTTGAGCTTTTTCTATGTACATAAGTATCTGTCCTGTAGCAGAGGCCTAACCTGTAGGGCCTATGCTATTGAAGTCAATCGACCTTATTACTATAATAATAAGGTCTGTTAAGGGTTATTGTTAAGGGGTGTTGTGTGGGAAACTGACAATTGTAGATGGTAACAGTACATGTATGGATAAGCCTTGGGTTTAATACACTGTCAGGTATTCACACCCGCACTGTTCAGGCTTGTAAAACTTGCGTACATATAACTTGAGCTACAATCAATGTGCAAGCCGCGAACAGATTGTTCACGTCAATATCCGCACCAAATAAGGACAGACCCAATCTTGCTACGTTACTTACGAAAGGCACCCTTGGTTGCGCCTACGCCGATGTTCGCCGCTGCTTTTTACCCTTAAGGGTACCGCTGGGGATGGATTTTTGGCTGGGGGAGATAATTCCAACGCTATGTTGCCCTGTATTCTAATATGGTGTAAAATAGATTTCAACAGCACAGTCATGTAGGTGGTCCCAGGAATAAACCACTCGAATTGAGTCCTTTTTTTGACGAATTTCTTATGTTTAGGTATAATTTGGAATGTTGTCACGTTATTGTCTCAGTCTCCATTCGACCTTATGAGTAGCTGTATACATTAGATTCAATCTACCTATATTTGCTTGCAATCAAAAGACTGAACGGCAGACGGCTGTAATAACTTTTAAGTTTCTTTAAAAAAAACTGAAAATTTTTAAACCGATTTTCAAACGTACTAATTATCTTTTACAACATTACGAACGAATACAAAAAAACGGTAAACATTCTCATCTTTAGGATACTTACAGAAAACATTTCAAACAAAACTAATTAGGAAAGATGTCAAAACAAGCGACTTCTGTGGCTTTAGACGCACCTTGCGCATTCCTTAACGACAGCAGAAAAATATTGAAAAGCTGACATCAGGATCCGTCACGTTGCCATGTTAAACATAACAACTGTGTCAATGTCATACGCTTGTAACTTTTCGTCTATCATTAAGTATAACAGTCGTGGTGGTCCCCCCCCCCGCCCGTAGTCCCCCCCTACCTGCGGCGCCGCGCCGTGTAGGCGAGGTAGGCCAGCAGCAGCAGCAGCAGCACGACGTGGTAGAGCGCCAGCGCGGCGGCGGCGGACAGCCGCAGCAGGCGCCGCGCCGCCGCGCCGAGCGCGCGCCGCGTGGCGAGCTCCGCGACACGTCATCCCGTGCCGCACTTGCCGCTCTCGAACACGCCCTGCGTCACAAAGTTTTTTTTTTATGATATTTGGTAACAAGACTGGGCCCTAAGCTGACAGTCCGACATATGTCAATAAGTGACAATTCGACAGTTTTTATGTTTAATAAAACTTACAGGCGACAAAATTGTCATGGTAGAAAATTGACAAATATGTCACGACAATTTTCTTATTGTCAGATTAAATTTGACTGTGGTTTTTTGACATATGTCGAGTTTTATTAAACTCTGTGTATTAAACGCGTTTTTAGATGACAAATATGTCAAGATTTCACCGGTCGATCTTGGACATATTTGTCACTTTTATTAAACAGGCCTAACCGCGACAATTCTACAATTATGTCATTTTATTACATATATGTCGAATTGTCAGCTTTATTAAATAGGGCCCTGGTCGTTTGCCTGATGGTAAGTATAACGCCGGCCCATAACAATTGCAGTACCACCCAGAACTGCAGTGCGCGCGTTACATTGAGTCATTAGGTATCAAGTCTCATAAGCTCCGTAATTTCACTGGCTACTCTGCTCATCAAACAGGAACACAGTAATGCTTGCACACTACTGCTTGGCGGCAGATTTCACGAGCGAAGCGGTGGTAACAACCCAGACAGACACTCGCGGAAGAGTTAGTCCTACCACTATCCAAGAATAGACGCCAATAGAGTCGTCGCCGCAAAGGCATATTTTGCGCCACACTGCGGTTCAGCGACCGCAACTATCCCAGTCCTTCTTCGAACAAAACGCGTAAGCGCCGTGAAATTAGCGGCGCTTACGACCTTTTGGTCGCGAGAAAACTACACCTTAGACGCAATCTACCGCTACATGTTTTACTTGTTTGGTTAGACGACATAATTATGGTATTAGCGCTGCAGCGGACTTTAGCTTCAACATAAAGAATAGACAAGACTTTTGTTTCACATATTTCCTTTAGTACGTTAGTACAAATTACCTCGATGTCCTGCGTAGTTATAGCTGATGTACAAAGACAGAAGTTACATCATTTCAGCATCTTACGCTCCCACTGCTGAGATACCGGCCTCCTCCCAGAGAGAGAGGTATGGGCCATAATCCACCACGCGGGCCCAGCGCGGCTTGGTGGATTGTCGTGTCCTCGAATTTTGTGGTTCTTGAACATGCGGGTTTCCTCCCGATGTTTTCCTTCACCGTTTTAGAGCTAGTGTGAATAATTGACACATAACTTGATATAAGTCATCGGTGCGAACCGAGTCTCGACTATGGTGCGTCGGATTGAAAGTCGCACAAGTACTTCTAAAAATAACGATTACAAGTTGGTGTGTGAGTGAGTTACCTTCCTGAAGAAGGGCGAGAAGCTGACGAGCGCGTCCCTGGTGAGCGGCTGGTTGTGGAAGGGACAGCGCTGGTCCGCCGAGCACACCGTCAGCAGCCGCCGCAGGAACGACTCCAGCGCGCCGCGCCGCGCGCGGGCCACGCCCTCCGACGACCACAGCTGCCGCGCCGGGAACGGGATCGACGCCACCTGCGCGGGGGGGGGGGGGGGGGGGCACGGTCACGGGCCGCTAGGGGGCTAGCTTACTCGACCGCCAGGTCAAATGGTCTAACGTTTATTTAAGACTACCTGCTGCCCACGGTTTCATCCGCGCGGTGATATTGGATTTCATGGTTTTTATTTTTTTGCGCGGAACTCTAATTCTTTTTTTAAATAAAAGTAGCTTAAGGTACTCCTTATAACATCAGCTATCTGCCAGTGAAAGTCCCGTCAAAATCGGCCCAGCCGTTTCGGAGATTACCCGGAACAAACAGACAGACAAAAAAATTTAATATGGTTGTTTTGTTATAGGTGCCGTATATACTTTCATATGCATTTAGCAAAAAACTGTTATTTTGATATTACAAACACACTTCAATTTTAGTTGTATAGAAATTTTCATTAAATACGAGGGACGACGGCAATCTCTATCCGGTATACCGTATAAAAATACGAGATGCTCAACTTCATTAGTAATGGCAAAAATTTACGATCTGCTTTTCACCATGTGGTAGGACTGACTCTTCGACGCATGTCCGTCTGTCCGAGGGTGGAATTTTATGACATTATTTGTTACACATCTACGGTACGATGCAAGTGATGTAACAAACGCTATCAGAAAGTAGAAGATTATCAAAAGACAATAACCATTGTACCTAACGAGGCGGCATTAAAAAACTAAAGAGCAGATTATCAAGAGACAATCACGTACCTAACGAGGCGGCATTAAAAATTAAAGAGAAAAAGTATAAGAGCGCGAAAGTGAAACAGAGAAAGAGAAGTTTAGTTCGTTCCATGTGGTACCTTGGGTCCGTAGGTGCGGCGCATGGCGAGGTAGAGGTCCCGGAAGCGGCGGTAGCGGCGCAGCAGCAGCCAGCGGCACGCGGCGCCGAGCCGGATTCGAACCTCGTACTCGTGGTGCGTGGACGCGCCCGCGCCGCGCGTCACCCACCCCGGTATGCTCACCACCTCGTCTGCAACCACCAACGATCGTTCATATACAAACAAAACAACAGAGGGCCCAAGATGTGTCCTTGAGGTACTCCTAACATTACCAACTGATTTTTCAATTTTTATTAAAATTTTTAGGTCTGTGTTGTCTATCTAAATTGCAATCGGAAGAGTTCATGAGGTCATCTATGGATGCTAATCCGATCGAGCTGTTGTGAAAGAATGTCAGATACGACACAGTCTAAAGCTCATGAATTATCAAGAGAAAAAAATGTAAACACAGCTGTATATGCCTTTTCATTCTAATCATTAGTAATCAATACCCATATTTTGTCTAATAAAATGTGTTTTTTTTTAGAAAATCAAGTTGAGTGTATTATTAGTTGATAGGGTGGTAAGGCCCTCGTTGGTACACCTTTCAGGGTGTCATAAATTAAATAGGTTTCTCGACTCTTGAAATTAATTTGGTATCGGACACTAGATGGCGTTGAATTTTACTCTTTTTTAGATTTGTTTTCTTTACTCTTTTAAAGATCTCTGTAGTGAAATAAAACTTACTAAAATCAATGGGGTGTGTGAGACCCGGCGCAGGATCCTGAAAATAGTAAAATTTGGAATAATTAAAAGGATGAATCATTCACTGACCTACGGCCTAAGCAGACGGTAGAAAACGATTGGTATTGCACTAATTTAAACAACATAGTCACATATTAATTAGATAAAATAATGATCAAACAATGACATACTTAACGAAAATAAAAAAAATCATTAGAAATTAAAATTTTGGATGATACAGTATGTAAGTAAATATAAATAGACAAAGAAGAATTTTGCAAAGGTCGTAGAGGTCCAAGTCGAATCGGTGAGTATAGGGTTCTACCTCAGCGTCCAGGGTGCACAGAGTGGTGGACAGCGCGACGTGCGAGGCGGGGGGCGGGGCGGGGGGCTCGGGGGGCTCGGGGGGGCGGCGCCGCAGCGGGTCGTCCCACGCGTCCGACTGCTCCGACGGTAGCTCGTCGTTGGACGTCGACACGTTGTCGGACCCTTCCATCTCTTGCTCTTTTAACCTAAGGAAGGAATCAGAACGGTTTTCAATGTCTTTGATTGTTGATGTTTCAATGTCAACTCTTGCTGTGGGATTCAATCAAAAGTATGAATTGATAGATATCGAAACTTTCGAAATTTCATAAAATAATGAAATTCATCCTTTTCTTTTATTCGTAGACACTACATAGAAATTAGCAACGCTTAACTTTCGAAAATAATTCTTTATCTCATAAACTATCCCGCACACACACACACACGCACACACACAGGCACACACAACACACACAATTATTATTAATAATATTAACAATACATGCAGCCAGCGTATAATATTACTGTCAATAAATCATTGCCAAACAATTATGTGTCTGTGTGCGGGTATAGGCTTATGGTTTCAGATCCAGTCATCCCCATACAGAGCCACCGTGATGGATCAACGTATAAAGTCAGTCTGACCTGTGCAGCAGAGGGTCCGCGACGTGGCCGTTCTCGGCCGGCTCCCTGTGCTCCGTCTCAGCGTGCACGTGCATGTCGCTCTCCGAGAGCGAGAGGGACGGCGTCTCCTGGATGGGCGTGACCATCATCGGCTTGCGCGCGCCATTCTGGGCATCGAAGAACGAGTACTGCAGCGCCATCTCTAGACGGACGTACTTCTTTTGTAAGTCTTGGAGCACCTGGAATGTTTAGAATCATTTTTTGAGAAACTGATTAATATGCTAGAGGTAAGTTAGGACTATCAGTTCACCTCCACTGGACATTCAATAATAAACACAAATCCAAAGTTAGTACTATATTGAGTTTAAAAACTACATGCATCAGCGTATAATTTTTTTAAAGGTGTTTTATTGTCCTGAGATACAAGACTAAAATAAACAAATCTGCTTTAACGAATAATATAACATCTCAACATTATAAAACTTCATTGACAGCTGTCAATTCTATGTCACATTTGCCACTCAGAATATTTCGTCTTTCCGTTTCACGCAATTATCAATGTTTTAGATGAAAAGAATTTAGAGAAAAAAAAAATAAAGAATCTTCAAACCCGTTTTATTCAAAGTTACGAGGAAATTCAAAGATACCCAACCCGGGTGTAGTGCAACTGACCGCGATCTGTCGGTCCAGCTCGTCCTTGGAGCAGTCGTTCTCGAGCGAGGAGATGACGAGCATCTTCTGCTGCGCGATCCGCGAGCACAGCCGCTGCATCGCGCGCAGCGCCTCCGCCTCCGTCACCTGCCGCCGCGCGCCCTTGCCCTCGCCTGCGGGGAGGGGGAGTCAACCAACCCAGTCGGAAACTTCTCCATTTGATTTAAAAATTTGCACTATTCATCATCAAGTGATTGGCACAAAATTTTAACATCCAGTTATTGAAATTACTGGGCTTATGAGACTTACTACCTAATGTCTCAGCCCTCAGGGTAACGAGCGCATTGCAGTGCCGCGCAGGCAGGGCCGTATTAAATATGTCGGGGCGCCTAGGCAATGCACGTCTCGGGCCCCCTGTTCTAACCCTAATAATAATGCTATAATAATTTGAAATTCGTTCTGGAATATGACGATATTATATAAAAAACAACGCATTATTAATAATATTGTCATTGAGGGTTTGTTACATACAAATCTTCAAATTTAATTTTCACTCGGAGAAACATTTTAAATTTTTTTCCCGGTGTGCGGGGCGCCCCTAGTCGTTGCTGGGGCCCTAGGCAGTTGCCTACTTTGCCTTATGGATAATACGGCCCTGCGCGCAGGCCTTTGTGTTTCAAAGTTCTGAGTGGCACTGCAATTGTTATGGGCCGGCGTTACGCTTACCATTAGGCAAACGACCAGCTCGTCTCGTTATCAAATAGCATAAAAATAATTAAAGAGCAGAAGCCACTGACACCTGAAACAGTGACAGTTCGTGATGCTATGGATTCAGCATAACATGTGAAATATCAAAACTTTTTGAGTAAAATTAAACACCAACGCCATTATTCACAAACGTTCAGAAACTTACTAAATTAGTAGAAAGTGTTTTGTCTCGTTTTCACGCGTAACAACTTCCGTCAACGAGATGTTGACAGAGCAGTTTAGAGCATAGATTATGTTATTGAGCTTTTATGAATAAGAGCGTAAATCATTTACAACATACCTGAGATTTTTCTTCTATATTTGGCCCTCTGATGCCTCTCCTCCGGCGATCTCTCCATGGAGCTGGACGACTGGCCCTCCACTATCCTCGGCTGTGAATCAACATGTGCTTACATATTACAATGGCAAAAACAACTCGAAAATAACCAAATGCTCTTTTTTCACGACAATTTCGTACAAACCACTGAAAGGTAAAAAAAAAAAAGGTGCTTGCACACGATTTTATTAACATGCGCTTGTTACAGCATTTTCGGGCAAGTTTGCGTTTTATGCATGGTATGAACTACAACTGCATACTTATATTTACACACGAGCTGTGCCCCGCGGCTTCGCTCACGTAGCCTAAGTTACTCCTTGTAACATCAGCTATCTGCCAGTGAAGGTCCCTTCAAAATAGGTCCAGCCGTTTATAACGTTTATATGTATACATACGTATATTAAAATTAAACATTGTAAATACCCTATTATAATCTTCGGTGCTGGACATGTCGTCGCTGTCGTCCGCCGGCACCGGGCCCAGCTTGAACCGCGGCTGCAGCGGCTCGGTGGGAGGGGAGGGGTCCGAGCACGGGCCGGTGGTGGGGGCGGAGGTGGGGGCCGACGGCAGGCGCGGGCTGGACGACGCCGTGTGGAACGACTCGTCCGGGAGCGTCGGGTTGGCCGAGTCCAGCGGGTCCAGGCTCAGGCTGAGGCTGGGGGATCCATCGAGACGGGGTAAGCGTAGAAGATAGTTCTAAGGCTAAGATTCAGAGTCGAATCTAAGCGTGGACTCATGCTAAATCATATACAGTTTTGACATTTGGAAGCAAAAGTGCACGCTAAGACTAGTCTCTGAATCTTAGCCTAAGACTAAGGCTAAGATTCAGAGACGATTCTAAGCGTAGACTTTGGCTTCCATATGTCAAAACTGTATAGAATTTTGACGTATGGAAGCGTGAGACCACGCTTAGATTCGTCTCTGAATCTCAGCCTAGGATTCGGATAAAGAGTAATCGCACATTGGGTCAGTCAAACTCTCAGTGTGCGCCGATGCCGTATTAAAAGTACGAAAAATCTTGTCCGTAGATTGTGGTCGCGTTAGTGGCCGCGTTCGGTGGCGTCCCAAATTGCTTCATCAGATTTATATAAGGGTTTAAAATAACAATAACATTCAATTTATTGTATCTTGAAGCATGTGTATACTGTAGTTTGTATGTGTGTGTGTGAGAGAGAAAGTGTTAATGTATAAGTTTTTATGAAAACATATATTTTTTTCCAAACAAACTTTTATAAAATACGAAATTGGTACTGTAATCTTGTGGCCACCTTCCGACTCCATCATCAGGACATTGAACATCATCTAGAATCAGAGTACTTGTAAAGACAAACCAAACAAGCCCAAACTCGATGCGGTTACGTCGTTCCGTTACAGTGATCCTGTGACCGCCTTACGGCTCCATCATCAGACCAGCTGCCTTATCAGCTAACAATCTCGTGTTCGTTTTCAATACCAGACCGATTAAAACCAGCGGTCACTAGTCTTCGTGTGGAAGGAATAGTCTAGAATTTTCGCTGGTTATTAAATAAATAAGCTCTTACAAAACGAAAAGAAGCGAAAACTATTGACAACTCCTTCCACACGAAGACTACTGACCGCTGGTTTTAATCGGTCTGGTATTGAAAACGAACACGAGATTGTTAGCTGATAAGGCAGCAGCTCTGTGTCATCCGATTTACATACGTATGTAAAATTTCGGCTCAAACGACGTCTGGGAAGTAGGTCAAATGTAGCTTGCAAGATTTGACCAAACAATGGAATATACTATTACATACATACATACAAACATGGCAAGTTAAATAAAAGGTTATAAAAAGAGCAGTGCACTGACTTCATCCTCTTGTTGCGGAAATCCTCCCGCTCGTCGGCCGACAGCGGCTCCAGCACCTCCTCGCGGGGGGTGCGGCGCAGCACCAGCTCCGACTTGCTGCGCTTCACACCCTCCAGGGGGGAACCGCCGTCCGCTTCTACACATATCGTTTTTTTTATTTGATATCGAGACGAGCTGGTCGTTTGTTTGATGGTAAGCATTACGACCACCCATAAAAATTGCAGTGCCAATCAATGAAACACAATGTCATATGAGGCAAAGTTATGAGGCAAACAATATTATGTTTTTTATAATTGAAAAAATATCCACTTATTGCATAACATCGTCCACGCCGCCATGACTCAGCTGTCATAGCAGACATTGCAGCACGCGCGCGAACCAATCCCTGCTTTCGTTTGAATTTAAACCAATCACCAAGCAAGTCTATGTTTTAACGGAAGTCTATTTTTTGAAACCTCGGAAGCGATTCGTATTTTGGTTCATACGTCGTTTTGGTTTGAAGTAGGGCCATTTTTTGTGTGGATTTTGTTCTGAATTACACTTTCTGACTTATTATTTGTTCGTAGGTTTAAAACGAAAAAGTTAGTTGACTACAAAAGCGTTACCGAAGTAGCGCGCTGTTTCTGAGCTCCTTCCCCGCGTATCGAGTAGCTATAAAATATAGGTTCAAAAGAGAAACATTTGAGGCAGCGCAGCTGCGCAGCAGCAGCTCCATCCCAGTTACCTTTGAGTATCCCCGGGCTGAGGTCGGAGGCCAGCGCGCTGCGCAGCCCCAGGTCCTGCGTGGCCAGCAGCGCCAGCTCGGCCTGCAGCCGCTCGATCTTGACGCGGTGGGACGCGACGGACTTCACGCGGCTCTGCAGCTCCTCTTCCAGCTCTATCAGCTCTTTTTTCTGGTACAAAGTAAAAATACATAAATATGTAAAAAAAAAATATTTAATGGCTCTAATATATGTACCACAATACCTTTAGTTTATATTTGACTTGTAAGCTTGTTTTTATTTGATAAATTACCTTTCCACATGGCTTGTATAGGCGTTCCTTTTTGTTATCGTAAGAATTGTTACTAGCAAAATTTTAAGTCTAGCTACTGTGAGAGAGGAAATAATCGGGGATTGTTTCATTAAAGCCATATAATGATCGAAAAAAAAAAGTTGAGTAGTTTTAACGCCACATTCGTACAAGACGGACGTTTATTAGGTGGTAGGACTAACTCTTCTGCGAGTGTCCGTCTGGGTTGTTACCACCGCTTTGTGAGTGAAGTCTGCCGCCAAGCAGTAGTGTGCAAGCATTACTGTGTTCCGGTTTGATGAGCAGAGTATCCAGTGAAATGACTGGGCTTATGAGACTTAATACTTAACGTCTCAGAATAACAAGAGCAATGCAGTGCCGCGCAGGCCTTTGTGTTTCAATGTTCTAAGTGTCACTGCAATTGTTACGAGCTGGCGTTTAGCTTACCACCAAGAAAACGACCGACTCGTATCGTTATAAAATATTGTAAAAAAAATAAGATTAACTCAGTCTGCACATATAATTGAGCACTGTAGTGTATATTTGATGGAATCAGGCGTTACTTTGCGGAAGTCCATTTTAAATAAGATTATATAATGTGGGTAATTTATAGTTTTAATTCCGCGATAAAGAATGTCTAATGGCCTAATTTCGATCTATACCTAATTTAACCATGGACCGAACTAAGACCGACCTTCCGGTCGTCCGGAAGGTCGGTCTTAGTTCGGTCCATGCTGAGAAACGTCGCGTCACTAACCATACTGACAAAGGATATTGCAGTTCAGCGTTGCGAGTAACTAACATTTTGTATTAACAAATTGACTAACTTTTTTGAGTTCTGCGTTTAGAGTTCCAGCCGTGCCGGAGGTGGTTCACATATTCCAACCAAGGGTTTTTAACTAATTAAAAAATACTAATTGCTGGTTTTAAAGTCCATCGTTGCGAGCTCAAGGAAGTTTTTTATTTTTATAACAAACTAACCCAGGTTTCGTTGTCCAGCGTCGCGCGTTACGTTTGGTTAAATTCAGTACAGATCGAAATTAGGCCATTAGACATTCTTTATCGCGGAATTAAAACTATAAATTACCCACATTATATAATCACTGTAGTGTATGTTACTCACATGCCTGGTGACGGTGTCCCGGATGCTGGAGGCGGTGGTGGGCTCGCAGTGCATCAGGAGCTGCATGAGGCACTCGGTGCTGGACTCGGACGGGGCGCTGTCCGGGCTCGGCGCGGAGCCCTGGGGGGTGTCTGACTTTAACTACGAGGTAGCCCACTTTGGACTGGCAACACTGAATGAAGCCGACAGCATAGTACAAAGAGAATGTGGTCTCTAAAATGACAACATTTTTAACCGACTTCCAAAAAAGGAGGAGGTTATCAATTCGTCGGGTATTTTTTTTTTATGTTTGTTACCTCAGATCTCGGTCATTTATAAACCGATTTTGAAAATTCTTTTTTTATTTGAAAGGGTATACTTTCAGATTGGTCCCATAGAAATTTCATCAAAATCGGTTCAGTAGTTTGTCACTGAAGTCGGTTCGTCGCTTTTTTAAAGCAATTTTTTGTCATGTTGTTTTCAATTACATACCAGTATTATTTAAATATCGTAAGGAATCCTCCATTGTTTAAGAACAACAAAATTCGAGGACTAGTGTGGCTTGGTGGATGTCACATACATCCAACCAAGCCGCACTGGGCCCGCGTGGTGGATTGTGGCCATACTCTCTGAGAAAAGGCCGGTACCCCAGCAGTGGGAGCGTATTAAGGCAGATGATGATGATTATTTGAGCATTAGAAACTATGCATTAGTCGAATATTTGGGAATTGAACCAAAACCAATACGCGCTTCAGGAACTTGTTTATTTTTGTTTTTGTGGTATCATTATTGTGTGGACAGCTATTTAATTACAACCGCGTGGGCTCTCAATTGTTTATATCTAACCTATGATTAGTAAATAATAATAATAATCATTTATTCAATCAGACCACATGGTTCATGTGTTAGTAACAAAAAAGCAAATCTTAAAACTATGTTCGTTATTAATAATAATAATAAAATTGTTACAATTTATGTCGAAACACCTCCGATAGCTAAATTATTAATGTACCTTAACATGACTTTCACCAGCACAACTACACTGTCAAGTGTGATTGTCTAGTGAACTATATTATCAGTAACGACATTTTCTTCCACCCTCACCTTTTCGCCGGACCTTTTTTGTTTTGGTTTTATGCCAAATCAACTTATCTACTAATTCTCATGCTCATTCCAACAGCTAATAATATAATAAATGGGTACAATACAACACAAATAATGGTCAATGGTCACTTTTGGTTGATACGTAACGATATAAAATAGGAATATGTATTAGATTTACTTTATTTTAAAAAAAAGACACAGGTTACTAAAAGCCTCTCAATTGACCTTTAATTATAATTTTGTAATTTTAAAATGAAACTATTGACCAACAGTCGACTAAAACAAATAAATTTGCTAAGGACAGAAAAAGTCAACGAGTAGAATCTTGCAGAGTAGTGAGATAATCTCAACCCGCTGTTCAGCACACGTTTAAAACACATTAAATTTAATTAAACAAAAACAATGTAACATTAAAAAAAGCGATTACCACCGTCCCACTACCAAAGCCCCAAAGCATACAGCACCCACCTCGTCCAGCTTGCACCCCTGGGCGATCAGTTCCCTGACGCTGGTCTTCACGTACTCCTCGAGCTCCGTCTGCTTCCCTCGCAGCTGCGACTGCAGCGCCACCACGTGGCCCTCCTCGTTCTCAGCCTAGGGGGAAACGGGGTTGTAGCGAACCAAAATGTATGCGAGCAAATAAAAATAACACTAAAACGGGAGTTGGTGTTGTACGACGACTTTGTTGGTGTGAACTGACGCGGTGTTGTTAAATATAATTAAAATGTTGTTGAAAAATTTGGAGGACTAACTCTTCTGCGAGTGTCCGTCTGGGTTGTTACCACCGCTTTGTGAGTGAAGTCTGCCGCTAAGCAGTAGTGTGCAAGCATTACTGTGTACCGGTTTGATAAGCAGAGTATCCAGTGAAATTACTGGGCTTATGAGAAGGCTACTTAATGTCTCAGGGTAACGAGCGCACTGCAGAGCCGCGCAGGCCTTTGTGTTTCAAAGTTATTGGTGGCACTGCAATTGTTATGGGCCGGCGTTATGCTTACCATTAGGCAAACGACCGGCTCGTCTCGTTACCAAATAACATTAAAAAAAAAAGTGAACTGATCGGTTACGTTCATTCTGATTTTCATTCATTTTCAGTACTAAAAATCCGTTTAATTCACGAAAAACGGTGAAACAACAGATTAGTACCGGATTTTTCCACCCTTATAAAAATCTTAGTATGAAAAATAGTAGCCACGTCTTTATTTGATTCGCAAATCTCTCAAGCGACTAATGAGTGTACATTCACAATCCATCCATGCCTCCAATCCAAGTATTATTTATTAGGCCTCAAGTTTCGAAGGACCAACAAAGTTGACGAACAACGCTTTGGGTAGAGTGGATGAGTTGACATAGCCGACCGCGTCAGGCCGTCTGCATCCTAGTGGAAGTAAATAATAGGGACCAAACGAAACACATACTAAAACACATTAGCAAAAGGTACATGCTTCTTATTAAATTCTATTGATAACATTCAAAACACCTGCTATTGTGTGTCAAGGAACTATAACAACTAAGGGTGTACTGAGCGATACAGTTCTGCAACGGAGCGGCGTAACGCGAATTATTTTTTCCGAGAGTGCAGGGTCGTTTCGCTGTGCTACCTTCAAATGTGTGATGTCACGCGTCCAGTCTGTTGCCGACCCTATGTGCTTACTTTTTGATGACCATCTCTGACTTGCTCCTCTGACCCTTTCACATTGACATTCAAAGCAGGGGTATCAAAGCTGCTACAACTAAACATCGTTATAAAACGTTCGGTAACGGTAACACGCAATAAAAATTCTTGGACAATGTACACACGTCGTTTATTCGTAAAGATATGTAAACTGAACTGGTTGTTACCTTACCTTATGAATTAAGTCAGGCATTAGATACCAGGCATTACAACTCGGTAAAATAATATTGATGTGTTGTCGAAAGGGGTTACTTCTATATCATTATTATGCCGTAAAACCTATGCAAACTTTGTCAATGATACAGACCAAAAACAATTGGGATGTTGACTGTATTCAAATAAAAATATAATTTTGCCGCGAGACGGTAGTTTTAGTGACAGAAATCCTATAAAACACAATATTTTTGTTTATTTTTAAGGAATATAATTTTAATTTAATAATCAAAATGTAATCACATCACTCCGAAGTCAAATCAAATCAAATCAAATCAAATCAAATGTATTTATTTGCATAAATATGGGTGATGATAATAACATTGATGTAAGGTAGGTACATAAATTTCAGAGCGCCATACTTATACCGTTAGGTGTGCAAATATTATTTCATCTTATTAATAACATAGGTAGGATTAACCAGTCAAATCTAAATTAAATTTACGTAGGTAGTTGTTCAGATCGGTGTCATCATTAAAATTATAAAAGTAGTCATATCCATAATCACCGAAAACCCAAATCCATCATAATTCAATTCAAACAAATTCAAAAAACAACAACATTAACTTTATATTATTATTATTATAGCAGTAGTCACGTAATAGTTATTCAATTATCATTTAGAAACTCGGAAATAGTATAGTAGGCTTTGTCGGTTAAAAAGTATTTTAACTTGCTTTTGAAGAGAGTCATGGAGTCAACTTCTTTCAAAGCCTCAGGAATTTTATTATAGATTTTAATACCCATGCTAAAAATACTTTTACTAAAAGTTGTAGTTCTGCAGTTGGGTAGTTGGAGTCTATTTTTTAACCGGTTGCTGTTAAGCGTTCTATATTTATGCAAGTTCTTTTTGACAAGTATAGCCGATTCGCAAATATATATCGAAGGGAGTGTTAATATTCTAAGTTTTTGGAAGTATGGCTTGCAGGAATCTGTTACTTTTATTTGGCACATGGATCGAATACATTTTTTTTGTGCTTTGAAGGCTGTTTCCTTCTCTGCAGAATTTGCCCAAAAAAGAACTCCAAACTTAAGTGTGGAACCCACATATGCATGGTAAGCACTTAACAGCGCATCCTCATTAGCTACTTTCGTTAATTTATACAGGGCGTACGAAAATTTGTTAAGTTTTTTACATACATTTTCAATATGTGGTTTCCATGATAAATTGGAGTCAATATTAATTCCTAAAAATTTTGTCACTTCGATTTCTTCAATTTGTTTGTCAAGATAGTTAATATTTAATTTGTCAAATTTAGAATTTTTATTTTTGAATGTCATAATGTGTGTTTTGTCAAGATTAATTCTAAGATTGTTGTTTTGTAGCCAGTCAATGATAAGTTTCAGAGAATTGTTAACGTCCTTTTCATGTTCAATCGAATTGTTATCCGTGAATATAGCAGTACTGTCGTCGGCAAATAAGACCATTGGGTGGTTTATAACTTTAGGGAGGTCATTAATATAAATAAGGAATAGCAATGGTCCTAAGATGCTACCTTGTGGTACGCCATATTTCACTGTTCGAGAATCTGATAGGAATTTACTTTCGGTTGTAGTGCCAGTACTGAGCCTCGTAATTTCAGTAAACTGATTTCTGTTAGATAAATAGGATTCTAGTAAATCAAGTGCATTTCCTCTTACACCATACAATTCCAGTTTACGCAGTAAAATTCTGTGGTCGACGTGATCGAAGGCTTTCGTCATATCCATGTAGAGTGCAGTTACTCGTTTTTTATTGTCAAGACCATTGAAAACCTGTTCGAGAAAATTTAAAATGGCCATGTCTATAGATTTCTGTCTTCTAAAGCCAACCTGCTCTGATGCAAAAATATTGTTTTTCTCAAAGTAATCACAGAGGTTGTTAACGATTACCTTTTCAAAAATTTTAGAGAACACCGATATTAAAGCGATTGGTCTATAAAAATGCATGTCTTCTTTATTTTGTTTTTTAAATAACGGAATGACGATAGATGTCTTTAGCTTGGCTGGGAAAATGCCATCCTCAATACTTTTATTAATGATATGACTAACTATATGTGAGATAAATTTAGATGATCGTTTTATTATTTTAGTGCTAATTTCGTCGTAACCTGTACTGTTAGTATTTTTAAGTGATTTTATGATATTTATAACTTCGAAGTAGTTTGTAGGTGCAATGAAAAATGAGTTCAATTGAGAATGGTTTAGTGTGTTTTGTGAGTTATTATTGTTTGCAACATTGCCCTCTATTTCATCGATAAAAAAGTTATTAAAACATTGTGCAATTTCTTTTGGATCAGAAACACTTTTCCCGTTAGCTTGTATTTGTAAAATTTCGTCTTTAATGTTGTGCTGTTGGTTTTTGTTAATGACTTCCCAAACCGCTTTTGACTTATTAGTTGCTTTAGCAATGTGGTAATTATTTTGTGACTTTTGTGTTTGTTTTATTACTGCTTTAAGCCTCCTAGAGTATTGTTTGAATTTTTGCTTGTTATAGTCACTGGAAGAGTGTCTGTAATGCCATAAAAGAGATCGTTTGCGTTTTGTACAGAGTTTGATTCCTTTACTCAACCATGTGGGTCGTTTATTTACCGATATTCTAACCTTAACGACTGGAAAGCAGAGGTCGTAGAATAGTTTAAAGGTGTCAAAGAAAGCATTGTACGCGTCTTCTGCATTCTCAGCACTATAAACATCATGAAAAGTAAGACTTCGTACGCAGTCAATGAATTTACTAATGTTGTCTTCACTGTAGTCCCGCTTCCACCTAAAGAAGTGAGAAATGAGATAACTCTTTTTAACGGGACATTTCATTACTTGTGCAGTATGGTCCGATAGTGCAAGTTCAGTCACCGATGTATGACAGCCTCTAATGTTATGGGCAAAGTTGTCGAGACAGGTTTGACTGCTAAGTCTTGTCGGCTGATTTATGCTTAACTTGAGGTTATATGTCACGTGACATAAAACGCGCGTGACGTCACTTTCTCAATCGTGACGTCACTTTCTCAATCGGAATGAGTATATTGCTCTTTCTGCCTAGTATTTTAGAGTGATTTCTGTGAATTTAGTTATCTGTGCCAGGAATCGTGACGTCACATCGACCACGTGACCAGTATTGGCGTTTTGGAGCGAAATTTAAAACGGCATTTAAAATACATGATAATTAAAATATTAGTTGTTTTAAAAATTAAATTCAAATATTTTGGGTTATATTAGGCCCATACGCATCGTTTTAAACACTTTTCCAAAATCAGTCAACATCCCAATTATAATATGTGTGATGTGTCTAAAGTAGATATAAAAATGGTTTATCTACGAAACTCGACGTTCGTTCAGAAAAACAATGATTCGGAGATATTTTAATGACTCAAATATCTCAGTTAAAATACACAAAACAACAAACTCGAAGTTACACCAACAACGCACACAAGTTTTGTAATAACAATTACACACAAGATAATAGAACGTGATATGAATAAGGCTGTTGACGCGAACGTTGTAAATCTAAATGTAGCTGAGGCAGAGATACAAGAATTGCACCGTGTGTGCATACACACGCGCACGGGAGCTACTAGTGAATCTCGAAGCAAACAATAATAATATTATTGTAATAGTCTAAAAGTTTAAAGTACTCCTGCGGCAAATCAAGTAAAAAATAAGTTATGAATATACTATCAATATAAAAGCTGATTGTTTATTACTCAATCGTGCTAAAAGAAAAACAAATAGACATATTTTTAATAGGTTTGACAGTTTAACCACTATCTCACCGTTTTTTAAGCAAGATAATATAGTAAGCTTCTGTCCGCGGTTTCACCCACGTTTCTACCATAGGAACCGTGTATTTTCCGGGATAAAAAGTAGCTTAATATGGTATTGTCCGGTCCATAAACTTTTCTTCTTTGGCGCTAAACGCCTTATTTTGTCATATATTTTAAAGCTGTTTTTATCGCGATAATGGGCGTTGGCGTTAAACGTTAGTGTGGACTGAGCATTAGGGTGGACAACTAGAAAATTCCCAACCTCCGTGCAAATACTTTGGATTCACACAAATTCATCGTCAATCAATTTTCATCACAGAAAATGTTCAATTTCGAAAAAGTGTCGTAACTGAGTATTTTTTCTAAATATATTAATTTACTATATAGAAAGAAAATGTGTCTCTAGTTCCCTTAGTAACTCAAGTCAGCTCACTACGAGATGATTACCGCTATCAGTTCAAGGCTCCACGCGAGACAAAGACACTTTTAGATTGTACGAGCTACACTACAAGACGGCTGCTCTGCGCTGGGTCGGTAGTGTTTTGTTCTTCTTTCTGTCCCCCCCCCCCCCCTTACTCGTCGGATGCACTCATACTAGGATTTCACGTAGGGCGTCTTCTCTCTCTCCCGCATCCGGGTCCCGTGTCGCCGCTGTATCCCCTTGCAGTCATATAATCATCCCCAGTCCCCGGACGGTCGCCGGCGGCGCCGCTTCCTAAGTGTAAGTACAAACACTCACGCAGCCCTGGTGCGTGTCGCTGAGCGCTCGCAGCCGCTCGGCGCGCGCGGCCAGGTCCCGCTGCCGCGAGCGCAGCGCCCGGCGGCGGTGCGTCCAGCCGCGCTCCAGCGCGCGCCAGTCCCCGGACGGTCGCCGGCGGCGCCGCTTCCTAAGTGTAAGTACAAACACTCACGCAGCCCTGGTGCGTGTCGCTGAGCGCTCGCAGCCGCTCGGCGCGCGCGGCCAGGTCCCGCTGCCGCGAGCGCAGCGCCCGGCGGCGGTGCGTCCAGCCGCGCTCCAGCGCGCGCCAGTCCCCGGACGGTCGCCGGCGGCGCCGCTTCCTAAGTGTAAGTACAAACACTCACGCAGCCCTGGTGCGTGTCGCTGAGCGCTCGCAGCCGCTCGGCGCGCGCGGCCAGGTCCCGCTGCCGCGAGCGCAGCGCCCGGCGGCGGTGCGTCCAGCCGCGCTCCAGCGCGCGCCAGTCCCCGGACGGTCGCCGGCGGCGCCGCTTCCTAAGTGTAAGTACAAACACTCACGCAGCCCTGGTGCGTGTCGCTGAGCGCTCGCAGCCGCTCGGCGCGCGCGGCCAGGTCCCGCTGCCGCGAGCGCAGCGCCCGGCGGCGGTGCGTCCAGCCGCGCTCCAGCGCGCGCCAGTCCCCGGACGGTCGCCGGCGGCGCCGCTTCCTAAGTGTAAGTACAAACACTCACGCAGCCCTGGTGCGTGTCGCTGAGCGCTCGCAGCCGCTCGGCGCGCGCGGCCAGGTCCCGCTGCCGCGAGCGCAGCGCCCGGCGGCGGTGCGTCCAGCCGCGCTCCAGCGCGCGCCAGTCCCCGGACGGTCGCCGGCGGCGCCGCTTCCTAAGTGTAAGTACAAACACTCACGCAGCCCTGGTGCGTGTCGCTGAGCGCTCGCAGCCGCTCGGCGCGCGCGGCCAGGTCCCGCTGCCGCGAGCGCAGCGCCCGGCGGCGGTGCGTCCAGCCGCGCTCCAGCGCGCGCCAGTCCCCGGACGGTCGCCGGCGGCGCCGCTTCCTAAGTGTAAGTACAAACACTCACGCAGCCCTGGTGCGTGTCGCTGAGCGCTCGCAGCCGCTCGGCGCGCGCGGCCAGGTCCCGCTGCCGCGAGCGCAGCGCCCGGCGGCGGTGCGTCCAGCCGCGCTCCAGCGCGCGCCAGTCCCCGGACGGTCGCCGGCGGCGCCGCTTCCTAAGTGTAAGTACAAACACTCACGCAGCCCTGGTGCGTGTCGCTGAGCGCTCGCAGCCGCTCGGCGCGCGCGGCCAGGTCCCGCTGCCGCGAGCGCAGCGCCCGGCGGCGGTGCGTCCAGCCGCGCTCCAGCGCGCGCCAGTCCCCGGACGGTCGCCGGCGGCGCCGCTTCCTAAGTGTAAGTACAAACACTCACGCAGCCCTGGTGCGTGTCGCTGAGCGCTCGCAGCCGCTCGGCGCGCGCGGCCAGGTCCCGCTGCCGCGAGCGCAGCGCCCGGCGGCGGTGCGTCCAGCCGCGCTCCAGCGCGCGCCAGTCCCCGGACGGTCGCCGGCGGCGCCGCTTCCTAAGTGTAAGTACAAACACTCACGCAGCCCTGGTGCGTGTCGCTGAGCGCTCGCAGCCGCTCGGCGCGCGCGGCCAGGTCCCGCTGCCGCGAGCGCAGCGCCCGGCGGCGGTGCGTCCAGCCGCGCTCCAGCGCGCGCCAGTCCCCGGATAGTCGCCGGCACGCCGCCGCATACTCACGCTCCATAGCCTCCCTCTCCTGCGAGAAAAGGGAAAAGAGGAGGTGTTCATCACCATCAGGGACTTATTGAATTTGAGGCTAGCAATCCCGCACCACACAAATAGATTTTATTTTATTTTACATGAAAAAAAAAACCCGCGGCTTTTACAATGGTTACATGGCAGTGGATATTGAAAAGCCTTAAAAACTCCTCGCAATATTTCCTAAAACTCAATTCTAAAATTTATTAAAGATTTTGAGAATTTATAAAGATAGTAAATTTAAAAACTGTACTTTAAAAATAAATAATTATGTGACAGATAGCCCCACAAAAGTAGTTAATGAATTTGCAAAACGTTTTAGCTATGTAGAACGGTCAAGTTCACCAGATATTACGGTTGCTTTAAACTATTTAGAAAGAAATGTAGTAAGAGTAAACGACGACATGGACCTAAGACCGACTGATGCGTCTGAAATTAAGAAAATTGTAAGGAACATGAAAAATAAAAGATCTTGTGGTTATGACGAAATACCAATACATATTATTAAAGATAACATTGACTTCCTGGCAATACCCCTGGCAGATTTCTACAACATATGTTTTGATGAAGGCATTTTTCCGGAACAATTCAAAGTGGCTAAGGTTGTACCGATTTTTAAAAAAGGGTCGTCTTCTGATAGTAAAAATTATCGCCCAATATCTTTGTTGCCAGTACTTTCTAAAATTTTTGAGAAGCTAATTAAAATCAGGTTAATTTGTCATCTAAATCTAAAAAATGTAATTAATCGCAGACAATTTGCTTATCAAAGGGGTGTAGGCACAAATGATGCTATATGCACATTAGTAAATGACATAATTAGAAAATTAAATTATCAAAAGAAGGTTACTGGATTATTCTTAGACCTAAGCTCTGCATTTGACACCGTAAACCATGAGTTGTTACTGTTAAAACTTAGTCATTACGGGATCAGAGGAAAGGCGCTGCAGTTGTTAGCGTCTTATCTACACAATAGAAAAATGTTTGTAGAAATGAAACATTTAGATAATGGCTGCATCAATGCGCACAATTCTAGTCTAGTTAATGTGACAACCGGGGTGCCCCAAGGATCTATATTAGGACCAATACTATTCATAATATTCACAAATGATCTAATAAATTCTATTCAAAATGAAATTTCAGATATAACTTTAGTCGTTTTCGCTGATGATACAAATGCTTTAATTGATGCTCATAATATGGATTCCTTAAATAGTAAAGTACGTACAGCCATTACCTTTTTCGACACTTGGTTTGCAACTAATAAGTTGATAATCAATGTTAAAAAAACCAATATCATGCTGTTCAAGTCAACTGCCAGAAATAATGATAGTTTAAATGTATTTTGGAATGACGAAGAAGTGGGTTTGGTAGACACTGTGAAATTTTTAGGAGTTCATATCGATGCCTTGCTTAACTGGAAACAGGAGCTTTCGGCCATAGACAGTTCAATTAGTTCTTCCTGTTATGCCCTTAGGAGCTTGCGCGATGAACTAAGTATTTGTCAACTAAAGATGGTATACCATGCCTTAATTGAATCCAAGCTAAGGTACAGCATACAGTTCTGGGGCAACAGCTACCAATATAATATTAGCAAAGCGTTCATATTGCAAAAGCGAAGTATTCGAACAATGGTGCGAATATCCCAAAGAGAATCATGTAAAGAGCATTTTAAAAAACTTGGTATTTTACCGGTGCCCTGCCTATATATATTAGTTATCTTAAACTATCTTGCCAAATACATTAGAGACTTTGAAACAAAAGAAGAGAGAATAAAAAGGGAAAGCACAAGATTGAAGGACATGAAACATAAAATAAACTTTAAATTAAATGTAGCTAGACATAGCACTGCGTACCAAGCAGTAGAAATATTTAATAAGTTGCCAAGGGACATCAAAGAAATTGTTTATAAGCCTCGTTTGTTTAAAAGGAAAGTCATTGCATTTCTTTTGGAAAATAGTTTTTATAATTTGGATGATTACTTTGCCAAAACATTTGTATACTTGTAATTCTATTTGTTATTATCACTATATTGACTTGATTTAATTTTGGACATACTACGTAATTAGATTTTAACATTAGTTTTATAAATTATTAGGCATTATTTTAGATTTTTTACTAACAATTCAAACACAATGTATGTTGTTACTGAATAAATACAATACAATACAATACAATATTAATGCTGAATAAGACACGAGACGATGTAACATTGTATAGAATTTATTGCGTTCTCACCTCGTCTAACTTTCTCTGCGCCAGCAATAGCTCCTCTCTCTCGGCGTGCCACCGTTTCTGTCTTTCCTCCTGCTGCAGTAAGAACTGCTGTCTCTCTCGCTCCAACTCTGCTCGTTGTGCTTCTATCCGCTCGCAACGAATTTCGCTTTCAAGGTCTCTAAAAATATAATTAAAAAATTACGTCTTAAATTAAAATTAAAGATAAATTGCGTTTTAGGGTAACCTTAAACGGTCACGTAAACATTTTAATGTCATTTACTGACATTAGATTAATTTGACATCATGTTCACATTTTAACATTTGCTTTTTGCAGGCTGAATACTTCGACTATAGTATTATAATATCCGAAATGTAATAATATTATCCGGTGTTCTTGCAAATAAAAGTGTAATCTGATTTGATCAGATATGCAGACGACATGGTGCTTCTGAGCCCCAAAGCAGAAGTAATTCGAAAAATTTTAAAGTGTGAGGATTGTCTCAAATGTTGCCTTACGAGGACTCATTTACAATGAAACCCGACATTCAAGTACATATTTGATATATTTCGTTACCGAAGACCTAAAATGTCATAGTACTAGTGTTGCTTATGAGTGGAATTTTGTGACTAGAATTATTTGTAAAACATTTGCACGTTTGCTTGAAGACCAAATACACTTTACCAACAATTCATTTTAAGATCCTAATTTTCATGTATTTTGGCAAATAAATTATTTGATGTTCTGATGAAGTTTTCACGATAATATAGCGCTAGTATCGAGGTTGGCTGACATGGTATTTACGATAGCTCTGCTTTAGTGTTAGCTTCCTTGGTACTTACGACAGCTCTGTGCTAGTGTCGGGTTCCTTGGTACTTACGACAGCTCCGCGCTAGTGTCTTGGTTGTAAGTTGGTACTTACGACAGCTCCGCGCTAATGTCTTGGTTGTAAGTTGGTACTTACGACAGCTCCGCGCTAGTGTCTCGGTTGTAAGTCGGTACTTACGACAGCTCCGCGCTAGTGTGTTGGTTGTAAGTCGGTACTTACGACAGCGTGGTGCTGGCGTTGAGGTTCTCGTTGCTGGCGCAGAGGTCGGTGGTGGACCACGACAGCAGCGACAGGCGCGACAGGTTCATGGCGGAGGCGCTGCCCTCCATCCGCAGCTTGGCCGCCTCCGCCGGGTCGTTGTACCGGAACATGTTGGTGCGCCCGAGCAGCAGGATGCAGCCTGGAACGGACCATAGGTTCAAACAGTATTACAAAGAAGGATGATGAGTATCAATAAATAAATCCCACGATCAAATACGTAGACTGGAATCTAGAGCCATTTAGGAAAATCTACATCTACGCAACCATGGTCATTTCAGAAACTGAATAATGGAGGGGCACAGGCAAAGCTAATCTCAGATGGCGCCACCATCGCTGATGCTTGCCTCTGATGTTTACTTTGAGGATTAATGAATTAAATTTTAACCGGTAAACATGCTCGCGTCTTAAAAATCATTAGATTTAAAATGGACACTACATAACCTAGAAGAATAATTGGTGTCCAATAATTTGTGATGAGCAATGCTTTGATCGTTTTCTCTCGTCAGAAGGAAAACGTGTGTACCTTAATTTTACACTGAAGTGCACTTTACAAAGGCATAATTTATTGCAAAGACGATTTTTTGTTTACTTACTAAAATTTTATAATGAAGTTTCATAGTGAAACAACACTCGCGATAATGCGCCACCTAGCGGGATAAGTAAGCAATGGGGAGGCATCCCCATTAAAAGAGATCTTTTTAAGCGAAAAAGCGGCGTTCTCGCTGCGCTTAAAATTCTTATTTACGTTTAGTATGTATACTTATAATAAACACAACCTGATATGGTTATGAGAAGAAATGGTAGTGAAATTAGAACCGGAAGATGAAATATCATTCGGAACTAAGAGTTACTAAGTTACTAAGCCTAAGATTCTGAGACGATTCTAAGCGTAGACTTTGCCTTCCATATGTCAAAACTGTATAGAATTTTGACGTATGGAAGCGTGAGTCCACGCTTAGATTCGTCTCTGAATCTCAGCCTAAGAGTTACTAAGAGCGTCGCAGGTCATTTAAGCGCATTATAAGGTAGTGTAGCTTCTGGCTAGCCAGAACAGAACAGAGCGGGTACCTTGGCTGAGCTTGGCGGGGCGGTCGATGAGCACGGTGTTGAGCCAGCACTGCGCGGCGGGCGCGGGCCGCAGCGTGGCCACGCCGCCCGCCAGCGTCACGCGGCAGTGCAGCGGCAGCACGCCGGCGCCGCTCAGCACGATGTCCGGCGTCGGCGCGTGCTCCGCGCTGCCGATCACCGTCTCGCCCTCCTGGCACACCCAACATCGACGGCTCAAAATAAGACCTCCCCCCCTCTTCTCACATCTTTTACGTCCTATAAATTGATCTTGTTATTTTGGCCAAACGTTCAAATTAGTGTTGAACTTCTGCCCGTGGTTTTCACCCGCGTTCCCACAGGAACCGTGCATTTTCCGGGATAAATAGTGGCCTATTTTTTTTTTGTTATTTGTTAAAGAGACGAGCTGGTCGTTTGCCTAATGGTAAGCATAACGCCGGCCCATAACGATTGCAGTGCCACTCAGAACTTTGAAACACAAAGGCTTGCGCAGCACTGCAGTGTGCTCGTTACCCTGAGACATTAGGTATCAAGTCTCATAAGCCCACTAATTTCACTGGCTACTCTGCTCATCAAACCGGAACACAGTAATGCTTGCACATTACTGCTTGGCGGCAGACGTCACGAGCGAAGCGATGATAACAACCCAGACGGACACTCGCAGAAGGATTAGTCCTACCACTAACAAAACTAACTAACTAACTTCTTTTGCATCCTATAAATTGACCTTGTTATTTTGCCCAAACTTTCAACATAGCGTTGAATTGTTATGTTGCCGACTCCGAGAATAATCGTAGGCCAAAAATAAGCTTCCTATGCAAATTAAAAACATAAACCAAACACAGCATAATATAAATATACTATCTGCCCGCGGTTTTATCCGCGCGGTGATTTTGAATTTCATGGGTTTTATTTTTTTCCGCGGAACCCTAATTCTTTTTCTAAAATAAAAGTAGCCTAAGTTAGTCACACAAAAAAATAAAAATACAAGAATTTTAAAAATTGTGTTTTTGTTATAGGTACCGTATATACTTTCAAATGAATTTAGCAAAAAGCTGTTATTATAAACAGACACTTCAATTATATTTCTTTGTACAGATAGCTTAGAGATCATAGAGCAACAAATATAAACCGTTCAAAGTGGCTTAATCCAATCTAAGACTGACCTTCAGATGATACAAGGTGACCCCGGTGCTGAGCAGGTTGTCGTCGATGCCCACCAGGTGCGGCATGTCGGAGTCCAGCACGACCCCGAGCCCGCTCTTGCGCAGCCCCAGCGCCTTCTGCTCCTGCAGTATCTGCTGCGTCTCGCGCCACTTCTCCGTCCACTTCTCTGTGAGATGCTTCTCTTGCGCTTCTTTGCGTTGCAAGGTCGCGAGGACGCCGGTGTCGGTCTCCACTGGATCCTGTGAGGAATAAAAGGATGTGAAGATCATTGTGTGAATTCACAAACCAAAAAATGACGCTAAATAGAATATTGCTTGAAACACAACTAAAATGTTTGACATAAATTTAAAAAAAAACATATTTGAAAAGATCGATGTCAAATTATTCTTAGTGGTTAGAATTTTGTTTTGGGCGATATTAGTTTCCACATTCAAAACAACCTAAGAATTAGAAGAATGGGGAGGCACAGGCAAAACGAATCTCAAATGGCGCCACCATCGCTGGTGCTTGTCATTGATGTTGACTTTGGGAGTTATTGAATTTAAACTAACCATTAAACTCGCTCGCCAATAAACCAGTAAAATTAGATCTGAAATGGTCACCACATAAATTAGGAAAAGAATTTAGTTTCCAATCATTTTTGGTGCGCAATGCTTTCACTCACAGCTTCCGTTTTTTCTCGTCAGAAGGGAAACGTAAAACTGTACTTTTTCAATAGTCAATTTTTAGTTTACTTACTAAAATAATGAAGTTGAGAGGGAAACACCATCAGCGATAATGCGCCACCTAGCGGGATAAATGAGCAGCGTCTCTCCTCACTTTTTTTTTTACTTACGAGAAGAACAGGCCGTTCGCTTGATGGTAAGCGTAACGCCACCCCATAACAATAAGCAGCAACACCCACCCTATAATTGAGTTGTAACACAGACCTCCCAAGCTGCTGCCTTACCGGCTAACAATCTCGTGTTCGGCTGGAAAGAATAGTCTAGAATTAATCACTGGTTATCATTTTAGAACGAACGTTATTAAGGAAACAAGTTCTTACAAAACGAAAAGAAGCGAAAACTCTAGACAACTCCTTGCACACGAAGACTAGTTGGACGCTGGTTTTAATCGGTTTGGAATCGAAAACGAACACGAGATAGTTAGCCGGTGCGGCCGCTGCTAGCACTAGGTCGCACCGTGTTGTGCGCGATCTGCTTGCGCAGCTTGTCGATCTCCTCGCGCAGCTCGCGGATGAGCTTGACGTTGGGGTCCTCGTTGATGGTGGGCTTGTTGATGATGTTCTTGGCGCGGTTGGCGTAGCGCAGCGTCGACAGCGTCTCGCCGTAGTTGCAGTCCGCCGGGGAGATCTGACCGACGCAAATTGGTTTTTTTAACCGACTCACAAAAAAAGAGGAGGTTCTCAATTCGGTGAGTGTTTCATCAAAATCGGTTCAGTAGTGTGTCACTGAAGTCGGTTCGTCGCTTTTTACACGACTGCACAAAAAACGAGTGTAATGTTTTTAGAGTTCATGTATGTATGTGAGTTTCTTTATTCCACCGTAACTTTTAAATGCCTAAACAGCTGCCTTATCAGCTAAGAATCTCGTGTTCGTTTTCAATACCAGACCGATTAAAACCAGCGGTCACTAGTCTTCGTGTGGAAGGAATAGTCTAGAATTTTCGCTGGTTATCATTTTCGAACGAACGTTATTGAAGAAATAAGCTCTTGCAAAACGAAAAGAAGCGAAAACTATTGACAACTCTTTCCACACGAAGACTAGTGACCGCTGGTTTTAATCGGTCTGGTATTGAAAACGAACACGAGATTGTTAGCTGATAAGGCAGCTGGTTTAGATGTATGGGGTATCGTTAGAATCCTTACATCATATATTTGACGGAAAATTAGAACTTAAGGTTAAGTTTGTTTGAATCAATGTTATTTAGATACTAGCAACTACTAATATTGTTACCAACTCAGAGATGAATGCCATTTTGATTCATATGTGAACAACATAAGTTATGCTGACGGTATGGTGTTGCTGAGACCCTGGTCGTTCGACTGGTGCTTAGAAAAAATTCTTGGCAATTTCGATCATCACATACTAACTATAACACAAATTAGATAGATAGATTAAGTGCTATGTGACTATGTTACTCACCGCCGCAATCATGATAGTCTTGGAGTTTCCTCCGAGGGAGTCCTTCAGAAGCCACGTCAGCACAGAGTCGCGGTACGGAATGAACACCTTCTTCCCTTTTTGCATTCGGCCTGCAATGCGTTCAGAAGACATAAAAATTACAATTTCTTCCCGATCGTATGTATATTTGGACGGAAACTCATTTAACATTTCGTATGCCGGGAGCGCGGGTCCTCGCGACGAACAATATATTTTCTATTGTCTGGAATCCCGGCACGAAAGATTAATTTCAGGCAGCTTGCCTGGAGCCGACATGAATAGAAAATTAAATTTGAATTAGAATTAAAATGCGGCTTAATTATTGGTATATTATAAAATCTTTTCATAAATACCGTAACCCGCTATTTACTTCACCAAAGTTTGGGAAAATCCCAATGAATACATATGTAAATTATACTTCATTATGATCTCAAGCTCTAAGTCTTAGAATTACCTACTTGCTAAGCCTCTATTAGTTTTTAGTTCTTATTTTGTATTGTTAAGTAAGTACCTAATCTAAGTTTGCAACGCCCTCCTAACAGGGTGCATATGTTTACGCTTAGTATAAGTTGAATGTATGTGTGCAATAAATAAATAAATAAATATATAAATAAATAAAAATATAAATAAATTCGTTGATGGTTTCTCATTTGGCATTCCCCACTTCAGGTTTAGCAAGTTACCGGCGACGTGTTATCTTTGACGACATTGGCACGTATTACCAGGTGAGACAATTGTCAAATATAACCAATTAAAAACAAGCGTTTCTTACTCTCGACTGGCTGGCTGGACTCTGCCAGCGCGGATATGACGGAGCCCAGCGTCACTAATGACTTGTTGATGTGGGCGCCCTCCACCAGCCGCTGGCCTGTGGCGCCCGTCGCGTCGGCGCGCTCACTGGAAACAACAAACATGTTATATGGTTTTATCTGTTTACTTAAATACCATAGTAGAAAATCGTTCACGTAAATAATACCACAAAACTATGAACGTGCATTCAAAATTATTTCGCAGATTTTAGTTGACAATATTTATTGCATATTTTCATATTTAAGTAACAGGCCCCTGCATGTCATAGATCGCACGAAAAACCTCCTTTTGTAACATGACAATGGTGTCTTTCAGTACCAGATCCCCATAGTAAGGCACCGTAAAACATAAATCTATGAAAATATACAAAATAACCTTGCCATTGCCACATCAGTTAATTGTCCTATTTTACACACCACAAATGCAGCAGAACTCAAACGACCGATTGTAGAGAGGGATTATAATTTATTTCAGTTACAGAAAGCTATATTTTCTCTTTGTGCTATAAGTCTACGTTTTATCCTGATTCCACGCATGCTAAGCCGCAGACAAAAGCTAGTATCTCATACCTGCCGGCCAGATCCACGAGGTGAACCTTGGACACGGTCTCGCACGGCATGTTGTTGTGGCGCAGGTACGAAGCCTGCACGAACGTGATGGTGAAGATGGCGTGCGAGCGAGACGACACGTCGTTCATCTGCGTTGACGCTGTCGTGCGCTGCTGGTTGCCGCGGTGCATGCATATCTGGGGGAAAGAGACGACCATATTCAAGAGTATTTTGACTTTGTAAAAGTTGTTGTTGTTGACGTAGTTAAGGGTCTCGTACATGATCGTACTAGCTGATCGATTATTGTGGTATGTTGTGTAATGACAAAGGAGTACGAATGGGGGATCGAAAGCTACCTTTGGCTCGACATAGTTCTGTGTTAGTCGAAATTTAAAGTTGAACAATATTTTTACTAGATGGCGTTGCGTTTGTCAGGAAGATGTCGAAATAAATTTTTGATTTCGTACCATTTATGATGGTTATAGTGCATTAACAATGTGTTTACAGCTTGTTTAGTTAGAAACAAGGAAAAGGCATTCCATCGCCTTACTTTCAGAATAATTTATACCAAATTCATGTGATGGTGTTCTTCCTGGCGTTACATCCTTTCATATTAGATTCTTTAGTATTTGGTTACTGTTTCAAAGCCCTCTTCTAGAGATCAAGGACCCTGACCATGCCAGTACAAATGACTAATGCTAGCAGACCACAAAGCACAAACCTGTATATCGTCGTAGTCGGACACCAGATGCTTGGACAGGTCCTGCACGTAGGGCCCCAGGCGCGGGTGCTCGCGCACCTTGAGCGTGTGGCCCGCGTCGGCGGCCAGCAGGTCCTTGACCTTCTCGTTGTAGATCTCGAGGTAGCTGACCTCGGTGCGGTAGGACGCGCCCGACTCCTTGCCGGCCGCCACGCGCGAGAACAGTTGCCGGCAGATGCGGGGGATTAGCCCCTGGTTGTCCTGGAGATGGGACTTGGATTTGAAACGATGACTCGGTGGTATTAATCCATACAGATAAATAAAATTGAAGTGTCTGTTTGTAATATCAAAATAACAGCTTTTTACTAAATGCATATGAAAGTATATACGGTACCTATAACAAAACAACCATTTTTAATATTTTTGTCTGTCTGTCTGTTTGTTCCGGGTAATCTCCAAAATGGCTGGTCCGATTTTGACGGGACTTTCACTGGCAGATAGCTGATGTTATAAGGAGTAATATAGGCTACTTTAATTTTAGAAAAATAATTAGGGTTCCATGCAAAAAAAATAAAAACCATATAATCCATAATCTCCAGGCGGGTGAAACCACAGGGCAGCAGCTAGTAAATAAATAAATAAATAATAAATAAACGCTTACACTCATACCCCCGCACTAGGATTCCCTGTCTCGCAGGTGGCATGGACACACACAGATACAAATCACAAACATCCAAGACCCGAGAACAAACTTTATGTTTACACAAAATCTGCCCCAGCCGGAAATCGAACCCGGGACCCCTCGCTTTGCAGGGAGGGTTACTACCAACTTAGCTACGGTATTGCCGGCCATCGTTGTAGGCTGACGAGTCTGAGCTGATGAGCTTGAATTTTCGGTCAATATTGTGATTCAATCAACAATGAGAAGGCATTATTGAATTTTACAGTACACATTCAATCGTTCAACAAAGACATTGTCCACAGGCCAAATACAGTGCACGAACCCGCCCTGTATTGAACTCTAATGAATAACAAAGACAAATTCTGAATTGTTAATTCAAAACCTTGATGTTTTATTGTAAATAAAACACAAAACTGACAGTGGTTTAAATACAAACGTTTATTCTTAAGCCCTTCTAATATTCTCATTAGACCTTTGCGTATTAGAGTAGTCCAATCTAAGAAAATGTACACATCGCACATAGGCTATTAATAAAGATACTAGCTTCTGCCCGCGGTTTTCACCCGCGTTCCCATGCATTTTCCAGGATAAAGAGTAGCCTATGTTTCTCTCCGGTCCCTAAACTATATTTATGCCAAAAATCACGTCGATCCGTTGTACCGTTGCTGCGTGAAAGAAGGACAAACCAACAAACACACTTTCGCATTTATAATATTAGTAGGATATACTACGCGGGCGTAGCCGCGGGCGGGGTTATATTTTACCTAGAGGTAAACCTGCCGGTCTGCCTGGAAACTAGCAGTCAGCCAGGTGCATGTCTCGTTAATACATTTTAAACGTACGTACGTACGTACGACGGCTCCGTAGCTAAGTTGGTAGTAACCCTGCCTGCAAGGCGAGGGGTCCCGGGTTCGATTCCCGGCCGGGGCAGATTTTGTGTAGGCATAAAGTTTGTTCTCGGGTCTTGGATGTTTGTGATGTGTATCTGTGTATGTCCATGCCACCTGCGACACAGGGAATCCTAGTGCGGGGGTATGAGTGTGTAAGCGTTTATGTTTATGTTTAAATAAAAAACTTTCCACATTAAAATTGACCTTGAAGCATTATGTAAATAAACATAAAAAGATAATAATTATGTCAAATCACTACTAATATCATAAAAGCGAAAGAGTGTCTGTTGGTTTGATCTTCTTTCATGCCACAACGCAGCAATGGATCGACGTGGTTTTTTGCATAGAGATTATTTATAGATTGTAGAGTGACATAGGTTTTTTTCCGGACAGATGTACGGTTTCTGTCGGAATATCCACTCGGATGAAACCGCGTCCGATAGCTAGTTGTCCTACAATGTCAACGTCATTCATTATCGGTTATGTACGGTCGATAATGCAATTTGATACCACCCCCTGTTCAGATAACAAGCTATTAGCTACAGCATAATATTGATGTAGATAAATTTCGGCTAGGGCAATCTTTATATATTTTACACTGCATGATAAATCATAATATAGAAAATATATGAGGACTGTCTAATGTGCAAGTATGACTGTGTTCTGGTTTGATGAGTAGAGTAGCTAGTGAAAATACGGGCTCACGGCAAAAAGCGCACTGCAGTGCCGCGCAGGCCTTAGTGGTTCAAAGCTCTAAGTGACGATGCAATTGTTATAGGCCGGCATTATGCTCATCATCAACGACCAGCTCGTCTCGTTATCAAATAGTAAAAAAAAACTATTCACAGAATGGACATCGATAAACTCAAACAAACGTTCGTACGACAAGTCTTTTTTATTTTAACTGTCAAACTTGTGTCAAACTGACTATCGCTCTATAACGATCAGTCATCGATTTCGGGAGTAGACCTCTAGGAGGTCTACTCCCGAAATCGATTCTATCGAATCGATTCTAAACCTTCGACGTCAAATTCAAATTCAAATTCAAATTCAAAAGTCTTTATTCAAATAGGCCCCAAAGGAGCACTTATGAAAGTTAAAATGACTCTAACAGCCGGCCTCTGCAACATTCATCTACCCGAATCACAGACTAAAACTAATGCTGTCTTTATCAGAACATAATAAATGACAAAGACACCAACAGACCCAATCCGTGCTCAAAGTCAACGAATCTTCCAGAAACCCACCGTGCCCGTTCCAAATTGGTATAGGCCGAGCAAGAAGAAGGGCAAGAAACTCGTCACGGCATTCTTTTTAAAAAAAGTAGTTTTTTACAATGATTCTAATGCTAACAACTAAGAATTTAAAGTTTAGTAGTCGCCAGGAGGCTCCTGAGCTGTTTGCCTCCATGCATCCTTGTCATCTACATAATCCTTAATTTTATAATACGCTTTTTTAATTAATACACTCTTGACTATACGTTTAAACTTTCCTTGTGGTAATTCAGTTAATACTTTAGGAATTTTGTTGTAGAATCTGACACCATTTGCCAGGAACGATTTGTTAGTTTTACTTAATCTGAACCCGGGTACAACAATTTTATGTTTACTTCTAGTATTTAACTCATGTACATCACTTTTTAAGTTAAATTTAGTAATATTCTTCCGTACATACATTATATTTTCCAAAATGTATAGCGAAGGCAGGGTTAGAATACCTATTTCTTTAAAAAAGTCTCTTAGAGATTCGCGTGGACCCATGTCATAGATGGCGCGTACTGCTCTCTTTTGTAATATGAAAATGGTATCTATATCGGCAGCAGATCCCCAAAGTAGGACGCCATAAGACATCAAACTATGAAAATATGCAAAATATACCAACCTTGCCGTCGCCACATCAGTCAGCTGCCTAATTTTACGTACTGCAAATGCAGCGGAACTCAAACGACCCGATAGGGCATTGATGTGAGGACCCCACTGCATTTTGGAGTCAATAGTTAATCCTAAGAATACAGTGTTATTCACCAGGTCAAGTTTGCTGCCTTCCAATTCCACTTTAGATTCCACGTGTGGTACGTTGGGAAGTGAAAATTTAATACATTTAGTTTTACTAGCGTTAAGTAGTAGATTATTAGCAGCAAACCATTCTGAGATTTTGTCAAGGTTATCATTTAATTCCTTTAGTTCACTGTCTTTCCTATCAGTTTTAAAAATGAGTGAAGTATCATCAGCAAACAAAACTATGTCCAATGCTATATGGTCTGTCATAAAGGGTAAGTCATTTATATATACTAGAAAGAGAAAGGGGCCCAGTATTGATCCCTGCGGCACGCCTATCTTCACTGAAGAACCACAAGATGTTACTCTATCGATGCCAACCTTCTGCTGTCTACCCGTCAAGTAAGAATTTACAAGATCAAGAGCTGTCCCACGCACGCCGTAATGATGCATTTTTTTAATAAGCGTTCTGTGGTCCACACAATCAAATGCTTTGGAGAGGTCACAGAATACTCCAATAGCATCCTGTGAACTCTCCCAAGCTTCAAAGATGTGGGACATCAGTTTAACGTAAACTCCAATATAGCGCGAGTTTGATTTGCTAGGCTGCTGCGCAATTCGCGCCTTTCGAGGTGCGTTACCTCGATTGCAAGAACGCACTCTTGCAGCGCGCGCCTGCTGCTGCAAGTGCGCGTGTGTTTTGACGGCTCCGTAGCTAAGTTGGTAGTAACCCTGCCTGCAAGGCGAGGGGTCCCGGGTTCGATTCCCGGCCGGGGCAGATTTTGTGTAAGCATAAAGTTTGTTCTCGGGTCTAGGATGTTTGTGATGTGTATCTGTGTATGTCCATGCCACCTGCGACACAGGGAATCCTAGTGCGGGGGTATGAGTGTGTAAGCGTTAATGTTAATGTGTGTACTCACGTTGGAGCCCATCATGGTGAATGTCTTCCCGCTGCCGGTCTGTCCGTACGCGAACACGCACGCGTTGTACCCCTCGAACGCGCTGTCCAGCACGTCCAGCCCCAGGTCGGAGAACACCTGCGGTGGAATATGTTTTAGATCAAGTATCGCTTACCATCAGGTGAAACCAAACGTAAGCCTATTGAATATGTGAAAAATAAAGTTCCCTCATAATAGGTAACACTTTGCTACACCTTAAGGTAAAACTTCGGTGTAGCAGATTTGAATGGTTCTAGACAAATACTTCTTGAAAATGTATGAATTTTATGGCCAGTTTTATTTTTAGGAGGAGAATGCCGCTACCCATTCCCGGCATATTCCCTTAGCTGATTTAAAGGAACCCACGGGTGGAGAAGGGGTGGTCTTATAATCACACGCCGACACCATACGACCCATCAAACTTTTATTTACAACCAAGTTGTGAAAGCAAATAAATTATATTAAGCTACGTAAAGATCCCTACCAATGCCCGCAAGGTTCATTCTTCGGAGAACCCATTCTTTTCTAAACCATTTTTTGTACAGGGTGTATATTAGTAGAGAAAGCCTATAAGAGTGCTCACCTGTTCTTGCGTCGCGAAGTTGCTGTCCTCGCTGTCATACGACCAGTACGAGTGGTCAAACGTGAAGTCCTTGGACTTCTCTCGACTGCTGTCATTTTGTTCTTTGCTATTCTGAAAACAAAAGTATTATTTTAACTATTCAGCGAGGTAATGTCGCCAGCTTTTTGAGCACCCTACCTGCAGAAGGCGACCTTAATGCTGTTTTTTATTTATAAGGTTTTGTTTAATTTTGTGGTATGTGAGGTTAGTATAGATAGTTTTAGTTAATTTAATTTTAGGTGCTTATTATATACTTAATGTTTAATTACAAAAATCATTATATATTTTTTATCATTTTTTCTCCTTTAACTATTATTTTTTGTTTTAATTTACGCTCTACAGATACGCGGTCTTTATTATACTTCTAAGATTGATACTTTTACAAAAAAAAAAGTTCATCATCATCACCGAAAGACGTCCGCTGGTGAACGAAGGCCTCTCCTATAGAACGCCACTTAGGTTCGGCTACCCGCCTCTTGCGTCTATTCTACCTATGACGTATATAGATTCATGCGATTCGTTTATGATTACGATGACTCCATATACGCTACAATACTGCACATCATTTTAATCAACAGAAGGTCAAGCGTGATCTTAGAATCAAAGTCAAGCTGTAATTTGACATCACATTAATAAAGGTATGCTGTAATCTATACAAATAAATGAAATTAATTAAACTTGAAATTGGCAAAATACACAAACCACGAAAGAAGAAAAAAAAAATGAAATGAACTGTCTGTTTGTAATATCAAAATAACAGCTTTTTACCAAATGCATATGATAATATATACGGTACCTATAACAAAACAAGAGATTGATGATTGTTCGTTAAGGTTAAATGTTTACCATACAAACTTTGCATGACCTTCTTACGTGTCCTGCTGTTATTTTGAACTCATAATGACTTAACATAGCCCTAATTTAAGCTTATATAGCCGCAAAATCAGTAATATTATGATTTAATAGCCTGGAAGTACATTTTTTTAGCCTAATATTTCGAAATATTTTACGATTGTAGTGGTACAATATTATATAGCACGCGCTCGTAGTGTGAGTTACGTTTTCATGATGTGCGTGCAACGTGCGTTCTCAGATTGTGCGTGCAAGCGAGAATACATTACTTTGCGAGAGCAGAGCCGCGCTATATCGCAACGTGCGACGTTGCCGCTCCGTGTGACATAAAATCAAAACCACAAAAAACAACAATTCAAATAAGCGAGAGTTATACAACTCAGTGCTGCCAGACCTTGCGAGTGTAACATTTTGAGTAACTTATGACATTATCGCGTAACTCTCCTGCTATATGAATTTTTTATTTAGGACCTTTTCATAGAGATTACCATTAATTTGTATTATAGACGCGTTTGCTTAAAAAAAATAGGGGGTTTCAAGTTTATCAACAAAGAACACGTTCAGGGTGATGATGGGGATAATAAGTAATTAATTATTATCAAAGAAAATTTCCTAGCAAGCTTTATCGGGAAACACAGCTATGAGCTCAAGTGACTTATAGTATTTTTTATTTTACTGTAACAATACTCAGTACGCGAACCTAATCAATCAAGACTACTTTTGGCCGCAGTAGACTGGCTAAATTGAATGTAACGTACTGGCAACACAAAATACAAATTTTATTGTGTTCTCAGTTCGCAGTTTTTAGGTTAGGTTAGTGTTTGTATTTTGCAGCATAATGTTTGTATTCATCATCCAGCTGTTATAACAGCAAAATTAATAGACCTAATAGATCAAAACCGTGTTATAAAACTCATTCTGTCCTAAAAGTAAACCGAAAATAGGTTCGTGGTCAGCTCAAGCGTTTCCATGGCGACGAAGTTTCGTAAGTATTGAACCTATGTAAACAAACATGGAACAATTTTTTTGAATTCTGAGATACTAAGCAGGTACTTATTTCATTTTTACAGACGGGAAGACGCATGGCGAAAAACATCTTAGCTAAGCTCAGCTTAGATTTTTTTGTCAAACCCAGTTCAAGTTCTGATGTGTTACCTTTGACAATAAAAAATGCTAGAAAATCAAGACGGATCCGTGTTGAGGTTGACTATAACACAAAATAGACCAGTAACACAGCAAACCATGCCTGAAAACGTCCAAGAAGTAATTGTCAACTGATATGGTGTCCGGTCAGCAAAATGAATCTAAAATGAACTAGTTTTGCTGAACATTTTCAAAAGCAGTTCGTCCTTCTGGATTCTATATCAACGAGGGATATGGGTTTCTAGGAGCAAGCCCAGATGGCGTGATTACAAATGAAGAAGCGATTTTAGAATGAAAGTGCTTTCCTTCGTTGATGGTTGATCGAAGATATCGAAAGCGCTGCCAAGGAAAATAAAATCCACTTGTATTCAAAGAGGGAAGATAAAAAAAAACACACTTTATTATTACCAGGTACAGAGCCAGCTAAGAGTCAAAATGAAGAGATTTTATTTGGAGTGCTTTATCTCATCAGCCCAACCCGCAAGAGTAGTAGAAATTGAGAGAGATGAAGAGTTTATCCTGGCGGTGGTTGTCTCACTTATTCTAAAATCTATGTAATAAACTAAATAACAATAAACAACTTTTATAGTAGCAAAAATAGGCGACATGCTTGATCTCCAAAGTAGACACACGCATTAAATCTTTTTAAACGTTACCTAGTCTTTCATTTTACTTTTCAATCTAGCACAAAAACTAGGTAATTGTTATTATTACTAAGTACAATAGATAACCAAAATGTCTAAAAAAATATTCTTCAGCACAAAATGAGACTATAGTATTCCAGATTCGAACTCTGGTTCTTCAAATCGCAAGTGACAACTGCGCTAATTCGTAGCTTTATACTTCGGCCAATTTTAGTATACCGATAATACTGTTTCCCATTTGCATGTGTGTGTGTCGTTCATTTACATATACAGGAGTGCGGTTTTGATTAACATTTTCTCAAAAGTGTAGTTTTCAATGGGTTCAACTATGTTTGATATGTGCTAAGAACAAATTGATAATACGGCAAAATCACCTAAAATGAGTTTATTTCTCGCTACTTAGAGTAAAATAAATAAAAACATGTTTTTGGAGAAACAGCGCCATCTCGTGGGATAAGTTGCTTAGCGACACGAGATGTTTGCCCTTAAGAGCCTACGAGCCGAACCCTCCAACTCATCGGTGGGCGCGGCTAAAATGCATGCTATTTCGTCTAACATTCGTGGGACAAGGTAAGGCTCTGCAGCTATGAGTAGTACGAAGCTAATGCTCGCGCATACACAGTTACACACTCTCGTAAAGTCGCGACCTGCCGCTTCTACGCACACATGCGTGATCTTATGAATGGCGATTCTTCATTCAAAGAAATTTCGTGAATATTCGTGTGATGGCGCTCGCTTTTGTTACTTGTACTATTATCTATTCTGAGCTCTCGTTTGGTCATCGCGCCGCGCGCGCCATTTTTCATTGTTTGCTTCTTTGAGTATAAATTGTAAATTGTTTGGTTTGCCTACAGTCCGCTGCAAACATAGTAATAAGCTATATTATCTACTGTAAGTAAATAAAGTTTCATCAAAATCCACTCAGTAGATTTTGCGTGACAAACATCTATCCATATATCCATCCATCCATCCTCACAAACTTTCGCATTTATAATATTAGTAGGATAGGAAGTAGGAAGAGTAGGACAGGATTTATGTATATATATGTATGTATGTGTATAGATTCCAATGAAATTTGGTGTGAAAATAGCTAGAAGCGCGAGAAAACACACAGGGTACTTTTCAACAACATCATCACTTTTCATAATTGTCGATCTATAGAACGGAAGAAATTTGGTTTCGAGATAGCTTGAAGCCTGTGAAAGAACACAGGATACTTTTCATCATTGTCAATCATTTGAACGGATTTTATAGAAATTTGGTGTGGAAATAGTTTGAAGTCTGAGAAAGAAAGCAGTGTAATTTTCAACCTCATCATCACATAATAAAATAATCGTGCATTTGGACAGCGTAGAAATCTGCAGAAGTTATTTTCGGAAACAAATTTATCTAAGTATGCAAATAAATAAAATTGAAGTGTCTGTTTGTATTATCAAAATAACAGCTTTTTACTAAATGCATATGAAAGTATATACGGTACATAAAACAAAACCATTTTTAAAAATTTAGTCTCTTTGTTCCGTGTAATCTCCGAAATGGCTGAACCTATTTTGACAGGACTTTCACTGGCAGATAGCTGACGTTACAAGGAGTAACTTAGGCTACGTGAGCGAAACCGCGGGGTATAGTAACTGTACTGTACAGGGGTAGTAATATCTAATAGTTCTTCATGTTTTATTCTCAACAATCAAACTTGTACACTATAGACAATAACAAGTTTGTATATTATAGGTAACAGACAGTACCCTACCTATGTGTTCGACGATAACTTCCGAATGAAAACTGCCAGCGCGGGAGTAGTTACCTACGTCAGGCGGTATATTTGTAAGGTAGGTAACTACCTACCTACCTAAGTACCTACATAACTTAATAATTTTAGGTGATTCCTACGAGTATTATAACAGTCCTCCAAGTCATTATAATATATAATGCGCGGGTCAGCGACCCCACACACATTGGTACCTACATCTCATCACTCATTTCTACACAAAAAATGTCTCACCCATACTCCTGCCAGGATGACCTTTCGTTTAGATAAGTAGGTATTTTATTACACGACTGCACAAAAAAGGAGTGTAATGAGTAATGAGTGTGATGAGTAATGTAATGAGTGTGATTGTATATACATACATACAAACATACGTGAACCCTAAAAACATAACACAAAAAACTGCACAAAAGTTTTGGTGGAATAAAGAAACTCACGTACATACGTGATTCGGTGAGATTTCGATGTATGGGGTATCGCTAGAATCCTTACATAATCCCGAGCGACACTAGCTAGGACTGTCGTGGTTTTTTTCATGATCGATGTAACTTTTGTTACATGGACTTGTTTACATAAAGGTACTTTTCAACATTTATAGTTCTAGTAAGTACGTTATATAGCCTACTTGGCTTCCGGCCGTGGCTTCGCCCGCCTGGCTTAGGTACAAATACAATATCTTTATAAATTATAGTCTGTGTTATTCTGATGTATAACCTCTATATTACGTACTGTAGTTTCATCAAAATCCGTTCAGTAATTTTTGCGTGAAAGAGTAATGAACATCCATCCAAACATCCTCAAAAATTTTCGAGTTTATAATATTAGTACGATAGAAACGTACTCAGTAGCTGGTATATATTTATTATCACGTACACTGTATTATGTAACCGACCATATTTTTTATACTATTGAATAACGAGACGAGCTGGTCATTTTCTTGATGGTATAACACATATAATTATATTACTCTGATAGAATAACGCCCGCCCATAACGATTGCAGTACCTACTCAAACTTCTAAGCACAAAGGCCGGCCCCACTAGGTGGACCGATGACCTTGTCAAAAGCGCGGGAAACCGTTGGATGCGCGAGGCGAGTAGCAGCTAGCCGGTCCAAGCCGCCGCACACTGGTCCGGTTACACGAAATCAGGGACATAGGGATCAAAGTCTGAATTAAATTTTTATATTTTTTATATAAGGTCTGTGGATCATTCTAAACCACTTTTACTGAATAGCTTTTTTTGATATCGGTGCCCGTTTCTAAGAAAAAAAATGTTGTTTTATTTTTTGTATGGAAAAAAAATGTTTTTTGTAAATATATAGTAAATGGTCAGAGACGTTTCAACCAAACTTACTGAAGATTATAGAGGGTAAAATTCTCCATATTATTTGCTAATACATTTTCTTCATATCTCTGCCCGTTCAAAAACGGCAGGCGTTATAAATATTTATTATTAACGTGGTTCGAAAGGTTCCAAATGTCATCCATGACTCTTAAATTACTATTATATTTAAATAAGATTAGCTAATTCTATTGAAATATGATAGAAATAATAATAGTCGTACTACCTAAGTCGTACTACACAGGCAGTATTTGTCATTTTACCGTCTACCTGCTATTGCTTTTAGACAATGGTGCTAATTATCAGGTAGGTAGTTAGCGATACTGATAAGGGATACTAATAAAACTACTTGTATCACTATTATATTTAAATAAGATTAGCTAATTCTATGAAATATGACAGAAATAATAATAGTCGTACTACCTAAGTCGTACTACATACACAATATTTGTCATTTTACCGTCTACCTGCTATTGCTTTTAGACAATGGTGCTAATTATCAGGTAGGTAGTTAGCGATACTGATAAGGGATACTAATAAAACTACTTGTATCACTATTATATTTAAATAAGATTAGCTAATTCTATGAAATATGACAGAAATAATAATAGTCGTACTACCTAAGTCGTACTACATACACAATATTTGTCATTTTACCGTCTACCTGCTATTGCTTTTAGACAATGGTGCTAATTATCAGGTAGGTAGTTAGCGATACTGATAAGGGATACTAATAAAACTACTTGTATCACTATTATATTTAAATAAGATTAGCTAATTCTATGAAATATGACAGAAATAATAATAGTCGTACTACCTAAGTCATACTACACAGACAATATTTGTCATTTTACCGTCTACCTGCCATTGTTTTTAGACAATGGTGCTAATTATCAGGTAGGTAGTTAGCGATACGGGATACTAATAAAAATACTTGTTTCTCCTTTAACCTTATCAGTATCCCTTCCATACTAATACACGTTACTAAGTTACCTATTTAGTAGTTCTGATCAAATCGTCATTCTGTTCTTACATTTTGGGGTTTCAATACGTCTTAGTGTGCTCATTATAATATGTCTCAATTTATTTCAAATTTGGATATTTTTATGCTACTGAAAGCTAGTGGTAAAATAAAAAACAGTGGTTTATTGTATGAAACGCTGTTAAATCGTATAAATGTGCCAGTTTCAGATGAAGAACTCACAGTGTTAAAAAAATTTACAGTAACATATGTGTCAAATTTCTACAAGAGATGGTCACAGGCAAACAGATGTCAAGCAAATTTTTTCAACAAGAACATGGATTGGTTACACATGGATATCACTTGGCCATCTTTAAATTCTATAAATTTAGCATCTATATTCATGCAAGAAAATATGGAACTTCAAGAAGAGTGTGATACTTCTATGGATTCTTCTCTGGATATAGTGGCAGCAACAGTTAGTTCATGTTCAGATGCAGCTACAAACACTCCCGTGCAAAGAAAACCATTTGAAGATTTATCAAACAAGCAAAAAAGAAGACGCCTTTCATCACTTAGAGAAAATTCAGAAGAGGAATTACTGTTGGCTTTAGTCAATAAATTAAAAGAAAATGAAAAAAATCAATTAGCCGAAGTTATAGACTGTCTTTATAAAAATAATGAGAAGACTGAAAATGTTCATCAGTATATTTTCAAGAAACAGTTACAAAAAACTTTACCAGAAGATAAAGCACTCGCACTTCTTACTGGACTCAATCTTTCAAAGTGGCAATATTTAACACTAAGAAAAATATTATCAGACGAAAATACAATTGCATTACCATCATACCACAAGATAGTTGAAGCTAAACAGTTGTGCTATCCTGATGATATACTGATTACAGAATCAGGTGCCCGGATCAAGCTTCAATCAATTCTTGACTTGACAGTGAAGAAATTGATTAAAGTAATTGGGCATCACGACTTTGAATCAAATTCTTTAAAGTTAATATGCAAGTGGGGTTGTGATGGGTCTTCGTCACACAGCAATTATAAGCAGAAAGTCAGTGAAGATTTTTCAGACTCCTCAGTATTTATGACAAGCTTAGTGCCTTTACGACTTTTGGCTGGTAATGACATAATATGGGAAAATCCACGCCCATCATCAACGAATTACTGCAGACCAGTGATGTTCGAATTCATTAAAGAGACTAAAGAATATATCCAACAACATACATCAGCTATAAATGAAGAAATAGCAAATCTCGTTCCGACTAAAATAGGTAAGTATATTGTTACAAAAATAGTGTGTTTATTATTTATTTCATGTTTATGCTGTATACTAAGATCGTACAGAACTATAGAAATTATTTATACATTTCGTATTTTAAATTTTTCAGATGATCTTGAAGTTACTCATGAACTGCTCATGACAATGGTAGATGGCAAAGTGACCACAGCTTTGTCAGAAACATCATCTCACGCAAATTGCAATATTTGCCATGCAACTCCAAAGGAAATGAATAATTTGAGTATTGTTTCCAGCAAACCAGTTGCCGAAGAAATGTTCAAATACGGATTATCTTCGCTGCATATGTGGTTAAGGTAAAATAAATAAATAATTAATTTTTGTAAACTTTACAAAAATTCTAAACTTTAAACTTATTTTAACTTTTTATATATTTTAGGTGTATGGAATGCATACTACACATTTCCTATAATATGGATTTTAAAAAGTGGGCTGCGAGAGGCGAAGACAAACTCTTACAGAAGGCAAGAAAAGGATTGACTCAAGAAGAGATATTTAAACAGACTGGATTATTAGTGGACGTGGTTAAACAAGGATTTGGCACCACAAATGACGGCAATACGGCTCGGAGATTTTTCAGGGATTACGAGAAATCTGCAGAAATCACAGGAGTAGACATTAATTTAATTAAAAGATTTGCAGTCATTTTGCAGACCATTTCATCTGGGGAAAAAATTAACATTATTAATTTCAAGAGCTACTGCATGGATACCGCTAGATTATGTGTAGAATTATATCCGTGGTACTATATGCCATCAAGTATTCATAAGCTTCTTATCCATGGTGCAGAAATATGTCAGCATTTCAACTTCATACCTGTAGGTATGTTATCTGAAGAAGCTTCTGAAGCGCGTAACAAGGATTTCAGAAATGTCAGGGAAATACACTCCCGCAAAATAGGCCGGAAAGAAACAAACACTGATATTATACATCAGTTTCTCATAAATTCGGATCCATACATAACAAGCATCAGACCGGTTATGATTAGGAAGAAAATGGAACTCTTTCGTGAAGCTGAGGATCTGATTATTATTGAAAATCAAATTATTCGAGAAGAGCTGATTCAATGTGATGATGTATTTGTTAGTTTAGAAGATAGTATAACCACTGACCCACTAGAATAAGTTGAATTTATTTTTAGTACTATTTTTTATTATAATCCAACAGATTTTACCTTATTTTTTTTTTATTGAATTATACATTTTACTAATGCAAGATACCTGCTAATGTTTATGTTGTAAATATAAATAAAATGATTTTAGGAAATAGAAAACTACTAACCAATTAGAATAAATATAAACGGCTTCCTTTTTTAATTTGTTATCCATTATTTTTGTTTTGCTATAATTTCGTTTTCTATTTTAATTAGATATTATACATGTGTTAGTTTTTGTTTTTATTTCTGTTTTATTACATCTTTAAATAATTTGTAACACTTGTTTTCATTACCATTTTCAAACCTCTAAAAAAACGATTGACACTAGTGTCAAGAAATAGGCGGGGAATTAGCGCCATTGTAACAAGTATTTTTATTAGTATCCCGTATCGCTAACTACCTACCTGATAATTAGCACCATTGTCTAAAAACAATGGCAGGTAGACGGTAAAATGACAAATATTGTCTGTGTAGTACGACTTATGTAGTACGACTATTATTATTTCTGTCATATTTCATAGAATTAGCTAATCTTATTTAAATATAATAGTGATACAAGTAGTTTTATTAGTATCCCTTATCAGTATCGCTAACTACCTACCTGATAATTAGCACCATTGTCTAAAAGCAATGGCAGGTAGACGGTAAAATGACAAATATTGTGTATGTAGTACGACTTAGGTAGTACGACTATTATTATTTCTGTCATATTTCATAGAATTAGCTAATCTTATTTAAATATAACAGTGATACAAGTAGTTTTATTAGTATCCCTTATCAGTATCGCTAACTATCTACCTGATAATTAGCACCATTGTCTAAAAGCAATAGCAGGTAGACGGTAAAATGACAAATATTGTCTGTGTAGTACGACTTAGGTAGTACGACTATTATTATTTCTATCATATTTCAATAGAATTAGCTAATCTTATTTAAATATAATAGTAATTTAAGAGTCATGGATGACATTTGGAACCTTAACGTGGTTCGAAACCACGTTAATAATAAATATTTTTAACGCCTGCCGTTTTTGAACGGGCAGAGATATGAAGAAAATGTATTAACAAATAATGTGGAGGATTTTACTCTCTATAATCTCCAGTAAGTTTGGTTGAAACGTCTCTGACCATTTACTATATATTTACAAAAAACATTTTTTTTCCATACAAAAAATAATACAACATTTTTTTTCTTAGAAACGGGCACCGATATCAAAAAAAGCTATTCAGTAAAAGTGGTTTAGAATGATCCACAGACCTTATATAAAAAATATAAAAACTTAATTCAGACTTTGATCCCTATGTCCCTGATTTCGTGTAACCGGACCAGTGTGCGCCGCATAGAATTATAATCAAAGCAAAGGTTAGGTAGCCGGGCCACCGCCGCCGGCGCGCGGCGTTGCATGCCGGGTTACCGGCATTACCGCCCGCCGGCGCGCGGCGTTGCATGCCAGGCGCGCGCCGGCGCGCGGCGTTGCCGGACTACCGCCGGCCGCGCGCCGAACCGGAGTCCGGGCGGTGCAGTGGCGCAAGTGTGGAAGTCGGTTCGATAAATTTGTCGAATCGTAACAACTGATAAATTTATCGAATGTTGCGAGTACCGAAGTATTATCGTAAAGTATTGTAGTAGCTTTATATTTCGTTTGGATTCGACCTAGCTATTCGATAACTTTTGTCGATTGTATCGAGGCTCGATAAATTATATAAAAAGTTGATTAAACCCAATTTATCGATTTGAATTGACAATTTTATCGATCGACAAGATCCGTACTTGCGCTGCGGGCCGGAGGTACCTATGTACCTATTATAATAGACCGTATACCTACACCCATCCAGACGAATTCTCGCAGAATATCTTCTAAGAAGAATATCTCAGTCGGTCATGCTTTTTATTTTACATTTTTGAAAAAGTTGACTGACTATGGCTGGTATTTTAGTATACGAGACATAGGTAGTGTACATACCTACATGCCACTGTACTGACCAATAAATGAGTAGTAAATATAGGTGATAAGGTATAACTATAATAAGTAGAATTCAGCGGGCCCAAGCACTAACTCTTACCTATTCTGTGGCGCCGCGCAGCCGGGCGCCGCCGTCGTCGCCGGAGGATTTCAAGTAAAGCGGAGGTAAAATAGGTACCTAGGTACTCATCCAAATGGACTCTCACAGAAAATGTTCTAGAAAGATCGGTGGGTAGCCTAAAGCCTTACCTACTTATGCTTTGCTTACCTATGCTTTCACCTTTGTGTTTTACTGATTGCTTAGTACGTATTTTATCATACTCACCTACTTCTTATACCTAGCTATAGAAGACATAGGTTCATACCTACTGTAATTCAATTGCCAGAGCGACCGATAAATGAGTAATTAAATATAATAAAGGTACCTACCTAAACTCTTTTTTGGAACACCAAGTTAGATATTATAGGCATTTCTTCCATACATAATTTTCATACCTATAGCTATAAATATATGGCCAGCGCAAGCATCGGAAACTATACAACGGGACGATTTTTTCTGAATTATTATAGATTACCCCGAACAAACACAAAACATGAGCGCCAGACGGCTTTTAAAGCTAATTAAAAATTCTAGATTATAGCCTATCACATTCTCGGATGATCTCTCTTCCATTTCATGAAAATGCTATGAAAATCATGCAGTAGTTTCCGAGAAAACAAACACAAAAACAAACACGAATTCAGCGCGCCGTAGTACTAACTGTTACCTATTCTGTTCTATCACGTGACGCAGCTAGTAAATTCAAATAATTTGCTGTATTGAATTTTAGTAGATACCTACTCGTATCGACCTACCTACAGAGTTATATTATTCATTTCATTCATTTTTATTATTCATCACCATCATCATCACAGGAAGGGCCGTGTGGCCGTGCGGGTAACACGGATAAGATCACCCTATCTCTTCAGAAAAAAAATTTGTTATATCAAAATAACAGCTTTTTCCAAATGCATATGAGAGTATATATATACGGTACCTATTATAACAAAACAACCATTTTTTAAATTTTTGTCTGTCTGTTTGTTCTGGGTAATCTCCGAAACGGTTGGGCCGATTTTGACGGGACTTTCACTGGCAGATATCTGATGTTATAAGGAGTAACTTAGGCTACTTTTATTTTAGAAAAATAATTGGGGTTCCGTGCAAAAAAATAAAAACCAAGAAAATCCAATATATCCACGCGGGTGAAACCGCGGGCAGCAGCTAGTTTATGAACTTTTATGAATATATAAAGCTTTTTTATATAACGTGTACAATAAAGTTATCTATCTACTCACGGCGAAATAACCGTAGTTTTTTTACGGCAAAAAAACGTATATGTATATAAAATAAGTGGTCTAAAGGGCTATAATATTAGACGCAATGAATTGACGCAAAGCATAATCACGGACCACGCGCAAACCATGGAAAAACCAAAATGGTGATCTTGACGCATAACGTACTGCCTAAGGTGGTGCCTGGTAGAAATCTAGTCCGAACGCTAAGGCAGTCCTCACACCTAATTCATGATTGATGGATAAGCATCAATCGCGAACCACGAGAAAACATGGAAAAACCACGATCTCCGCTTGACGCATATCGTATCGTCTATTGAGGTTGTGGCTGGGGCTTGCCGCTTGATGGAAATCTAGTCCGAGTACAACACCCGCTTCTACCTACTATTATTATTGTTATTATTGTCAGCCTCTTACGTTCCCACTGCTGGGATACCGGCCTTCTCTCAGAGAAAGAGAAATAAATGTATTTTCTTTCTTTCTTTCTTTCTAGAGAGATGGGCCATAATCCACCACGCGGGCCCAGTTCGGCTTGGTGGATGTCGCATGACCTCGAATTTTGTGGTTCTTGAACATGCCGGTTTCCTCACGATGTTTTCCTCACCGTTTTAGAGCGAGTGTCAATAATCCGCACATAACTTGATATAAGTTATTGGTGCGGGACGAGTAGAGATAAGAACTATGGTGCGTCGGATTGAAAGTCGCACAAGTTACCGCTCTCGATTCACTCTCGCTTCTACGAAAGATAAAAATTATTTCACAACCACTGCGTACTCAGTACAGACGCTGCGGTAAATAAGCGGTGGTACGCAAGTGATGTATGTAGCGTAAAGCGGAGCAGTCGTCGCTTTGAAACCAGACCGTCTGGCCGTAGTGCCGGTCTCGTCCGTTTAGTGGATTTTAGAGGTTTTTTTAGATGTTTTTTTCTTCAAACTGCGATGCGCGTGTAAATACTTACCTCGTATATGTGTAATTGTTGCAAAACCATGGTTATTTTGGTTTTTTATTTATATTTCAACATAAGCCGTGTAACCACAAAAACTAACTTTTAGACGCCTGTTTAACTCGACAGTGCCTAAAGATAAACCTCTAAACTGATTAGAAAAGTCACAACAGAGTGGAGTTAGACAATGGTTAGACACTACTTAAATCTCGATTTGTGGTTCATATTTAAACACGCGACTACGGCATGTTTAGGAGTTAAACTCTGTTTAACACACCGTAAACAAGTATTAAACAGCGTTTAACTCTTAAACATGCCTTAGTCGCATGTTTAAATAAGTAATTAACCACAAACCTTGATTTAAGAAGTGTCTAACCATTATCTACCTCAATTCTGCGGCGCGAGTACGGAAGTCGGTTCGACAAATTTATCGAATGTTGCGAGTACCGAAGTCTGATCATAAAGTATTGTAGTAGCTGTATATTCTCTTTGGATTCGACCTAGCTTTTCGATAACTTTTGTCGATTGTTTCGAGGCTCGATAAATCCCACTTTATCGATTTGAACTGTCAATTTTATCGAATTTTATCGACCGAAAGGATCCGTACTTGCGCCGCTGATGTGACATTTCTAATCATTTTAGAAGATAACGGTGACCTTATCATAGAATAAATACTCATCGTACAAGCCGTTATGATTATTTCTAAACATTTTGCTCGTGAAAGTTGTGTAGCGTTGTTTAACTTTTAGACACTGTCTGGCTAGACAAAACCACCAAAAACTATTTTTAGACGCCTGTTTAGCTAAACAGCGTCTAAAAATAGTTTTTGTGGTAACGCGGTTTTAGTTCAAGTAGGTACGTATGTACTTACTAGGTAGGTTATAGACTTGTGCTATTATCTATTCTGTGGTTATAAGTAGGTACGTACCTACTCAGTTATCAGTAAGTACATAAGTACCTACCTAAGTACTTACAACATAACACCGTATATCGGTCTTAGTCTTACTAAAAACACACCCTAAACATGTGTTAAACAGCGTCTAACTCCCAATCATGGCTTACTCACGTGTTTAAATATGAGCAACCACAATCATTTTATATCATAACTAGCTGCTGCCCGCGGTTTCACCCGCGCGGACTTTTTGGGTTCATGGGTTTTTTTTGCGCGGAACCCTAGTTGTTTTTCCAAAATAAAGTAGGAGTACCTTATAACATCAGCTATCTGCCAGTGAAAGTCCCGTCAAAATCGGTCCAGTCGTTTCGGATATTACCCGGAACAAACAAACAGACAGACAGACAAAAATATTAAAAATTGTGTTTTTGTTGGTAGGTATCGTGTATACTTTCAAATGCATTTAGTAAAAAAAGCTATATTTTTGATATTACAAACAGACACTTCAATTTTATTTATTTGTATAGATCATTTTATAGACGTTTTTATTTAGACACTGTCTAGCTAAACATGAGTCTAAAAGTTGGTTTTGTGCTAACACAATATGTAATAATAACAAATCGAATAATAATAGGTAGGTTTCTACGTAAATAGATAAGTATCTATTTACTTAAATTCTATTAATAGATTTCTATTTATTAGTATTTGAAAAAGATATAGGTAGGTAATATTATTACAAAAATACGATTTAGCCATTGTTGTACTGAAGTCAAAAATAAACACAGAACACTTCTCTAACGCAGCAAAGTCCAAATTCACAAGCATAGGTAAACATCCAATTTAGGCAAAGAAATCTGAATCCAATATAGCGGGCGGTGGCATTATCATAGAACACAATTATGATAATACGCATATCGTTTTACGTCTTCGGTCGATCACCTTGACCTTTGCTTGTTCGTAATGCCGCCCACAAATTATATAGGATGCCGCCGCACGCACCGGCCGGTCGACCGCGTCTGGTGCGAGACAGTACTTTGTCACAAACATCGCGGTGTTTCGTGACTTTGAAATGGCACAGCAGCACACAGCGGGCACTGTAGTGTGCGTGAGACACTTCCCTCCTCTCCCCGCCAGGGTGGTAAAATTTCCGTGAGACGCGCGATGGTTCGACTCGAAAATCGGCGCGCAAAAATGTACGAATTGGCTTCTGGTACTTGGGGTGTTACGGCAAAACTACTAAATGTATTTAGTCAAACCAAAGTTATTTGAAATGTCGACAAACTAAAGCTTGTTACTATGTTCTTTATTTTTGAGTTTTCTTAGTTCTTTTGTAATTTATTTACGTCCAAACTTGCGTTAAAATATGTGCTAAAATACAGATGTTTGAAGGCTCATTACTTTTAAGCCACTTATTTTTTTTCTGTATAATTAGCAGATCAACCTAGATAATGAAGAGATAAATCGATATTATTCTTAATTTTGGACTTAAAACGTCAAGTAGTGGAGTAATAACCCAAATACGGTTGTATGGAGAAATGAACGACTCGTTTTCCCTTAAGTTAAAATTAGAAGTTAATCGATGTTGATTATTTCGAAAACGAAACACAACCTTTTTCCCAAGAACGAAACATATCTCCGAAACTACCTAGTTTTGCGACGACGTGACGTTGTACTTGTAATCTGTTATCGATTGCATTTCCTACACAATGAAGTTCAATTTCCATTACCGTGACCGAATAACTAATTTCGCGAAGAAACCTCTGAAAACCGTTGCGAACGACGAGAAAACCATTTATACGTTTATGTTAAATTAATAGCCTCCGTTCCATAAACCAATCTTCGAATTCTGAGATTCGAATATTCTCTCGCAGGCTGGTGTGGGTGCATTGTGACCGTCGCGCTGCTTGGACTAATTTATCGGTAATGTAACGGGTCTTTAATGTGATGGGTGACCGCTGCTAGCATTAATCACTGACCGCTTCAGTGCTTCTGAGAGCAACTGCCTTAACGGCTAATAATATCAACAACTTTAAAAAGGAACATCGACAAATTTGGAATATAAGATAGAGCTTCACGATCCAATTGGCTACTCGTAGGAATCAATACCCGAGGGTATTGATTCTGAGCAACATCGGAAATGGCCGATAAAACTGTTCACACGTATAAGATTTACCTTATCTATAATTCTGTTAACCCAGTACTCTTATAGCCTACATACAAATGTAAAATGAGTCATCTCTTCAAACGAAACATAGACCGCGTGTCCATTATATCCTGAACTCATCAGGCGCCACTGCGCTCAAACGAAGTCTCTTATTTTGTGACACTTAGATACGATTTTAGTTGGTACCGAAAACCTCCATCGTTCAAAATGAAATGGTCAGCCGGTTTATCATCCGTAACTCTAATCGCCGAATTGCTGTGTAACCTGTATGAAACAGAATCTTTACGCGGTTAACAAATGTGCGAGAGTCACGCGACGCCGAGAAAACCGAACAATGGTATTATTTAGATAGTTTAGATTTGTGTTTTGTCTCGAAGTCTTGATTTCGCGTCGGGAAGGCTTTCTTTTTTTTACTTAAAATAGGGTTACTTTTGACCGCGATCTCACCTGGTGGTAACAGCTACGATGCGGTCGATGGTGTGGAACATACAGTACTCCTTTACTAGAAATACGCGCTTCTTATGAACTACTGAGCAAACGGATTGTTTTGTGACAATACCTCATTATCTGTCTCTTACGCTCTTACTGCTTGGATACCGGCCTTCTCTAAGAGAGACGGGCTATAATCCACCACGCGGGCCCAGTGCGGCTTGGTGGATGTCACATGTCCTCGAATTTTGTGGTTCTTGAACATGCCAGTTTCCTCACGATGTTTTCCTTCACCGTTTTAGAGCGAGTGTGAATAATCCGCACATTGAACGTACTATGACAACATCCGAACGTATTATGACTTAACGTATAAATGCACAAAAGATACAGTCAGTACCTTGAGTTTCAAAGTTTTATTGCATTGATATAACTCATTGGTGCGGGCCGAGTCGCGATTCGAACTATGGTGCGTCGGATTGAAAGTCGCACAAGTTCCCGCTCGGCCACACAATACCTACTGCGGCGTATAATTATGGAGTAGTAGTTCAAAGTGGCGTTCTATAGACGAGGTCTATGTTCAGCAGTGGACGTCTTCAGGCTGACAATGATGCCGTATGAGGAAAGCAGAACGTATTATGACTTAACGTAAATGCACAAAAGATACAGTCAGTACCTTGAGTTTCAAAGTTCAAAGTATAAAAAAAATTACTATTCATACATTTTGACACTGACCTGTCATTATACCTACTTCATCGGCGCAAGTACGGAACTTTTCGATCTATTATCGGTCGATAAATTGACAGTTCGTTGAGATAAAATTAGAAATAGGTAGGACATTGTTGATTTTTGCCGAAAACGAAACATAACCTTTTTCCCGAGAACGAAACTAATCTTCGAAACTAGATTTGCGACGACGAAAAGTTTTACTTGTAATCTGTTATCGATTGCATTTCCTACACAATAACGTTAAATTTTTATTGCATTGATCGAATAACTAATTTTGCGAAGTGATTTTCATGAAAACCGTGGCGAACGACGATAAAACCATTTATTCATTTATGTTAAAATAGTCTTCGTTCCATAAACCAGTCTTCGAATTGTGAGATGCGAATATTCACTTCATATTGAAGAAAGTAGATTCGGCTTTGTTTCGTTTTCGAAAAAAATCAAAAACTACCTATCTCTAATTTAAATTTTTATCGAATCGAACTGTCAATTTTATCTATAGAAAAGTTCCGTATTTGCGCCCCATACCCGTTCCACCACCTTGTGACCACCACACAACGGTACATCGGTAACCCCAGTTCACAATCGTTCATGGAGTCTTTATGGGCGGTAACCGATCCCCTTCACGGCATATTGTTCTGTCGAACGATGACCTTTATCTCGTTTAGATAACAAAGAGAGTAGATACGAGTAGCTACAGTAAGTAGGCAGATCGATGTTTTTGTCGCGGCACTATACGGTGGGGTTATTTGAAGCAGCGGATTATGATGCCTGAATAAGTTTGGAGAAATATTAGATTATAAATTGATAGATCATAATAGGGATGATGACTCCATTTTTTTTTTTTTTTTTTTTTTTTTTTTTTATTTTTTTTTTTTTTTTTTTTTTTTGACTTTGCAAGTTCAACTATCAAATTCCACTTTTAATTGACATTATTGTAATCTGTAACTGTATATACTAACCACTATTTCCTAATGTGATAAATGTAATTGGTTTTTATCACATTAAACAATTTTAATTTAATTTTAATTTAAATTTTTTTATGATGTCATTCAATTCATTTTCTCATAAGAATCAAATGTCTACAAGTCTATATCGAAAACACTGAAGCCTGCATGAACACAAACAAATGTATGGAACTGGGGACAATGAACTAACAAGCTGACTGTACAGTATGACTTCATCAAATCACCTAGGAATATCGGAATTTGATCAAAGATTATGAAAACTATAATACCATCACATAAAGTCGAAGTTCAGCTGTTTTCTTAAACTACTGTGCACAATATTCTAAGAAATCTTGAACAAAGGTATTGGACGAGTGGAGGGCATCTGTCACAGACAGTTCAAATAGAGGACACAGAAATTGGACAAGGATATTTCATGAGTGGAATACCATCCTTACTTCCTCAAGGTTGATTCTGACAGATAGTTCTAGATACTAGATAGACCTATGCCCTTGGGAATCACCTAAGTCTGAGCGGTACTCTACTGTAAGCTGCTTTGGAGCGAGCTGGCGTTTCTTTTAAGTCGAGCTAGCATAAGTTATTATAGCGGCAGATTTTTAACTTGATGGTTAGATAATCAGGCGAGCACTAAAAATGCCCTACCACCACGCTATGGTTGCTTCACGACGGTTTCCTGTATCCAACACTTAGGCTCGGTGTAGAACTCAAGCCTTCGACGTGTACAACTGTACACGTCGGCAACATCACTATAACTGAGACAACCCTTACTGGGGAGTAATGGTTGTCTCACCTGCACTTCTGCTTTTTTTTTGCCCTGTGCGCTAAATGAATAAAACCTTTTTACCCAAACAAATTTAATTACCAAACAAAGGGTGCGAGCCCTGGAGCTTGAATCAGAGTAAAATAGTTTAAATTAAAACAAAAACCTCGCTACCCAGATACAATAATAAACCGTGACTTATCGATGAAGCGCGTATTTACTTAATGTCATTGCCCTCTAGTTCCCTGGAAGCAATTACCTACAGGGCCCTAGAGTAACGCGGGGAAAACCTTTCGTAAACGGGTCACCCGATACAACCCCATAACTAGGTAGGATTCAACTACATGCACCTTTGTGAAGGTGTGCTTACCTTGATACGGTACACTAGTCCATACAGATAAATAAAATTGAAGTGTCTGTTTGTAATATCAAAATAACAGCTTTTTACTAAATACATATAAAAGTATACACGGTACCTATAACAAAACAACCATTTTAAAAAATTTTGTCTGTCTGTCTGTTTGTTCCGGGTAATCTCCGAAACCGCTGGACCGATTTTGACGAGACTTTCACTGGCAGATAGCTGATGTTACAAGGAGTAACATAGGCTACTTTAATTTTAGAAAAATAATTAGGGTTCCGCGCAAAAAAATTAAAACCATGTAATCCAAAATCTCCACGCGGGTGAAACCGCGGGGCAGCAGCTAGTCGTGAATAAATCGTCTGCTATTATTATATATTATAACATTTATATATTATAACAAAAGGAACTCCATTATAGCCAGCCATCTGTATAAATACTTTCTGCTTATAACGCGCCTGTGGTTGTTACTTTAGATTGTATCAAATTCAGTTACCAAGCACTATCACATTTATGAAGAAACGAGTCGGTTGTTTCCTAAATTTAACTCAGTCGCTCATTTGCTGACGACATGCAAAATCTACGAATAAGTCCTGCGCGGCACTGCACCGCGCTCGTCACATTCGTATCGTATTAGGTGCCATTTTAGGCCAATTTTAGGGCGCGCTCCTCCTCTTTGTAGTATGGACCTATCAACGTATTAGTATTAGATTTATTTTCAGGTGGTGTTTCAGAATTACACCAATTAGGTGTCTTGAATGAAAAGCCCAGTATTACCTCTGGGCGGTATATTAGACGTCCATAGCGTTGCGTTGGTACCCACCCAAAACCGTCACAGATATTTCAGATTTTATTTATTTGTATAGATTTAAACTTTAAAATCTCAACAAAAAGGGACCGGCTCTTATGTGCATAATGATGTTTTTATTATTTTCTTGTACATATTTTCTATTTGAGTCATTTATTTTAACTTTCATGAGTGCTCCTTTGGGGCCTATTTGAATAAAGCATTTTGAATTTGAATTTAAACAATGTGTTACATTTCATTATTAGTCATTTATGTGTTTTTTGCCTGTAATAATATCTGTTATATAATTACTATTTTCTTTATTCTAAGAATCTATTGTTTTATCCTCTCTCGTCTTATCCTCCTCATCTCCACGTGTGAAATATCACAGTGCCTAAAACTTAGCAAACCCGAATTACCGGTTGAATTATTGCACAAAAATAAAACTACTCGCATGATATTATCTTAAAACAATTCTTATGCAATCTTTAATCTAAATAGAGGTTTCCGGGTAAACGAACAAACCAAAATAACCAATATCCATAAGAATAATACAGTGTGCAATAATAAACGTGAAGCTGACGATCGAAAATGAACCTAAAATGTATGACCGTAAGGTGTATAAAATGGGTTTTTTTTAAGTAAAATATGGGCAAAGTTGTTTTGCGTTGAGATATCCGCAAAGGTTGTTTAATCTATTTTTAACACTAGAGCATCTGGCTTGTATTGTAATTAATAGATTATAAATATACTTTATTATAAAAACATTCATGAATAATCTAGATTCTAGATTGTATCTTAAGCACCTATAAATATGTTAAAAATATAAAACTAGTATGAGTAGAATGACAAAATAAAATAAAAATATACATTGCTGAGATGAGATCAAGGACATAAGTAAACATGACATGTGATTTTTTGAAAGAACAAAAAATCTGTCGTGACTGCAGCGCAAGTACGGATCTTTTCGATCGATAAAATCGATTTTTTTATATAATTTAACGAGTCTCGATACAACCGACAAAAGTTATCGAATAGCTAGGTCGAATCCAAAGTAAATATAGAGCTACTATAATACTTTACGATCAGACTTCGGTACTCGCAACATTCGATAAATTTATCAGTTTTTTCGATTCGAAAAATTTATCGTTTGGACTTCCGTACTTGCGCCGCTGGAGCATGTCAAGCCACCCATAGAGTATTGTTCTGCAGTTTTTTTTATAACTCAAAAAACTTCTAATTAGAGTTATTAAGTTACTATTTAACACTAACACGATGGATAACAGCAAAAACATTTAGAAATTGTAAATTACTGACATTTGATTAATAGTAGCTTAAATGTTGCCTATAAGTTAACCAAATTAAGAACCATGAGTTTTAAGAATGCAAAACAACTATGATAGCAAAACACTTTAGTATTTTTTGCATCGTTTAATGACCAGTGTAGCTCCTAATGATACCAACGAAAATTCCAAGTGGCATGTTTTTTTTCCAAAATGGTAATTACCATCTCACTTTCAGCTAACTGTAAATGACTGTAAATAAGCGCAACTGTAAATGTGGATGCGGGATTTACGAATACATAATAATTAGGTAATTAACCTACTTTCACCGTGAGCAGCCTGGTTTTCTTCCCATCCATCTGGACAATTAATTTTGCAGCCATGTCCTTTTCTCTGTAACAAACACATAAATAGTTTGATAATTACTCCTTGACACTGGGTAAATAGATATAAAAGCAGTTTATTCTTAGCCTTCTTGGTATAGTTGATAGGATGATAGACATAACATCAATATATGCTGTGAAACAAATAATTTGGTACTTAGGGTAACAAGAATTTGTTCTGTGATTAGCTGTTGGGACCAGGGTCCTCGACTTTCCTGACTCTCTAAACTCAGGGAATCCTAGTAGGGAGTCAGGACAACATTCAATGTTTGTTCTAGAATATGTGTTTTTTTCCTGTAGCTAAAAAGAAATTTTTTGAATGCAATGATTTAAAAAATAGTAATAGACAGTGGTGTATTACTTAATAAATAAATCTAATTTAAAAATCGATTTTTATATCTATAAATAATTTAATTCCTAGGCAGTAATAATGAGAAATTAAAAGTAGGAAGTGACACTTGGGTTCAAAGTCTAGGTAAAAGTTCAAATAAAGTAATATCCTGTTCAGTATGCACACAACCAGCCTAACTTGGCCTCTCATTCATTATGAATCATATTTCTCAGGGAAGCCTAATATGGCATGTTGTGTATTCATTAATAAATTCAAATAGTGTGCAGAGATAGTGTGAGTCATTATTGCAAAATTGTAGTTGATAATTTGTCTGTTGTGATTTGATCAATTGATAACATAATGTTGTGTAAGTGTGTGAGTGGGAAAGTGAGTTTCAATGTCATTGTTGATGTGTGGGTGTCTTGACTGTTTGATTTGCAACTTTCTTATCAGACCAATTATACATTATACTTATTGGAATCTTTTATAAATGTGTGCAGACTTCTGTTGTTTTAGTAGGGTACTTGAAATATTATATTAACTTGAAAATAAAGTCACTCTGGCAAATTCTCCTCAATCATTGAATAAAAAAATCCATAGAAAAGTTGTTTTGTAAACTTAATAAATTTTTCTACACTAATATTAGAAGTAATAATCATTGTCAGATAAAATTCAAATTAAAAAGATAAAGTTTTTTATATATTTGTTACCACTAATCTCTAAACTACATTATCCCTAAGTGCTAGTTTATAAACTAGTGTTTTTGAAATGGTTGTCAACAGTTTTCGAAGTCTTGATCGGGATGTTATGTTTGTTAAATGCTCAGTCTCAGTTCTCTCAATAGAAAGAAAAACTTCTTTGAAATCCAATGATTTGTGTTATTAAATCAATACAAATTATTGTTATATTATGGCTCTGGGGAGTTGCCAGAATTTTGTATTACAGATGTTGCTGGAATGCTTTACTTGTAAAGGTGGATCATATTTGAACATTATCTTAGCATTTAAAATAATATGGGATAATGTGTACACAAGAAACATAAACATAAACTATGATATCATAAAAAAACACTATTATACACCTTTTAGCTAGACAGTGTCTAAAGATAAACGTCTAAAACGGTTTGAAATGTCACAACAGAATGGAGTTAGACACCGGTTAGACACTACTTAAATCAAGATTTGTTGTTATTCATTTATTTATGTAATACCCATATTATTTCCATTACAGAAATGTAACAAACATCCCTCTCAATATTGATGCTTGCTGCTCACACAAACATGTATACACATAAACAATCAACATTCTAACAAAAACTTCAGTATAAAAGTTACAAGTAATTAGCTACCCAAGTGGGTCGCAATTTCTTTTACATTTTTTCGACAACTTTCATCTAAAACGGCATGCCTGAGGTACAGTTTGTGCTCCCAATGCAGCTCAACCGTGAATGTCATTGTCGTTTTACGTGACATCATAGCTTTTTGTTCACTTTCAAATCATTGGTGTCCTAAATGCTTCCAATATTATAATGTACATAATAATGTTACTAAAGTAATCTAAAGTGCATACAAATAAACATAACCCATCAATCATGCGGCTAATAACCGTATGATTTAGTGAAACAGTATCTTTCGATCCAATACGCGAAGTCTTCCAAAACATTCTAATTCACTGGGTTTCTCATGTTATAGCGTTGAATTACCTTTGATTGAACGGGCGAACCCTTACAGCCACTTTTACCGAAGCCATTGTCACACATTATATTGTTATTTGCGATGATTTTTAATAAAAATTACATTTATTCACGAAAATACTACAGCAACATCACAAAACGATTTGACGTTTCAATTTTGTGATTTGACACTGTTTGACACTAATCGCACTAATCTAATGGCTTCGAGCATAGAGTTGTGGATAATGACAGTGACAGCAAGGAACATAGTGACAGCATCGTGCTATGAAATAGTGGCAGTCAATAATGATAAAAGAAAAGTAGTAAACTTTTTGGTCTGCCTTGAAGCCTTCTTGTCCATTGTCTTGTTATTTGTCACTGTCAACTGTCAGTGCTGTCTATCGATTTCCGTTTGTGAGTAAGGTTAGAATTAAATTTCTTGATTATTCCAATATTTCTTTACAGGTATTTCTAACAATTTGCCTTTATCCAATTAGTATTTATATCAAATAATAAAGATTATGTATCTCTAAACATTACTTTAAATTCCTATTTTCTAACCCATGTTAATGGTCATAGAACGAATACAATATTACATAATATTCCTCTGTATTTTTTGTCAGATATCACCGCCGTCAATATGTCTGAATCAGGCCCGCCTGCCCGTCCTATGAAGTACCCCTACACCTTCTCGGCGAAGATCGCACAGTTTCCACTGAAATTCTACATCCAGAAGCAGTGGATTTGGCGTTACTGGGTAGCTGGCATCATCGTCGCCTCCCCTGTCTTCTATAAGATTCACAAAATGGGTGAGTTACCCTCTAAAAAGTATTTGAATTTTGGTTCGTATACATGGAGGTAAATGTACATTTACTAAAATTACTAGGTGGGAGGACTAACTTCTGAGTTCTGCTAGTGTCCATTTAGGTTGACACCACCGCTTTGTTCCTGAATTAAGTCTGTCGCCAAGCAGTAATGTGCAAGCATTAATGTGTTCCACTTCAATCAGCAAAGTAGTCAGTGAAATTACTGGGTTTACGGGACTTAATACCTAATGACTCAGTGTAACAAGCGCACTACAATCCCAGACAGGCCTTTGTTTCAAACATGAGTGGCACTGCAATTTTTATGGGCTGGTGTTATGCTTACCATCAGGCAAACAACCAGCTTGACCCATTGTCAAATAGTATAAAATATAATTCTAATTTAATTGTCAATAGCCCACTATTGTTGTATATTATGTGTTCTTGCACATAATTGAATTTATAGTTTTTATGTTGCTTTAAAATCTGACGAATATTATGCACTTTATAAATTAATAATATTTTTAATGGTAACTAGGTACCTTTACCATAATATGACTATTATCATTAGAATCATTGTAAATATTATTTTAAAAAAATGCTGAGATGAGTTTTTTGGCCTTCAGTCATTTATTTTAACCTTCATGAGTGCTCCCTTGGGGTTCCCCTTGAAAGCATTTTGAATCTTATATACCTCATCTGAAGTAACAATGTAAACAAAAGTGTAGCTTTGCTGGCAATCCAAGATCATACTCAGCTACTAATGGGTCATTCCACGGTGACGGGCGTGACATTTCAACTTCTATTTTGTGCATTTATTCTTTAACTATTATACGAAATTGCTTAAATACTATTGTAATAGATAAGACATCGATGGTTTTTACTAAATTTACAATATTTTTTTTCTTATTCGGCTCACAAAACTAGTTACGACGATTTTAGTCGCTGTGACGGGCGTGACGCGTACTCGAACAAGATTATCGACCTCTTCGACAAGACACAATATTTCTGCTAATTACACAATTGTTTTTTAAATTCAATTAGTCCGCCTTTTAGAATAATATGCCTTCTAGATTTACAGTGATATGTGGTATGTGAATATTTGATATTGCAGTTTTCGTGACCTGAAATAAGTTGTGACGGGCGTGACAAGATTTTGTGACGGGCGTGACGAGTTCAATTTTTAATAAGTAAACAAACAATTTTATCACCTAAAGTCATATAAGTATTAACCCAAATTATAAATTCATAAGCGAAAGTTTAAAAAACTCAGTTTATTAGCTGGTTTTGTTAATATTAGGACTAACTCTTCTGCGAGTGTCCGTCTGGGTTCTTACCACCGCTTTGCTTGTGAAGTCTGCCGCCAAGCAGTAATGTGCAAGCATTACTGTGTTCCGGTTTGATGACCAGAGTAGCCAGTGAAATTACTGGGCTTATGAGACTTAATGCCTAATGTCTCAGGGTAACAAGCGCACTGCAGTGCCGCGCTGGCCTTTGTGTTTCAAAGTTCTGAGTGGCACTGCAATTGTTATGGACCGGCGTTAGGCTTACCATCAGGCAAACGACTAGCTCGTCTTGTAACCAAATAATATATAAATAAAAAAAAAGGTAAAAATACTCTGATGGGCGTGATTTGTGACGGGCGTGACCAAAGTAATTTGCTCAGCATCACCAATCAGTAACATAAAAATTTATAAAAGTTATTCGCATACATTCCTTTGCGATATATCCTTACTTTCGTAAGCTTTATTACAACGTGCAAGTGATTTGGACTCTTTGATGAGAACTTTTCTATGTATTTTGTGACGGGCGTGACATGCAAACTTGCCTTGCTAAAATTATTAGTAAAATATTATGTAATTATCTGAGAAACACCAAAAATTGTTCCACCACAAGCTGATATCTTGAGCACTCTGTTGACAGTCAAAATATCGCGGAATAACCCATAGAAAACGCAAATCAGTGTTTCCAACACACATGTGTTTTTTCTGCCATGGAAATTCCTTGGCAAGATGAAACTTCAAATAAAATTTGATTGAGTGAATGCTAGAATTTTGTTTTTTTTACATCATTCGGTGAAAATTAAACATATTTACTATTAGTAATTAATGTTAAAGTGCTTGTAACATAACATTTATTTTTATCTCATCTGGTATTGATTACCGTGGAATGGCCCTAATAGGAACTTAGCTAAATGCGAGGGGAGAAATACACAATACAATAACAGGCCATCAGTGCAGGCCTAACATCCCCTAACATGAATAAGAAAGGTTTGTAGCATTGCTCTGCCTCTATTAAACAAACCTACTTTATTGGAGATAGTGCAACTGATAAATAATGAATATGTCATCTCATCATAATAATGAATAGTCATTATAACATGCAAATGTAAATGTTGCATTATGCAATGTTTATGCACTGCTGAAAGAGACAACATTCTAATACATAGTTACTGTCACACATTACCAATATTAGACACCTGGTTGCGGTATTGAACATTAATGCTTAATTATTCTTGTACTTATTTCCAGCGAACTCTCCCGAGAACGTCAGCAAGTGGGCTGAGATCAGGAGGAAGGAGGCAGCAGAACACCACTAAACTCTTTAGTAAAATAGTGATATTCCGAGTTTGAGAATAATGTTGATTTATGTTACATGCAAAATAAAATAATAAAATTAGTATGGGAGATTTTGATTACTGTCATAGTGACAGAGCCTCCTTGGGGTAGGCAGAGAGGGAAAGCCACTTCACTCTATCCTTCAATCTTTTCATATCTCTGCTGATTATGTACTATTTACTAATTTTATGTATGTGTGTTTACAATCTTTTTATTTATGAAATATATTTTAGTTTTTACCGGATGTTTATATAAATAACATCTCAAAAAGGTCACTGCCAACAGGATTCTAACTTCTTGCATGGTTATCTAAACCATACGCCGTGCGCCGCAGCGTATAGATATATATTTGACGGCTCCGTAGCTAAGTTGGTAGTAACCCTGCCTGCAAGGCGAGGGGTCCCGGGTTCGATTCCCGGCTGGGGCAGATTTTGTGTAAGCATAAAGTTTGTTCTCGGGTCTTGGATGTTTGTGATGTGTATCTGTGTATGTCCATGCCACCTGCGACACAGGGAATCCTAGTGCGGGGGTATGAGTGTGTAAGCGTTTATGTTTATATGTTTAAGTGAACATTTCATTCTTACCTACACATTTTATTAGGTCATAAATCATGACAGTTAAGCTTTGGTCTACCTCAGCTTTTTCTTCCTAATACTTATTACTGTCTGGTACTGATTTGGAAAAACAGTTGGAACATATAAACTGTTGAAGGCGTTTATTAAGTCTATTGTTGAAAGAATAGAACAATGTTTAGAGAGAAGGAACTGGGATCCATGTTAGGGGAGTCAAGTGGATGGAGACCTCTGGTACACGAAAACAGACTGACCATGAATTTAATAGTGCTTGGAAGACATTCAACACCTCTAAATACCTATAAAACCTCTTCCATACCTTTTTCATGTTTTTATTGAAAAGACGGCAAAATTAGGATTAGATTTGTGAGTCAAGAATCGACACCTCTGTCCTACCTTCTTCAGATTATGGCTTTATGCTGCTTGAAATTTTTCTGCCAATGTTAAAGTGAGGCCAGAAACCTGTACATAAAACATACTGTTTATATTCTATCAGGTACATAATTGAGAAGAATTATCCATATTATGGAGGATTAGGATAGTAAATAAAAATAGGTATGTACAAATTAATAAGTTATTTATTTTGTTGTTGAACAGTGAAACAAAATGGTCTGGTTCACAAATTACATCATGTGTCAAATTTTGGACATTTGGAGGGCATATAGTTGATACAACATACACTTGAGCTAGATTAGCAGGTTTGTATTAATCCAACTTCAGAGTTGGCTAGGCTTTTATCAAAATACAACAATTATTTCTTTGTTTTTCAGAGGCTTTTCCGTTAACACTTCGTCATGCCCAATTCTTTAACCCATTCAATACGACAAACTTCTTTCACATTCACATCCGGTTCATGCCCATTAAACTTCAGTATACTGGCTTTCTTCTACTATCTTATAATAACAGTCCTCACACGAACCAATAGACAATGTGATTTTTTTTCTATAATTCTGAGTGATTAAAATTACTAACCGAGACATGAAAACCCTGTCAGCCTGCTATTTTAACATATTTTATCTTTACCAAGTGCGCAGTACGCCGCTAAATGCCGATCATTTAGCTAAATAAGGTCCCGCACCAGACTAATAAATAATAGGGATTTTTAATGACGCATTGAATGGGTTAAACTAGCATTGATCAACCTCGAAAAATCACGTTGTTATGTCATGGCACTTTCCCAATATGCTCGTCTATCATTCCCATATACTGTCGTGGTACTCCGGCCTGTCAAATAGCAGCGGTCTGGCGGGCAGCGCAGCGGCGCGCGGGGCTCGCTGTAGCAACTGGAGCACCCCGGTGCCGATGGCGGCCGGCACGCCGAGGATTATGGACTCGGAGACACCCTCGATGCAGTCCCGCTGCCCGTAGTAAGCAGCGTCGAACAGGTGGTCAGCGGTCTTCTCGAACTGTGGACGTTGGTGGTGTTAGCACGGAACTTTGCTGTGAATTGTTAATGTTTGTCTGTCTAACTGTATGTTCCGGGTAAATCCGAAACGGCTGGATCGATTTTGACGAGACTTTCACTGGCAGGTGGGCTAAGCCGCGGGGCACAGCTACTACTTGATAAAATTAGGTGTTACTAAATTAATTGTCGTTAAATTTACACTAGACATAAGCCAGTGGATTAATTTGACAGGTCTAAAATATATTCCATCTCTTTCTCAGGTTCTCATTTAGAAAGAGAGATTGAAACTAAAATCAGATTTAAGAATCGAGATGACAAAATCGACCGTTGTGCTCGCTAACTACTAACCTGCAGACGGAACTAGGAGACGGCCGGCGGGGAGCGGGGCTGGCTGGTGACACGGTACAAGCGTAATCAGAGCTTAGGAGGTACCATAACAAACTAATGTCTCAGAGTAACGAGCGCATTGCAGTGCCGCGCAGGCTTTTGTGTTTCAAAACTATGAGCGGCACTGCAATTGTTATGAGCTGGCATTAAACTTACCATTAGGAAACCGATTTTACCAGGTGCTGAGGGCAACTCTGGACTGAAATCGATGGAGACAGATTGTTCGCTTAAAGGGATCCAGTGACCATCCTCAGTAGTGAGGGACCGACTGAAGAGAGAGATCTAAGTCCCCGTTGGAGACTAAGGCAGCACTCACACTGGCGAGGTTGAGCACTGACTCCTTCATCCTGGCCAGGCCGTATCTGGTGATGCCGAGCACCTCCCCGCGCGCCGTCATCTGCCCCGCCAGCAGCTCCACGTGGCGCCGGTCCACGCTCATCCCGTGCCCCGCCATCACCCCCTGGATCTCGGAGATGATGGTGGACTTGGCCGCCTCGATGCCCAGGGTCTGGTACACCTGGGAAAAACGACGAGAACATTAATGCTGACGAGTTTCTTGTCCTCGTCGGATGTGTATTTGGAGTGGACCTAGTCATTTAACTTTCATGAGCGCTCTCCTGATGCCTATGTCAATAAAGGATTTTGAATGCGGCTCAACGGTGCTCTATTGGCTCGATGCTGCAGCTACTTTGATGATGGGTACACCCCAAAATATTATTCATAAATTTTAAGATTTCCTGTTTAGCATTGAATGTCAGTCTGTACTTACTTCTAAGATGTTGTTGGAAGTGGTTTTGTTTCCATCGATCCCATAGGTCGCCATCACATCTCTCAGTCCATCGCCCTCAACGCAGAGCTTGTACCTGGACACATCAAACATTGATTTTACTCCTACAGAAAAATATCAAGAATAAATTTATTTAATACTCTATAGTTTCTATACTATAGCTGGTAGACTCTATAGTCTACCCTTTGACCACTACTTTAACTAATCTTAAACCGAAGCACAACGATAAGTGCTCGACGACAGATTTTTAACTTTAGTGTGGTAGCTAGCGAGCACTAAAAGTGCTTATGATGGTCAATTGTAATGTTTTCCTTCGTAGCAGGATTCGAACCAGTGATCTACAGATCGGTGGCCAACGTCACTACCACTGAGCAGTCATCGGTTATACGACGCGGTCGAGTGCAGCAAACTTGTCTATACAGCGGTGCTAGTACGGAACTTTTCGATAAATTAAATTCGATAAAATTGACCGTTAAAATCGATAAAACCCACTTTATCGATTTTAACTGTCAATTTTATTTATCGAAAAGATCCGTACTCGCGGCGCAGATACCTGTTCACTCCCAAATAGTAGTTTCTGGTCATTCTTGGGAACGTCATGTACAGAGACAGTATACTTTATTTCCACCGTCATACACAGGAACGTCACGTATGGGGACAGTATATTTTTCTTTCAACCATCATTCATGGGAACGTCACATAGATGACAGTATACAGGGTGAGTTAAATTGGTATGCTATCCCGGAAGGGGGTGATTAGGACCATGGTTGTCGACAAGAACCTCCCTTGGAAAAAAGTAATTCGAAATTTCCAAAAAAAAATACTTCAAAAGTGAAGTGCGCGGAATTTTCTGCAGTTTTTCGAAGTCTCTTCTAATGAACATATTAATTTAACAACTCTCAAATAAATCAGCTGATCTAGGGTTGCCCGGAAGTTCTCTAGTAGAATTTTGACGTAAACTTTAATTGCATTTTGTTCAATGAAAAATTCATAAAACAAAAACTCCCAAAACAAATGTTGTTGACATCCAGGAGTTAAATGACTCCTCCCATTCGTGATAGGAAACCAATTTAAAGTCAGGTTGTATAATATTTAGTGGCGGTCGGTGACCTGTGCTCCTTCTCCTGGTCCAGACAGGCGATGACGGCGCGCGCCACCTGCGGCAGCCCCTTGACCACGACGGCCGGCAGCTGCCGCGCCAGCTGCGCCAGCGACATGTTGAGCCAGCCGCCGCCCGGCGCCTGCGCCGCCGACACCTTCACGGCCCAGTCCGACACTATCGATATGTTGCCCGGCTTGATCTTCAGCTTCGACGTGCAGATGCTGTTGAGGACGAGTTATATAGGCTACCGATCAGGGGCGTATTTACCCTTGGGCCAAAAGGGCCATGGCCCGGGGCGGCAGGCTGCTAGGGGCGGTGCAAGCAGAAGAAATTTAAAAAAGACTATCTAACTAAGGCTCTTATTAATGAACAGTGTTAAATTGTGTTTTGTCTCTTTCGATTCAGTTTAAAATTGTCAAAAAAAAAAGGGCGGCGGGACCTGCAGGCCCAGGGCGGTGAATCCTAAAATACGCCACTGCTACCGATCGATATTAAAACTATCTTACGTATATTATAAACGCAAAAGGTTGTGAACATGATAGGATATCTCTTTCACGAAATAACTACCGAGCAGATTGTGATGAAACTGTACAGTAATATAGTGGATACATCAGAATAATACATAGACTTTAATTTATACAGATATCTACAACGTGGGCGGAAACTAGTTATTTATAAAATAAGTTTGTTCAAACAAAGAGTAAAGGACTGTCTTCTTGATAATTCTACTGTTCGTCTGACTACTTTAGTGCAATTTTTTTTTTAAGTTAATTTCAAACACAAGCATTTTGTTATTGAATGAAATGAAATATGATTTCATAGGAGGTTTAATGTACACGTTCACTTGGTTAATTTTCTAAGTAGGTATCGCTTTGCACTCGCACGTTTAATAAATTTAGCTCGGCTAGATGGCGTGGTGAAAGTTAATTATGTTTTAGACATACATTAAAGTATGCCCAAAAAATAATCAGTTGTAATTTCTTAGGTTTCTGCAGTCTTAGGCTGAGATTCAGAGACAAATCTAAGCGTGGACTCACGCTTCCATACGTCAAAATTCTATACAGTTTTGACATATGGAAGCCAAAGTCTACGCTTAGAATCGTCTCTGAATCTTAGCCTTAATGTGTTAAATGGTTGCGCAAGTTCCTCACGAGTATACGATGGAGTCCACGTTGACCTCTAGACACAGCAGGCGGATGCGGTCGGCGTCCAGCCGCACCAGCAGGAAGCACTCCGCCGGCAGGTACACCTCGTCGATGTACGTCGTGATCTGTGCGCACACACACACACACACATAATCAGAGGCGTATTTACCATAAGGCCAAAAGGACCATGGCCCGGGGCACCAGGCTGCGAGGGCGGCACAAGCCGTACCTCGCGCTCAGCTTTGTGCGCCTTTCTTTTTGACTATATTCGCCTATAAAAATAAAAAGCCTACATACTCAACAAATCTAAAACTCATTTGGTTGTAAAGTGTGATAGAAATTTAAACGCGAGTCTATCGACGCTATTACTGTTCCAATCAAACGTTCTAAAAACCGCCCGTGTGTGCGGAATTTTGGATGGATTACATGGAGTGACCGAGGCTCAAGGCACTGCAATTTAAAATACGCTACTGCAGATAATACACTCGACGCCGCAAAGGCATATTTTGCGCCACACTGCGGTCTATGTATCGCAACTATCCCAGTCCTTCCTTGAACAAAACGCGTAAGCGCCGTGAAATTAGCGGCGCTTGAGACCTTTTGGTCGCGAGAAAACTACACCTTAGACGCAATCTAGCGCTACATGTTTTATTTGTTTGGTTAGACGACGTAATTATGGTATTAGCGCTGCAGCGGACTTTAGCCTAAACATAAAAAATGGAATAAGACTTGTTTCACATAGCTCCTCTAGTACGTTAGTTTTAGTACATATTATGTCGATGCATGGACATCACAATCGCAATACGATACTACAATACTGTCCGGAGACTTTACACCGAAAATCGAACATCGAAAAATCGGCTGAAGGATTGCAGTTTTTCTACCACGAAAGACAAAATTTCAAGTTACGAACATCGAACGTTCAATCTAGCTAGACTTATAATTTATTTTTATTTTATTTTATTTTATTATTCAACAAAATCCACAGCTCTTATCTAATTAATTATTAGGACTTACATCTAAAACTTATAGCCAATAATGGATTTACATTCTATGAATAATATTTGTTACTAGACAGTCATCAGTGAAGAAAAGTAATCATAATTATGGCAGGTATGTATAATGGAGGCGTGTGTAGTGTTAGGGAGTGTGTATGTGAATGCTTGCGTGCGTGTGTGTGTGTGTGTGTGTGTGTTTGTCTGTGTGATGTGTGCGTGTGTTTGTGTCGGTGTGTGTGTGTCGATGTGTGTGCGTGTGTGGGTATGTGGGTTGTTGTCTGTGTCTGTGTCTGTGTGTGTGTGTGTGTGTGCGTGTGTGTGTGTGTGTGTGTGTATGGTTTGCGTAAAACAATGTTATGAGTGTGTGGGGTGATGAAATAAGTGTAAAGTGTATTCGGATATCTGTGTTATGTGTTTTTGTCAGATAGATTTAAATATCGATACTCTCCATAAAAATACCCGTCGCACAAAACACTGCATCCTTTATAAAACACTCATTGAGTCCGACTGACCTCTCCCAGGGTAGTCTTCTCGATCCTCCCCTTGACCCTCCTGGCGAACTCCTGGTCCAGCGGCTGCGTCAGCTCGGCGGTGATGATGGGCGTGGAGATGACGCGCGAGGCGTTGATGATCTCCTTCACCCGGGGGACCCCCTGGGTTATGTTCATGGACGCTACTCCGGCGAAGTGAAACGTCTTCAGGGTCATTTGAGTCCCAGGCTCACCGATACTCTGGGAAGTAAGAAACTACCGGTTAGCCAACTTGGTAGTACTTTTTGTTAGAGTTTCCTTGACGGACGTTAGTGTTTAGCCAGGTCTGGCGCACTCCTCATTTTAGGTGCGTAGCTACGAGTAAAGGTTGGCGTTGGCATATTGGTGTTGAAATATAATAAAACAAGTTTTTTTTTATTTATATCTTTTTTACCCCTCTTTCAAAAGCGCGTATAATTATATCAGCCCAACTCCAAGCTAGCCCGGAGTTAGTATACCATAGACACAATGCGCTCTGATTGGTTAAGCCACCGCCTCGCGCCGATTCCCCGTGCGCTGATATAAGTTATAGCAAAATCAATTTATTGTTGTGAGATCGGATAGTACAGTATTTCATCTCTCTGGTTAGTACCTCGATGATTTGCTATGAGTGTCCCACGCACTACCACGGCGGGGGCCGCTGTGTTAGTGTGGGACTAACCACCGGCACTCGATGCCTGCAGACTACCAACTAAAACGTCCGCCATACGTCCCAGCCACCGCTACAGCCGGGGCGCACTCCCCCCAGGGTGGGCCTACCTGCGCCGCCAGCGCCCCCACGGCGGTCCCCGGCTCGATGACCCCGCGCTGGTACTTGTCGTGGCACACGCGGATGAACCGCACCAGCTGCGTCAGCGTCAGCCGCTGCAGCTGCTTGGCCACCGGCCCGCACGCCGCGTACCGGGCCCGCAGCGAGCGCACGCGGCCCGCTAACTCCCCCAGGAACGAGCTGCAACGACGCCACGTTGGTTGTGAAGACAAATTTAGGTGTAAGGAAAACATTTACATTTTCTAGTGCTCGCCTGCATTCATCATCACCATCATCAGCTGATGATGGTCTTCCAGCTGAAAGATGTCCACTGCTGAACATAGGCCTCCCCCATACAAACAAATACAAATCATTTATTAGACACAAAACTATTACACATAGCTATGATCCATAGCTTCCGAAATCAGAACTAGTATATTGTACTGTTTCAGCAGGGTGATTTCACTCACAGCAGCTCCTTCTTGAACTCTTCAGTGATTGAGCTGAAGTCAGCCAGCGCCAGGGTCTCCTGCGCCGCCAGCACGATGCCGTCGCCATCTAGCGGCTCTTCGTCTCTGCAAACATTTATTTCAGTAAAAAAAATAGCTAAATACTAAATAAATAGTTAAACACTAGTGCAATGTGAGGTTACAAACCTATTGTTCGGTTGGCGATGTTGGCGGTCAATATAATAAAAATCAAATATTTAGGTCTACATTTACGACTGCATAGAAATCACATAAATATATACATCACAAAAATTTCGCTTCCAACAGGATTCGTACCTGCGTCTTCTGGCTTGCCGGGCCAGACGCCTTAACCACTAGGCCATGGGAGCAATCACTATTGACTGCGAAATTCTTGATATGATGTATTTCTTTTCGGTTAACACTATAAAATATATTTCATATTGCATAGAAATCCTGACAAAAGGAACAGGGGGCGCTTTATTACATACCCTTTAATCCAAATTATTTAATTTCTCTGTAAACTAAATTTCAACTAAGTATGTTTAGTAGTTTCGGGGTAGCTAAGTAACAATTAAACAGCCACACTTTCGCTTTTATAATACCTATTAGGATTTTTATAATGACTCGCTGATTTTTTCCATTATTTCCATCATTTTGGCCTAAACATAATACGCTCTGATTGGCTAAGCCACCGCCTCGCGCCGATTCCCCGTGCGCTGATATTAATTATAGCAAAATCAATACATTGTTGTGAGATCGGATAGTACAGTATTACATCTCTCGGAGTTAGTATCTCGATGTATTTTCTGTGATTCGGGTAGACGAGCGTTACAGAGACCCGCTGTTACAATCATTGATTTTACCCTTCAAAAGTGCTCTCTTAGGGGCTATATGAATAAAGCATTTTGAATTGGGATGTTGACTGATTTTCGGAAAGTGTTTAAAACGATGCGAATGGGCCTAATATAACCCCAAAAACAGACATATTGTGTTTTATAGGATTTCTGTTACAAAAACTACCGTTTCGCGGCAAATTATATTTTAATTTGAATACAGTCAACATCCCAATTAGCTGCCCCTCATGCACTGTGCACTGACTTGGCCTGGCAGCTGGCGCGCACGTGCGCCATGACCCGGGCCAGGTCCACGGGGCGGTCCCGTCCCTCCATGTAGCTGGGGTCCAGCCCGTCGGCGCCGTAGCGGAACTGCACCACCTCGCCCGTGGCGTTGCGCACCGTCATGTCGTACTGCAGCACCAGGTCCTCCAGCGACTGCAACGGGACCGGCGATCACCTCTCGTCTGCGCCCTTACTATACTAGATCCCAATCGTAAATAGGGAAGGTGACCCCATTTATTTTATGATGTCGATCGATTCGTTTTCTCATGAGAATCAAATGTCTACATGGAAACCACTCAAAATCGAACGCTTACATCGTCAAAAATGAGAGTCAAAGTGGGGCGTATATACTGAGCGCTAAAACGCCACATACAAATTTGACAGAACATCTGACGTCTATTGCTCAACGCGGGCCGTAAAGCTTTACTGAAGCATAACTTTAGTTTGACCGTGACTTTGACGATTGCCAAACTTACAAAACATGATGAAGCGAACTAACGTGAACTGAAGCTGGTAATGATTAGAAAATAAAACCTAATAAAATCGCTTGCTCTAGCATATATTTCGAAGGCAGAAAATCAAAGAATGACGTTTCCAGCTTCATATAAAAAAAGAATAAAAAACAACACTGAATATAAAAAAACACTAGTCGTTAATCCAAGGAGTTCGCCACATTCAAGTTTACATAAAAGAATCCATTCTTCCTTTCAAGGTCTTCTAACAATACTAACATAAGATGCCCACAATCTCTATGAGAATCTTGTCCACGTTACCTTGACCAGTCTCCTCTGCAGGTAGCCTGTCTCCGCGGTCTTCACGGCGGTGTCCACGAGCCCCTCGCGGCCCCCCATCGTGTGGAAGAAGAACTCCGTGGGGGTCAGGCCCGTGTAGAAGCTGTTCTCCACGAAACCACGCGCAGCTGGGATCTTGGCTAAAATAGTTAGACATTCAAATATAATATGTATTACTAAGAATGATGCATAATATGCATGTTGAGGGATGGAAAGAAGTCCATAGAAAAAATTGGAAGTACATCATGTTGCCGCCCGTGCACCGATACTAGATGTCATTATTACCCAATCCAAAGGAAGCGTCTATTTGAGAGGTAGCCTACGACGAGCGCTCTCGTCATATTACATGGACCAATGAATGATGGCGGCATATGTTGAAATGGCCAATAATGGAGGCCACATATCACGTGATAATCCAGCTCGCCCCTCCGCCGAAGACGCCGCGTTCTCAAGAATTTCCCGCAACTCCTCCACTTGCCCTTCAGACCTGACAGCGACCACACGTTTAACTATCTATTTCTCATAATTTTGTAAAACGGTAATAAAATTAAAATGTTTACTTTTGTTTAACTAATTTCCTAAACACATCAAACACTGACAGCTGACAAGTGACTGACTGACAAGAGTGGAAGAAAAAAAACTAACTGCGCCAAAATAAATAAGGGCAAGGATCTCTTTGCCCCTATTGTAATAAAAATATACGAAATAGAAATTTAAATTATAGAATGACCGGCGCGGATTGAAGACGGAGACGGACTGACATGAGTAGGTCAGGGGCACCGGATAGTGTAAAATGCTGACATAGTTAAAAGGGGAGAATGTAGGGAAGGTGAGCAAAATAGTAAAGGGTATAACAGTTCGATTTCCAGTTTTTTCGATATAGATATTTGATTCTCATGAGAAGCCTTCTTTAGCCAATGAAATTAGTGGGCTTATGAGACTTAATACCTAAGGGTAACGAGCGCACTGCAGTGCCGCGCAGGCCTTTGTGTTTCAAAGTTCTGGGTGGCACTGCAATTGTTATGGGACGGCGTTATGCTTACCATCACCCAACACCACCAGCTCGTCCGTTACCAAATAAAATAAAAAAAAACAATTGAATGATATCATAAAATAATTGAGTCAACATCCGTATTAGTGTTGCGTCCAAGGTCCGTCCGTTCTACTCACAGTGCCGTTCGAAGTGCGGCAGCGAGCGGTCCTCGAAGCCGTTGGGCACGCGCTTGCCGTTGAGCGCCTGCTGGCCCACGCACGCTATCATCTGGGAGATGTTGATGTTGGAACCTGCGGGCGGACGGAACAGTCGCAGCCTCGCGCCAGACACACAGAACGAACACACAGCCTACAAAGTGTAAAGCTCCAAAACATGGACCTTTTCCAGTGCTCGCTATCGAGGTGTATTCCGCAGTTACATTACACTAGCTTCTGCCCGCGGTTTTCACCCGAGTTCCCACAGGAACCGTGCATTTTTCCAGGATAAATAGTAGCCTATGTTACCCTCCGGTCCATAAACTATATCTATGCCAAAAATCACGTCGATCCGTTACTGCGTGAAAGAAGGACAAACCAACAAACCAACAAACACACTGTCGCATTTATAATATTAAGTATGGATTATATGCCTCTTACTCTCCCACTGCTGTGATACCGGCCTTCTCTCAGAGAGAGGTATGGCCCATAATTCACCACGCGGGCCCGTGCGGCTTGGTGGATGTCACATGTCCTCGAATTTTGTAGTTCTTGAACATGCGGGTTTCCTCACGATGTTTTCCTTCACCGTTCTAGAGCGAGTGTAAGTAATCCGAACATAACTTGATATAAGTCATTGGTGCGGGCCGAGTCGAGATTCGAACTATGGTGCGTCGGATTGAAAGTCGCACAAGTTCCCGCTCGGCCACACTCGCTCTTATTCCAGAGTTGCATTTGTAAAAAGAAACAGGCTTTAATTACTATTTCTTATTAGCGTTTCACCACTAACTCACCTAGATGTAAAGATGTGATAAAAGGTCACGAAGCTGATGAACTTGGTATACTAAGGTGGAATCTTTACAAGCTCATGACCATAATAACTGATATTAATTTTAAAGTAATACCTAATACTAAGGCGAGGTTTATGGAGAAGATAAGACGCCTACGCGCAACAGTAGGCATAGTGGGAAAACGACTTAAAAAGCATAGGAATCATCTGTTGTGCTGCAAAATGAATGCAGGTAATTTACTCAATATAATATTCTGGTTGTTTGATATTTTGGTGTTGATTCTTTCTTACCTTTAGAACCACTTTGCGCCATAATAAGTGGTGCGTTTGTGGGATGCAGCTCTCGGAAACAAGCCTTGGCAGCCAGCTCACTATAAGAAAACAAATAAAAGATCACATTAACTGTTTAAAAGTCACTAACGCTACCCAAATAAGATTTTAGTACCGGCTAACGACAAACGTCTTCGTTTTCGATTCCAAACCGATTCAAACCAGCCGTCACTAGTCTTCGACTGGAAGGTATTGTCTAGAGTTTTCGCTAGTTTTTATTTTGTAACAACTTGATTCCTTGTAAACGTTCGTTCTAAAATTAAAACCAGCTCAAATTCTAGACAATTCCTTCCAGGCGAAGACTAGCGACTTCTGCACGCTGGTTACAATCGGGTTGGAGTCGAAAACGAAGGCGATGGTCGTTAGCCGGTAAGGCCCCAGCGGCGCAAGTACGGATCTTTTTAATCGATAAAATTCGATAAAATTGACATCGATAAAACGGGTTTTATCGACTTTTTATATAATTTATCGAACCTCGATACAATCGACAAAAGTTATCGAATAGCTGGGTCGAATCCAAAGAGAATATAGAGCTACTACAATACTTTACACTCAGACGTCGGTAATCGCAACATTCGATAAATTTATCGGGGTTTTCGATTGGGCAAATTTATCGAACCGACTTCCGTACTTGCGCCGCTGGTCGGAATCGGGTGAATCGTTAAGGCACTTTCACTTTTTTTGCACTTTTTTAAGACACACACACACACACTCACCGAATGCTACTCAGTTCGCTGAGCATCACAGCTTCCAATGACTCCTCCATGGAACAGCCCGGCTGGCACTGTAGCGTCCCCTTTTCCATTTCTAAAATGTACCCGTCGCATTTTGAGTATCTGCAAAATGTTTGTGTTAGGAAACAATTAAAACCACATCAGAAATTTTACAACCACTTTTTTTTTTTTGTATTATTTGGTAACGAGACGAGCTGGTCGTTTGCCTGATGGTAAGCATAACGCCGGCCCATAACAATTGCAGTGCCACCCAGAACTTTGAAACACAAAGGCGTGCGCGGCACTGCAGTGCGCTAGTTACCCTGAGACATTAGGTATTAGGTCTCATAAGCCCAGTAATTTCACTGGATACTCTGCTCATCAAACCGGAGCACAGTACTGCTTGCACACTACTGCTTGGCGGCAGACTTCACTCACAAAGCGGTGGTAACAACCCAGACGGACACTCGCAGAAGAGTTAGTCCTCCCACTAACTGGTTTTAGGGCCTAGGTGACATCATTGATTTGAGTATCAATTGAAATGGTATGACGATAATAAGACAAAATAGCGTATGGCAATACAAGATAAGAAAAAAGCTTCAAAATCAGAAAATATTCTTTTAATTATTTTTAGTGTATTTTACAAATGTATTTTTCTAAACTTCTGTATATTCATACTTGAATTCAATTATAAGTTAGTTGTTAATTTTTGGTATTAAAATTGATATTCAACTAGCTTACATCCCACGGTTTCACTCGCGATGCGATTGCCACAAGGACCGTACATTTTCTGGGATATAAATTGGCTCAATATCCGGCTTATAAACTTTTTTTGCATAAAGATCTGTGTCAAACATCCCGTCGATCCGTTACAGCATCAAAGGACAAACCAACAAATATACAAGTATTATTTTATTATGCTTTACGCAACAATAAGAAATGTGATATTGGTGTCAATTCTATCATTGCATACCTAAACTAATTTTAGTTTCGCTCTCTCTCTTTCCAATGCCTAACGTGAGAAAGAGACGGAAGATGTCTGACTGATCTAAATTTAGTTTTAGAGATTTAATCTCGATAAATTAGATGCCACTGAATTCATTGCCATTAAATTTACACTAGAAACAAGCAAGTGGATTAATTTGACAGGTCTAAAATATATTCCATCTCTTTCTTATGTTATGCATTGGAAAGAGAGAGAGCGAAACTAAAATTAGTTTAGGTGTGAAATGATAGAATTGACACCATTGTCTGTTGATAAAAAATCTCTCTTTAGTGTGCGGTAAACTTACCCGATTTCTAGAAGCTTGTTCTTCGCTTCAATAAGCTTCTTCCCGGGCGTGACGTCACTGATTCCAAAACTGAAGCCGCGGTTCATCATGTAAAATGACGCCATGCGCGCTAGTCTGTTGAAGTAAAACAGGTGCATTTAATAATCTATACAAATAAATAAAATTGAAGTGTCTGTTTGTAATATCAAAATAACAGCTTTTTACCAAATGCAAATGAAAGTATATACGGTACCTATACATTTTATATCTAACCATTTTTTTAATATTTGTCTGTCTGTTTGTTCCGGGTAATCTCCGAAACTGCTGGGCCGATTTTGGGACTTTCACTGGCAGGTATCTGATGTTACAAGGAGTAACTTAAGGCTAATTTTATTTTAGAAAAAGAATTAGGGTTCCGCGCATAAAAATAAAAACCATGAAATCTAACATCTCCGCGCGGGTGAAACCGCGGGCAGCGGCTAGTTTTAAATAAAACTAAACATAAAGTGATATAGAACAACGATTTTAACGAGTGCGACATTGAATTCACCATTCACATTCATTAAAAGTTTTTTTACTTTCTTTCAACTTTGAATTTAATACCAGACGAGTTTCAATTAAATACTCTGTCCCAGAATGTTAGATATTTTTTGTAAACAAAGAAATGTCACGATAAGTCACTGTCAAAGTGACATGCCAATTGCCCTAAACATTTTTCACTTGTGAATAATATTTTTGTTTCTATTTCCCCCAGCTTTGCTCTCGCGCGGCACAATTATAACTTAACAAGAAACAAATAACAAGAACCAACAACAAAAACTAAACCACTACAAAATAACAAGATCTTTTACAACAACACATACGCAGCAAGATTAGACTCGACTTCGGAGATTGGAACAGATCAACAGACAGAAAAAGAAAATGGCGGCGATTGCACAAAATGTTTCCAATCTCTGCTGTGTTCCCAGTCTAAGAAAAATAACTGCACGAAAAGAACTTCCTTTTATTATAGTTTTGTTAAAAATAACAATCTTGCAAAAACGATCCATTCACGATTTTTCAATAATTCAAGTTTATCATGTTATAATGTAAAATCAATTAATAATAATGTCTATTGTCAAATTATGGATTGCACAGTTTCTATAAATTTTTTCGTTCTGTCGACCCCTTTGTTTACATAAAATATCTAAGATTTTCGAACAGGGTATAGCCGTGCGCTAATAACTTATGCACGTTATGTGCCGAGTCGCTATCTGTCGAAACGTAAAGAAAATTAATTTGAGACTTCCAGATTGGAGTGCTCTAGAAAAACAGAAGGTCAGAAGAAAAGTCATCCCTACCGCCACATCCCCCGCACGGCGAACTCCTCGCCCCAGTCCCGCAGCAGGATGTAGAACACGCTGGTCTTGCCGCCGGAGCCCAGCGTGTTCTTGTCCATGGAGCCGCAGACCAGCGCAGAGTTCCTTATGATCACATCTGCCGACGCAACACGCCAGTAAACATGCTAGTAGTGGGAGGACTAACTCTTCTGCGAGTGTCCGTCTGGGTTGTTACCACCGCGCCGTGAGTGAAGTCTGCCGCCGAGCAGTAGTGTGCAAGCATTACTGTGTTCCGGTTTGATGAGCAGAGTAGCCAGTGAAATTACCGGGCTTATGAGACTTAACACCTATAATGTCTCAGGGTAACGCGCAGTTATTTTAACCTTCATAAGTGCTCTCTTAGGGTCTATATGAATAAAGCAATTTGAATTATACCATCTATACAAATAAATAAAACTGCATTGTCTGTTTGTAATATCAAAATAACAGCTTTTTACTAAATGCATAATATGAAAGTACAGTGGTGGTCATATAATTAAGAACGCTTCATACAAACACATCATTTTGAAATTTAAATGTTCATAACTATAAAAGTGTCACTCCCTGAAAAATTGTGGCTATACTGTCAGTTAGTACATTTACAAGGTTACCATAATCGAAAAAGAAATTACGAAATAATTTGTATTATTCCTGTTCGATTTAATGTCATTTAAATATTGTTCGCTTAACAGTAGGTGGGAAGCTGGACAAATAATTAAGAACGACAGAAAGACTTAATCATAATATTAACAATAATTAAATAATTCGACTAAAACTAATAATTAATTTAATAGTGTAGTGTTGTAATTAATTAAAAACACTTTTTTTATAAAATAAATTAGTAATTAATATTTAGTGGCTGTGGATAACTGCAGCATGACAGCGGCGCGACATCGACACTATCAACTTTTGGCAGGTCTCAATTGAAATAGAATCCCACTCTTTCAAAAACGAGTCGTACACCTCATCAATGTTACCACACTATCTGTTTGATAGCTTTTTGACTTGACACTAAAGATGCTCGATCGGATGAAGATCTGGGTTGTTCGGTGGCCAGTCTAATACAGTTACCAGTTGACTGTCGAGGTAACTTTTTTCAGAGTGTGCTGTGTGCTTCGGGTCATTATTGTGCTGGAATGTCCAAATTACCGGGAGATTGTCTTCTGCATATGGCAGCATACATTCTTCGAGGATCTTTTTGTATTGATATTGGTCAATATTACCTTGTTGCCTACATGTTGCCTACATATTACATTGTTCCATGTTGCCTTGTGGGTCCCACGCCGTAACCAGAAAAGCAACCCTAACATTTCCACCGCTATGCTTCACGGTCTTTTTCGTGTATCTAGGATTGAATGTCTTATTCACATCAGGTCGGCGTACGTACTGAAGACTGCTTGCCATCAGAGCATATTCTAGTTATCTTTGTTTCGTCCGAAAAAAAGTACATTGTTCCAGTGCTGCTATTTACAGTCTTGATACATCCTTGCAAACGCTAGTCGGGCCTCTCAATGGCGTGGTGTCAACATGGGTTCCTTCCTCGTTACTCGCCCAAACAACTGTGCCTCCACTAGCCGTCTTCGAACGGGTCGTGCAGAGTTGCCTTAAGGTTATTCTCATCAAAAACTTCATTTTTGATTTAATTTGAGCCTTTAAGCGGGTCCTGCTCGGGAAGGTGAACTATTCTTAAATCCTCTCGTGGATAAGTTTTCTTGCTTTAGGTTTGCCGGGGAGATTAGAAATTGTCTAATGTGTGTTAAAATGCTTCAAAGTCTGGTACACCATCGTTTTTGAGCAATGCATGTGATCCACAATTTTTTTATACGACCAATTATGACCACGCAACTTTATTATTATTTTTGTAGAAGTAGAGTCGCAAGATTTATTTTTTCACCATTTCAAAAACATGAATTGCAGAAAACATGTATCCTAACAATAATAGCGCGAAAATGCAATAAAAATAGTAATGGAGTACTTTGCATTCCATTTTCAAAATGATAAAAAAATAACTAAATATTTTCGTTCTTAATTATTTGTCCAGCCCGTACTCCGGGAACTTTATGAGTTCCTATGATTTAATAGATAGAAAAATAAAAAGGTACATAATTTTGACAAGATTATTACACCAAATGATACAGATCAGTCATAAGAATATTCTACAACACGATCAGAGAATGTTTAGTAACAAATTGCGCACTGAAATTATGGTGAAAACATAGTATTGGTGTCGTACTATTAATTGTTCTTAATTATATGACCACCACTGTATATACGATACCTATGATAAAAACACAATGTTTAAAATATTTGTCTGTCTGTCTGTGTTTGTTCCGTGTAATCTCCGAAACGGCTGGACCGATTTTGACGGGACTTTCACTGGCAGATAACTGATGTTATAAGGAGTATCATAAACTACTTTTATTTTAGAACAATAATTAGGGTCCCGCGCAAAAAAAAACCATTAAATCCAATAACTCCTCGCTGCTGAAACCGCGGGCAGCAGTTAGTGATAAATAAAAAAGAAACAGTGTATGTGTGTGTTTTGTGTGCTCATGTCAGCATGGCGCCAACTCACTACTTACATGAGTCTTGTACGCACAAGTCCTTATTCGAAGTGTAGTTCTTGCCTTTGGTCTCGAGATTGGCTTTCACTTCGCACTTTTTGTTTGGTTTCATGATCAAACTGGAACAAACAAAACAGTGTTAGTCTTCTTCTAGGATTAGATGCATCTAGTTCTATTCAAATAGTTCGCCACCGGACGGAGGCTGCATTAAGTTCTGTCTGGATATAAGTTTTTACTGTTCTTGCTGTCAGAGTCAGCATCGCCTGACCTATCAGGCAATGCTGAAATTTTTGTCTGTCTGTCTGTCTATTTGTTCCGGGTAATATACGAAACGGCTGGACCAATTAAGACGGGACTTTCACTGGCAGATAGCTGATGTTACAAGTAACTTAGGCTACGTGAGCGAAGACGCGGGGCAAAACTAATCTACTATAATATTGTACTTCATCCGACCTGAAAACCGATCCAAGTACCAATTTACTCACCTAAAAATCTGCTTGCCAGTCCACAGCACCCTGGGCTTCAGTATGGCGGGCGGCGGCATGTCGATCCTCATGCCGCCGTCGGGGCCGGCCAGCAGGCACGCGGCCAGCTGCTGCGCCTCGCCCTTGGTGAAGAACGAGTCGCGCTGGGTGATGAGGTACCCGCCGGTGATGAAGTCCTGCGTCGCCGCTATCAGCAGCTCACCGTTCCGCGGCGTCACTAAATTGGATTTGTTCTGGAAGCAGTGCATGTTGAATGAAACACAAAAAAAATGCTTTAAAAAAGCGACGAACCGACTTCAGTGACAAACTACTGAACAGATTTTGATGAAATTTCTATGGGACCAATAAGACAAAATATATAATTTCCGCCTATCAGACAGACCCAAAATTTTTTTTCGTTTAATACTTTTGACCGCAATCTTACCTGATGTTAAGGGACGATGCGGTCCATGTAGCACAATTGATTTGTGGTCTGTTTCCACTACACATTAGTACGCGTAATCTTTGTACTCAACTTGAACAGTTGCCCTGAAGTTGTTATTCTTATAGGTCTGTTTGATCAAAATGTATCAGTCTAACAATAAACAGAATGTTATAAACATCAATAAGTCAAGTTGTTGCTGAACTAAAAATAGCTCTTACCCCCATCAGTATAAGAGCCTCGGCCCTCGCTTCCTCAGTCTGCGGTAGATGCATGTTCATCTCGTCGCCGTCGAAGTCAGCATTGTATGGAGTGCACACGCACTCGTTAAACCTGTAGCATAACAGGATATTAATCTTCTTTGTTACAGATTATCTCTGGAAATACTAGTTCAATTATAAAAATTCTTTCACTAATAGAAAGCTACATTATCCCTGAGTGATACCCTACCGATAAAGTTGAGTAACGTTAGCTGCGGTCACAAATTGGATGGGTGACCACTATGGGGTTTACACCGAGAGCTACCGCTTCCGAATCAGAAGACGCAGGTTCGAATCTTGGTGGCAGCGAAATAATTACAAAAATATACTCATGTTTAAAAACACTTTTGCCGCTAAGTGTACAAAAATGAAGAAAAATGTACGGTTCGCAGTCCACACGTTTACCTGAACGTCCTCTGCGGCTGCACCTTGGCGCGGTGGCACATTATGGACAGCTTGTGCAGCGAGGGCTGCCGGTTGAACAGCACCACGTCCCCGTCCACTAGATGGCGCTCTACGATGTCACCGCACTGACCAAAAAGTACACAATGATAATAAAAAAAAAACTGCCTTGCCAGTAACATAAGAATGGGGAGCACACTGCTTACTTATCCCGCTAGGTGGCGAATTATCGCTGGTTTTGTTTCACTATGAAACTTCATTATAAAATTTTAGTAAGTGAACAAAAATCGTCTTTGCAATCAAGTACGTCTCTGTAAAGTGTAGCTCAGTGTATAAATAAAGGTGTCTGCGCCAAATGTTTGATTTATATTTTATATATGTATTGCAATAGCAACACTCACGCACACTACTACACTATACTCGTTTTTTCAAATTCCTCCCCCGCACCCCTCCTTCCCTAACGGCGAACACTCGCTAATAAGACTCCGCGCGCGAAAGACTCAACCCTCTAATTCAAAATAAAAAAAGTGACCTGTGCCATTTACATATATCGGAGTGCTCTTGTGTGGATTTGATCAAGTCTCCAGGACCAGTGACCAGGCCGTAAGTCCTATTCCTTTTCCATACAAGTGTTGGTCCTCACGATCCGGATATCCTCTCGCACACATCGCAATTTACTCACAACTCTAATTACACTTTATTTCTCACGCTTATTTATATTATTTCGCCTATTTATTATTACACGCATTTAACACGCATTTAACTCACATTTAACGCTCATATATTACGCATTTTATGTATTTTTTTACACAAAATTATTTATTAAACTACCCCAGACACCAACATTAAACTCGTTATTTCTCGCTATTTTATATATATTTCTTAATAATATCGTATTATTACGCATCTATATACATTATATTTCGCAAGTAAAGTATAATTATATAGAAAACATTTGGTTCAAGCAATTTAGCTATTTTTTTCGTTAACGGTTACTCCCGCGCATCTTAACGTTCGCTTGGTTTCTATTCAAAGTTAGTATAATAAACGTTGGTAATAATGTCTAAAGACAAAGCAGACATGGACGATTGCTCGAAAAATGTTAAAATACCTTTGTTAGAAGCCAAGAAAGAAAGACTTTTTGAAATGGTTCAAGGTATTTATAATTTAAGCTTAAAGGTTTCCGAGCCTATATATGAAAATCAATTTCTAGCACGCGTTCAGTCATTAGAAAAAACTCGAACTGAATTTATCGAGACACTAGATAAATTAATAACCGCTTATTTGGAAGACAACCCAAAGGTGAAACCGAACTACAGTTCTTTAAGCTCGTTCGATGAGTTGTATTGTTACATAAAACATACAGAACAGACGCTTATCGCACAAAACGCTAATAAAGTTCACACTGATTTACCTAGACATAACCTACCAGCCCTCACACTCGTATCATTTGATGGAACTCCGAGTAAATGGCCTGTATTTTACGAGAATTTCAAAAGTATTATTTACAATAACCCGCGTTTGTCTAACGCGGAAAAAGTACAATATTTGGTAGGTAAACTCAGCGGAAAAGCATTAACTCTTTGCTCTGGCATTCCCGCAATCGCTGATAATTTTGAAATAATTTGGAACACTCTTGTATCCAAATACCAAGACAAAAGAGTGCAAGCCTCGCAGTATATTGATCAGATGTTAAGTTTTAAACCAAATCAGAATATAGACTCGTTTATTGAGCAGTTTTGTTCTGCAGAAAGTGCACTTCAACGCTTGAATATTCCAGAATTGTCAGATTTTATTATAACTCATCTCGCACTCAGTAAACTTGATAAAGAACTAGTTAACCTCTTTGAACAAACGCATAGACATTTAGAAATGCCTACTTTTAAGCACATAACTCAATTTTTGAATGAACAAAGTAAGATTCAATTATTACGCAATACCTCATTAAATAAAACGCAATGTAACGCTAATAACAACAAGTCAAGGCCAACGCGCTCGTTCGTCGTCAACAGCGATGCGCCTGAGCTTGTTGTCAATAAAGATACTCGCTCGAACTGCATTGTTTGCAACGCACAAGCTGTACATCCACTATTTAAATGCCAGCATTTTTTGCAATTAGATTCTCGTCGTAGGAATGATATTGTTGCTAAAAACCACTTTTGCAAAAACTGCTTAGGTTTTCATGATGTCAAAGTTTGTAAATCACAGAACAGGTGTTTTGTATGTCAACAAAAGCATCATAGCCTACTTCACATAAATGATTTTAAAGATCGCTCTAAAACCGAGTCCGTAACCCGCACGACGGGCCAGCCTACGCGTCAACCCGTCGCCGCGTACACGCCGCCGCCTGCGCCTGCGCGTGTACCGCCCGCGCCGCAGCCGTCTAATGATAATGATAACGCTTGCGCGCATTCGAACGGTTTAGTGCTACATACAGTAGCTAGTGCAAGTACAAATATAAATAAAAATTCTAGCACTGTTTTGATTCCAACCGCTGTAGTACACGTATATCATAAAAATAATACGCGCTCCGATATACGAGTTTTAATTGATACCGGTTCAATGAGTCATTTTATTACAAAAGAATGTTGCGATCGTTTGTCGCTTACCATTCAACCGAGCAGCTCGCCTGTTCAAGGAATAGGACAAATAGAAAGCACTGCTTTAGGCTATGTCTCATTTAAAATTCATTCACGGTTTGACAAAAACTGCTCTTACGTGATAAACGCTCGTGTTATCAACACCATAACTGATAGATTACCCAACGCTTTTATTGAAACGTCGCAACTCAGTCCGTTCAACGACTTACCGTTAGCTGATAGCTCATTTCACTTGCCCGGTGAAATTGACTGTCTACTTGGCAGTGAATTAATACCAGAAATACTCGGTGGTGATAAATTCACCTCACCTCACTCATCCGCTGTCGCTTTAGAGAGCACACTAGGATACATTGTTATGGGACGAGCCGACTGCGCTTCGACCGACAATGTCGCGCACACACACAACGCTGATAAGAACTTCTTTTGCACAGTAGACGATTCTCAAACGCTTACGCAACTCACAGAACGCTTCTGGGAACTCGAGAATGTCCCAGAGAAATGCCACATGAGCCCTGATGATGAGGCGTGTGAACAGCATTTTGTATCGACTTATAAACGGGATAGCACGGGAAGGTTCGAGGTTCACCTGCCATTTAAAAATGAGCCTTCTGCGTTAGGTAACTCGTACGCTATTGCTAAACGCCGCTTATTTCTTTTAGAAAAAAAGCTGGACGCTTGTCCTGAACTACGCTCAGATTATAACGCGACCATTCAAGAATACATTGATCGAAACTACTTAACTGAAGTCAAAGGTTTTAAACCCGATCACGAGTGTTACTACATTCCTCATAGGGCTATTTATCGTCCCGAAAAAACAAGCTCACGCACGCGAATTATTGTGGACGCTAGTTGTCCCACTACGAGTAAGAAATCACTCAACGATTTACTTTACAAAGGTCCTAACCTCCAAAGTAATATATTCGATATCTTAGTAAATTTACGCATGTTCTCAACCGCACTCACCGCTGATATAGAAAAAATGTATTTTCAAGTAAAACTCGTACCTGAGCATCATTCTTTTCAACGCATTTTATATAGGTTTGACTCTGACTCGGATATTCGCATTTTTGAGTTCAACAGAGTAACGTTTGGTGTTTCTAGCTCGCCGTACTTAGCTATGCGTTCGGTGCGCCAACTCGCGTCGGACAGCCGCGAGCTCTTTCCACTCGCTTCTTTCGAAGCTAGATCACATTTTTACATGGATGACTACATAAACTCGATAGAAGGACATGAAAAGGCAGAACGAGTCTACCATGAAATGGTGGAAATGTTCAAGGCCGGTGGCTTTAACTTAGTAAAATGGATTTCGAATGATACAGAGCTCATGGATAAAATACCTTTATCGCTTAAAAACCCGCAGGTCATTAACTTTAATGATGGTTCGCTCTCCGCCGCAAATACAAAAATTGTAGGTTTGCAGTGGAACCCCTCTCAAGATGTCTTCCAGTTCAAAATCAACTCTGACGTTCCGGAATGTTCGAAACGAACTATTCTTGGAGTCACCGCGCGCTTTTTTGAACCCGCCGGGCTCCTCGGGCCTGTGACGGCATTTATGAAGCTTCTCGTTCAAGAGTGCTGGTCGTCAAACCTAGACTGGGACGATCCTGTACCACGCTCGATCCATGACAAATGGATCCGATTCTGCAACGAGCTACCTTGTTTAGAGCGCATTAAGATCCCACGTCATGTAGGTATTGCCTCTGACTCGCATATCACTCTCATCGGTTTCGCCGACGCCAGTGAAGCTTGTTACGGTGCAAACTTATACGTCCGCGTCAGCTCCAACGAGCGCTGTGATGGAGTTGTCAATCTTTTAGCTTCAAAGTCAAGAGTAGCTCCGCTAAAAAAGACGTCGCTCGCACGACTAGAACTTTGCGCTGCCCTACTCTTATCTAAGCTCATCAACGCGGTTCACGAAACGCTAACAAAACGCTGTAAAATTGATAGCATTCTTGCATTCTCAGACTCCACAGTAGCGCTCTCGTGGATTCACTCGCCGTCTCATAAATTTCACACCTTCGTCGCAAACCGCATATCCGAAATAAACTCAAAGTTATCCGCTAGGCACTGGTATCATGTCAAAGGTCAAGACAACCCGGCTGACATTATTTCTCGGCCGGTAACGCCGAGCGCACTGGTAGATTGTGACATGTGGTTTCATGGTCCACAGTGGCTCCGCGCTCCGTCAACGCAATGGCCAATAAAACAATTCCAAGTCAGCCCTAACGGGGATGATCTTGTCGAAGCTAAGCCCGTAACATTGATAACAAACGCATCACCCGCCCCGCCGCCGCCGCTGTCGCAAGACATGACTCATCCGATCAGCTGTATAGCGGTACGTGTTTCCGATTGGTCAAAGTTATTGCGAATTATGGTTTATGTTTTACGTTTCATGAAACTCTTGCCTAGAAACACTGTAATAACGGTAACGGACATTGAATTTGCCGAAAATTACGTCATACGATACGTTCAACATAAACATTTCTCTGAAGATTTGAACGCTATAAGGAATAATAAATTATGTAGCAAACGCATTGTAAAACTCAGCCCCTTTATTGACGATAACTGTCAGATAATAAGGGTTGGAGGAAGGTTGAAACACTCGGATCTCAATTACGGACAGAAGCATCCTATTATGCTTCCCGCTAACGAACGCATTACTCAACTAATCGTTGATCATTATCATATTATCAACCTACACACGGGTCCCGCTTTATTGCTTTCACTGTTACGCCAAAAGTTTTGGATACTATCCGCCAGAAATCTAGTCCGCAAAAGAGTTCATGCCTGTAACGTCTGCTTTCGACTGAACCCTAAATTTCCTACCCCGCAAATGGGAGACCTCCCCGCGTTCCGGGTCTCCGAAGCGAAAGCATTCGTTAGAACCGCTGTAGACTATGGGGGACCGTATCACATAACGCATATTCGTCGTCGTGGTATCAAGAGCCAAAAGGCATATATTTGCTTGTTTGTGTGTTTAACCACTAAAGCTCTGCATATCGAGTTAGTTTCAGATCTTAGCACGGAATTATTCTTAGCCGCTTTTAAGCGCTTTATTAGCAGACGAGGTCCCGTAGCTATGATTTATAGTGATGGAGGAACCAACTTCCAAGGTGCTCCATCCAAATTAAACGAAATTTACCAATTTATACAGTCCACTACATACAATAATTATCTCGATAAACAACTATTAACTCAGCGCATACAATTTAAACGCAGTCCACCGTACGGACCGCACTTTAATGGACTCACTGAAATAAACATTCGCTGTGTAAAAACACATTTAGCAAAGACGGTAGGATCGCAAATTTTAACCTACGAAGAATTTTCCACTGTTCTCATACAGATAGAAGGGCTGTTGAACAGTCGGCCACTTTGTATTCATCCGTCTTCATCTGACCCGTCAGAGATAACCGCATTAACTCCAAATCATTTTCTTAATGTAACTCCACTTAAATTTTTGCCCTCCGAGGATTTAACTGAAATACCTGATAACCGCTTGTCTCGTTTTCAACTTGTAAGTAAACTCACGCATAAATTCTGGCGCCAGTGGAGCCAAGAATACCTAACTTCTTTACAACAACGGGAAAAGTGGAACACTCCCTCAAACCCTATCAAACTAGGTTCGGTCGTTATAATTAAAGACCAGAACGCTCATCCACTTTCTTGGCCGTTAGGATTGGTAGAAGAATTGTACCCTGGGAAGGATTCTATTATTAGAACTTGTAAAGTCCGCACCGCTTCAGGAAGCTACGTTAGACCTGTGGTTCGGTTGGCACCGCTTCCGAACCAGTAAATTAATTACCTACTCATTCTTAATATATTATGCTTACTAGTGTCGCCATGATTCTAGTTTTAGTTTAAGTCTAACTTTACAAATTGTAAATCTTTACGCATTATATTAACGCTTTTTATACATTATTTTCTCAATCTAGAGGAAAACCTCTAGGCCGGCGGAGTTGTCTGCGCCAAATGTTTGATTTATATTTTATATATGTATTGCAATAGCAACACTCACGCACACTACTACACTATACTCGTTTTTTCAAATTCCTCCCCCGCACCCCTCCTTCCCTAACGGCGAACACTCGCTAATAAGACTCCGCGCGCGAAAGACTCAACCCTCTAATTCAAAATAAAAAAAGTGACCTGTGCCATTTACATATATCGGAGTGCTCTTGTGTGGATTTGATCAAGTCTCCAGGACCAGTGACCAGGCCGTAAGTCCTATTCCTTTTCCATACAAAAGGTACACACATTTCTCTTCTGACGAGAAAAAAGGAAACTGTGAATCAAAGCATTGCTGGTCAAACATTATTGGAAACCAATTATTCTTCTAGGTTATGTTGTGACCTTTTCACATCTAATCATTTTTAAGACGCGAGCATGTTTACTTTGATTATAGTTTAATTCAGTTGTCATAATTTGTTGTATTCATTGCAATGTAAAGAATCCGATGGTATCACATAAATGACTATGGATGATAAAAAAAATCGTTGAATTCGGGAATTTTTTTAGATGCAGTATCTATGTGGATATTTTTTTTTGTGAATATCATTTTTATTGCGTTAAGGTGACGCTCTTAAACTTGTATAACGACAGTAATTATGTAGTTTGTGTTTCATGCAACCTCCCTATTCCGAAGCGCACGGTCCGAGCGTGCAGTTCCTCGTACAGTATTCTTTTTTTTTTTTGTTATTTGGTAACGAGACGAGCTCGTCGTTTACCTGATGGTAAGCATAACGCCGGCCCATAACAATTGCAGTGACACCCAGAACTTTGAAAGTTTGAAACACAAAGGCCTGCGCGGCCCTGCAATGCGCTCGTCACCCTGAGACATTAGGTATTAAGTCTCATAAGCCCAGTAATTTCACTGGCTACTCTGCTCATCATACCGGAACACAGTAATGCTTGCACACTACTGCTCGGCGGCAGACTTCACTCACGGCGCGGTGGTAACAACCCAGACGGACACTCGCAGAAGAGTTAGTCCTCCCACTAACAAGTTCTGCGCTCACCTTCAGCTCCTGCGCGATCTTCTCCCGGTTCCCGTACTTGAGGTACTTCTTGTGCTTCCAGCCGCGCTGCTGCACGTAGTTGGCGCCGGGGTGCGCCTCGGGCCCGTGCACCACGAGCTGCCGCAGCCACGCCAGGTTGGCCGGGAACACGCGCTCCGGGTACGTCAGCACCTTGGCCACGTGCACCGGGACGCCTACCTGAGGGGAGGGGGCGCGACTGGTTCACTGGTTCCCAATTACTGGTACGCGTACGCCCAGGGCGAGTGTGGCCGAGCGGGAACTTGTGCGACTTTCAATCCGACGCACCATAGTTCGAATCTCAGCTTGCACCAATGAATAAGTCAATAGTGCGAGCTGAGATTCGAACGAATCAAGTTATGTGCGGATTGTTCACACTCGCTCTAGAATGGTGAAGGAAAACATCGTGAGGAAACCCGCACGTTCAAGAACTACAAAATTCGAGGATGTGACATCCACCAAACCGCACTGGACCCGCGTGGTGGATTATGGCCCATACATCTCTCTCTGAGAGGAGGCCGGTATCCCAGCAGTGGGAGCGTAAGAGGCTGATAATGTAAAATGTACCCCAAGGAATACGCGAGATTGCTTGCTTGTTTGCACTATTACGCTATTGTACTTTGTTAAATATAATAGCTTGATACGCGCGACAGCTGGTTTTTATAGTCTGTGGTTAAGAAGACATAAAGAAGGTCCAATAATGTATCTATCCCAGTTTAGAAGAGTGTAACAGATACTTAGCTTTTACGGTATTCAACCAAAATACATAAAATCTATAAATAGTTTATACTCGATAGTTTAGCGTTTGACCCCTATCTCGCCTGGATGTAGTCGATGATCTTGAATAATAAGCTAAAACTAGATTAGAACTGGCACACAAGTGCTGCCGCCGGAACACACCGACAGGCGACTGATTTTCAATTTAAGAATGGTAGCTAGCGGGCCGAGCACTAGAAAATGCCCTACCACCAAGTTACGGTTACATCAGGATAAACCTTGGGCAATTTTAAGAACATAAAAAATATTTGATGGAATCAGGCGTTACTTTGCGGAAATCCATTTTAAATAAGATTATATTAAGTGAGTAATTTATAGTTTCAATTCCGCGATAAATCGCGGAAATGAAACTATAAATTACTGCATTATAAATTATTTATTACATTATAAAAAATGTTTTATACCTATATCCTTTCCAATACATAAAAAGGATAGTTGTGAGGTATTTTGTTGAATCAATGAACCCTTGATTTTATGCTCTCACCTCTTGAATCTGTAAGTTGGGGTCGGGCGAGATGACAGTTCTGCTGGAGAAGTCCACCCGCTTCCCCGACAGGTTGCCACGGAACCGGCCCTGCTTGCCCTTCAGCCGTTGAACCAGACCACGCCCTGGTTTCTTGGGCTGGATATTGGAAATGGAAATAACACTTTGGAGCTAATATTAATACCAGTTCTTATGGAACTAAGTCACTTTTAACAGTTTTGACTGTGGTTGTGCTTAACGCACCTCTTTTGTAAACATGTTTGTTTTTTAATGGTTTTTAAACATATTGTATTTCTTTTGTTTTTTTTTGTCTTTAAGTCAATTTTTTTTTAATGTTATTTGGTAACGAGACGAGCTGGTCGTTTGCCTGATGGTAAGCATAACGCCGACCCATAACAATTGCAGTGCCACCCAGAACTTTGAAACACAAAGGCCTGCGCGGCACTGCAATGCGCTCGTTACCCTGAGACATTAGGTATTAAGTCGCATAAGCCCAGTAATTTCACTGGATACTCTGCTCATCAAACCGGAGCACAGTAATGCTTGCACACTTCTGCTTGGCGGCTGACTTTACGAGCAAAGCGGTGGTAACAACCCAGACGGACACTCGCAGAAGAGTTAATCCTCCCACTAACAATTATTAGATTATTATAAAGCGACCACCAGAACCCCAGTGAATTTAACTACATAAAGCTGAAACTAGCTTCAGTTACCAACAGTGGTACTTTACTTGCATTCCAACATTTCAGTTCTTTTACTGTGTTCGCACTGATGGTGCAGACATGATGCAAACGTTACCTGCATAGAGAGAGGAATGCCGGACATCTCGCTGTTGATATAGAGCGCCGCGTGCAGCTGCAGGTAGTCCCAGTCCTCCTGCACCAGCTCGCTCTTGCCGCCGCTGGCCATGTGGCGCGCTATGACGTCATTGATCAGCAGGATTTCTGATTGCTTCATTGTTAGGTCATCCTCGTTTCTGTTCAGCACGAAGTTTTATATTAGACTAGCTGCTGCCCCGCGGTTTTACCCGCGTGGAGATTTTAGATTTCATGGTTTTTACTTTTTTGCGCGGAACCCTAATAGAATTTGCAATAAAATAATATTGCGGCTATAAATTGAGATGTAAGCTATCCTATCTTTTAAGGACGTTATACGGGCCAAGGACCTTGCTCGAATGGGCGGAGTCAAGCGCACTTCACCCGCGCAGTCCGCACTACGTCTTTCAAGAACATCGCAAAACCTAACGTCATAGAACACGCGGATGAACCGCTACGAAGCTCTACCCGCACGCGCGCACGGCATCTTTGCCTATTACCCTATGCCTATTTTTTATTACCTCCCTAAATGGATAAAGATTCTAACAGTATAATTTTAGATCTAGATACATCTAGTAGTATTCAGTGTTACTCTATTGTTGATCCTGATCAATGTGCAGAAGTGTTAGGCACTAGTCCAAGCCTGAACATACTTACTGTAAACATACGTAGCATAAATTGCAACATCGACTCGTTTTTGGCTTTTATGGCCAGTATAAACCTTGACATCGATATAATTGTACTTGTTGAATGTTGGACAAAAGATAAACCACATCTACCCAATATTAATAATTATGAGAGATTTGCTACCACGAAGAACTTGAACCAAAACGATGGAGTTGTTGCGTATGTAAAGGTATCATTAAACGCTGTTGCTGAAGAACCAGATTTTAAAGAAGGTAACTGCCTGAGAATTGATTTAGGCAACGACTATTCTATACTCTGTTCTTATAGGCCACCTAGCTTCCGCAACCCAACTACTTATTTAGACTCTCTTAATAATGTACTTATGACTACCCAAGCGAAATGTGTTATACTTACAGGTGACATCAATATCAATACTATGCCAGACAATGTCTGTGGTCATGTTGCTGATTATCTTAATCTAATGGCTTCATTTGGACTCAAGCAGGGCATACATTATCCTACTAGAGAGAACGCTTGTTTGGATCATTTTATGGTTAAAACAACTCAACAAGCTAAAACACTAGTCTTTGAACCCTTTACAGATCATAGTCCAATTTTGTTGAGCCTATCAAATCCAACAGTTTTACGTGCTGACACTAGGTACTTAAAAGAAACAATAAATTATGAAAATATAAGTTCTCAACTCAAAACTGATCAGTTCTGGCAGGATTTCTATAAAACACTAGATGCAAACGAAGCTGCAAACATTTTAACTATTATGCTTCAACACCTTATAAGAGATAACACAACTACGAACACACTTTCTAGAAAAAAACAACCATTAAAGCCTTGGATAACAGTTGGTATAGTTAGATCAATAAGAAGGAAAAATAAATTATACAAAAAAGTAAAGAAAACCAGAGATGATGATGACCTAAAAAACAAATATTTAAAATATAGAAATCTTTGCAATAAGATAATCAAAACATTGAAAAGACAATACTACAGGAAAAAGTTAAAAGAAAACATAAGAAACTCAAGAGAGACTTGGCGTATAATTAAAGAAGTGTGTTATCTTAATCAAACCCAGAATTCAGCCTCTGAGCTAATGACTATAGGTTTCTCCCAAACTGGATCATTGGATATTGTTAACCAATATTTCTCTTCTGTTGGAAGAGATCTGGCAAACAATACTCTCCAAAAACTGGGCACAAGTGATCATAAGCTAGCGCAAAATGCAAAATCAGACCATACTCCATCTACCTCCATGATGCTTACTCCTACTGATCCAGTTGAGGTTCTAGCAGTAATAAAAAGTTTAAAAAACAGTAAAGCAGTAGGATGGGATAACATTTCAACACAATTTGTTAAAAAATTCGAGACTGAACTGGCTGCACCACTTACTCACCTTTGTAATTTAAGCTTTGCAAATGGAATCTTTCCAGACGTACTAAAACAAGCGATAGTATGTCCAATATTTAAATCAGGAGACAAGAAACTACCTTCCAACTATAGGCCCATTGCACTTTTATGTACTATTTCTAAAATAATTGAGAAACTGATGAACAAGAGGTTGGTATCGTATCTCGAAAATAGCAAAATACTGTCTGATAACCAATTTGGTTTTAGAAGTAAACGTTCTACAGATGATGCTGTTCAGAAATTGACATCTCTTATAGCGAAAGCAATAGATAAAAACTACAAATGCGTTGGAGTTTTCCTGGATCTTCAGAAGGCGTTCGATACAGTATCTATTCCAATCCTTCTCACGAGGCTAGACAATATAGGAATAAGGGGAACGCCTTTAGAATGGTTTAAGGACTACCTCACAAATCGAAAACAAATTGTTAGGATCAACAAGTTGGTCAGTGACAATACTACCTGTACCTACGGAGTTCCACAAGGTAGCACCCTTGGCCCAACTCTATTTTTAATATATATTAATTCGTTATGTGACCTACATATGAAGGGTGCTGACCTTATAATGTTTGCAGATGACACAGTACTTTTATTTCAGGACAAAAGTTGGTCTAAAGTGCAGTGGCTGGTGGAGAGAGGTCTATGTAAGGTCACAAAGTGGCTGGAGGACAGTTTGCTGTCGTTAAACACCTCCAAAACTAAGTTTTTGTGCTTTAACAGTACTTCAAAAACGAATCCCCCAAATGATTTTAGAGTTAGGGCACATACATTCCCCTGTAATCGACACATTAGCCAAGAGGATGAGGAATGCAACTGCACGTGTCTAGTTAAAGTCAGCAATATTCGGTATCTGGGTGTAATAATTGACGACAAACTGAGATGGAAAGAGCACATAACTACTGTTGCTAAACGAACCAGAAAGCTAATTTACATCTTTAAAAATCTTCGGGCACTTGCTGATACAGAACTATTAATTCAAACTTATAAAGCTTTATGTCAGTGTGTCGTCAATTATTGCATCACCTCTTGGGGTAGTGCTGCAAAGACTCACATGTTGGAGGTAGAACGAGCACAAAGAGCCGTTCTAAAAACAATGTTTTTTTTACCTTATCGGTTTTCTACCACACTGTTGTACAAAAATCTTCACGTTTTAAGTGTTCGTAAGCTATATATATTTCAATGTATATGTAAATATCATCGTTCTGTTGTTCCTACCTTAGAAGAAATACCTAAGAGGATAAATCGCTGTCCCGTTCCTAACCTTCATTGCAACATGGCACGTAGACTTTATGACTACAATGCACCTAGGATATATAATAAATTAGACTCAGTACTTAAAATTAGACCTCTAAGTAATTTTCAACTTAAGAAAAAACTTATAGAATGGCTAGAACAATATGATTATAAGGATGCAGAAACGTTATTAGGAACAGAAATGTAAAATTGTTATTAGAAATTATAAAACCTGATAATGATATTATGATTTTAAAGTAAATTAAAAATGATTGTAATAATTAAATTTGTATACACACATACACACACACCCACACACACCCACCCACACCCACACACACCCACCCACACCCACACACACACACACACACGCACACTATTCAGAATTTTACTAGAATATTATTATTATTATATTATATAACTAGAATATTCCAACTTAATTAATTACTATAATATACTTTCATCGGGGAGCACTGTCTTCTGGGCCACAGCTCACGCTTTCCAGGAGACAGGGTACCATCTATGTTTAAATTTTTTGTTGTGAAATAAATAAATGATTATTATTTATTATGATTATTATTAATTCTTTGAATTCATTTAGTGGAAAGTTCTTCATTGAAAGTGAAGTGTTGAAGTGATCATCATTTATTCGTAAATAAACGGTACGGATGCACGTATGAGATTATCCAACGTTGAGATTGATCTCAAAATATCGCTCTGGACTAAAATAAAAGTACAGACAGCCAATTTGCTCCGTAATGTTGAAATTTGTTACACATTTTGACCCAAAAACGAACTTTTTTTATGTTATTTGGTAACGCGACGAGCTGGTCCTTTATTTATTTATTTATTTGAAACACCAACAGTACACATATTAAATAATTTCTAGTTTTACATTTACTTATTTCTATTCTGTCCATTGCCTGATGATAAGCATAACGCCGGCCCATAACAATTGGGATGTTGACTGATTTTGGGAAAGTGTTTAAAACGATGCGTATGGGCCTAATATAACCCAAAATATTTAAATTTACTTTTTAAAACAACTAATATTTTAATTTTCATGTATTTTAAATGCCGTTTTAAATTTCGCTCCACAACGCCAATGACGTCACTTGTTCAATACCACAGAGTACTTTTCTATAACACTGTAAAGTGACACGCAAAGAGAATATACGGCAGCTACGCAAAGTGGACTCTGTAAAACTAACTTCTTTGATTTATAACAACTCTGTGATCCCATTTTCATCCACAGTCAAGGACCTAGGTGTGTTAATCGATTGCAATCTAAATTGGCGACCACAAATCAATGAAGTATGTCGTAAATTTTATGCCTCCCTTCACTCAATCATCCGTTTTAAAAAATTCCTTCCTATCAAAACTAAAATCTCCATGGTCCATACGCTTCTTTTACCAATTATAGATTACGCTGATATATGCTACCTCGACATCTCCGGAGAACTTCTAAACAAACTGGATCGGTTACTCAATAATTGCATACGTTTCGTTTATTGTCTTCGTAAGTTCGATCATATCTCGGAGTATCGGTCTGAGTTAAAGTGGCTTCGAATTCGTGAAAGGAGAAATGCTAGAATTCTCTACCTTCTGTACTCAATATTGAATGATCCTAAATACCCTGTTTATTTAAAGGACACTGTCACTTACAACAGTGATTGCCATGACCGTAGTATAAGATCTCTAAACCATCTGCGCCTTTGTACACCCAAACATTCCACTTCCTTCCAAGGCAACTCTTTTGGAGTTGTTGCAGTAGGCTTGTGGAATCGTCTTCCTCCGAACATTAGGAGTGCTCCCTCTAAAGATATCTTTAAGAAGCTTGTACGTGAACATTACTTAAAGACATAATGGTTTTTATATCAAGGAGCATTTTTATAATCTATCTATTTATCCTCTTTACCCCTCGATGATATAGGTACCCACCTAATTAAAATATTTATGTTAGTGTTTTGTATATGTATTATATATATATGTATATATATATATATATATATATATATATATCGGAGCAACGACGTCACAGGCGAGCTTCATGGACGGTGTAAAATGACAACAATCAAAACATTTTAACTTTGGTTTACTAATAAGCGTTTAGAACCATAAATTACTCATTGGATTGTTAATAATTTCACTTAAACTTTGATTAACTAATTAATGTTTGCTAACCATAAATTATTCATTGAATTGTTAAAACTAGACAAATGATTGTTAAACTGAACAAATTCACTGTAAACACAATTTTTTAAAAGATTGCCGACAAGTTTCTTGCCCGTTCTTCTTGTACGGCCTATTACTTGGAATGGGCGCCTAGAGTCATTTATTTTAACTATCATGAGTGCTCTCCTGGGCCCCATGTTAATAAAAGTAATGAATTTCAATTGAAGATTAAAATCTAAAGTAGAATGACAAGATCTAACAAGTTTTATAAAGATTCTTTGTCACAATCTGTTTTGCTATAAATACGAGCGACCGACTGTTGCAAAAGCAGTATTGCGCCTACCGTCGGACCGTTCAGATCTCCCATATAACTTTACCGCAATAAATGGTTGAGATAAATCGAGCTACTTCGTGTTTTCTTTCTACGAGGGGTGTGCGGTCACCATGATGCTGAAGATGTTGACGTCACCGGTGGTGACGTCACCGTTTTTAAAAAGACCCCTGGACTCGCCACCCCGTCATCAGAAGTGGGATTGGAACGGAACAACCTAGCTTTCCAATCCTAGCCTTCTCACCCGCTTGTCACCTGAAGTACCAGCACAGATGGAGTGGGATTGGAACGGAACAACCTAGCTTTCCAATCCTAGCCTTCTCACCCGCTTGTCACCTGAAGTACCAGCACAGATGGAGTGGGATTGGAACGGAACAACCTAGCTTTCCAATCCTAGCCTTCTCACCCGCTTGTCACCTGAAGTACCAGCACAAATGGGCAATGCAGCCGAGCCCAGACGCAGCAGACGTCCCCACAGCAGACACCAGTGCAGAACAGCCATCGAAGAACAAGGGACCTGAGGTGTTCCAGAGACAAGGATGATCACTTAGAAGGTGATCAAAGTACGGTATTGGCGAGAGATGACCCATCACTACCAGCTCCTGAAGATTATGCTGACACACCACCGTATTGGCGAGAGATGACCCATCACTACCAGCTCCTGAAGATTATGCTGACACACCAGCCGCGTCCGTGGTATCTACACGAACGGGCCAACACGTGCAACCAAACCAAGAAAAAGGCGATGGAGACATGACATCAGAATACAGGTGAATCGTAACTTTTTCTACCATATTTTAACTTTAGACTTGCATGCGCATAAACGCAACTTACAAATAATCCAAGAGATTACTTCTAATTTCACGAGATTTCTTAGTTTCTTGAGTTTTATTTTTAAAAGTTTTTCACGAGATACCCACAAATACCAAAAATCTACGAGTTATCCGTGTGCTGTCCGCGAGTTATCCCGAGGTATCCGCGAGTTATCCCGGGCAATCCACGAGTGATCCGTGAGTCAATCCAAGTGATAGCCGTGAGTTAATCCAAGAGGTAGCCGCGAGTTAATCCAAAGAGATAGCCGTGAGTTAATCCAAAGAGGTGGCCGCGAGTTAGTCCAAGAGATGGCCGCGAGTGATCCGTGAGATGTCCGACGAGATATCCGACGAGATATCCGGAGATATCCGATGAGATTGTCACGCGATTTCCACGAGATATCTACGAAAATCCATACCTAGTAATTCTAACCCAACTTAATAAAAAGGCCTCCAAATCTTTTCAAGTATGGCAGTGTCTTTAATCGACATCACAATTCTTAATTATTATTATCGCTGATTATTTGTCTTTGAGGTATTTTTGTGAATCTTGTGCAATTTATTCAAGGCGAAGTGCCTGTTTGTATGCTAGTTTGAAAACTTAGTGGCACTAGCGTTCATTAAGTTGTTTCTATTCCGGTACGCGTAAATACGCGATGTGGTAGTTATCAAAATTCATTGACGATACTGAGCTTTCATTGAACTAGAGTCGCGGCGTTAGCAACAGCGCGAAGAATGTTACAGATAAGTGATAGTTGGTTACGTTTTATAATTCGGGATCCGAATTATAAAACGTAATAGTTTTGAATCGTCTGTAAGACTGTACAAATTATTTCATTCCTTGTGTACCCTCTATTTTCGTCATTTTAAATTATTTTATTCCTTATGTACCCTCTATTTTCGTCATTTTGAATTATTTTATTCCTTGTGTACCCTCCATTCCCGTCATTTTCAGAGCCTCTGCGGACCACGGTCATAACAATAAGGCCCAGACCGCAGCATCGACCTGTATCCCATTTCCTTTAGAGCCTCTGTGGACCACGGCGTACAAGACCGCCCAGACCACAGCAACATCCCTGTCTCCCAGTCTCCATGTCTACGAGAATTTAAAAATCATGCAATGATGCGTGGAGCATTTGCATTGAACCTATAATAAATCTATTCATGCAATGATGCGTGGAGCATTTGCATTGAACCTATAATAAATCTATTCATGCCATGATGCGTGGAGCATTGGCAAAAACAAATACACACTCTGCTCACATTCCCTTGAGCATCAAATTTATTTACGTTTAACTACGAATGTTTGCATGTGAACTGTTATGTTTACAGAATATTATTAAGAAGGTACTAAAAGTTGGCTGATAATTTTGTTACATGAATATGGTTTCACTCTAACATAAAGTTAAATCTTGACAATATGGAAAATAAGCAATGTAGCTTAATTTATGCAGTGATGAGAAACAAAGTTAACAGCTAGTGTACCGGTGTACGGGTACCTACCTCAAAACCAAATTTCTAGTTTTCAGAAACACCGTGCCTGGTGCAGAGCGCGCACCACCTGTCAGAATGGCCGAGTCGGCGCGAAGCGGGCTACGTCTACAGTGTTGAGCAGGGCAATAGGAAACATAACATGTTTACCTACTTTGATTAACTAAATGTTTACCTACTTTGGTTAGCTAAATAGTTTGCTCATTAGATTGTCGAAACTAGATAACTTCACTGTAAAGATAATTGATCAAAGAAAAGAAAGCAAAAAGAAAGAAAAAAGGAAAAGAAAAGAAAAAAAAAAAAAAAAAAAATTTCGTTTCTCTTTAAAATGCAAACTATTACTCTTGCAAACTTAACTGCTAGCAACGGTGGTTGCTTACAGATACCAAACTCAGAAGGAAACGTCTCATTGTTTCAGAACATAACTGGACTGGTGCAGAGCACGCACCATCTATCAGAATGGCCGTATCGGAGCAACGACGTCACAGGCGAGCTTCATGGACGGTGTAAAATGACAACAATCAAAACATTTTAACTTTGGTTTACTAATAAGCGTTTAGAACCATAAATTACTCATTGGATTGTTAATAATTTCACTTAAACTTTGATTAACTAATTAATGTTTGCTAACCATAAATTATTCATTGAATTGTTAAAACTAGACAAATGATTGTTAAACTGAACAAATTCACTGTAAACACAATTTTTTAAAAGATTGCCGACAAGTTTCTTGCCCGTTCTTCTTGTACGGCCTATTACTTGGAATGGGCGCCTAGAGTCATTTATTTTAACTATCATGAGTGCTCTCCTGGGCCCCATGTTAATAAAAGTAATGAATTTCAATTGAAGATTAAAATCTAAAGTAGAATGACAAGATCTAACAAGTTTTATAAAGATTCTTTGTCACAATCTGTTTTGCTATAAATACGAGCGACCGACTGTTGCAAAAGCAGTATTGCGCCTACCGTCGGACCGTTCAGATCTCCCATATAACTTTACCGCAATAAATGGTTGAGATAAATCGAGCTACTTCGTGTTTTCTTTCTACGAGGGGTGTGCGGTCACCATGATGCTGAAGATGTTGACGTCACCGGTGGTGACGTCACCGTTTTTAAAAAGACCCCTGGACTCGCCACCCCGTCATATATATATATATATATATATATATATATATATATATATGACGGGGCGGCGAGTCCAGGGGTCTTTTTAAAAACGGTGACGTCACCACCGGTGACGTCAACATCTTCAGCATCATGGTGACCGCTCACCCCTCGTAGAAAGAAAACACGAAGTAGCTCCATTTTATCTCAACCATTTATTTCGGCAAGGTTATATGGGAGATCTGAACGGTCCGACGGTAGGCGCAACACTGGTTGTTTCCAACAGTCGGTCGCTCGTATTTATAGCAAAACAGATTGTGACAAAGAATCTTTATAAAACTTGTTAGATCTTGTCATTCTACTTTAGATTTTAATCTTCAATTGAAATTCATTACTTTTTATTAACATGGGGCCCAGGAGAGCACTCATGATAGTTAAAATAAATGACTCTAGGCGCCCATTCCAAGTAATAGGCCGTACAAGAAGAATGGGCAAGAAACTTGTCGGCAATCTTTTAAAAAATTGTGTTTACAGTGAATTTGTTCAGTTTTACAATCATTTGTCTAGTTTTAACAATTCAATGAGTAATTAATGGTTCACAAACATTAATTAGTTAATCAAAGTTTAAGTGAAATTATTAACAATCCAATGAGTAATTTATGGTTCTAAACGTTAATTAGTAAACCAAAGTTAACATGTTTTGATTGTTGTCATTTTACACCGTCCATGAAGCTCGCCTGTGACGTCGTTGCTCCGATACGGCCATTCTGATAGATGGTGCGTGCTCTGCACCAGTCCAGTTGTTCTGAAACAATGAGACGTTTCCTTCTGAGTTTGGTATCTGTAAGCAACCACCGTTGCTTGCAGTTAAGTTTGCAGGAGTAATAGTTTGCATTTTAAAGAGAAACGAAAATTTTTTTTTTTTTTCTTTGTCTTTTCTTTTCTTTTCCTTTTCTCTTTCTTTTTGCTTTCTTTTCTTTGATCAATTATCTTTACAGTGAAGTTATCTAGTTTCGACAATCTAATGAGCAAACTATTTAGCTAACCAAAGTAGGTAAACATTTAGTTAATCAAAGTAGGTAAACATGTTATGTTTCCTATTGCCCTGCTCAACACTGTAGACGTAGCCCGCTTCGCGCCGACTCGGCCATTCTGACAGGTGGTGCGCGCTCTGCACCAGGCACGGTGTTTCTGAAAACTAGAAATTTGGTTTTGAGGTAGGTACCCGTACACCGGTACACTAGCTGTTAACTTTGTTTCTCATCACTGCATAAATTAAGCTACATTGCTTATTTTCCATATTGTCAAGATTTAACTTTATGTTAGAGTGAAACAATATTCACGTAACAAAATTATCAGCCAACTTTTAGTACCTTCTTAATAATATTCTGTAAACATAACAGTTCACATGCAAACATTCGTAGTTAAACGTAAATAAATTTGATGCTCAAGGGAATGTGAGCAGAGTGTGTATTTGTTTTTGCCAATGCTCCACGCATCATGGCATGAATAGATTTATTATAGGTTCAATGCAAATGCTCCACGCATCATTGCATGAATAGATTTATTATAGGTTCAATGCAAATGCTCCACGCAACATTGCATGATTTTTAAATTCTCGTAGACATGGAGACTGGGAGACAGGGATGTTGCTGTGGTCTGATGTGGGGACCTCTGCTGCGACTGGGCTCGGCTGCATTGCCCATTTGTGCTGGTCCTTCAGGTGACAAGCGGGTGAGAAGGCTAGGATTGGAAAGCGAAGTTGTTCCGTTCCAATCCCACTCCATCTGCGCTGGTACTTCAGGTGACAAGCGGGTGAGAAGGCTAGGATTGGAAAGCTAGGTTGTTCCGTTCCAATCCCACTTCTGATGACGGGGCGGCGAGTCCAGGGGTCTTTTTAAAAACGGTGACGTCACCACCGGTGACGTCAACATCTTCAGCATCATGGTGACCGCTCACCCCTCGTAGAAAGAAAACACGAAGTAGCTCCATTTTATCTCAACCATTTATTTCGGCAAGGTTATATGGGAGATCTGAACGGTCCGACGGTAGGCGCAACACTGGTTGTTTCCAACAGTCGGTCGCTCGTATTTATAGCAAAACAGATTGTGACAAAGAATCTTTATAAAACTTGTTAGATCTTGTCATTCTACTTTAGATTTTAATCTTCAATTGAAATTCATTACTTTTTATTAACATGGGGCCCAGGAGAGCACTCATGATAGTTAAAATAAATGACTCTAGGCGCCCATTCCAAGTAATAGGCCGTACAAGAAGAATGGGCAAGAAACTTGTCGGCAATCTTTTAAAAAATTGTGTTTACAGTGAATTTGTTCAGTTTTACAATCATTTGTCTAGTTTTAACAATTCAATGAGTAATTAATGGTTCACAAACATTAATTAGTTAATCAAAGTTTAAGTGAAATTATTAACAATCCAATGAGTAATTTATGGTTCTAAACGTTAATTAGTAAACCAAAGTTAACATGTTTTGATTGTTGTCATTTTACACCGTCCATGAAGCTCGCCTGTGACGTCGTTGCTCCGATATATATATATATATATATATATATATGTATATATTTATATTATAGTATATTATATGTTATAGTATATATATTATAGCATACTATGTATATTATTATATGTGTATTATTATTGTTTCTTTGTTTATCGTAAATGAACCACTATGTTATCTGTTTTGTTCTATTTAGTTTTAATATAATAAGTATCTCACATTGTTTAGATGCACGCCCACATCCTTCTTTTCTTCTACTTTGTGTGGATGACTGGTAGAAAATACTAATAGTATTAAGTCCTCCTTTTGTACATTTCTTTTGTGCAATAAAGTATTAAATAAATAAATAAATAAATAAATATAACCACTACTACCTAGTCTGTGCTACGTTTAGTGACAAGTTGATTCGATATTTTCTGTGTATGTATTGTTATGTATTAAAATAAAGTTTTTTGAGCTTACTGATTTATATATAGGTATGCTTTGGTTAATTAATACACTTTGAATCTATGATACTATTATATATTCATTGTTGGTTATAGAAATAATGATTTTTGGCATAATAAGTACTTACACGGAGGTCTTCACATTTCTAAATTCAGCAGAGCAGATATTATCGTTTGTCGAAAAGAAATTGGCCACCGTAAAACAATCCATTCTCGGCAAATTGGAATTATTTGCCTTTATGAAGCCACTTTCCATCATGGGAGAATATCCAAGAGTCGAAATAAATTTCGAAAAAGTGGCGCGGAATTCACGGCACAGATAAATAATCACAGAAATAACTCTAAAATACTAAGCACAACGAGCAATATACTCATTGGAGTTTTGGCGGGAATGCGAAAATGTGCTGTTGTTGATTTTGTGTTATTTACTAATACGCAAATCACGTGGAGCCAAAAGCAAAAAAAAAATATATTGAACAAGTGACGTCACGCGCGATTTATGTCACGTGACTGCCGAGTGATGTGATTACATTTTGATTATTGAATTAAAATTAAATTCCTTAAAAATAAACAAAAATATTGTGTTTTATAGGATTTCTGTCACAAAAACTACAGTTTCGCGGCAAAATTATATTTTTATTTGAATACAGTCAACATCCCAATTGCAGTACCAATCAATACTTTGAAACAAAAAGATTGTGCTCGTATAAATAGTCCTAATAAAAAAAAGTAACTCAAAATATACTATAATAAATATAGCGTCCATGCGCACACACAATATAAATAGTTCCTATCTGATTTCCCTCTAGACCAGAGATGCACAGACCGCGGCCCGCGGGCCGCATGCGGCCCGCCGTTCGAATACTGGTGGCCCGCCGACAGCAAAAATAATACTCTCGTACATTCGAAAAATATTGAATTCTATTCCAGAATAAAACCAAAAAAAATATGTTTGAAAAGTAATTTGAATCTCGCGCGCGCGCGCTCTTAAGTGCGCTTATCGGTGCGCCGTGCATGCGTCGATAAAAAAAAATCTTTTTCAATTTTAATACTTACATCATTATCAATTCTTTATTGTCTTTAATTACCTATACTTCTGGCGGCCCGCCATCAGTTCATAATTTGCACGAGTGGCCCCTAGTCTTAAAAAGTCTGTGCATCCCTGCTCTAGACGCTAGTCTTCAAACCCACACGAATAGAGAAATACTTGTGTCGATTGTCATTCACACACACAAATGCACGTAGTCGGCGGACAGCGCGAGCGGATCAACGAGTGACACAACCTCCCCGTCTGATAGCTAGCGCACGACTGCCGCGCGCGCCCGCGCAGAGCACCTCCAAGACTTGGACGTTTGGAAATAGATTTTTTGCTATTTTCTTTGAGAAAATGTTGCTTGATTTACAAAAGAAACACGTACTTTAAAGTAAATTTTTTTCCTTATTTTTTGGTGTAAAATTTATTCCAAACGTCTAAGTAATTTAGAAGTTTTAGGGAAAATAGTTTTAAAACAGCATGCTGTTAAATATTTTTTCAAGCCATAAGTAATGGTAACACAAAAAAATCAATCATTCAAATTAATGCCCTTGAATTGATCATTCAGGTAGTATTTTTTTCAAGTCGTTAAACCAAGCCGTGTGGGAGTTTTAGGAGGAGAAAGTAGTCGTTTTGGCGTCCCTAGCCCCTTAAGTTAGAATCTAACTTAATAGATAGGAAAATTAGATCAAACTGCACACTGTGTGCAAATTTGATTAAAATCGGTTAAGTAGTTTAGAAGTCCATCGCGAACAAACCACGTGACGCGTAATTTATATATATTAAGATTATCTGTGGCTACCCTTCCTAAAACTTATAACTTCACAATTTTTTTCGGAAGTTTAACTGTGAAGACGTACAGACACTGGGATAGCTCCCAACTCTAAAGCACAAGGCCCACAGTCAAAGTCGTTCGTGAACTTGCTGCCCGTCTCGCTGAATTCCCGCATAGTATGCGGCCTAGCTGAAGTAGCCACTCCAACGTGTGGTAACTCCATTGAAGCCCGCGCACTTGTTGGCTAAGAGTTTCTGGTTTTTGCTCAATATTTCAGCTTTGCAGCCATGACTGCGACAGCCAGGCTGCATAGAGCCCGGGAAGCCTTAGCTTAGACTCGCTTAGAGGATGCCTTACATCGAAACAGTCATGATCCAAAATCACAGTACATACGTGCCAGCTTTAATCTCAGATACCACACTGGGTCTGATACACAGTGGCGGGACCGGCAGCCGCGTGATGATCAGGTCCTCAGGCCTGGTCTGCTTCACATTCATGCCCAGCAGTGGGATGTCCTCGTCTGGGATGCGCCGGAAGAGGTTTAACACCTGGAACGTAAAAGAAGTCAGGTTGGGACCGATAACCAAATGTAAAATTAATTATACTCTAAAATTTTTTAATCAAACAAGTTATTAATTTTTATAATTTTTCTAGCTTAGTATTTTCTTAGCTTTTCACATTATTTTCACACTATGTTTTACTCCAATTAAATTATCAATATGCCATTAAAAATTTAACCTGCATCTACAAAGATGAGAGCTTAGGATAGATTGATATATTGTTGCTTGAATGACATACCTAAATGAAGTTCCTCTTTAATTATAAACAAGCATAGAAACTAGTGAAATTAGAGGCCTGCCAAGCGGGGTTATCGCAATCCACGGTCTGTTATGGGGAGTCCTATTTTCTGCAGTGAACTTCCAGCTGATGATGAGGATAGAAACTATAGTTGCAACAAATAAACAGATCTCACCTCCAACGGGTTTAACTCGATAATCAATCCACTATTGATCATTGTTGCCAACTCCTTATTTGATTCTTTAGCTTCATGGAAGTCCTTCAGCACCTTTTTAACCACCGCATCTGTTGGTTTCTTATTCCTGTACTTATCGTGTATGATTTTTAATATCCCAGCTGAACTTTTCTTGACCATACCGTTCAAGGATTCGCAGGAAGGGCATTTCGTGCAAGCCTTTGCTTTCTTTAAGACAGCTGCTCGTAAGTTTTTCTTTGCTAAGTACATCAGTTCAGGGTTGAGGAATTTCCGCCGGTAGGATTTTTTGAGGGTCTCGGGTAGCATTACTTTTGCACAGTCCTGTTTAAAAATATTTATTCATGAGTTTTAAATTTAACAGAAAAATAACGATCCCTTTGTTGGTTGTAGTGTATGTTTTTGTTGTTGATTAAAAGCTTGTATAATGGGAGAAATAACTATTAATTACATGAAGGCCTTTTTTGAGCCATTAAGTATTTTGAACATTTGTTTCTAAAGGGATTACTGCTATCACTAAGTGAGGGTATTGCTTTCAGATACAGCTTACCTTACATATGCTCTGTAGGATAGTGATGATAGACCGGAAGTAGCCAACATGGAACACAGGTAGAGCCAGCTCTATGTACCCATAGTGTCCCACACACTCAGCCAACCCCAGGCCACATGTTTCACAGTTGGCATCCTTTTGATTGGTTCCCTGAAAATATTAAACACTGCAATTCATATCTTGGATTTTAAGCCAAGTTCCTTTGAAACCTTCTTTTTTTAGGAAAAGGAAACCTGAATGAGCATTGCTACAAGATGTGCAACCTAGATCCCAACAATGGAGAATCTTCCTGTTTTGCCAAATACCTGTGTACAATATAATATAATACAAATGTATTTTCGTGATTGCTGTGTCTCATAATATTGCTAATGAATTGTTATATATTAAGCTATTTAAGAAAGCGCAGCTGCGCCTGAGACTATGCCTTGTTAATAAAGCAGTGTGTTTCTAGTCTACTCTTTAAATGGTCGTGTCACTGCACCTTGTAGCTCCACATACCTAACATGTGGCGACGAGGATAACTGGTTAAATAAGTAATTTCTATAGATAGTATTGTGTTGTTTATTCCTTGCTAGCTTGGATCGGCAAGACAGTTCTTATTCATCGTGGTAAGGCCTGCACTGACATGCCATCGGGGAGTATTGTGCATGTTCCTCTGCCACTAGTGTGGATTAAAGCCAAGCCAGCCCAACTCCTGATGGTTTTTACTTTTTTGTTTAAAAATATGTTATTTTCGAATAGTTCCTGCAGATTGACTAAGCTAGGTTTTGTTAAATTTTATATATTCAGTTGTTGATTGGAATTCAGTTGTTGTGAATTGGAATAGTATACCATTCGCCGGTCGAGAACTCCGTAGGCAGCCGGTACGCGTTGCCCATCTTGAGCGTACAGATTCTTGGTTATCACTTGTATGTGCGCTGCTTGCTGGATAGCTGATGCACTGTCCACATTGAATGTTACGTGGGATCTGCAGACAAACTAGAATTGAAATAAACTCCCACTTACATGCTTTAGTTCAAAAATTTTGATACTAAAGTTATCACACGGTACATACTAGACTACAGAACTATAGTGTGTTTCGAAGTCTAGTCGAGGAAATACAAAAGAATATTGAGAACTAATGTTGTTATTACCATATGATACGACTTGATATGCATAACCTCACTTACATCTTTCTCCCGACGTATGTTTCACGATATTGCTCCTTGGGCATCCTGATTTAGTTTACAAACTCTGTTTTATCATCTCTATTTAATATAATTTATTATTTATATTGATATTCCATACAAAAACAACAAACAAATTATCAAAACGTAAATAAATTTTGACAAATATAATTTGTAAACAACCCGAGAATCCCGTTTCCACTTTCCCCACAGACTACTGAGGTACTACGTTTCCCGTTTCAGTATATGGAAAAGTACTCTGTGGTCCCGAGCCAGTATATTATTTTTTCATTTTTTCTCTATGGTCCCGAGACCGAGAGAGGCCGGAAACGAACATTGTGAACGAACGGCAGCCGACAGGTAGGGTAGCGACCATAGGTAGCGACACGATATCGAATCCGACTCCTTTATCATATCGTTATATTTGACTCGACATTGATACTAAACTCTAAAACGGCTACAGAACGAATGCATTATGCAGCCCATCACCACTAGTTTATGCAGACTACTTAGAGATGGGTACTACATATTTTATGAGTGCTCTGAACACGAGCTTTGCCTTTGCCCGGTAGATGCTACGCTCCAATCCCCTCCTTCCTTCCTTTGTCTTCTATGAAATATGAACCCAATCATCGATCGTAGCGATACCAATACCAAATAAAAATATTCTATGAATGAGCGCAATGCAATGCCGCCGCCCAGGACTTTATTTTTCAAAGTTCTGCTGGCACAGCAATTGTTATCAGCCAGCGTTATGCTTACCATCGGCAAACTACGCACTAGTCTCGTTAATCAATAGTATAAAAAAAAACCGTCAAGTACTTACTCATAATACTACTACCTTAGTGTTGATACTTTTACAGTAACAATATTTTTTTAGAAGAAACAATACTATCAAATGAGATACTATTGTTTCTTCTTCTTAGGATTATGGCTTTTAAGTTTTTCTCGTAGTGTCAAAGTGAGGCCAGTGTACGGTATTAATTGCCCGGTTAGAAAATTTGAAACATTATAATTACTTAACAATATAATTATTTAATAAAGGTTTATAGGCATAACATTGTTTCGATCAAATACTAAGAAAGTATTGCACAAACTACTAAGGGATACTACGTATTGCTACTTACGTAAGTATTGCTACTTTTGGTTCGATACGTGTCTCTTCCGACGCGGACGGGTCTTTTGACATTGATTGACGTTTACTATAAAAACGTTCATAATCATGCGGAAGAGCGGAAGGCAGTAATTTTTCACATAATCATCTAATTCTGAACGCTACTATAAATAATGCTGCCATGTATGTTTCTTCAAAACTACTACTTCATTTGTTTTTAAGAGGTGGTACATTGTTATTTGTTATGCGAGATTTTAAGATTTAAATATTAACAACCACAAAACTTGATTCAACAAGTGTCTAACTTTTAACCTTCGCGATTCGAAAACATTGTCTATTTTTAAGCACAGGACTTAATCGCGATAAAACACAGGTTTATATTTACCTCGACGTTTCGATCAAGTTGCATTGATCGTGACCACGATCAATGTATAAACCTGTGTTTAATCGCGATTAAGTCCCGTGCTTAAAAATAAACAAAGTGTCTAACTATTGTCTAATTCAATTCTGTTGAGATATTTTTAAGACAGTCTGGCTAAACAGGTGTCAAAAATTGTTTTAACAGAGGTACGTAAACCGAATGTCCCATACAAACGAACTTCCCTGTTCATTTGAAAATTACAGGTCAGATTTAAATGAAATTTTGCATGTATAAGCGGATAAGCAGTATCTAGGGGCAAAACGCTTTCGTTTTGGTTCAAACACAACTAAAATCAAATTAGAGCGAAGTGAATTTTCAATATTTCCACCACTAAAACGACTCGTTTTGAACTGATTATTTTCATATAATAAACTCGTTTAATCAAAAAACTGTTGCACCTTACCCCTCGGTAATATAGTCAACTTTGAAAATAATACATAATAATTGAAATAGATTATGTACATTCAAAATGAAAAAGGAACTTCGAAAAGTTATCAAAAAAATGTAAAATATTGTCGACATTTTGCAACCGCTTCGTCACACGCGGGGTGAGGTAACGGGGAGACGCAGTGAGGCTACGGAAACTCCCGAGTCCCGACAATTGCCGATCTAGCCCTGACAGTCTTCGAACCGTCGACGGACTATTTCTCTGTCTACGCTTCGAACACAATAATTCACAACTCAAATTGTACGCGGCATGTTCGTTTATTCTTTCGAATTTCGTATAGTGTATCTATTGATGAAGTTATCAACTCGTATTCTGTAACTGAGACACAGATTAGGTAATATTTATAACGTTATAGAGACGTATTTGACAGTTGATTTGGTAGGTATTTAGGAACCTATTGATTCGTATCAGTAAGTTACATTTTCAACCTTTAGGTACTTTCTCGGACTTCGGAGGTATGAAAAATGGATGATTCAACGCGAAAGTATCTATGACTAGTTGGAGAGTAGAAACCTACCTACGGTCTTACCACAAAAAAATATTGTTATTACATTAAACCTGTGATAAACAGTGTTTAACTCCTAAACATGCCTTAGTCACGTGTTTAAATATGAGCAACCACAAATCCTGATTTATGTAGTATCTAACCGTTGTCTAACTTAATTCTGTTGTGACATTTCTAATCATTTTAGATGTTTATCTTTAGACACTGTCTAAAAATATCGTGATGATTAAATTCCATTCTAAGGAGTATTCTTTCATAAAATTTATTAAACCACCCATGATATAAACTCTAATATAAAAACAGACGAATTGTGAACCTCCTCCTTTTTTAATTCGGTTAAAACAGAACACAAATAATAATATGAGGCAAGCGATAACTGCTCACGAGAGACTGTGCGCTACGGTTCGTTTCCACTGCGATGTTATGGAAAAAATAAATTATTTTATTTTGAACCAACTTCAAAACAAAAGAGGATCTCAATTCGGTTGTATTTTTTAATGTATATTCCGCTATTTATAAACTGATTTGTAAAATTCATTTTTTTTGTCTGAAAGGATACACTTTCAGATTTATTCCATAGACTAGCTGCTGCCCCGCGGTTTCACCCTCGTGGAGATTTTGGATTTCATGGTTTTTATTTTTTTGCGCGGAACCCTAATTCTTTTTCTAAAATTAAAGTAGCCTATGTTACTCCTTGTAACATCAGCTATCTACCTGTGAAAGTCCCGTCAAAATCGGTCCAGCCGTTTCGGAGATTACCCGGAACAAACAAACAGACAGGCAGACAGAAAGACAGACAGACAAAAATTTAAAGAATGGTTGATTTGATATAGGTACCCTATATGCTTTCATATGCATTTAGTGAAAAACCAGTTATTTTGATATTACAAACAGTGTGCTCGTGTATGGGTACGCTATAATATACGATTGATAAGTGTATAATGTGTGAGACATTACAGGGAGCAGTAACAAATTTGAATCCTGACCCAGATAAATAGCTATTTTTGCATAGCTATTTTATGTGATAAACTAGATAATCAAAGGCTGTACAATATCAACTAGCTTCTGCCCGCGGTTTCACCCGCGTTCCCACAGGCACCGTTCATTTTCCGGGATTAAAAGTAGCCTATATTACTCTCCGGTCCATAAACTATTTCTATGCCAAAAATCACGTAAATCCGTTGCACTTTTACTATGTGAAAGAAGGACAAACCAAGAAATCAACAAACACTTTCGCATTTATAATACTAGCTTCTGCCCGCGGATTTCACCCGCGTTCCCACTGCAACCGTGCATTATCCGGGATAAAAATTAGCCTAAGTTACTCTCCGGTCCATAAACTATATATATGCCAAAAATCGTCCAAAAATCAATACGTTGCTTCGTTGCTGAAGGACAAACCAAAAAACAGACAAAAACACACTTTCGTATTTATAAGGAAGTAGGATTGGTTGGATTAGAATGAATTTAGCTTCAATATTTTTAATGCGTTATATACTAGCTTTTTCCCCGCGGCTTTACTCATGTGAAATCAGGATAAAACTACTACATCTATTCTACTCGTATTTAGATAACAAAATTTCATTATTCCGTTTATTATGCTGAGCGTACCAAACATAACGCAAGCACAGCACGGGTGCTGCAGCTGACTAGTCCGCGCTATCATAATGCAGACCGTTGACACTTATGCAAGTATGCGTTTTGGTATCAAAATAACCATGCTTTTGCATCCAGCGCAGATTACGAGATAATACACGAGCAAGCGCGACTGGATGTAAAACCATCAAAAAACCACTAAATAGACAAGAACTTCAATATTCAAAATTCAAAATTCAAAAGTCTTTATTCAAATAGGCCCCAAAGGAGCACTTATGAAAGTTAAAATGACTCTAACAGCGAACGTCTAACAAGAACGTCTGTCTCGAAGCTCTGCCTGGGATGAAAGCAACGACTGCTCCGCTTTACGCTACATACATATCAAGCGCACTACCGCTTATTTACCGCGGCGTCTGCACTGAGCAAGCAGTGGTTGTGAAACCATTTTTTTTTAATAGTGGTCGTAGAAGCTTAGGTGCATAGGTAGAAGCGGGTACCGTGCTCGGAATAGATCATTCCATCAAGCCCCAACCACAACCACAATAGACGATACGATATGCGTCAAACGGGGATCGTGGTTTTTTCATGGTGTTCTCGTGATCCGCGATTGATGCTTATCTATCAATCATGAATTAGGTGTAAGGGCTGCCTTAGGCCACCGCCGCGTCTTCATTTCACATTATCCCCTAAAGTATAATTATGCAAGAATAGCTTATTTGAAGTGATTAATTTAACTTTATTAAATAAGACTGATGATAAAATAGTTTATTTTTTTATATTACACAAATATTGTGTTGTTTATATGTACATTGTACATAAAAACATTGTAAGTCGATAAAAATTCTAAAACTGCAAAAACTTGCGGTTTGGATCCTCGCAGCTGAATGCGAAGCAATATGCTTTTGCTCCGCGTGAGTGATTACGTAGGTACTGCTAACGTGCGACCCGGCCGCACGGCAACACGCTGAATTCGTCCCGACAGTACGAGCCCGCGCGCCGCGTACTTGTAGCTTTATACCTAAACTGCGGAGTGCATCTGGAATGGTAGCCAGGTGGAATTTCTTTCACAAACAAACAAATTTTATCTCTTTATCCTAGTAATCCTACTATATATCCTAGTAATATTATAAATGCGAAAGTGTGTTTGTTGGTTTGTCCTTCTTTCACGCAGTAACAGAACAACGGATCGACGTGATTTTCGGTATAGATATAGTTTATGGACAGGAGAGTAACATAGGCTACTTTTTATCCCGAAAAAATGCACGGTTCCTGTGGGAACGCGGGTGAAAACCGCGGGCAGAAGCTAGTATTGATATAGATGTGATAAGTGTCAAGTCAGTCAGGTGAAGAAAACAACAAATATTCACGATCAAAAAAGTCAACGTTATTTCTGTAAAAAGGTTTTGTTTTATTTTCTTTATAGCGTAATAATAATTGACAAGTTGGACTTTATCTTTCAGTTTCCCTCATCGGAAAAGTTTTGAATGATCTTACAGCCAATTTGTTAATCTAACACGTCCATAATGAAGGTCAAAATCGGTCAGAAGCAATCCGAAGCCTATCCTATAATTCCTATACTTCGATAATTTATATATGAAAAAAATCGAATAGGTGGGTCATGATTCAACTTTGTCGAATGTAGTTGCATGAATTATAGGTATAGTACCATCAACTTATATTCTTGTCGATTGCTGAACGAAGGCAAATTATTCAAGATCACGCCATTGAGCTGGGGCTTCAGCTTTCGAGTCCTGTTTCCAGCAACTGTAGTTCCCAGGTCACGGACATGAACATGATTTTTTCAAAAATCCATATACTTACTAATTTTAAAATTTTATTAAAAGCAATGTGTCATTGTATCTTCATGGTGGACAACGGATAGGTAGAATCCAATAAGTAGAGTATTAATATACCTACAATATATGACTAACCATTATTTCAGTAGGTAACCATTATTTCAAATTATAATAATGTCGTCATCGTCATAGGCGTAGGTTATTTATTACTCTATGGCCTGTCTGTCAAATTCGCATCTGCGCTTCACCAACTTCTTGATCTTTGACTAGACGTGCTGTCTTGCTCTTTTCCGCGCCCCGTCTTGCTCGTGGTGAAACAGGAACAATATTTACCGCTCGGCGCTAGGCCCATCACGGAGTTGGGCGAGTTATACTTCGGGTTCTTAAGCAGTAACACGTATAACCTCCTCCTTTTTTCGAAGTTGGTTAAAAAGAAGTAGATTCGACCGATTCATCTCAATCATCTGAAGTCAAGAGTCTCAAGACTCAAGACTTGCTTAGACTGCTGAGTTCTTGTCTCTTGAAGTATTTGTGTTATTCCATGGGCCGATGGCGCAAAAATCACCGTATCATCCGCAAATCTCAAGTATGTTAGGTGTTTAACACAAATATCGATAGTCGGTTACTATTAATTTACCTCATAAAAATTAGTAGGGACGGATCATAGTAGTACCTATGGAGTAAATGAAAACCCTGAATGTTAATTTTTAAAATGAATTCTGTAGGAACATTATTACGATGATGAAATTACAATATTATATTGTGTTTGTTAGGTAATGGATCATTCCACGGTGACGGGCGTGACATTTCAACTTCTATTTTGTGCATTTATTCTTTAACTATTATACGAAATTGCTTAAATACTATTGTAATAGATAAGACATCGATGGTTTTTACTAAATTTACAACATTTTTTTTCTTATTCGGCTCACAAAACAAGTTACGACGATTTTAGTCGCTGTGACGGGCGTGACGCGTACTCGAACAAGATTATCGACCTCTTCGACAAGACACAATATTTCTGCTAATTACACAATTGTTTTTTAAATTCAATTAGTCCGCCTTTTAGAATAATATGCCTTCTAGATTTACAGTGATATGTCGTATGTGAATATTTGATATTGCAGTTTTCGTGACCTGAAATAAGTTGTGACGGGCGTGACAAGACTTTGTGACGGGCGTGACGAGTTCAATTTTTAATAAGTAAACAAACAATTTTATCACCTAAAGTCATATAAGTATTAACCCAAATTCCAAATTTATAAGCGAAAGTTTAAAAAACTCAGTTTATTAGCTGGTTTTGTTAATGTTAGGACTAACTCTTCTGCGAGTGTCCGTCTGGGTTGTTACCACCGCTTTGCTCGTGAAGTCTGCCGCCAAGCAGTAATGTGCAAGCCTTACTGTGTTCCGGTTTGATGACCAGAGTAGCCAGTGAAATTACTGGGCTTATGAGACTTAATGCCTAATGTCTCAGGGTAACAAGCGCACTGCAATGCCGCGCTGGCCTTTGTGTTTCAAAGTTCTGAGTGGCACTGCAATTGTTATGGACCGGCGTTAGGCTTACCATCAGGCAAACGACCAGCTCGTCTTGTTACCAAATAATATATAAATTAAAAAAAAGGTAAAAATACTGTGATGGGCGTGATTTGTGACGGGCGTGACCAAAGTAATTTGCTCAGCATCACCAATCAGTAACGTAAAAATTTATAAAAGTTATTCGCATACATTCCTTTGCGACATATCCTTACTTTCGTAAGCTTTATTACAACGTGCAAGTGATTTGGACTCTTTGATGAGAACTTTTCTATGTATTTTGTGACGGGCGTGACATGTAAACTAGCCTTGCTAAAATGATTAGTAAAATATTATGTAATTATCTGAGAAACACCAAAAATTGTTCCACCACAAGCTGATATCTTGAGCACTCTGTTGACAGTCAAAATATCGCGGAATAACCCATAGAAAACACAAATCAGTGTTTCCAACACACATGTGTTTTTTCTACCATGGAAATTCCTTGGCAAGATGAAACTTCAAATAAAATTTGATTGAGTGAATGCTAGAATTTTGTTTTTTTTTACATCATTAGGTGAAAATTAAACATATTTACTATTAGTAATTAATGTTAAAGTGCTTGTAACATAACATTTATTTTTATCTCATCTGGTATCGATTACCGTGGAATGGCCCTAATGTAAAACACTTTTAATGTTTTTAATTTAAAAAAACCTAATTAAAATTTCTACTACATTGGTACGTTTTGGAGTTTCCGCATCACATTTCATATGTTTCTGGCGTAAAAAGAAGCGCCCAGCGCGCCGTTTTTTGGCTTGTCAACCGAAACCACGCAACATTTTTCATTCGTAGTTTTCATTTAAAAAGACCTATTTCTCCATGTGATGTGCAGTGAAATTAAGAAATCGATGCGCTGTGTAGAATTGAGATATATATGACACAAGTTTGGGTTTAAATCGGTCTAAGATCATAATTCCCACTAAAGTGACCCGCGAACTCCTAACATGCCCCTGTTGAAAAGGAAAGCCTTCGAGAAATCGAAGGTGTCGGAGTACCTTCGAGACGACGATGAAGTCTTCCACTGCGAGATCACTGACGAGATATTCAAAGATTACGAGTGAGTAACAGCAATAAATAGTTTAGCCGCCAAATTTTAGCGAAATTCGTTCGTTAAGTCATTTTTATCTCCTATTGAAGATGGTTGGCGTTGTAAGCGCGAGGCGGGTCGCATAGCAGCGCGTTTATGACACGCTATTCTCCATTTCCGTGTTTCGCGTCACATCTTTTATCATGTTTTCATTATTTTGTTTATAGAGAGTACTGTGAGAGAATCATCCTGGTCAACTCCATGGTGTGGTCATGTGAGATGACTGGGAAGAATAACCTGACTTACTCAGAGGCACTGCAGAGTGAGAGAGCAGCCAGAAGGCAGTTGAAAGACTTTCCAATGGAACTCCGAATTCCTATACTTTACCTTTCTGTGAAGACAAACCGTTGTTCTTTTGCTGAAATGTCAGAGGATATCTTCAATTTTGTAAGAGACAGATACTTTGTTGGAGAGACTGTGGAAGCATGCCTTGAAGGAGACAACTGGCAGGAGGCGCATGTTCTGTCAGTGACAGTACAGAAGCAACTTCCAGACAGGTCAGTATCAGACTATCCAATCATATTTGATTCTATTTGAAACACTTAAAAATAATCTCTTTAAAATAACCTTTGGTTTGGAACTTCCTAAAAATAAAAATAATAAATCACTTTTAATAAACTTACTTAACTCAAAAATAAATTAATGCTTTACAATTCTTGTCTAGAGCTTAAATTATTTTATGCTAATGATAACTTTTCAAGGCTGCAAACTTAACTTTGAACTGAGTCAAGTTAAGTAACTGTTTAAATAAGTAATGTTGTAATTATACTAATTTAAATTGAAACTTAAACTAGATTCAATACCAAAAATATGCAATATTCAAATATACAACCACTACCTTGCTCTCCTAAACAAAACTACAAACTGGCAAAAATGTTCATGTTTCTTTTATATGCTATAAGATAGAGAATATGATCTGCATTCCTGCATAAAATTACCACACTGTTCTAATAGAATGAACATAGGGAAACTTAATGCATTAGATGTCTCTGATTCTACAATTCTGTTTCAGCAATATAGAAATTTTGATCTGTCTATTTATTAATAGTACTTCATGTACTTTGCTGCATATAAATTAAAAAGTATGATAAAAAAATTGCTTTAACGAGACGACTTCAGTGACTAAGTACTGAACCGATTTTGATGAAATTTCTGTGGGAACAATCTGAAAGTTTTCATATAAAAAAGAATTTTCCAAATTGGTTTATAAATGATGGAGATCTGAGGTAACAAACTTAAAAAAAATGCCCACCAAATTGAGAACCTTCTCCTTTTTTGGGAGTTGGTTAAAAATACAAAGTTAATTCTTATAAAAAATAATTAATAAAGTAATAATTAATAATTAGTAAATTTAACTCAAGTCACATATTCCTTAAACAAAGATATCCACAGACTATTATATTTATATAGTTGATAATATGGCAGAACATAACTATGTATAACTAATTGTACTATTACTTATTTTGTGGTATAATGTGGTATATGACATCATAGAAAGCCCGTATAACGTGGTATGTGACGTCATCGAAAGCCCGCGAAAAATGGCGACGTTTAATACAACATACAATAAACAGCTAAAATTTATGGGATGCTTTAAATATGATATTACAAATTAATTTGAACATTTCCAAAAGTATTTATATTTTTCATCGACGTATACAGTGAAATAAAAATATACAAAAATTACATGCATATTCCCTATTGCACATAGAAGGTACAGAGCCATAAAATGTTGTACATAATGCTCTGTTTGTGTAATGTGTTTCTAGCTAAATTAATATCTATAATTTTAAGTAAGATTACAAGTTGTGTCATCATCCAACAGCAAAGACATGGTCCCTGCATCATCATACTGCTACGAAGTGGAGCAGTTCAACGAGTCGGATTCGGCGGCCACCGGACAAATTGGCACCGTGCCCTTCGACCGCGTGCGCCGGCGCAAGGGCATCTACACCAGAGATAAGAACCGCCTCTTTCTGAAGCAGTTTGTCGAAGGTGGCCCTGGAGGTGTCATTGGTATCAAGGTAGGATCATTTTGTAGCAGAAAACTTGTTTTCGTATAGTTGTACTAAATCTAGTCTGCAGAGATGATGTGCAGATATTTTTTGTTAGGGTGAGAGGTAAAATAAAACATGATACACAATTCTTTATTACATACACTTTCATTGCATACCACAAAAATATATACATTGCATACTACGATAGTCCTCTAAGTAGCCTCATACTAGAGTAGAAAAGAAAGGAGGTACATTTGTATAAAGCCCATGGCTGTGATGTGCACTTGGTAGGCAAATGGACTTACCATTTGTTGCAAGTTTGGAGCAGGCATTATGCAAGTATAGAATAGATTAGAATATTTTTTATTTGCTTAAAATAATTATGATGGAATATATAAGACATAGGGTGAGATATAGGGTTGTGCAGCGCTGTAATGCTCTCAAAACCTTGAGATATTGTCTCCCACATCCAGTAGTTTAATTAATTACTTTGCTAAAACCAGAACATAATGCATGCATATTGCATACTACTTCTGGGTGGCAGACAACACGAAAACAGCTGTGTGTGTGTGTGAATGGACACTTGGGATTCATGAAATAGTACTAACACCTACCACCTGGTAAACCTATCTAATCTGTAAATATCTACCAATGCAAGTGCTTCACAACAAGTCATTGAGGCAGGTCCTAATAAATCTAATCTGGACCACTGATAGGAGTATTCTACCTAATCTTAAATCTATTATAAAAACATTCATAGGTAATAAGAAATCTCATCAAGGTCAGAACAGTAGTAGACCTTGAACTTATGTGTGAGTGTAAGAGGGCACTCAACTCATTGTATAGTGGTCTTAAAAAAACAACTTTTGTGGTGGCTTGACTATTGATTACCATGTACTTGAGCTCACAGACATAACTAATTTTAGTAAATGTAGTGATTATTTTCAATTAAGAACATTAGAATATAAGATACATAAAATTTGACCTGAATATTTGGAGCCATATATGACTATGAACTATACCCCTTAGGGGTGGAAATAGGTTCTGATTAACAAAGTCTTCAGCGATGCGCGGCGCCTATACTACTGCCTCGGAGTAACATTTTACAAAGAACATATATCATAGTGGACGGCTGAGCTCTCCCTGATCCATCCATACTGGAGAACCGAGTGCATAGTTGTAAAGTAGTATAGTAGCAGACCACATCAGCGCTACACTCAACTGTTTGGAGTTTAGTTTCTAGGGTAAGGCTGAGGAAAGCCATGGAGCAAGCTTAGAAAAGCCTTTTAACAAAATAAATATTTTTAATTTTCTTTTCTGTCTCTTTCAGAAAGCAGCATTAGATAAGTACAACATATCCAAAGTGAGCTTCGAACAGATATTCATTGGCAAATCACCTGAGTTCCCCTCCTCCAAGAGGCTCCTCAAGTCACCACCTGTGGGCAAGAGTCAGGCGAAACCAGGGTCAGCCTCTAAACTAAACAAGTCCGCCAAGAAACTAAGTCCAGATAAGAAGGGACGGCAGGAGTCTATGGACAAATTTATCAAAAAGACCGATAAAACTGATGGTATTTTTTGAACACATATTAGTGTCGATTTTGATGGCACAAACACAAACGTAAAACACTAGTTGTCATCTGATTCATTTTATTACAGCTGGTCAGAAACCCAAACCACCCGCCGATCCAGCCGCCAAGAAAAGCGCTCAAGAGCTAGCCGCGAAGATGCGCCGAGCAGAAGACCAAATGCGGCAGAAGAAAGAAGAAGAGAAAGCGCGGAAAAAAGAGAAGACGGCTCGGTTGCAGGCTTATTTGAAGGAGTGGCAAAAGATTAAAGATGATCAAGAGTTGGAAGATCATAAGGTAGCCACATGTTACACATATGACATGTCCTATATCAATTATGTCAAATTTCATATAGAATAAAAAGCTAATGAGATATGAGCAAAAAGGTTCATTATGCATGACTTGGAAGTTAGTAGCATCTATAATTGTCTTGACTCATCAATGTACAGTTGGTAGTACATTGCTATTTGCCAAGTATCTCCAACTCTTTTCCATCATCAGACAACCAGATAAACAGCAGCAATATCTGGTGGATAATTAAGCGGAATATGCACCAAGAGGTTTGTTTTCACATAGACTCACCACTGAAGAGTGGAACTCATCAGTGTAACCCGAAATCAATATAACTTAATCAAAGTAGTAATACAATCCATATAAACCCCAGCAGTAGAGTTCCAACCTGTATAGCCTTACTATGACTACAACAATATTGCTTTTTATCACCAGGTACTACCAAAAGGAACACCAGTTGAAGTACAAGACATTCCACAACAGCATGTCGGTGACTTCCTCTCAGTCCTTGAATTTGTTCATGTCTATGCCGATATCCTCAAAGCGAAGGACACATTCCACAACAAGCTGGACATTGACACATTTAGGAAAGCTCTGACGATGAAGGAACATGCGGGCACATTTAGCGACTTGGTGCAGATGTTTTTGACCACAATCTTCTCGTTACAAGAAGATGAGGCAGAGGATTACAATGAGAGTAAAGGGATTCAGCTCTCTACAGGTAAGCTGTTTGACTGTACTGAAAATTAATAATTATTATTGTTCATACAATTAAAATTTAAGTGACATGAAAAGTCTCTTGTCTCTCAATGTTTTAATTAAAAGACTTTCTTGAATTTGACATGTTAAGAAAGCCTTCAATTTGTATTTCTAAAGACTCAAATATTTACTGATATTCATTTAAAAAAAGTGGATAAATTACAATTTCCTTGTTGATTATGGGTCTCATGTAACTCATCCTCCTGTTGAAAAATGTAAACAGACAACCTGTATTGTGTTCTGTAGATGACGCAGTGCCTGTGAATGCTGTGGGCAGCACAAAGGCCATGGAGCTAGCAACGAAGGCCAGCAAGTGGTCACAGACATACCTCGGAACTCCACTCAGCAAGCTGCCGCTCGACCCCACCACGGTCAGCGAAGTGTTAAGGTAAGACTGCAGTGTAATAAATAAAAGAAAGGAATCCTTGTGGCGCAAGTGGGCATCGACACACAGAAACACGAAGTTCTGAAAACAATTTTTATGCTCACCACACAACTTTTGGTCAGACTGGAGATTGAACCCATAGTATCTATCTTATATTTGCGTTTGTGCCAAAGTTCCTATAGCGGAGTTTATATCCCAGCAGTACCATTTGTTCTTCATGCAAGTTAGATGCGCTACATTTGCCCGCAGGCTTCACCTGCTGTCGTCGGGCGCGGCGGCGGGCTCCCGCTGCGCCACGTGGCGCTACCACCAGCGCGGCGGCTACTCCAGCCACGACGACGCCGGCTTGCGCCTGCGCACGCGCCGCCCCGACCTGCTGCGCCGCCTCGCCGCGGCGCACGTCCACGACTTGCCGCTGGGTACGACTTACATAGACAATACTAGATCATACTGGGCGAGCGCCGCCCACGTGACGGTACACCAGCGCGGCGGCTACTCCAGCCATGACCTGCCGCTGGGTGAGCACTGTTGATGAACAGGCGGGATCCATTCTAGCCAGGATGATGCGGTACAGTGACGCATCGTAAAAATCTATGACGTCGTAGCAACGCATCCATCGTGGAAATTTCCGATGCGGTGCCGCGCCGAAAGATCAGAATTTTCGCAGTATGCGATGACATTTTTGCAATGCGTCATCGCACCGCAGTGTTGTAACCTTCACAAAGTGTGAAAATGACAAATAGCATAGACAATGAATGTCATCTTTGTAAGATAAAGGTTAAAGGATAAAGGAAGAGAATTTGTGTCTATAATACTTAGAATCACTATTTTTCTACAGTAAAAATCATACCACATTGGTACCAATAAAGCTCTTTTCCTTAACAGATGACAAGTTCGTAGTCCTACAATGCCTCATGAACCAAATCCTTAGTTACGCTACAGTGCGTGACATCATCGAAGAGAAGCTGGAAGAGCAGAAGAACTCTAGGATAGCACTTAGAACATTTCAGGTCGGTTGAAGGTAGAATTTCAGTTAGATTATTATGCTTATAGCATCTAAGCAGAGATTAATCTATGTAGAATAAACAATTACATTTGCTTTCATTGTATTTTGACGATTTGCAGATAAACGAGCGGAAACGAGAGGTACAAGTGCTTGCTGCGAAACAAGAACTGAAGAAAGAGGCAGCAGCTAAGAAAGAAGAGAACAAACTCGCTGGCGAGAAAGCGAGAGCAGTAGACGAGGAACTTAGAATCGCCATTGAGAAGTTGAATACAGAGAATGAGCAAAAGAGGAAGGAGTATGAGACGAAACTGAAACAGATGCAAACAGAGTTGTTTGATTATACATCTTATGTGGGTGAGTTAAAGTTGGAATTAGTTTGTATAGAAGTTGTTTTTATGAAACAACCAGAATCGTCACCCAGAGTTTTAGATTGTTTGCCATTCTATTATGCTACTTTAAAACTACCATAGTGAGAACACAATAGGAGTGAGCCTAATCTACATTACTACTATATTTTATAAGTGTTTACTTACTAAGTCTCATAAGCAATAATAATTTCACTGACTTTGCTCCTCAAACCGAAACACAGTCATGCTTGCTGATTGGCTGACGACACGAGCAAAGTGGTAAAAAATGAGAAATCCTATAGATACACGTATTTTGTATCTTCAGGTGAGAAAGCGGTTAACCACAAGCCCATTTATTATAAAAAAAAATTGTCCAGGTTCGGACCGCGCGTACCGCCGCTACTGGCTGAACCAGGCCGTGGCCGGGCTGTTCGTGGAGGCGGGCGAGGAACCGCGCGGCCCGTGCCGGGACAAGCCCGTGCCGCCCGCCTCGCCCGGGGAGGACACGCTGGCGTACGTCACCAGGCTATTTGAGATGCAGAAGGAGAAAGGTTGGCCTGGTATACAATAATTATTTTTATAGCTCTTCAAAATACTACTCTGTAAAATTGACGCCAAAATTGGGGCCAAAATGACATTGACTAACAAAACAATGAGTAACAAGCAGAGCGGGAACAGTGCTACTTTAGTAGTTTTTGCATAGCAGCTGGCGCCACCTTTTAATATGCCCCGGAAAACACAAAGTTCCAAGATGTTGTGACCGAATGTTAGAAGTTACTGATTGGAACCGGAGTCTGTGGTTACCAGTTTCTGGTAACATTATGACTCTTCTAGTGACTTCATCAGTCAGTCGCGCTATGATTTGCGTTTCAATTCACGTTCCTTTCCACATAACCTGAAAGTGCGATATTTTTGAAATTCATTTTTAAATAAATCCCTATATGAGTACTATTTTTGCAGCCCCCATATCATTAAAAGTAACATTATTTTTCATTAAAAAATTGCAAGTTTGCTGTATTTTTTCCTTTTAGCTGGCAGTGACAAAGAGAATGACTCTGCAGCTAACTCCAGAGGCAACTCTCCAAAGAAGCCTCTCAGCAACCTGAACGGACTCACACACAAGCTCAACGGGCTGGACTCTAACATGCAACAACTGAGAGACCTGCTGGTGTGCACCGGAGACATATCCATGTGTCAGGTCCACGGGAAGGTAAGAGGGAACATTATTATAGGAGTTATCTAAGCTGTATTTAAACATAAAACTAGTAGGCATTTTAAATTGGATGCATTGCCTTTGACTAACTCTTCCTTAGTCTAGATGGGTACCACAACTTTATGTAGGTAGTTGCCATCAATTAGTCCAAAATAGTTAGTGAAATTACTGCGCTTACACAAAAGACATCAAGTAAGTAATAATTATCAAAGGTTTAAAAATAAAATATGTTAACATTAATGCCCCGATTCTGCAGCGCCTCTAATATGTTCGCGGAGGCACGCGTCAATGTCTTTCATGCCATAATACAAAAAAGAAACGCGTCGCTACTGAAAAGAGTGTGGGGCAGCCCTAACAGTATACTACAGCTCATAGCTGATAAATATGACTCTCCGCTCAATAAGGCTTTTGTCAAAGTCCTTATGAGATGGCTGCAATAATTTTATACAAATGTTAATGCTACCACCTGTGCGTTCTTCTGATATCTAACATAGTTTTTAAATTTTATTTTTTGTTACTAACACATGGACCATATAATGTTGTCTGAATAAATAATAATTATTATTATTATTAATGGTAATAGGACCCACTTTGTCTCGTTACCCAACACATCACCTTGCCATTGTCCCAATTCAGTGCAGGTGCAGTAAGTTTCTTCTTCCACTCCCCTGGCCGCCTTTACACAATCCATCCATCTTTTCTTCCTCTGCCCTTCCATCCCTCAACATTAATATTCATCACTTTCTTATGTTAGAAATACTACTGTTGTGTTGTGTCGTGGCGCGCTGTAGCCCCCACCGCTCTGGCGCAATTGGAAACGAGCGTACACATGGCGCACCTTTTTTTTTTTTTTTTTACTTGAGTGTACTTCATCTACGCACACCCCCGCCAGGGAAACACATGGCGCCCCGATACAACCCAAGTTAATCCAACACATGAACCTGACCATACTAAATGTACGAATTCGATATTGTTCTGTCGCATCGCAGCACGACATACCCCGACACAGTAATCTGAATCCTAGTAATATGCGTTACAAACTGTTTAAAAAAAATTGTTTGCAGGGTGACTTCCGTCCGCGCTGGTTCGTGTACCACTCGGCGGAGCAGCTGGCGGCGCTGACGCAGGCGCTCAACAAGCGCGGCCTGCGTGAGCACGAGCTGCGTCAGGTGCTGGAACTGGACCGAGACAACATCCTGCAGCAGCTGGAAAAGTGCCCGCTGCACCAGCTCAACCCGCAGGCTGCACCGGTCAGTTGCCACTAGTAGCTAGACATAGACAACATCCTGCAGGACCTGGACAAGTGCCCGCTGCACCAGCTCAACTCGCAGGCTGCACCGGTCAGTGGCCACTAGTAGCTAGACATAGACAATATCCTACAGAACCTGGACAAGTGCTCTCTGCACCAGATCAACCCGCAGGCTGTTACGGGACCGTTCTGCTTCGTCAATTGTCAATTGATTTAAAAATGTATCCATGATGTTGCAGGCCCCCTTGGTCTCGACGCACCGGTTCGGTCTGCGCAAGCAGTTCCAGCCGTCGCTGGCGGTGCCGCCGGACTGCTCTCTGAGCGAGGCGCTGGAGCTCTCGCTGCGTGACCACATCCTGGAGCTGGAGGAGAAGATCTTCCACGGCTGTCTTGGAGCTCTTAAAGTTAAGGTAAATCATCTTCCTTCTTGTATGAACTTGACTTGACTTTTGGAATTTTTCACCATGGACCTTCGATTCGATTACACTGATGTTAACTGGATAATAATTTTCTATAGCGACCTACAATTTTGTTTGTGCAATAAAGAATTATCGATCTAAGTAAGTAATGGACATTTCTCAGGACCGCGAGGCGTGGCGCGGCACTATAATGCTGCGCGGGTACGACAAGCAGGCGGACTACCTGTCGTGGGGGCCCGGCCAGCGGTACCGGGACGACTACCATCTGCCCGACGGCGTACTCAAACTGCCCAATGGTAACTCATACTGTCATCGAAAGTTCATAATTATTGGTTACTAATAGGGACATTATCACTAACGGGATATTTACCGTGATTATTATTGAACGATGAGCACCCTATATTTCGACGCTGTATTCCCGTGAACATGATGCTTGCAACAGCGTCGAAATATCGGGTGCTCATCGTTCAATAATAATCACGGTAAATATCCCGTTACAATGTCCCTATTGGTTACTAATGGGGAGGCACAGACAAAGCTAATCTCAGATGGCGCCACCATCGCTGGTGCTTGTCACTGATGTTCAATTTGAGGGCTAATGAATAAAAAAGTAAACATGCTCGCGTCTTAAAAATCATTAGATTTAAAAGGGTCGTAACCTAGAAGAATAATTGGTTTCCAATAATTTTTGATGAGCAATGCACAATTTCCGTTTTTTCTCGTCAGAAGGAAAACGTGTGTACCTTAAACACTAAATGAGGCATACTTTATTACAAAGCCGATTTTTGTTTACTTACTAAATTTTACAACGAAGTTTCATAGTGAAACAACACCAGCGATAATGCGCCGCCTAGCGGGATAAGTAAGCAGTGTGGCTCCCCATTGCTGCCCGCGGCTTTCACTCGCTTGGAGATTGAAGGAAAATGGTAAATAAAAAAGCAGCAACTCTCTGGACATCACATTGATCCGTTGCTCCGGGGTTGCGTGAAAGAAGGACACCCTTTTATAAAATATTAGTTGGGATAGTGTTTAGTTTGAAATAAATAATACAATGCAAATGCGCGCGCACCCAAGAATATTCCCATATTCTTGGGAATAATCCCTTATTACGTATATTTTTAATTCTGTTTTTGCTACAAATAAACACTTATTTTCTTTAATAAAAATATTGCGCGGTAAATGAACTGTAGGATACAAACATAACTTGACTGTTAAATTAATGCAAGATTAATAATAAATATATAATAAATAAATAATAAACGCTTACACTCGTATCCCCGCACTAGGATTCCCTGTGTCGCAGGTGGCATGGACACACACAGATACACATCACAAACATCCAAGACCCGAGAACAAAAACTTTATGCTTACACAAAATTTGCCCCGGCCGGGAATCGAACCCGGGACCCCTCGCTCTGCAGGCAGGGTTACTACCAACTTAGCTACAGAGCCGTCGTATTAGATTGCACTGTTGTGTTTCTTTTTGTTTTATGATCCCTTCGTCTGGTCCGGTGAATCTGTATAGTTACCTGGTAGTACACAGGAATGCTTATTGCCAAACTAACTAAGAAATTATATATTTTGTGTTTTATGCAACATCCCAATTGTCCAGACACAGATCCCGACAACCCGATCCCCTCGTACAAGTACCGCGACCCGGGGTACTACCTGGAGGCGGCCAAGGTGAACGGCGTGAAGCTGGAGCCCCACGAGGCGGGGGCGAAGCGCGACGTGGTGCGCGGGCTCGCCTCCGCGCTGCTGCAGGTGTCGCAGGCCATACACCACAAGTACATCAAGAGGCCGCTGGGTACGTTAATGCTTTGTCGTATCACTCGTAATTATACTCTGTTCCAAAATGTTAGATATTGTATGTAAACAATGGTGTTGACAGAACAAAAAATTTTATAGAAAACTGTGCAATCCATAATTGGTGGTGGTCAAAACAGTATCTGATATTATTGTAGCTAACACTAATCTAGTGAAAGTGTCTCGAAGAAAAGCCCCACTTAAGGCCTGGATAACTCCAGGGCTTGTTCGCTGCATGAGAAACAGAGATAAGCTTCACAAAAAATTAAAAAAAGATACGGAAAACGCTATCTTAAAGACGACGTATAATAGATATCGTAATTTTTTAACGCGATTACTTCGTAAACTAAAGAGGCAGTATGAACGTTCGGAATTGGAAAATGCGAAGAATGTAAAAGAAATATGGCAGGTGATAAACAAAATAGCATATCTCAAACCTAATAAAAACACCACTCACGAACTCTTAACAACTGCACGTACCCCCCAGGAAGCTACAAACAGGGTAAATAAATACTTTTCAAGTGTAGGCGAGACTTTGGCCCGGTCCGTGTCTTCTAATTGTGGTCAATACACACGCCCTTTAACTGCTAAAACCGCACAAGTACCACCTATACAATCCTTCACTTTAATTGATACCGATATAACCGAGGTTGTCTCTATAATAAATTCGTTAAAAACTAGCTACGCTGTAAGTTTAGACAATATTTCAACTAAAATTATTAAGGAAAGTAAACTCGTGTTTGCTGGACTCATCACCCATATTTGCAATCTATCACTCACATCATGTCACTTTCCCAAAGCTTTTAAAACATCAGTAATTATTCCGATACATAAAAAGGGACCAAAAGATATTATTAGTAATTATAGGCCGATCTCAATATTGCCAGCATTTTCAAAAATTTTGGAACGCCTTATCAATAAGAGGCTTATAAATTACCTTGAGGAACGAAATCTACTCTCCCAGCAACAATTCGGCTTCCGTAAAAACAAGTCAACATCTGAGGCTGTGGGAGAACTCACTGATCATATAGTAAAAGGTTTGGATGCTGGTGACAAATGCCTTGCAATCTTTTTAGACCTTGCGAAGGCATTTGACACTGTTTCCATTCCACTCCTACTTCAGAAATTGGAAGATCTAGGAATTCGTGGCCCTCAGCTGGAATTGTTTGCGGATTACTTAGATGACAGAAAACAGTGTGTTAGACTGGGTAGCACTGTCAGTGAGCCGGTTTCTGTTACATGCGGTGTTCCTCAGGGAAGTATCCTTGGCCCCACTCTATTCCTAGTGTACATTAATGAGCTGTGCAATATTGATATAGATAACGGTAAAATTATCACTTTTGCAGACGATACAGCGCTTGTATTCCGTAGTAACAGCTGGGAAAATGTTTTCGCTTCTGCTCAAAAGGGATTTAATCGAGTAAACGAGTGGCTAAAACTTAACTTGCTCAGTTTGAATGCTGAAAAAACACAGTATGTTACCTTTTCAATGTTAAACAAATCGCAACCACCCACATGTCCCAAATTTACTTTATTGGCACACTCACAGTTGGATAGTAACTTATGTAATTTCAACAGATGCACATGCAGAAGTTTGGAAAGGGTTAGCTCCATTCGTTACCTGGGTGTTACCCTGGATAGCCATTTAAATTTTGAATGTCATATTAAAATATTAACGAGTAGAATTCGAAAATTAATAGCAGTTTTTAAAAATATAAGACACGTAGCTGATAAAACCATACTTAGGACCACATACTACGCTTTATGCCAATCGTTACTATCGTATTGCATTGACACATGGGGTGGAGCAGCAAAAACCCACCTCTTACCCTTGGAAAGAGCGCAACGTGCCATATTGAAAGTCAGTAACTTTCTCCCTTTTAGATACCCAACCACTAAGCTATACAATGAAACCGCTATACTGACAGTTAGACAGCTTTTTATACTGAGACTCACCATCAACCAGCATAAATTATGTGTCCAAAATGAGGAGTCTCGAGAGTTCACGTGTAAAAGGCGTCGAATGGATAGAGTTTTCATTGTTCCTAAGTATAGAACTTTCTTTTGTAAAAAATTTCCTTGTTTCCTGGGCGGTTTTATTTACAACAAACTTTCAAAAATAAAAGACATCAAACACCTGAATTATTTTCAACTAAAAAAAACAGTGACGAATATGTTACAGGCGTACACCTATGAGGAAACAGAGAACTTACTCTCTATTATGAAATGAATGTGCGTATCACAGTTAAAATACCCAGCATCACGAAATACTAAAGTAATTGAAACCATTTTTCATTTACACACACGCACACACACACACAGACACACACACGCACGCAAACACACTCACACGCACACACACACACACACACACATTAGTATTGTTTAGAAGTACATAAATAACTTCAATCTAATTGTATGAATTAAAATTTAATATAATTATTATAATATAATTCTTATTATTTCAAGTACATAATAATACACTGCACTGTTATTTTTCCTACTTCAATTGTTATTTTGATATCATTTATAGTCAATTTAGTTGGGGGAGCACAGACCCCTATAATACAAGCTTTTGCTTAGCTTAGGGATCTGAGGCTTATCTTTTCATTTATGTTTAGCATGTTCAAGGACAATGTACTTATAGTAACTAGTAATTACCTAATTCATTGCATCAAATCAGTGCTTACTTTGTGTTGTACTTTATAATTATCAGTTATTGTGTATGCTACTTGTCATTTTGTTTGGTTATTAAATAAATTTATTATTATTATTTATTATTATTATTAATTGGATGATAGACATTACTAATTGATTTGAAATTGTAACATGATGATAAACTTGAATTATTGAAAAATTTTGAATGGATCGTTTTTGCAAGATTGTTATTTTAAACAAGACTATATTAAAAGGAAGTTTGTTTCTGTGCAGTTATTTTTCTTAGACTGGGAACACAGCAGAGATTTTAAACATTTGGTGCAATCGGCTCCATGATTGATACTAATTTTAATGAATGAATTAGTTTTGATATAAATGTAATTAATCGTTAACACGAATATTGCACACCCCCAAATGAGGTAGATTGTATGGAACACATTATGTATTACCATCTTTTTTTTCCTACATACATTATTTGCAATAAATTATTATGAACTAGCTGCTGCCCCGCGGTTTCACCCGCGCGGAGATATTGGATTTCATGGTTTTTATTTTTTTGCGCGGAACCCTATAAAATAAAAGTAGCCTATGTTACTCCTTGTAACATCAGCTATCTGCCAGTAAAAGTCCCGTCAAAATCGGTCCAGCCGTTTCGGAGATTACCCGGAACAAACAGACAGACAGACAGACAAAAATTTTAAAAATGGTTGTTTTGTTATAGGTTCCGTATATACTTTTTTTTTTTTTAAACGCTTACACTCATACCCCCACACTAGGATTCCCTGTGACGCAGGTGGCATGGACACACACAGATACACATCACAAACATCCAAGACCCGAGAACAAATTTTATGTTTACACAAAATCTGCCCCGGCCGGGACTCGAACCCGGGACCCCTCGCTTTGCAGGCAGGGTTACTACCAACTTAGCTATGGAGCCGTCATATGCATTTGGTAAAAACATGTTATTTTGATGTTACAAACAGACACTTCAATTTTATTTATCTCTATGGAATATGGATTTGAATTTGAAATCTGAGCGCCTGTTTGTCGGCCAGGGCTGGACGAGAAGGAGCGCAAGGAGCGCGAGGCGCGCAGCCGCTTGCTGGAGCTGGAGGCGCTGGCGCGCTGGGAGGTGTCTCTGATGGAGTGCGCGTCGTTCGCGGCGCTGGCGCTGCACGTGCTGGCGCTGGACTGCAGCGTGGCGTGGTCCTCCAGCATCCTCAACGCCAGCTGCCGCCTGTGCCGCCGCAAGGCCGACCCCGACAACATGCTGCTGTGCGACGGCTGCAACAAGGGCCACCATCTCTACTGCCTCAAGCCGAAGCTCAATGTAAATTCAATTTATTAATATCTTTTGATTCATTTTCTGTGTCCTTAACAATATTAAAAAAAACGTCATTTTTCCTGCTGCTAGGAGGGACAGAAGATGGTAAATATTACGTATTTTTTTTATTGTTATCGATGACTAATTTCTGTTAAAAATATGCTATTATGCTTGTACTTATACTAGTATTGTAATATCTTTATTTGCTTTTACAGACAGTTCCAGAGGGCGACTGGTTCTGCGAAACTTGCAAGCCGAAGGAACGGACACCCAGGAAAAGAAGGAAACTGTTTACCGAAGAAGATTTGGAGGAGACATTGAATAGGTAAGTGATCGGAGGAGTTGGAAGTCGATTAATGTGTTAGGTTGAGAAATAAGACGCGTGTATTTTCTGCAAAAAAGTAGAACATCTTTGTGACTAACTATTCGGATGTCCATCATTAAATACTTGGAGCTTTTTTCCTTACCTCCTATCATTTGACTTCTTCGTAGAGTCTAAGGTTTATGTTTAGTCTGTTATAGTGCAAAATTCTGCACAATAAAGAGCAAATCATTGAGACATGATTTTACAGGGACAGATTTAAATTATTTTCAAAACGGAGTCAGATTTTGGTGTAATCTACAATTTCACGTATATTTTTAAATATCGTAGGTTATCTCGAAGTCCATCAAAAAGTTTGTTTTGGAAGAATAATACAAGTTCCTGATCGTTTTCCGTTTACAGCGAAGACGAATCGTTCGAAATGGATGCGGGTGTGTGTGGAGCGTGCGGCAGCGGCGGCCGCCTCGCCGCCACGTGCCACGCGTGCTCCGCGCGCTTCCACGCAGAGTGCGCCGCGCCCAAGCCCGGCCGTGCCGCCAAGCGCTGGCACTGCGCCGCCTGTCTGGGGGGGCCCCGAGGTGAGTACACGCTGCAGGCCACGCCTGCTCCACGCGCTGTCACGTGACACGCCTACTCCACGCGCTGTCACGTGACACGCCTGGTCCACGCGCTCTCACGTGACATGCCAGCTCCAAGCGTTGGCACGTGCCACGCCTGTTCCACGCGCTGTCACGTGGCATGCCAGCCCCACGCGTTGGCACGCGCCACGCCTGCGCCCGTGTTGTCATTTCGCGGCTGCTCAGTCGTGCGGCAGCATCGCAAAGACTGCTCGCAAAGAGTGTCCAAAGAACGCGGACTTCAAGTTCTTTCAAGTGGTTGAGCTGTAAAATCAGTTTTGATAAACATAAATGATGAAAAATAAGTTACCGATAAGTAAACAAGTTTATACATTCTAAAATTTAGAACAACTTAGAAAAACATCCCTTTCCACAATAAGAAATCATGCTGGTCAAGCGGTCAGTATCTGAGTTACTATTGTCTTTTACATCCCCTTAATATATGTTTTCATACAGTAATTTATTTCCATTAGTGTCTTCTCCAAGCTCATGATGGCAAAACGCTAAACTATTGTTTTGTGATTTCTTTAATTACAGACCAGTACTTTCTAATTTTTTTTTATACTATTTGATAACCAGACTAGCTGGTCGTTTGCTTGATGGTAAGCATGACGCCGGCCCATAACAAATTTTAAAACTCCAAAGGCCTGCACAGCACTGCCGTGCGCCTTTACCCTGAGGCATTAGGGACTGATTGTCTATCGGGGACATTCGTGAACAACGAGCGAGCGGCTGCTGGATACAGTTGGTCGCACTAATGTGTTGTTTGTCGTTAAGAGTACCACTCGACGCGGCGCTGCGCCGCCGCCGCCTTGTCTAACATCCACGACTACACGCGCGCGCTGCACTACCGGTCGTCGTCCGGTGCGTCCCATTTATGATCACACCGTATGTCATGCATGGACTGCCATACCTCATCATCTTCGCCTCATAAAACCTCGCCGACGAACCTTTCTATCGTGACGGGCTTCTCGCCTTCAAATCTTATCTTATCTGACGAAACTTTCTACTGTTAAGGCCGTCTCTCCTTTTGCTATTCGGATGGTTTTTCGGGGGTCCTTGAACGGCTTTTTAGTGTTTTAGAGAAATAATGCAGCGTTACCTTTTTTTCTGGGTTTTAGGAGACGTCTGCTAGTAACCTAAGCTATATGAGATTGCCAGGTTTTTGACAGGTTTGACAAATAATAAGCTGTGTTGTCATCTGTTCACAATTTTTTATTGTCTATGCTCTTTATCACATTCAGCCAAAAAGAAACTGAAAAACCGTTCCGTTTCGAGAAATTGCATTCCGTTACACGTACGTACTAAAAAGAAACTTTATGTATTTTCAAGAAATCGCAGGCTTATAAAATTTTGATTTCATTTCAGAATATCTAGTCTTTGAGAGCTCGTTGCAAAAAACCAATTGATAGCCTAGTTAAATTTTAGTACCAACACGGAACAACTCTTTTTGTCTACTGTTTTGTCTCGCTCTTTCATGCGAATATGAGATAAATGCACGATATAAGCATCGACAAAATTTTGTCATGGCGCGTATGTTAGCTCGGCTGGTTAATTGGACTCTAAATAAAGGACCAAAGTCCGTACAAAAATAAACCTCACCTGTATACTGCCGTCCTAGCTAAGACAACCGTTATTATAAGTCGTCCAATTTACTTACTACTACGCATAACAGTCGTAAGTAAATTGGAAGACTTATAATTACGGTTGTCTTAGCTAGGACGGCAGTATAAACCAATGTATAAAGTAGGGCTCCCCCCTATATGTATATAGTATATGTATTCGCAGGATCACAATGGGGAGGCACAGGCAAAGCTAATCTCAGATGGCGCCACCTCCGCTGGTGCTTGTCATTGATGGTTATTTTGAGGGATAATGAATTAAACTATAACAGTAAACATGCTCACGTCTTAGAAATCATTAGATTTGAAATGGTCACTACATAACCGAGACGAATAGTTGGTTTCCAATATTATTTGATGAGCAATGCTTTGATCCACAATTTACGTTTTTCTCGTTAGAAGAGAAACGTGTGTACCTTAAGTTTACATTGAATTGCACTTTACAGAGGCATACTTTGTTGAAAAGACGATTTTTTGTTCATTTACTAAAATTTTATAATGAAGTTTCATAGTGAAACAGCACCAGCGATAATGCGCCACCTAGCGGGATAAGTAAGCAGTGTGGCTCCCCATTACGTCCATTAATTCAAACTACTAATTGACAAAGTGTTGAATATCATCGTGCTTTGTGTGTTTCGGTTCTAACATTTTCCTTTCGCCAAATTAACATTTTCTCTTGACATTTTTCCTCATCGTAAGAGAGTAGAGACAGACTCATACTCTCGGTCATTATAAATGATTGTCGATTCATTTGGTTGTGGATCATGGAATAAGTTTCTCATTGTTATATTCTTTTGCTTTGGGTGTTTTATTCGCTACGAGAATTATTCTCTACACTACCATTATTTCGCTTCATTTTAACATGACTTATCAAATGGGTATCATTTCAATACCATTTTAAGAGCTGACTAAATGGGAAAGTTTTTGCCTATAGCTATTTAAAAACGAAATTTCATATACATCAAAAGCACGCTTGTCAATATTTTTCTGAATGAGACAACATACTTCACTGAACTGAGTTATTAATGAGGCGGCAAGCGTAATGACGTGACTAAACGTCAATTCCATTCTCATACAAATAAATAAAATTGAAGTGTCTGTTTGTAATATCTATATAACAGCTGTTTACTAAATGCATATGGAAGTATATACGGTACCTATAATAAAACAACCATTTTGAAAATTCTGTCTGTCTGTTTGTTCCGGGTAATCTCCGAAACGGCTGGACCGATTTTGACGGCACTTTCACTAGCAGGTAGCTGATGTTACAAGGAGTAACTTAGGCTACGTGGGCGAAACCGCGGGGCACAGCTAGTAAATAAATATAGGCTAACGTTTTCAAACATAAGAGTCCCTGATCTTGTATTATATTACCGTGTCTAGTGTCAGTCTGCAATCAGGATCTACAAGGACTGTAAACACGACACCCGAACAAGAAACAAATACTTTCACTTTTTTAAAGTGCACATTTATTTGCCCCGTTGTGAGAATCGAACTGGTAACCCTTACGCGACCTAGCTATAACCCCGCTATGTTCGCTATTCTGATTCTTACTGTACCCACAGCATTGGAAAGGAACTCCCAGCTTTTTCCCTTCCGAGCATCCGAACAAAATCTGACTGTTGTTTAATTACGGTTAACTTGATGGTAAACTAGAGTCACCTTCGGACTCATGGTAAAGATTTCAATCAGTTGAGTTGTAGAAAAACGTATTTCGAAAAAAAATTACGAGTGAAATTGACGTTCGGTCCCGCGCGGATCGCCTCATCTCTCCCTCCTCTCAGAGCAGTCCTTGACACGTTCTTTCTCCGCAGACTCTGAGGACAGCGAGTACAACACGGCGCTCGTGAAGCTGAAAAGGTCGCGAAATAGCAAAGAATCTTCACCAGTGCTCAATGGAACCAACAAGGGACGGAAACGGAAGTATGTAAACGTACTATTTTCACAAGGATTCTGTAGACATTTCGTTCTAGGTAGGCTTGCACTTTACCACTCGCCTGATCTTAAATTACGACTTGTTAGCTGTGGTTATTTTTCTAATCATCAATTGGCGGGAAACGGCATGAAAAGTTGTTATACTTACTCCAAGTTTTTGTAAGGTCTGCGGTTTTTTACTTTTCTAATAATGTAAACAAGAATGGCGGATGCCAACCAATGACATGGATAGTGATTTAGATGATGGATCCTCATTAATAATATAAAATTAAAACCGATTTTTTTTAAAAAAGAATACTGACTGCTAATGATGTGTTTTTTGCCCTTCTTGGTCGGCCTATACCAATTTGGAACGGAGTCATTTATTGAAACTTTCCTGAGTACTCCCTTGAGGCCCATGTGAACAAAGAATTTTGAATTTGAATCTTCTTTCCAGATCAAAAGAAGAACACAGCTCAAGCAAACGCAACTCAAGCGCAGGCAGAAAATCAAAGAATTCATTGACAAATGGTGTACATGGTAAGCTGAGTTTTTTGTTATCTCTTACCATTTTGTATTTTTAAATATGGTAAGCGAAGTATTTTCTTAACCTTTACCATTTTGTATTCTTGAAAATGGTAAGCTGAGTATTTTTTAACCTTTACCATTTTGTATTCTTGAACATGGTATGAGTAAGCCGAGTGTTTTTTTAACCTTTACCATTTTGTATTCTTGAACATGGTATGAGTAAGCTGAATGTTTTTTTAACCTTTACCATTTTGTGTTCTTCAACATGGTAAGCTGAGTATTTTTTTAACCTTTACCATTTTGTATTCTTGAACATGGTATGAGTAAGCCGAGTATTTTTTTAACCTTTACCATTTTGTGTTCTTGAACATGGTAAGCTGAGTATTTTTTTAACCTTCACTATTTTATATTCTACCCTTCACCATGATTAACTTGATAACTGATTTGTCTTCTGTACCTACACGATAAAGGGCCTTACTAATAAAGACTGTATAACGGTTGTATAGTTACACAATGTTTTGTCTCTTTCGATACAGTTTAAAATTGTGAAAGAACAACAAAGACAAAACACTGTAACTATACAACCGGATTATTCACACTCGCTCTAAAACGGTGAAGGAAAACATCGTGAGGAAACCCGCATGTGCAAGAACCACAAAATTCGAAGACATGTGACATCCACTAAGCCGCACAGGGCCAGCGTGGTGGATTATGGCCCATACCTCTCTGAGAGAAAGCCGGTATCCCAGCATTGGGAGCGTAAGAGGCTGTAATGAATACTAACCTTCGAAATATTGTGGTACTATCTCACTAAAGATCATTGGCTTACCTTACATAACATCTTGATCAAATTTCTATTGTAATTAAACCGTATTTTTAATAAGAGGGGTACCCTTAGATATCATCCATACTCACATATCACGGGATGTTCAAAAAGACGCTCAGGTGAGCAGAAGACGCAGGTTCAAATCTCGTTACGGATGAATATTATTGAGATGTTTATGTTTACACAAAAAACTGAAACTTTCAGAAGACAAGAGCACAGGCAAGAAACGCGGCAGTCGAGTCGAGGTCCAGCTGCACACGGAGTCTCTGCAGCTGCTGCTGCGCGACGTCATGAAGCACAAGGACTGCTGGCCCTTCTACGACCCCGTGTCCGTTGAAGACGTAAGTCATCACCACGATCATCATAATATCTATTTATTAATCATCAATAGCTGGTAACATCGCCTGCGGAGGTTTATCAGAAAACCAGCGTTGTTTTTTTGTTTTTTTATGCTTTTTGGTAACGAGACGAGCTGGTCGTTTGCCTGATGGTAAGCCTAACGCCGGCCCATAACAATTGCAGTGCCACCCAGAACTTTGAAACACAGGCCTGCGCGGCATACTCGTGAACGGGTGCCGCTTGTGGTGTCTGGGGCCTGTTTCATAAAAAATATTAGTCTAATATTATGAGTATTAGCGTCACATTTTGTATGAAAAAAAAAGAAAAAATGACTCATAATATTAGACTAATATTTTTTATGAAACAGGCCCCTGGTCAATTCCAGTTGTAATCCTTCTGTCGACCCAATTGCAATATAAAGCTACTACAATACTTTACGATCAGACATCGGTACTCGCAACATTCTATAAATTTATCACTTTTTTCGATTCGACAAATTTATCGTTTGTACTCCCGTACTTGCGCCGCTGATTTTATAAGAGTATGGACCACGTGTCCGTAGAGTGTAATGTAAAAATTAAAAAAAAATTAAAAAATGATTAAATCAACTACTCTCCTCGCCGCAGGTGCCAGACTACTTCGAAGTGATAGAGAACCCGATGGACTTCACAACGATCAAGAACAGACTCGACAGCGGCGAGTACCGCGCGGACGAGGAGCTGCTCGCAGACGCCTCGCTGGTGTTCCAGAACTGTTACACGTACAACAAAGACGCGCATCCTGTCGCCAAGTGAGTTGGGATCACATTCACACTGGTTTCGATTCTGGGGTCTCAAACATAAACCTCTCTCTTTATAAATAAGAACATAAGAAAAGGCTGTAATATATTTTAGATCGGTCAAACTAATCCACTTCTGGAAATATGAATTTAGACGGGCCTAATAATAAAATAATAATAATGTCACTGTCAAAGTGACATGCCAGTAGTGAGTTATTGGGCATTCTGGACCACCTCGCTCGTTGCACTCGCGTCGCTTCGCTTGGTGGTCTAGAATGCCCAATAACATTTTTGAAAATGTCAAAAACCCAATTGGGCACTCTAGACCACCTCGCTCGATACAATCGCGTCGCTTCGCTTGGTAGTATGGATTGCCCAATACCATTGTTAAAAATGTTGTTCTTACCGATTCCTAATACAAACGGTTAGATGACCCGTGGTAAGTATCATCTCGAGAGCCCAAGGTAGGATTATCTCTCACCGATTCCTAATACAAACGGCTAGATGACCCGTGGCAAGTATCATCTCGAGAGCCCAAGGTAGGAGTATCTCTCACCGATTCCTATTACAAACGGCTAGATGACCCGTGGCAAGTATCATCTCGAGAGCCCAAGGTAGGAGTATCTCTCACCGTTTCCTAATACAAACGGCTAGATGACCCATGGCAAGTATCATCTCGAGAGCCCAAGGTAGGAGTATCTCTCACCGTTTCCTAATACAAACGGCTATCTCTCACCAAATAACTATTCCTGACTACCTACCTACTGACACTTGAAAGATTACTACTGTTGAGAAAAAGTGCCAAAAAACTCAACAGTTATACTTACCAGATTAATTGAATTACCTTTTATAAAAAACGTTACCTTACCAATTACCGTACCGCGCATTAAATATCAAACAAGATTGGTTGATGTTTAACACGACTTTTTACCTTTCATACCTTTAACCTGTACCAAAAATCGTTACCATACCCATTACCATACCGCGCATTAAACATCAAACGAGGTTGATGTTTAACACGACTTTTTACCTTTTATACTTTGAACCTTGAAATGTATTATAAGAAAAACAACCACAAAACCCCCAGTTATCCTCAGTGTTGCTTAACTGATTTTTAACTGAAGGTTTTAAACCTGTATTATTTTTTAATAAAATTTAGAGATTAGGTTACATAATAAGTTGAAATAACATTACTTATACTAATTACACTTAAAACTATTTTCAGCTACTGTTCTCGAAATCGTAACATATACCGCCGATCCATACTGGTTCGAAATCTGAAAACAAAATTCAAATTAATACCTAGACAAATAGGTGAGAACTTAATTTATAATATTTCATTCGACATTCTACAAGACCTTTGACATAGTAAATGTTAGTACTATTTAATTAAGAATGTTTGTTAAATTAAAAATTAATCTGATTAATAAAACAACGTTAAGTAAAAAGACAATATTCTACATTATTGACTACAGTGAAGAGAAGTGAAACAAAAGATAAATAGGAATACTCTATAGTGACTACCTATTTCAATCTTTTTTGTGTTCGATGCTTTGGCCTTGAAATGTAAGCAAGTAAATTAAGTAGATAACTAACCTTTTCTGTAAGATGGTAGGTAGAGATTCCACAGTAAGTTGTAAGGCGATTTCTGGTTGATGCGGCAAACTTTGCATTGATCGCTCTGAAAATAAAGAGAAATTTTATTATAATACATAAAATAACATTTACTACGTTTCCATGAAACACAAAAAATATGGTATATTTTATGCTAGGTATTGGTTTTGAAAAATTATTATATGACCAACTACATAAATAGAAACTTAATTTGTTTTTACTTTGAACTAAAAAAGCAAATACGTTCATGAATCCAGTAGGTACCTATACCATATTTTTAAATTGGGAATAAAGTGGAAAGTTGTTAAGTAATTGGTTTTATAATTATTTTTTTACGAAGAAGAAGAATAGTGTTAAGCATTATCTACTTTTTTCGAAGTCGTTCAAATGCTAGGTCACAGTTTTACAATCCAAAATCTGTAAATCTATGGCTAGGTTATGCTACATATAATTTTGAGCACGTGGCGATAAGAATAATATATATTATATTATAATATCACCTACTCGTGTTGCTTATCCTAATTTGACTAGATAAATATTACTAAAATTATTATTTTACATACCTTTTTACGGATCCTTAATCACTTAACAAATAGATTTCACCATCTAACACGTTACACGACCAAGTTACTGCTATGAAATAATAAAAAGGATAGATGAGGAGTAACGGTCAAATGTTTTATGTTATAGAGCAGGAACAAAAAATAATTTTACTAAGCTTAATTTTTCATGCTAGGTCACACACATAATATTCTAAATTGTGTTTTGATTATTTTAGTAATATTTGGTTATGAAACCGCATATAAATTTTTAAGCCATATATGATTTTAATATATATATATAGAGTCAAAATAACTTTTGTATTATATGAATTGCTTTAGTACTTATGATGGCTTTTACAGTGGAAATATTATTTGATAAATTTGTTATTTTTTAGATTTTAAAGTATTGTGTAGTAATATGAAGGAACGAAGCTCCTCGTCTAAAATTCCGCCGTTCGCCACTGTACACCGTTCGTCAGCATTGTCAGCAAAATATTGTAGGCCGAAGTCCAAACCGGGCTTGTTGCTGTGTTACTATTTAAGTAGTTGGAATATCAAAACACATTTTGAATTACTTTTGGGAATTGGTGTTTTAACTAATTAATGGTACTGTTTGAAAAATAAAATAATTACTGTACATATTGACAAATAAAAACTAATAAGATATTTTCCCCAAATAAAAAGATCATTCTATAATAATAAATCATTATGTATTAACTTAAATTATAATGCTTACCTATACAATAATGATTAATTTCGATTCACAGAATGTTTTTAACAGTTAACATTATAGGTTAAAGGTTTTGTAGGTACAAGTTTATCTATGGGTATAAGTTGAATTGACTAAATAAGTCATTTCACCTTTACTACAACACGGCATTTCTTTGGTATTGATGATCAAAGGGACCGAACTACGTCAATAGAAATACAAATGAATTTTCAATGCATAAAGCATTACGTTTATCGTATGTTGCATGGGATAAGATTGAAATTTGTATTGCACATGTGTAAATACATTAAATCAAAGTACATTTATTTAAAATATGGAACTTATTTGGATATGTTAAGGTTTTGATTCAAATGTTGTATTTTAAGAATTTTCGAAAATGTGATATTTATAAATAATACATTGCGATTTTTTGTCCTATTTTTTGGTCAATAAAGGCTTCTTTTGTGCGAAGTTTTCAAGTACGTTATGATAATTGATTAAATTAATAATTTTGCTGACATCTAAAATAATTCGTATAAAGTCACCCACAAATCGAGAAAATAGTTATAAAATCGGCGAAGCGGATCCAAGCTACAATCACCTTCCAACAAGAACAAGGATTCTCCTTCTGAAATGTGAGTGAGTATTTATTTAACTTAAATAAAATAATAATTGTGTTTTTTTGCAGGAACTGTGTTAGTTGGTTAATTTTTTACTAATTATTATTTATTATTTTTTTACAGGTCTGATTCGGAATACGAAGCCACCGTTGCATCCGCTGCAACTGTCGCGGTATCATCACCTCAACCAGCGACCAAGCCGAAGGCGCCTAGCAGAGCATCATCGGTTCGATCGGCAGCCTCCAAGCCATCAGCGACGAAACGGACCAGAATTGCGCCGGTGCCCAACGTAGCTGACTACTTGCAGGAGACCTCCGAACCAGAATTCGATTGGTAATTATTATTATGTTGATTCTAGTACAATTGATGTGTTGTAAGCGATTTAAGTAATTCTTAAGTTTTCTATGATAACAAATGAAATAAATTAAAACTTGTTCACAGGAGGAAAAAATCCAAGAAGGACGTCTTCAGCATCCTCAAGGCGGAGGAAGCTGCATCGTCGGCAAGCGCGCCGAGCCTCCAAGGAAGCTTGGTATCATCATTCAGCTCCCGCGTTTCCGGAGGGCAGAGCCGTCGCACCGCATCCACGGACGGAAACTACTTCTGGGAGCTGAAGCTGTACTCCGTAGCCGATGTGCAGCATACTGCGCCGGAGGAGCGGTACAAAAAAGCCCTCGCTGCAGTAAAACTCATCTGCAGCGAGGATTCGGAAGAATGGGAAGCTCTTCAAGCACTTCTTACAAAAACATATAAAATTTTTAAAAAGTCGGAACCAACTTTTTTTCGCGATAGAAAATAAATTGTAATTGGTATGATCATTTATTGTTATTTTCGTATTATTATTTTAAGCTAAAATACCCTCTCTTTATTATTATTTACATATTATTTTTAGCAATAATACTTACTTGTTAGGTGCAATTTTTTAATTAGAGAAGCCAGGTAATTATATAAAAGTTTATATAGACATAGTATAATTTTTGGGAGCTAAATATAGACAGAGAGATAATCGAGAATTACAATGCCGTTCTGTACTACATGTAATATATCTGTTGATAAGAAGTCCTGGATAGGTCATTTACGAAGTAAAGTACATAAACAAAATAATATAAGTGAGTCGTACTGCGAGGGTGTTGAGATTTTAAGTAGCGCCTTCCGATCTCGCATAGTTTCTTACAAAGTAACGACGGAGGTCACAGATGACATCTCCATTGACACATTTTTAACTTCTACTCGCAAGAAGATAAAGTTTCTTTTGGATGAAGGTTTAAAACAGCATATCTGTTTAAAGGTTAACTTTGAGCTTTTTGCAACTTTTTTATTGTTCAAAGATAACGAACATGAGTTAAAATCTTTTTGTACCAAAAATATACCTGTCTATGGCAATTATGATTTCGAGTCCCTTTTTTCTTCTGTGACAAATACATTGCGAACTAAAGCAGATGAATTTGAAGATCGCAACAGTGGCTGGGCTTTCTTAAACTGTTCTCATTTAGAGGTCAATTTGAACAAATACCAACCACTACGAGGCTCTACCTTTCTTGAGCTTCCCAAATGCATAAAAAATAAAAAGGCATGTATAAATATTCGAAACAAAGATGAGTACTGTTTCCTGTGGAGCATAGTAGCAGCTCTCTACCCCAATAGAAATCACCCTGATAGAGTTTCATCATACCCAGATTTTAGAGATGTGTTAAACATAGAGAACATGTCTTTTCCAGCATCATTTTCAGATATTCGTATTTTCGAAAAAAATAATCCTAGCTTGTCCTTTATTATCTACGGTTTGGATAAAAAGAAAAATATTATAGGACCTCTTTATAAATCAGAAAAAAATACTAACACTAAAACTATACATTTACTTTTCCTCGAAAAGGAATCAAAGACACATTACTGTCTCATTAAAGACTTGTCGCGATTATTAAGGAATCAAATAACAGGTCACCATGGTAAATTATACTTCTGTGAAACTTGTCTGGTTTTTTTTAACGAGGCCGATCAGATCGACAAACATATATGTAATGGAATTGTCACGGTTTTGCCTGAGAAGGGTTCAGTAATTAAATTTAAAAACTATGACCGAAAACAAAACGTTCCGTTTGTAATATACGGAGACTTTGAAACTATGTTAGAATCAGTACCACGTAACGAACTGCAATCGGATTCTTTACACACAACAACAATGCAGCGGCACGTGCCCATAGCATTTGCGTATCAAATTGTGTGTTCTGCTAATCCGTCATATAATAAATTTGTTACATATCGAGGAATTGACTGCGTTGATAAATTTATATCATGTATTTACGATGATGCTCGTAATATTCATGACATTTTGTCTCAAAACGTGCCTATTATTTTTAGTGAAACCGATGCATCAAAATTTGAAAATGAAACTCGATGCCATATCTGTCAGAGCTTTCTCTTTGGTGATAAAGTTAGAGATCATTGTCACTTAACTGGTAAATACCGCGGCGCTGCTCATAATTATTGTAACCTACAATACAAGGTGCCTAAATTTATACCAATTTTTTTTCATAACCTGGCTGGTTACGACTGTCACCTATTTATAAAAAAGCTAGGCGTAGCTCCTGGATCCATAAAAATAATACCCAAAACAAAAGAAAATTATGTCTCCTTTACGAAATTTATTCATGATTCTCAGGGAAGCCTAATTCAATTACGATTTGTGGATTCTTTTAAATTTTTAGGAACCAGTTTAGAAAAACTTACAAAAACTATGAAAAAAGATCAATTTCATCACTTGCGAAAACATTTTCCAAATGAAACACAATTTCAACTTCTCACGCGTAAAGGTGTTTATCCTTACGAATATTTAAACAACTTAGAACGATATCAAGAACAATGTCTTCCAAATAAGCAATGTTTTTACAGTTCTCTAACTGATGAACATATTACAAACGAAGATTATGCTCACGCACAATCGGTTTGGACCCAATTTAAAATTTGTGATCTAGGGCAGTATACAGACTTATACGTAAAAACCGATGTTTTATTATTAACAGACATCTTCGAACAGTTTAGAGCTACCTGCAAACGTCACTATAAGCTGGACCCTGCGTTTTATATAACAGCACCTAGTTTGTCTTTTGATGCTATGCTTTTAAAAACCGGTGTTGAATTGGAGCTCATTGATGATTTTTCTATTGTAAATATGATTCAAGCTGGGATCAGAGGAGGTGTGTGTATGGTATCTCATAGATACGCAAAAGCAAATAACCAGCAAATGTTAGAATTCGATCCATTCCTATCTGATTCTTTTATAATCTACATAGATTGTAATAACCTATATGGTCACAGTATGTGTCAAACATTACCGTTGTCTAATTTCAGATTTCTTAATCAAACTGAAATAAATAACTTAGATGTAACAAGCATTTCAAATGACTCAGAAAACGGTTTCATACTGGAAGTAGATATTACTTATCCAAAAAAATTACATTTTGAGCATAATGATTTACCTTTTTGCCCTGAGAAAGACATTCCTCCAGGGGGAAAGACTTCTAAACTCATTCCAAATCTTTACGATAAATATCATTACGTAATTCATTACGTTCATTTAAAAACATGCTTAAAACATGGTTTGATTGTGAACAAGGTACACAGAGTTATTACTTTCAAACAAAGTGCGTATTTAAAACAATACATTGATCTAAATACCTATTTAAGACAACAAGCTAAATCAGCATTTGAACAAGACTTCTTCAAGCTACTTAACAACAGTATTTTTGGAAAAACTTTAGAAAATAATGAAAAAAAGGTTAACGTTCAATTAGTGAATCAATGGAACGATTGCCATAATAAGACTAAAAAAAGGAATAGTGCCGAAAAATTAATAGCCAGTCCAAACTTTCATAGCGTTTCTGTTTTCAGTGAAAACTTAGCAGCAATTCAACTTAAGCCTGATCGTATTCTTCTTGACAAACCTTTGTATATTGGATTTACTGTACTAGAATTGTCTAAATCACATATGTATGATTTCCATTATTCTGTAATGAAACCACATTATGGTAACAGTCTGCGTATGTGCTATACAGATACAGACAGTTTCGTTTATCATATTGAAACAAAAAACTTTTATGTAGATATGAAAAATAACTTCATGAATTTTTTTGATACTAGTAACTTCAGTTATGAGAATGATTATGGCTTGCCATTAATTAATAAAAAAGTTCCTGGGTTATTCAAAGATGAAATGAGTGGTGAGATAATAACCGAATTTGTTGGGTTACGCTCCAAACTGTACTGTATCAAAAACGCAGACAGCGTAATAAAAAAAGCTAAAGGTGTTAAGACATGTGTTACGCGTAACCTTGATGTCTCTGACTATAGAAACACTTTACTGACTAACGATGTAGTACGAAAAAAAAACATTTTATTCAAGTCTTTAAAACATGAAATATTTACAAGAAGTGTAAACAAAATTGTGTTATCCAGTAATGATGATAAACGATTAGTTTCGCCTGATAAAGTGTCCACTAGAGCTTGGGGTCACGTATCTTTTTTAGGGATATGAGTTCTACTAAACGATGCAATTCTCAAAATATAGTAAATGTTGCTCGAAAAATCAAATGTCTTCATAATTGCATAAATATTAATTTATGATACTAACGAATCATTTAGAAAGTATTAAATAATTATTGTGAAAAATAATTATTATTATTATGTAGTGACATATAATTGCGACCTTATTATTAAGTTTATTGGTATTAAAATATAATGTAAATAGATAATAAGTCAGTACGTAAATAAAATGAGTTTAAATGAATAAATATTTGATGTTTTATTTTTTATACCTTAATATTTATGTAAAGTTATAAGTAGATACATGTGCCTGCTAAAATAATGATGGCTATTGTGTGGTGGAGTAATATTTCAAGCCTGTTTAAACTTGTTCGAATACGCGTTGGTTGCATTACAATTTTATGCATGACTGACATTTTGTATGAACACCTGTGGCGTTTTATTACAAACAAGTCAATTCCTGCTCTTTAACTTGCGCCTTTGAAATATAACTCTATCACCGCTACCTAGTAGTTCCAACTATTTTAGAATTTAATTCTTCAAACTCATTCATTTACAAGCTAGCACGACTGAAGCACACTTGTTAAAATAAATACGTTTTATTTTCCATATTTAACCAAATCTGCACACATCTAATAAACGTAAGTATTTTTTCTAATGTTGTTATTAAATTAACAAAATGAAAAAAAACTTAAGTGTTAATAAATTTTTTTATTTTCAGATTTATGACTTCGGAACTCGATCCAATGTGGTTACCCCACGCTCAAGATCCATTAGCTGGTTGGGATGAGTTCTTTGAAAGAGGCAACAGGAATGAGCAACGCATCACCGCGGAATCAGTTGGGAAGGAAAAAAAGGCAGTCAAAATCACAAAACGGAAAAATAAGGATGCACTATCATACGTCATTAGTAAGGCACCAAGAAGAGGATACCGTCAGATCAAAATACAAATATTTGATTTTAATGAAAGGTTAAATGCAAACTGTGAAACAATTCGTGTACAATATTCGGTTGTGGATCCAATTGATGAAATAATGAATCTTACTGAAAATGTTGTAACTAAAATATCTAAGAAATTAACAGAAGAATTGTATAATTAATAAATAAATAAAACATTGCATAAAGTGTATATTTTAAGTTAGATTGAAAATAAATATGATTTGTAAATAGTTTATTATTATGTTTTATAGAAAATATAAACATGTTTTGTAAACAGTTTAAATAAAGTAAATATAGGTAGTATAGTATAGGTTATTATTAATTAATACAAAAATAAACATGTTTTAAAAATAGTATCTTTGAGTTTCATTTTATGTAGGTATCTACATATAAGAATAGTTAAGGTACAAAATAAAACAGATTTAAAAGAAAATAAAATTTATTAAAGTCAAAAATTACTTATACAACTAAATATAAAGACATACAAATTTAAATGACAGTACAACTAAATATTAAATAGTTAAATTGTATACTTTAACAACAACATCTTTCAACCCAATCATAATCTTTATCAGTAGAATTGTCAATACTGGTAGAACTAATATCATCTTTATTCTTTATTGCTCTGTCCTCGTCATCACTATCAAACAATTTAAAAATACTCATATTATTATCAGTAAACCATGTTTTTATTAAAACAACGTTTCTTAAAGCACACTGTTTTTTATGAAATACACAGTTATACGCACTCTTGTCGTCACTATAAAGTTTGTTCAAACGAAAAAAATTAGGACAGCCCTTTTCTCCAATGTCAATAATATTGCAGTTGTTCAGACTTATATTATACATCCACTTCACTTTTTCCGTTCCTTTAACTAGAATATTTTTCCCTGATAAAAACGGTCTTATAATGTCTAAAAACGATTTGTATTTCATGTAACCTTCACTCCAAAATATACCACGATGTTTTTCAATCCAATAAACTTGTTTCTTTTCTGCATCTGTCAAATGAGAGTATGGGTAGGGTGGTTTCACTAAAAACACTTGTGTGTTATCCTGCGTAGCCAGTGCAAACTCTTTCATGATGAAATTATTTTGGGAATCTTTAAATCCCTGTAAATCAACTATCATATATCCAGGATTCATGATATCTTCTTAACGGTATTGGTTAAAGGCTTGTATTCAACAATACAATCGTTTAGTATAAGACAAAATGCCGTTGTGTTATCTGGAAATTCCGTAACAGCTTCAAGGTCAACGCGTACGTCTATCGGTCCTGTTTTCAGAGTTTCGTTTTGTCGCGAACAATCAATCACGAATAGAGGAGCCTTGGTTTTAAATTCTTCGTAACCCAATAAAGGCTCCGGACGGCGACCGTAATACGACTGTTGAAATCTAACGTAGCGTTCGTATATTAAAGAGTAGTTATCATCAATAAACTTGATATTTAGATTTTCATAAGGAAAGTAACATGAGTTCAAGAACACTCTAAGGTTTCGTAATTGACAATGATCAAACTGAGACATGTCTTTATCAGCTTGTCGAATACGGTTAGTTTGTAAACCTACAATGACATATCGCGGTTTTTCTATTTGTGAAGATGTTTTAATTGCCCAAGTATGTTTTGTAGTTTTTGGAAGGGCAGGGTATTCATATAGATCCCAATTTCTAAATACAATGTTGATAGAGCGATCTTTTTCTAAATATTTAAGTAAATTAATTCGCTCACGATCCGATACTTTTACATGTGGAACGCGCCAATTAATATGTTTAATGTCAATTCCATTAACTATTTCTCCAGCTTCTAATTTCAGAGAATTGAGGTTTGTGCTACTCCTAAGTAATATCAATTCATGTTTGCAATTCATAATGATCTTGTTATAGTCTTCAGCGAACCCAAGTATTTTATTTAGAGGAATAGACACCGAAAAGTTTCCAGCCCAGTTATTTATGGTTCCATTAATATCCCACCCCCAAGACTTTGACATCTTTGATTCGTTATCGTTCATTGAAATAAGAGATTTCATGGTGGTAGTAATCCCTGCATTTTTTATTCTGTCTATTTCTATTCCATTTAGCTCATATCGAATGTCTTGAAAGAAAAATAATGCAGGATTATTAGTAAAATGCACTTTGCTTACTGGCGTTTTTGTATCGCGTTTAACAACACTCACGACTCCTTCAATGTATAGTGTACTTGCTGAAGGTAATACATATAGATCTTGCTGGTTAATAGGTATTCGTATCTCATCATTTTCACGAAAACTATTGACGTATGGTTTATATGAATGATATTCTATACTCTCGATGGTATTATCAAGGCGAGGAAAATCTGCTACATTAAGAATGCTCATTTTAATAATCCAATTAATTTTAGAAACTTCTTATTTTCTTTCGTTAGTTTCACTTTAGGTCTTCGTTTGACGATGTTGCGTTTTGAAATGCAGTGATTTACTGTTGATGGTGTGTTTTTATTAAAGTCAATCATTTTCTTCTAATATGAAAATACAATTGGATGTCTTCACCTCGCAAGTTTACTAAATTATTATTAGAATCTAATATTTTTATTGTAATCGAGCTAATGCTAGTTTGATTAATGGGAAAATAAATAATATTTTTTGGTATTTCGATAATTCTATAACCAGGAGGCACGTTTGGAGGAAACTCGTGGATTATATGGCTGGGTTTACCATCAGTATACGACCCGCTTATGATATCACATTCGATCCTTAGCACTGTAGTTGAGAGAATGCTGACAGGATGAGACGACTCGTTTATTATATTTGCTTTGAGTATCTTTCTGTCAAAACCAAATACTTTTGCAAGCAGTGGACTTTTGTCAAAATGTATATCTTTAGAGCATATAATGGAAGTTTTTAAGGTATTATTATTACAACTCATTTTGAACGAACAATCTTTCATATTCGATTCCAAATAATCACTTATATCGCTTAATTCATACGATCCTTCTGGTATTTCAATGATTTCATTTTCACCGTAAAATAACTTGCTATTTGCACAATCTATATTAGGTATGGAATTGTATGTTGAAAAGTATAACAGACCACATTCGTATTCACCGTTTAATTCTAAAGCTGGTGAATAGTTAGTTAATGAAATTGCAGTGGAACTAGATATAGATAGCGTGAAAGACATTGTGTTACTGATACTTATTTAGTAATTCTTTAACTTAAATGGGATTTCCAAAAGCTTTTTAAATATTTGATACACAGATGTCCACAGTTCACCGTATCATAACTTTGGTATTTATAATAATTATAAAATACATCACGATTATTTAAGTACTTAAGTAATTCTAACGGTGGTTTCAGATCACCAAAGCTATCAAAATACTCACAATAATCAATATTTTTTGCATAGGCTACCCAGTGAGTTCCAGGATTTTGATGATCATCTAGATTAATAATACCACATTCTTTACTCCTAGGCTTTTTTGGTAATCTATCTCTCATATAAACACCTCTAAAATATGGTATATTACTAGCATGTTCTAAAATATCTATATCGGTTAAAGCGCGGTTGGGTAGCCTCCTAATCAGTTTTTTGGTGCTTTGAGATATAAACCACTACCCTTTTTGTATGGTTTTAAAAAACATCCTTTCCCCAATGCTATCGCTTCCATTGCCTGGTTGTGGCGTTCAGATTCCTGAAGATTTTGTTTGGCTGATTTATAGTCATTAACAGCTTTAGCAACACCTGCAGCACCACCAGTCAAAGCACCCAAAGCTGATAATCCGGCAAATATGGGTATTAACGGTAATATTCCTCCAGTTTTGGGAATAGGTATTACACGTGGCATACGAACTTTATTTTTTGCAAATAACTTCTTTGCAATAGTATACGCAATTTTAATAGCTGAATCATGATTTTTAGGCTTTAATTTTTTCAAATCAGAACGTATTTTAGAAATTATAGACTTAAAATGTTTAACACCAGCACCTAATTTTAACTTAGTTTTCATAACATTTTTTACAATCCAGGAAGCAGCCTTTTCTCTTGCACTAGCATCTTTTGATTTTATTCGTTTTTTAGCCATGTTATATAGTTCTAAGTCAGCTTTATGACGATCTTCTATTTCAGATTTATTCGAATATGCAATGTCGTGCTGTTTACAAGCTTCATCCAATTTATTCACTCCTCTGTCACCACGCAATAATCGTTCTCTTAACCTAGTACCAGGTCCACAATAATTGTATCCTGGTAAATGTAATTCAAACGGTAAATGGTTTATAATTTTATTAATGAGTCCACCTCCTTCCATTGGTTAAACAATAATGATTATACTTTTATTACATAAGCTTTTTATACAGAAATGGCATTTTTGTCAATCCATGAATTTTCATTTTCAGTAAATCCTAACCATTTAACAAACAATTTATTACCTTTTCGTTTCAAAACTTTTTCTATCAAGTATATACCAGGATGTTTGGTTTTTTGGAGTTCTTGCTCATAAAACGTACCCAGTATAATTTGTTTGTGTTGATCTTCTATATGATACGTAACAGGGTTAGTATTATTTATTTTTACAATAGTAAACAATTCAGTTGACCAATTTGGTGTATAGCCTTTTTTAAAATGTTCTTTGTACTTGCTGATACGAACTTGATCTCCAATTTGAAATTTTTCTTTCTTCATCGAGTTTTTCTTTTGAGATTTTAGGATATTAAATAATACAATATTTCTATTCGAAGAGCTAACTTCTTTAGGTTTAAATTTTATAGTGCGATGCACTGTATTATTATAGTCATCAGTTATTTGTTGCAAAGGTTTTCCATTCCATTTATAATTTCCAACTAAATTAAAATACTTATACAATTTATTTTTTATTGTTCTTATGAACCTTTCTACAATTGAAGCTTTTTTGACCGAGAAAGTAGAATAATGATTAATATTGTATTTTTTCATTAATGCTTTGAATACATCATTATAAAACTCTTTTCCCAAATCTGTTTGCAAATTAACTGGTATTCGACCTTTATTAAACACATTTTCTAAAGCTTGAGCTATTTCACACTTTTTTTTGGTTTTTACAGGTACGGTCCACCCAAATTTAGAGAAAACATCAATTACAACTATAATGTATCTATAACCGGAATTAAACTTATTTAGGTTTTGTATATCTATTAGATCAGCTTGCCATGTTTCATCCATGTTTTTTATTATCACGCAGCGACGAGTAAAGTTTTTGCGTGCTTGCCTATGAATTTCATTAACAATTTCTTGTTTGCTCATTTGGTTATTGGCTTAATAATGCGTTTTGTCTGGTGTTCAGTACGAATTTCATTGAAATGTTGATTTATTAGTACCTTAATTTGGCTTTTGATTAGTTCAAGTTTTGCGTCTATTTCTTGCTTGGTATAAAAACTTTTTTTAATTATTTGTTCATCAAATGCTACCGAAGATTTATTGAATAGGTCTTCGGATAAACGCAAACGTTTATGCACGTGATGCCCAAACTTATCTATATTCATAACAGTAGATGTATTGATTGATAGACAGTTAAAATGAAACTAATTTTTTTTTTTAAAGTTTTTCACTTTTATTCAGTTAATGGTACCGCTTTCACGTAGTTCTTCGATAATTGATATTATTTCATTGTCTAAACCAGTGTTTCCAGCGTCTCGAGAAGCTAGCAATAATTTTAATCTTTCTACCAATTCGTTAGGGTCATCCCAATAAATGTAGTCAACTTTCGGATTAACTTTTTTCATGACTGGTAATCCCGATCCCATAACAAGACTTTCTGTGCTTGTTGTATAATCTTTGGTTAACTTAAATAATGGCTTTATGATGTTAAGGTATTTTATACCTTTGTTGCTTTTGATCGGTTTTTTAGGATCATAATCACGGCGGTGTGCGTTGGTATCTATTAACATTTGTTTATAGTCGAGTTTGTCATTCTCTGTTAATGTAGTTAAATCAGGCGTTTTTTTAAATAATAATTCATACAACCCACGTGTTTTTTTATAGTGCCGTCCTCCTACGCTTATTTCTTCTTCAGTGAAATTTATATTTGAATTTCCCATTTTTAGTCTTCCGCGTTCTAATCGTACACCAAAAGGAATATCAGCTTTAAACGCTTCTTCCGTTACGAACCATGACAAATCTTCCGGTTCTAAAGATTTAAAAGAAGAAGCACTTATATTTGAGGATTCTTTTTCATCGTTTTCAGAACTATATTCGCTTGATTCACTGCCCGACTTATGAATAACAGTTTGATCAGACTTCCTATTATTAGCGATAAATGAGTATTCTTTATTAAGTTCAGCTTCAACATCGGACTCATTATCTTGTTTGTATTTTGTTTTGTTGCCTTTATTGTACAGCTCCGGACACATATCGTTACTAGAAGACGTAGTCGCTGACGCCAATTTATTGAGAGGATCTGTTAATGGTTTTAATGCAGATTCGATGGCCATCTCACGGTCTGATTTTAAATGTTGTATCAGTTTTACCTTTTTTTTAACCGAATCCACAGATTTTATAATTTGTTGTTTCAATGTTTTTTCTGATAACGACTTTGGCTTCATAGCTAGGTTAGCAAGCCCTATTTCAAGCAATTCAGAAAAGTAAATGAATATTAATTAATTTTAAAGATCTTATATATGAAAAACATAAGTTAATCTATAACAACAAAGGTGTCAAAGTTTTTTCTATAACCTCCTTTATTTTTTTCACAATCTTTATTTATTACTAAATAATTATAAGGAACGCTCCAAACTTCCTTACACATTTCACGGAACTGATTCCATGTCATATCTGTATTCACATGTTCGTCATACACATGTTTGAGGTTTATATCATCTTGCTTAAACAAAACAATAACGTTAGCATTGTCTCTAATAAGTTGTTTTGGGATCTTGCTATACGTTTGGTTTAAGTAAAAACAGTCAATTTTTTTGTGTCGTCCCATAGCAAAGTAGTCACGTATGTTATTCTGTTTTTCACATGCAACGTCATCAAATACTATCACAGAATCTGGCTTTGCATCCTGTGGACTTAAAACGTTATCGTTTGCTTTAAATTTATAAAAATTAATTTCGGGCACCAAGTTTAACACATTTTCCAAGAAAACGTACTTAGGTTGAAATAACGTTTTAGAGAAAATATAAACGTTCAAGAAGTTTAATCCATGTTCATGTAAAAGAAGACCTATGATTAAATTGGTTTTGCCGCAATTTGATGGACCGCAAATGATGCATCGAATAGTGCTAGGCAGGAGCTCGCCGTGCCTATGAATCTCTTTAGTAGTAGATTCACAAATTAGGTTAAATGATAGAGAACATGGTTGTTTAACAAATAACATGTTCGAATTGCTATAAACTTTGAAGAGAAATGAATAATTTGTGTTAAGCTACAATATTTTATATCTAGAACAAGCCACACTGTTTTGAAACAACGATAATAGGCATTCTAGACCACCAAGCGCACAATCTTAGTTTCACCAAACAATTGACTCGAGCGTAACGTGCGAGGTGGTCCAATTGGGTTTTTGACATTTTCAAAAATGTTATTGGGCATTCTAGACCACCAAGCGAAGCGACGCGAGTGCAACGAGCGAGGTGGTCCAGAATGCCCAATAACTCACTACTCATGCCAGTTGCTAAAAACATTTTTCACTTATGAAAAATGTTTTTGTTTCTATTTCCCCCGGCTTTAGCTCTCGCGCGGCATACTTATAACGTAACAAGAACCAACAACAAAAACTTAAACAAAAACACAAAGATCTTTAACTACAACACATACGTAGCAAGATACATACTCGAGTTCGGAGATTGGAACAGATCAACAGACAAAAAAAGAAAATGGCGGCGATTGCACAAAATGTTTCAAATTTCTCCTGTGTTCCCAGTCTAAGAAAATTAACTGCACAAAAAAAACTTGCATAAACGATCTATTCACGATTTTTCAATAGTGCGACTGCCAATCCCATTTTCTGAGCCACCAAAAATTTACCGATTCTACAAGTATAAAAAAAAGTTGTCTTAAATATTGTACCTATTCTTATGATTTCAGAGCGGGCTACCGACTCGAAAAATACATCAACAAGCGATGCTCGGAACTGCAGCTCCCCGCCCTCCCGGCAGAGGAGTCCGACAGCCAGCAGGACTCCGCCCCCAAGCGCCGCAGCCCCTCCGACGACGAGGAGGCGCCGCGCTCCAAGAGGCCCAAGCTCAAGTGATGGCACGCGCCGCCCGCGCGGCTCGCGGACTACCAGTGTTACTGAGGCTAGTGATATGTGCTTTATTACTTACTGTATAAGGTTCTGTGTAATCGCATTCGTGTAATCTAGATTAACAAGTTTTTAAGGGAGTCGTCGTATTGTAGCTCTGCCGTCGTTAACGTGAATGCGAATAGCATATCGACGTCGATGTATTTTTAATCTGTATGTCACTTGATACATGCCAGAGTGCATATTGTCACAGTGACGTCATTTGTTCGTAACATTGAATTGTCTTTGTATGCCTGCCGTTACGTATATCAATTTTTTTTATTTCTTGTCACCACCGATGGTAAGGTTCCTATGTAGAAACAGAAACAAATAAATGTTGGAAATTAAAGTGTAATATATAAAATATTTGAGACACTCAATCCCTGTTGATATATATTGCCAAATCTATTTTATTTTCAACTCGAGTAATTAGTGAACGTGTCTATAGCTGCTTCACAATGACGGCGGTAGGTAGAAATGGAAAAAAGACAAAAATATCACAGTACTTAAGTTATGAATAACCGTGCGTCGCTCGGTCGGCTAGGTCTGTTTTCCAGACCCTAAAAACCCTCCCACGCCAAACGTATATATTGTAAAAAGTGTAACGGCTGTTTTCGAGAAACAAAATATAAAAACGAAGATGTAAACCTACAAGATAATAACTTAAAATTTGTGAATGTAAAATGAGTAATTGTTTAATAGCATAGGATTTCATGTCACAAACTATTTAATTAGGAGTGTAATTGCACTATTTGGAATATGTGCCCCCTTACAAATGTTTGCCAATGATCAGTAAAGCTGTGATCATTTTTGTTTTTCATCGCGCTTTTTTCTCTAAAATCAATAGAAATCACCTTAAAATATTGTTGGGCTCTTTTTGTTCCGAGTGTTATTTTGCAAATTATCTTGTATGAATCATCTTTTTTGTATACTGGTTATACACGAAGCTGTTGATCAGCATTGTTTTACAAGAATCAAATGAGAAAGTGGTGTTAGAAGTAATTTTTTAAAGATGACTTGCAACAGATCAAAATAACAAATTCATTTTATTTCAACAAATTAATTCTATTCCTTGCCTTTCGAATTACTTATCTTGTTACCCAATATCGTAAGAAGCTACTTTCACAGTGGAATAAGGTTTAAAGTTGTATGATAAACATAGATGGCGACACCGAGATCAGACCAATCAGATTGTAGCCCTTATTATTTACAAAATGTATTGCATGTTGACAAAAAGTTCCAAATAATCGCTTTTAAATCTATACTACTATATCGCAAAAAAAATAATGTAATTTATAAATAAACGAAGAATATCGTTACAAGCTTGCCAATTTCACTTACATTCATTGTAATCCTAATAAAAAAATTGTTACTATAATATGTCCAACGAAGTGTCTAGGTTGGATGATGAATTCTGAAATTTAACTTGATATTTCGATGTATTTTATAAGAAATGTCAATTGAACTGTTTGTAATAAATATGTAACATACCATACATTATATTACAGATGTGCCTTGCGGCTAAACCAATAATCAATCAATTGAATGTATTAATTAATAAAATTGAATAGATTGAGAGTGTTTCGTCATTGTTTGATTCATATAATCGATAACCAATGTCTACATCCCCAATCTACCCGTGTTTGTAATCGAAAGATTATATTGTCTCTAGGATTAATTTTACAAAAGCTTGTGGGGTAGAACTAAATTGTATTCAATAAATAATTAGTATTGCAGGCAAGACGCCATTTAATTAAGGTGACGATAAATAGAAATAATTATTGTGACATCCACTACCAAATACAAATACTTGCATTTATATTAATTTATACATTTAATAAATCCTAGTTCAATTATATAAAGTGCCTGCAGTTATCTGTGAATATCATCAAAACTTTAGAAATACGGTTTTTAAGAATTTCTTTTTGTTGCTCTAAAGTTTAGTCTAACTGCCAAACTCATGCCCGTTTTCACCAACCCTAGGGAGACCCATAAATTGGATCCCTACATATTTAGGAGTTAGGGTAAAAAATCGTTTTACCAACTATTAGGAATGTTCTATCGACTATAATGAAATATATATTTAGGACTTTGATTACATTAGGAGTTACTTAGTTAGGCGTGGGCTTATTCGTCGTTAGTGAAAACGGGCACCAGAGTCGTTATGATTACTTAAGCGAGTACTTAGTGTAGATTTCTTTTGTAAATCTACACTAAGGACTCGATTAAGTTAAGTTAATCATGACTCTTAAGTTGGCAGTAAACTGTGTTCGGTTGATTACATTACATTTGAGGTGAAAATATTGAGACACTTTTTACTGAAATTAATGTTAGATTTTCATTAAAGAACGCTTCAAAGGTATTGGCTCAAGTATTTAATCAATGTTAAAAATTTTTGACGCACTTTTTTGTAAATCCCTCTGCAAAAATTGTACAACTTAAATTTTGCTTTTTTACCAGCGTTTTAGTCTGTATTTACTTTTAGGCTTAGCTTTTAGATTAGTCTCTAATTTTTTTAGTTTATAATAATGATGATAAATTTTCGTGTCTTTCTCTCATCTCATTGAAATTGGTTATGTTTCTTGTTTACTAAATTTTATTTATGTAAGTTTTTTCTTCGGCCTAGCCTGACCGTAATTTTTTTTAGTTAGTATTTGTAAATTCTTTGTTCTTTGCGTGTGAATTGGTTTTGATTCGACAAATCCTGGTTTGTTCCAATGCATTTATAAGTGGTCAAAGATGGACAGCAAACAAGTTTGAACAAAGAAAAAAAATGTTCATTTGACACAATACAAAAGTAAAATAAAATTAAGACAAAAAAACAAAGGAGATAACAAACAAAAAGGATATACGTGATTAAAAATAGGTAACCTATTAAAGTATTGTGCCAAAAAGGATTTATATCAGCATGAAGATGAGTGCAGAAACACTCGACACTAACTTCCAAATAAACACTGCAGGTGATATGAACACAGTTTTGTATCAAAACTAGTATGAATTAGAATTACTGTCAGTTTTATTTATTTTTACTTTACATTGCCACTATGAACGCTGATCCTTACACACAATCATGGATGCATAAACAAGGCTGGACACTCTAAAAGACAAATACTAAAATTAATGCTCAACAAACTATCAAAACCTTTATTGCTTTGCAAAATATTTAGATATGGCTATCAAAAATCCGGCAAGGATATATTTTGAGTATTTGGATGATTAATTCTCTTAGGTGCAAGCCAACACACAAATAAAATAAAAAAGTAAAAGCAACCTTCATTTTTTTTTGTTTTATATCGATTGCGGTAATGATATTGCAGAATGATATTCTGTTTAGAATCTGAACATTCATAGACAAGCTTTCTCGTGCTTATTTTTGGCCACTATAAGGCTCAACGCAGAAGGCAAACAGTCCGCGTTTAATTATTGTAGTTTCCAAATAACTTGCATTCCTCAAAGAACAATTGTATTTTATTGCGAAAGCACGATTTAAATTAGTTGCGTTGTTTCATTAATAATGATAATTTTGTCTGCGATTATTTAATTTATTGATGTAATTTATAGTTTTGTAATTAATTTATATTGTAGTGAATAAAGCACTTGGTACAGTTGCAAATTATGTTGTTTTTATTGCTCATTTGTAGCAAAGTTTTACAAATAAATGATTAATTTAGAATCCATACTAATCCATACTTCCAATAATAATATTATAAATACGAAAGTGTGTTTGTTGGTTTGTCCTTCTTTCACGCAGTAACGAAGCAACGGATCGACGTAATTTTGGCATAGATATATTTTATGGACCGGAGAGTAACATAGGCTACTTTTTATCCTGGAAAAATGCACGGTTCCTGTTTTCACCCGTTTTCCTGTGTTCCGCGGTTTTCACCCGCGTTCCCACGAACGCGGGTGAAAACCGCGGGCAGAAGCTAGTGTGACATAAAATTGACATTGACAGCTAACAATAAAGTTTTATAATGTTGCCAAGTTGATTAAATTTGACAGATCGGTTTGACGGTTCCTGTGGGAACGCGGCGGGTGAAAACCGCGGGCAGAAGCTAGTTATGGAATAAAATAGTTAAAACACCTTAATCAATTGACTATTTCTATTTATTAAATAACACACATTAATACCAACAACTTAAATGCTCACAAATTCACAGAAACTTAAACTGGCATAAAATTATCACAGGTCCAATGCCTAAGTGACCACAGATTCCATAAAAAGAAGATGGTAATATAAAGAGGGTGTGGCCAGTAGTTACAGATTTTGCACAAATCGTGTAGCTAGCTGTAATTGACAACTCCGAAGTGATAGTCAATTACATGCATGGAGGTACTGCCGTATCTGCTAATCTTCAGTGCGTCATAACATGATATTGCCGTATCTAAACGGAAGTCCGTCTACGCTGCGCCAGCGTTGGCCAACTCCGCCTTGTGCTGGTCCAACTTGGTCCATTTCTCGCTCACGTTCCACAGCCACTGGCCCAACTCGTAGTCTTGCGCCACCTTCGATGGATCCGCTTTTTTCATGTCTCTGTACAAACATTTATATGGTCGTAAATTTCTATGTTCAGACATGAATAACACTTACCTACTTACTTTCAGGCGCTTATGCCTTCGTTGTTACAAAACAACGAAGGCATAAGCGCCTGAACACAAGTTCCTGAACTGAATTAGTATCCAAACGACGGTTTAAAAAAGACGGCTCCGTAGCTAAGTTGGTAGTAACCCTGCCTGCAAAGCGAGGGGTCCCGGGTTCGATTCCCGGCCGGGGCAGATTTTGTGTAAGCGTAAAGTTTGTTCTCGGGTCTTGGATGTTTGTGATGTGTATCTGTGTATGTCCATGCCACCTGCGACACAGGAAATCCTAGTGCGGGGGTATGAGCGTTTATTTATTTAAACAATACTTACACGTAATAGTCTCCCGAGCACTTCTGCATGTCGGGGTCTAGCGCCGCGTGTAGGACGACTTGCGCGCCGATCTTGCTGGTTTTCATGAAGGGCCAGAACAGAGGGTACACGAAGAAACGAGACACGCTCTTCATCATCGACATGTGCCGCGTGATGTCGGTGTCCGTGAGCCCGGGGTCTACTGCCACCACTGCGACGCTGTCGTCTGCGGGAGAAGGGTTCGGATGAAAGACTTGTGCGGAAAAATGTATGGGTAAGGTTAGGGCCGGATTGTCCATAAGGCAAAGTAGGCTACTGCCTAGGGGCCCAGCACCGAATAAGGGCCCCGCACCCAGGGAAAAAAAATAGAAAATGTTTCAGCGTGTAAAAATTAAATTTGAAGATTTGTATGTAACAAACCCTCAATTTTTTTTTTACTTTTACCTTTGACCACGATCTCACCAATGACAATATTTTTAATATTGCTTTATTTTTTATATTATAATATCATAACATTTCAGAACGCATTTCAAATTATTATAGCATAATTTTATTAGGGTTAGAACAGGGGCCCCGACATGGTTAATCCGGCCCTTGGGAAGGTGCGTAGACGGGGCGATTGTAGCTGGTGTGTGCTTCGAATAGTTTTGAAACCTTTTATAATGCACGCTGAAGTGTCTTGCGGATTGGACAGAAATATAAGGAAGACTACCTCACTATCATTTAATAAGAAAGAACAAGATTGAAGAGTCTCTTGCGTAGAATTCACTACCTTCCGTAGTCTAACTCCATTCTGTTGTGAGACTTGTGACATTTCTAATCATTTTAGACGTTTATCACACACACACACGTTAAACAGGTGTCTAAAAATGTTTTTTGTGGTAACACGGTTAGATGTTGACTTTGCTTGTCCTAGCGTTAATTATTTATACCACTCAAAATATGTAGGTAAGTACTTATCTTTTATTTATCTGTTATTCGTTTATACTCTATGGTATTGACGTTTGTAGAGCGGAAATAGAAGCGTGCGGATTTTGTCTAGAGGGACAGGACAGCACATAGTTACCAAGCGTCCTCAACGCCAGCTCTCTCGCAAACAGCACATTCGCCAGCTTGCTCTGCGCGTACGCCGCCGTGGCGTCGTACTTGACGCTCATGTTGAGGTCGTCTTTGGATATGTTCCCGCGGTGGTGCGCGCCGCAGGTCACCACCACCACAGTGCTGGGCGCTGCCGCCTGCAACGAGGATACAAATAAAATATCCGTGGTTTTTTATGCTATTTGGTAACGAGACGAGCTGGTCTTTTGCCTGATGGTAAGCATAACGCCGCCTCATAACAATTGCAGTGCCACTCAGAACTTTGAAACAAAGGCCTGCGCGGCACTGCAGTGCGCTCGTTACCCTGAGACATTAGGTTATAGTCTCATAAGCCCAGTAATTTCACTGGCTACTCTGCTCAACAAACCGGAACACAGTAATGCTTGCACATTACTGCTTGGCGGCAGACTCCACTCACAAAGCGGTGGTAACAACCCAGACGGACACTCGCAGAAGAGTTAGTCCTACCACTAACAAAGTAGTGTTTTAAGAAAATCTCCACCATACCTATATTTTGGAGTCATATGGTACAAGCCTGCTGGTAAGTGTACCTTCAGTGTGTCTAGAAGCAGGTTGGTGAGCAGGAAGTGCCCCAGGTGGTTGACGCCCAGCTGCAGCTGGAACCCGTCGCGCGTGACGCCGGCCGGGGGCTCCATCACGCCCGCGTTGTTCACCAGCACGTGGCACTGCGGCTCCTCAGACTTGAACCTGACAATACGTAACGGCTCCGTAGCAAGGTTGGTAGTAACCCTGCATGCAAAGCGAGGGGTCCCGGGTTCGATTCCCGGCCATAGCAGATTTTGTGTAAGCATATATTTTGTTCTCGGGTCTTGGATGTTTGTGATTTGTATCTGTGTGTGTCCATGCCAACTGCGACACAGGGAATCCTAGTGCGGGGTGTGTAAGCATTTATTTATTATTATAGAGGCGATGACTCTATTTTTTGATGTCAATTCGTTTTCTCATGAGATTCAAATGTGTGTATCGAAAAAACAGGAATAAGAACGCTAGAAACTAAAACTGAGCTCTAAAACGCTCCATACAAATTGGGCAGAACATGTGACGTCACATGATCTGCGCTAGCCGCAAAGCAGTTTTATTCATCACTGCGTTATTATTTTGTCAGCTCGTTAGTGGCTGTCGAGACGCGGACGCCTGGACGATGGTGACATAGGTATTTGTAGTTCGGAAAAAACGAAAAAATTGCGTATGCGCATAACTTAATATAGTATTCTTTATACTGTGGTAATATACTACACAGTATTTACCTTTTGACGAACTCTCGTATGGACTGCGTGCTGGCGAGATCGCAGGGGCGGCAGTATACGAACTTGTTGTTGGTCTCCAGCACGATTTCGCGCCGCACCGACTCGCACTTGTCCATGTCGCGGCACGCCATGAACACCTGCACCGACAGCCTTGTCAGATTACTTACTGGGAGATTTTTAATTTACTTTTAAAGGAATTGAATAGCTATTTTATATAGACTTAAAAAAGAACTTAGAAATACTTTGGTACCTACATAATTTTAGAAAGCCAATTAGAAGTTCTCACGAATAGTTGGTAATATTTATACTTAACAAAATAAAGGCAAAACTAGAGAACAATAGTAATATATAGTCTTCTATATATTACTATTGTTCTCTAGTTATATGTATCTTCTTAGATACATATTTTTAGTTAAAGATATGACAAGCAAAAAAACAAAGCAAATCACAGTGTCTACACACTTAAGCTTTTTCGATAAAAACGTGATTTTAAAAATTCAGTATGTATTTTAATTATTACATTGGTAGATAGCAGAAACTCTCTATACTCACTTAATATTATTACCAAAAACAGAAATATAGTATCGACCAAAGGGCGCGGAAAGACAATCTCGGCCTACCCTGAACAAGGTTAGGACTTAGGGGCACCTTAGGCCAGCGCTGTTTCGCGAGTGCGCTGCCGTCATGATGCATAATGTGCATGGCGGTAAACCGTCAACTTAGGCCTGATGCTGTTTAGCCAGGAGACCCAAAAATGGCCCAAGGACCAAGCTTCTTGAACAGAGCCGCTGCATGACAGCGCTCGCGCCTTGTCAGATATTAGGGTTGAGCAACAGTGGAGTACCACAGGCTGATGAGGTATACCTTAGCTCCTCGGTTGGCGAAGTCCCAAGCCGTCGCTTGTCCTATGCCGCTGGTGGCGCCTGTGACGATGACCGTCTTGTTGTCGGCGCGCACTTTGCGGTCGTACGGAGGCCCGCCGTACATGTCTCTGGAATAACGCAAACACAGCCTCAATGGTCTCGATTCTGGCTTCACATACCTAAACCTGATTTTAGTTTCACTTTCTTTGTAAATAAAAACGTGAGATAAGGATTGATATTTTAAACCTGTCAAATTAATCCACTTGTAACTAGTGTAGATTTAAGGGTCGCGAATCTAGGGCGTCTATAATTTGTCAAGGATGGAAAAGTAAGGTGCTAGGAGCGAGTGAAACTAAAATTAGGTTTAGGTCTGGAACGCCAGAATCAACACAAGTGTCTACAGATAAACGATTTAAATTATGATTCTAATTCAGAGTGTCACAACAGAATTGAGTTAGATACTACCTAATTAAATCTGGATTTGTGGTTGCTCATATTTAAACACGTGACTAAGGCCTGTTTAGGGGTTAAACACTAACACAGATTAAAAGTGTTTAATTTTTTTGTGGTAAGACCGTCCATTTTCGAAATCTTATCTAACAGTACCTACTATGCTAGGAATAGTCTGTGAATACTATTCTCATGTCAAAATCAAAACGAAGAGAAATTGACTTCTGCCCGCCTGTTTTCAATAACCAGATTTATGTGCAAGGAATCTACTGAATATGTAATAGGGGTTGTTTACTCACTTAAATATGCACACCACCCCCGCGGTGGCGCAAACGGCACTTGCAACCGTTAACGGCAGATTGGGTATCCACATGCTGGAACAAGGAACGGCATTCTTACGTCAGAGAACACTAATATTCTCGAGAATCTTAATATGAGGAACGTTTGGTTTTGTAGAGACACTGGTTTTAAAGATGGATTAAACATAAACGATTACACTCATATATCTGCACTAGGAGTCCCTGTGTCGCAGGTGGCATGTATACACATATACACAGCACAAACATACAAGGACCGAGAGCAAACTTTATGATGCTCACCACGCAAAATCTGCCCCGGCCGGGGGACGAACCCGGAACCCCCTTTGCAGTAAGGGATACGACAATTTCGCGCCGTTCGAGGATGTCAATCCTACAAGCTTACAGTGAGGTAACACCATGATACACAACCACAGAATGGTGGCAGGGTAGTTTTTAATACATAATGGTAATAAATAACAGTAATATGTATTTTATTTATTTGTATAGTAGAGAAATAAGTGAACTAGAGTTTCTACCTATCACAACCGGTAGATATAAGGGGGTTTTTTCCACTTATCCCTATAACCAGTAGGGATACCTTGTGGTAGGGACAGGTGTCCGTACCGTGTACCAGGCGAATTTTTGAGCTTGCCTGCAGGGCTAACATGCGCGCCACGACAAAATTTTGTCTACTGTTTTGTCTCGCTCTTTCTCTCGCCAACATGAGACAAATGCACGACATAAGCATCGACAAAATTTTGTCACGGTGCGCATGTTAGCCCTATTGCGGCGCGAGTACGGAAGTCGGTTCGATAAATTTGTCGAACCGAAAAACTCGACAAATTAATCGAATGTTGCGAGTACCGAAGTCTGATCGTAAAGTATTGTAGCAGCTCTATATTCTCTTTGGATTCGACCTAGCTTTTCGATAACTTTTGTCGATTGTTTCGAGGCTCGATAAATCCCACCTTATCGATTTGAACTGTCAATTTTATCGACCCGAATAGATCCGTACTTGCGCCGCTGGTCAGCCACTATCTCCAAACTGCAAATACATTTATTGCGTTACTGAGCCCCAATCAGTGTTCCAGTAGGTACTTCCAGCTGCCGCACTTGACAGTCTATCGCTATCACCTTTGCTGCGTGCCCTTACTAGTGGTCATTTTCAGAAATATGCAGATGAATTTTGTTGTGGTATGGATACGGATAGGTATTTTTGAAACAGCGAAAGAGTTGATTTTGAAATAAAAAACAATTTACTCCTTTATACTATTTGATCGTTCAAACAGTTCGTTTGCCTGATGTTAAACATAACGCCGGCCCATAACAATTGCAGCCCCACTCGAGAACTATGAAACACAAAAGCCTGCGCGGCACTGCAGTGCGCTCGTTACCCTGAGACATTAGGTTTTAAGTCTCAAAAGCCCAGTAATTCACAGGCTACTTTGCTGATCGAACCGGAACACAATAATGCTTGCAAATTACTGCGTGGTGGCAGGCTTCACGAGCAAAGCGGTGGTACCAACCAAGACGGACACTCGCAGAAGAGTTAGTCCTACCACCATAGCAATCTTATAAAGCATTGTTACGTGGCCAACAAAGGTAAAAACTTGATTTTCTTAACTATTGGTGATCATTTTTTGACATATAGGTAACGTAGTTTCAGATAGTTCAGTGTCGCAAATCTCAAACTATTTAAAATAATATTATTATGATACATTTAAGGGGAGTAAGTAGTATTCATAAAAACGAACCAAAAGTTTCCATACTTTTATATTTTCTTTTTGTCTTACATCCATGTTGTGGCTAAGATAATAATAGTGTCGATAGTTGTATTCTTAGCTTAGACAGTGCGGATAACTATAGGTTGACTAACTTATATTAAAAATGTCAACCGCCCTCACCAGAAATATGTGACAAAAACTTAATTTTTCTAACATTATTATTATCATCTAGTTAATACTTTTTACAAAAAGCATGCAGGCAGTTGGACCTCAATGGGTAAAACCTCGTTTTAGTGTGTTCTGTTTTACTGGTCTAGTCGCACCGTTTAATTTTTTAATTCTGTGTTCGATTTAATTTTAAAATTCAGATGTGCCTGTATTTTAAGGTAGATTTTAAATGGTTCAGATGATTAGTTGATTATTGCTTGTATGACGTGCAATTATCTTAACTCTGTACATATTAATGGTAATACAGAAAAAAAAATACAGTAATAGGAACATTTGTTTATTTACATCGCAAAATAATTCAAACAGATCTATGTTATCACATATTTCTGTGAGGGTTACACATTGATTATCAACTATTTCAGTCTGCCATGCCGGTACGGAAGAACTAACAACATAACAAAAACGAACGTTCTACGAACAATCCTTGACGTTTTCTGGTAATTACAGTGTAAGGTTTGGTTATCTACTGATTACACAAAAATCGCTTTAAAAAAGCGACGAACCGACTTCAGTCACAAACTACTGAACCGATTTTGATGAAATTTCTATGGGACCAATCTGAAAGTATACCCTTTAAAAAAAAAAGAATTTTGCAAATCGGTTTATAAATGACCGAGATCTGAGGTAATATAAAAAAAAATCCGACTAATTGATAACCTCCTCTTTTTTTGGAAGTCGGTTTAAAATTTTAAATTTATTCTTTTTTTTTTTTTTTATGCCATAGGTGGCAAGCAGGCAGACGGCCCGCCTGATGGTAAGCAGCTACCGTCGCCTATGGATATCTGCAACACTCGGGGTATTACAGATACGTTGCCGACCTTTGAAGACTCTGTTCATTCCAAAGATATTAATTAAAACCAAAAAATATCACAAGATAGTGGGTGTGAGGTACGATGAATCTAACACTTTTCTTAAAAATGCATTAAAATGTGTAGATTAATGTAAATTTAAGCCAATCGAATTATGTATACCTAATTTATATTATTCTACAAGGCCTTTAGGGTACACCAATGTGCAGTATTGAGCTCCGCAATGTAGATACATTTTGCAGTGACATAGAAAAAGTTTATACAGGGTGTAAATAATGGATAATATTCGAGTATGCATTTAATGTTGGTAAAGTCAAATAAGGTCTCTATTCTATATCTGCACTAATCTAGTTCATAATTAATTAAAAATAATTGATGCTGGAATCAATGCAAAAATTGTATCTACATTACAGGCTCCGAGGGATATTCTTATAGCACTGAGTGTATTTTTTATCTACAGTTTTGGTCATCTTATAATATTTTATCTCTATATCGGCCATATATAGTAAGAAGCAAAAGTATCGCAAAATGCCGTTTATTTTTCAAAATTTCGAAGTCCCTTTGAAACCCATTGTCATTTATTATCTATATATGGCCTGTAGATAACTTCACATTAGTAAAATCATGTTATACTAGCATGCCACAGCCTGCTGTAAGACTAACTTATATCCACAGGGTTTTTAAAATTGATTTGAAGTAAACTTTGTAATTCTTTAAGGTACTTGGTTAGACAACAGACAAACTGATGTTGCCTCTGTTTTTTGGATTTAGATTAGAAATATTAAATTTAGACCTTTCAATTTTGTTTTAATAATGAATGTTCAAGCTCTGATAATTTTGGTATCAATATTTATGTAAAAGGCAGGGAGAATATATACATAGTATTTGGAGTTAGGGTGTTTAACCAATAAATAGTTCAATAAATTAATGTTAATATTAATACTAAGTACAGTAAAAAATTGACAGAATTTTCGTTAGTTTTTAAGCCAAGTGCACATAAAATATTATATAGAATGTAAATAACACAGAAAGAGAAACTCTCGAGTATAGAAATAAATAATGGTAGCATAAATGCTTTGTTTTCTTTAACACAATATAATAACAAGTATAAAATTTTAGTATGAACGGTTTTATGAAGTATAGCACAAAGAATTATTCATATATATTATATACATATTATTGCACATTTATAATACAAAATATATAAACGGTTATATCACATGTGCTACGCTAATTTGTCAGTGCACTTTGTAGTTTTACATCAGTACAATCACATGTTTTTATAACTTTACGCTATTAAAATTGTCTATAAACAAATATGGCAAGAACGCAATTCGCAATCAAATCCTTACTTTTGGTAGGTATTTAGTTTACTAACTTTTATTCCGAGATTCGACTTTTTATTTACAGTAAATATAAATTGCTCCCTTATGTTAAATATCTACAATGTGATAATCTATGATTTTCCTATTACAAAAATCTTTCTTGACTTAAAATTATTTTTTGTGGAAGACCTACTTTGTGTATTGAAAGTAGTTTGTAAAAAAAGAAGTCTTATTCATCAATATCAAGGAACTATAAGGTGAGGTTTATGCGGTGACAGAAAATCCTAAGTTTCATTTAGAGAACTTGTATGTGTCTAAATTATATAGGATTAATTTTAAAGCTTAACTTGGTAATTTGTCATCCCACAAAACAGCAACCTGTATAATTATGGCAACAATAAAAACATTGTTATAAAATAAAAAACTAACATACCTACATGGAGCTAAACAGCTTAGTAAAAATAATACTGAAACATTAAAAAAATAATTATTTGATAAATAATTTAAAATGTTTATAGACTTCCACAAAAATCCATCAAAACTTTGTCCATAAAATCTTGTGCAGTCAAAAAGTGATAGTGTAACCTATTTATGATTAATTTTAGTACTATTTTAACTAGTAAAGCGTAAATTTATTATTGTTTCATAGAGTATGAGCTCCAAGTGAAATGTTAAACCAGAAGACTAGTCTACTTGACTATAATACTTTTAAGGCCTGTCTGCACTCATTTTCATTTCCTCAACCTTGCTTGATATTTTTATATGAAAAAAAGGATACATGTCCTCAAGCAAAGTAAAGTAAAGGTTTAGGAGTACAGGCCCAAATCTCATAATCATACTAAGGGCTCGCCCATCAGTCGATATGTACCAACCTCTAAGCTCACTTTTAAGCGTAAGATATGACTTCAATTTTGACTAGTAAAGTTGCAATTCGAGATTAGCTAGTTTTAGTGTGAAGTGTAGTAGTGCTTTTAGACTTTGTATCATTTGGAAGAGGCCTGGCAATTCCAACTTTGACTACACCTCTTGGAGCACCCTTTAGAGCTTGAACAGCTTGGTCTAAAGTCGCATTCCTGATACTGACTCCATTCACTGACATGACTCGATCTCCTGGTGATATTTCACCATGTTTCTCAGCAATGCCACCAGGTACTAGACTTCTCACCACAATCACTGTGCCCTGAGGGTCAATCGGATCTTGGTAGTCGAGTATAGAGAAGCCGAGGCCTTGATCTCCTTTCACAAGTTGTATTATGTCCTCCTTGCTTTGCCACATTGCTAAGCCTGACACACACTCAAGAGAACGGGATTTCTTTGACTGGGCAGAATGATTTGTCAATGTAGCAGTACTGGATGTGTTAATAGATGTATCAGACTGTGCCTTCACAATTGTGGTCAAGTTATTTAGACTTCCAGATATGATCTTCCTGGCTTCAAAACCTTCTCTGTCCTGGGCTAAGTTTATCAGAGGTCTGGGGCCACTGTCAATGCTACTACGAGCACAAACTAATCTTACCCGACTTGGCAATTGCTTTAAAATATTAACAACCTCTGTGTGAGTCAAGCCATGCAACCTGTACTCATTTGCTTCTAGAAGTTCGTCTCCAGCTGAGAAAGTTCCTTGCTGACCTACAGGGCCTTCCGGGAGCACTGATCTAATGTAATGATGAGGCCTCACCTCATGTCCCCCTTCCACATCCACGGTACCCTCAAGACTAATACCAAGGCCTTCTAGTTTACTTACTTCTGCTACAATTATCTCCTTTTCCTTACCTAATTCTGCTGCCCACTTCTTTCTTACATCCCCTTCATCTATTGCTAATATTTCATCAAATCTCTTATCTAACTCCTCTTGAGTGGGTTCTTGTACATCTCCAATTTCTAATACACTGGAATCTATGGTTGTGTTGGACTCAGGCTCAGGGTCTATTTCTACAGTACTATTATCAGCTTGGGAAGGCACTGGAAACCAGGAGAGTGTTGTTGTGGTTGGTGATGGCGATGGTGGGCGATCCTCATTAAATATAGCTAGCTGTAGGTGTTCATACTTTGGACCTCGTAGATATCTCTCTAAAACTAAGTGCACCGAGATCCCCGTATTCCTCAATATCTCCACAGCTTGTGGGTTACTCTTATCTGCTAATGATACTCCATCTACTTCAATTATTCTATCATTAATCTTAATTTTCCCACTCTGTTCAGCACTACTGCCTTCTATGATACTTTTCACAAATATCCCCGATAGTTCCTCTTTTTCACAAACATAGCCAGCCACTGTGATACCTAATCCATACACATTTTTATTCAAATCTACATGAACCATTTCCACCTCAGGTAAAGTTGGTAACTCTACCACTGGTACTGTGATAGTGATTGTAGGTGATATTGTGTCAGATATGATTGGATGGTCTGGTATCTGCAGAGGATTCTCACCAATGACACTAACAGCGGCAGCTACAAGTCTGGCCTCCACATCTGCAATGTGACATCCATTGATGTAATCCGTGAAGCCCTGAGACGTGTCGTAAACTGCGCCGTAGCCGGTTTCGATGAGATGGCGGTCAAGTGTTTCGGGGTCAGCGAGGATCTTCGTGGGCACGAGTGCTGTTCCAGGTAGAGGAGCGCGCAGCGCAGTGGCTGGATCAGCGGGCCGCGCTACCAGCAGACGAACGGCGGGCCCGGCCTGTCGCAGCACGGCCGCCACCTGCTCCGACGTGAAGCCGCGCAGGTTCACGGAGCCCACTTGCAGCACGTGGTCTCCGCTCTGGAGGCGCCCGTCCCGATCCGCCGCTCCACCCGGCAACACGTACTTTATAACGACGCCCGTGCTGCGGCCGCCCACCAGGTTGAACCCAAGTCCGTTACCGTCGTTGATGAGGTCGACCACTTCAACTTGCGCCCACTCGGTACTCAGCACCATCTCGCACCGCCTCACCATCAGAGCCCTCCCGATGTTACGTGATGAGCTGAGCGCGGAGGTTATACGCTCCCGGCGAACACATCACGACACTCGCGGCAAAAGAACCGAATTTAAACACTACTAATACTAGACAATTTCTTACAAGCGTCGTGGTTATCGTATTTTTCGTGAAAATAATAAAAAAATGACATTTACATACATACTTGCTGAATCGGAGACAGCGAGAATGTGGCCAGCTGCAACTAGGGATGTCCGCCGAATAATTCTAAATTCTACTATGAAATTCGCTTCAAATGTCAAATTATTGTCAATCGCATGTTTTTAATTTAAATAGACATAAATTAATATTTCTACAAGAACCATTAGCGATGCGGTGACTATGAAATATGGTCATAATATTATATATGGCCTCTACGCCCCCCACAGCAAGTTTTTCGAACGTTTGACCATGCAGCAGCATCGAGCACCGCGAGCTAAAATGCTGGCCTCTACTTGGATCAAAGATTAAGCATTGCCATTCAACGTGGCAATGCTGCCAGTATTTTGGGAACGTTGCCTACTGGTAGCGGATTATTAAATTAAGATTGTAAATAGATTGATGTGTATATAATTTAGTTATTTTATTTTATTTTATTTTTCCTGTTAAAACAGTGTTAATTTTTCAAATCCCAAGCTAAATCGTTCGTTGATTTCGTATGTAAATTTCATGCTAGTATTTGATGTTCTCCTCCTAAACATCCTCGGGCGTCCCACAATAGCACATTCTTCACTTGACTCGGAATCATTCATTTCAAATATTTTTTAATCACTATAATTGTAAATTTATTAAACTTGAAAGACTTATGAAAAGTAACTCAATTTATTATGTGATAATATTAGTTTGTTTTGTATATGAAACCATTTACTATTTTAAAACAAACAATACTAGCTAATAATATTAGAGTCTACACTTATAACTCGTTTTATTACTTTGTATTTTTATGAAACAGACTCTAATAATTACATCTATTAATATGAGGCTAATACTGATAATATTAGACTAATATTTTTTATGAAACAGGCCCCACAGCATAAAAATGAATGAGTAATTACATAATTAATTTGAATTGTCGATTTTTTATTTATAATTATTGTAAAGACATAAATAAAATATTAATATGTAAGAGAGGCTCAAACGACAATGATGATGCATTTCAAACTGTGACGTTCATCCATACAATACACGAAATAGCAATAAATTAATTCTTCCCTAAACTAGGCTCTCCAAAGTCAGCAGATCTTTTACTGTGAATAGTGTTAGGTTTTATAACATCCTACCCGAATGGTTAACACAGATGCGGGAGTCACTTTTTAAAACCACTGTGAAACGTATGCTGCTTGGAAAGGCCTACTATTCTATTCAAGAATTTATTAGCGACAAAGATGCATGGCAAAATGTTGATGAATTTGGTTTAGAGCAAGTTAAGTTTATATGACTACGCAATTCCACTTATATTTATTGTTAATATTGTAACCCTTGTTTTTTATTATCTGTGGTATTTTTGTTATCATAGGAGATAGTTAGCCTTTTTTATTTTGAAACGTCGTATTCATACGTCAGCGTCAATTGTCACATTGACATTTACTTCAAAATTGACTTTGACAGATCTCCTCAGTGTGGCCTGCATAGTTCTTTGACCCTGAGATACGGGAATTATTAAACAAACTACGTGTTATTTTCTTGTGGACACTCAGGAAACATTACTAAATTGGTGAAACCTTCGGTAGAAAATGCCGGAGGAATAGTTAATGTTCGTTTCCCTCGGTCTCCGAGATCTTACGGCCCGTGGTTCGGGTCGTACGAACAGTCGTGTTGTTAAGTTTTTTTACCTCCTCAATGAGGATATTTGTGTTGAGAAAGTGGCCATCGGAACCGGCAAAGCCGAATTTCAATCCGGACTTTACCGCCTTTTCCATTTCGCTGCGGGGTCAAGAGCGGTCGCTCGGAACATCCTCCCACCAATCCCGCCACGACGCCTTGCGGAGAAGTGCCCTCAGGACCCCGGCGCCTTCGAAAAGCGAACCATCCGACCGACCACCATCGGATCGCCACCCGGTCGCCGTCTGGCCACCCACTGTCTTCACCTGTGCGGTTGAGAGAATCTCCGCCACGTGTTTGGAAACCCCCTACGGGTGAGTTGAACTTTAGTCTAGTTGAAGGTTAGGAAGACGTGGCTCACGCAAGTGTTCTTTTGCTAACCTAGAACTGTCCTTCGACAGGGTTTTTTTAAGATACGGTATCGGCTCGCCTCTTCAGCGAGGTCCGGGCGCATCGGCGCGCAGTAGGCTCCGCCTATCAACCATCTGGAGGTCGATGGGACTCAACCCGTCTCTACGGCCGGGCCACTTAGTCCCGACCTACCAGCCCTCACCTTACTAGCGGCGGCGCTCCTCCCTGCCTTCGGGGCGAGCTCCCGCTCTGCCGAGTCTCTGCGCGGACCGGCCTCAACCTATACTACACATCACTATACAAGCGGTACCACATGACCTGACCGGGCCGTGTGCTTTACTTACTTTTGTACCGTCCAAACTAACTTAACTTAATTTAATATACGGTAAATCTATATCTAGTAGACTTTGGTCGCAAGGCAGCATTTTGGATGGTGTTCAGGCAGAATCCGCCACCACTCCCTGAGATTGTATACCTTTAATCTTATCTGTAACTTGTAACTATAGAGAGCATTCATAATAGAACAACTTAAGATAACCTTCTTCAACATACAGGATTTATAACCCGAAATAAATGTTTGAACTCTGATTGGTGTCTCAATGTGCTCTCCCAACCATACTTGTAGTTTTAAAAACGTTACAGTGGCGCCCACGTGATTTATTCCATGTCTTGCGACTAAATTTTACATGATTTTACATATTTTTAAGTGTCTACCTTACCCGTTGTTAGTGACTAACCTTAAAGTAACAATTGAATAACTTGAAACTTTAATTGTGGTTGTTTTACTATATTCCCTTAATTATAAGTATAAGGTAAGTGAGCTGATGTACCTTAATAATATTTTATTTCTATACTGTGATTTTTTTTGTGCAAATATAGTGCTACCTACCTTACAACTTTAAACTTATTGGGAAATTATCTCATTGACAAGTAAACTTTGTGCTTTTATTAAGAAATAATGAATGTAATGATATATAGATTATAATAGTAAAATAATTGGAACTTGTACTGTGATACTATCTTACAACTTTAATCCTTTTGGTAAATTATCGCTACAATCTAATTAATCTTTGAAATTGTTATTTTACTAAGAAATTAGAGTACATATAGCCTATAGACTACAATAATAGTAAATATATTGCTGAATTGCTTAATGACACTTGGTCACAACATTAAATCAATTGGTAAATTATTTCATTATCAAGAATACTTTGAAATTGTGTTTTTATTAAGAAAAAAGATGAAATATGGATTATAATAGTAAAAATATTCATTTGTGAGCTGCTCTGCGACCATTTTTTCTTTATAGTGAACTTTAAAACTTATTTTGATCTAACTTTTGAGTTTCTTAAATCATTACTTGTCTATACACTAAACAACATACACATATTGGAAAACATAAGTTGTGCAGTAGTAAATAGGAGGGAAAGCTACTTAGTTCATATATTGAGTTCCTTGTGAAACATTGTTTGGTTTTTGTTTCTTTATCTTTTAATTTTGCTGGTAATATTGTAGTTTTCAACTATATCCTAAACAAACTAAAACCATGGCAAGGCAGATGAATGCTTACCTGCTAAACAAAGATGAGTTAGAATATGAGGTTAAGATCAGGGGTGGTGAACCAGCCTCCAAGGTCAGTTTACTTAGGGCACAAGTCTCTAAATTATTAAAAGAGAACCCTGTTCCGGCATCTTTGCCTACAACTTGGGATTTAGCAGGTGAACTACCAATTTTACAGGATAAAACTGATACTTTATTGGAGACTGTTTTAGCACTGCCGGAGCATAAACCTAAGCAATCCTTATTGGAGAGACTTCATACAGTTGCCTTACACTTACATTATCGTGCAGAGAGGCTTTCATTTGATTCAGACAGGGAAATTGAATTGAATAAAATAAAAAGGGATTTATTGGTAATATTTGACAAACTTACAACATATGGCACTAGGAGTGATTCAGATTCGAGCAGTGAGGAGTCGGATCCCTCTGATCCTGGCCCTAGTAACATACATAGGGAGAAATCTGATCAAAGTAAGGTGAAGGTGGAGCACGGTGATGATCACACAGAAAACACTAAGAAACACTGCTATCATAGCATAACTTATGTTCATCCAACCAACATACACTCACTGAATTTAAAATATAATGGCACTTCTTGTATATTATCTTTCTTGGAACGTTTAGATGAGTTGGTTCGGTCTCGCTCACTTAGTTACCTGCAGGTGTATCGGTCGGCGGCTGAACTATTTACAGGTTCAGCATTGTTGTGGTACAGAGGGATTTGTAACTCTGTTGAATCATGGGAGGACTTGAAGCAGGAGTTGTTGGATGAGTTCTTGCCTCCTGACTTTGATGATAGGTTGTTGGAAGAACTTAAGGCACGTACACAAGGCATTGGTGAAAAATTTTCCATGTACTACTCAGTGATGTTAAACTTCTTCAATAGGCTTCGCACACCTCTGAGAGAGGAAGAAAAGTTAAGGATCTTGAGGCGGAACATACGTCCAGATTTCGCGGATCGCTTAGTTCTGTTTCCGATTCTTTCATTGTCGGACTTCAAGTATAAATGTAGGGAGCTTGAACGACAACGTATCAGCGCACAGTATTTTGTTGAACCTCCTAAAGCCACCCAACAGACGCTCGCGGTAGATCTTGCCTATCAAAGTAGTGTCCCAACAGTAGCAGCTGCCTCTACAGCTCATCCATCTTCAGAGGCAAAACAATTTTGTCCGCGTTGTCGAGTGAATACCCATTCTTTTCAAAATTGTACTGCACCGAGAACTTTGGTTTGTTTTCGTTGTGGATTGAAAGGTTTTACATCTCGAAATTGTAAAAATTGTGTAAAACGTTATGCTAGTACTAGTGAGGGGACACGTAAAGTCGACACATGCGCTAATTGTCAAAAGGGCACCTCGACTTCAAAAAACTAATACGGCAGGACCGCGTCGTTTCTCCAAATCTCAGCGCTGAAGAATGGACCGACTGGCTACAAACAGTTAAACTTTTCTTTAATTCCTGGCACGTAGGTGCGGTCCGCGAATCCGGGTTTGACCAACGTCCTTTTCTTACTGTTGACATTTACGGTCAACAGGTACATGGACTACTGGACTCTGGATCCAGTATATCCATATTAGGTGGTAACTCCCATAAGCAGTTTTTGGATTTAGGTGCTACCCTTGCTCCATGCGCCGACATCTGCAAAATCCAGTCTGTAAATGGAGTTACCTCAAACGTTTTGGGGTTCCTACAACTCCCTGTGATCTTTCGAGATCAACTTAAGATTATTAAGTTTTATGTTATCCCTGACGTAAATACTTCATGTATATTCGGCTGGGATTTCTGGAAGTATTTTAATTTGGCCCCGGAAATATTGAGCTCGCTTCCGTGGGTACCAAACGAGCACTCCTTTCCTGTGGCTGAAATCAATCGCCTACATCCTCTTGACGCCTTGACTATGGAGCAACGTCGTTTGGCAGACGAGGCTATAGATAACTTCGAGGCTATCGCTTTTGAGAAGGTAGGACTGGGGAAAACCGATCTAATTACACATACTATTGACACGGGCGACGCCAAACCAATAAAACAGCGATATTATCCAATGTCTCCGGAGAAATTGAAAGAGTTACATCGTGAGCTCGATAATATGCTGGAGCTTGGGGTGGTGGAACCCAGTACTAGCGCATGGAACAACCCCACCCTGTTGACTCCCAAGTCGTCCGGAGAGCTGCGGTTTTGTCTGGATAGCAGGAAACTCAACGCGGTCTCCAAGCACGACGCGTACCCCTTACCGTATATATCTCATATCCTAGATCGACTTAGGGACGCAAAATACCTATCTTCTATTGATTTGAGTTCCGCCTTCTGGCAAATAGGGTTAGACCCAACCTCGAGGGAGAAGACTGCCTTCACAGTTCCCGGTCGGGGATTGTTCCAATTCACCAGAATGTGTTTTGGGTTAACTGGTGCCCCAGCGACGCAACAAAGACTCATGGATCTCCTATTTGGTCACGACGGCTTCGACAATCATGTTTTTGTATACTTAGATGATATAGTGATCTGCCATGATACATTCCTAGGTCATCTGAATCTGCTTCGAAAGGTATTCGAACGCCTAAAGCAGGCGGGACTAACTATAAACGCTTCTAAGTGCAATTTCTTTAGACGAGAGCTCAGATACCTAGGGTATATCGTAAACGAGAAAGGCTTACACACGGACCCAGCAAAAGTACAGAGTATCCTTGAATTCCCACCTCCGACCACGCGGAAGGAAGTGAAGATGTTTTTAGGAACGGCCTCGTACTACAGACGCTTCATTAAAAACTTTAGCATTCTGGCGGCTCCTTTAAACAGATTAACCAGCTCCGGGAAAAAGGCCCCTCCCTTTAAGTGGACTCCGGAGGCAGAGGAATCATTCCATACGCTAAAACAAGCTCTGGTGTCGGCTCCCATTCTCGCCTGCCCCGATTTTTCTAAACCCTTCTCGCTACATTGTGATGCGTCCGCTTACGGGATCGCGGGAATGCTGGCTCAGGAAGTAGACGGAGTAGAACATCCCATCGCGTACGCGAGTAAATCTCTAACCAAGTGCGAGACGAACTATTCCGCTACCGAGCGGGAGGCTTTGGCGGTTGTATTTGCGGTGGAACATTTTAGGCCATATCTAGAAGGCAATAAATCATTTAAGATCATAACTGACCACGCCAGCCTAAAATGGTTCCTGAATCTCACGAATCCAACCGGCAGACTAGCTCGCTGGGGTTGTAGACTGTCTCCCTATAACTTTGTTATAGAACACCGCGCTGGTAAATTAAACGTGGTTCCAGACGCACTTTCCAGATTCGTACCCTGTGTCGCAGCCACGACAACGAACGATACATTTACTCCTACCGGAGACGCTTGGTACGATGGCTTATATAGGAAGTGTTTGGCTAAACCACTATCTTGTCGGAATTTCATGATTAGAGATGGCAGATTGTTTCGAAACACGAAATCCAATAATAATTTAGTCCGTGATTTTCAGTGGAAAGAAGTAGTTCCAGAATCAGGCAGGAAATCTATAACGGAGGAAAACCACTGCCTACCTACTTCCGCCCATTTGGGAATCCAAAAGACCTTTAAAAAAATCTCCTTGACGTATTATTGGCCTAGTTTATTCAAGGAAGTAACGAACTTCGTGCGTAACTGTGAAACATGTTTATCTCATAAAATTCCCGCACAGACTACTCCAGGCCTGATGGGCAGTCCTAAAAAGTGCTGTAGACCATTCCAGACCCTTAGCATGGATCTGGTAGGTCCTTTTCCGGTTTCTAAAAACCACTTCGTTCACTTATTGGTAGTAATGTGCTGCTTTACTAAGTATGTCATGCTTTTCCCTTTGCGTCGCGCAACGGCAGCTACCATAGTTAAACATTTGGAGAATGATGTCTTTATGAAACATGGGATCCCTCAAACAGTGATTTCTGACAATGGAACGCAGTTCACTGGATACGAGATTCGATCCTTGTTTGATAAATACAGTATCCCCCAGGTTCATTTAGGGCCCAGATATTGCCCGCAGGTCAATCCTGTGGAAAGGCAGAATCGTACTATAGTCACTGCGATCTCCACTCTTATAAAGGACGATCACCGTGAGTGGGATATACACTTGCCACATATCCAATTTGCCATCAACACTTCAGTCAGTGAGGCAACGGGGTTTTCGCCGTTTCTCCTGGTACACGGTCGGGAGGCAGTAGTGTCCGGATCAATCTACGACGCAGCTCCATTGGATCTATCGGATCTTTCTTTCCCACGGCGCGAAGACTATGCACGTAATCTAGGTGAACTATCCGTTATCTTTCGGAAGGTTCGTGAAGAACTGGTTAAGGCACATGCCAAAAACACTCACTATTATAACCTCCGGAGGCGTCACGTTGAACTGAACGTTGGTCAAACCGTATGGAAACGATCTTTCCCACTCAGTGTCAAGGATAAGTTTTTTTCTGCAAAGCTAGCGCCTAAATTCACCAAATGTACCATTGTTGCCAAGAAGTCCCCTTTAGTGTATCAACTGGTTGATGAGATCGGGAGAGATGCTGGTGTTTGGCATATAAAGGATCTAAAAACTTCAAACTAGGCTTAACTATTGCTTGTTTGGAGTAACTGCTTCTTCTATTTGCTTGTAGACAGCCATACTTGGCTGTTCAACCTGTTTACCTGACTTATATCGCTGGAGGCCCTACACCTCTGCGAATTCTGGTCTCGTTTAAAATAGATTTTAGGCGGACTACTTTTATTTTTCTGCTACCGTAGCTAAGCGGTCTTAGTAGAAAAATCTCTTCGGGAGAATAGCAGGTACTGGTAGCTGTTGCTACTTCTATGGTCTTTAATGTAATTAGATAGGTAATACAGCCTTAGTTCCCACCCCACTAGGCTGTAGAAATCCCTGGACCGCGGGTTGGCCGCGAAATTTATGTCCCGGGGGAAGGTTTTTTTGGATTGCTTTACTGAAGGTACAGATAGTTTTTACTCGTTGGTAGGTGTAGTTCCGACTTGGCTTGAGTCGAGTGGTGAACATATTGGTCCCACCGCCTCTGCACGGGACTACACCATGGCTTGATTTGTTTTTTTATTAGTTATTTTTTTTGTTTTATATAGTTACCTATATTTTACTGTAGTCTGTAAGTCGTTTTTTTCTTAAGTTCGTGGTCCCTCATCCTTGGACCGCAGTTTGGCTGCGTAATTTTTGTCCCGGGGGACGGTTTTTTTTTCGGTTTGATTTACTAAAGGAACAGCTAGATTTTACTCGTTGGTAGATGTAGTTCTGGGTTGGCTTGAGTCGTGTGGTTAACATGCTAGTCCCACCGCCTCTGCAGTCGGCACAGACTACATCATGGTTTGATTTTTTTTTGCTTTATGCTTACTTAACTTTTTTTTGTTTTTATTTAGCTTTATTTTTTTTAGTCGTTTCTTTCTGAGTTCGAATGTTAGGGTGTATTATTTTTTTTACTACTTACTTTGGAGAGTTTTTTTTGAGTACTACCTACCTACTATAATTTAACTTATGTAGTCTATTAACTAAATTTATTTTATTTTATGAAAGTTTATAAATTTCACAGTAGGAGCGGTTCGTAACTCCCTTAAAAAAATAAGCCATCCGACGATAGGGAGCGGTTCGTGACTCTTAAAATAAGCCTAGTTCGTTAATATCATGCTGAGCGGTTTTGCCAACTCGTTAAATAAGCCTTTGGTAGGGTAATATTTATATATTTAGCTATTGGGAATTTTCAGGGTCTTGGTTTTGTCAGTTGTACTCTCGGTTTTTGGTCCAGTCAACTTTCAATTCCCTCCTAGGGGTATAAGTATGTCTGGGATAGAATGTTTGCGGTGTTGTGAGAAGATCTGGAAGGACTAAGCTTATAAAAGATGAAGTATGACTGGGACGTATGAATGTGTGGGTTTGCTAGCATCAACGAGTAACGAGTAGGGACTTAATAGTATTATATGAATATTGGGGAATAGGGGTTTGTGATAAATTAGCTTTTATATTGACATTATTAGATAGCGTAGTAGTGGTGTACTCAACTTTTCTCCAAAATAACTAGTTACTTATTTACTACTTACTAAGATATTTTTTTTATTTTGCATAATATTGTTAGCTAAAGCTAGTTGGTGTTTATTTTCCTAACAGTTTTTTAGCTAGAATTTTTTTTTTTTTTGAGTCTGATTTACTTTTTGTCTCATTATTATATTCTTTAGTCTTTGCTTGAACCTAACTCATAGAGGGAGTTAGGGGTTGTTTGTTTTACGGCTGAGGGCAGCCGCGAATTCCCTAAGGTGAATTCTGCGTGGTTAGAGGGGTATTGTAACCCTTGTTTTTTATTATCTGTGGTATTTTTGTTATCATAGGAGATAGTTAGCCTTTTTTATTTTGAAACGTCGTATTCATACGTCAGCGTCAATTGTCACATTGACATTTACTTCAAAATTGACTTTGACAGATCTCCTCAGTGTGGCCTGCATAGTTCTTTGACCCTGAGATACGGGAATTATTAAACAAACTACGTGTTATTTTCTTGTGGACACTCAGGAAACATTACTAAATTGGTGAAACCTTCGGTAGAAAATGCCTGAGGAATAGTTAATGTTCGTTTCCCTCGGTCTCCGAGATCTTACGGCCCGTGGTTCGGGTCGTACGAACAGTCGTGTTGTTAAGTTTTTTTACCTCCTCAATGAGGATATTTGTGTTGAGAAAGTGGCCATCGGAACCGGCAAAGCCGAATTTCAATCCGGACTTTACCGCCTTTTCCATTTCGCTGCGGGGTCAAGAGCGGTCGCTCGGAACATCCTCCCACCAATCCCGCCACGACGCCTTGCGGAGAAGTGCCCTCAGGACCCCGGCGCCTTCGAAAAGCGAACCATCCGACCGACCACCATCGGATCGCCACCCGGTCGCCGTCTGGCCACCCACTGTCTTCACCTGTGCGGTTGAGAGAATCTCCGCCACGTGTTTGGAAACCCCCTACGGGTGAGTTGAACTTTAGTCTAGTTGAAGGTTAGGAAGACGTGGCTCACGCAAGTGTTCTTTTGCTAACCTAGAACTGTCCTTCGACAGGGTTTTTTTAAGATACGGTATCGGCTCGCCTCTTCAGCGAGGTCCGGGCGCATCGGCGCGCAGTAGGCTCCGCCTATCAACCATCTGGAGGTCGATGGGACTCAACCCGTCTCTACGGCCGGGCCACTTAGTCCCGACCTACCAGCCCTCACCTTACTAGCGGCGGCGCTCCTCCCTGCCTTCGGGGCGAGCTCCCGCTCTGCCGAGTCTCTGCGCGGACCGGCCTCAACCTATACTACACATCACTATACAAGCGGTACCACATGACCTGACCGGGCCGTGTGCTTTACTTACTTTTGTACCGTCCAAACTAACTTAACTTAATTTAATATACGGTAAATCTATATCTAGTAGACTTTGGTCGCAAGGCAGCATTTTGGATGGTGTTCAGGCAGAATCCGCCACCACTCCCTGAGATTGTATACCTTTAATCTTATCTGTAACTTGTAACTATAGAGAGCATTCATAATAGAACAACTTAAGATAACCTTCTTCAACATACAGGATTTATAACCCGAAATAAATGTTTGAACTCTGATTGGTGTCTCAATGTGCTCTCCCAACCATACTTGTAGTTTTAAAAACGTTACAATATTGGATATTTTATCTTATTGTAATTGACGTTCAAAAGTGTACTTTGTATGTACCTACTTGAATAAATGCATATTGAATTGAATTGAATAAAATACTTTAGAAAATGCGCAAAGCGTCGTAGGTAATTAAAATCAATAAATTCCAAGTAAAATAAATTGATTTTTATTTTTTTATATTCCCTATTTCCCAAATAAGAAAGCTAGGAGTGATATATACACAACTATAACTATATATAGCTACGGATGGTGCGCTAGATATTTATAGATATATATTCAACGAAAATAGTCCCAAATGACAAGCGCAGAGTGCAGCACTATATACGTGCAGTGTTTTTGACACAAGATATACCTCTATTTCAGTATATAGAATAGTACTCTGTGACCGCGAGCACCTTCGTTGCTCGATGTGCAGCAGCGCCAAAAATGCGCGCGACGTTGGCGTCACACGTCCGCGTCCGCGTCGTGACCACAGGAGCCCAATTCTCGCGCAAATGACATCATGTCGGCGGCACGAGTACGGATCTTTTCGATAAATAAAATTCGATAAAATTGACAGTTAAAATCGATAAAGTGGGTTTTATTCGATAAAATTGACAGTTAAAAATCGATAAAGTGAGTTTTATCGATTTTAACTGTCAATTTTATTGAATTTTATTAATCGAAAAGATCCGTACTCGCGCCGCCGACATGATGTCATTTGCGCGAGAATTGGGCTCCAGGTCGTGACTCGCGACTGTCCAGCCGCCAGCGGCTAGCGTTCGCCCCGTGACACCGCAACTTTAACGCGACGACTAACGTTCTCGTTCGCGCAGCTTTTTGGCGTGAACTTGACCTGTAAAAGTAACAAGAAATTGTGTACTCCTATTTACTTTCAAACAAAGCTAAAGTCTGAATTTGTATAGTCACGCCACAGTCACGCTGTAATTCAAATAAAAAAAAATCACAAATTATGTATAAAAGCTGTCAGTTCAATGACATCTGACAGTTTTTTTCACTTGTCATTTGTCACTGTCTATTTCGTAGCATAATATTCTCTTCGTCTTCGGTCTGTTTACTTGAAAAGTAGAAAAGTTAATTTTATAATCATAGACTTTGAAGTTTATAATAATTTATTGTGTTGTTGTCTGTTGATATTGTAAACAAAAAGTGAGATTAAAAGTAAACGTTTAGATTATGGCAATAATTGTATCGTCTTCCAACAGACGAATACAAATTACAATACGTATTTTACTGTCTTTATATTAACCACACAGGGTCTGAAGAAGAGAATTTGAAAAGGGCATCACAGACAGTTCTATGTAGATCCCTCAAATTAACCTTGGGCGAATTACTAATACTAAACGTATGTTGAGGAGATAACGTAAAAGAAAGTATTATATTGTCATAATACCTATTATGGAGGTTCAGGAACCCTCAATAATAATTGGCAGGCGCACATTTTCAGTCAGCGAAAAGGCATGTTTACAGAAATTAGTAATACGAAATAAGTTACACTCCGGAGACCGTAACGCTCTGACAGATATAGATTCTAAAAGAAAAGCCTGGGTTCGCGTTACCCAAGAATATAATTCAATAGCAAGCAACTCTAGTGTAAGTAGAAATTTGGGTTATTTTAAAGTTTTCTTTTCTATTTAGATGTTTATGTTTTAGTTTAGGTTTTGTTTATTGCAGAGAACAGAGGCACAGCTGCGAAAATGTTGGGATAATATTAAAACACGTAGAAGGGAACTCCTACAGAAACGGGGGTTGCTGAAGTCAAGAGATAGGCATGTCCCAGCCAGTGCTGCCCAAGCACAATGCTTGGATGACCCTCTCATGTATATTAAGAATGAGCAGCTACCCTGGTGTGACAGTGACAGTGATACAAACACAAAAGAGTTTGAGGTTGCAGAAGGTAATGATTCAATTAGCTTCTACTTGGTAAGATAATAATATGTCCTATATTCTAAACTGTCTTGCGAGTTTTTGTTGTAACAAGCAAGGGTTTTGTTTTAGAATAAATCCTATAGTACAATAGTATATTACTACTGAAAATAAAGCAACCAAGCCATACTGAAAGGTCCTTATGAGTCCTTCTGAAATTAATTTAAAAGTTTCTGATTATAAGCCTTTTTAACTACACAAGGCCATAAATTGTTATTTATGCCTAATATATAGTATAGTATTTTTCTCCAACTGGCTAGGAAACTAGCAAATTAATCTTACAAAACTTCCACAATGTACACTTATACAGTTTTAAATGTTCATTCGCACCAATTCAACAGCCCATGCTTTTGTACCTTTTTAGCTTAAGTTCCAGCTTTGTAGATTGTAATGAGATTATGAATATGTTGTTATTGTTTGGCAGTGTCTCATGGAATGCCCTCTCCCCCTCGGGAGTCTGCATCTCGGCTGCCAGTTACTGGAATATCAGAACCACAAGGTAGAATCACTTTTTGTTTATTTGAATATAGCTATATTTACAGTGTAATTACTGGATATATGTGATATAATACCTGAGGGCTCAGGGTAACGAGCACACTGCAACGCAGTGCAGGCCTTTGGAGCCTGCCTTTGTGCTTCAAAGTCCTGGGTGGCATGGTCACTTTTATGGGCAGGAGTTATGCTTGCCAAAAACCAACAGGCGAGCAACTTGCTTGTCTAAACTTGTATAAACAATAAAAGCATAAATTGATTTTGATGTGTCAATACTGAGTTTTTCTATCCCTATGACCTCGATCATGTTGAAGTGCAGCCACAAAGTTATGTCAATGTAGGGAACTAACATATATTTCTAGTATTAATACTTTTTTTATGCATTTCAGCAGCAACAGCCGATTTCCGCATCCAAGACAGAGAAGAGGAATTGCATAAACTTAATGTAGCTGAGAAAGTGTGGCAGTTGAAGACGCTACGAGAGCGGCACAGCACAGCCCAACTAGAGCGAGAAAAAGTCCAGCTGGAACGGGAAAAAGCTCAGTTCGAACGAGATATCGCTCAGTTTCATCGAGAAAAAGCTCAGTTGGAGCTCGATCGAGCCAAACGTGAAGACACAGAGTTGTTCAACAAATGAACATTATTCACACCCAGTTATCTTGTTATGCCAAGAGTAAAAGAATTTATGAAAAAGTTTAAAACTACAAAGTCCATTTCTAAGTGTCTAAAGATAGCTGTTACCTGTGACCCGACACTATTGTTATCACCAACATTTTTAGCAAATAAATGATTATGATTATTATGATAGGCATTGGATCACCAACCAATGATATATCATTATGGGAATCCTATTTATTGTCATTGGCCGGTGATCCTCCATATTTGTGTACATTATTAGATACTTTAAAATATTGGACCTTATGTCCATTGTATGCATTACATATACCAAAATGAAAATTTTAAACATTAATCTACTACCGTAAAATGAGGTTAGTTGAAAGATAAGTATGTTTCTTAATTACCACACAAAAAATTTTAAAAAATCATGTGATGATGATTCAGTTTGTACATTTCATTACCATAATTAAAAAAATTGGAACTTGTACTAATAGTAAAAATTTTTATTAATTGGCTTAACCTGAAATGAGGCCACTTTGACTGACCCCATTTTTTTGGTGGATTCGCAAAGTACAGCGTAGAAGACTAAAATTATTCCATTCATAAGTATTGAAATTATAAAACCTCAAAGTTAATTCTAGAAAAAAAATGTTTTTAAAGAACTCAAATAGTACTAAAAAACCTAGATAAATACATTACAAGGTCTACCTAGCGTAGCATTTTATTTAAAATTATTTTTCTAACTAATAAGAGAAAGGGCTTTGCAGAGTAAAATTATTTTAATCTAGTTTGCACATAAGTAGGTACAAATCTAGATTTATATACACGATGTATTATAATAGTAGTAAGTATATATGAAAAAAGGCTTTTAAAAAAGCGGGAACCAGTTTCTACGAAAATATCGCGGTATATGTCCTTCTATCTCCCATTTTCCACCCTTGGGTGTGGTATTCTTTCATAAATTTATTAATGGATCAGCCTTCTCATGAAAATAATCATTTAACACGGAGAACATATACTGGACTTCTTTTTTGAAGTTGGTTAAACAAGGGTTATTTCTGGTTGCTGTATTAAATACCTAACCTAACCCAATTACCTAGTTTAATTGTAATATTACCTACAATAACTAATGACATTATAGTAAGTACATACATATTATGTTTATTAACTTGTTTCATTTTTCTATACATAATATCTAGACACTATGATAGATTACTTACTCATCATCAAATTCATCGATATTAGATGTGAAACGGTTCATCTCTAATTCACGACCGCGAGCAGCGGCCTTATAGGTACAACTAAACAATAGAGCTGTAAGAAACCGTATGTATTCGTTACTGAGTAACGAGTACATCGCCAGATTCGAAGTACCGAATCGTTACTTACAAATTCAATTCGTTACTTCGGTATGTTTCGTATCATGTCAGCTTGATTCGTTATCCGTACGAATACAATGCACGATGCGTGAACTGAAACGGTTTGTCCAGCGATCGAATGAATGCGAGTGAGAAATAGCATCGTGGCTTCGTATTGTTCATATTTTTATCCAACTTCAAAATATGGAGCATAAGGGTCCTCAATTCACCTGTATTTTTTTTGTGGAAATGTTACTCTTTATCTCCGCCATTTATCGACCGATTCGACTGATTTTCAAATGTTTTTATTTCATTATTTTACTAAGGATTTTTTGTGGTGTTACTTTGTGCCAATATTGTCATTAACTATATCTAAGCAAGACGAGAATAGTTCATACGTTAGACAATACGTATGTACCTACATTTATATGTCGGAGATAGATAGACAGACCCACGTTGGGTGGGTACTTCAAACCTGCATAAAAACAATAATTAACAAGTTGTGGGTAGATTCATTTTACCATTATCATCAGACATAGCCAAGCAATTCCACGTGGGCGTTACCATGGGAAATGTCGGTTACAACCAAAGTGTACTTTTATTACTTAGTAGTCTACTCTTAGCTTCGTTCGTGTACTCAATCACTCAATCGCAATCGATCCGCCACTCAACAAGTTTTTGGGCACTCGCCCACAGGACCTCCCAACGCCCCTTATAGTCCTGCCCAAGCCACCACAAACAAGTTAAATGAAAGGTTATACTTAGCAGCGACACCCTCGTCGCCTCGTCTCTTCCACAACCACACCGAACAGTGAACACGCAGCTCGCGGCGCTACACGCGCCTCTCGCCCAGCACAGCAATCCATCACGGGGGAACCAACCGCGCAGCATAGCGGCCAGTACAGCAGGGGACGTCCGTTCGACTACAAGCCAACTCAAGACAACACAACATTACCAAATATCTCCAGCTATAGGAGAGGTCCGTTCGGCTTGAGAGCCGAGAGCTAAGAGACCAACGCTACCGACTATATAGCTCGTAACTCCGATAACCTTCCACCGTTACCAACATGACAGATTGTCAAACGTCAGCGTGTCACCATTTCATAGACAACCTCTGACAGCCAGTTCGACTGTCAATGTCACTGTGTTACCATTATACTAAATCAATCTAAAACCAAACGCTAGCACAGATTATCAAAATCCGGCTGTCGCCGTCACGGCCATCCTGCGAAAACACACGTCCTCGTGTGTTAATCTGAAGAACAGGAAAACAACAGCACAGTTTACGTTCGGCTAATCCTGACTATGATCTTCACTACAAGATCCAACTACACCACAACGAGTAAAGTCGAGTAAAAACTACCTCAGTTACAGCAGCAGCTGTGTTATCATATCTCGCGTGATACTAAAAACTTCCGAGCTCAAGTACCGTTGAGCGACATTATTTTCAGAGAGCGAAATACATTCACATAGAAACAATCCCAGTCAAACAAAACCCCAGATATCTCATTCAAGCTCAACAGCCATTACTATAGCTACAGTAAACACAACTGCTACACACGCGTATCCCTGCATGTATGCCAAGACTTGACTGCATCACAAGCCACTCTCAAAACTCTCAACAATCAGTATTCATCAAGGTGGTCAGGCTCAATTTCACAACAACTATTACTTTGAAAATTCCCAACAGTCAGCATTCATCAATGAAGTCAGCTTCACCCGTCAGCGCTCTATGTCGGTACGCAATACTCTAAATCATTACAACCAATTTAATCACATGGGCCACCTCCACGCGGCAACCAAAACAACAACAACAACAACTCATCGCCTCCCTCCTGGAGTTCCAACAGCAACTGCTTACATCTCCAAGCCATTCGCACGCCACTCACAGTCGACAATAGAATAGTGTCAGATATTATTAAAGGAAATGATCCTTATTCAACGCACACACAGGCCAAAACAATTGCGTTTAGCAGGTAATTATCAGACAGGTACATGGTGAACGAACTGGTTTCACACAGGCCTATACTACGTCGATGGGTATCACTCAGACTGTTGCCACACAAGCAAATGCCACACAGGCGAGTGCCACACAGGCGAATGCCAAACAGGCGAATACGAATGACTGAAACCCACCAGCGCCGTTAGCGGTACATTCTGACTCAACAAATTCTGAAGGAAAATCTAGTCCTGGATTCAACTCCAAAGGAACGTAGCACTCAGGGGTAGATCTTAATGGGCATACTTGTACGTTCGATATTAATTAAGAGCCCTAAGAACGCAATGGTCGCCGTCTAATACCTCAGTAACTTTGAAAGGACCTCTTATCTTGAGATCGATCCTCTGATCTTGCGTCTTGGGATCGAGCTTTGTCAGATTGCTTTTTTTTTTTTTGGATTATCAACAACATCTAATTGGCCACCTCGCCTCACATTCTACTGATTTCACTTCTCAATGGCCACCTCGCCTCTCAGTGGCCACCTCGCCTTTCACAAAGTGTCAACTAAATCTTAACAACTACGACACTGCTACAATATCTTATTCTTGAGACTTTATTCTCCACACAGCCTAATTACCACTAGTTGATCACGAAGCTTCCACAGAATCGCTCGCCAGTTATCTAACATCTACAATGTTTTCTAAAATTTGACTCGTTATACCTACTAACTCTATCGGTGACTCTACCAGTGATTCTACCAGCGATTCTACCAGTGAGTACCAGTAATTCTACCAGAGATTCTACCAGTGAGTACCAGTGATTCTACCAGCGATTCTACCAGCGATTCTACCAGCGATCCTACCAGCGATTACGCCAGCGATTACCAGTGACTCTGCTAGTGCCTCTACCAGTGCCTCTACCACAGCGCATCAAAATTCTCAATAGTCAGTATGCAAAACTCTAAATCATCATAATCAAGTCACAGCGAATGCCACACAGGCGAATGCCACACAGGCCAATACCACACAGGCCAATACCACACAGGCCAATACCACACAGGCCAATACCACACAGGCCAATACCACACAGTTAAAACAATATCAATTATCGTCTCAACAACGTCAAGTCTAAATTTTTTACAGCAATGAAAACGAAGGTAACATTATCACTATTTTCACACGTCAGTCAAAACAATATCGATTAGCACTAACACCAACGGCTCATTTCGTTTTCGCACAAACAAAATAAGGATAAGCTCATCAACCAATTCCAACTGTTGCGAACAGTAATCGCCATTCTCCTAAAGCGCGCAATTGCCAACGACTACTCAATCGAAACCTCGTGATTCTCTTTACTATCTTGTGCCTACTTGTAAATACGCTTTAGTAATTTCATCGTATACCTGACTACCACTATTCAAGTCGCATTATCACTCACTGATTTTTATAGGTACCCGAATCTAACTCTTACGATACTATGTGAATCGGCTCCCAATGAACACTTTTGTATTTCAAACACGATAACTACAACAAACGCACAAAATATCTAAACCCGCTTCAAGCCTCCCTGCGTTACAGGTAGCACGGACACAATATCACGTATGGCTCAAAGATTATGCCCGCCGCACAACGTTTACTTATCTGGTGATCACATCAAAACGATATTTTCAAATAATAAAGCCTTGCACTGTAGTCTATTGCAACCAACAAATAACTTTTTTTTTTGGAATTACCCCCTTTACACTCACTTATTCATGAAACTCCTCACGCTTCAATAAATTACAATAGCACAGTTTTACTATTCGGATCCCCAATCATTAACCGAATACCACTTATCTGTAACACTCCTCGCACAGCTCTGGAACACAGTTTCACTAGCTGACGACTAGTGGATGGGCCCACACTCTTGATAACCGAAGAAGCCATGTGTCACCATCACATGTACAGCACCAGCCCTTTCCCGCAGTCAGCAGTCACATGAAACCATAATAAAATGATTAGTAGGCTGCGTAGTTTAATTATCAATTCCTGACTCACACAGTACTAAATGAACACTACGCCGATCACATGAAACTTGTCAGCAATAATCTTAAGTACCACATCGCGCTGTTGCTAACGCTGCAAATCTAATTCAATGAAAGCTCAGTATTGTCAATGAATATCTGTTCTACGTGGTAAACTAACGACATTTAAACTTGTGTGCCGATCACATGAATGCAGCACCTCATCAACGATCTGCCGAACCACATCAACGATGTAACGTAACTAGTCAGCAATATACTTTGTAACTACCACATCGCGGATTTACATACCGGAATCGAAACAACATTATGAACGCTAGTGGCAAAGCGTTTTCAAAGTAACTAGCGTACACACTAGATTCACAGGAAAAAACGGTAATAGTTTCCCAACACAAACATCCAAGTTCACCGTAAACCAAACAAATCATACTTCACGCTCACGACACAAAGCTTTACCCGACGGAGATCGAACCCGGGCACTTTGCCTCGCAGGCATTGTCACCACAAATTCAACCTTGGCATCGTCACAAAACACTTTCAACGTCTTCTCATGGTACACTTCATGGTTGAACCAACACCGATCCCGCTTCTGATGTCGGAGATAGATAGACAGACCCACGTTGGGTGGGTACTTCAAACCTGCATAAAAACAATAATTAACAAGTTGTGGGTAGATTCATTTTACCATTATCATCAGACATAGCCAAGCAATTCCACGTGGGCGTTACCATGGGAAATGTCGGTTACAACCAAAGTGTACTTTTATTACTTAGTAGTCTACTCTTAGCTTCGTTCGTGTACTCAATCACTCAATCGCAATCGATCCGCCACTCAACAAGTTTTTGGGCACTCGCCCACAGGACCTCCCAACGCCCCTTATAGTCCTGCCCAAGCCACCACAAACAAGTTAAATGAAAGGTTATACTTAGCAGCGACACCCTCGTCGCCTCGTCTCTTCCACAACCACACCGAACAGTGAACACGCAGCTCGCGGCGCTACACGCGCCTCTCGCCCAGCACAGCAATCCATCACGGGGGAACCAACCGCGCAGCATAGCGGCCAGTACAGCAGGGGACGTCCGTTCGACTACAAGCCAACTCAAGACAACACAACATTACCAAATATCTCCAGCTATAGGAGAGGTCCGTTCGGCTTGAGAGCCGAGAGCTAAGAGACCAACGCTACCGACTATATAGCTCGTAACTCCGATAACCTTCCACCGTTACCAACATGACAGATTGTCAAACGTCAGCGTGTCACCATTTCATAGACAACCTCTGACAGCCAGTTCGACTGTCAATGTCACTGTGTTACCATTATACTAAATCAATCTAAAACCAAACGCTAGCACAGATTATCAAAATCCGGCTGTCGCCGTCATATATATTAGTCATTTTACGAAGTCAGGTAATCGTAAGTTTGATACTCGATTGTATCAAAAGTAACGAGAAAAGTAACGATACGAAAGTAACGAGTACTGATGATTTCAATACCGAATACATACGAGTACTCGATTTCTCGTTACTTTTACAGCTCTACTAAACAACCATTTTAAAAGTTTTTGCCTGTCTGTCTGTTTGTTCTGGGTAATCTCCAAAACGGCTGGGCCGATTTTGACGGGACTTTCACTGGCAGATAGCTGATGTTACAAGGAGTAATTTAGGCTACTATCATTTCAGAGTAAGAATTAGGGTTCCGCGCAAAAAATCAAAACCATGAAATCCAATATCTCCGCGCGGGTGGAACTGCGGGCAGCAGCTAGTTATACAATAATAATGCAGTTAAATCATTATACCTATTTGATTCGGGCACTGGAGGCTCACACATCTCTTGAGTATCGTTATTTTCACTGTCTTTGCTTTTGCTCTTTTCCATGTATTGGGGTCTCGATCTAGAACGTTTTCTGGTAAGCCCTTAAATATTACGTGAAATGAAGAGCTTCGGAAGATTGGGCTTGTCACAACGTAACATTAAAAAACAACAATCAATACAAAAACTCTTTATTGTATACCAAACCAAAACATTAAATCGCTCTTACCCTACACTAGGACTCCCTGTGTCACTGCAATGGTGACAGATACACAGCACAAACATCCAAGACCCGAGAACAAACTTTATGCACATTGCACAAAACCTGCCCCGGCCGGGGATCGAACCCGGGGGAACCCCGAGCGAGGAATCGCTTTGCAGGCAAGGTTACTACCAAGACCAACTTGTCACCCGCCGTTTGGTCACCAGTTGGTCATCCTGATCACCATACATTATTTTGCATCACAACGGCTCAAACTTACGATAAAAAATAAGTAAAACACAAATTTTAAGTTTAGCGCTTCATTAAACAAAAACTAAACCTGTGGCAGAAAAAATGAAAATTTACATATTTGATAACACATTTACATTATCCAAGAATACAATTAAAAATACAGACTGAAATATTCCTTGATTTGTGACGGGCACCGAAAACAGTCAGCCAGAACGACAATTTTTTGGAAATTTAAAATATTCCAAATACTCAAAAGGTATATGCGATTAATAATGAACAATATTTTGATTTTCTAAACAGTCATGATGTCCCCAACCCGCTAGTAAAGGGTTACCTATCGACTCTTTACGACACAATAAGTAGATAGACAACACTTGTTTGCCCGCGGCTCAGCACATAGTAGAATCAGTGCCGTTACTAGTCTTTGGTGCGCCTTGTGCGAGCTCCTATCCCTAATGTTCTAATCTAACCTGGGCCACAGGACATAATTAGGTATTATAATAATACTGGGCCCTGTCATTTCTGCGCCCCTCCAGGTTCCTGTGCCCTCTGTACCTGGACACCACTGGCACTTACGGTATAGGTTACAATGATAGTCCTAAGGGATAGTGTAGCTTCCAATTAGTACACGAAAGATAACAGTAGGTACACTATTATTGAAAGAATTTTTAGAATCGGACAAGTTGTTCCAGATATTAGCGGCAACAAAGAAAACTTATTTTTTTTAAATATTATTTTGTAACAAGACGAGCTGGTCATTTGCCTGATGGTAAGCATAACGCCGGCCCATAACAATTGCAGTGCCACCCCGAACTATGAAACAAAAAGGCCTGCGCGGCACTGCAGTGCGCTCGTTACCCTGAGACATTAGGTATTAAGTCTCATAAGCCCAGTAATTTCACTGGCTACTCTGCTCATCAAACCGGAATACCGTAATGCTTGCACACTAGGTACTGCTCGGCGGCAGACTTCACTCACAAAGCGGTGGTAACAACCCAGACGGACACTCGCAGAAGAGTTAGTCCTACCCCTAAATATGGTGTTCAGATAATCATATTCACGGATCCTTGCTTGGCGATAGTTTTTCAATTTGAAGGTGGTAGCTAGGCAGGCGAGAACTAGAAAAGGCCCTACCACCATGCAAGGATTGCATCGAACGTTTTTTCTTATACATATATAATGTCCAAGCGTTACTGCGTTCGGGTTTGGTGAGCAAATACCTAAAATGTCTCAGGGTAACGAGCGCACTGCAGTGCTGCGCCAAAGTTCTGAGATGGCAATTGGTATGTGCTGGCGTTATGCTTACCATTAGGGAAACGACTTTCATAAGTGCTCCTTTGGGGCCTTATTGAATAAAGCATTTAAATTTGATCCGATCATCTCGTTACCCAGGTAGGTATAAAAAAGTCCACAAGTGATGTCAAATTTCCTATGAAATCCGTACTATTCTAAATGCATGGGTGTTTGTTGGTGTGCTGGTTAGCCCTTTTTTCACGCAGCAACGGAGCAACGGATCGTCGAATTGAAACCGGAACACAGTTATGCTTGCACATTACCTACTGTTTGGCGGCAGTCCGGCAGACTACACGAGCAAAGCGGTGGTAACCCACCCAAAAGCGACACTCGCAGAAGAGTTAGCGCTACACCTCTACTACCGTCAACCACCTACCTGCTGCTTATAAACAAAACCACAACCGTGTCACCACAAAAAACAATTTTGGACGCCTAGAAATGTCACGACAGAATTGTCTTGGACAACGGTTAGACACTAGGTAGTTAAATCAGGAGTTGTGGTTGCTCATACACGCGACTAAGGCATGTTTAGGAGTTAAACATTGTTTAACACAAGTTTAAAGCGTGTTTAATTTTTTTGTGGTAAGGCCGCTAGTGTGTTTAACCGGTGTCTAACTCCTGCATTCTGTTGTGACGCTGTCTAGCTAAACAGTCGTCTTATAAGTAGTTGCTTTTTGTGGTAACACGGTCTCACAACGCACTCATTAGGTATACCCTGCTGCATACTAGAATTCAGGTGCAGGCATGAAGAATGGATTGATTACCTAGGGGCCCGACATGGTTAATCTGGCCCTGCTGATGCACAACACAACATCATAGAGCTGACTACAAACTTGACTTTATGTTAACCACACAAAATCTGCCCCGGCCGGGAATCCTTGCTATTCACAGGTATGGGTTGCTACGAAGTAACGGAGCGGGCTACTTATATTATCTTAAACACACTTTTATTAGCTATCACTATCTCATTTGAAAGTAAGAGAGAGAAAAGAGAATATTCGTTGGTGGCTGCCATGGTATCTCTCTTTCCAAGTAGGTAAGGGGAGGGAACCATTTTCTTTGGAGGGAACGGCAGCCCCGACGGATTTTCTCGGAAACGGGTTTTTCAAAAATTTTGTTCAATGACATGACGTTTAATATAGTCGTTGGTTTTGGTTTTAAAAAAAATCCTTTACGTCTTTTTTCTATGTACTTGTTAATTGAAATTTTTATTTTTTAAATAGGTAAGTAGAATTTATAGTTTGTGAGAAAATTATAAGTAATGGGTAGAGTTAATATTACCTAGGTACGAGTAGTACAGTATAGAGTTCAAAACAGAACACGCAGACCCTTGGGTCTGACCACAAAAAAATTAAAACCACGTTGAACCTGTGTTAATCACTGTTTAACGCCTAAACATGCCTTAGTCGCGCGATTAAATATGAGCAACCACAAATCCTGATTTAAGTAGTGTCTAACAGTTGTCTAAAACAATTCTATTGTGACATTTCTAATCATTTTTGACGTTTATCTTTAGACGCTGTCTAGCTAAACAGGCGACTAAAATGTTTTTGTTTGTGGTCAGACCCAGAGGCTGATGGGCCTATTTAGCTAGATATTGGTCTAAAGATAAACGTCTAAAATAATTATACAAATACACAATACAACAACACAACAATACCTACAATACAACGGAATTACGTATACAATAGAATGGAGTTAGACAACCACAGAATAGATAATTGTACAAGTAGGTACACCTACACTACTTAAATCAAGATTTGTGGTTGCTCATATTTAATCACGCGACTGAGGCATGTTTAGGAGTTGAAAACTGTTTAACACAGGTTTAGGGTGTGTTTAATTTGTCTGTGGTAGAACTGACAATGTTTAAATTCTACAAGTACTTATTCATTGTTCTATTACTTATCTGTATACGTATCTTGTTAGGTTAGGGACTAATACAGGGCCGCATCCATGTCTTAGGGGAAACATTTTGGAAAAAATATGAACATTTCATTACCCACACAATAATTATGATCGAGGTAGTTACGCAACAAAATTTGACACATTGCAGCACTCATTGTATTCTCTGTTTATATACTCTGTTACCTTACTATTTTAATACCTAGTATTTTATTTATACACACACTCTTTTAAACTATCACGGTTATTCCCAAATTTAGAACTGAACCACATTAGAACTGAATATTTACCGTGGTTCCTATAAATTGATGAGCTCCCGATATTACCGGCAGAACACATAAAAGAGAAAGAAAGCGGGTAGACAGATTTGTCTGCTCGTAATTCGTCTACCAACCATCCGCAGCTTACCGTGAACATTGTCACTACCAACAGTGTCGCAAATTTCGACAAAATATCGGGAGATCATCGGTAAATATCCCGTTATAATGTAGGTACCTATAAAATTCTAAAACACATTTGCAAAACATTCACTGAAACATCAGTGTAAACGTCTCCAAACTCTAAACATTATACTAAGTATCAAAAACCGTATTGTCTCTACACAGAGTCCGTTGCACAGTTAAATAAACTAACAATTTTGATTAGCGAGCTAAGTATTAACGAACAGAATGTCACAATGTGTTCACGGTTTAAATTTCCAGGCGGTCATTAGCGCGGCGCAGGTCGCGGGGCGCCGCTGAGCGCCCCCCCACGCGGCGGACACACTGGCGCGCGGCGGCCGCCGAGCCGCCGCGCGCCCGCCGCCCTCCGCCAATGGCGGCGCTCCCCGCCCCTGGGCTGGGCGCCGGGCCGGGGCGGGGCCCGTCGAGTGGCCGCGACCCGCGCCGGGGGCTCCGGCCGCCACTCTCGCCCCGAGAGCCACTAGAGGCTGAGCCGTCGAGTGGCGTCGAGTGTCGGCCGGTCGGATGTCCGCGGAGGGCGGCGGCTACTCGCCGTGTCCGGCGGAGGCGCTGCCGGAACTGAGCGCTGCTGAGCTGGCGATGAGCCTATCGCCCAAGTCGGCGCTGCTGCAGCAGAACCTCTCCCAGCTGCAGCTCCAGCATTCTACGCCGTTTTCCGTCACCGATATCCTGTCGCCGATCGAGGAGTACCGCAAGTTGGAGCTGGCGAACAACCCGCCGTCGCCGTACAGGTGCGTGGATCGATCGAGGGGGGCGCCCTCCACCCGCTGATTTTTCGAGTGGCGAAGGTCCCGACGAGAGTGCTTGAGCCGCGCTCGGAGTCGAAGGATATAGTTCGGTGACGTTTGTTTGTGCAGGTATGTTGTGATTGCCGGTCAAGTGACGATGCGGTGTGAGTGTGCGGTCAATGATGTGCGATGCCTTACGAGAGGACTTATGTCACACTTCGGTTACGGTGATTAACAATTAAATCGATTTCCATTATTCTTTTCCGGGCCGGTCAATTTATTTTAAAATAAATTAAATCGAAACAACAACCATGGACCGAAGTTGACGCCTTGTGGAATTCACGCGCGTGCCGTCCCAGTTGCGAGACAATGGCTGTGGAAGCTTATTATCATAAGTAGGTATATTCGAATTAATTCATTCGCGGCTAGTTAACCTGTGAAGTGATTAACAAACAGTTAGAACAGGCTGTCCATTCATTAGTCAACACAATCAAACGCCATTCATTATTCAGGATTCTTACAATATCACATGCGAATGTCGCGTCATTTGCAATTTTTTTTAAATAATTAATTTTTTTTATTTTTTTATTAAATAATTGGTTGAGGTTTAAAAACAACTTACATTTACTTAAATATTTTTAGCAGGAATAAACTAACATTATTAAAAATAGCAATTCAAAATTACTTTTAAATAAAAACAACTGATTAGGTTGTCAACATTAGGCCGAAACAAACTATAGTTTCACAAATAAATCAATGTGAGATATAAAATAGATAGAAACTTTTTAAAATTATATACTTACTTGTTATTTATTAATAAAAAAAACTTATACTTACATCTAGTAAATTTCACATTTCAACAATTTCGGAAACGTTTTATTTTTAAACGGATTTCAAAACAATCGTTGGTGTAGGCACTACCTACTAATTACAACGTGAATTGAATTACCTACATAAAGTGTGAATTGTGAGAGCACTTCTAAAAATAAACTGAGTAAAACCAGTTGCGGTTTTAGAGTGCCTAACAGGATCTTTGATTTCCATTATTTTATAAAAAAATATACTAAAAAAACTCCGTCAAATAATGATTACGCGTTATGTAAATCTGTTTGGATCTATTTACTCTATGACAGAATTTTGACGTGTTTACCAGTGGCCAGTGACATATTTATATAAAAAAATATGATGGTTCGTGCTTCTGTACTTATGCTGTGGTAATCAAGTGGCGTAATTCAGTGCTAAGATTTTTAACAGCATGTTTTATACCAAGACAAACCATGACCGGTTTTTATGGTACAACATACAAATTGCTATATAAAAGAAAGTAATGACGAAAAAATAAAATAAAAAAATCTGACTTTTCTAACCCTTTGCGGCGCACATAGTCACGCGTAATGTAGTCTACTCTCGGATAGATGCTGGGCTCATAATAACACATTCTTAACAATTAATTTTACTTACTCAATTTAAATGAAAATACTAAAAAATAACTACAATTAATTAACAAATCTATGTAATACATACATTTTACCTACTACATTAGTAAATAATTGACTAAAAATTCGTTGAGTAAAGAACTTACCTCAAAAGTTTAACCTTACCTAAAGTAAATTTTAATAACTGTATTTATAGGTAGATGAAAATAAAAGATATAGCCTGAGATTGCTATCCTTTCATAAAAATATTAATAACTAGCTGCTGCCCCGCGGTTTCACCCGCGTGGAGATTTTGGATTTCATGGTTTTGATTTTTTTGCGCGGAACCCTAATTCTTTTTCCAAAATAAAAGTAGCCTATGTTACTCCTTGTAACGTCAGCTATCTGCCAGTGAAAGTCCAGTCAAAAGCGGCCCAGCCGTTTCGGAGATTACCCGGAACAAACAGACAGACAGACAAAAATTTTAAAAATGGCTGTTTTGGTGTAAGGTAGGTCCGTCCCGTATATACTTTCATATGCATTTGGTAAAAAGCTGTTATTTTGATATTACAAACAGACACTTCAATTTTATTTATCTGTATGGATAGATATAGCGGTTTATGACAGAGATATCTAAGAGGACCCGAAAAGGGGTTTAATATAAACTAGAGCAGCTTCTGCATTTAGGTTATTGATTAAAAAAGTGTGTGTTAATACGTTGTTATTAAAGAAGCACTTAAAATATGAATTTCTATAAAAAGCAACATTAATCATTAGTGGGCGTACTCAGGTTAATAATGTCAGGGGGTGGAAAAGATGCAATCGTCTATATGAGAAGTGTAAGGGTAAAATATATTCCGTGATCCATCACGGAGTATATAATGTTATTAAATATAACCATTAAATGCAAGAGAATTTTATTGATGTTCTGAACGTTATATTTTTTTTAGAATATCAATAAAATTCTCTTGCATTTAATGGTTATATTTAATAACATTTTATACGCTTACTAAGAAAACAATTCTAAAAACTACATTATTAAATTAGATACCTAATGGCCTTACAAAAACTACATATCCTACTAATATTATAAATGCGAAAGTGTATTTGTTGATTTGTTGGTTTGTCCTTCTTTCACGCAGTAACGGAGCAACGGATAGACGTGATTTTTGGTACAGATATATATTATGGGCCGTAGAGTAACATAGGCTACTTTTTATCCCGGAAAAATACACGGTTCCTGTGGGAACGTGGGTGAAAACCACGGGCAAAAGCTAGTTGTTTTATAAGACAATTTGAACGAGCATATTTTGAGTTTTAAATTAAGTATTATCTTTTTGTGCTTTAGTGATAAGATCTTTTTAGCCTGGCTTAGGTACATTTAAATTGAATGAAAAAAACGATAACTCGTCTCTAAGATAAACCAAGACTGATATTAATTGAATTAAAAGAAATTCCTTCTTTCTGTCATTTTGTAAGTTGTTGTTTGAGTTTAATTTAATAAAAAGGCTGTAGTTACACATCAAAACAAGCAGATAATGGCAATTCCGTTAAAAAATAGGCAGTAACAAAACGTACTTCTTTAAATAAATATAGGTGCTTTAAAAATAAATATACCTACTTCTAAAACCAATATACAAAATGTTTTATAAATGGCTTTGTATGTAAATACGCAAGTTTTAAAAATATCTCTATCTTTAAAAATAGCGTACATTTCTTTATATGCAATAAATGCTCTACGCAGACGTGGAAGCTCATCACCAACCTTGACCAAATTTAAATAAAACCCCGAAACTATTAGTCCCTTAATCGTAAAGAAATTGAGTGCCTACCTACCTTGTCGTTTTAGAAGTCATATAAAAAGTGATTACCCCTACGTTTGATCGAAGATAATGTTAATGTTGCATTTGGTTTATATTTATACTAGCTTCTGCCCGCGGTTTTTACCCGCGTTCCCACAGGAACCGTGCATTTTTCGGGATAAAAAGTAACCTATGTTACTCGCTGGTCCATAAACTATATCTATGCCAAAAATCACGTCGATCCGTTGCTCCGTTATTGTGTGAAAGAAGGACAAACCAACAAGCCAACAAATCAACAAACACACTTTCGCATTTATAATATTAGTATGGATTTTAATTTCTCATCAGTAAAAACTGTGTAGGTATAAATAACGTTTCGCAAATAGAACGCAAACTAGAATAGACCATGAATTGCAATTTAGAACTAGAGATATTGCAATATAATTTAAAGCAATGTAATTTTGCAATATCAACAGCCAGCGTGATTAAACTTCATGCCGGTGGCCACAAAACACTAGAGGACTGGTTAGCATTTTTAAAATTAAACATTGCAAGAACAAGTGTTTATTTTAGTAAGAAGTGGGTGTTGGAGTCACACCTATGATTTTTCCGCTATTTAATAAATAAACATCGATTTGCATAAGGTCAAACAAACTCTTTTATATTATTTTATGAAGCTTAACCGTGACATAATTCGGTAAGCTAAAAAAAATGTTAAGTTGTTGAACAGGATACGTAAGTAGGTGCCTGGTTACATCCTCCAGAAGGAAAATCTCATTTTTATTATCGCCTTCAGCAGTCTGTGAAGCTATTTCTTGTCTTTCGTTATTTATTAATCCTCGATTTATAGTTGAAAGCATTTAATAAACAATGTAAAAAAATTTCAAAATTCTGAGTTTTAAATTCTTTCAAAAATTATATTGACCAAAACTGATTTATGGCATCGGGCTCCGGCCAATTTTTTCTTATGTGATAATTAAATGTAATTTTAATTACATATCTAAAGTGTTCTAATTCATAAAAAATGTATTCTACGTGAGAATTAGTAGGTAACTAGGTACTAAGTAGTAAAGATTGTAAATTTCGAACAGAAATTTCGATACAGATTGTTAATATCTTTATATCTATCTGACTTATTAAATTAAAGAGACACACCAAATTGAAAAACAACAGTTGTTAATTAAAACAATATCCAATTAGCGTCAATACTAAAACGTTTCGGGAATTTCACCGCCCTGTCAAAATTCAATTTGTCAGGCCAAACATCGTAATAGCTGTACCAGGGGTGTATAACTAAACGCCAACTTCCAAATTTTACTACCATTATTTACTACTATGCTTCTATTTCAAGTGTCATAAGACGCAAATTCGAATAAAAACGGTTTTCGTTGGTGTTGTAGAGTTTATGTGAGGATGGGACGATAGACGGAGATTAAATTGTGTAAATAGGGATTAGGCAGATAAGCCGGCATTGTCTGAGTGACGAGTTGGCGCCTCTGCGGAATAACGAGGTCTGTGTGTGGCAGTTTTGGGCCAGCCCTGTTTAGAACATTAACATTAATTATCTTGTTTATTTGTGCAATACTTAATGAGACGACACAAATGGAGATGATTTTACATCTATACAAATAAATAAAATTGAAGTGTCTGTTTGTAATATCAAAATAACAGCTTTTTACCAAATGCATATGAAAGTATATTATATGGTACCTATAACAAGAAAATCATTTTTAAATTTTTTGTCTGTCTGTCTGTTTGTTCCGGGTAATCTCCGAATCGCCTGGGCCGATTTTGACGGGACTTTCACTGGCAGATAGCTGATGTTACAAGGAGTAAACCAATTTGGCAATCTATTCTCGTTCACTTCAATGATTGCAATCTTTTCATTAGCATCATGTAGCGCAATTCAACACCACCAAAGGTACTTAAAATCAAATCCATCTCCAGAGATGCGATTCAACATACTTACCAGCTTTATAGCTACTTAGACTTAGCTGATTACCTAGACCAGAAGCCTTAACCAACTAGGCTATGGGAACTATCGATGTCAGCTCTGAAATTCTTAAGATGATATAGTATCGGTTAACACATAGTACATATTTTCTTTAGGTCTATGTTTAGTTTCATTCCGAAATCTCAACCAATCACCAAACTAATCCCAGCTTCGTTTCAGGTCTAACTCCTCCGGGAGTAGCATCAACTCGCCCCTCGGGCCCGGGGCCTCCTGCGGGATGTCGGCCAACCCTTACGCGGTGCCGCTGTACGGCGGCGCGCCCGTGCAGGGCTACGGCTGCGCCCCCTCGGACCTGCCGCACTATGGAGACATGCGCAGCGCTGGCTGGTACCCCGCCTCCAACGACCCCAGGTTTGCCAGTGAGTCGGTTTTTTATCACATATTTGTTTGTAGATTTGGTAAGAAGCTCTCAAAATACGACTGTGATTTTTCAATAAGATGAATAGATTTACAAAGTTCAAGGTTCAACGTCTAAAAAGAAAATACATTGACCTCCGTACCCTATAACGCAAACTTTAGCCTACCTCGACACTATAGGTTTATAGGTTTGGTGGGTTCCCAAACAGACACACCAAACGAGTCACACTAACTCATTGGGAAATTTTCATCTCTTAATTCTTCTCAAAAAAAATGTTGCAGCAAGTCACAGTTTTACTCCATGGGAAAAATGTTGAATGATGGGAATTCGTTTAGGTGTTTCCTATCAAATATTGGGTGTTTCCTGGTGGCCTAAGTAGGTTGCCAAACTCATTAGGCTACGAGGAATAATTATTCCTCGTGTCCTAACTGTTGCGTCACAGTAGGATAACACATATTTCAGTTGGAAGAGCGTCTTGTACGGAAGTCGTGGTTTCGAATCCCGTTGACTGAAAAAGTTTTTGAGATGTTTCTTTTTACAAAAAATGGTTCCAACGCCGCGGGATCGCAAAGTTCATCCAAAGTGTGTGCTGTGTAGCCTATAACATTATTATTGGCTTACACATAACACAGCATTAATACAGCTGCATTGGAAATAGGAAGAATAATAACTAAATTTATTTTATGAACACAGTATCAGCAGTTAAGTTAAAATATAACTTAAAATACCTACCTATAAACACATAATAATTAAAATTAAAACTACCTATAGTATCTAACAATTTAAGTTGATTCGGATTTTGTATTGATTTTATAGGACTTAGTTTAAATGATCTGGCTCAGAGTGGATTTAAAATAAATACCTGTCTCTTATACAACTGAGGCTCTACTGTGTGCCGTACAAATAATATATATACTGTACTAGTATTATTATGATTTACCCCACTAAACACACTTTTATAATGTAGAAAATATCTGCCCCCCTTTTGTCCTGACTCCGGCCCCGTTCATCTCTACACTTGTGTCACGGCTACCGTACGGTAGCGCCAATATATTAGTACCTAATTCGGTATTACCACAATAAATTAAAAACACTTGAAACTTATGTTAAATACTGTTTGACTCCTAAATATGCCTTAGTCGCGTGTTTAAATATAAGCAACTACAAACCCTGATTTAAGTAGTGTCTAACCGTTGTCTAACACAATTCTGTTGTGACATTCCTATCATTTTTGACGTTTATCTTTAGACACTGTCTACCTAGCTAAATAGGCGTACAAAAGTGTTTTTGGCAACACTGAAATCATTTATTTTTTTAAATTAATCTTCTCTTCCGTGCAATAAAATGGCGGCTGTGTTCACGCATGCGCAAGTCGTAACTCGAACCTCGTCAATATCTCACGCGCGCCAAGTGCCGATCGAGTTACAGAGGTAGCGATTGTCATATGAGCTACTTAGTAGGGCGGTGGCGTGCAATTTAGTTGTTTTGGTGTGAAAGGGGATATTACAATAATTACTCATACGATAAATAAAACACGTCATTAATAATTGCGGACGGTTAATCGTTCAGTTACAATTTTACAAAGTTTGAAACACAGCAGTACAGTTAGGTATAAACAAAAGTTTGTAACTGTACAATACTTTTGTTTGTTAGGTACTGTAGAAACTAAAATGGTTAGATAACAAACCGCACATCGCAATTAAAATTTAAACTTAGTAGATACTTACCCTCACACCTAATTCATGAATGATGGATAAGCATCAATCGCGGACCACGAGAAAACCATGGAAAACCCATGATCCCCGCTTGACGCATATCGTATCGTCTATTGCGGTTGTGGTTGGAGCTTGATGGAAATCTAATCCGAGCACGGAGGTGTTAAAACTTACAAAATTGAAGTTAATAAAATGTTGATAAAAATAACCAAAACCCATCCGGTTTGATGAGCAGATTAGCCAGTGAAATTACTGGGCTTATGAGATTTAGTACCTAATGTCTCAGGGTAAAGAGCGCATTGCAGTGCCGCGCAGGCCTTTGTGTTTCAAAGTTCTGGGTGGCACTGCAATTGTTATGGGCCGGCGTTATGCTTACCACCAGGCAAACAACCAGCTCGTCTCGTTACCAAATAACATAAAAAAAACTCGACACAATTACTGTGGACTAGAGTAGCACTGAGTCGATGTAGGCTGGATTTTGCGTAGGTACCTAAATGGAGTAAGGAGGTTAGTACCTACTTAAAATTTTATTATAACCACGCACCGTATATTTACCGATGCACTACAATAAAAGTGTCTCAAATTGCAAACTCGCCCTCTCTCCCGTCGGTAAACACCATTAGCCACACAATAAAAAATATCAGGCAAATATGGCGCTCGCCGCATGGCACAGATGAGACACTGCAGAGGCGTCACACCTTTGAAGTGGGACGCGGTGGCAAAAACTTTTGATCCTACTGCCAACTATATTTAGGAAACTGTAGTTATTGCATTTTTTCTTAAAAGTCTAAAATTTGTGTGGTAGAAATAGCAATTGTAAGCAATAGATCCAGCTAACGTGTTAGCAGTTATTTTCTCGGACGTGTCAAGAATTTAACTTTCACACATTATAACGGGATATTTACCGTGATTATTAGGTACTGAGCGATGACAACCCGATGTTTCGTCATCAGGCATCATGTTCACGGAAATACTGTATGTTCGTATAAATAGTACCTATAAAATATAGCTTATGTCACCCGGATCGTAATAACGAATCGATAGTCAGCTCAACCATCAAAATCAGATGAGTAGTTATATGATCTGTGGTGGTACGGTATAACTTACGTAGGTATAAATACAAACGACGGCTCCGTAGCTAAGGTGGTAGTAACCCTGCCTGCAAAGCGAGGTGTCCCGGGTTCGATTCCCGGCCGGGGCAATTTTGTGTAAGCATAAAGTTTGTTCTCGGGTTCTGGATGTTTGTGATGTGTATCTGTGTGTGTCCATGCCACCTGCGACACAGGGAATCCTAGTGCGGGGGTATGAGTGTAAGCGTTTATTTATTTATTTATTTATTTAAACATACCGTAAAAAGGTGCTCTGCGTAGTTAGGTAAAATACTCGAATTAACATGACGGCTGTCACTTCTACTAAATTTTTATTCTTGATGGTAACTAGATAGGTTTGTCCCGGGAGTCGGGAGCAATATTATTGTCTAAGTGCAGGTGCATCGGGTATCGCGTTATGTCGTTACAAGTGCATCGATATTGATATGCATGGATTTTGTTGTTTTTTTTATAACAGACTAGCTGCTGCCCCGCGGTTTCACCCGCGTGGATATTTTGGATTACATGGTTTTTATTTTTTTGCGCGGAACCCTAATTATTTTTCTAAAATTAAAGTAGCCTATGTTACTCCTTGTAACATCAGCTATCTGCCAGTGAAAGTCCCGTCAAAATCGGTCCAGCCGTTTCGGAGATTACCCGGAACAAACAGACAGACAAAAATTTTAAAAATGGTTGTTTTGTTGTAGGCGCCGTATATACTTTCATATGCATTTAGTAAAAAGCTGTTATTTTGATATTACAAACAGACGCTTCAATTTTATTTATCTGTATGTATGGATTTGGAGTAGGTACCTCCTTAGGTAGGTACTTACGCTTAAACTTTTGCAGGCTGTATAATTACAAATTCAATTTAAATTGCATTTATTTCAGGTCTTTAGCACCCATATAGTTACAAAAAAAATGTCAAATCACACAATAATTAAAATATTAAGAAGCTCAGAGCTCAGTGTTATGCCATTCAAATTTAGTCAAGACGTGGTGGAATATGTTAACTACTCTTTGATAATTTATTTGCATCGCTGTCATTCGCGAGCTCATAAAACTAGAATCTTATGATCTCTAATATCATAAATGCTATAGATCACTAACCACATCAATTTTTCTGGATAGGATAGTATGTATATCATATAATATAATTATGTATATTTGGAATAGGCACTTAGTGATTTAACTTCTACGCTCTCCTGATGAGACCCAGTGGCGTATTTTAGGATGCAGCGCCCAGGGCCTGCAACCCCCGCCGCCCTGCCGCACACCCACGACCACCTTACTAGATTTAGGCTGTTATTAATAAACAGTGTTAAACGGTGGTTTAGTTAAACTATGTTATGTCTTTATTGGTATTGTCAATTTTAAACTGAATCGAAAGAGACAAAACACATTTTAACTAAGTATTCAACCGTTTAACACTGTTTATTGATAAGAGCCCTACTGTTTATTAATAAGAGCTTTAAGAGTTAGGTAGGGTTTTATAAATTCTTCTGCTTGCGCCGCCCCTCGCAGCCTGCCGCTCCGGGCCATGGTCTTTTTGGCCCTAGGGTAAATACGCCCCTGATGAGACCCGTGTGATTAGTAAAGAATTTTGAATTTGAATTCTAGACTCCAGCCATCAGTCGTACCAGACACCTGTACCTATATACACATCTATTCTAACATCTCAAGTGGCCCAATCAATACAGATCGAAGCCCTAAACTAATTCCAAAGGCACTCGGCTGCTAGCGACACCCGACGCCTCTCAAGACAAAGCGGAGTAGAAACCCGATCTGTGGCAGATTACCCGGTAGTCGGAGAAAGTACAAATAGTGGAGTCAATAACCATACGATAGATCTGTTGGAAGCTGCGATGGCCAAGGACGGAGATAATATAGGAAATTTAGAGGTGATAATATTGGAAATTTACAGTTTTAGTTGCGGCTACAACCAAAACAAAAATGAAGTAGGTATATACACTATGCACATTGAGTTTGAGTCCCACCTCGGCTGTGGCCCGGACCTCTTTATCTATACAAATAAATATAATTGAAATGTCTATTTGTAATATCAAAATAACAGTTTTTACCAAATGCATATGAAAGTATATACGGTACCTATAACAAAACAACCATTTTTAAAATTTTTGTCTTTTTTTTTAATTTATTCATTTTCAAACATCCGTCTGTCTGTCCGTTTGTTCTGGGTAATCTCCGAAACGGCTGGGCCGATTTTGAATTGACTTGCACTGGCAGATAGCTGATGTTATAAGGAGTAACTTAGTTTACATTTATTTTAGAAAAAGAATTAGGGTTCCGCGCATAACAATAAAAACTATGAAATCCAATATCTCCGCGGGTGATTAATAAATCCGTACTAAGTATTTGTTGTTCTTTCACGCCCGAACCGTAACGCACCAACGAATCGACGTGATTATAAAATCAAGCATATGCATAGAAATAGTTTAAAAGCCGAAGAGCAATTATAACTAGGATACTTTTATCCCGGAAAACGTCGGTTCGATCGCGAAGCGAATGAAAACGCGGGCAATAGCTAGTAATACTATAATAATAATACTTAATTCTTTATTACAGACACACGATCTATAGTATTACAATCACTTATTACTATACTTACTCCATCCATAGTATTACACTCACTTATTACTATATTACTATACTTATTACTATAATTTAAATCAAAACAAGAAGCTGACGTGTTCCCGTGGTCGTCAAATTGTTATGAAATTTTGTTTTTGCCACTTACAGAATCTTCTATAGTTAGCGGAGGCGCAGAGTTGCCTACATATAAGTCCTCTATTACCTACATGTTATGCAATAAACACTACTTAGATATACAATAAATGACTATGACAACAATACATAACTGTTAAAGAGATTAAAATTGAACAAGACCGTAACTCCAAACACGCGGAAAATTTACAAATAATTAAACAACCAAAATGCGGCACGCTTCCGCCAAGATAAGATCTCTAAGAACAGATTAAAACGGTAAACCCGAAAGTGATGTCCAAGCAGAAAAAACACGCTCTCGAATACCGTCCACCGAATTATTAGACAAAGAATGTAATGTAAAAGAAAAAGTGGACTTAGTACGGCTACCCTGGGGCACGCCGCTTCCCGTACCTGCAGTGCAAGGGAGCCGTGTACGCAGAGACAAAATAAGCAATTCCATCCGATCGGTCCCATGTTTGTGCACCACTAGAGTCTTGGCTGGGTAAACACGAGGCCTCACGTCCGCAAATACCATGAGGTCGATGGAGTCGGACGCTCTCGCCCCGTCCACGCTTCAAATTATTTTTGTCTATGTTAATGCAGCACACGTATACGAATAAATATGACGCTCTTCAAACGTTGTTACTTAGACAAAAGTGGTTCTTACCACCGAGTGCTGTCTAAATACTGGTAATTTTAGTAAATAAAACATGAGTTGGAAAAGACACGGTAATGCTTCCGACTTTGTCATAGATTATACTTGTGTAATATTTTTTCTTTAATATCACCTAACATGTGAAGCATCCGCGGTTTTATGGAACACGTTCATTGAGGAAGTGATCTCGATGAACACGTTAGAAATTAAAACTCATAGGTAACTCTTTCTCCGTACTTACGACGCGCGACGCGACGTTTGCGTCACATGCATGCCAACTCTTAAAAAAGTAAATGACAACGTAATCACGGCGAGTTAAAAAAGCTCGATACCTGCAGCGTTTTCAAGTGTTGCCATACATCAAACGGAGTCACAAACACTCGCACACGGTCAGTTAGCTGAAATTAAAATTGCCGCGGGGAAAAAATAAGTGTGTGACACACTTAGTTTCCATGTAGGCGCGGCTAATACGCGCAGAGTGGACGCGTCACCGGCAGGCGACCGCAGTTTATCTTTCTTTAGTGTGGCAACACTGAGGGAAATAGCTGCGAAAATGTTTTCTATTTCATTCCTTGACATCTGCAACTCTGGCTCTCTAAAATATGCGAGTTGGATTTAAAAAATGTATTTTATTTTAAAGCCTCGTTTTAGTTGGGATTACTCCTGCTTATTTTCCTTTCTAATATGATCACTAGTGTAGGATTTTTTCAGTAATGAAGTACTTATCTTGCTAATTAAAGAGTATAATTCACGGTGCGCACTTCCTTGCTCTATGTTTTCCGCATTTCCAGTAGAGTGTAGTGACTGACATACTTACGTAAAACTAACTTGGAAGGCATATCTAGGTACTCAAATCGTTTTTTTTTTTCATATAGTATTATTACAACAGCGAAACCAAATTTAAACTCAACCAATAATCGGGGCGTGAAACCCTTAAAACAAATTTGAGAAATATGAACTGTAACTGCACCTCATTCGCAGCAGAGCGCGGCGGATAGCGCAGAGATAGCGAGGGGAGATGTAACACAATACGTCTATTATTCCCGATGTTTATTCACGCACAATTTGCCGGAGTTTATTTAGCGTTGGCAACACTCGCGGCCGGCTGGCTTGGCGTGGGGTGATCTGCGCTTGATAATACGATTATTATAAACTGCGAGTTTATGGATTAGTTCAACTATGAACTATAATTTTCTTTTTATAATTCTTTCGAAACAAGTTCACAGATTTTGAAATTTTCCTCGACAGTAAATTAGAAATATCAAAAAAACGTAAATTACTTTAAAAATCCAGTACATAAATGTTATGTCTACGTAGGCTAACCGATTCGTTAACTTGATGATTGGCCAGAATATTATATATCCCTTTATCAGTTATTTATTTATAAAAACCACAACTCCTAAAATAACAACAAAATTTTACATTTTATTTTTAGAAACAAGCCAATTCAAAAATGTAACGAACACATTTCTTCACACAAGATTTTATTCGTAAGTGAAGCCACCTTCTTTTTAACCGACTTCCAAAAAAGGAGGAGGTTATCAATTCGTCGGGTTTTTTTTTATGTTTCTTACCTCAGATCTCGGTCATTTATAAACCGATTTGGAAAATTCTTTTTTTATTTGGAAGGGTATACTTTCAGATTGGTCCCATAGAAATTTCATCAAAATCGGTTCAGTAGTTTGTCACTGAAGTCGGTTCGTCGCTTTTTTAAAGCAATTTTTTTTTCCTACATGTGTATATTATATATTTTTATCTCCACAATAATCTTACTTTCAAAGCACACATCGATTGGTTCCCGAGGTCCATTAGTTGGATGTAAATATTGGCGCAGACGTCACCGCCGGTAGCTGGTCACGTAGCGGTGGCTAATTTCGAGCACGTCTTGACCTCAGCTTTAAACAGTAAGGCGTCAAAATTGTATAATTATTGTTTGGGTTCACGGTTCTCCATAAGCTTGAATTTGTAATTAGTGTTTAAAGCTGTTTGTCTAAAAACTGCCTGGTAAACAAACGATTCTGAATACATTTTTAAGGTTTCTTTTGTTTTTTATAATAATTATGTTACTTGTGAATAACTGATGACGTGAGGTGGCCCGTGAAACCCACAGAATTTGGAAAGTGAAGCATAATACATATAAGGATTTTTATTTTACTATGGTGGAGGGCACGATAAACTTAAAATAGCTAGGATTCCAGGTGCACGAGCTGGAAAATACTGTTCAAATCAAATCAAATCAAATGTATTTATTTGCATAATATATGGGTGATGACAATAACATTGATGTAAGGTGTTAAGATGTCGTAAATAAAACTACTGGAATTCCATCAGTGTGTCATTGTTATTTTTTAATACTACAAGTCTACAACAGTTTATGTCCTAAGCTTAATACTTAACGTTTATATTTTTGCAACCTCTAGTGTTGCCATATAATAACAAACAATTATTATGACATCTTCCCCTTAAAAGTAAAGCAACTGTAAGTCACATCTCCAGTACTACATTATAAAAATATATACGAATAATCGATTATTTTCATTGGTCGAATTGCAACTGTAACACTAGAGACGTCACTACGCATGATTGACATTTGACGTTGACAATCAAAAGTTCAATACTACATTTATGACATTACGAAAAAGGATTGTTATTATTTATTGTTATTAGATCTTTAATTAAAAACTAAATTATACAAGACATGCTTACTACTACATAATTTATATATAGGTACCAATATTCCTCCCCCGCACCAGAAATGGATTTATTCCTCACGATACCTCACAGGCCTTCTTATGGGACGACCAAAGGAGGAACATCTTTCGTATGGTTGTGGCGACGACAAAGGAGGAACATTGTTCACATTCGGACAACCATCATTACTATGGACCAAAACGTGGTCTGACCATTGATATTTCGGTTTAAGGACGTGTTCTCTATTACGGCGGAATACCCCTTCGGGTGTAGTGATTGTGAAGGACCTTGGTTCCGGACCTGACTCTGATACAATGCCTGGCGTCCATACGCCGTCGTTCGGTCGTTTTTTAAAGAATACTTGATCACCGTTATTTAGCGGTTTAAGTTTCTTTGTATGTTGGTTAAAATAAAGTTGTGTTTTCTGACTTTTTGTTTTGATATATTCCTTTAAGTTAGTGCATAGTTTAGGCTTGAGTGTTTTTTGAGAGGTAGGTATTTTTGATCTTAGAGTTCTAGACATGCTAAGTTGAGCTGGTGAACACATAGTATCTTTGGGAGTGTTTCTGTATTGCAGGATAGCTAGATAGGGGTCTGAATTATCTGCAGAGCATTTTCTCAAAATGTTTTTTACCGTGGCAATTGAGCGTTCAACTAAGCCATTAGACTGGCTATGATAGGGACTAGAAGTAATATGTTCGATGTCCCACTCAAGATTAAACTTTTGAAACTCTTTTGAATTGAATGGGGGCCCATTATCTGAAATCATAATGTTGGGTATCCCATGTCTGGCAAATATTGATTTAAGGTGGGTTATAACTATATCACTTTTGGACCCAGTAGGCAGATAAGCTAACTCAATGTATTTGGAAAAGTAGTCTACAACTATCAAGTATTTTTTACCATTTAAATCAAACAAATCAATGCCAACTTTATTCCAAGGAAGGAGTTTATAATCATGTGGCATCAGTGGCTGTTTAGAATTGTTACGACGATATGTTAGACAAATTTGGCACATGCTTACATATTTCTCAATATCACTATTTAGATTAGGCCAGTACACACTACCTCTTGCTAGGCGCTGACAACTTTGAATGCCCTGGTGGCCTTCATGAATAAGTTTTAGGACATCATTTCTTAGTGAAACAGGAATGATGATGCTATTTAATTTAAAAACAACATCTTGCATAACATGAATTACATCTTTTAGAGCAAAGTATGGCTTTACGGGCTCTGGCAATGATCTCCTGTGCTCTGGCCAGCCTTTTTGGCAAAACTCTTTTATTAGACATAGTGTATTATCATTTTTTGTATGTTCCTGTATCTCCTTGAATTTCATGGGACTGACTGCAAGGGAATTGACTATAAGATTAATGTGTAGGTCAAGGTCTGTATCTAGATCTGTTAGAGTATGTTCAGGCAGCGCAGATCGGGATAATGTATCAGCTACATATAAGTATTTACCCGGTTTGTAAGTAACTGTTAGGCTATACGGCTGCAACCTAAGCATGATTCTCTGTAATCTGGGGGGAATGGCGTAGAGGGGCTTTTTGAACAACGATACTATGGGCTTGTGGTCTGTTTCCACAAGGGTCTGCCGCCCATATATATACTGGTGGAATTTTGTGCATCCGAATAGAATGGCTAAAAGCTCCTTTTCAATTTGTGAGTATGATTGTTGGGTAGGAGTGAGAGAAGCAGAGGCATATGCAATGGGTTGTTTTTCATGCAAGATAACTGCACCCATTGAGTCTTTTGAAGAGTCAACTGATAGTGCAATATCTTTATTAGGGTCATAGTAGGTAAGGACTGGGCATTGTGTGATCGCATCTTTTAGGTTCTTAAATTCCATGTCATGTTTGTCAGTCCAGTTCCAAATAGTGTTTTTAGACAAAAGCATTCTTAAGTTTGCGGTCTTTAGCGACAGGTTTTCAATGTATGAACCTAAATAGGTGATCATACCCAAAAAGCGTTGTAATTCAGTAATATTTGTGGGAGTTGACATATTGACAATTGCTTTCACTTTGGACTCGTCAACACGGACACCATTTCCACTAAAAATATGACCCAGGTACTTGACCTCCCTTTGACAGATAGCAGATTTTGAATTATTGAACCGGAGGTTAATGTCTCTGGCTCTTTGTAGGACCTTTTCGAGACGAATATCATGTTCTATTTTCGTTGGTGCATATATGAGCAGATCATCCATAAGGATCTTGACCCCTTCTATGTCGCCAAACCGTTTTGTCATTTCTCGGTGAAAAATTTCTGGGGCAGCGTTGATGCCAAAAGGTAAACGGAGGAATCTGTACCGACCTTGCGGTGCAATAAACGTACATAGCTTAGATGAGGCCTCATCCAACTTTAACATCCAAAAACCCTTATTGGCATCTAACGTTGAAAAGTATTGGGCTCCGGCTAAGGAATTTTTTATTTCATCTATTGTGGGAAATTGGTAGTGAGACCTCATGATTGCTTCGTTAAGTTTACGAGGGTCTATGCACAGTCTTAGTTTGCCATCTTTTTTGGATGTCAGGACTATAGAGCTGACCCACTCAGTGGGCTCTTCAACTTTGACAATAATTCCATTTCTTTCTAACTGTTTTAATTCTTTCTCTAGATCTTTTACAAGGCCGAAAGGGACTCTACGACAGACATCTACCGATGGGGCTGCATCTGGTTTAAGGGTTAAATGGCATTCAAAATCTGTGAGGCATCCTATACCATCAAAAACATCAGAATATTTAGATACTAAGTTTGTATCGACCGGGTTCTGGTTAAGTTTGACATTATGTACTCTTTTGACAAGGTTGAGATCATGACAACTTGACCTACCAATTATATTCTGGCATGGTAAATCTACAATATGAAAATTAACATAAAAAGTATTACTGTTGTAGTTTACCTTGAGTTTACATTGGCCAACACTTGGTAAAACTTCCCCACTAAAGGTAGAAAGCTTGTGTTGACTTTTCTGTATCTCTATCTTCTCTGTTGCTTGTAGCTTCTGAAAAGTTGAATATGACAAGATATTTGTGTCAGCTCCTGTATCCAAAAGGAAGTCAACTTTGACATTATTTACATGTAGTTGTGTTTTGAAAGGGTTATTATTGTTATTACCAGTCTGTAGAATGTACAGTGTCCCTAGAAACAAATTCTGATCCTGACCTTCCTCCTGTGAATCTTCTGACTGCTGGATATTATGGACACCTTGAGGGAATGTAGACCTGCAGACTACAGCGAAGTGGTTAGGTTTCTTGCATTTTTTGCATATGGCTCCCATAGCGGGACAACGCACCCTGTGAACTTGTCCACATCTTGAACAGGTAGTATTCGAAGAAGTTCCTTGATTTGAAGTCCTACTAGACATCTGTTGGTTTGGTGAGCCTCTTGACTTCTGTCGATATCTTTCTCTAGACTCAATAGCACCCACAAACTGTTGATCTGTATTGTTAAGTATCTGAGCATGTCTCTTTGTGTATTCTATGTTCTTAGCCAGTTCAACTGCATCCTCAAAGCTCTTAGGCTTCTGGTTTAAGATATGCTCCCGTATGTAGGCATTTTTGGAACCAAGATTCCAGGAGAATATGTCTCTTATAAGGCTATCTCTGACTTGGCCAAAGTCACATTGAAAACTTATGTTTTGTAACTCTGTAGCGTATGTGGAGATGTCTTCGTCATCCTGTTGTCGTCTGTTAAATAACTTGTGCCGTTCCATAGAAATATTGACTTTTGGCATGAAGTATGCTTCAAATTTGTTGATCAAGTCATCGTAATGTGCTGTGTCCATATCCGTGTTAAATGAATAAAATATATTAAGAGCCTCCACACCTATGCATTGGAGAAGGATGGCAACTTTCCTGGCGTTTGGTTCCTCTTCCAACCCATTGGCTCTCATATATATTTTTAGCCTTGTGACAAAATTTTTCCACATGAGTGGTAAATTATTGGCATTGAGGTCCAATGGTGCAATCGCAATGTTATTCGGCGACGGCAGTGGCATCGTTTTCTGTTTTGTATGCTTTGCGGCTGACGTATCTTCGCCATCTTTTCCCATCTTCTAAACGTCGGCGTCGGCGTCGTTTGGATGGATGCCTTTGTAAATTGTCAATTTGGAATCGAGACGTAGATTAACTTCGACTTCTGACACCATGTTAAGATGTCGTAAATAAAACTACTGGAATTCCATCAGTGTGTCATTGTTATTTTTTAATACTACAAGTCTACAACAGTTTATGTCCTAAGCTTAATACTTAACGTTTATATTTTTGCAACCTCTAGTGTTGCCATATAATAACAAACAATTATTATGACATAAGGTAGCTACTTTAATTTCAGAGCGCCATACTTGTACCGTTAGGTGCGCAAATATTATACCATACGTAGGATATTAACCAGTTAAATCTAAATTAAATTTCTACAGGAAGCAAGGAGACGGCAAAGAATTCCATTCGTCAGCGGTGCGTACAATGAATGTAGATCCGAATCGCTTTGTATGAAATGACGCAATATCCACAGTGAAAGGATGGTATCGGGTCGATCTTCTACTTGTACTATTATGAAAGGGCAAAGGGGGGGGGGGGAGTAGGCCATGCACTTAGTTCTTTCGCACACTCACCGAACACACCTCTTTAGACTAGGAAAATATATATACATATGTTTACTCTTAAATGTATAAGTTGAATGTATGTATGTAATAAAATAAATAAATAAAAAAAAAACAAACAACTAAACCTAAATTGAGTAAATTAGAAACGTCATCTTAATTTTAGTTTTAGTATTATAATAATATTATCATTTTATTTTAGTATTATTAGAAGCGTTATGCTTCTACTTTTATTTGGCGTACCGCTAGGGAGTGGAACTCTTAGCGCGAGTCTGTGTTTTCTGATTGTTTCTGATTGTTGACCTGGGTTTCTTCAAGTCACGAGTGAACAGGTATCTTCTAGTAAGCGTGCTACATCGTCAACCGCATCGTCACTTACCACCAGGTGAGATAGTGGTCAAACGCAAGCACCTAATATATAAAAAAATAATAATAGTAATGAATAATAATTGACGGCTCCGTAGCTAAGTTGGTAGTAACCCTGCCTGCAAAGCGAGGGGTCCCGTGTTCGATTCCCGGCCGGGGCAGATTTTGTGTAAGCATAAAGTTTGTTCTCGGGTCTTGGATGTTTGTGATGTGTATCTGTGTATGTCCATGCCACCTGCGACACAGGGAATCCTAGTGCGGGGGTATGAGTGTGTAAGCGTTTATGTTATGTTTATAAATAATGTGCTGACAGAACAGCAAACACATAGCTAAATCTAAGTTTAGATACCTAATTTTAGGTTTAGGAAGTCTCATTAGAATATACTTACACCAATATTTAGTTTTTTTTGTATAAACATACGAACTATTTGTTAGATCGGCAGAGTTATCCCGCTAAATTAAGGTGTATACCCACCTAAGATTTTAAGTCGTCATAGCAAACATCTTCTTGGCTAGTCTATAATGTCTGAGATCTTTGTTTAGGTACTAACGCTGGATCTTATTAAGGCGCTGACAACAGCGAAAGACATTCAGCAATTTGTAAAATAAGCCACGCCCATAAACACAAAATACCGATAGTCCCCAAATCTCCGATAAAGTAGCGCGACTCAAAAAAAGTGGCGAAAAAAAGTACTAAATGAGAGTCGTAGCTACACAGCTACGAAATGAGATACGATATACAGACTACCAATAGATGGCGCTAATATAAACCTGGTACTAAAATATTTTAAATTGATTTTGTATTGGGCTGTATTATTCCTATCCTACCCTTTGAAGTGTCGGCCGGAACCACGTAGGCCCGGCGGCAAAAAAAAACAGTTAGACCTTATTCATTGGTGATAAGGTTCAAAATAGCTTTAAATTTATGAACTAATAAAATTGCTAAATTATGATGAACCTTATCATCACCGGTGATGAAGGGCTACCTGTTTCCCCCGCGCCAGCCCCTTTTGGACCCGTGACATTTCATGCAAATCCTATGAATGAGACTGTTGAGTGTTGACAAAATCGGCACCTATGATCAATTGAGATAGTGTTCAAATTAATATAGATACCAGGAGTAAAAAAGGGTGTCTTATATACAAATAAATAAAATTGAACTTCTGGTTGTAATGTCAAAAAACTACTTTTTACTATATGCATATGAAAGTATCTACGGTACGTATAATAAAAAAAAGCAAAATAAATTGTTTTACTGTTTGTTTCGGCTAATCTCCGAAACGGCTGGACCGATTTTGACGGGACTTTCACTGGAAGATAGCTGAGGTTATAAGGAGTAACTTAAGCTATTTTTATTACGTAGGAGAAGCCGTGGGGCATTGCTAGTCTTTTTACAGTATTTGATAAAAAGACGAGCTGGACGTGTGCCTGATAGTAAGCATAATGCTGTCCAATAACAATTGCAGTACTCAACACTTCAAAAGTACCTCCCCCTCACCCCCGTGTGGTGTGGCTTTCGATTATATATACGAACTAGCTGCAGCCCGCGGTTTCACCCGCGTGGAGATATTGGATTTCATGGTTTTTATTTTTTTGCGCGGAACCCCAATTCTTTTTCTAAAATAAAAGTAGCCTAAGTTATTCCTTGTAACACCAGCTATCTGCCAGTGAAAGTCCCGTCAAAATCGGTCCACCCGTTTCGGAGATTATCCGGAACAAACAGACAGAAAGACAAAATTTTTAAAAATGGTTGTTTTGTCATAGGTACCGTATATACTTTTATATGCATTTGATAAAAAGCTGTTATTTTGACATTACAAACAGACACTTCAATTTTATTTATTTGTATAGATATAAATGTTCATATATTTATTCATATAATAGAGCCCAACACGGTAATAGTTGATCCAGTATGAGTTTTGAACAAATGTTGATCCACCTATTAGTGTACATCTGAGTCCAGCAGGGCTATTCCGTATCTCGGTTGACAACTCAAAGTGATGATCACTTGGCAAAGTGTACAGCGATGAACTGTCAAACAGCTAGTTTCGTATTGGCTAACCTCAGTTATTAACTTGGATGACGTCATGAGCACGAGTTTCGTGGTTAGTCACCGTAACTCACTTTGACAGATATTTTTGTATCGATAGTTTAAAATTGGGGTGTTGACTCGATTTTTTTATAATGCTAATCAATTCGTGTTCTCATGAAAATTAAATGTCTATATAGAAAAAACTGGAAATCGAATGCTAACAACGTCAAAAATGAGATCCAAAGTCAGGCGGTTCTAGTGAGCGCTAAAACACCCCATACTAATTGGGCTTAATGCGTGACGTCACATATTCAACGCGGCCCGTAAATTTGTACTAAAACACACATTTTTTCATTTTGGCCGTGAAAAACTGCGTTTAAGTACATAGTTGTCATTCATTTGTTATTCATTAAAATGTAAAGAATCTGATAGTATGGTTTGAATTACTATTGGATAATTTTAAAAAATCGTTGAATTCTGGAAAGTTTTAGATCCAGTATCTTTGTGGAAATTATATATTTTTCTGAATTTCATTTTTATTGTGTTAATGTGATGTTCTTAAACCTGTATAACCACAGTATTTATGTGTTTTGTATTTCATGCAAGTACCCAATTGCGATTACGTAAGCATAGTGGACATCAAATTTGATAATCACCGAGGCTTGTGAAAGACACTACTCAAGACCAGTGTATTATAAACTCGAGTGATTATCACCTTCTATCGACAACAACGATTTTATTGTGATGCTGGAGTGTTTATTGCTATAGATATTTTATGATTAGATGATAGGGCTAAGTCTTCTGCAAGTGTCCGTCTGGGTTGGTTCCACTACTTTGCTCGTGAAGTCTGTCACCAAGCAGTAATGTGCGAGCAGTACTGTGTTTCCATTTGATGAACAAAGTAGCCAGTGAAATTATTGGGCTTATGCTGAGAATTAATACCTCATGTCTCAGGGTAACGAGCGTACTGCAGTGATGCGCAGGTCTTTGAGTTTCAAAGTCCTGAGTGGCACTGCAATTGTTATGGGCAGGCGTTATGCTTACCATCAGGCAAAGGACCCGCTCGTCTAGTTATCCAATAGTATAAAAAATAATATATATATATTAAAAGAAAGTCGTGTTACTTACACTATTTATAACTCAAGAACGGCTGAACCGATTTGGCTGAAAATTTGTAGGGAGGTAGCTAAGAACTAGGAGAAGGACATAGGATACTTTTTATCCCGTTCGCGTCGTTCCCGTGGGACGTGACATAAAACGTGGTATAACAATACGCAACTGACATGGAATAACAAAACAAATCAGTCAAAATATAAGTCAGCAGTTCATTTGTTGATCACTAGAAATGTTAAAGTTAGCGAATAGCCCTGCAGATCAAGAGAACAGTTATACTTTGATCCGAAGTTGAAAAGTACATGGTGACGCTGGATCTACATTGATCTGTTTTCGAGATACTCGCCATTGAAACATCCCATTTTTGTTGATCCACTAACGGCAAAAAAAATACACAGAAGCGTTATTTTCAAATCTGTTGTATATTTGATGTACACGCGACATGAGCTTCGTTAATGTTGATCCAAGGGTCTGGAGCCACAAATGACTAGTTTCTCTGATAGTTCAAAGTGGGAACGCCGCACGCGAAGGTGGCTTAAAAATTATAGAGGATATTATATATATTATAGAGGATATTATTTATTTTTCACGCACTAACGGAGCACCGGATCGACGTGATTTTTGGCATATATATAGATTATGGACCGGAGAGCAACATAGGTTACTTTTTATCCCGAAAAAAATGCACGTTTCCTGTGGGAACGTGGGTGAAATCGCATATAAATATAAATACGAGCTTCTGCGCCTAGTTTTGTAGTTTTGTTAACTAAAGGAATTAAATGACAACTTTGACAAAATCTCATAATAGTTTGCTGCTAATAATCTAATAAACGCTAGTGAAACTAAATGTATTAAATCTTCCCTTCCAAATATGCCACATGTGGACTCTAACGTTGTATTGGAAATTGGAAACTTGACCTAGACCTGCTTAACTCATCATGATCATCAACCGGAAGACGTCCACTGTTGAACATAGACCTCCCCCATAGAACGCCACTTGGATCGGCTACTCGCCTCTTGTATCCAACGGTTTCCCGCGGTTTTGACAAGGTCATCGGTCCACCTAGTGAGGGGTCGGCCTACACTACGTCTTCCGGTTCGCGGTCGCCACTCGAGAACCTTTCTTCCCCATCGGTTCTTCGAGCGATGTGGCCTGCCCATTGCCATCTTCCCATCCCATTTCAACTTACTGACTTTGAGAGTTATGTCGGCGACTTTCGTTCTCCTGCGGATCTCCTCATTTCGGATTTTATCACGCAGAGAAACCCCGAGCATAGTCCTCTCCATAGCACGTTGCGCGACTCTGAACTTACTCATGAGGCCAATAGTAAGAGACCACGTCTCAGTGCCATACGTCATCACTGGCAACACACCCTTGTTGAAAACCTTGGTTTTCAGGCTCTGCGGTATTGTGGACGAAAAGATATGTCGAAGCTTCCCAAACGCTGCCCAGCCGAGTTGGATTCTTCGTGTGACCTCTTTGTCGAAGTTGGATCTACCTAATTGGACAGTCTGTCTTAGGTAAACATACTCGTCAAGAACTTCGAGAGTATCGTTCCCAACAATTACTAGTATAGGTGGAACATGGATATTGGACATGATTTTAGTCTTATCCGTATTAGCCGCCAAGCAGTAGTGTGCAAGCATTACTGTGTTCCTGTCTGATGAGCAGCTGATAAGGCAGCAGGTCGGAGCAACATTTGTTACTAAAGATGAATATTGGATCAACAAAAGCAGCCGGATCAACATACGTTTTCGGTTCAACAAGTGCTCCCCTGAAGTCGCCCATCATCAAATTTGACGTATTGGTATATCCATATATGTATATGCATATAAATATATTAATATATATATCGGAGCAATGACGTCACAGGCGAGCTTCATGGACGGTGTAAAATGACAACAATCAAAACATGTTAACTTTGGTTTACTAATAAGCGTTTAGAACCATAAATTACTCATTGGATTGTTAATAATTTCACTTAAACTTTGATTAACTAATTAATGTTTGTGAACCATTAATTACTCATTGAATTGTTAAAACTAGACAAATGATTGTTAAACTGAACAAATTCACTGTAAACACATTTTTTAAAAGATTGCCGGCAAGTTTCTTGCCCGTTCTTCTTGTACGGCCTATTACTTGGAATGGGCGCCTAGAGTCATTTATTTTAACTATCATGAGTGCTCTCCTGGGCCCCATGTTAATAAAAGTAATGAATTTCAATTGAAGATTAAAATCTAAAGTAGAATGACAAGATCTAACAAGTTTTATAAAGATTCTTTGTCACAATCCGTTTTGCTATAAATACGAGCGACCGACTGTTGGAAACAACTAGTATTACGCCTACCGTCGGACCGTTCAGATCTCCCATATAACTTTGCCGCAATAAATGGTTGAGATAAATCGAGCTACTTCGTGTTTTCTTTCTACGAGGGGTGAGCGGTCACCATGATGCTGAAGATGTTGACGTCACCGGTGGTGACGTCACCGTTTTTAAAAAGACCCCTGGACTCGCCGCCCCGTCATCAGAAGTGGGATTGGAACGGAACAACCTAGCTTTCCAATCCTAGCCTTCTCACCCGCTTGTCACCTGAAGTACCAGCGCAGATGGAGTGGGATTGGAACGGAACAACTTCGCTTTCCAATCCTAGCCTTCTCACCCGCTTGTCACCTGAAGGACCAGCACAAATGGGCAATGCAGCCGAGCCCAGTCGCAGCAGAGGTCCCCACATCAGACACCAGCTCCTGAAGATTATGCTGACACACCACCGTATTGGCGAGAGATGACCCATCACTACCAGCTCCTGAAGATTATGCTGACACACCACCGTATTGGCGACAGATGACCCATCACTACCAGCTCCTGAAGATTATGCTGACACACCAGCCACGTCCGTGGTATCAACACGAACGGGCCAACACGTGCAACCAAACCAAGAAAAAGGCGATGGAGACATGACATCAGAATACAGGTGAATCGTAACTTTTTCTACCATATTTTAACTTTAGACTTGCATGCGCATAAACGCAACTTACAAATTACAAATAATCCAAGAGATTACTTCTAATTTCACGAGATTTCTTAGTTTCTTGAGTTTTATTTTTAAAAGTTTTTCACGAGATACCCACAAATACCAAAAATCTACGAGTTATCCGTGTGCTGTCCGCGAGTTATCCCGAGGTATCCGCGAGTTATCCCGGGCAATCCACGAGTGATCCGTGAGTCAATCCAAGTGATAGCCGTGAGTTAATCCAAGAGGTAGCCGCGAGTTAATCCAAAGAGATAGCCGTGAGTTAATCCAAAGAGGTGGCCGCGAGTTAGTCCAAGAGATGGCCGCGAGTGATCCGTGAGATGTCCGACGAGATATCCGGAGATATCCGATGAGATTGTCACGCGATTTCCACGAGATATCTACGAAAATCCATACCTAGTATTTCTAATCCAACTTAATAAAAAGGCCTCCAAATCTTTTCAAGTATGGCAGTGTCTTTAATCGACATCACAATTCTTAATTATTATTATCGCTGATTATTTGTCTCTGAGGTATTTTTGTGAATCTTGTGCAATTTATTCGAGGCGAAGTGCCTGTGTGTATGCTAGTTTGAAAACTTAGTGGCACTAGCGTTCATAATGTTGTTTGTATTCCGATACGCATAAATGCGCGAAGTGGTAGTTATCAAAATTCATTGACGATACTGAGCTTTCATTGAACTAGATTCGCGGCGTTAGAAAGAGCGCGGGGAATGTTACAGATAAGTGATAGTTGGTTAACAATTCGGGATCCGAATTATAAAACGTTATAGTTTTGAATCGTCTGTAAGACTGTACAAATTATTTCATTCCTTGTGTACCCTCTATTTTCGTCATTTTAAATTATTTTATTCCTTGTGTACCCTCCATTCCCGTCATTTTCAGAGCCTCTGCGGACCACGGTCATAAGAATAAGGCCCAGACCGCAGCATCGACCTGTATCCCATTTCCTTTAGAGCCTCTGTGGACCACGGCGTACAAGACCGCCCAGACCACAGCAACATCCCTGTCTCCCAGTCTCCATGTCTACGAGAATTTAAAAATAATGCAATTATGCGTGGAGCATTTGCATTGAACCAATAATAAATCAAAGCCATAATGCGTGGAGCATTGGCAAACTACTGCTACTCACATTCCCTTGTACAGCAAATTTATTTAAGTTTAACTGTGAATGTTTGCATGTGAACTGTTGTGTTTACAGAATATTATTAAGAAAGTACCTACTAAAAGTTGGCTGATAATTTTGTTACGTGAATATTGTTTCACTCTAACATAAAATTAAATCTTCGCAATTTGAAAAATAAGCAATGCAGCTTAATTTATGCAGTGATGAGAAACAAAGTTAACAGCTAGTGTACCGGTGTACGGGTACCTACCTCAAAACCAAATTTCTAGTTTTAAGAAACACCGTGCCTGGTGCAGGGCGCGCACCACCTGTCAGAATGGCCGAGTCGGCGCGAAGCGGGCTACGTCTACGATGTTGAGCAGGGCAATAGGAAACATAACATGTTTACCTACGTTGATTAACTAAATGTTTACCTACTTTGATTAACTAAATAGTTTGCTCATTAGATTGTCGAAACTAGATAACTTCACTGTAAAGATAATTGATCAAAGAAAAGAAAGCAAAAAGAAAAAGAAAAGAAAAAGAACAAAAAAAAAAAAAAAAAAAAATTTTCTTTTCTCTTAAGAATGCAAACTATTACTCTTGCAAACTTAACTGCAAGCAACGGTGGTTGCTTACAGATACCAAACTCAGAAGAAAACGTCTCATTGTTTCAGAACATAACTGGACTGGTGCAGAGCACGCACCATCTATCAGAATGGCCGTATCGGAGCAATGACGTCACAGGCGAGCTTCATGGACGGTGTAAAATGACAACAATCAAAACATGTTAACTTTGGTTTACTAATAAGCGTTTAGAACCATAAATTACTCATTGGATTGTTAATAATTTCACTTAAACTTTGATTAACTAATTAATGTTTGTGAACCATTAATTACTCATTGAATTGTTAAAACTAGACAAATGATTGTTAAACTGAACAAATTCACTGTAAACACATTTTTTAAAAGATTGCCGGCAAGTTTCTTGCCCGTTCTTCTTGTACGGCCTATTACTTGGAATGGGCGCCTAGAGTCATTTATTTTAACTATCATGAGTGCTCTCCTGGGCCCCATGTTAATAAAAGTAATGAATTTCAATTGAAGATTAAAATCTAAAGTAGAATGACAAGATCTAACAAGTTTTATAAAGATTCTTTGTCACAATCCGTTTTGCTATAAATACGAGCGACCGACTGTTGGAAACAACTAGTATTACGCCTACCGTCGGACCGTTCAGATCTCCCATATAACTTTGCCGCAATAAATGGTTGAGATAAATCGAGCTACTTCGTGTTTTCTTTCTACGAGGGGTGAGCGGTCACCATGATGCTGAAGATGTTGACGTCACCGGTGGTGACGTCACCGTTTTTAAAAAGACCCCTGGACTCGCCGCCCCGTCATATATATGAAATGTTGCTTCATATGAATATTTGATGCTTTCAGCTTTTGTATTATTGCAGGTAGGTACCTACTTTGCACGCACATGCATTTCAACTAATTATATTTGAAAGTAGATAGAAAATTATCAAAAAATACACATTGTAGTTAGGCATTAGAGAAAACATACACAGAAATCGAAAAAATAAATTTTGCGCAAAAAAAATAGTTTAGCCCGCTAAGTAATTAGATAGTACCTACTAAGCGTCACTTGTGATGTCTCTTTATTGTGCAAGCTTTTTTGTTTTCATAAAAAATAATAAATAACCGTGTGACCATATCTTTACTCTGTACAAGTAAATAAAATTGAAGGTCTGTTTTTAACATCAAAATAACAGGTTTTTACCAAATGCATATGGAAGTATATACAGTACCTAGGTATAACAAATCATCCATTTTTAAAATTTTTGTCTGTTTGTTCCGGGTAATCTCCGAAAAGGCTGGGCCCATTTTGACGGGACTTGCACTGGCAGATAGCTGATGTGATAAGGAGTAACTTAGGCTACTTTTATTTTAGAAAAAATAATTGGGGTTACGCGCAAAAAAATAAAAACAATGAATTCTAATAACTCCACGTGGGTGAAACCGCGGGCAGCAGCTAGTTATGAATAAGAAGCAAAAGTGTACTACCAGCGGCGCAAGTTGGGGTCGGCATTATCCACCTACTTGTAAGCTAAAACCTGGTCGGATAAACCCACCTTCCCTTTCTGTGACATAACTTGCGATTTTCGGTAGGTACTATTATTACTCACGCCAAACTTTAGGTATGCACCATATATTATGCACTCTGTGCCGGCATGGGCGGGAATGGCGGGCGAGCGGCGCGGCGCGGCGTATCGGCCGCGTGCCGCGGCCCGGCGCGCGGCGGGCGCCTCTTCTCTAGTACTAAGTATGAATGTACCTATCTACATCCCCGCTGGATTTTGCTAAATATAGCAAAGGACTCGCTCCGGCTTCAAATACGCGACCGAAAAGTTTGGTGTGTAATACCTACAAGATTATTATAATACTTTTATTCATAATCTTGTTCGTGAAAAGTAACTTTCGATGATTCGTCTGCTTCCGTAATGTTCGCCAGCCGTTTGATTTTATTAGAAAGAAAACAACATAGGTACATAAAAATTATAGATATAAATAAATTTGTCCATAACTATTGTAAGTATTTATGTACGGCTCATATATATACCTATTTATGAAAAAAAAAACAACATCATGATGAAAAATAAATTTGGAAAATAATTAAAAAAATATATCTCACTGGGATTTGAACCGAGTATACCTACTACGCGCTTGTTCTTATAAACTTCGCACAACACCACTAGGCTAATCGAGCTCTGTTCGTTAGTGGCGAATTATTACAACAATAGACTTCCGCTAAAAGCTATACCGCTTTTCAATCTATCAAAGTGAGTAGGTACCTATCTACTATTATTTCGGTATGCCTGTTTTGTAATACAAAAAAATGTAAATATGTATATGTCGGGGCGGCGAGTCCAGGGGTCTTTTTAAAAACGGTGACGTCACCACCGGTGACGTCAACATCTTCAGCATCATGGTGACCGCTCACCCCTCGTAGAAAGAAAACACGAAGTAGCTCCATTTTATCTCAACCATTTATTTCGGCAAGGTTATATGGGAGATCTGAACGGTCCGACGGTAGGCGCAACACTGCTTTCCCAACAGTCGGTCGCTCGTATTTATAGCAAAACAGATTGTGACAAAGAATCTTTATAAAACTTGTTAGATCTTGTCATTCTACTTTAGATTTTAATCTTCAATTGAAATTCATTACTTTTTATTAACATGGGGCCCAGGAGAGCACTCATGATAGTTAAAATAAATGACTCTAGGCGCCCATTCCAAGTAATAGGCCGTACAAGAAGAATGGGCAAGAAACTTGTCGGCAATCTTTTAAAAAATTGTGTTTACAGTGAATTTGTTCAGTTTTACAATCATTTGTCTAGTTTTAACAATTCAATGAGTAATTAATGGTTCACAAACATTAATTAGTTAATCAAAGTTTAAGTGAAATTATTAACAATCCAATGAGTAATTTATGGTTCTAAACGTTAATTAGTAAACCAAAGTTAACATGTTTTGATTGTTGTCATTTTACACCGTCCATGAAGCTCGCCTGTGACGTCGTTGCTCCGATACGGCCATTCTGATAGATGGTGCGTGCTCTGCACCAGTCCAGTTATGTTCTGAAACAATGAGACGTTTTCTTCTGAGTTTGGTATCTGTAAGCAACCACCGTTGCTTGCAGTTAAGTTCGCAAGAGTAATAGTTTGCATTCTTAAGAGAAAAGAAAAATTTTTTTTTTTTTTTTTGGTTCTTTTTCTTTTCTTTTTCTTTTTGCTTTCTTTTCTTTGATCAATTATCTTTACAGTGAAGTTATCTAGTTTCGACAATCTAATGAGCAAACTATTTAGTTAATCAAAGTAGGTAAACATTTAGTTAATCAAAGTAGGTAAACATGTTATGTTTCCTATTGCCCTGCTCAACACCGTAATCGTAGCCCGCTTCGCGCCGGCTCGGCCATTCTGACTGGTGGTGCGCGCCCTGCACCAGGCACGGTGATTCTGAAAACTAGAAATTTGGTTTTGAGGTAGGTACCCGTACACCGGTACACTAGCTGTTAACTTTGTTTCTCATCACTGCATAAATTAAGCTACATTGCTTATTTTCCATATTGTCAAGATTTAACTTTATGTTAGAGTGAAACAATATTCACGTAACAAAATTATCAGCCAACTTTTAGTACCTTCTTAATAATATTCTGTAAACATAACAGTTCACATGCAAACATTCGTAGTTAAACGTAAATAAATTTGCTGCACAAGGGAATGTGAGCAGAGTGTGTATTTGTTTTTGCCAATGCTCCACGCATCATGGCATGAATAGGTTTATTATAGGTTCAATGCAAATGCTCCACGCATCATTGCATGAATAGATTTATTATAGGTTCAATGCAAATGCTCCACGCATCATTGCATGATTTTATGTTCTCGGAGACATGGAGACTGGGAGACAGGGATGTTGCTGTGGTCTGGGCGGTCTTGTACGCCGTGGTCCACAGAGGCTCTAAAGGAAATGGGATATAGGTCGATGCTGCGGTCTGGGCCTTATTGTTATGACCGTGGTCCGCAGAGGCTCTGAAAATGACGGGAATGGAGGGTACACAAGGAATAAAATAATTTTAAATGACGAAAATAGAGGGTACACAAGGAATAAAATAATTTGTACAGTCTTACAGATGATTCAAAACTATTACGTTTTATAATTCGGATCCCGAATTGTTAACCGAATATCACTTATCCGTAATATTCCCCGCGCTGTTGCTAACGCTGCGAATCTAGTTCAATGAAAGCCGCGAATCTAGTTCAAACAGTATCGTCAATGAATTTTGATAACTACCACATCGCGTATTTTCGCATATCGGAATACAAACAACATTATGAACGCTAGTGCCACTAAGTTTTCAAACTAGCATACACACAGGCACTTCGCCTCGAATAAATTGCACAAGATTCACAAAAATACCTCAGAGACAAATAATCAGCGATAATAATAATTAAGAATTGTGATGTCGATTAAAGACACTGCCATACTTGAAAAGATTTGGAGGCCTTTTTATTAAGTTGGGTTAGAAATACTAGGTATGGATTTTCGTAGATATCTCGTGACAATCTCATCGGATATCTCCGGATATCTCGTCGGATATCTCGTCGGACATCTCACGGATCACTCGCGGCCATCTCTTGGACTAACTCGCGGCTACCTCTTTGGATTAACTCACGGCTATCTCTTTGGATTAACTCGCGGCTACCTCTTGGATTAACTCACGGCCATCTCTTGGATTGACTCACGGATCACTCGTGGATTGCCCGGGATAACTCGCGGATACCTCGGGATAACTCGCGGACAGCACACGGATAACTCGTAGATTTTAGGTATTTGTGGGTATCTCGTGAAAAACTTTTAAAAATAAAACTCAAAAACTAAGAAATCTCGTGAAATTAGAAGTAATCTCTTGGATTATTTGTAAGTTGTAGGTTGCGTTTATGCGCATGCAAGTCTAAAGTTAAAATATAGTAGAAAACGTTACGATTCACCTGTATTCTGATGTCATGTCTCCATCGCCTTTTTCTTGGTTTGGTTGCACGTGTTGGCCCGTTCATGTTGATACCACGGACGTGGCTGGTATGTCAGCATAATCTTCAGGAGCTGGTAGTGATGGGTCATCTGTCGCCAATACGGTGGTGTGTCAGCATAATCTTCAGGAGCTGGTAGTGATGGGTCATCTCTCGCCAATACGGTGGTGTGTCAGCATAATCTTCAGGAGCTGGTGTCTGATGTGGGGACCTCTGCTGCGACTGGGCTCGGCTGCATTGCCCATTTGTGCTGGTCCTTCAGGTGACAAGCGGGTGAGAAGGCTAGGATTGGAAAGCTACGTTGTTCCGTTCCAATCCCACTTCTGATGTCGGGGCGGCGAGTCCAGGGGTCTTTTTAAAAACGGTGACGTCACCACCGGTGACGTCAACATCTTCAGCATCATGGTGACCGCTCACCCCTCGTAGAAAGAAAACACGAAGTAGCTCCATTTTATCTCAACCATTTATTTCGGCAAGGTTATATGGGAGATCTGAACGGTCCGACGGTAGGCGCAACACTGCTTTCCCAACAGTCGGTCGCTCGTATTTATAGCAAAACAGATTGTGACAAAGAATCTTTATAAAACTTGTTAGATCTTGTCATTCTACTTTAGATTTTAATCTTCAATTGAAATTCATTACTTTTTATTAACATGGGGCCCAGGAGAGCACTCATGATAGTTAAAATAAATGACTCTAGGCGCCCATTCCAAGTAATAGGCCGTACAAGAAGAATGGGCAAGAAACTTGTCGGCAATCTTTTAAAAAATTGTGTTTACAGTGAATTTGTTCAGTTTTACAATCATTTGTCTAGTTTTAACAATTCAATGAGTAATTAATGGTTCACAAACATTAATTAGTTAATCAAAGTTTAAGTGAAATTATTAACAATCCAATGAGTAATTTATGGTTCTAAACGTTAATTAGTAAACCAAAGTTAACATGTTTTGATTGTTGTCATTTTACACCGTCCATGAAGCTCGCCTGTGACGTCGTTGCTCCGATATATACAACTTCTATCATGTGTTTTTGCCTCATAAAATAACTTGTCTTTCTTGGTCTTCGTTGATTCTTTTTGTTTCCTATTTTCCAAAAATTACACTGATAACTATATTTACAAATCTTATGACTAAACACAACTTAATTATATTTAAATAAATTATTGACAGAATAAAATTATCATCATGATGAAAAATAAATTTGGTCATAACTATCGTAAGTATGTATGTACGACTCATATTAGGTATTATTTATGGAAAAAATATTAAAAAAAAACAGTATATTTACACAAAAATAATTATCATGATGAAAAATAAATTTGGTCATAACTATCGTAAGTATGTATGTATGTACGACTTATATTATTATTTATGGAAAAAATATTAAAAAAAATAGTACAAAAATAACATATCCCATTGGGATTTGAACGCGGTACCTACTAAGCGGTTCTTCTACGAAATAAGAAACGTAATCCGCGCCGAACACCGCTAGGCTAATCGAGCTCTGTTTGGTAGAGACGAATTATCACAACTATAGACTTCCGCTAAAAGCTACAACGCTTTTCAATCTATCAAAATGAATATTTATTATTATTTCGATATGTGTATATTGTAATCTTATTACTAAAACATGACTTAATTATATTTAAACAACTTATTGACAGAATAAAACTACCTGCAAAGCTAAATAATAATCCAGAAATTGTGTCAGCAAAGTGTGAGCGGGGAGCGGAACAAAGCGACACACGTCCATCTAGCAACGCGCCTCAGCGATCACTGTCGGACTTTATACAAATAAAAGAGAAGGGCGATGACGTGATGCAACGCTCGAGTTAACTATTCTAAAATAATTAATTTTATAACAATACGTTAAGTTATTGAAACAAAACTTTAAAAAGAACTTGATTATGGTAATATACGTCACTTTTATAAATTTTATCAACGTAAGTTCATGAAATATTGAGTTATGGATGATAGAAGCGAATTTCTAAGGGTTACTTCGCGAATTTATTTTATCGAGAAAATTTATTGAAATCATGTTTTTATGTCTTCTTTCTCATTAGAAATATGGTGAAGATTAACATATATTTTTTTCGCTGCCATAACATCTATAAATTTGGCGTAAAGCATATTTGAATGGACCCAATTTGGGTGGTGTCTTCCTCTTAATAAACAGTGTTAAACGGTGGCTTCATAGGAACATGGAAATGTCACTAGGTATATTGTCGTAATCTATTGATTCAAAGTAATTCGAAAGTATTCTAAATATTTAAGTTCTGCAAATTTTCAGGTGTCGATTGAGCTCTTTTATTTCATAAGTACCGTATTTTTTTTTATGTTATTTGGTAACGAGACGAGCTGGTCGTTTGCCTGCTGGTAAGCATAACGCCGGCCCATAACAATTGCAGTGCCACCCAGAACTTTGAAACACAAGTGCGGGGCGCTGCAGTGCGCTCGTTACCCTGAGACATTAGGTATTAGGTCTCATAAGCCCAGTAATTTCACTGGATACTCTGCTCATCAAACCGGAACACAGTAATGCTTGCACACTACTGCTTGGCGGCAGACGTCACTCACAAAGCGGTGATAACAACCCAGACGGACACTCGCAGAAGAGTTAGTCCTCCCACTAACAGATGGAAAATGGATGTATAAAACAAATGGATGCACTCCATCGCAATCGAAGTCAAAAAAGCTGCCCTATACAAATGAAACTGCCCGAAGCGTCAATTGATCCATTATCGGGTCAAAAGACGATGCAGTCGGAGAGACGATTACTGAAATCAACCGTTAGTTAACCAGCAGGGGTGCGTTTGATGACCGCCCGATTGCCGTGAAATTGGCTCCGGAGCGACGGCTTACAGAGCTTACAGTATGCCAGCCATCAGTAATCAATTAACAGTGATTTCTGACGACGAAGCTAGATGTTTAGGTGAAGAGTCTATACTTTTAAGGCGGGACAAAAACTAACTACGATCGGGGAACGTCGCAAACAGCAATCGCGAAACCACAAACGCTTACACACTCCCCCGCACTAGGATTCCCTGTGTCGCAGGTGGTATAGACATACACAGATACACAGCACAAACATCCAAGACCCGAGAACAAACTTTATGCTTACACATAATCTGCCCCGGCCGGGAATCGAACCCGGGACCCGTCGCTTTGCAGGCAGGGTTACTACCAAGTTAGCTACGGAGCCGTCAAAATTCCGAGAGTAGGTGCCGAAACTGTGAATCCATCCACATTCGCGGTTCGTGGCTTTCACGGCGCGAGTGTATGTATAGATTGTATAGTCTATAGGGAAGTTTACTCCATTTTTTATGCATGGTTAGTGGTTACAATCAACTCGTTTTCTCATGAGAATCAAATGTCTATCTACGTGATCTATATCGAAAAAACTGGAAATCGAACGATAGAAACGTCAAAAATGAGAGCCAACTCAGCGACTTTCAGCTGAAACGCACCATAATATAATTAAAATCGGGCAGAACGCGTAACGTCACATTGTCTACGCGGGCCGTAATTTTGACTAAAACATGGATTATGGCCTAAAACTGCGTTTAAGGACATAGTTGTCATACATTTTTTATTCATTGAAATACATATACGTGCTTGTATCAGAGGCAAGAGCCATTTTGTTGGAACCTGAATAACTGATCACAAGTAAACTGGTTCGAGGGATGCCAGGGACATCAGGGGTAGAGAGAGGCAGGGGGCAGGTCAGGGGCAGTCGAGACGTGCGGCTGACGGCCCCGGCGACCGCAACTTGTGTAATTAGTGCGACTCGAGACCACTCGTTGAAATTCAGATTCGGACTGGGGGGTCCGTTTTTGCAGGGTAGGCCTATTTCATGTGACATTTGGGATTGACTTTAGGTAGAAGGAGCCCGTTAGCAAAGCTGCAACGCCCCATTACTAAAGATTTAATCATGAAAAGTAAGCATTCAGAAAAAATATTTCTGACACCATCGCTCGTGTAAAGTGTGCAGAAACTTTAGTCATAAAAAAACTGTTCAGTAAAAAAGGCGGCGACAAATGCAAATCATTGTGCTCTGAGGTTTATTTACTTAATTCAACTAATCAACATTATTACCTATACAGGTGTAGTTAGTGTGTGTATAGCCTATTCTGGGCTTTAAAGTAGGTACCTAGGTAATGATTGTATCTATAAAATAAATTGCACCTCTAAGCCTTTCTCTAGGTTTTTATCGATAGTTGAAGGCAAGAAAGAAATCTGGTTTAGGTTATGTACGGTGATATTAATTAGAATTTGTTCTTGTTAAAAACGCGGCACTATTTTTTTAGGCAAAGCAAAGATCAAAGTCCTCTGCCCTTGATTACCTACTTGAACAAAACAAATAGCACAGAGAAAATAATCTCTATTTACGTTTTAACAAATAGTGTTTTTGTGATAGGCATTAGATTTGTTAACCTCACTTTTATAATTTGCCCGCGTTTTCAAGTATTTTTCTAAACTGGTAACACTAAATTTAGGAACTTGTTACAGTTTCACAAACTATGTTCTGTCTGTATTGTTCTACTTCTTTGACAATTTTAAATTGAATCGAAAAACACAAAACATAGTTTACCTTTAATTAATAAGGGCTTTGAACTTTTTTTGTTTGTAACTATATCTTATATCTGTTTATATCTAATTACCTAGTAGGATTATTATTGTCATGTCCCGGGAGACTATATATGCGTAGAAATGGTATTACGGTAGTCGACGACATGACGAATAATCTTGGTACAGCAATACTAGTTATTATAACTATGAGCATTTCCTAACACCAATTTTCAGTCATACAATCTCGCTGCACGAACACTCTAATAAAAAGTACTATCCGACATAAAAAAATTAAGATATTGAAAAAATGACGAAAAATACCGAGACGGCTCCGTAGCTAAGTTGGTAGTAACCCTGCCTGCAAAGCGAGGGGTCCCGGGTTCGATTCCCAGCCGGGGCAGATTTTGTGTAAGCATAAGTTTGTTCTCGGGTCTTGGATGTTTGTGATGTGTATCTGTGTATGTTCATGCCACCTGCGACACAAGGGAATCCTAGTGCGGGGGTAAGAGTGTGTTAGTGTTTTTTTTAAATATAATAAAATCTATACAAATAAATAAAATTGAAGTGTCTGTTTGTAATATCAAAATAACAGCTTTTTTCTAAATGCGTACTTATACGAAAGTATATAACAAAAACAACAATTTTTAAAATCTTTGTTTGTCTGTCTGTTTGTTCCGGGTAATCTCCGAAACGTCTGGATCGATTTTGACGTGACTTTCACTGGCAAATAGCTGATGTTACAAGGAGTAACATAGGCTACTTTAATTATAGAAAAAGAATTAGGGTTCCGCGCAAAAAAATAAAAACAATGTAATCCAAAATCTCCATTCGGGTGAAACCGCGGGGTAGCAGCTAGTCCTTCATAAAGCAGTAGTTCCAGAAATACTACAATTCTCACAGTTCAAAGTCCTGTCAACCTCCGTCAACACCGCAAATGGGTTCCATCCGTAAAGATACGTCCGGACTTCGTAGATGTCCCCGGCCCTGTCGCGGCCAGTCGCGGGCGTGTCGGTTCAATTACTGGACTGTTTGTTGTCAAAATATTATGCACACCTCGGACCGACCCTTGCTGACAGAGAGGGAGGATTGTTATTACATCCAATTCTGTGAGAAAATTTTAATCAATCTTAAAAAACTTGCGATAGCTTACCATTCTTTAGCTTTGCTCTAAATTATAAAGTCTCGAGTAATAATAAAGATAAAACTGTAATAACAAAGGTAATAAGTAACTTTAATAGGCGGAGAGACAGACAAGTCTCGCCTGTCACCAAAAGAATATCGTAGATTTACTTGTCGGTGTGTAAGGGAAAGCGTAGACGCTTATGCAAACGTACGTGTGCTTGTCAGAATAACAACGCTTTTGCGTCAAGCGCGGATTTCGTGATTGCCTAAAGCCAGCAAAAATGTCGTCATTTTATTACGCCCTTTCTCCCTTTCACATAGCATGCTATCGTGAAACAACGATGTGTTTTAAGTTCACGGAAAAGTGTAGTAAGAGTCAAAAGTGAGTTTTGGGTATAACTAATGGTATGTTAAAAAAATCCTTAGCCAAATCACTCACTCAGGTAATAAGCGACCTAGTCTTCTAATTTTTCAAATCAAAGATTTGAACTTTGCTTTATACGCCCTCAAAGAAACTTCAATATTACGGTAGAACTAATACAGTAAATAGTAGTAGAGCACAAATCTTAAACAATCAGAAGTTTTTTCCTAGTCCGCCGTCATCAGATAGTACGGCAGTGCTAAACACCGTATAAATACAACCCGGCACAACGGCCGTATAAAAAGAGCATTGTTTAAAAACATCTGTTTACGTACCATTAAACGGTTCACTCTACCAACCACGCCCTCATACAAAAGCCATTGAGAAATGCATTATATAGCGCAACATTTCTATTAAATACCAACTAAAAGATCCTCCGGTGAGATTACAAAATGTCCGGTGGTCCATTGACATCCACAAAAGAGGTTCGTCGGTAGCAAGGGCATAGCGATTTGATTTTTTTATGTCGTGAATCGATAATGCTAGTGTTGTTCTTGATTCGGAAAATGTAATTATTCTGTTTGAAACATTTTATGCTATACCGCATTGATTACAACGTTTTGGATGCCATATATTTTTACGTTTATTTTGATTGTTATTCTGCGATTATAATAATTTCTACGATTGTTTGTTAGTGGGAGGACTAACTCTTCTGCGAGTGTCCGTCTGGGTTGTTACCACCGCTTTGTTCATGAAGTCTGCCGCCAAGCAGTAGTGTGCAAGCATTACTGTGTTCCGGTTTGATGAGCAGAGTTTCCAGTGAAATTACTGGGCTTATGAGACTTAATACCTAATGTCTCAGGATAACGAGCGCATTGCAGTGCCGCGCAGGCCTTTGTGTTGCAAAGTTCTGGGTGGCACTGCAATTGTTATGGGCCGGCGTTATGCTTACCATCAGGCAAATGACCAGCTCGTCTCGTTACCAAATAACATAAAAAAAAAATGTTGAGTAAAGTTTGGCATAGACAAAACAAATATAGCGAATTAAATTACGATCAGTGACTCTGCCTCTTCGGTGCTGTTGAGTTGTTGATAAAGCCTTTATTAGATGTAACAATTTTTACTCTGTAGAAGTAGATAGTAAAAATGTGGGTCGATGGCTGTCATTTAAACTGCCTGTATCTAAATCAATTCAGCAGCGCAAGTACGTATCTTTTCGATCGATAAAATTGACAGTTCAAATCGGTAAAGTGGGATTTATCGATTTTTTTATATAATTTATAGAGCCTCGATACAACCGACAAAAGTTATCTAATAGCTAGGTCAAATCCAAAGAGAATATAAAGCTGCTACAATACTTTACGATCTGACTTCGGTACTCGCAACATTCGATTTTATCAGTTGTTTCGATTCGACAAATTTATCGTTTGGACTTCCGTACTTGCGCCGCAGGTACGAAACATTCATACTACGTTTTACGTTTTGGATACGGTAATAGGTCGGTACTCCATACAACACTGGGTCTTCTCATACAGCCAAAAGCACAATGGGAACTTAAGTAAGAGAATGGGGAGTAATATTTTATTGAACGACCCTTTTCGATGCTCGAGTGTTGTGTAAATAGAATGAGCGGAGAATTCGACGTGTATAATGTGAGGAATATTGCTGCGACCCGGAACGCCGTATACGGAGAATGCCGACGCGCAATAAACCGAATGTGTACAGAGTTTGTGCGGAGCGTTTATGAATGCGCATGCATTACCGTATTTGCTGAATATAGAGGACTAGCTCCTGCCCGCGGTTTTCACCCGCGTTCCCACATGAACCGTGCATTTTTCCGGGACAGCGAAAACTCTTTATCGGCAATATAACTGACTGCGGTAAGGGACAGCGTAGATGCTCAAGCAAATGTATATTTGCTTGTCAGAATAACAACGCTTTTGCGTCAAGCGTGGATTTCGTGATACTCGAAATGCGCACTTGACGCAAAAGCGTTGTTATTCTGACAAGCAAACGTACGTTTGCTTGAGCGTCTAAGCTGCCCCTAAGATTGCCAACTCATATTTTGAATGTAAAAAAACATAGATCTGACAAATTAAATCAACTTGTCAACATTATAAAACTATATTGACAGCTGTCAATGTCAATTTTATGTAACACTAACTTCTACCCGCGGTTATCACCCGCGTTCCCACAGGAACCGTGCATTTTTCCGGGATAAAAAGTAGCCTAGATGTTACTTTTCGGTCCATAAACTATATCTATGCCAAAAATCACGTCGATCCGTCGCTTCGTTACTACGTGAAAGAAGGACAAACCAACAAATCAACAAACCAACAAACACACTTGCGCATTTATAATATTATTAAGTACTTATGGATTTTCTTACTATTGTAGATTAGTGTAGCTGTTAGATGGCGCAGTTGCACATATTATTTCAATTTGGTAAAGCTTGAAAAGCAATATTTTGCCGGCGATAAATTCTCCTAACGGCGCACGGCGGCGCGTTTCCACATCGACCGTTAATATTTTTGTATCGTGATTTAACAAATCTGGAAAATCTTGTTGTTGTGCTGAAGATATTGTTGTACTGTACGCGCAAAATGCTACAGCGTGGCGAGTGTGGACTACCCATAGGCTGCTCGAGTAGAAGGATTGGCAGTATGCCTTGAACAAAGTTATTTTAACATCACTCGAGCAGCGGGCAAACCTACGCGCAAGCATGTTTCCCCGCACTGCCAGCGCTCTGCGCAGTCTGCGCTCCCTCTCCATTTTGGCGTCATCTCTGAGGTCTTCGGTAATAATGTGCCCCAGGTATTTAAAACTATGCACCTCTTGCAGAGCCACACTATTCAGCATGATAGACGGAACAACCGTGCATGTTACCACAAAAAACAACTTTAAGACGCCTTAGCTAAAGTGTCTAACGATATAGGTACCTACCTAATACTACAAAATTATTAGAAATGTCACTACAGAATGGAGTTAGACACGTTTAGACACTACTTACATCAAGATTTGTGGTTGCTCGTATTTAAACACGCGACTAGGGCATGTTTAGGATTAAACGCTGTTTAACACAGGTTTAGGGTGTGTTTAATTTTTTGCAGTAAGACCGCAATTATCTGTAATACACTACCTACGATAAGTTTTGCTCTAAAAATAAGAATTATTAAATAGATACAATATCTATTTACGTAGAAACCTACCTATTAAAGAGTTCATTTTCTCCATCGCAAAATATTATTCGTTTTAACTACATAGGTAAAGTGTTGTGCACTATTTAGTGCAATGTCATTAAAAAAACAAACGACAACAACAAAAAAACGGGCTACAGTTTTAAATGTTGATAAGAAGATAATTTTACTGCGGTTTTATTAATTTTATATGCTTTTTCGTTCTCGCAGAAAATAAACGCAGACGAACGATTATGATTTCTTAATTTTATCGTTCAGCATTTTAGTAATTATTTTGTACAGAATTTAACGTGGCAAATATTATGCGAGAAAAATAATGACAGCACCAGAAATTTTATTTTTGTAGTAATCGTTTCGAACGCCATTTTATTTTTGAAAGAGTGTAAGTATTGTGGTACCTATAGGCGTAATTTTATACACGTTGGATGAATTTGGGTTCCACGATTTGACTTTTATTTGTTTGGTTCCTTGCTAAATGCTTGTTGAGTGTGGAAGTAACGTCAGCATCAATTTAGGTAATAAGTAGGGAGACTCAAAATAAAAAGATTTATATTTTGAGATTTAGTTTGTACGTAGGTACTAGCTGATACGAAATGTTCGCATCTGAACGGCTGCTTTAGTTTCCAGGCTGATGACGGGGACGTCGGGTGGTATGGGGCATGTCAACAACATGGGCGGGCTGGCGGCGTGCGCGGGGCCTGACGCGAAACCCATGCAGTTCCCGCTGGCGCAGCGGCGGAAGAGGAGAGTCCTCTTCACCCAAGCCCAGGTGAGAAGACAGCTGTGATAGTACTTAGGTTGAGTGTTGTAATAACATGGGTGGACTGGCTGCGTGCGCAGGAGCTGATGACCCATGACTCTTTTCTGGCTCAATTGAAGAGGGTTCTGTAAAAGAGGGGACTTGTAGCAATATTTAGATTTTAGATCGAGTATTGTAACAGCGTAAGGGCATTGATAGCGCGCGCTACCTACTGCTGCAATGAAGCAACATGCACTGGCATAGCGGCACAAGAGGACACTCCTTATCCCAGAGGACCATGTAAAAAGATACTTAATATATATAAAAATACTTAAATTGAACGTTGTGACATTATGGGTGATAGTCGAGTCAGTTTCTAATACGAAATCGACGCAGTATCAGCAGTACAAGGCGAAAATCATGGTCTCTTAAGATACATAACTAGCCAAATGACGGAGGAGAAATTCTTTTCCCATTCCTCGCAATATAAAAAAAAGAATATGGGATACATTACAGGTATCGCAAATCACTGATCAGCAGAGCTTTCTCACTTTATAGGTACCTACCTACTTTATGAATCCAGTTCATCTAGACATGAAGAGCACACACTTTATACACCGTAGCTATAGCGATGTATTTATACGTGTCCCGGGAGTCACTTTTGTTCATTTTACCCGGTGAACAAATTCCCGTATTTGCTACCCTCGCAGGGGCGCGTTATTTGCCGATCATTTTACAAATAAATACGGCCTAGGGGATGTTACCTGCCTTAATTCGCGTAACGGCGGGCATGCACGCTGCGGCGGATTTGAGACAGTCAAAATTTGGACATTTTCGCAGCTGCGTTTAGGTACCTATATTATTTAACTTGAACTTGAAATAATGAGAGCTGAATAATTATTCTGTGAAGACACTCCCTAAATATTTAAAAAAAGATCTGAAATAGCACTGCAATTATAAGTAATAGGTAATTATAACCGTTAAGTTACTAGTTATTAGTTTATGACTTCAAGTTGAACTCGAATTTGATGGTAGGTAGTAAAAAATATTAGATATTTAAGCTTCATTTTAAAAACACAGTTCTGGATTGGTATCACCGCTTTGCTCGTGAAGTCTGCCGCCAAGCAGTAATGTGCAAACATTACTGTGTTCCGGTTTGATGAGCATAGAGTAGCCAGTGAAATTACTGGGCTTATGAGACTTATAATACCTAATTTCTCAGGGTAGCGAGCGCACTGCAGTGCCGCGCAGGCCTTTGTGTTTCAAAGTTCTGAGTGGCACTGCAATTGTTATGGGCCGGCGTTATGCTTACCATCAGGCAAACGACCAGTTCGTCTCGTAATCAATTAGAATACAAAAAAATAAAGTGTCACAATGAGCGATCTTATCGCTCATAGCGATCTCTTCCAGACAAACCCTATTATAATAGGGGTTATTGTATATATACTTCATTAATCAGCCAAGAGACCATTGCATATTCCTCGTAACTTAATAAAGGTTGAAAGGTCACACAAGTCATGTCGGACCGTGCATATATTTTGTCTCGCCCTGGCCCCTGAGGTCTCGCCTTATTCGCGAGGGAGATTTCCGCGATCGCGTCAAACGGCCGGTTTTATTGCGGAGATCTGGGGAATGGGGAGGTACCATGGCAACACGATCCGGTTTTAACGAAACCGGATCGTGTTTCAGGCCATGTTTCAGGGCGACTTTAGCGTGGATAGGTTCGCTGTAAGCTTGTTGGAGTAATTTGGGTACTTACGAATTTAATTGCTTTGGTGTTGAAATATTTTTTTATATTTGGTAGGTTAGCCTTTGCTGATCTATCTCGGCTGATCGATGCGGTCGAAGATGGCGGACACGCTAAAGTTAGATTAGACTGACATTAGACTGGCTCTGAACAGCTGCCGGAATACACAAATAGTTGCTTGGCGAAAGATTTCAACTGAGGGTGGTAACTAGCTATCTAGAAAATGCCCTATAGTTCATGATTCATCATAATGTATGTTTTCTTTCACTGAATACCAATTATTCTATTTCTATCGAGAGCAGGTTCCTTTGAATATCTACGCCTGTCGTAAAGCAGAACGCTAGGTTTAGAACAATATTTGCTTACGTTATAGGGTGCAATTCTAGTTTGTACCAAATTGCTCGCGAATTCCTCGTCCATATTTACGGTAGGCGTATTTTGAACAAAGTTGATGGACTGTAGTGTAGGTACCTGTTGTAGGTACCTGTTGTATTGTAGGTAATTGTTGTAAAAGTTTTCGTTACCTATCGTTAAATAAGGCCTTTTGCCCGAGTTACAGAAAAAAATTAAAGTTTCAGTTCAGACAACATTACAAATTTACAAACCCAATTATTTAATTAGAACTGGCTGAAGCGAGACGGTCAAATCGAAAAACAAAACTAGGATGGTATCACTAAAGTCTGCAGTTGTAGAGATTTTATAAGTTATGACACGCCCCTCAAAGATTTATAAGTAGGTACCTAATCCAAACAACTGGAGTGCCTACGTTATTACGTCAGAATTCATTCGAAAGAGCTATCCTCCTATGCATAATTTTTTATTCTCAGCTGTACCTTATCTGTACTACCTACCAACAATGAACCGACACTATTACCTAAAGCCCAAAATTACGTTAACGTAGGCTATTTAATTGCGAAGCCTCCCCCACCCCCTCCCAGCGCCGCCCACCGGAGGCTCCGCCCCTGGGGGCGAAGTCGCTGACTGTACGTTGTACTATGTAATTAATTCTATTCCGGAAATTTCCAGCCAGTTTGTTTTAGCGTTTCCTTGTGTGCGTATTGGGGGTGGTATGCGTGTGTTGGTGAATGTTGGATTGGAGTGTATACTTGTATAGGTTGTATAGGCACCGTAGGGTTACAGGTATTATAGGTAACAGGATACTTAATATGTAAGTGGGATGACACACGCTGACGCTTTCGCATCCGTAGAGTCTGATCTTGCAAAGCGTTGTCGCAAAGGCGTGCGTCAATCTGTATTGTATCTTTTTTCATACAAATCATCATAGCTTGAAATGCGCGCGTGACGTAAAAGCGTTGTTATTCTGACTAGCAATTGTACGTTTGCATAAGCGTCTACACTGCCCCTAACGATGAGTTGTAACGTTGGATTTGGAGCGTTTGGATTTCTATAATATTAGGTTGGGGAAAAAGTCTTTTCGCATTATAGTATGTATGAACTTGTAATAAAATCTCTTTGGCTATACTATTTGTATCTGGCTGGTTTTGGTATCATATGAAAGTTTAAATTTTAAAGAACATAATTCCAAATTCAAATTGGGAAAATGTGTGATTTTCATTTGTTTTTCGTACTGTCAAAATGAGTGAATCTAATGAAAAAATTCGATACATTTTAAAATTTTACTACAAAAAAGGTAAAAATGCAACGCAAGCCGCGAAAAAAATTTGCGATGTTTATGGACCTAGTGCAGTGTCTGTGAGAGTAGCACAAATTTGGTTTAAGCGTTTTCAATCCGGAAATTTTGATTTCAAAGATGCACGTCGCTCTGGTCGCCCTATTACGGATAAAATGGATGCCATTTTTGAAAAAGTGGAACAAGATCGGCATATCAGTAGTTACGACGTAGCTGAAGAACTGGGAATTGACCACAAAACAGTTTTGGCGCATTTGAAAAAAACTGGGTACACAAAAAACCTCGATATTTGGGTACCTCACGAGCTCACTGAAAGAAACCTAATGAACCGTGAACTCATTTGTGATTCATTACTACAACGTAATGAAACCGAACCATTTTTGAAGAAGCTGATAACTTGTGATGAAAAGTGAATCACGTACGACAAGAACGTGCGAAAAAGGTCGTGGTCAAAGACCGGTCAGGCTTCACAGACTGTGGCGAAACCCGGGTTAACTCGCAACAAGGTGATGCTGTGTGTGTGGTGGGATTGGAAGGGCATTATTCATTATGAGCTGTTACCACCAGGCAGGACCATCGATTCTGAACTCTACTGCGAACAACTGATGAGATTAAAGCAAGAAGTTGAGAGAAAGCGGCCGGAATTAATCAACAGAAGGGGTGTGGTTTTCATTTTCATGGTTTTTCATGATAACGCTAGACCTCACACATCTTTAGCCACTCAGAAAAAATTAAGAGAGTTTGGCTGGGAGGTGTTAATGCATCCGCCGTATAGACCTGACCTTGCACCTTCAGATTTCCACCTGTTTCGGTCTCTTCAGAATTCTTTAGGTAGTGTCAGGTTAACATCACGAGAGGACTGCCAAAACCACTTGTCGCGGTATTTTGATCAGAAGTCCCAAAATTTCTATAGCAATGGGATCATGTCCCTACCTACAAGATGGCAAAAAGTTATCGAACAAAATGGTACCTACATACTTTAGTTAAATGTAAATAAACTATATTAAAAAATGTTTTGAATTTTCTTAAAAAATGCGAAGAAACTTTTTCCCCGACCTATTATTTCTATGACTCCACGTAATCCACCGTAGATTCCCCACACACGGACAGTTTTTGGAACGTTGGATTGGAATGTTGGGGATTGGAGTGCTCGTTTGATGTGGGTTCCTATAAATCTTAAAATATGCAATGCTCTGAATGAGAGCATTCCTTTCTTTAATAGTCATGTTTGATAGTCTGCGTTCGAATAAATGAAATTCATCGAACACCACTAAGACTGAGATTCAGAGACGAATCTAAGCGTGGACTCACGCTTCCATACGTCAAAATTCTATACAGTTTTGACATATGGAAGCCAAAGTCTACGCTTAGAATCGTCTCTGCATCTTAGCCTAACTCTCAAACGAAGAGGTTTTATTGCAATAGATGAGGCTTTTTTTATGTAGGTGCCTAATTTGGGTGACGAGGCGCGTTGTAAGTTATTTATCTGTGTATATATCTGTGTGCGGCATACGAGCTCCTAAACGGATGAACCCATTTTAATTTAGTTTTATTAGAGTGTTCTTTACTATGATTAATAAAAAAAAACTGTTCAGCCGTTTGAAACTAACCGGCCACATAAGCCAGGGTTTTTTTAAAAAAAATATCATGTTTGCTTATCGAAGTTGAAAGTGATTTGTTCTGCCCTTTATATTCTTTAGATTCTTTCCTTATTAAGGATTATTTTCTGCAGGTCTACGAGCTGGAGCGAAGGTTCAAGCAGCAGAAGTACCTGTCAGCACCCGAGAGGGAGCATCTAGCCTCGCTTATACATTTAACGCCTACTCAAGTAAGTAAAAACCTTCTAAAGCTCTGTTGTTCTCTCATAAACCTATAGGATATTATTACTGTTACTTTTTGTAAGTATTTCTTACTATAGTTGTTATGTTCTAGTGCCTATATACATTTTTCTCCGTATTGTTTTATTCAGACACTTGATGACGATTGCCGTCGTCTACCTATAGGTTAGTTACAAAAGAAATTGTAATATCTTTTTCAAGACCTCTTTCGATTCTTAGTTTCTCAGAACTATTAAAACACATGTCAATTGTGTTGTATAGTGTCTAGCTTGTAACACATTACAGAGTGTGACAACATTAGGGCGGGGCGGGACCGCCTGCGGGCGCTGTCACCGACACAAAACCATAAATCAAGTAATAATCGGTTTCATGGCTGCCTCCGGGCGCGCCGGCATCGGCAGTCTCCACCCGGCCCCTATCAATTACCGAACAAAACGCACCGATACATTGAAGTCTAGCAGAGGGCGCGCGCATTGCCGCGGGCTTACGTTGTGCGTCCTATCCCATTCCCGCATGTTATTTTAACCGCTGGAAACATTAGATTCCTACGGTTAGCTCGTTAAGTTGGCATCTTGTTTCACGCGTCGACGACGCCACCAGTGGATCGGTGACTCCCTTTGATTCTCGAGAGTCGTCGCGAGGAAATTTTCCTTGTTTCGCTTTTTTTTTCGAGTGGTGTCTCCAAATTAGTGAAAGCGAACTTTGATGTAGATACGCATATATTTTATATTACGCGAGCGGAACGCGGACGAGTGCCATTATTAATATTTCTGTCAGCGACACGCGACCCGTTTTCCCACATTCGCGCGCGCGCGCTCGAAATTCAAATCCTTCATAACAAAGACTCGATAATCTCGGCCGTGTCAATATAAATTTCATAAACTTGGTGTGTAACCCCAACAAAGGGCCGCAAACATCCATGAATAATCTCCATTTTGAGGGTGTCAACACCATTTACGCGCACGGCGTTTGAAATCGCGCCAAAACAAACGTCAAAGTGAGTCGGCGGGAACAATGGCGGCGGAGTGACGCGCGTTAATTCTCCGATTATAATGCGGTGCATTGCATTGTCGTTGTATTAATTAGGCCTGCGTGTCGCCGGGCAAGGCATTGTTGTGCCATTAACAGACCGAGTGCAGGTTGCTGGCTAATTGGGTGATTGCTGCACTAAATTTGCAGATAATTATAGATTTTTGGGATTACCCTGCAAAGAGCACATTGCCAAAAATGTTTTAGGATTCATCGGTTTTCGATTGCTCCAGTAGCATTAAATAAACATTAGATAAAGTACATACCTATTTTATCAAATCAATTATTGTTTACCATAATGGACATTTCCGTGGTTTTGCTACTGGACATCACGCTACCCCCCACGTCTGGCGCTGACAGAGAGGACAGTGGCGGTGCCGGTGGGCGCGTGCCGTCCGAATCACGAGCATTTCCGTGAAGTATTGAGTTATCATGGTTATTAAGGATTAAAATAATTGTTATTGTCAATTATTGATACCATTTTTGAGAAGACTCAGTTGATTTGAAAGTAGAAATCTAAATGTAAAATAAAAACTAATAAGTAATAAAAATTAATAAATGTAATATGTTATTAAAGCGAAGGACTGCTAAAAGGATGTCAAAGTCCACTGAATTGAAGTTATTGCTAAAATCTAGCAATGTCAGAACAGTCAGTTTCCCTTCATCCATACTCAGTCTGATGTCATCGGTGATCTTTACAAGAACCGTTAGCACTGTGACCGGGTCAGAAGCTGGACTGAAAAGGGTTAAGAAGGTTGTTAAAGAAGGTTGTTGTGATGGTCTCATTCGCAGAGACTATAATGCAAGAAAAGGAAAGGGCTGAGATGGATAGGGAAGTCAGCGATCTCTCCCATCCAATGCGCCGTAGGAGGCTGGGTCGCAGACGCCTGGCGTACGCTCATCATCTGCCACCCTAACACAGGCTTTGGGGCAGTGGGTCGGGGGGCCCACTGCTCGAATGAAGAAGCCCCAAGTCGTATTGCATTCTAACGCACTAAAAGGAGCTATAGAAGGGGTTATTGCACCTCATGGAGAAATGTCCAAATATGGATAGCTGCTGAAGGTGTTGCGGAGTGCGCTAGCGATCTCGCGACCCTTCATATATAGGCAGCAGCGAAGTACACGTCCCCGGTTGTTTTAGTGGGTATAACACCGAATATGCAGCGCCATGTTTATGGTGACGCTGTATATCCGGTGGGGACCCCCACATACCCACCGAGCTCCCCCCGGGGCCGGTGGGATCCCCAATTGGATTTTTTCCGCGCAAAAAAAATAAATAAATAGGAAGGCAGGGTTAAGAGAGTAAGGAAACTGTTCAACTGATTTTGGACTAGATAGGAAGGAAACAGGGTTACGTTTTTAGGATTAATTTGGGCTTCCTTCCAAACGTAAGGAACAGCACCTTGGGTAATGAAATTGTTAAGGTGTATCACCGTGTATGATTTGTCATATATCATATGGAGTGATTTCATCTATGATTGGCACAATCATTTTTCGACTTATACTGTCGCCCCCTACTGCGTTTGATGAAATGGAGAGGATGCCCTTTCTAACATCACATGCGGAAAATTGACTAAAAACAAACGGAGGAAAATTGGGAGCTGGAATAGATGAAAGATAGCTGTGTAGTTTTATCATCCGAATCAATGTTCGTGGACGAAGAAAAATGTTTATTGATGGCGTCAATGTCTAAATTGTGAGGAGTGAGTCTTGAGATTTACCAACTCCCAAAGTTTTTAGAATTTTTTAGACTTTTGCTGGATCCTGATTTACAATTGAGTCATGAATATAGCGACGTTGTGTGTCCCTACACTATTGCAGCGATTGTTTATACTTTTCCTTGTTAGAATCATTGGATTGATGCTTAAACTTATACTTTGCCTCTTTTTTTCTGCTTAATAGCTTCAATATCTTCGGACAACCAAGGGGTCGGGACATATTTTATTTTGATGGCACAGATCGGCGCGTGAACATCATATAGGTAATTGAGTTAAGTTAAAATTAAAAATAGCGATTTGGCATAGCTATAAATTCCACGCACATTAAAGGTCCTTTATTTTCTATCTTCTTCACCGAATGTGACAACACTGAAAGTAAAAAAGGGTCTGTGAACAAGAAATAGGAATGAATGAATACCTCTATATTTTACCAATACAATCCCCATTTCAATAGAGGCTTGAACGAATAATGTCGTCCACAATCTCATTTAAATGCCGTGCCCTGTTTAGAAACCAAAACGCTGTACAGAACCTACAGAACCGAGTTAGCGCATTCCATCCTTTCCTTGCATATTCATAGCGCAGTTTAAATACGAGCCGCGCAATAAAGGAGAACTCCCGCCTTGATGGCCACAATATTCCGCAGTATTTGACGTTCGGAGCAAACAGAGGGCTCGCGTTTCGTTATTTAACTTAAGTAAATTTCGATGTTCGCGACGCGCCGCCACTGTTGATACTGAGCTCCCCGATGGCCTGCCAGTTTCCATTTTCAAATGCTTCGGCTTTGGTTTCGTTTTAATATCGTTAATGGCCAACGGTTCCGTTGTTGAAAGAGACTAATTTTTTGCCAGTTTAATTAGTTGCCAGTGTTATAGATTCTTCCAGATTGTAGTTCTTATTAATGTTTTAGAGGCTAATTACCTACCTACCTACAGAAAACGTTACACAGAAATCTATCCAGAAACTAATGACAGCTTATTAAAATATTTTAAATCAGTGTGGACTCATTGACACGAGCATTGCCTAAAAAATGAAATCCTTGGGAGGTTTCAAACAACATAAAACAAAGCAGGCGATTAGGCATAAAAAAAAACAAAAGCGCGCTAGTAGGTATTACAAGACAATCCTTCCTCTTCATTGTCTACGGTCACGAACACGCTCTCTGAGCGGATGCGGCGCATGCGGGTCCTCAAGTTATTAATGGGAGCAATAAGATAATGGAGCCTCATGATGTCGAACAATGACTGACATGTCAGATTGCAGCCTGCCGCTGGACGTAGGTGCAAGTGGAGAAAATTGCAGAGTTGTTGACGGGAATTCAATTGGTAATCCGAGGAGGAAACTGTTGGCACTTTGTTCCGTTTAATAATATAGTAAGTACCTACTTACTTAGCTTATTCAAGTGATGAGGCCCGGTGTCGGAATTCAAGGATTCCGATTTAGTTTATTCTACTGGATAACGAGACGAGCTGGTTATTTTCCTGATGGTAAGCATAACGCCGGCCCATAACAATTGTAGAGCCACTCAGAACTTTGAAACACAAAGGTCTGCGCGGCATTGCATTGCGCTCGTTACCCTGAGACATTAGATGTTAAGTCTCATAAGCCCAGTAAATTCACTCAAAGCTAGTGCATTGATAAAAAATATTCTGCAAAGCTGGATCGCAAAAAGGTATTTAATATTAGGCCATCATAATTATTTCCGCTAAGCCGCCGCCATTCAAAGCCTCCATCCGCGGCGGCCCGCCGTCTGAACAGACCTATAATTTTCCAATAAGTCCACTTCACTTTTTTCTAATCTCGTAATCTTCGTGGGATTTCAATACGCTTCCTGTTCAAGGCTGGCCGAAACGAAATCATCTGCCTTATTAGTTAAAAAAGTAATAATTGTTTATACTATCATTGTACGAAATTCGAGCGCCGGTATTGAACGCAGCCGAAATGTCAAAACAATTTAAAAAAAAAGCTAGATTCATATAATCATTTCCCGCGCTGTGGTTGTGTAACAACCGCAAAAGTATTGCCATATTTTTGGTTGATTTCACGTCTTCCATCTTTAGTATACGTAAGCAATTCAAAAGGGATTTATTTTTGGTGAATGGTGGAGTTTTTTGTTGTGCTTCATTGTGAGGCGGATTAGTAATATCTAAGAGGATAATGCACCTGATGCAGCCTTTGTGGTGCAGGTACAGCTGTATTATGATAAAATGTTCCATTCGAATTTTGTCCTGTTGTAACACATACTTTGAGGTCGAGATGTTTGCGGAGGGTGAACTATAAACATTTGTTTTGCTACAGATTAAAAGTGCCTATTATTTGTCTAGTTAGTACAAAGTAAATCTAGGTACACACATTATTACTTTATATAATTAAAAATAAAATTATCATTTTTCTCTCTACCTTTATGACTCCCACTACAATCGCACCTAATTAAATATATTTTTTTATAATATATAATAACATACAATTACTTTTCCACACCAATACAAATAAATTAATATGCTCACAACGATCATAAGCTGCGCTATAAACCGGCTTTTGTAAACAAATAAGTATTAATTTGATGAATTGCAGTTCAAATATTTGCATTTGCGTCTATAACTCACGGTCGACAAGCAGGGGCCGGTAACAGTAAGTAGGTAAATAAATTTAAGTTTAAATAAATGGGAATTAGTATTAAATGAAGATTACGATGGGGTAGGCATGGCGAAGGCAAGTATTTTGTTTTAAGATAAATAGTTCATTAAGAGTAATTAAACATCTACACATAGTTAATTCGTACTAAAGTTAAAAAGTTTTATTTATCAAACATTAACAAAGATAATTGTTTTTGTAGTTTATTAGTTGGGATGTGTCTTGTGAACCAGTTAAGCTGTTTAAGTTTAGATTACCTAATTTACTAATTAACAATGAAATCTACTTATGTATATTATCTGTACCTACCTAAGTAGATATGACAGAAATGGATTTTATGTGAAACTGTTCTAATCTAAACTCCTCAATTTGCAGAAAAGAAAGTCACGTCGAAAAAGTTTTACATAATAATAATCTTAATCGGATACCCATCAATCATCACTTGTAAAAACAAGCTTCCCATATTCCACAAAAATGTCGCATTCAATCACGTACCTTTCGGTAAATTATCATTCTCTGGCAACACTATGCATCTGTCAAACTGACATTACAGTTACATTTGAAAACTTTCCTTTGGAATAAAGTTCAAAATCGGGCCTAAACTGTTTATCGTAGTTCAGATTTTTGCTTTCATATTTTTATAAGTTACTAAATAAATGAAGCGCATTGATCGGCTGTCAGGCGGACGGACGTGTGTTTACTCAGTGGTGCGTGGAATACAATATGTCCGGATAATAACGTGCAACAATCAGCCATTGTGAAATAAATCACATGAATGACAAATCAGTGGCACCGTTCCTTAGGCAAGTAGTTTAAAGTAAAACAAACTTAAAATTGTCGAACTTTACTTTCGAACAGTTTACTTCCACCTTTATTTGCGCAACTGTATCTATAATATAAATATCTACCTAAATATTTTTATAAATGGCGCTTGTTTGCAGCTAAACTTGCACAGTTTTACTGTTTAGATATACTGTTTTAGATACTGTTTTACTGTGTTAGATGTACTGTTTGATTATAGGTATCAAGCCGCAATTTTCAGTCGGTAAATACTATATTTAGATAAAACAATGGCAACATATTTCACTAGTTTAATTAATATAATGATCCCCAGAAGAGCTTCTAGAAACAAATTGAGGTGATGATGACTTCCTTTCAGTAAGATCATCGATTCATAGGTCCACGGTTCGAATCCTACGATGACCTCAATATCTGTCAAGGAAAACATCGTAGTGTCATAGTTGGTAGGTATTATGAATTATGATAGTGCATTTTCTAGTACCTCTAAACACATTTAAAAATTAGGTTAGTTAGTGGTTAAACGCTAACCTGAGAATAAAAAAAATCACGATGACCGGTTTGAAATTAAATCATCTCATCATTCGAAAAAATACTGTACCGATGAAGATCTAAACAAACACGAGAGAAGGTGTCTGTATTTATAATAATTATTGTAACCGAATTTTCCAAGTCATCATTCCCAGGAACAGAACACCTACGCGTGTGGACATTATATCACGCAAACACACAGACGATTTTAAGCTTAACCGGAATGAAATAAAGGTTAAAGTTATATAATATCTCTTTGAGGTTATGTCTATAGGTGAGGGCATTGGCGCCAAAATTGACATGTATTGTCAAGATGATAAGCGGGTTGGGTGGCCAGTATTAGGTTTTTAATGAGCGCCAAATATGTGTTGAAAAGTATTGAATAAATACTATTAAAAGAAAAATTCTAATTTGTAAACACAAAAAATAAATAAGTAATAAAGTTTAGTCAAATAGTCGATGTAACAAAAGTTACATAAAAAAACACGACTGCCCTAGTCGGTGTCACTCGGGATGCTGCAAGGATTCTGTAACGATACCCTGTACATACAATCTGTTCAGGCATTTAAAAGTTATGGTGGAATAAAGAAACTCACATACATGAACCCTAAAAACATTTCACTACTTTTTTGTACAGTCTTGTAAACACAAGAGGAGGAGTGCGGAAGTGGCAAGACATTTTATGCTATTTCAGAAAAACAAACTTTGTTTATGCCAAATTAGATTCAATAAACATTGACAATTGACACTTACATAACATTTCCAGTAGCCAAGTGGAAGTACAAGCATAACGTAATAGATATTAGAAAAAACATCACGCTCAGTAGTTAAGTGAGTGTAAAGCCCTCGAGTACAACACGAAAGGCCCTCGGCCACGGACACACCCGAAATGTCTCATCACTCGACCGCGAGACACAACAGACGTTTAGATGTAAAACAAACAAGTGAATGGCGCTCTCATCGCTAGAGTGCGTGCTAGGAAACACCCAGCATTATGCACAAGGAGATTGAAAAAAAAGTACTCGAGCTGAGAGCGTCCAAGGCTCGCCGGAGAGCAATAAGCGACGCCCGCCGTCGGGCCCCGTTCATTAACTCTCACCTACTCCATAAATAACCTAGCATCGTTCCTGAGCTCGGCGGACAAAGACGCTCGCTCCATCCACGTTCCCATTACGCTACACCTATAGAGCAAACATAAAAAAATAACAAATAAGACCTTCAATAAGCTCTCGTTCGACGAGTGGACGACGTAGTAGCACGTAACAACTTTGTTTTTATAACGGATCGGCCGCAGTATCCGATCGGACTAAATGGCGGATATTTATGGTGGGTTTTCATAACGAAACGACGCGACGCGAGGTAGTTCCGTGCACCGGGAGGGAGCATACATCCATTTCAAAGAATAAACACGAGGAAGCGCTCTCGATGTATAAATAATAAATAAAGAGTATATTTTGCTGCGTTTCTCGCGTGCGTAGACAAAGGCAGCGCTCGGGGCAAACATGCCGTGTTTATTCTTTCGTCATTAAGGTGGAGTGTCGAGTGTAGCGTGCTCTAGCGCTAATTTCAGGGAGGTCAGGCGATGTAGCTGTGACGTCGAAGGGTGCTGTTGACTTTGGAGATTCCTGGAATGAAATTAGCATTAGTGATGTGACGGGGTCTACGAGACAAATACAAAAGCATGGTCTCCTTGGCTCTTCCGTTTTGTATTTACGCTCGTGGACTTAGGAACTCCATATGGTACTGGATGCGGGTGGCAATAACGCGGAAGCATTTAATTCTTAGGCAAATAGTTGTGTTCTATAGACCACACTTACTTTTTTATGTAATAGCATTCAGATTCATTCGCTACCAATCTTGCAATATTTTGTTTGAGGCTGTGAGGAACTTTGAGGTGTACAAATAATAACGTAAGTTTGCTTGTTGCAGGTCAAAATCTGGTTCCAGAACCACCGCTATAAGTGCAAAAGGCAAGCCAAGGAGAAGGCAATGGCTGAACAGAACCAACACAATCAGGTATGAGCTTTAAGATCGTAAATAGTTCTTTTTGAAGCTTATTTCCTTCTATGCAAGGACCTTCTCGTCTGATTACTTTGTATAGGATAAAACGCTTCCTGATAAGTGGTTATAAGCTACAATTAATACGATAGATACTTTCCAAAGAAGAGGACGTCTTTCCCTTACACATTAGCATTTTCAGAAAGAGGGTAGTCACGTCTAAATCAGCGTATTTTAATCAATCGCCATTATAAAATCTCTAATGAATAATGAATTGCTTGCGATAAAATCAGCGACGCGACACAACTTCCCCCGACCTACCCTCGATAACGATCTACCGTCAGTCGGCGGGTAAGCTATTGTGAAAGTAAATAACATCAGCAGAATTTTACCAGGACTGACCCTACTTGAAAATTATAGTATGAAGTTACTTCTTGTTCAGACATCACTATTAGCATAAAAATAGAATTACTGGGCGTATGAGACTTAATACCTAATGTCTCAGGGTAACGAGCGCACTGCAGTGCCACGCAGGCCTTTGTGTTTCAAAGTTCTGAGTGGCACTGCAATTGTTATGGGCCGGCGTTGTGCTTCCCATCAGGAAAACGAACAGCTCGCCTCGTTACCCATCAGCATAAAAAAATGTTATTATACATCTTAGCAAGCACAAGAATATAATTTTATCGCACATTATCGATAGTCTGATGAATTTCGCAGTAGGTCCTCAAGATACGGGTCCCGCACTGCGACCTGGCAACCCCGCGCATAGACAATTATTAGAACTATATTCCCGTGGAAATTGCCGGGCTGCCGATGCCGCGGTGGCACTGTGCGTGCTGATTGTTGCGCCGATAAATCTATTCTTCGCCTTCTTTTCACTTGCTAATAGAATGAAAGTGCTTTGTTTACGGTGTAGTTTATGCCATAAAGATTTAGATGCCGTAATATTTTTTGCAAGGTTTATCCAATGACCTACCTATCTAATATTCTAAAACCAATAAAAAAAGTTTGTAATTGAACCTTAGAATTTAGACTCTCCGTCAACTTTATCGATACAGTGGCGCAAGTACGGAAGTCGGTTCGATAAATTTGTCGAATCGAAAAACTCGATAAATTTATCGAATGTTGCGAGTACCGAAGTCTGATCGTAAAGTATTGAAGTAGCTTTATATTCTCTTTGGATTCGACCTAGCTATTCGGTAACTATTTTCGATTATTTCGAGGTTCGATAAATTATATAAAAAGTCGATAATACCCACTTTATCGATTTGAACTGTCAATTTTATCGATCAAAAAGATCCGTACTTGCGTCGCAGCTACGCCTATGACCTAATCTAATATTCTTAACGAAATAAACTTTGTATGTAATTGAAACTAGAATTTAGATAAGTACTTACTCTATTAGTCTGTATCGATACGCCCATTATCTACTTATACAGTCTGCCTATGTGAGCGAGGAAGCGCTTGAAAAAGGGTGGTCCAGATAGCTCTCGGTTTGGTCTTATTTTTCATCAGCACACTTCTTCGTCGGCACAAGGCATGCTTAGCTTTCCTAGGCATTTTATAAGGTCTTATTATTAGATATCTTATTTATAAATAAGTACCTATTTACTCTATATTTATTTTTTGTTGTGTCTAGGGCGTGAATAGCAAAAATTACAACTTTAAAACAAAGCCTTGACCTAGTGTTCACAATAGTAGGTATATTAGGTAGGTATCGTAGAATATATAAGTAACTGTAGGTTATCAAAAATTCAAAGTAAATTTTGAGTTGATACACGTGTGTGACAACAGCCAGGTTGTGTTGTGTGCCAGCGAAAAGAGAAAGCAAAGCCTTCCTATTCCTTCATACTCAAATTCCGTCTCATTATTTTGCACAACAACAACACATCCTACACACACAAGTGGCGCCCCCGCGTATGTGTTGCCAGTATCCGGGAATTGGCTCAATTTACCCGTCGACGCGGGGGCGTGGGTAACTTCTCGATTGTTAGCGCCCCGGGGCGAAAGCAGGGCGGCACCCTCGATGTCTTCATCATTGTTTTGTAACGTGTAATTTGCTTGTGCAACTTGTCAGACGTGTAATAGATTGAATCAGGGATTTTGGAACGTGTCAAATGAGCAAGTGGGATATTGGAATTATAATTTTGTGTTTAAATGTTAGGAAAAGTTACGTGCAAAATCCAAAACTCACAAACACGCATGCGTATGATTAATTATCATTGCTTCAGTTCAACCTGGCGTCTTGACAATATCGATATATTAGACACTTTTAAATCAATCAGGGTATAATAGTGTATTCTTAACTTCTTACTTTCTTCCATCATTATTTTATTATTTCAGTTGGTATTGTTTCATATTGGTCTGTTACGACCAATATGCAATTATATAGGTCATACACAAATTTTGATAGGTATCTACCAATGATGAAGTGCTAACAGTAACACTGTGTGTAGTGTTTTAGAACTGCTAATGACTTTGCGGTGAGAAAAACGTCCAATAAATTGGTTTCCTAAGTCCAAAGACAACTTCAAATGTCATAAAATAATTTCAATTTATGAACATAAGCTCATATACCGTGTTAGTGCAGCTGCATAAGCAATGCATCACACGTTAATATCCTCTCCTTCCACAGTCCTCTTCATCTCCGCGGCGGGTTGCCGTGCCAGTGCTCGTGAAGGACGGCAAGCCGTGCGGCTCGGGCGAGTCCTCGTCGCCGGCGCACAGTCACTGCGCGACCCCCACCTCGGGCTACTCCGCACAAGGCCAGGCCGCCTGCAGCAACCCGCTGGTCTCCTCCTACCGGCAGCCTGCAGCCTACCAGCAGCAGTGCTCGGGCTATCTACCGCTGCAGGGCCGGGCCTGGTAGAAGTTCCCACAGCTTTACCACGAGACCATGTTCAAGGAAGAGATGTATTTCGATTAGATTATTAGATCTGTCGAACTGAGACGCGTTTTATGTTGCTATGTTAATTTGGCTGCTGATTATAAAAAATATATATGGTAGGTAACTGGCCTGTCACTAATTATTAATACTGCTGGGTGGTCATGATTTTGCTACCATAATATTTAGAGGAAACAAAACTGTATTTTTTTTATTTATTTCTTGACCTGAAACAAAACTGTCAAGCCTCTGTATTGCCAGTTGCCACATACACATAAGTAATTTCCCCACTTTTCTGAGAATTTTTTTTTTAACGTAATTGTGAGCTTAATTTCGTATTGTACCAAAAACTTTTAAGTCTTGCGTGTCTCATTTTACTCTTCCAAGAACATTGTCTAGGTAAAGCATGCTGGGAACGCAGCTACAAAAAAAATTGACTTTGTGACGTTTTTAGTGAATAGTGCAAAAATGCAATGGAATTTAAAGTGTTTACGTGAGAAGTGGACTTGTAGTTTAATTGTAAGTTTTCACATTCGGGAGGAGGGTAACGTGTAAATACTTAGCAGTAGCGTTGTAGTTAAGCACAGACGAGGATTTGAAGTTCTTTGTTGTGATATTCTAGTTTTGTTTTCATTCGATCCTGGTTAGAAGTGAAATGTCTTTACATTAATTATTGGTCTTTGATTTTTTTTTGTTTTGTTCAGTGTGAGTTGAAAGCTCTTGCGTTCTTGCTCTAAGCATATGAAAGACTATTACGAATTCCCTAACCAGGTTCAAATATGCGTGCCAAACTAATAATATAAAAACATCCCATTAATAACTTCAATATTTATAATAAAAAACGATTAAAAACCGATACATGTTTCCAATTGAAAATATTAAAAATTGTATTGTAAATAACATGCAATGTAGTAGTATTATTTGTTGTGTGAATAGTAAATAAATAAATTACAAGAGTCAGTGTTTTGAGTGTGTAGATAGTGTTGTGTAAATATAGTCGCTCTTGTAATTAGACAGATTTGGTTAAATTTAAACAATTTTAAACATCATGGTTTAACGCAGTCAACGGAAATATATTTACTAAAAACAATTTTATACGTTACGGTTGTAATATTAACGCAGTCAACGGAAATGTGTTTATTTAAAACAATTTTATACATTACTGTACATTTATTCCAAGATGATTAAAATTTTATTTTATTTATATTTTTTTTCATTAAGTATATTGATTGAAACTGGCATTTAAATCTCAATACTTTCCAAAACATGTATGTTTTAATGGTTATCCATTATTATTTCCTGGTAGTTTCATAATTAAACAAATCCAATAAAGGTTATTACCTGTTACCTGTGTTAGAATATTTTCATTAAAATATTTATGTTAAAAACGTACATGATGCGACTAATATGTACTTAAAATAAATTGTTCATAGCATAATTTGTTTAAATAGACCCGTCTAAAGGAAAACTCATTTATCATCTTGCAACACTGTAATATAAGACGGCGGTCTTTCCGCACCACGTGACAATGAATAGCAATAAGCTTTCTAGAATAATTGATTATCAAGTTGTAATAAATGTTTTTAACTTAATTTATATGTTCTGAAAAAGATAGTTCGATGTAAGTATTCTAAGTAGGTATAGGAGAGGTTATGATCATAATTATAAATAATAATTATTAACGTGAAGGAATTTGTAATTATATTGAGAAGTGAATGAATTTCGATTTATAAAATTAATAAAAATTAATGAGTTTTATGAGTGAATTTTATTTCGTGAGTAATCTTTATACCGTCCTTAGTAGAACACAGGTTTGGAAAAATTCACTATTCATCTTATGATATTCGTGGTGAATGTGTAATCTCTAAGAAAGTTTTTTTTTAATAATTCTGCTACATCTTACGAATCAATTTTATCAGTTATCAAATAGAAGTACCTATTGTCTCCTTGTTCCCAAACGATAACACAAAGTCATAAAAACATTTACCTTTTGTACCCTCCCGAAGTTTCCACGCTCATTTTATTGTCTTCAATATTCCCAGATTACGCTATAATCTCTCATAACGGGTATAACAGTTTATTCCGCATGGCAACATCTACTTTGTTGAACGTCAGTCACGGCCCGCCAAAACGAAATAATAACATGGCTACTATTGATGTAATATAACCTAACTTACAAGTTTTACCAATCGAATTTCCACTTTAGACAGTACGTAACAAGGTCTAATATAGTATGAAGCAGTTTGTAGCTACATTCTTTTGTTGTTGATAAGTAATTTTGATAGAACAAAGGCAGAGAAGAGCGCACGTGCGCAGCATTACGAGGGTACGCTAATAAAATGGCGGATTACCCGAGCGCGCGGGCGGACAGGTGAGGGCGGCGAAATTGGAAACTATTGGCCTCTTCAGCAGACAGGCATTTGATACGCCGGCTTCGGGTTACCAGGATTTGTGTCAGTATTGACGTAATGAGAAATTCTTTGAGTTCGCTGGCTACAGTTCAGCTTTCTATTACAGAAAGTTGGAAAAAGGATTAGTTTCGATTCGTTCGAGTAGAGTATAAACAAACAAGTTTGTGGCCCATTTTCATTTAGTTATCTTGGGATTAACAAGTGGATTGTTAGTACAAGGCATATATTTACATAGGGTTATACGTACCTACTTGTTACGTGGAACCTAGTGCACAATCAAATAGAATGTACTTATTAGGAAAATACGAGTAGGTACAAAAGAAAAGATGTTAGCACCGAAATTTTTGAGATGATGACTAGATTAGATAAATAGATTTAAACTTACCAGATTCTAGCGTTGGGGTTCGCCAAATGTTAAATGAAGGTCTTTAATTTGAGGGTAGGTGACTAGCTAGGTGAGCACTAGAGAATGCCCTATTCTATCATGCTAAAGCAAAGCATAGGTACAGAAACTTACTGACCACATTTATTGGGGTCGAAGAATGTATAAAGCAAAGCCTCTATTGGTCTCTTGGTCTATTGATCTATATTGGTCCTCTTTTCCAGTTGACCTTGGAATAAATAACAAATAGGTATTTTAAAATAAACTTATCCGCAGTTTCCCTATAGCTATAAATCTCGTTTCGTTCCTCCGATCTGTAAACAAATTTGTGAATATTATTTCCGTCGGGGTGTGGTGCCATGAATACAACCCTTGCTGGGGTGGAGCTGTCATTAGGGACTTAAGATTTCCCATTCATGGGGCAACCGCAAGACGTCTTGGAAGGTTGGGATTGCCACGTAAATTGCATGTAATTGCTGTAATCACATGCTCTGAATGCAAGATTTGCTATTACCATGCCAATGTTTGGAAAGTGCGGCTTTTGCATAATATTGACGACTGCCTGCAGACTTAATAGGTACCTATAAACGTAGTGATTATATTCTCTTTGGGTACCTAACTACCTATATAATGTCTCAGGGTAACGAGCGCACTGCAGTGGCGCGCAGGCCTTTTAGTTTCAAAATTCTGAGTGGCACTGCAATTGTTATGGGCCAGCGTTATGCTTACCATCAGGCAAACGACCAGCTCATCACGTTAGCAATAACATAAAAGAAAGAAAAAATATTAGGATTAGAATTGTTTTTTCAATACTATTTGATAACGAGACGAGCCGGTCGTTTGCCTGATGGTAAGCGTAACGTCGGCCCTTAAAAATTGTACTGCCACCCAGACCTTTGCAACACAAAGGCCTGCCGCGGCAATGCAGTGCGTTAGTTACCCTGAGACATTACTAATGTTAAGTATCCTACGAGACTGGCTGAGCACAATAATTTCACTGGCTACTTTGCTCATCAAACCGGAACATAGAAAAGCTTGCACATTACTGCTTAGCGGCAGCATTGTATGGCATTGTAATGAAACAATAGGATAACTAGTTTAAATACATATAGATACAATATAGATTAAACAATCAGAAAACGATTCTGTAAAAGGTTCCAATACTTTTTTTTCATTTACATCATCCACCAAATCTGTGATATCATCTGATTCGAATTTTTTAAGCATTTTAGTTTGGTTCGAATTTAGAGCAACCTCCAGTTTTGAGATTGTATCCCACTCTGACACTCTCATGATATGGACCGTTATGCTTTTTCTTCTTTCTTCTTCAGATTATGGCTTAGGCTACTTGACGTTTTTCTGCCAGTGTGAAAGTGAGGCCAGTGTACCCGTCCATCCTATTCCTAACACTCGAGTTGGAAAAAGGTAATAAGTAAGTATTGTTTTTTCCCCCAACATTTTGTTTTATCCAAATGTTCCCCAAAAGTTTGTTTTTTGGCTCAAAATGGCGAAATTTGGAGACTGGCGGCAGTATTGCTGGTGAGAGCACCATGCCACAGAACATTTAATAATGCCGTGCGGCGCGGCGTGCCACCGAAGGTTGAGGACCGAGGGGCTGACTAATTAGAACAAAAAACGCGGGAAAACACAAGTACGCTTGACAGTGAGTCAGAGACAAAGAGCGCCTACTTTTCATACAAAAAGGTTTTATACCGCTCATCCGGATTCGCTGAAATATAACCTCTTTGCAACGACGTGTAAAGTTGACTTCCATTTTGGCAGTTATAACTGGCAAGAACATTCATTTTTCAAAATTCAGCGTTTGCAAAGCTGTAACCACTATCACGAGTCAATGCAGAGTATGCTTTATTGCAAGGAGGAAAGGTGCTCGCAGAGCTTGATTGGAGGGAATTTAGGACTTTTCACTGTAGAGCAGAGTTGCGTAGAGAAGCGCCATCGCGTCGATTGTTTCTGGCACGTTCGGGCAAAGAGGCCACAATCGATAGAGCACGGGCGTGCGTTGTAATGAATTTATTAGAGATCTAGGGATTTTATCGTGCTTTTGCGTGTTTTTAATTTAGTTGAGTTGAAAGAATAGATTGAGTTATTTAGACGATTTCTTAATTTTAATTTACTAAACCGTAACCGGAAGTGCATGAAAATATTGGTTTGTGTCGATAATTAATGGTGAAAGAAGTTAGGTAGTAGGTACCTAAGCCTGTCTGTCTACCCCAAAAGGCATAATAGTTGTAGGGTATAGGACTATAGGTATTAGCCAACTTGAAACCAATAGATACTCATAGATAAATTGAAAATGAAAAGTAAAGAAAAAATTCTGTCCAAGGTTTTTTCGGCCGTAAGTCGAAAGCTCTTCTACAAGTTCGACAGCGCTTTCTTTGTGTGTAAAGCTATGATGGTTACTTTACATTTACAAGGAATAATTCACATAGCTGTTCCTTGGTCCGCCAGTCACGGTGGCAGGCAGGCTGGCAGGCACGCCTGTCAGCGCAACCCGACGTCTCATTACCGCGCGTCTCGGTCGGTGCGACCACCAGTTCAGGGGCTTACGAGGGTTCCCTACAGTTTTTCTTATAACTATATACATATACTTATATGTTTATTTCAAACGTTGTTTGGTAGGTATCTTGTTGCATATAAGATATTAAGCATTCTTTATTTCCTGAAAATACAATTTGAGAGAGTAAGAGTGAAAGAATATCTTTAAGGTCTAGGCGATCGGTTCAATGTCGCTTAGGCAGGTGAGAGTGATCAAACACAGGCTTATATACTGTGTAAAAACATAACCAACACTATTAAATAGGCAGCCGAGACACAGAATAGATAATATAGTACCTACAAGGCTGAGGAAACGGAAAACTCGGATTCAACTATTACGGTCGTACCACAAAAAAATTAAACACACTTTAAAGCAGTGTTAAACAGTGTTAGTGTTACAAAAAAAAAACATTTTTAGTCGCCTGTTTAGCTAGACAGCGTCTAAAGATAAACGTCAAAAATGATTAGAAATGTCACAACAGAATTGTTTTAGACAACTGCAGTTAGACGCTACTTAAATCAGGATTTGTGCATGGTTGCTCATATTTAATCACCCGGCTAAGGCATGTTTAGGCGTTAAACAGTGATTAACACAGGTCCTACGTGTGTTTAATTTTTTTTGTGGTCAGACCTTGATAACTCCTAAGCTTGCCTTAGTCGCGTGTTTAAATACGAGTAACCACAAATCTTGATTTATGTAGTGTCTAAACGTTATGAAACTACATTCTTTTGTGACGTATATAATCATTTTAGACGTTCATGTAATGGTTAAAAGGTTTTTATTTAATGGTTAAAAGGTGGAATACCCACATTTGGCGCTACGCACAGAGTACTTTTCTATATACGCGGTACGCCGCCTACGCCGCCGCGCATCTCAATATGGCTGTTCCTTATGCAGTGCATTTAATTAGAGGTTTTCAATAAGAAGATATTGTTTGTATGGAAGGCCAATTTGAAAATAAGTATAATTATGTGATAATTAAAATTCTGACTTTTTTTGACATTTTGGTAATATGTATTTTTAGTAAGTAATTTTATTATTTTTAAACAATTATATACTTTAAAATAATTTTATTATGTAGAACTTGTGTTGACAATTCATAAGTGTACTTAAATGTTCCAATTTGAAATAAATATATGAATGTGAATATACTTAGACAGCCCAGTTCTGATACTTTTACATCCTTACCACGACGATAGAGCATTTTCTAATGCACATCAAATAGCTATTTGGTGCGTTTTGAAGCCACGCGCGAGAGCCAACCAGTAGAAACGATTTACTTTAACCTTCAACCAGATCGTCACTAATTAAGATCAGATCAAATACATGCTCCATGATCCAAGGCCAAAGAAGACATGGTATAAGTACCTACAGTTTATGCTACGCTAGAGGAAAGGTTTCCCGTTTGTCAGTGAACCCTACATCTCGCACCAAACAGATGACTCAACAAATCGAACCTCTTCAACAAATACCTTTTATTTTAATCCATTCTCGACTCGGCCGCGTATTATTTTGACAACCATTGACAGGTGGCGTTATTATCTGTGCAAGTCTACTTTTTGCCTCATTATAACAATTGATAGTTTTTTGTTTGTCATAATGGCTCTAATTTTGTTTGATTTATTTATACCATTCACTCGTTGACGCGTTACGGTTTTTCTTCTGGGTTTCGCTTGGTTAGGAGTTTTTCCGTCGAAACATTGTAACCGCTCAGACCTCACATGTAGAAATGACTTGCAATAATGACAGGATTTTTTAAATAGGTAAGTTAAACATTCATAATGTTACCATAAAAAAAACATTTTTAGTCGTCTCTTTAGCTAGACAGCGTCTAAAGATAAACGTCAAAAATGATTAGAAATGTCACAACAGAATTGTGATAGACAATGGTTAAATACTTAAATCAGGATTTATGGTTCCTCATGTTTAATCGCGCGACTAAGGCATGTTTAGGCGTTAAACAGTGATTACCTAACACAGGTTTAACGTGTGTTTAATTTTTTTATAGTAAGACCCTAAGGAACTATGCCTTTTTTAAAATAGGTGAGTAGGCACTTACCTAAATATTATTATATATATTTAGTATGTCTATGTACCTAATCGTTGGTTACGTATTTAATTTATTAGTCACTAGCTTCAGCCCGCGTTCCCACAGAAACCGTGCATTTTTCCGGGATAAAAAGTAGCCTATAATACTCTCCGGTACAACAATACCGATACCTAACAATACCAAATATAAACTACATATACTTACCAAAAATCACGTCAAACTGTTGCTCCGTGAAAAATGGACAAATCAACATAATTATACAAATACACTTTTGCATTTATTAGATATACATAGTACGGCCTAGTAACTACGAGTAATTATTACAGATTTTAACGAGTCACGTACTCACATAGGCAGGCATCTGTTAATAATTATTCTTCTTTAAATTAAGTAGGTACCTAGGTACAAGTAGCTACGTATAACAGCTGTAGGTAACTCAAATCCATTTATCACTAAATAAGTAAGCATCTATCGGTATAAAAGTAATAAGTAAGTATATTAATTTATTTCAAAGCATGTCCAACATATTGAATCGATTTATCATAATGCATTTTATGTAACACGTAACAGCACAAGCTTTTTATTCCAACTATAATAAAGGTTTTAAATACAGCAAGACTTTCATCCTCTCGAGCTAAAATGGCGCGCCATCTGACAGTTGAGTTTCGCGCGCTTTCTCATTTGGCGCGATTGTTGCTCGCTAATGGCGGCCCCAGAACAATGGGAAAATGCGCGAACACAAGCACAAAGGACATTATCGTTTGATGTGGATTGCTACTGTGATCTTAGCCGTTTGATTGTTGCAGGTACGCTGGTATTCTGCAAATGGATTCTGAAAAGGGATATGAAAGGAAGAAAATATTAAATTGTTTCAAGCTTTTGTACGATGAATAGGAGAGCGTAGGTATCTAACTACTTCCAGTTATGTTATAATGAAGAAATAGTTCATAGAAGAAAAATGTAAGTACATATTTCATTATTAAATAGGTTTATGTTTGGAATAAATCCATACAGATAAATAAAATTGAAGTGTCTGTTTGTAATATAAAAATAACAGCTTTTTACTAAATGCATATGAAAGTATATAACCTACACCAAAACAGGCATTTTTAAAATTTTTGTCTGTCTGTCTGTTTGTTCCGGGTAATCTCCGAAAGGGCTGGACCGATTTTGACGGGACTTTCACTGGTAGATAGCTGATGTTACAAGGAGTAAAATAGGCTACTTTTATTTTGGAAAAAGAATTAGGGTTCCGCGCAAAAAAATAAAAACCATGAAATCCAAAATCTCCACGCGGGTGAAACCGCGGGGCAGCAGCTAGTATTAAATATAATAATGATATTTTCTGACCTAGCATGATCAGCGGTGGATTAACTAAGCAGGTAAGTATGTAGGTACCTATCTATCTAGGTCCCGAAATACTTACCTTATCCGATAGCATGGACAATCCGATAGCTCATAGCATTAACCGTGATTATACCTGTAAACAGGTAAAATATTTTTGAATTACCTACCTTTGTTTGATATTTGCCTAATTTCTTGTTACAGTGCCTTAAGACCCCCTGGATTTGCCACTAAGCATATAATAATGCACTATCACGTTATACCTATCTGCAGGTATAATCACGATTAATGCTATCAAAAACAACAAATTTAATACAGTTCATAATAACACATCACCGATTTCAGATTCGGAAAAGCTACAAAAATAAGCGACAGATGTGGAACTACTTACATTTAAAAATAACATGTATTGAAGGGGTTCATCGATTATAGCTCATTACATAAGCGCTTGATGTTGGCACCTTTTGATCGCACGTACCTAATGCACGATTGTGGTGTAGTTTATATGGAGCTCTTTCAGGCGTTCAATGGAGGCCCTACAGTCGAGGGCCGGGGGTGATTGCGAAACAATGGGCTTTTTCCAAAATACATAATAATGCGCTGCGTCAAATGACGCGGTTTTGTGTTTGGGCTTAGAGATCCTTATAAGAAGCGGTTGGGGCAGTACAAACGCCTGTAGCTCTCAAAATCGTTAGAAATTTAATATTTTTTCGAGTGACAAGAAGGTCCTTCATTTGATGTTAAGTATCACGTATAAGGAAAATGCCGCAGCATCAGCATTGAGCATTTTCAGTATCGTTGCCTTAGCAACGCGCCTTTTCCAGTGCGCTAAGGCGCACTGGAAATTGCTCCACCTAAACTATAACCTAGGTATGCTGTTTTAGTGTATGCCCGTACTACCTAGCATATAAATTAATTCTGTCACTTTATAACGATGTTTTTCTATATCGGTTCGAAGCTTACACAGTCATTATTACCTATATAAATAGGATTGATACGCATTAAATCTACATTAAAAAGAACGTCTTCTATAGACTTATTACTCATTATAAAGCATGCTGAACTACCCAACAAAGTAAGTAGATACGTAGGGTATAGGAGCAGAAGGTTGACTTCACACTCCACAAAGAAAACCAACGAGAACTTAGCGGAACCCATTACCAAATGTACCAAAATTTCTGCACCACATGGATGGATTTTACATTTTTTTGGGTCCGTGCTCGAGTGGAGTCCTCAAGCCGGCCGCTGCGCCGCGCAAATTATTAAAAGTAAAAAATATAATATGACACTCGAGCCGCGGCTGCCCGTGAATATAACATGATGGCGGCTTACAACGGACAAATAAATAGTCACGCTCTCCTAGTAGGTACCTAATTCATTATTACGCGTGAATTATCGAATCTGCGGGATGGCAAAGTTGTGAGAACTGCATTTTTTTTTATTGAATTCAAATTTAGGTAGTCACATTTAGGTACTGTTTCACTATTTCATGATTTTTGAGCTCGGCTAGGTCCCAAGCTTTACAATGTGCTTGTTTTGTTATAAGATCTATATACATATTTTACGATATATAGTTTAGGTATACGTCATAGTGAGCATTTCTTAAAAGCATTAGGTAACTTTACTGTTTTTCTAAATTATATTTCGGTATAGGTACACTCCTACTTATATTCCAATTTCCAAGTGGAATTAGGTATTGTAGGTAGCTACTGAAGAGTATAAAAAACCAAACATACCTACCTAGTACCTATACGTCCATCTCTTTCTCATGTTTTCATTTAGAAAGAGAGATCGAATAATAAGCCAATTATGGCTTTGTTTTTACTAGGCTCCCCAAAAAAGGAGTGAAAGGTAAACTTGCACAATTATGTGATATCTAGGTACCTAATTCAGTGGCAAGGTGTTTTAAAGCTAATAGGTACCAATTTAAATAAGCAGATTCTACTCCTTACTAAGTAAACCTTATTACGACATAATAAATGTTCTATTCCTTTGCTAAAGTCTGGTTCTGGTTGAGCGAGAAATAAACAATCGACACATTTGTCGGTTCTCACTATACCTACTTGCAGTTTGTTAACGCGCAGCCATCATTATTTTGGCGGTGTAGGTAAATTTAATCAGTTTATAAAAGTTAGTAATCAGTAGAATAATAGTAATCAGTTTATTTGTTAGTGATGTTTACCTGTAATTGATTGTGCAATTAGTTTTAATACCTATTTTTGTAAACGTTTATTGTAAGCATTGTTGTTACAATTGTTGGTAAACTTTTTAAATAAATAAATAAATAAAACATGTGTAGAACTTCCTAAAATTTTTACAGTAGGTAGGTTCATTACGTAAATGGTACTTCTTTTGTTACAGATCTTGGTTTTAGCTAATTTTGGTAGTTTTTTGATTATACCTTATTTTATTCTCTCAAAAAGTTAATTATTTTTCAAGTTTTGAATGGATGCCGTGCCACGAAATTAACGAAATTGAGTAAGTGCACAAAGTGTGATGTTGTATGATAATGAGATAGAAATTTTATTATTTATAAGTACATACCTACTAATAAATATTTACATTTCAATTAAAAACAAAATTAAACAAAACCTTATAAATAAAAAACAGCATTAAGGTCGCCTTCTGCAGGTAGGGTGCCCAAAAAGCTGGCGACATTACATAGAAATTAGTTATGTTTTATGATTATTTACGTAGGTAGGTAGGCATGCAATTTAAAGAAAGTTTTAATTCAAGACAGTTGTAGCGTGAATCCAGAGAGTGATGACGACTTCTGATAACCCAGTGACATTTGTTATAATGTTTATATTGATATCTTGTTTTCTAATTCCATGATATAAAATAATAATAACTCACGTAATTTCGTGACAACGTAATTTATTAAGAAGCCAACACTAAATTGTATTATTAAAATTTCGAAACCGATTAACATGTATCAATTATCATTAAAGCTAAAGAAAATATCTAAGTAGGATATACTTAACGTCCTGAAAAAATATCATCATGCACGACACCCAATCCAAAAACTCGCAACAAAAAATCTAATTCGGTAGCTTTGAACAAAGCGCATCCAATGAATTATCTCTCCCTACTGTACCGTCCAACCAACCGCACGACAAATGAATTAGTCAAAATAATACACAACAAAAAATGTTGCACAATGGCTTTCAAAACGAGTCGTGGGCGAAATTGTTGGTAAAATGTAGCAACATCTGTCTAGAGGGAGAAATCATCAATCAAATAAACATAAACACCCCTAACATTTCTAACAAATATAGCTTCTATTGCACAGAGGTATAGCTCAATTTGGTTTCAAGAATAGAATGCATTAACGTTTTTGTAGTTCGAAAAGGTAGAGTTAACGCCATTACTGTCAAATTGTGAGCCAATCGGCGTGAAGTAGCGCCGACCAATCAGCGCGGCGTCTGGCGTGTGTTCGGAATGTAAAATTTGGGGGGAAACTAGAACAATTTGTAACTTTTTGTGTGCTCATCCGGAACTGTGTAATTTCCGTTTGAGTAAATGAAGCGATCGATGACGTGATTGTGGTGAGGGAGATAGCATCTGTTTAGTTAGAGTTGGCACTTGGCAGATTTACTGCGGCGCGAGTACGGAACTCGGTTCGATAAAATTGTCGAACCGAAAAACTCGATAATTTTATCGAAAGTTGCGAGTACCGAAGACGTCGTTAGCTTTTGTCGAAAATTCTCTTTGGATTCGACCCACAGATCAGTATATTCGACCTAACTTTTTTTAAATCTATTTTTAAGTTTAGTGGGATGGTGTATAAAAATAATGTTTTATGATATTTTACTTCAATCACCATATTTTATTTTTAAAATGAATTGGTTTAATATTATTCTAACATTGTGACTCTGTATACTGGTAAAAAATAAATAACAAAAAAGGTTTTCGACCATAGTCATATTATTTTATTATTCTCTTTGTTCATACTACCAAAGAGAATATAATCATAGTTCATACTACTTCATACTGTCAGACTTTAATATTATTTTCACAAACTACTAAGGGATACTACGTATCAGACGGTCATGTTACCTACATCGACGATGTATCGTTGCAAAGTTAGAAGATGACAGTTGAAACCGTGCTATATATACATATTTGTATACATTTTCATAGGTATGTTTATCGTACCTTGATATTTTCCTACTAGTTCTATTTGTAATATTATCTATTCTGTGCTAGTTCCTACTTCCTACACTATAGAAGAGTAAATAAAGATGGACATGGGTTAAGAAAAAAAGAAACGAGCAAATGACTCAGTATTTTTTTAATACACATAATGACGTCACTAAACAATGTTAGATATAGTGTTTATGGCACACAAACAGTAAACACTTTGTTAGACGCTGTCCATTCAGTCCTTTTTTCACAGTTAACACATTTTAACTTCTGGTTCCGTTTTCACAAGAAATCTATGTAATTTAACGCCCTGTCGTTGGCTATCACACTTAGGAACACAACCCTTACGATAAATTTTGTTTTGCGGTAGTCAAGTCACGTTATTACTGAATATTATGTGGATTAAAAAGATTAATCGACGCAAACACGTGGCAAACACTTTGTATCAACACAAACACAAATCACAATATGGCCGCCGGCACCGGGCAGAGGCGGGCGGTGGCAACCGGCGGGGGTGAAGAAAGAGGAGAGACGAGACACTGACGTCATTTTCTAACCTTGCACCTCAATTCCCTACGGCTATAGATTTTACTAGGCAGATTAACAGGCGTGATTATTTTATCCATACTCCATCCATTCTTCGTCTCGTTATTTTTGTTTGATCGTCTCGAAGTCCGTGAGATCGGGTTCTTCTTATGTTATCCTCGACACCTTGAATAAGTACCAAAGCAATTTCCTTCGAAATTCGGAAGAGAGTTACAAAACGCTCTTTAGAGAGTTCCAAGGGATTATTTGCATCCCGTAAGCCGCGCCTGTGCATCATCAGCGAATCTCTATCTCTATTGGGTCTCCGCTCTTCTGCCAGTAACAAAATTAAACCGAAGTCCATTTTTGCACTTATAAATGGCGTTATTCGTCCGCATCGACTTATATCGTTTTCATAAGTTTTCGGTTCGGACTCGATCATAGATCATTTATCGAGAAAAACCGTCATATTTCGCTCCTTTCGGTAACTTTTGTCGATTGTTTCCCACCCACGTGACGGCTCGATAAAATCCACTTCATCGATTTGAACTGTCAATTTTATCGAATTTTATTATCGAACCGACTTCCGTACTCGCGCCGCTGTTTCTGAATTCACTGATTTACTGTTTTGATTGTGGTTAAAAAACTTAGAAATTACGTACCTTTTTTTGCTAAATAAAGTATATCGGAGCAACGACGTCACAGGCGAGCTTCATGGACGGTGTAAAATGACAACAATCAAAACATGTTAACTTTGGTTTACTAATTAACGTTTAGAACCATAAATTACTCATTGGATTGTTAATAATTTCACTTAAACTTTGATTAACTAATTAATGTTTGTGAACCATTAATTACTCATTGAATTGTTAAAACTAGACAAATGATTGTAAAACTGAACAAATTCACTGTAAACACAATTTTTTAAAAGATTGCCGACAAGTTTCTTGCCCATTCTTCTTGTACGGCCTATTACTTGGAATGGGCGCCTAGAGTCATTTATTTTAACTATCATGAGTGCTCTCCTGGGCCCCATGTTAATAAAAAGTAATGAATTTCAATTGAAGATTAAAATCTAAAGTAGAATGACAAGATCTAACAAGTTTTATAAAGATTCTTTGTCACTATCTGTTTTGCTATAAATACGAGCGACCGACTGTTGGAAAAAGCAGTATTGCGCCTACCGTCGGACCGTTCAGATCTCCCATATAACCTTGCCGAAATAAATGGTTGAGATAAAATGGAGCTACTTCGTGTTTTCTTTCTACGAGGGGTGAGCGGTCACCATGATGTTGAAGATGTTGACGTCACCGGTGGTGACGTCACCCGTTTTTAAAAAGACCCCTGGACTCGCCGCCCCGTCATCAGAAGTGGGATTGGAACGGAACAACCTAGCTTTCCAATCCTAGCCTTCTCACCCGCTTGTCACCTGATGGACCAGCACAAATGGGCAATGCAGCCGAGCCCAGTCGCAGCAGAGGTCCCCACATCAGACACCAGCTCCTGAAGATTATGCTGACACACCACCATATTGGCGAGAGATGACCCATAACTACCAACTCCTGAAGATTATGCTGACACACCAGCCGCGTCCGTGGTATCTACACGAACGGGCCAACACGTGCAACCAAACCAAGAAAAAGGCGATAGACACATCACATCAGAATACAGGTGAATCGTAACTTTTTCTACCATATTTTAACTTTAGACTTGCATGCACATCGCAACTTAAAACTTACAAATAATCCAAGAGATTACTTCTAATTTTTCATGAGATTTCTTAGTTTCGTGGGTTTTATTTTTAAAAGTTTTTCACGAGATATCCACAAATACCAAAAATCTACGAGTTATCCGTGTGCTGTCCGCGAGTTATCCCGAGGTATCCGCGAGTTATCCCGGGCAATCCACGAGTGATCCGTGAGTCAATCCAAGAGATGGCCGTGAGTTAATCCAAGAGGTAGCCGCGAGTTAATCCAAAGAGATAGCCGTGAGTTAATCCAAAGAGGTAGCCGCGAGTTAGTCCAAGAGATGGCCGCGAGTGATCCGTGAGATGTCCGACGAGATATCCGACGAGATATCCGGAGATATCCGATGAGATTGTCACGAGATTTCCACGAGATATCTACGAAAATCCATACCCGGTATTTCTAACCCAACTTAATAAAAAGGCCTCCAAATCTTTTCAAGTATGGCAGTGTCTTTAATCGACATCACAATTTTTAATTATTATTATCGCTGATTATTTGTCTTTGAGGTATTTTTGTGAATCTTGTGCAATTTATTCGAGGCGAAGTGCCTGTGTGTATGCTAGTTTGAAAACTTAGTGGCACTAGCGTTCATAATGTTGTTTCTATTCCGATACGCGTAAATGCGCGATGTGGTAGTTACCAAAATTCATTGACGATACTGAGCTTTCATTGAACTAGATTCGCGGCGTTAGCAACAGCGCGAAGAATGTTACGGATAAGTGATATTTGGTTAACAATTCGGGATCCGAATTATAAAACGTAATAGTTTTGAGTCATCTGTAAGACTGTACAAATTATTTTATTCCTTGTGTACCCTTTATTTTCGTCATTTAAAATTATTTTATTCCTTGTGTACCCTCCATTCCCGTCATTTTCAGAGCCTCTGCGGACCACGGTCATAACAATAAGGCCCAGACCGCAGCATCGACCTGTATCCCATTTCCTTTAGAGCCTCTGTGGACCACGGCGTACAAGACCGCCCAGACCACAGCAACATCCCTGTCTCCCAGTCTCCATGTCTTCGAGAATTTAAAATCGTGCAATGATGCGTGGAGCATTTGCATTGAACCTATAATAAAACTATTCATGCAATGATGCGTGGAGCATTTGCATTGAACCTATAATAAATCTATTCATGCCATGATGCGTGGAGCATTGGCAAAAACAAATACGCACTCTGCTCACATTCCTTTGTGCAGCAAATTTATTTACGTTTGACTATGACTATAACTATGACTATGAATGTTTGCATGTGAACTGTTATGTTTACAGAATATTATTAAGACGGTCCGAAAAGTTGGCTGATAATTTTGTTACGTGAATACTGTTTCACTCTAATGTAAAATTAAATCTTGGCAATATGGAAAATAAGCACTGTAGCTTAATTTATGCAGTGATGAGAAACAAAATTAACAGCTAGTGTACCGGTGTACAGGTACCTACCTCAAAACCAAATTTCTAGTTTTCAGAAACACCGTGCCTGGTGCAGGGCGCGCACCACCTGTCAGAATGGCCGAGTCGGCGCGAAGCGGGCTACGTCTACGGTGTTGAGCAGGGCAATAGGAAACATAACATGTTTACCTACTTTGATTAACTAAATGTTTACCTACTTTGGTTAGCTAAATAGTTTGCTCATTAGATTGTCGAAACTAGATAACTTCACTGTAAAGATAATTGATCAAAGAAAAGAAAGCAAAAAGAAAGAGAAAAGGAAAAGAAAAGAAAAGACAAAAAAAAAAAAAAAAAAATTTTTCGTTTCTCTTTAAAATGCAAACTATTACTCTTGCAAACTTAACTGCAAGCAACGGTGGTTGCTTACAGATACCAAACTCAGAAGGAAACGTCTCATTGTTTCAGAACATAACTGGACTGGTGCAGAGCACGCACCATCTATCAGAATGGCCGTATCGGAGCAACGACGTCACAGGCGAGCTTCATGGACGGTGTAAAATGACAACAATCAAAACATGTTAACTTTGGTTTACTAATTAACGTTTAGAACCATAAATTACTCATTGGATTGTTAATAATTTCACTTAAACTTTGATTAACTAATTAATGTTTGTGAACCATTAATTACTCATTGAATTGTTAAAACTAGACAAATGATTGTAAAACTGAACAAATTCACTGTAAACACAATTTTTTAAAAGATTGCCGACAAGTTTCTTGCCCATTCTTCTTGTACGGCCTATTACTTGGAATGGGCGCCTAGAGTCATTTATTTTAACTATCATGAGTGCTCTCCTGGGCCCCATGTTAATAAAAAGTAATGAATTTCAATTGAAGATTAAAATCTAAAGTAGAATGACAAGATCTAACAAGTTTTATAAAGATTCTTTGTCACTATCTGTTTTGCTATAAATACGAGCGACCGACTGTTGGAAAAAGCAGTATTGCGCCTACCGTCGGACCGTTCAGATCTCCCATATAACCTTGCCGAAATAAATGGTTGAGATAAAATGGAGCTACTTCGTGTTTTCTTTCTACGAGGGGTGAGCGGTCACCATGATGTTGAAGATGTTGACGTCACCGGTGGTGACGTCACCCGTTTTTAAAAAGACCCCTGGACTCGCCGCCCCGTCAAGTACATAAATTCGAAAGAAACCGAAAAATGACAGAAAACGCACATTTAATTTTTTTTTTTTACTACTTACACACTAATACCCCCGCACTAGGATTCCCTGTGTCGCAGGTGGCATGGACATACACAGATACACATCACAGACATCCAAGACCCGAGAACAAACTTTATGCTTACACAAAATCTGCCCCGGCCGGGAATCGAACCCGGGACCCCTTGCAGGCAGGGTTACTACCAACTTAGCTACGGAGCCGTAATTATAGGTATTAATCCTGAAAAATAAGATGGTCAAGATTTAACAAAAAATAGGATGTACTATATTTACTAGGTACACCTACTGACGGTGCGGTGCACCTATAGCTTGAACCGTGAACCTAAGTAAATGAAATGAAATGAAACTATTACTATTAACATGAAAGTAGCTTTCAAATGACGTGACGAGCTATTGTAAACTGAAAGAAATAATCCTTCAATGAACACATTGTAAGAAACACATCGAAGTCATGCCCACGGAAACTATAGCACTTGACCTTCCACATCCGTCAATCATTTCTCAGGCCGTCAACGCGCCCGACGCGCATTCCCATCAAACCCGGAATTGCTCATTCACACTCCGACGAGCCCACTCAAAGCTGCACTTACAAGTCTCAAGACCACCATAAAGAAGTCAAATTCATCTGTCAAATGGAATTTGAATTTGGAACGGCGAGGTCTGACTGCGCGCGCGCCGCGTGACGTCATTGAGCGTCACGCGAGCCCAGCATGCCGGCCGGCATCCCGTCGCTCGGCCCGCCTCTACGGAGTCATTAGCAGGGAACGCGTGTAATTGAACAAAAGTTTGTCTTTTGACACATTAGTTCACGGAGAAGTGAACATTCTAGATCTTGCCGTGTTTATGGGAAGTGAGCAGAGGCGCGGTTCGCGACTTTTTACACTTATCGCAGATTCACGCTTCACCTGTGGTATTGTGACGTGAGAATTTTTGGTCAGTCAAAAGTTGGAGGAACTCTACTGGAAATCATGGTCCTTTGAGTTTGCTATTGTTGACATGCGTTACCACGATGCTATACGTTACATGTGATTTAAAAGCATAATTATTAATTATTTTACTTCATTTTAGACATCAAATGGATTTGGATGTGATTCTTTTAGGTACTTATCTGCCTACTATACGATAGGTTCGAATTTGACCTTTATCACCTAATCTAAGTGACGAAAATAGTGAATAAGACGTACTCTCAACTCTCAAGAGCGGCGGAAACAAGTGACAACCGACAAGTGCTTGTCGATATTCTCCAAAGAATCATTTTTTTTAAATTCGACCATATTCTCATGTTAGTTGATGATGCGGTCAACGATTTGTAGATAAATTGAACTAAACTTGTAAGTGCATAAGTAAAGTAAACCATTCTTTGTTTGCATGGATCTTCGCTAGATTTTATTCGTAATTCCATAAAGCGAACGATTGCACATTGTAGGTACCTAATAAAACAAAAATTTACCTACCCGTATCTACCTATCACCCGTACCTACCTACTCACCAAGTTACCTACCTACCTCTACGCTATTAATTCATAACATTGTGTTTTGCTTGCACCTTTATAGAAAAATAAATAAAAACTTTTAAGCAAATATCAAATCCTGTCTCGCAACAATCATAATATCAAGCCCAGTAGCGGCCTACCGAGCCCAATGAAGGTAGTACAATTATTACCAGCCCATTTGAGCCGCATGCATACCTGGACAAAAAGTTCTTAAAAATCTCCGTTAAGTTGTACTCATTCAGCTCTCAAGTGGCCTCCAGCGAGTCCGTGGAGCCCTAATTCTTTTCATGTTCAACAATTTTGCGTCGAACCTCCGATTGTGGAAAAAATAATTTAAAAAAACTATTGATCGAGCACAAAACGCGCGCCACTCGAGACTGCTTTGTCGGCCATATTGGAAAGCATTTGACATACACGTTACATGTTTTTAATTAATTTTCAAACGGCAGTTATTGATTCAATTGGTTGACAAGAAAATAACGATAAATAAAATGTATATTATAGCATGGTGATATAGAAGGAAGGAGGCCATTTCTAGTGCTCGTTTGGCTAGACTCATTCTCTAGTTGAAAATCTAGTGTAGGTAGGTATATCCAGCTGCCTTATCAGCTAACAATCTCGTGTTCGTTTTCAATACTTAAAATACCATTAAAACCAGCGGCCACTAGTCTTTGTATGGAAGGAATAGTCTAGAACTTTCGCTGGTTATTAAAGAAATAAGCTCTTGCAAAACGAAAAGAAGCGAAAACTATTGACAACTCCTTCCACACGAAGACTAGTGACCGCTGGTTTTAATCGGTCTGGTATAGAAAACGAACACGAGATTGTTAGCTGATAAGGCAGCAGGTCTAGTGCTTGTACTATTCTTTGGTCTAGCCAAGATATTTGTCATCTTCCACCACATCGTCGCTTAAGATCAGATGAGACAGACGATAGTAGGTAATCAAACAGGTGTATAGGTACATTATATATTATTATACATTATTATAGTATAATAGTTCCCGGCACCTGCACTTGAAAATCTGTCCTATTCTAAAATTAACGACCAAAGTACCTAGTCAAACGGATTAAAATGAAAATGACGATTTTTAGACGTGTTTTACATCCTACACTAGTTTTCACTTTGTCTCTAAAAAGTTTAGGTACCTAATATTTTAGAAATAAAATTCAGCAATGTGGTCCAAATTATTTAATCAATTATGTACATAGCTTTTGAATTATTTCGTATTTCTAATTAATTGAATTTTTATACTATGCAAATATAAATGTCATTGTTCGAAATCGGATTTCGTTTAGAAATTAAAAACCGTATAAACAAATTACAAAAAAAAATATAAACATAAAACATATAAACCGTTAAATTACAATATCATATGCGTGATCTGTATTTTTTTTAATAATAGGATTATTATTCGTAATAAGAAAAGATGTTTCCCAGTACACACATTGAAATGGATACCTACTTAGGTAGGCCGTAAGTCAGAATCACTCGGAATATGGGTGCATTCCCAGGAGTTTCATTATCAAAATCCATGATGGAACGAACCCAAACTAAAACTTATTCATATCCACATGGGCCCCAGCTGAGCACTCATAACAGTTAAAAGACTGTGACGACTGACTGGACGTAAACTTAGGCTGAGATTCAGAGACGAATCTAAGCGTGGACTCACGCTTCCATACGTCAAAATTCTATACAGTTTTGACATACGGAAGCCAAAGTCTACGCTTAGAATCGTCTCTGAATCTTAGCCTTACAATCGATCGGGAGGGGAACTTTGGCTCTAGTTTTAAATTTGCAAATTATGGCAGTAATGGAACTACTCCGAAGAATAAGTAGGTAAATAACCTACAATTAAAATTCTCAACAATAGAACCTGTGAACGTGATATATACTTTTACTTAATCGAAAAGTATGAAACTATACAAATCCCCGCTTAGGCTAAAAATAATAACAAGTTCTCGATTCTATTGCTCAGGAAAAAGTACCACTGAACAGAGTCCATATTTTCTGGACTACGTCCTTCTGAGAGTGAAACTGTTACTTTCCCATGAATGGAAAAAGTATAGATACAGGTTTAAAATATGTTTTAGTGCTTTCAAACAATCTTCTATTTTTTTCTCTAATGAGAAAGCAGACGCCACTTATTTCATGACCATTAAATTAACACGGTTACAAACAAGTGGATAAATATAATGTGACAAGTCTAAAATATGCACGCCAGTGTATATTTTAGACCTGTCACTATAACAACGCTTTTACGTCAGGCGCGCATTTCGAGTATCACGAAATCCGCGCTTGACGCAAAAGCGTTGTTGTACTGACAAGCAAACGTACGTTTGCATAAGCGTCTAAGGTCTGCATAACATCAGACGAACGAGTAACATTTGACTTTACTTAATCGCGATGTAAGTGGTTAGACAACCACTCAATCGTTTCTAGACAGAAACTATATTAATAAATTGAAAAAAATAATTGAAAATGACCTGCTCTACTTGCAGTATAAAAACCATTTAATTCAAGGCGCGCTTAAGTTTGGCGAGGGCAATAAGTTAAATAAAGTATATTTATTTGAAGTTTGTGTTTCTCGTGTGTAATAAAATTTGGCGAATCAACCACCAAATTCAACCAATGACATAGATAGAATTCCTATCAAGACACGAATTGTCATCCAATGACAGCATTGAATGGCAATTCGATCACAATTTTTTTACAATATTAGACACTGAAACAAATGGACCTTAGGTATGTAATTTATAACAGCAAATGAATCGTCATTTTTTTATACAAAATTTGTCTAGTACGAGTGTGTACCGCGTGGGTATAATAAGTCATGTATACATAATAAGAGTGACCACTGGGGCCGCACAGTGTTGCTGCAAGTCAGTGGCCACTGGCCAGTTAGGTTGCCCAACCTGACAGAAATTGTGTCGACACTAGCGCCATCTAGCCACCCAGTTGAAGTTTCTGTCGACAAAACTCCAATAAACTCCAATTTAGTTACAACCAACACGTTAGTACATTGTAACTTTAGGTTAATACGTTGATCCTGCTATCAGAATCAACGCCAAGAAGACAATTTCAAAACAATCACAAGCCAATAATATCATATTATCTACCTACGCTATAATTAACGAAAAATAATACGAAAAACTATCCATAGCTCCACGAGGTGGCGCTAGCGTCGAGTCTGACAACAGAATTTAGTTGTAGAAAATAGAGGCATAGTATTAGCATTTTACTTAAGCGACCTCACTGTTCCGAGTCATTCTCTACTTTTTTTCAAGCAACAGTGTCACAAGATTGAACATCAGTGGCTCAAGTCACAAATACCTGTGACTTTGCCATATTCACCAAACGGCTAAGGGGGCGGTTATTTTGCGGTCACTCTTACTATTAGTGCATCAGTCTATATCTATGTGTGAGTCTGTACAATGTATCTGAATTATTCACTACCTAGCGCCAACCCCCTTGATTCCTGTGCCCCTGGTGCCTCTGGTTACCTTCCTGCGAGGACCCTTGATTGCCGTACTTGTTATACTTCTGGTGGCCTTGATTTGAACCGTCTGAGCTTTGATTGCTTCCATATCCTCTATCAGAACCTGAATTGTTATATCCTTGATGTCGGTTCTGCTGATATCCTCCGCCTCCATGGCCTTGGTCCTGCCTGTTTTGGTATCCCTGCTGGTTATACCCCTGTCGGTTCTGTCCGAACCGGTCGTTGTTTCCGTACCCAGACCTGTTATGGCCCTGGTTGTTACCGAAACGGTCCGGTCCGCTGCTGCCGTATCCGGAGCGGTTGCCCTGGTAGCCCTGGTTGCCGTGACCCTGGTTACTGTAGCCCTGGTTGCCTTGGAATTGTGAGTACCCTCCGCGCTTTGGTCCAAACGAATTACCTGTAACAAGGGGATGAGAACGTTAGTAGACATTTAAACTGACTTCTTAGTGGTTCGCGAATACGCTACAAGAAATAACAACAAGAAACTGCATTAGTTTTGACACGACTGTACAAAAAAGGAGTGTAATGTTCATGTATGTGAGTTTCTTTACCTACTCCACTATAACTTTTAACTGCCTGAACAGATTTGGATGTTTGTGGTATCGTTAGAATTCTTACATCGTCCCGAGTGCCACTGATTAAGGCCGTCGTGTTTTTTATTTATGTAACTTTAGTTACATCGACTTGTTCATTTTGGTTATCTGTAATTTATGATTTCAACAAGGGATATGTTCTATAGAAATCACAGAACGCAATTTCAATAAAACAAAATATATAATGATCTTATATATAGTACTGAAGCAATCTCGACAAGCAGCACCCGCTGACAAGTATACGGAACACCCAGGCACTTTTAGGGACTATCCATACTTCCATATTATTATAAATGCGAAAGTGTGTTTGTTGGTTTGTTCTTCTTTCACGCAGTAACGAAGAAACGGATCGACGTGATTTTTGGCATAGATATAGTTTATGGATCGGAGATTAACATACGCTACTTTTTATCCTGGAAAAATGCACGGTTCTTGTGGGAACGCGGGTGAAAACCGCGGGCTAAAGTTAGTGTGACATAAAATTTATATTGACAGCTGTCAATAAAGTTTTATAATGTTGAGAAGTTAATTTAATTTGACAGATCGGTTTGACGGTTCCTGTGGGAACGCGGGTGAAAACCGCGGGCAGAAGCTAGTCCTAAATAATAACGAAAAATATGGCAACTTTAAGAGCCCCTTGTAGTTACAACACACATCTCTTTGTGGGTATATATCTTAACCGCTTTTATATAAAAACCGAGGAATCCTGACAGCGCTCTCAGCACACAAAACGTCGTGTATTGCGACACTCGTCGAGTTAAAACCGCTTGCAAATCGCACCGCAGCCGCCACGCAGCCGCACCGCTCGTGGAGTGTTTAATCGCTCGCTTTGTGACGCTCTAAACTCGCTGACGACGATCTACGACTTTATGGAAGCGTTTTTGAATGGCGATGACTTTATCGTGGCATATTATGCGATTTGTGTTATTCATATTGGATTCTCTATTTCTTAGTCCCGTATTTCACCAACCAAATTATTCTCTGAATCTCCTTTGCTTGATCGTCTATCATAGTACCTACTTGACATTGGCGAAATTGTGGCTAACATTCCACAGAAGCCAGGAAATAAAGAAAGAAGAAGAATTAGTCCCGTATCGATAGTTCATATCAAACAGCGGCGCGAGTACGGATCTTTTCGATAAATAAAATTCGATAAAATTGACAGTTAAAATCGATAAAACCCACTTTATCGATTTTAACTGTCAATTTTATCGAATAAAACCCACTTTATCGATTTTAACTGTCAATTTTATCGAATATTATTTATCGAAAAGATCTGTACTCGCGCCTCTGTTTCGGTGCTACAAGGAAGCCTCTTAGTTGAAGGACGAGTCAAAACTGTCGGGTAGTTAGCATGAGCATGACCAAACATACCTACTAAAAGCAGGAAGTTTTTTGTTATTTCAATGGATAGGTATTCACTGATTTGTTGACCTCGCCGAAGCGTAAATGTAAATAACAACTTTACTACTTTATTAAGGCGGATTTACGTATTTGGCTTATCTTCGGAATGCATAAAAGATAAAGATATTTTTTTTTAAATGTCATACTTTTATGGGCATATAAGTAAGGGAGTCCCATCAAACATTTTATTTTACCCTTGTACCCACGCTCTAGGATTCCCTGTGTCGCAGATGGCATGGACACACAGATGCACATCTCAAACATCCAAGACCCGAGAACAAACTTTATGCTTACACAAAATCTGCCCCGGCCGGGAAGCGAACCCGGGACCCCTCGCTTTGCAGGCAGGGTCACTACCAACTTAGCTACGGAGCCATCAAATCAAACAAAATATTTTACGTGTATGGCAACGATTACTAAAAACCAGTCAACATTTTTTTTTATTGCCACTAACCTAAATCAAAGATTTACCTTAGAAACATGATAGCGCAATACCAACACAACGGCTCTACCAGTAGGTACCCCTTTTCTATTTCTTTGTAAGAGTACACAGTTTAATCCCAGTTAAGCGGAGGCGGTACATCAAGTCTGGGTCCTAAAGCGATTGAAGCGCTGAGGGCATCGATACCTCGCCGCTCGAGAGGGAGCAAAGCTGTTTGCGGATCTATTGTTTAAATTAAACCTTGATGACGTCGTAAGCATTTCGTATTTATTCTAAAAGTCGTAGCGTAACAATTTTGCCAAAAACTAAAAATATTGATGTTTAAACCTTAGAAAGTGGAGGGCGGACGGTATTCTCAGTGTTTTCGAATTTATTTGAAAAATAATATCTTAGTTATTCGTCCCTTTTACTTCATCTATACACATAAACAAAATTGAAGTGTCTGTTTGTAATATCAAAATAACAGCTTTTTACTAGATGCATATGAAAGTATATACGGTACCTATAACAAAAACATAATTTTTTAAATTTTTGTCCGTCTGTCTGTTTGTTCCGGGTAATCTCCGAAACGGCTGGACCGATTTTGACGGGACTTTCACTGGCAGATAGCTGATGGTATAAGGAGTAACTTTTATTTTAGAAAAAGAATTAGTGTTCCGCACAAAAAATAAAAACCATGAAATCCAATATTTCCAAGCGTGTGAAACCGCGGGCAGCAGCTAGTGTACTTATAAGCTTTTATTCGATATAGACACACGAAGCTTCACTTTTTATACATCTATTTATTTTGGGCAGCAAATAATCTATAAATCCAATTAAAACTGTTGCCGACACATAAGTGAAGTATTACGTCCAAATATTAAAAACATAATACATAATAATAAAACCTAATAAGGCATTTAAAAATTATAAAAAATGTTGACAGTAAAACATGGATCAAGTAGAAGTGGCAAGACTGGCAGCAGCGTCAAAAATAATTACGGGAACGAGCTTCGAGTGCATAACGAGGCTCACCATTATGAGGCATTGTTGTACTGGCGCCCAACGTGGGGCCGCCGGCCGTGTGAGATGTCATAATATGACACATGTATGCGCAAAACTTAAATGCGGTCGAAATAGTTCGAAGGACCGGCTGGGAAAGGCTATTGGCTGCCTTGCCTGTGCATCCAAGTTAGTCATCTTGCGACCTGCTTCCGCAAAATAATATCATAAAATAATAACCTTATCCTAATATCCTGTCCACAATTCGTAACTACGAACGATAGGAGTAGTCGAGGGCGTTACGAGGGCCATCGTTGTGGCATTGTTTTACTGCCGAATGGGATAATTATGATAATTAATATTAATCGTATTGTAATTAATACTTATTGTATGTTCCAAACTAATTGTTCCACACATCATACATGAATATATAGCATCGCAGCGAGCTATCCCGGATTCTCGCTGCTGAGCGTAATCACGTGATCACTATTAATCACAAATTATAACAACACGAATCACATAAGAAGATCAAAGTGCCGATATACAACTGCCTTTGTTTACCTAACTAGGAGTAGCAGCCCAACGTGGGACTGAATTTGACGCAGTATTATTGTTGAAACATTTTTAAATAATTCTGAATAATTTGCTACTGTCTTTCATCTTATGCGCTGATTTCGCACGCGCGACAGCAAGCGTCAAGTATCGCCATTAGACGGTATTGTTCAGTTGGCGCCCAACGTGGGATTTTATTCTATGTTTTAGATGTACAATGTACATCCAAAGCTTTTCACAATATCTATATCTTTTCAAGCTACCATAGACAGTAAATAAATTAGTCTCCCGACTCAAATATATCACAAGAACTCAAAATAAAATAATTTATCAATAAACATTAGGTAGCTACTAAATGAATTGAACATTTTTCAGTAATTTCGTAGGTTTACCGTGGTCGACCTTGCGAAACCGACCGATCTCGGATCTTGCTCATGGTACGTGTGACCACAAACGCTGGAAGGGTTGGTAACATCAAGAATTAAAATAATGTAAACAAATACGTGATTAAAGCGAACAAAAGTTGTTTAGTACATTTCTTAGCTCAATTTCAGGTTTTCAATCAACGCAAAGGAAGCCGAGTTAAAACACCATACTTTGAATAACTGCCAAAAAAACTTTGACGCACACTATTCATTCCTCTAGCTTCTGGAGGAAATAAAACGAAGAGTTGCGCGAAAGGCGAAGCAGACATAATAGGCATCTAATGGGAGCCGCGACACATTCACACGGTGAAAGCACGACGCGGCGCCCAAATTGAGCAGGGAGGGTAGGACGGATAATTATATAGGTACAGGTGCGACAATCTGAGGAAGGCTGCAGACTATATATGCAAATTATACGCGGTCTAAGGTACACCTTGGTGCTTAATTATTTGAACAGACTTACATCAATTATAGAGGTTCGAAATTCAAGCAACCTCTTTATGGACCAACTTATAAAAAGGAGGGGATAAATCTGACCGTTTCTAACCGATCAAAAAAAGAGAAGGTTATCAATTTGGTGGGTATTTTTTTTTACACAATACACAGGTTACAACAGAACAGGTTATCTTCTAGACCAAAATGCTTCATGCTTGATCGCATCACCGCATACTAGCATGGTGAAAGAGTGGTCAAAACGTAAGCTGTATAAAAAGGTGCGGTGTATCACTTTTGTTAAGCTTTTTTAAATAGAGCTTTTGACTACCTTGAGTACTTCGACTGCTTCTACTCGACGTTATAGAAAACGTTCAGCTAAGACTTCAAATTTTCTCTTTTATCTTTCGATTGTCATAGACAACCTTAATGCCGCTGGCAAGTTTCTTTTATGACGTAGCCGTATACATAACATTATAATTAAGAAGAAAGGAGCGGTGGACGCAGGGGCGGCGTCCGTATACTACGGTCTACTGTAGAAATATTGGCTTTGGCTTAGATAGTAGACTATAGCCGCTTCGGCCGCTGCGATAGCCTATAGCATAGATAGTCTATGGCTATAGAGATGACAGATGGCCTCAACGTTAGCTACCTTAAGATTTTTTTAACAGGCTACGATTGTACAAAAGCTTCGTAATCTATTCGCTGGATTGTACAGGTCGCAGAATAAAGTAGCTTTTTCATTTTTTGCGAAGCCCTCGAGTCTGGCGACAGTTCCGACGGCATTAATACGCCACAAAGAATATTCTCCGCCAAAAATGTGGAGAGGGATTAGCTACACGCCGCATGTGGAGGATGCCGTACATTTTGTTGGCGTTTTTAGAAATACGTTTGAAGAATTGAAGTACTATCATAATTCATAACTAAGTCTGCGTTATATTTTTTTAGAAGACTTTTGGGGACTTGAATCGCTTTTGATGTAGGTGCTCAATTTCTTTGTTGAACAAAGGAGGTACAATCCGCGAATAGATTGTGGGAGGTGGTGCCTCAGTTGTTTGTAACCGAGTTTAACGAAATTCGTCTTTGGTTCTTGGCGAAATATTTTGAGGTGAAGACGATACGCCAGGCAAGTACCAAAAATTGCCTTACGTTGCTGGAAGAATAGAATTGCAGAAAATTGAAATCTTCGTCAGTCATTCAAATTTTGTGCAATTCTATCGGTTAAATAATAAATTGTTCTTTAGCTTTATAGTGATAGTGCACCATGGAACAGCTGTTTTCCGTCACCAGAAGTTACCATCATAAGACCAGGCTGTTGTATCATGTAGTTTATAAAGTCAGATGTAGCAACACTGCTCAAGTAGCGTCTCTTTTTAAGATAATAGTCGTCTCGGCCATACTTCCATACTAATATCCATACTTCCATATTAATATTATAAATGCGAAAGTGTTTGTTGGTTTGTCCTTCTTTCACGCAGTAACGAAGCAACGGATCGACGTGATTTTTGGCATAGATATAGATTATGGACCGGAGAGTAACATAGGCGACTTTTTATCCCGGGAAAATGCACGATTCCCGTGGGAATACGGGTGAAGACCACGGGCAGAGGTTAGTGTGACATAAAATTGACATTGACAGCTGTCAATAAAGTTTTATAATGTTGACAAGTTGATTTAATTTGACAGATCTATGCTAAGTTGATTTAATTAGACAGATAACTTAGGCTACTTTTATTTTAGAAAACTAATTAGGATTCCGCGCAAAAAATATAAACCATGAAATCCAATATCTACGCGCAGGTGAAACCGCGGGCAGCAGTTCTTTCATAATTGAGTACTGGAGACTAATAACTAATAAGTAGATCTTTTATTTACGACATCTTAACACAGGCGACCTGAATTTCCTAACTGACGTTTCTGTAAGAGGCCGCTACATACATACCGGTCAAGCCATTACAAAAGCGTGTTAAAACGCGATTCAAAAACGCGAGGTCTCACAAAACCAATCGACGAAGCCACGCAATAAACGCGACAGACCTCCGTCGCGTAAAATCGTAACTTTAGCGGCGCGCCGGATTTTAGGTCCTTGAGCACGCGCCGCCGACTCCGCCTCTAATTATTGCATAGGGCTCCGCTGGCAGTCCGTCGAGTGCCTGCGACACGCCTGACTCTGCCGCCCTTTTTTATCTTTCAAGTGAAATGTCAAAGTTGACTCGTGATGGTCCGAATTTGAGTACGGTTATTATTTGTTTTTGATTGCATGTGAGTACCCATGTGGTAACTTATGAGGTGTTTGTAATTGTAGGCATGATTCCAAAGATTTGATGATTGTAAGAGAAGGAATTAACATTTCGAATAAAGATGACACACCAGCAATTCTGCTATTTCATAAGAAAAAACGACTATCGTCCCTTGCCAAAAAACGATTGTGTCAGCAGAGTACCGAGTGTCAAAAGTGACCATTTTGCGACGAAACTATTGTCAGTTTCAAATCATTTGTTTAGGAGAATTGGGCCCGCTACTAACTCTTCTATGAGTGTCCGTCTGGGTACGTACCACCAGTTTTCTAATGTAGTCTGGCGCCAAGCAGCTGCCTTATCAGCTAACAATCTCGTGTTCGTTTCCAATACCAGACCGATTAAAACCAGCGGTCACTAGTCTTCGTGTGGAAGGAGTTGGCAATAGTTTTCGCTTCTTTTCGTTTTGTAAGAGCTATTTCTTTGATAACCAGCGAAAATTCTAGAATACACACCCCACTCGAAGACTAGTGACCGCTGGTTTTAATCGGTCTGGTATTGAAAACGAACACGAGATTGTTAGCTGATAAGGCAGCAGTACTGTAATGTATTTTCCAGTAGCAATATTGTTGTAGAGCTTGCGCGTGTATTGCCTAGTAATCCGCGCTTGATGCAAAACCATGGTTATTTTGACAGCAAAACGCACACTTGCAGAAGCGTGTACGGCCGGCTATATTTTATGCAGTGTCGGCGAGTGACATCAAACTACTTTATTATCGGGAAAATGCAAGGTGTCTGTGAGAATCTCTCCGCGGGTGATACCGCGGGCAGCAGCTAGTAAACAATAATCCCAAACGCGGCTCAAATCAATTTCTCATGACTTATATTTGTACACACGTCAATCGCAAAATCAAATAAGCGTGTTCAATTAAAAAAACCCGTAGTTTGGGGGCGTCCGCTTAATTGGGCCACGTGGCACCCCTGACTTAAAAACCAACCTATTTCCACCCTCATACCATACAAATGTACACCTTATCCCGCTGCATTAAAGTTCATTGTAGTGGCAAATATTTACTGCAATCTTTAGATTTGGTACCATCAGATTTTTGCATGTAAATTATATAAAAACAGACTCTATCCCATTGTAATAAAGGTTGTGGTGTTAGTAAAACGTTGCAAATAGATTTGAACGCAAATCGAAATAGGAATTAATTGGAAGTCATCTCAAAGTGACTTTTTTGGTTGTCAGAGATGATGAGTGAAATGCTTGGAGTTTGGTAATAAAGTGAAAATTGTTTCGCACTTGTTTCGTTAAAAATTGTTGCAAAAAACCATAGTATGGTGGAAAGACATTTTTCGGCTATATTTCTTAGTTTCCTTGATTAAGACCCTACTAGGCGCCAATGGCCTTGCTCGAATGGGTGGAGTCAATCCCACATCACCCGCGCGGTCCACACTTCGTCTTTCAAGAACATCGCAAAACCTAACGTCATAGAATACGCGGATGAACGAACGCGCGTGCGAGTAGCGCGCACGGCATCTTCTTTGCCTATAATTCTTTGAATTCATTTAGTGGAAAGTTCTCCATTGAAAGTGAAGTTTGATCATCATTATCCATACTATCCATACTTCCATACTAAATATATCCTATATCCTACTCTATTATAAATGCGAAAGTTTGTTTGTTGGTTTGTTAATTTGTTGGTTTGTCCTTCTTTCACGCAGTAACGGAGCGACGGATCGACGTGATTTTTGGCATAGTAATAGTTTATGGACCGGAGAGTAACATAGGGTTCTTTGTATCCGGAAAATGCATGTTTCCTGTGGGAACGCGGGTGAAAACCGCGGGCAGAAGCTAGTTATATTATTAATGCAAAAGTGTGTTTGTTGATTTGTTGGTTTGTCCTTCTTTCATGCAGTAACGAATCAACGGATCGACGTGGTTTTTGGCATAGATATAGTTTATGGACCGGAGAATAACATAAGCTACTTTTTGTCCCGGAACAATGCACGGTTCCTATGGGAACGTGGGTGAAAACCGCGGGCAGAAGCTAGTTCGTAAATAAACGGGACGGACGCACATGAGATCATACAACGTTGAGATTTATCTCAAAACATCGCTGTGGACTATAATAAAAGTACAGACAGCCAATTTGCTCCGTAACGTTGAAATTTGTTACACCTTTTGACCCAAAAACGAACGTGTACGTAAATAAATGATTTTCGGGTTATTTTTTATTTTTTACTTTTGTAGTCATGTTTTTTATATTGATGTCATTTACGAGGTATCGAGTCATCTGCGAGTGTCCGTCTGGGTTTCCGTTTTGTTCATGAAGTCTGCCGGCAAACAGTAATGTGCAAGCATTATTGTGTTCCGGTTTGTTGAGCAAAGTAGCCAGCGAAATTACTAAGATATGAGACTTAGTTATGAGCACACTGCGGTGCCGCGCAGGCTTTTGTGTTTCAAAGTTCTGAATGGCACTGCAATTTTTATGGGCCGGCATTATGACTCCTATGAGGCAAACGTCCAGCTCGTCTCGTTAACCAATACAATAGAAAAAATAGACAAGTGTGGGTTGGACTCGCGCGCCGAGGATTCCGAAAAGACTTGTAAGCATGTAAATAGTTCGTTCAAGACTGGAATCGTTAGGTCCTTTTACAGCTACATTCAACAAAATAATTAACCCTAAAAAATTGTACACAATACACTCATTGATAATGTGCGTGTGTGTGAGTGCGTGCGTGCGTGCATGCGTGCTTGCTTGCGTGCGTGCTTGCTTGTGTGCGTGCTTGCTTGTGTGCGTGCTTGCTTGCGTACGTGCGTGCGTGCGTGCTTGCTTGCGTACGTGCGTGCGTTTGCGCGTGTGCACGTGTGCGCGTGTGCGAGCGTGTGCGTGAGCATGTGTGTGCAGGCGTGCGTGCGTGCGCTTGCGCGAGCGTGTGCATGCGCGTGCGCGTGTGTGTGTTATACATAATTAGTTTTCGGATTTTTCGCTTTACTTGTGGTATAAGACAATACTTCTTGCCAAATTTAATGATTCTAGTCTCTTGGTCTATTGCTCTAGGTCTCCGTGAACCACCCTATAGGTCTTGAATGGATTTTAAATCGTTATCATTTTCGATATCAGCACCCCGAGAAACCTAGAAAACGGCACCCATATTATCGATTTCCTAAAAAAATTTCCGCCATCTTGGACTTAAAAATGGTTGTCATTTCCGTAATCAGCACCCCTAGAAATCTCGAAAATGACACCCATACCATTTAATTGAAAAAAAAAAAGTGTCCGCCATCTTGGATTTTAAAATCGTTGTCATTTTCATTATCAGTACCCTGAGAAACCTCGAAAAAGACACCCATATCCTTTTACTAAAAAAATTTGTCCGCCATCTTGGATTTTAAAATAGTAGTCATTTTCAAAATCAGCACCCTGAGAAACCTCCAACACGACACCCATATCATTTTACAAAAGAATTGTCCACCATCTTGGATTATAAAAGAATTTTTTTTATTTTTGTACACAGTACCCCGAGAAATCTCGAAACTTACACCCATAGAATTTTATTGAAAAAAAAAATATTGTCCGCTATGTAGGATTTTAAATCGTTGTCATTTTCGATATCAGCACCCCGAGAAACCTAGAAAATGGCACCCATATTATCGATTTCCTAAAAAAATGTCATCTTGAATTTAAAAATGGTTGTCATTTCTGTAATCAGCACCCCGAGAAATCTCGAAAATGATACCCATACCATTTTATTGAAAAATAAAAATGTCCGATATCTTGGATTTTAAAATTGTTATCATTTTCGATATCATTTTTACTGTAGATGGCCCTGATCGTTTGGTGGTCGTTAGCCTGATGATAATGATAACGCCGGCCCATAACAATTGCAGTGCCAATAAATACTTTGAAACAAAAAGATGCAGTACCGCATTGTGCTCGTTAACCTGAGTAATTTTACTTTTCAATTTCATTTCCAGTCTTTCTTAAACAGTTCTAAACCTCCCGATATTCCTGTAGCTGCCGCTAATAATTTGTTTACCAATACATATATTTTCCACTCGTAAAAATGATGTAAGTACGTAAACAAGAAATTGTAATCAAAAATGTAACCCATTCAATATGTATACGAGGAGCGTCCACGCGCAAATCACGGAATGAATCACATTTCACCGCTCTAGACGCTACTCTTTGAGCAAGCTTCAAACCCACACGAAAACAAATACTTGTATTGTATATCATTCACGCACACAAATATGTAACGTCGGCGGACAGCGTTTGCAGAGCAACGAGCGACACAACCTCCCCGTCTGAATGCCAGTGCATGACTGCCGCGCGCGCCCGCGCAGAGCACCTCTGAGACTTGTACATTTGGAATTCAGTTTTTTGATCATTTCTTTGCGAAATATTGCTCTATGCACAAATGAAACGGCCAGTTTATAGAAAATTTTCTTCCTTATTTTTTGGTGTAAAATTAATCCCAAACGTCTAAGTCATTTAGAAGTTTTAGGGAAAATAGTTTTAAAACAGCATGCTGTTAAATATTTTTTCAAGCCATAAGTAATGGTAACACAAAAAAATCAATCAGTGAAATTAATGCCCTTGAATTGATCATTCAGGTAGTGTTTTTTTCAAGTCGTTAAACCAAGCCGTGTGGGAGTTTTAGGAGGAGAAAGTAGTCGTTTTGGCGATCCTAGCCCCTTAAGGGCCGATTTTTCAATTGCACTTTAACGAACTGTTTGCTATCCAGTCGTTTAATTTTCGTGTTTTAGTGCGTTTTTCGGGACTTTCATTTTAAAATTAATGGACCGTTAGCTAACTAAGGTTTATTTCTTTAGAATGCCATAAAATTTATTTACGTCTGTCCTCACCATAGACTTAGATGATTCAGGGAATCATCTAACAGGACGCTATCTGACTATTGAAAAATCGGCCCTTAGAAACATAAGTTTTCTGCAGTACCTACTATGGATTTATTATATGAACATTCAAATACCTCAATCCATATTAGCCTTATCATCTTTTATTTATCAGGATTATATTTTACTTCTAAACGAATCGGCTGAGTTTAGAAAATAATCCCTAAAAGCTTCAAAGATTAAAGGATATCTCTATCGGATTGTACATATAAAAAATACGAATTAAAACACCATTACAGACACCTGGTTAAAGGTTACAAAGTGTTAAAAAAGTAATATAACAAAAAAAAAACGCTTCCGACATTGTATAGTAATCCTCTCCCACCGGATAATAGGAACCACTTGAGCCGATCGACCCGTTATTAAAAAAAGAAAACGCTCCATTGTGCTGGCAACCCTCGATAATTATTATTTTCGTAGTTGGCGACACCGGCGCGGACAATGGCGTTTCCGCGCGCTTCCTGTTTGCTTTCGCGCGCTATTACACGTCAATGCCCCGCGGGACGATAGGCCAATTTGAATTTAGAATTTGGAATAATGGAACCCATTCAGCAACGGATATTGGGTGTAATTTTGTTTTTCTTAAATGTTTCATGTGTTGGCAAGTAAGTTATTACGCCAGTGTTTGTGCGACGGGCACTTTGTGCGGCAATTTTTTTTTATCTTTCAAAAGGCGATATTGTCCTTTAATGTTGTTTAATCTAAATAGATCTTGCTATTTTCCGTTCGATGGGACAGAGTAATACTACAAAAACTGCGCTTATAGCTTTCGTGCTATTGCAGATGCTATGACCGCCATTAACGCTTACCATAAGGGGAATGATGAGCTATCACGTCATATCATTGCAGACATTGCGTAAAAAAAAATTCTTGGTCTGCTCAAGAACAGCGCAATCAAAAAACAATACGCCCCTCGACACGTTGTCACAACTTGTAACCATCCCCTCAGTACATTGTACTACCCACCGCCTGAGGCCTCAGGGTTGCCACCACATCGCGACACCCACCGACGACGCCACGAGCGGTCGTATAGAGGCGGATGTACCCAAGACTGCTTTCTTTTTTATACTCGACTAATATTATAAAGAAGTTTGTGTTTTGTTTCCGTTACCATTTACCATTACTCTCTGGAGTTAGGATACTTGCACATTACTGCTTTACAGACGACACGAGCAAAGGTACCCACCCAGACGGATACTCGCAGAAGTGTTATGTGTCTGCAGGGGTTATCCTCTTGTCTCGCAGTATCGGAGCAACGGATAAAAGTGTTTTTTTATATATATATATTTTTTTATGTTTTTAGGTAACGAGATGAGCTGGTCGTTTGTCTGATGGTAAGCATAACGCCGGCCCATAACAGTTGCAGTGCCACCCAGAACTTTGAAACACAAAAGCCTGCGCGGCACTGCAATGCGCTCGTTACCCTGAGACATAAGGTATGTATAATTGTAAGTCTCATAAGCCCAGTAATTTCACTCGATACTCTGCTCATCAAACCGGAACACAGTAATGCTTGCACACTACTGCTTGGCGGCAGACTTCACGAGCAAAGCGGTGGTAACAACCCAGACGGACACTCGCAGAAGAGTTAGTCCTCCCACTATCAGAGATATAGAGATCGTTTATGGACCGGATACTTTGTATCTCGGAATAATGTGTGTAGGAATAAAAGTTTAAAACTGCGGGTAGCAGTTAGTACAAAACATATTTATACAAAAAGGAGAAAAAGCAGCGTAAAAAATTTGATTTAGAAAAGGTCCTTTAAAAATTATAATCGACTAGCTTCTGTCCGCGGTTTTCACCCGCGTTCCCACAGGAACCATGCATTTTTCCGGGATAAAAAGTAACATATGTTACTCTCCGGTCCATAACCTATATCTATGACAAAATTCACGTCTATCCGTTGCTCCGTTACTGCGAGAAAGAAGAACAAACCAACAGACACACTTTCGGAATTATAATACTAAGTAGGATTTACCTATTCAGTTTTTACGCAAACTGTAAACTGTGGGGGGGGGGGGGGGGGGGGGGTTCAACCTGTTCCAGGCTTCACTACCAGCGGCCCCCCAGCGAGCTCTAATTACGCGCAGCCCTGACAAGTGGCGGGCGCGCTCGAACAAAGCACCGATGGGAAACAATGCTGTTGCCGTCACGTGGGCTTCTCGTTTTGTTGTTTTTGTCCGTTGTTCGATTAATTGGCGCTAATGAACCGGTCTTGTTGTATCTTGTTGTTTTTTTGTTGCGGAAGTGTTTAGTTGTAACAATTGGTGGTGTGTACTCGATCTGCTATGCAATGACAGGACTTTTTTGATGCGATGATCAAATATAAATCATTTATTTTGACATAAAAGTATTTTACATAGTTATGTTGAATCCATAGCCTCCCCAACTAGTATACACTGTGTTTCAGGAGTCAGTGGCTTCTCCTATTTAATATCTGATGCATGGTTTGTCGCCCCGCGCCCGCCGATAAGTAGGATTAAACTTTTGGGGTGGAGGTAAACTACGTGATGACCACAGCATGATGTTAGGGAGTTTTCTAGACATCGTCAGACCCACTCCCACTGCTGGAATAACAGACCTCCTTTCATAGAGAGCATTTTACTAGGTGATAGTACTAACTCTTTTCCGATTGTTCGTCTGGGTTAGTACCACCGCATTGCTAGTGAAGTCTGCCGCCAAGCAGTAATGTGCAAGCATTACTGTGTTCCGGTTTGATGAAATTATCCAGTGAAATTACTGGCCTTATGAGACAATACCTAATGTCTCAGGGTAATGAGCTGACTGCAGTGCCGCGCAGGGCTTTGTGTTTCAAAGTTCTGAGTGGCACTGCAATTGTTTTGGCCGGCGTTATGCTAAGGAAAACTTGCATCCGGAAAACGACCAGATCGTCTCGTAATCAAATAGAATAAAAAAAGGAAATAATCTAAAAATCTAAAATAATTTACCAGAATTAGTAAAATCTTTCATTATAATTATTCAGAGGGTGTTTATCTATGTACTGTGAGACAACAATTTTTTTCAAAAATGATGCTGTTTAATGTTTTTTAATTCAACTATTTAGACTTATTATAGAAATTAGATATCTAAATAAGTCGGCTACACAACAGATTGATATGGGCAATAGAAAAATAAAATTGATAAAAATTCAAAAATTGTTAGAATATACTGTCAACTTTGACAGTATATTCTAACAATTTTTGAATTGTTAGAATATACTTCCTTCTATAATTGTGTTAGTTAGTTTTTATTTTATATTATTACTTAGTGTTGTAAACATTGTCATTCTATTAGTGGAAACTATTTAAGGCTTTTTTGTACCTACCAGTCACAGTACTATAATCCTTAGTTATAAGCTGTTTGTTTCCCATGGTAAATAAATAAATATTAATTATTATATTCTACCAAATAAAGGATTGATTTGATTTGAGAGTAAAGGTCACAACCCACAAGCCATAAACGGAACCGAGTACAGATTCAAAGTCGATTACAGATTCCCAACTGCGGCACTAGAGCCTGATTTTACTCGTAGTTTTAGCGTGCACAATTTGACACTTACTCAATCGACGATAAAAAAATTGAATACCATAACTGAATTCAAATTACCAGCACATAAAGCAATAAACCAAACAACCCTACCGCCCCTCATTAAACCCCCGCCCTGACACAGCGCGTCGTATCCGTCAACAAAACGCGTAGTTTGCGAGTTTAATTGTGCCACGTGACCGCACTCGCCCTCGCGTCGGACTCTGATTAGGAAAATCAAATAGTTATTGATGGAGGATTATAAGTTACGGAATACAGTAATACCCCGGTTTACGCGACCCCGTTATGCGCGGTTTCACTATAACGCGCAAATTTCACCCCGCTTTATAATGTAGTCATCAACTTCTCTATGGCCGCGGGAATCCGATTGCAGAATATAGACAATAATGATGACCGTGACTTGACCGTGTGTCAAACAATTAAAAACAGTGTTGGAGTTATGAACTTATTTTACAAGAACGTAAAAAAAAACGCTACCCAAAAGACAATAGATGTATTTTTATTGTATTTTTATATGTATTGTATTTTTATACGTAATAAATAATTAATAGTATGTATTGCGTAAAGTGTTCTTAGAATTAAAGTGATTGATTAAAATGATTCGTATTTTTTTGTATTAAATTTTGACTATGTTTAATCATAAACCTCGATATCTGCGAATTTCAGTTAACGCGATTTTTTCCGGAACGTATCCCTCGCCTAAAGCGGGGTATTACTGTAATTATAATTGGACAGTGCCCTTGGTGTTGACAGGTCGATGGATTTTTATAGTCTATAAGGCAAGTTCGATTCCCCAAATGATAATTATTTATGCGCTTATTCAAATTCAAAATGCTTTATTATAGGCCCCAATGGAGCACTCATGAATTATTTTAGGTATATTTCTAGTAGCTATTTCAATAATGTGAAGTGAATTTTATTTTTTTTGATAACGGGACGAGCTGGTCGTTTGCCTGATGGTTAGCATAACGCCGGCCCATAACAATTGCAGTGCCACCCAGAACTTTGAAACACAAAGGCCTGCGCGGCACTGCAGTGCGCTCGTTATCCTGAGACATTAGGCACTAAGTCTTATAAGCCCAGTAATTACACTGGCTACTCTGCTCATCAAACCGGAACACAGTAATGCTTGCACACTACTGCTTGGCGGCAGACTTCACTCACGGCGCGGTGGTAACAACCCAGACGGACACTCGCAGAAGAGTTAGTCCTCCCACTAACAAAGTGTGTCTTACCTCGGTCCATGTGTTCCGGTGGCGCGATGGCGGCGTAAGTGTTGGAGCGCGGCAGCTGGTGTCCCAGCATGCGGTGCCCGGCGCGCTCCAGGGTGGCCACCGTGTGGGACCGGACCATGCCTGGACGAGGGAATGACGACACAACATTCAAAATCATATCGGGGAAGTGGTCTGCCGTAACACACCACGCTTGTGCGTATTGCTGAGAACAATGCTGCTGCCCATATCCTGCATATTCCTTTAGCCTTTACGGCATTTCTCAGTTCTATTCGTACGCCCGGGACGACGCAGCAAAAACTCTTCGGTAGCAGAGTGTTAATTATGTGTTAATTATCCTCAATCTATTTAGCGCCATTTAATTTCGAAGAGATACAATAGAGATGTTGCTTGAAACACAAAATACATATTTACTGTTGTTATACAGGTTTAAAAACATCACATTAACACAATAAAAATTAAATTCACAAAAAAATATATAATTTCCACAAACATACTAATCTAAAAATTTCCCGATATTAACGATTTTTTTATCATCCAATAGTAATTTAAATGACACCCTCTGCGGCGAAAGTACGGATCTTTTCGATCGATAAAATTCGATAAAGTTCAAAATTCAAAAGTCTTTATTCAAATAGGCCCCAAAGGAGCACTTATGAAAGTTAGAAGTTGACAGTTCAAATCGATAAAGTTGGTTTTATCGACATTTTATATAATTTAACGTGCCTCGATATAATCGACAAAAGTTATCGAAAAGCTAGATCGAATCCAAAGAGAATATAGAGCTACTACAATACTTTACGATCAGACTTCGGTACTCGCATCATTCGATAAATTTATCGAGTTTTTCGCTTCGACAAATTTATCGAACCGACTACCGTACTTGCGCCGCAGATTCGTTACATTTCAATGAATAAGACAATGTATGAAAACTATGTACTTAGTGTACGCAGTTTTTTCACGGCCAAATCAACAAAATGTGTGTTGTTAGTACAAGCTTTACGACCCGTGATGAACAAGTGACGTCAGATGTTCTGTCCAATTTGTATGAGGCGTTTTAGCGCTCACACCCGACACCCGACTTTGACTTTAAATTTTGACGTTTCTAGCGTTCGATACAGACATTTGATTCTCATGATAATACAAATGGATAGGCATCTAAAAAAAAATTGAGTCAACATCTCTATTATGTATTTTGTGTTTGATGCAACGTCCCTATTATCCTCAATCTATTTAATTTCCTGGAGATACTTTATTCAATTCTCACCGATATGCGGGCGGTAGTTCCTGTTCTCCTCGTGGCTGAGGTTCCCGGGCTTCAGCGTGCGCGGGGGCTCCGCCGCGAGCTCGAGGCGGCGCGACGGGAACACAAAGTCCTCCGGGAACTGGGGGTCCTGGAAGCGCGCGCACACGACGCGGTTGCCCAGCACAGGCTGGAGCCCTATCACCGGGGACGAGAGCTGGCTGGGAGGGGACGAATAAAAAATGTAGCGTTACCACACCTATCTTTTTTTTTTAATTTGTTTTTTCTAGGCTTATGATATACATCTTGACTAGACTTAGGCCGCAGTAGCTGTATCTGTTTGGACGTGCCTCGTACTAGCAAGTTTTGATTCGACCTTTATCATGCGGATGAGCAATGAAATTCTCACAACGTTAACGTCCCACTACAATATTGACTACCTTCTCCAATATTGCTTCCCATTCCAATACTGACTTCCCAATACAATATTGACCGATTGATATACCATTAAAGTGATGACGTCGCACTATATCAACTACTACGTACTATATCAACGTACCAGTTCAATATTGACGTACAACAACAATATTGACGCCCGACAACAATATTGCCGTCCAACAACAATATTGACGTCCAACAACAATATTGACGTCCCACTATAAAATTAACGTCCCACAAACATGTGAACACCTCATTCCAACTCACCCGCCTATGCAGACGTTGTCGGCACTGAGCATGGCCTCCCCCCGCACCCCCTCGCTGCGGTAGGGGTACTTCTGCTCGCTGTCAATGAGCGCGCGCAGCTGGTGGCCGGCCGCCTCGTACAGTCCCAGGAGGAACTCGTAGCTCTTGTTGCCGGTCGACACGTACAGGCGGTCGTGGCCGCGCTTGTTACGCTGGACTGGGGATGAACAACTATACATTTATCTCCGAATACTACATGTCTGGATGGCTAGGCTTCATACTTATTGAAAAGAGTGATGTGACGACCTAGATTAAGTCAGTTAAAAGTTAACAATGTCTGGAATGGACATAAGAGCACGAGTGGGTCATATGCAATCACTAGTGCCTATCGCGAGTGGGTCATGTGCAATCACTAGTAACTGTCGCGAGTGGGTCATGTGCAATCACTAGTGCCTGTCACGAGTGGGTCATGTGCAAACACTAGTGCCTGTCACGAGTGGGTCATGTGCAAACACTAGTGCCTGTCCCGAGTGCTTCATGTGCAAACACTAGTGCCTGTCCCGAGTGGGTCATGTGCAAACACTAGTGCTTGTCACGAGTGGTTCATGTGCATGAGGTATCTGTGAGCACTCACTCTCAGCCTGCGTGAGGTGGTCATAGTAGGGCTCCAGGGCCTGGAACAGGCGCGCCTCGTCTACGAAGGGCAGCAGCGCCACGCCTTGCCACGCGAACTTTTTGCCGTTCAGGTCTATCTTGAAGTCGACGGGGTAGAAGTCGATGATCGGAGAAAACTGCGGGGAACAGTTTGCATGTAGAAATAGAGGATAAATATTAGTGTTATTATTGTGATACCTAAATTTTGGCTGAAACCCGGTAAATCAGTAAATAACTAATCTGCTTATGCGCTGAATTTAAACTTATTCAAGAATGCATCATAACTTTATATTTGTCTGTACCTATAGTTCTGTCTTATTATAAGATGTTGCAAGAATATGATTATTATATTTTTTTAGCTTGTGAATATCGTTAAATTCCATTAATTTATGACCTAGTTTTATAAGAGTATTGAACACTTGTCCGTAGAGTGTAATGATTTATAAAAAAAAAAAGTTATTATAAACAAATATATTTTCCTCCTTTTATTTTTATGGAAAAGTATGATGCGTTCATTTTACTATTATTTCAAATTTTATAATCAATAGTACTTACGGGGTCACTCATGAGCTTGGCCCAAGGCTTGGGCACGTGCTGCGAGCTGGCGGCGGGAAACACACCCATCAGCTGCTGAAGGGGCTGGAACTGCAAGGGAGAACAGATGTCAGGCCAAAGTTAAAGAAATATTGTGGAACTAAATGGAATTATCAGTATTTTGCTGCTTTTGACGTGATTTTGATATTAACGTGTATTGAAACTGAAACACAATTAAAAAGAGTAGTTCGTTTTGGTACTAAAATTTAACTAGGCTATCAGTTAGTTTTTGGAATGAGATCTAAAAATCTAGATATTCTGACATAAAATTACAATTTTATAGGCCTGCGATTTCCTGAAAATACATGAAAGTTTTTTTGGCACGTAACTTGAAACGGAACGCAATATCTCGAAATGGAACGGTTTTTTCAGCTTCTATTTGGCTAAAGGTGACAAAGAGCAGACAATAACAAAAAATTTGACAGGACAGATGACAACACAGCTTATTATTTGTCAAAACTGTCAAAAATGACGTGACGATGACGCCATACTTTTATAATGTTGCTGCTTTTTGAATATTTTTAGGAACGAAGTGTTGCAGTTAATAAATTTTGCATTTCTACTAAGCTTTTTTTTAAAACCAGTTTAAAAAAACGCAGGCCTCAAAAATGTATAGTACTAGAATAAAGTACCAAGCTCTATACAAATTTAAACTAAGTGTGTTATCTTACAGGCTCCGTGCCGCGCTCGAACTTGGTGGACAGGCCGCAGATGTTAACGAAGTCGGAGGCGAAGGGCGCGTAGTGGTAGGGGAAGTACCACTTCCAACTGGCGCAGCCCTGGTAGTAGTAGCGGAGCACCCAGCACAGCCCGCGCACGTACTGCAGCGCCACGCGGTACCTGCCCACACACGCACTGTTAAATACGCTACTCACAAACTTCCCTTTTCCCATCGGAAGACTAAGAGGTAACCCAGCTCGCACACGGACCTCGCTCTACAACCACAAAACGCCATCACTCACTGTAGCTCGGCAGCCGACTGTAATTTTTATAATTTTATAGGAGCGTGAGCGAGAGGAGGGCGAGCTCCTATAAATTCCCATTAGTTCCCAAAGTTTGGTTAGTGGGAGGACTAACTCTTCACTCTTTTCATTCTCACTAACACAAAGGCCAGCGCGGCACTGCAGTGCGCTCGTTTACCTGAGACATTAGGTATTAAGTCTCATAAGCCCAGTTAATTTCACTGGCTACTCTGCTCATCAGACCGGAACACAGTAATGCTTGCACACTACTGCTTGGCGGCAGACTTCACTCACGGCGCGGTGGTAACAACCCAGACGGACACTCGCAGAAGAGTTAGTCCTCCCACTAACAAAAGTATTAGTAGTAAAATAAGCCGCGTACCTGAACTCCATGTTGTCCCGGCCGACCTCGAACTTGCTCTCGTAGTACCGCTCCTTGAACCCGTCCTCCCACAGACGCACCTCGTCGTGCTTGTCGTCGTCGTCCTCTTCTTCCAGTCCCGCCTCCGCGGCGGTGCGCTTGCGCCCGCGCCCCTCTTGCTCTTGCTGTTAACATAATAGGGATGTTGCATGAAACACAAAATACATAATTTCTGTTGTTTTACAGTTTTAAGAAGATCACATTGACACAATAAAAAAGAAATTTACAAAAAATATATATTTTTTTCGGGCAAGTTTGGTGGTAAAGCATACCTATATAATTTGTGGTAAAGCACCTGCGGTGAGTAGCGACTTAATTCCACGTTTTTCTAATAATATTTTTATATTTTTTTATTACCATAGAAGACAGTTTTGTTAAAGGAGAAAGCAGCTCTTTCACTAAGCAAAGCACAACTTCGTCGTCCATACAGATAAATAAAATTGACGTGTCCGTTTGTAATATCAAAATAACAGCTTGTTACTAAATGCGTATGAAAGTATATACGGGACCTACACCAAAACAACCATTTTAAAAATTTTTGTCTGTCTGTCTGTTTGTTCCGGGTAATCTCCAAAACGGCTGGGCCGATTTTGACCGGACTTTCACTGGCAGATAGCTGATGTTACAAGGAGTAACATAGGCTACTTTTATTTTGGAAAAACAATTAGGGTTCGCGCGCAAAAAAATAAAAACCATGAAATCCAATATCTCCGCGCGGGTGAAACCGCGGGGCAGCAGCTAGTTGTTGACTATGATTATGACGTCATCAGGCTACGTAACAAGGCGTCTAGCGTTTTCGACAATTTGTGCGCGGAAATTCAAAACGTAAAATTTAAATGCATTTTAAGGGCATTTAACGATCGAATATAATATTAGTAATTTTTCAAGTACTTTATTACCACCTTAGGATCAAATTGGGACACTTTTCAAACAAGGGTATAATAACCCTATTGTAACATCCATAGCAATGATTCGATAAGTAACTTACCGCAACGACGGCCTGCATGCCGGCGCGGCGGATGTTGGCCGCCTCGATGCGAGCGTTCGCTACCGTCTGCGCGCCGCCACCTACCGGCTGAAACGGAAACCATTTAATTCCACCATTCCCATTCCACCATCGGACGAAAAGACGCACGGCGTTTCGTCACCCATTTATAGTTGACATACATTCTATCCGCACCAAGCGTTTGCTTCAACATTCATCATGCGGACAGCAAAAGAATTCATTGTCGGCATATGTATTTCCTGAATACTACAATTTGGGAGTCTTCAACTCAAGAGTGAACAGGTATCTTCTAGTCAAGCGTGCTACATCGTCGACCGCATCGTCGCTTACCATCAGGTGATATTGCGGTCAAACGCAAGCCTATATATACAATATAAAAAAGTACAACACATCTGTCAACAATACGTTTGTAATAGATATTTTTATGTCACTCTTTTAGGACTGAAACAAGGAAAAAACGTACTGATTTACCGTTGTATTTAATCAAATAAAAAAATCCAGTATTTAAAGTAATACAAAACCTCGAACTTAGTAGGTTATATTTACACTGATAGGTGCTTGGTGCCAAATTTTCATCTTGAGTCTGGTAGCTAGCCAGGCAACAATTGGCAAATTCAAATTCAAGTCTTTATTCAAATAGGCCCCAAAGGAGCACTTATGAAAGTTAAAATGACTCTAACAGCGGGCCTCTGCAACATTCATCTACCCGAATCACAGACTAAAACTAATGCTGTCTTTATCAGAACATAATAAATGACAAAGACACTAACCAATGCCCAACTACCAAGCTATACGACGTTTTCCTTCACCGAACGCTCAATATCACTTTAGGATTCGAATTATCCACCTACCGATCGGTGGTAGACGGCACTCATAACTTCATCTTTGGCTATGTTGAGGTGCTCACCATGGGCGCAAACGAGGTCTTCTCCAGCAGGCTGAAGTTGACCTTCTGCTGGCGCTTCTTGGCCTTGTCCCTGGCCTTGAAGTTGAGCTCGTTGGTGTGGCGCCGCTTGAAGATCTCGTCCTCCACGTGGCCCAGCTCCGTCATGATCACCTGCACGCGCTCCAGCTCCACGTCGCCGGAGTCGGTGATCCAGCCCTGGGGATGAGCAGATTTTAACACCAGCTGATTTTAGCATGAGCTGACCTGCTTTGGAATTGTATTGTTTTGTTCAAAACCGAAGGTCTGCATAATTTCAGCATGATAAGATATTGAAAGATCCATAATTTTTAAAAGACCCCAAATTTGTGCCTTTGTTACAAAAAGGAATCAAATTTGAAGAAAAAGTTATAAAATAAACTGTATGACTTAATTAAAATGAACCAACTTTAGTTCAATGAGCCATTTTCACTTTACATACTTAATGTTTTATCCATCAAGCTATTCTCATACAATGATCCATCTGCACTTCATTGAATCATTTTCGTATCATAGAACGATTTTAAATCTACTGACATACATTGTACTTCACAGAGTATTCTTGCTTCGCCACCTTTGCTTGATTGATACAACTTAACTTTCATTTTTGGTTCACAAAGCCATCTTGATCCACTGTCTCAGTTGGGTAAGCAGAACCCACCTTAGTCCTGTAGACGCACTTCTTGTACAAGTTGACGAGGCGGTCGACGGCCCCCTCGCGTATCTCGAGGCTGGGCAGGTGCGGCAGGAAGTCGTTGCCAACGAAGAAGCACATGAACACCCAGTCGTCCAGCGCTCGCTCGAAGTCATACGGAAACGGTAGGTTTGGCATCTGAAATGTTTCAGAACGAATCACTATTTTGATTTTTAACCGACTTCAAAAAATATCAGGTAATCAATTCGACACATATGTATGTTATTGTTGGAACTGCAAAACTGCTTTCTCAATCCAGTTGTATTTTGATTTTTATCACAACACAGACTTCATTGACAACACATAAAAGTGCTATACTGAGGGCCCTAAAAAACAGCTCCACAAGAAATTATTATATTATTTTCGCATTTGTAACAAGCAAAAGTGAATTCCCATGATCTCGGCTGCCCGATTCAAGTGAGCCCCTGTACTTGTACATTCTACATACCAGGAGATACGAACCTGCAACTCCCTCTCCAGGTACTCCCTGAGCACGGCGAGGCGCACGAATATGAAGCTGTCCTGGTTGCCGAAGGCGGGGTCCGACCGGGACACGGACGCGTCCTCAGTCGTGCCGGTGCACTCCTTCATCTCGTGTCCTGGGTAATAGGAAACGCTTCGTTGACTAGTTTTCTTGTACGTAAAATGGTGTGAGACACTCTAAGACAGTGATTTCTAACTTTTACCAGCTTGCAACCCCTACTATCTAAAACTGATTTCATCCCCTTTAAAATGTTATCGAAGAAAACAAGAGAACAATTCCTGCTATTATGGCGGGAGGTATGCTTCTTTCTTTTTGGCTACCCTCACAGAATACCCGTTTTACCAAAGCGGGAGTAATTACCCCCCGGTTCAGAACCCATACTCTAAGAGGAGTTTGTCCCAACAAGAAGTTTGCGTTTGACAGCACCTGCTCTGTCCACTATGTATCAAGTTACCAAGCTGTCCGCACACGTCGCAAGGTCGCGGTTTGTTGGGCTTGAACTCCTCGCGGATGATAGTGAAGTTGGGCTCGTGCGTGGCCAGCCCCAGCATGATGAGGTCAGCATCAGCACCGCACAGCACATGCTGCGTGTTCGGGTCATGGTCTGGTTGAGCTGGAATGCGGATATTATATTTTATAAGCTTGTTTATGCAATTGGGTAATGAACTCATGCACATACTGCTTAGTCACACTTGTCCATTATAATTGCAGTGCCATCTAGAGCTGTGTGCTGTATGTCACAAAGTTCTGCAGGACACAGCTCTATCCTCATTGACAGGTCTGTCTCATACCCCCATCACTTATAATTGCAAGCAAATCAAAAGCAATCAAAACAAGGTTATGCCGCAAATCATTCTTTTTCATTTGCCTGATGGTAAGCACAATGCCAGTCCATGACAATAATTGCAGTGCCATCCAGAACTTTGAAAAATGAGTAACCAGTAAATAATATGAATAAAACTATTTCATTAGAATGTGAGCTCATTTTATGTGGCACCATCTCACCTCTCTGCCTCCTGATGTAGTCCATAATTTTATGCTCTCCCTCTCCGGGCACATTGGCATCTGATAAGATGACTTTGACACCTTTCCATCCTGGGTCACTATTCAGTCTGTAAAATAAATGGTTTTTTTAACCCAAAATGCGGAACAAGCTCCCTTCACAGTTTTTTCTGCTACAAAATGTAGTCTTTTAAATGGGTGTCAAGGGCCAGCAAAGCATGGGCAAAGCCTCCAGTGTTGCAAATGTCTATAGGCGACCACTTACCATCACGCGAGCAGCCTTTTGTTTACCATTTGATTCATAAAAAAATTGCAATTTCAAACATATTTAACAGATAAAACATAATATGACTGTTTATCATTTATGTAGAAGGTAAATATAACCTGTCCCCATTTTAGGCTCAGTGTTACCAGCTATATAATAATAAAACCTTAGGTCACACAGTATCTGCAGTGCCATCAATATTGGTAGTGATTATAACTTTTACGGTTGTTGTACCCACCTGTCATGAATATAATAATGCAAGCACTTGCTCAGCCGATCCATAAAAGGTGTACCGGGGGTGATGCAGTTGGAGTCAAAGTGAGCTTCTTTTGGCCTTTCTGGAGGCAAGTAGGCACCTTTGGCCTGAAGCTCGGAGCGGATGCGAGCTACTTCCTCAATCTTTTCCTGGGTTTCCTTGGAGGCTCGGAAACGGCGAGAACGCTGCTGGTTCATCTTTGCCCTGGGAGCCTGTATGTTAAAGAGCATGGAAATTTGAGGCATACACTACTTATGCCATTACTCCATTTTCTTAGGCTTTTACAATATTAATTTTATTATTAACAGCTTTCTTCCAAGTTCCAGCACAATATATATAAGATTGGCTACTTCCCAATACACCCAAGATGGTACAGACAATCAAATACAGTCTGAAAATAGGAATTGTCAGTATCAGATGCCTTTTTGTTGAATCATCACTAGCACTAACCTGACTGGTGCCCAGCTTACTTTTTAAAGCCAGGCTATTTGTGAGCCTTTTTGAAGGTGGAGAATGACTACAAAGCAATTTGCCACTGAATCAGTCAAATATTTTTATTTAGTAGAACATGTTAATATTGTTTAAAAAGTCTTACCACTCCATCAATAGCCATATATAACACCTTCCTTGGCCTCACAATGCGGAACAGCCTATCAATGCATTCAAAGATGGCAACCATCATCTCATCTTCATCCTTAGGCGGAGGCTTGTCTTCTGGATGTGTGCACGGATGGATGATCCCGTTCATGTCCAGGTACAGGTTGTCAAACTCCACATTGTTGGGGTTTGGGAGCGACGAGTCTACATATACTAGTTGGCCATCTACATCGACTGGCTGGAAATGCAAATGTTAACAAATATAATAAAATCTCATATCATACATCTCAAAATTGTTATTAAATTTTCTGAGTAACGCTGAAAAGCTTGTTTATGCCGGAGAATACAAAGTATGTAACGATAAAGCGTTCTACGTTTTTAACATAAGTGACATGCTGCAACTTTTAACGTATTATTTTGCACAATGTATGTTAAATCGTTGTAGGGCAACAAATACAGTCGGCAACTTTCAAAACAACAGTCATTTAGGCCTACAAAAATATAAGTTCGTAGAGTAACTGCATTAATTATAGGTTATTTCTTACGAACCCTCTGTTCAACACATTCGACAATGACGCTGGGGTACTTGCGGCTCAGCCAACGGAAGAATGCTGGTACTCCCATCTTGGTACACTTTTTCAATGTTTTAAAATGTTTTTATTGGAATAAATGTTTTTATTTGTCACGTATTCAACACAAACAAATCGACGCAGATGCCATTTTTCTAAGGAGTGAATGAGAAAGAATGAAGGAATAGAATGAGAAAGCAATACTTTTCGTTCAAAAACCGTTTAAATACTTCAATTTTAAGCGCGAAATATATAATGTTGCTTTGTTTCGTTGTCGTGAATGTGTGTTTCTTCGAGTGATATAGACTTGATTCTGCCAGGGTACGGAACTATCACTTTGGCATCACAACTCACAAGCCTAAATGTAATATTTTTGTGACATTTTTTTTTTAATACTAAGGCGACTAGCCTGTCTTACAAAAAATTTATGAACGGTACAGAATAGGTCAAGATTGTCCTACTATCAATGTCAAATTGTCAGTGGGATGGTCGATATTAGAAAACCATCGACATTGATATCGATGTTAACAACATTTCAGCAGTATCGATGTTCGATAAATATCGAAAGTAAAACAATCTCTATTTATACTTATTCAATGTATTTAGACTATTTTAAACACATGGCATTGTATTTTAATATTTTGATGGTCTGCCAAGTTCGCGAAGCAAAAAGGTGACGAACCGGCCAAGGGTAATATTAGACGAACCATTTCGGGCCCTTTTAATTAATTTATGAAAAGTTAACTAGTACGGGGGTCCCCATAATTCATAATACATTCGACCTATGGACTTGTAATTTTGTTTGTCTAATAAGACCAAAATACTAAACCTAATTACCATATCTTAAATTTCAATAAAAAAAACCTCTTCATTCACGTGATAATTATTCCGTAAATCACAATTTTTTCACTGACTGATTGATTCACTCACTCATTTTAAGACTTCACGTGACTTAGGATTCTTAGGAAGTTGAAAATTGGTGTGAAAATATATTAATTGACGGAAACATAGCAAAAAAATGACAAAGTTTGGTATTAAAAACAAAGTTGTTAGTGAGATAACTTCCGAACATTATGTATGAAACGGGTAAATTAGATAACTTTGTATATTTATTTATTTTACTTGCCCTCTTATACATATGAATCGTACCATCGTTGCATCGATATTATTCTCGTAACATCGATGTGAAAAATTTCGATGTTTTCCTGTTAAACATCGATGTTTATCTACCGTTGATGAATATCTAACATCCCTATATTTAAATCTTTTTAATTTTTTCGAAAATGAGAACATATAGTTTTGTAAATTATTACAGAAAACTATTAAAGAATGGCCAATTTCGGAGATATTCCTCTAGTATGGAGGCAAAACATGATAATAAAATCGAAAACATACGCAATATTGGAATTCTGGCACACATAGATGCAGGTTAGAAATTGGTATTCAGTACCCCCTAATGTAATAAATAGATTGTATCAATAGATCTTCAAGTTATTTATATGTGATGATGCTGAAAATAAACCTGCATAAGAATATTGAAGTCCGCCTTTAGGCTCTAGATACATTCAATAGCATAAATGAAACTAAATCAAATCAAATCAAACATTTATTTGCAAGAATACATAATATTACATATTTCAGATGTTCCAAAAATAAAGTCACAGTATTCAGCCTGCAAGCAGGCGTGCAAATATTAAAATAGTCATATTAATGTTATGTCACTTAAAGTTTAAATATTCAGCTATGCTATAGAAACAGTTTTGTAATAGCCACTTATACAGTTTTTTGTTAAATTGATTGCCATTTAATATTTTGATGTCCTCCGGTAATTTATTATATACTTTATGACACATATTGTACACATAAAAAACTTACTATCAAAAATGTCTTTAGGTAAAACCACAACAACAGAGCGAATGCTTTTCTACTCTGGAACCATCAGATCCATGGGGGAGGTGCACCACGGTAACACCGTCACTGATTATATGGAGCAGGAGAGACAGAGAGGAATCACTATAACTTGTAAGGAATTCTTTTTATGAGAGTATTTTTTTAATGTATCTCATTTCAATTTCAGAGGCAAATCACAAATGTTTCTAAATTATTATACCTTAATTTCTTGCACATACTTTTGTGGCGTGCCACGAAGGTTTTGTCACAAATCTTTTTGGTAGGTACCTAGCTTTTAAATATAAAATAAAAGATAGAGTAATTGAGAGTTGTGTATTCCCCTATCGCTGAGTATATAATAATAATGATATGATTGAAAAAAAAGCCTATAGGACTCGTTTCCAGTCCTGTAAAGGCCCCCTCTTAACAGTGTCAAATATTGCTTACAGCTGCGGCAGTATCATTCCCCTGGCAAGGTGGGCAGATCAACCTGATTGATACTCCGGGACACATTGACTTCACAATGGAGGTGGAGCAGAGCCTGGCTGTGCTAGACGGTGCTGTTATAGTGCTGGATGCATCTGCCGGTAAGGTTTTGATTACACCACATTATCGAGGTAAAGTAGTAATGGGAATAAAAGGTGCAAATTTTGGGTAAGCCTAGCGTTAACTGTCAGCCTCATTGGGCTTGTCAATTAATAACTCAAGGTTTTCAAGGCCACTTTTTACACCACTCCTAAGCACCTGTGGCGAACACCTGATAGTGAGAACAAACGCACTGCTGACGCGCGCGGAGAGCCGCGGTGGCGGCGGCCGAGACCGGGTGCGCGTGCGCGGTGGTGGGTCGGCGTGCCTCCGCTCCCCTCGCGTCGCCCCGCACGCCGCGGCTCTCCGCGCGCGTCAGCAGTGCGTTTGTTCTCACTATCAGGTGTTCGCCACACACCTAATCCAGCTAATCTATATATATAGATATAAGTAGCTAGCCGGTTGCTAGCTGCCACCATGCAAAACATTAATGAAAAATTAGAATAATAATAAAGATGGTTTTAGCTTTCAGTCATGTTACACCATACAGTAAAGGCCCGCTTTCTGTGTTATTGTTGTCCCAGGTGTGGAAGCCCAGACACTGACCGTGTGGCGGCAGGCAGCCGGCTACGGAGTCCCGCGGGTGCTCTACCTCAACAAGATGGACCGCGGGGACGCCGACACGCACGCCTGCGTGCGCTCCGTTGAAGACAAACTGCAGGCCACGCCGCTGCTGCTGCACCATCCTGTGAGGCACGAGGGGAGGCTCATAGGTGGGCAAAGATTTTCTTTTTGAGGGTCATAGCCTGGTGTGAACTATGAAATGTGCTACAACCAGACAATTATAATAGATATGGTATTTTGTATGTATGTGTCGAAATAAATTGGTAAATAGTAAATTTACTAACGTAAATAGCTCGATGGATACAATTAAATCTTGGTGTCACTGTATTTTGTATTGCCGCCAGGCTAGCTCCTATCTTAAATACATATATTTTATGTTTAGGGTGGTTACCACCTTCGACTCTTACAGGGTGTTTACAACTTTCAACACTCGAAAAATAAACTGCCCTTCCAGAAGTTTTTAAATGTCTATAAATGAGAATAAGGCTCAAAGGCTCAATAATCTTAATTTCAGGTCTCATCAACCTAATAACGCTAGAAGAAATTATATGGACGCAAGGTCGAGGGCAGAACTTCACGCGCCGCAAGCTCACCGAAAAGACCGACGGACACAAGTGGGAGTCTGCTGTCAAAGACCACAGACTACTCATAGACACGCTCTCGTCCATAGACGACGACATCGCCGACACAATCATAGACAACGAATCTATGGACATCAGCAAAGATGACATCGAAAAGGCGATACGAAGAAGCACTATAGAAATGAAAGCTTTTCCTATTCTATGCGGCAGTTCATACAAAAACATAGGTGTTCAAATGCTAATGGACAGCGTGATGGCATACTTGCCGTCGCCATCTGAAGGGCACAAGCTATACAAGTGTTTTGGCTCGGATTTGGCTGCGAGAGCATTCAAGGTGCAGCATGATGACCAGAGGGGTGTGCTGACTTTTTTGAGGTTGTACAGCGGGGAGATCAGAAAGGGACAGAAGATTTACAACCTTGGGCAGAATAAGAGTGAACAGGCAAGTCCTAGAAGATGCTCTCTAGGTGGTAGGACTAACTTAAAACTCTTCTGCGAGTGTCCGTCTGGGGGAGCACCACCACTTTGCTCGTGCAGTCTGCCGCCAAGAAGTGATGTGCGAGCATTATTGTGTTCCGGTTTGATGAGCAAAGTTCTGGGCTTATGAGACTTAACCTAGGGTCTTATTAATAAACTGTTTGTCTTTTTGTTCTTTGAAAATTTTAAATTGAACGAAAGAGACAACATAATTTAACTATTCCACGAGCTCTAATGTCTCAGGGCAACTTGCGCATTGCAGTGCCACGTATACCGTTATATTTCAAGGCTGAGTGGCACTGCAATTGTTATAAGTTATAATGCTAACTAAAATAAAAAAATCACCTCGGTTGCTTCGTCCGTTTTCTGAAGCTCAGCTCTCTTTAAGATTTGATGCTTTAAGTGAAGAAGATGAAGCTCAGTGGAGCTTCATCACTTTCAAAGTGTGATTATATATTTATTTTGTGTTTTTTTTTCAGACTGGAGCTCTATACTTGGCGCTGGCAGATGAGTACAAGCCGGTGGACTCGGTGACGGCCGGGAATATCGCTGTCGTGAGCTCATTGAAGGTAAGGCAGCACGACAGCTTGCTAGTTACTGCAATATTTTGTTCTGTACAAAGGCACACTGAAAGAAAGTATAACCGAACATAAGATCTCATTTAACTATAACTGAAGCGAATATATTTTTGTTTTTTTTTTTAATTTGAATTTTATTTGGCCTATATTGTAAACAAACCTGGCGTCTCACCAACCAATGGCATCGATAGAAATTCGAATTTAAATAATTAGTTCCCCGTCGGATTACTATAATCGACGTCATTGGTTGACAACCGCCAAGTTTGTTTGCATTATTGGACAAGTATAGAAACACACATCCGTCTGTGTCTCTATATACTTGTCCGATAATGTAAGAAGACAACTAAGAAAATCTCCACCGTAAATATGTCTTCGTGATCATTAGCTCAACAACTTCAAATAATCAGAAACAGAACATTCCAGGCGACGATGACGGGCGACCTCGTGACCGCGTCGCAGGTGGCAGCCACCCGCGCCCGGAGCGCCCTGGCGGCGCGGCTGGGAGCCCCGGCCGACCTGGAGCCCCTGCTGCTGCCCAGCGCGCGGCAGCGGCTGCAGAACATGGAGACGGAGCCGAGCGCTGAAGAAACAGCTGACGTTTTACTTGGCATTGGTGAGTGTTTTAACACTTTGAACTGCTTACATTCTTTCGGAAGGCCTTAAATCATGTTACTAAGGGGGCGTCCATTAATTACGTGAGGTGATTTTGGCCATTTCTTAACCCGCTCGCCCCCCTAATCTCACATCAGATTTCTCAAGAAGAAGAATTTTCCAAATCGGTTTATAAATGAGTTAAACGACAGACGCTTTGCTCGTGAAGTCTGCCGCCAAGCAGTAGTGTGCAAGCATTACTGTGCTCCGGTTTGATGAGCAGAGTATCCAGTGAAATTACTGGGCTTATGAGACTTAATACCTAATGTCTCACGGTAACGAGCGCACTGCAGTGCCGTGCAGGCCTTTGTGTTTCAAAGTTCTGGGTGGCACTGCAATTTTTATGGGCCGGCGTTATGCTTACCATCAGAAAAACGACCAGCTTGTCTAGTTACCAAATAGCAAAAAAATATAAAAAATAAAATTACCCACTGAATTGAGAACCTTCTTTTTTGGAAGTCCGTTAAAAATGGAGTCAACATCCCTATTGTTATAAAAAAGTGTGCGGTCGCGAGGTCTGCCGTTCGCAAAACGACTAGTTCTAGTTGTACACGGCAGGCACTACAATCCCGGAGCCCGTGTTCCTGTGCTCCGTGGAGCCCCCGAGCGCGGGGCAGCTGCCGGCGCTGGAGGCGGCGCTGGCCGAGCTGTCGCGGGAGGACCCCAGCCTGCGGGTGCACGCCGACGACGAGACAGGGCAGCTGGTGCTGGCCGGTGAGTGCCCTGCCCGGGGAAGCCGGGATGTCTGGTTGTCCGCTGATACGTTATCAGCATCGAGATAATAACCTTAATAAAATAAAATTAAAAAAAATTAATTAAAAACAAGCTTTACTCCATAGCAAAATTACAACATTACAAACTTTCAGCCTATTCGAGTCACGAGAACTTCAAAATTCAGCTGCAAAATTTCACCCACACGTTTGAACTTACAAACTCACTAGTGAAGTAAAACATTGGTGTCGATTCTGTTGATTCATACCTAAACCTAATTTTAGTTTCACTCACTCTCTATCCAATACATAACATGAGAAAGAGATAGAAATGGTTTGACATTTCTAAATTTAGCTGTAGAGCTGTCATGTTTGACAGCTCTAAATTTAGCTTTAGAGCTGTCAAATATCTTCCATCCTTGAACAATTAGACGCCACTAAATTTAGTGCTGTTAAATTTACACTAGACACAAGCAAGTTTATTAGTTTGACAAATCTAAAGTATATTCCATCTCTTTCTCATGTTCTCATTTAGAAAGAGAGATTGAAACTAAAATCAGCTTTAGGTAAGAGATGGCAGAATCGACATCACTATTTAACTAAACTAGTGAGTTTGTATGCTTGATAAAATGATTGTTTTAAACCAAAAAAAGATGTTCTTTCCTCGCAGGCATGGGCGAATTGCACCTAGAGATAATCAAAGAGCGAATCATACGCGAGTACAAGATTGAAGTGGAGCTGGGTCCTCTGCAGATAGCTTACAGAGAGTCGCTGGTCGGCGAGGGGAGGCACAGCGTGGCACAGGACAGGAAGATAGGCAACGTCAGGCAACAGTGCACGGTCACACTCTCCGCTAAGAGTGTGAAGGGGCTGCCACAGGATAAGATACTGAAGTAAGTAATTATTTTTAAAGTGTTAAAAGCGTTTACGATTTCTCATACAAACTTTAGAGTCCAAAATGCCACTACTCCCACTTCCCACTAATATTATAAATGCGAAAGTGTGTTTGTCTATTTATTGGTTTGTTGGTTTGTCCTTCTTTCACGCAGTAACGGAGCAACGTAGGTTTGAAAAGACATAATTCATATTTATGTATTTTTTTTTATTATTTTAACACTATTTTGATTTTATTTTTTCTGTTGTCCATTCACGTGACAAGTTAATGACATTTATGCAATTTATTAATGATTTTGATTTATGGATGTACTATTTCGTAAAAATGTAAATTTTTGTTCTTGTTTATTTCCATGATTTGATATTTGTACGCCTCTGTAGGCAGAATTTTGATGGAAACATCCTGCTGTAACACCAATGCTCATACTGTACCCAAAATTCTCACAAATAAACTAATTTCATTTCAACGGATCGACGTGATTTTTGGCATAGAAATTGTTTATGGAGAGTACCATATTTTTATTCCGAAAAAATGCACGTTTCCAGTGGGAACTCGGGTGAAAATGCCGGCAGAAGCTAGTAAATAAGTATATAGGTTTGTCATTAAGATTTATGTTACTGGTTGGCGCTAGGCGGTCCGCCGTATTTGTTAATTATTCAATTTTATTTTAATGACAATAAAAAAATAGAACTTATTAACTACATACTTATACTATGAAAGCTGTGCCCCGCGGATTTGCTCACGCGGCCTAAGTTACTCCTTATAACATTAGCTATCTGCCAGTGAAAGTCCCGTCAAAATCGGTCCAGCCGTTTCGGAGATTACCCGGAACAAAACAGACAAAAATTGTATAAATTGTGTTTTTGTTACAGTTACCACATATACTTTCATATGCATTTAGTAAAAGCTGTTATTTTGATATTATAAACAGACAATGGGGAGGCACAGGCAAAGCTAATCTCAGATGGCGCCACCTCCGCTGGTGCTTGTCATTGATGGTTATTTTGAGGGATGATGAATTAAACTATAACCAGTAAACATGATCACGTCTTAGAAATCATTAGATTTGAAATGGTCACTATATAACCGAGACGAATAATTGGTTTCCAATATTTTTTGATGAGCAATGCTTTGATCCACAATTTACGTTTTTCTCGTTAGATGAGAAAGGTGTGTACCTTAAGTTTACATTGAATTGCACTTTACAGAGGCATACTGGCATACTTTGTTGAAAAGACGATTTTTTGTTCATTTACTAAAATTTTATACTGAAGTTTCATAGTGAAACAGCACCAGCGATAATGCGCCACCTAGCGGGATAAGTAAGCAGTGTGGCTCCCCATTGAATTTTATTTGTGTAGATAACTATGGTCTGGTTTTCAAGTTTGCTTACATTATTGGACAAGTAAGAAAATCTCCACCCTTTTATGTGATGATTGCAGGCTGGACAAGTCCGGCGACAGCGCGGCCAACCTGGCTCACATCTACCCTCGCAACCTGCAAGCCGTCCGCCACGGCGTGGCCGCCGCGCTGCTGCACGGACCCAAGCTGGGCTGCCCCGTGAGTTATACATCTCTGTACTATACGGATGTTGACTCTTTTTTTTATAAGAAAGAACGAAAGAAAACATACTTATTTGCGACAACTTAGTCTAAAAAACAAACATCATTAATATGTAAGAATACAAAATATAAAAAAAACATAAAAATGAATTTTTCCTTTAATAAATTTTATGAAGGAATACCACCCCTGTAGAGCTGAGGTACGTGCATTGGTACGGTTACATTATGGCCCATACTTCTCTCTCTGAGAGAAGGCCGGTATCCCAGCAGTGGGAGCGTAAATTACTGATAATGATTGTATTAATCCCTCCAGGTGGTGGACGTGCAGGTGACGCTGCACTGGCTGGAGGTGGCGCGCGGGACCTCGGAGTCAGTGGTGGCGGCCGCCGTCGCGCAGTGCCTGAGGAAGGTAACTTGAACAATTGTCTTGCTGTACTTGAACGATTCCAGTGGGGAGGCACAGCCAACACTAATCACAGGTGGCGCCACCATCGCTGATGCTTGTCGTTGATCATTTTGGGGGTTAATGAATTAAACTATCCACTAACCAGTAAACTTGCTCGCGTCTTAAAAATCATTAGATTTGAAATGGTCACTACGTAACCTAAAAGAAAAATTTTGTTTGCAAAATTTTTTGAAGCTTACCCCTAAAAGTAACGAAATTAACCCCTAAAAGTATAAAAATTAACCCCTAAAAGTAAAGAAATTAACCCCTAAAAGTAAAGAAATTAACCCCTAAAAGTAAAGAAATTAACCCCTAAAAGGGTTAAAACGGGTGCGACACAACAATTTCCACGCGTGCGAAGGTTTACCCGTCGGTTTTAGCCAGGAGTTTCCTTCTCCAGGTGTTCTCGGATGCGGAGTGCATGCTGCTGGAACCTGTGATGTCCCTGCAGGTGGTGTGTCCCGAGAGCCACTCGGGGCGCGTGCTGGCGGACCTCAGCCGGCGCCGCGCAGAGGTGCAGCACATACAAGTGCGGCACCAGAACAAGGTGCGTGCCAGAGGGAACAAGGCGCTGGAGTGCACGCGCCAAGATAGAACAACAGTTTGAGACAGAAGTAGCCAGAATCGTGGTTCTCAAACTTTGTCGATAAAGTGACGAGACGAGCTGGTCGTTTTCCTGACAGTAGGTGTAGAATACCGACATTCAGCCCGCCACGCGCACACATCCGCTTCGCTTGGAGGTTGGAATAAGACTGACTCGTTCGACTCGACTCGTTAAGGAGACCGAGTCGAGCACCGGATAAAGTCAATACGCTACAGTTGACATCGGCTTATAACAATAACTGCAGTGTCACGCAGAATTTGTAAACACAAGGCCCGCGCGACACTGCATTGCACTCGTTGCTCTGAGACATTGGGTATTAAGTTTCTCAAGCCAATTTCACTACCTACTTTGCTCCTCAAACCGGAACACAGTAACGCTTGCGCATTAGTAGAAGAGTTAGTCCTGCCACCTGGTGATAATTGTGATAAGGTTTTAATTGTGATTTCCGTATAAATTTCATTTACACACCCTTTAATTCACGACATTAACTTAACTTAATGCATCGTTGAAATTTTAGCTGCAGTTGATTACAAAATTATAAAAAAAAACTAAAGTATGTCCATATGAGACGGAAGGAAGAATATGCTTCAAGCAGATTTCCTGCATAGGTACTTAAATAATGAACTTTATTTGACACTTAAACCACTTCATACTACTGTTCATCCCCAGGTGGTGGATTGCCTCGCCCCCCTCTCTGAGCTGCTGGGCTACTCCTCCACCCTCCGCTCCCTAAGCTCCGGCCTGGCTTCCTTCACCATGGAGTTCCACTCGCACCGGCAGATGGCGCCGTACGACGAGGAAAAAGCTATTAGGAGTGTCACTGGCTGTTAGGCTGTTATGGCTAATAGACTGGGGAACAAATAGATACAGTCGAATATTTGTAATGAATAGATATGTTGGTTAACAACTCCGTCAATATTCCCCGGGAATAATGTTGTAAAACATTTTGCTTGCCACACTTAGTACGTAAAGTGAAACTGGATACTGGGGAATCTTGACTCTGTAACTGCGGGAATGATTTCTATAATGGCAATATTGGGAATGTATTATATTCCCAATATTGCCATTATAGAAAAGGGTCATTCCGGAAATGCCTACCTAGCAGTTTCACCACTGGGGAGTGGAGATCTCAGGAAAAATAAAAAAACGAGTGGACATAGAAAGCTCAAGAATTTGCTAAATGTCTAGATATTGTTAGTAGGTAGTGTACTATATAGGTTCTTATTGGAAATACCTATATGATTGTTAGGCATCATGTATTCCAGTGGTTCCCAATTAGCTTTTACTGAGTACACTATAAGAAAGAGCGCTGACTTCCGTAACCCATTAGCCGAAATGAAATTTAAAAAAATACCCGCGCGCTCTCTGTCTTCATCTATCGCTCTCTGTCTACCGGACCCAGTCGAATTGATTCAAGCAATCTTACGTAGGTACTCCTACGGGGCGCGGGGGGAGTGTTATATATACGCATGCCTACCACTAATTGGGAACTATTTTATTAAACTTACCTAATAGTATTTAAAACGATATCTAGGTTTTTAACCAACTCCCAAATGTGGCCTTTTTTATAATTGATGGTTTAACAGTTTGTTTTATTTAGATATCTAGCAACTAGGCTTGCTGTGTGGGATAGAGAAAAACTTCACACTTATTCCAGTTACCAAATGTTTATTTATTTATTTATTTACTGTTTATTTCGACATGTACATAGTTAATGAGCACGCATGTGATATAGGTACATTATTGTAAATACATTGTTTCTCGTAATAAATGTGAAATATATTATTGTTGTTTCTTGTATTTGCTTCGCCCTTTTCGTTACTTAGTGCCCTGCAACAAAGTAATCCTGTTATTACTGCCATACTCGAAATTTCATCAAAATCGGTTCAGTAGTTTGTCACTGAAGTCGGTTCGTCGCTTTTTTAAAGCAATTTTTCGTACTTTGTGTTTGCGGTACTTTTCGTATTTTTCAAATACGTACCCTAAACAAGTTTTCCATCTCATCCAGTAGGGTCTCGTGCCGGAAGGAGACCCTCACGTCCGGCACGTTGGTGTACGTGATATCGTTTCCCTCCGGCCCGTCGCGCTGGTAGTCCGCACCCAGCCAGCGCTGCTTTTTCTGGAAATAGATTTTTATGCATGAACAAATCCATCAAACAGACAAGAACAGCAATACAGCCAGATAGTGCTGTCTCTTTCACTCCCTCGTAGCTCTGCCTGGGCTCAAAGCGATGACTGCTCCGCTCACTCACACATCACTTGCTCACCACCGCTTATTTACCGCGGCTTCTGAATTACACTGGACGAAGTGGTTGTGAAATTATCTTTTTGAAGTAGAGATCGTAGAAGCGGCGATGATTGGTTTTTTCACGGTTCGCGCGTGGTCCGTGATTGATCAATCATGATTCATGTAATACCATCTAATGGCAGATTACTAGGCTGATCATGAGGTATTTAGTCATCGATTGGTTGAAGGCTCACCTCGTGCGGGAACCCGGACATGAGCACGGAGTTTCGCGCCAGCTCACACATGTCGCAGGAGTTCCACTTCCACGCTTGCGCCGCGATGCTATATTCCTCCATCAGCGGCTCCTAGAACAGCCACAAGACGATCCGCAGTGAATAGGAAGTAGTTGCCGACAAGTTTCTTGCCACACTTCTCGATCGGTTGTATGATACTCGGAACCGGCACAGAGTCATTTAACTATCATGAGCGCTCCCCCGGAGCCAATGTGAATACATAAATTCGAACCAAAGCCTAAGTTGGTGATTACAGAATCGGGTCCACTGGCAGCTATCGGTACTCTTTGCTAAAGAAGAATTGGTCGTGTAGGTGCATCCGTACCAACCATAAATCGATCATGTTTCTTCTCTAGTTCATGAAATAAAAACTTTCTGTATTTACCTTTAGGTAGGTATCTATTCTAACTTCGCTCTTCGGTGAATTAGATTAGTTTTTAATTTCATAAATACCCTAGTGAAATGAAACTGCAGGGGGTCGTCAGTGCTGAGCGTGACGCGTAGACCCCTCGAGAAGAAGTCGGGCATGGGGTTGCGGTGGTAGCGCAGGAACAGAGAGTTGTTGCTGAGGGGGGACATGGCGATGAAGATCTGCGCCAGGTAGAACATGTACTGGAGGACTGGCACCTGGAAACATCGGACACGTACCAAATTAGCGATCTTTGGATCGAGGATTGATAGTGATAAGGTAACCGTGTTATATTCGTTGGTGCATCAATTCAGCTCTTATAGTGAAGTCTGAAATGATTTGAGCCCAACCTAAGAAGTTAGGAAAACCATTAGCAGCATGGAAGTTGCATAAGTGTAAACATATATCAATAAAAAATTACCTTCCTTAGCATCAAGCCATGGGAAATATTTTCAGCAAGTAAGAACCCGGCGTTCAGATGTGTTGCTGGGCCGGCTTCCCCGCAATGGGGACGTAGTACGAAAAGGTTTAAGCCCTGCTTCCTGAAAAGTAGGAAATAATGTATGATAGCTCCGATGTTGATGACTGACAGATTAAAATTTATCAACTACTCTAACAAGTCTACACGCCAAACGATACTCATACCGGCATTTGCCTTTAGTTTGGTGAAAATCCAACGAGCAGAGTAACGCCATTTTGGTGTTATGTGCAAATATGTCGGGTTATCTATTACCAGAGGTTTATCAGAAGGAAGTAGCCTCAGCACTAACTAATAGCCTATTGTACTAACTTCCGCAGCTGGTTGAGCGTGACCATATTGGCGTAGATGTAGAACAAGTAATAGGCGTAGGGTGGGTTTTCCTCCACGTCCCACTGCTCGGGAGTGGGCATGTTCTCATTCAAGAGGGGACTCTCCGGCTTCGACTCGTCGTCCACGCTGTCGAAGCCTATCACGTGCTGGGGAAGTGGGGAGGATGAGTTAAATGCAGGATAAAGCGAATGGAAGTAGCATTAAAACTTACAAAGACTTGGGAGGTAAGCCCGAGGTACCATCAGGTAAATTTGAGTGTATGAGTTTTGGAGGAAGTATTGATGGAGCAGAACACGTAAATAAGGCAGATTTAGAAGCTGTCTAGGTAACGATTAAGGAGACGGTTGAAGGTGCATGCATGTACAATGTACATACAGTAGAGGACAGTAGCGTAACAACTATCAAGGCAATGTTTTAGAGTTAAATGGTTACAACTTACATAGATCTAACGATGTCATAGGTTTCATAAAGCAACATGTACGGCTCAAATAGTTACTTCTGAAACATTTTTAACAGTACCTACCGTAAGGAATTTGTGAAGTTCAGGATTGGAACTGGGGTCTATGGACACTTGGAACAGCGGGTCGAACAGATGGTCGAGAAACTCCTGGAAATTCTTGAGCAGCTTGTGTGTGCGGTAGATATCACTGTCAAGGAAATAGCTGTCATCAGACTAAGGGCGGTGGTAACACCTTTTCATATAAACCTATGTTTTTATTGACCAAGGAGTAAAACTACTGAAAACGTCAAACAAATGGTACATAACAGCCGAAATATTTTCTATACGCTTAATTACGTTTGATCACTACCTTAACACCGGCTGGTAATAAGTGACGTTGCGATCAACGACGAAGCACGCTTGCCTAGAAGATATATACCTCTATTCCTCGTGCCTTGAAGGTTTAGCTAAAGGAAACACAGACTCAGGCGGCATGACATTACCAGCAGCCAAACGAAATGCCCGTATCGTCTGTATTTGAAAAAAAAAAAACACCAATTACTAGAAGGTAATGGAACTACATGAATCCCATACTGATAAATGGCGAGAGCAGGCGGGACCGCGACCAGTGGCGTTCTCTTGTGTTGGAGGCCAAGATCATTTATGGATCGCAGTGCCCAAAGGAGCAAGTAAATAGAAGAAGACTTACTACAATCTCGGCACCTGCACCAGCCACCTGACGTGCGGCGAGTAGACGTTATTCCTGAGCGCCCAGGTCGCAAGCTTCGTCCACTCGTTGCGGTTCTTGCAGTAGATAGAGATTCGCGGCTCGGCGTAAGCGTATTTGTTTTCTTCAAGATCTGCCATCACCTCCTAGAGGTTTTTTAAATTTATTTATATATAGCTTATGTCCGTCATTGAGAGCTACGACTCTGCCAAAGGGGTGTGCCCATTTTCGGCTGAGAATGCACCACATTAATAATTTAAACACGTTTAGCTCTATGTTGTTATCTTACATATAAAAAATCGTCAAGTGCAAAAATAAGCGTTCCCAAAGTTAAAAGAAGAGGGCGCTTCGCACAATGATATCAAATAAATCGTGCGTCACGACGACGGTTGAAACGCGAAGGTTTCCAATTCGATTCATCAACAGGACAACTGTGCCCCTATTTGTTCCATATCTAGGTGTTTATGGAAGATCCTTCTGGTTCCTGATTCTTTAAACAAAACGAATCCTAGTTACGGTTTAGGGTACCTTTATAATTCTAGCGAAATAAGTTCCGTTCATGTGGTTGTCGGTCTTCAGGAACACCTCCCGCAGCCTGCTCTCACCGACGGGGTTGTATTTAGCGTTGAACTTGTCGAACCGATGGAACGTGTTGCGGTCCTGGAGGAAAACGTTCAACCAGTAACCAAACTGTTCTACCAAGAGACGACTCTTGTTGAGGGTCACGAGGACTTGAGTTACTGTTTCAACTAGTACCTAACAGATGGTAGGACTAACTCACTACTAACTCTTCTGCGAGTGTCCATGTGGGTGGGTAGGCCACCGCTTTGCTCGTGTATAATCTGCCACCGAGCAGTAGTGTGCAAGCATTACTGGTTCCGGTTTGATGAGCAAAGTATAGTCAGTGAAATTACTGTGCTTATGAGACTTAATAGGTACCTAATATTTATGGATAATGAGCGCTATGCAGTGCCGCGCTGACCTTTTTGTTTCAAAGTTCTCGATGGCACTGTCGTTGTGCCTACCATCAGGCAAACGACTCGTTATGCGATAGTATAAAAAAAGATGCTCACTGCATGCACATCTAGAATATCCACGCTGAGCTCGTAAGCATTAAGCTGCAGCATCTCGAAGAGGGAGCGGAGGGTGATCGGCGTCCCGTTCTGGAGCACCACCACGTCATTCGCGTTCTGCCGCAGCGTGCGCTTGATGAAGCGCAGGAGGTGCTTCTGGTTCATGCAGGACGCGGCGTGGATGTGGGTGTCCACCTTCCTAAAAAAGCATAGTAAAAATTTTTGAAAAAATACATGACTACGACTTTGAGCACGAATTGGGTCTGTTGATGACTTTGTCATTTATTATGTTCTGATAAAGACAAGATTAGTTTTAGTCTGTAATTCGGGTAGATGAACGTTACAAAGAGAGACCCGCTGTTAGAGTATTTTATTTTAACCTTCATGAGTGCTCCCTTGGGGTCTATATGAATAAATCAATTTGAATGTCCATGGGTGACGGTGACCGCTTACCACCACGCGGGCCGCCGGCAGGTTTGCGACAAGATGTCATAAAAATTCCTTCATAAAAACTCCTTCCTTCGTATTATATGTGTCGTACTCATACAGAGTTTTGAGTAAAGTTACCGGATATTGTAGAAGTCTCTGTGTGGGATAGCCTTCTGCAGCGCGAGCTCGTGTAGTTCGTTGAGCAGCACATGCATCTTGAACTTGGATGATAAGTAGCACAGCCGCCGGAAGCAAAACGACTTACTGCAATTAGTACAATGTTTTTAAATACCTACTACGGACAACATAGGCAGGAACTCAGGGAGTGAACTCACAGAGGTCCGTCAGATATCATATCAAGGAGCCTGTTCATGTCTTCCACGTACTGCTGGAAGGAGACGCGCTGGTACGGCAGAGGCTTGCACGCGGCTGCTTCGGATTCGCTGTTGTACAGGGACACCACCCCGTCCACCCAGCGGTACGAATAATGGAGGTCAGGGGGCGTCGGGCACGTCCAAGGATCGTATATTTCTGAACAATAATAATAGAAGTAATAATACACCTACGCCTAAAAGCTAATAGCTTGGTGATAGTCAATACGCCCGTCAGGTAGAGGATAAGATTTTGAACTTTTAGAGAATGAACGCATACATAGGACATACGTTTAGTATTTTTACCTACCATGCCAAGGTTGGAATAGCATTACTAATGCACAGTTGTAGAACTAACAACCTCAAGATAAAAATAATTGTCAGCACGAATGTGTTCCAGCTGGCATCATAACTTGACATCCATGCATTACCCGTTCTATAATTGTAAGCATAAATAACAATACTAATTGACCGTCTGGGTTGGTACCATCGCTTCGCTCGTGAAGTCTACCGCCAAGAAGTTACTGCAAGTATTACTGTGTTCCGGTTTGATGAGCAAAGTATAGCCAGTGAAATTACTGCTAATGTCTCAGAGCATATATAACGAGTGCTTCAAAGTTCTGAGTGGCACTACAATTGTTATGGGCCGGCGTTATGCTTACCATCAGGCAAACGACCAGCTCATCTCGTTATCAAATAGTATAAAAAATATCTTCAGGTGAAACAGTGGATAAAAAGATAAAATGAGGTCTAATTAAAAAAGACAACACTCTAGATGAAGTTAATTTTGTTACACATATAAAGTCCAAAACTTATGATACCTGGAGGCACCGATATTAATAGGTCTTCTTGACTGTCGAAGGATGGTCTTAGTGGGTCTCCTGCTTTGGCAGTGATAGGATTGACTACTCCTGGGACTGAAACAGACGTTGTACAAATTTGCTTTGAATCCTGAGCTTGAGATTTTGGTAAAGGATTTATAAAATTTTAATGTAAAATAAATTTAACCCAGTTAGATCGTTTTCTGTATTTGCCTGTCTATCGTGGTACCAAGTTGAAAGTCTGGTTTGAAGCACATGTTAGTGTTGAGACACATTCTAGGTGCAGCGTATTTATCACTCTCTACGACACAGTAATTAAGATCAGATGAAGTAGGTAGTGATCAAAATATCTAGGTAGTTAGGTACTGTGAATAAGCCAAATAAAAGTAAAAAAAAATATCTTCCAAAAGAACTCTAGTAAAAAAATGAGACGATCCAAACTATTTGATCTTTGCGCGCCGTTAATAATCTGTCCACCGATTTGTTTAAGATTGGTTATGTATTGGTTATAGCTCACTTCTGATTTCAGATCGTCGAGGAGGGCTCATCATGAAAGAATGCGGTCTTATCATCTCCTCAGACGAACATGTCAAGTCAAGATACTGTTCCACTGCTTCTTCTGAAATCAATATGAAATAAGTATTTATAATGGAAATTAAACGACAATATAGACGTGTGAAAGTCCTTTATATCTACGTTTGTAACGTGAGCGGCCTTACAGCACGACATCAAGGGAGAGCTCAAGTCGAATGTTCACGATCGCTACAGCATCACCGTGCATACTAACTATCCAAATCCAGATTTTGCAGCCTATTGTCAAAGTTGTCAGAATCTTGGCTCTTAAACGGCAGTCGTCGGTGCGTCTCGTGAGAGTCGAGGTACTCCGCCACGGTTTGCGACACTGACTGGCTGGAGGTGTCCATGTAGTGGCGCCGCATGGCTAGGGCTTCCAACAGGAGAGAGGAGGCGCGTATCAGATCTTCCATAGGAACCTGGTAAAGTGCATGGTTTAAATATGTTTTCTGTTAATTTTTAATACTCGATTAGCGTTTGGCCACTATCTTACCTGACCTCAGATCTGGTGATGATGTGGTCAAAGCTGGTGAACAAGCTAAGCCTAGTAGTAGGATTGCATTCAGGAACCCACTGACAGATACTTGGTGAGTTTGGTGACGAACTCGAGTGTGACAGCTATCCAGGAAAACACACCAAAATTCACTAACTTGCACAGTAATATTTGCATCACTATTCACGATGTTTTCCTTACTAACTAGACTAACAGTGCAATGCAACTTGTAGAATCAATCGAAGAAACTAAATATCACAAAACTTTTTAGGTAAGTAGTACTTAGTATATCGTAGTAATACGTAGTAGATCTTGCGAAATCTCGACATACCGTAGGTATATAGGTATAGCTGTTGAAACGAGTGCAGTCTCTCGCTTGGATTTAGCAGGACAGCTTTGTACAGTAATTTATAACACTTTCACAAGACAACACTTCTCAGTTCTCACCCCTGTAACATGGATCCCTTGCACCGACACCCTCTGAAAAGGCACCTCATTCGCGACCCCGTTATCGCCCGGGCCCCGGACGTAGGTCTTGTTTGCACCATACACGGGGTCACACTGCAACTCACTGCAATGTACCAGTGAAGAGCACTTGAATAGAGCATAACTGTGGTACATCCCAAAAATTTTGTAGTACCTACCTATACATCACATAAAATATGATGTATGAATGTAGCTAATTACCTAACGATTCTCGCGATGGACAAACTTTGGCATACTTACAAGTTTGTACGGAGCCTTCGGTGAGAGAGTCTAACTCGCACTTGGCCGGTTTTTTTAGTCTTTGTCAGTGACAACAATTCAAAAGTTATGTAATGTATGTAATGTACTTACCTAGTTAAATATTATTGCTTGTGACTGTTCAATAACAGTGGGCTAAAAATATTCTTTTTGCGGAGGTTTTAGAAGCTACTAGTGATTGCCCGTGGCTTCGCACGCATGGAATCAGAATAAAACGTAGCGTATATATAGCATTCAGGGATAATGTAGCTTGCTAATTCCTATTACAGAAAGTTAACCTTTAGAAATGGGCCATTGAGTGTTACATTACAAATCTTCAAACTTAATTTTCACTCGAAGAAACATTTTCAATTTTTATATCCCGGGGTGCGGGCTCCTTATTGATGCTGGGTCCCTAGGCAGTTGCCTACTTTGCATTATGGTTAATCCGCATGATTCTAGGGAACGGATAGGCGAAGGCAGTAAGTAGTTAGGTAGTTTTATGACGCCTACGTAATTAAATATACCTAGGTACCTACGTTTTAGTGTCTGATAAGTACCTAACTAATATTGGGAACAAGACTGATGTTACAAACGTAATTAAAAGTAAGTCGAAGCTCCCTGATATAACAGACTATATACGTCAAGGCAACGTCTTTCTCTGTTGGTAAACTTGAAGTACTAATTCAAGTATAAATAAATAAATAAACGCTTACACTCATACCCCCGCACTAGGATTCCCTGTGTCACAGGTGGCATGGACACACACAGATACACATCACAAACATCCATGACCCGAGAACAAACTTTATGCTTACACAAAATCTGCCCCGGCCGGGAATCGAACCCGGGACCCCTCGCTTTGCAGGCAGGGTTACTACCAACTTAGCTAAGTATGACTTAATATTAGTTACTTATAACTAATATCAAGGCTCCAGCTTTAGTATTTTATGTTTCTTAATCCAGATACTCTTTAGTGACTTTTCACTATATGGACTCCGCTGCAAGTGCTCCTCCACCTCTTCCGCACAGATTACTATATATGTACTCTTCCGTGGGACTCCCCAGATGCAAGCACAGGTATGCATAACAGATTATGTGTGTGTGCGCCAGTTCGTATATCTAAGTACCTACACAGGTACTTACTAGTGGTTTCTGGTCCATTTTTTATATTCCTTGTGACTATTGAAAACCATTTTACCCGATTTGGAAGGTTTACTCGACTTGGGAGTCGCGTGAGACATTTTTATGTTGGTAGGTACCTGGAGTAAAAAAAACTATCCCATTTTCTTTGGTGAGGCGTTGGATTTTGAACAAGTTTTAACTCAACTTTCAATTGACATCCAAACGTAGTATTTGACACCCAAAGCGAAAACATCCGAAGGTACTAGTCTCTGGAAAACATATACATCTTCATGCTTTCTTTGCACAAAGTTTTAGCACAAGATGACAGTAGTCTCAAAAAACATGACACCCTCTATGGAATGTTTCGTAGATAGACCCATCTCTTTGGATAGACCCACAGATTTGCGTAGACGGTTACCTTCTCTGTCTAGGCAGATTTGCTACTGTAAGTCTGTGGATAGACCCAAATGCGTCGCGTTCAGAGATTCCAATCATTGGTAGCGTTATATCAAGAGCACTTTGCGTTATATGTATTCTCTTTGACCCAGATAGAGACATATTAGTAGAGTCGAAGGTTGTAATTTTACTTCTATGGTTGTAATATTAGTACATAGGTCTATGTAGTAATTACAACCTTCCTGTGGGCTCGATATTGGACCGTCTTTATTATAGTACTACTCTATGGGACCGTCGTTCCACTTAATCCACGACGCACGGAGCGATGGATTTGGAATGCTCGTGTATGGTAGCTCTATAAGATACATTAACCCCATACCATACATTTGTATGCCCCATTACACGTATCCCGTTACCCTGCAATTACAACGGTATAGGGTAGGTACCTACCATTACTGCCCCGTCTAAAAATACACCGTCAGAAACATCAATGTACCTACAACGTACGTCACAAACTATAAAGAGACTACGCATCAGCCTGTATAGGTAGGTAGGCCTTGTAGGAGAAATTAAAAACGAACTGTAGATATAATATTTTTATTTCCAATACATTTAACATACAGATTACCTTTGCATAAATGATTATAAAATAATGATATATTTTAAAATACAGTAACATTATCGATCCGATTCTATTAAATCCGATTTGTTATTTGGCGCCAGCAACCTACCTGTATTGAAATCCGAAACATTTTACAAAAATATAGAATCCTGAGCGTAGCGAGGTAAAAGTGCTTTTTCCACGCTAGCGTGGAAAAAGCACTTTTGCACGCAGATTTCGAATGATAAACAAAATCTGTCCTCGCTTTAGTGAGGTGCAAAAGTAATTAAATTAATTTTCATTAAAAAAAACGCTGTCGCGTATCTGGTGACGTCACGCGACTAAGGGCATACGTGCATACCGTAAAATCGTCGCAGTACCTGATTTACATGGGACTTGGGAGCCTAGTTCGGGGTCAGTATGCGTTATTGATGTTGTATTCTATTATTAGTTTACGTACGTTACATCAAGACTAGACTATGCAAGGGGAATAAAGACAGTTTTGATAACATATTACTAAACAAGCGAAGGTCGTTTCACGATAGACGGCGAGGCATTGGGGAGCGGAGGCGTCGCGGTGTTTCCGTTGCTCGGCGGCTGCGGACTGCCAGGCGACATTTTAGCCTGCAACACAAGATATATGTACTTTAGAATCGAAGCTTCTGTTGCTCTTCATACTTCCTAGAGTCAAGCTAAATTTCCGCGCGAAATATTTTGAAAATCAATGCATAAGTAACATAAGGGAATATTTGTGATACAATAAGATTTTTCCATACTACTACGCAACATTTTAGTGACAGCGCTATTTACTGCGACTAAATAATATATTTCTCTGTTAGATTGCCTTTCGATTGTTTTGTTAAACTATATAACAGCCGTATTGCTGTGATTTTTGATACTTACCAAAGTTATGATTGGAATTCGGCAGCAGCAGATCAGAAACTCTGTGGCGAGCGTGTCAGAGCAATAATTATAACATCTATGCTCGAACCGGCAATAATACTGGCACCACCGGATCAGAGGTCCGAGTTGAGTAGATGCTTGAGGTCATGACAGCTCTTATGCAAGACCACATTGTTTATACTGGATGTTATTATTTGTTTCAAGTTCAAGTCTAATATGCATCGAGACATGAAGACTAGCCTTTTCCATGACTGACTTTTTCCGAGGTGGAATAATTGTATTGTAGGTAGGCAGTACCTAATATACAGAATTATTCGAAAACATTGACTAGGACGTACGATGGACGGACGGACATACATTCATACGCTTCAGTACATTGAATTAGATTATAGGTATGTACTGTGTAGATTGGTATCATTTATAGATGGGTAGATACATATACCTATATTTTAATCTTTAGCTATTGTGTATCTGAAACTATCATACAGTCTACCACCGTCTCTTAGAGCAGCATTACTTTAACCTTACGTTGAAAATTGTAGCACGAATTTTCAATGTAATTTTAAAGTAATGCTGCTCTAAGAGACGGTGGTAAACCTCTTTGCGTATCTTTACCTACATACTTGTATTATATAAGTACCTACGCATAGTACATTAAAACCCTGAAAAAACGAAATGATTTTAACAAAATGCAACATCCTTTAGTTCTATTCATATTGTTAGAAAGTTATTATGAAACAAAATTATTTAATTCGTTATGACTTGTCATCTAAACAATGTTTATTAGGACTTTTTTGATTTAGTAGTACTTTTTCAACCACTTCAAGAAAATATTAACAAAAATGATGGTTAAACAAATAATGGACACACACACTCGATACCTTAGACCAGAGGAGTGTCACACTGCTTGAGCTAAGTAAAAAATAATACAAAATTATTAAAAAAAGAGTGAGCGAGTGTGGCCGAGCGGGAACTTGTGCGACTTTCAATCCGACGCACCGTAGTTCGAATCTAGACTCGACCCGCAACGATGACTTGGTATATCAAGTTATGTGCGGATTATTCACACTCGCTCTAAAACGGTGCAGGAAAACATCGTGAGGAAACCCGCATGTTCAAGAATCACAAAATTCGAGGACATGTGACATCCACCAAGCCGCACTGGGCCCGCGTGGTGGATCATGGTCTATAACACTCTCTCTCTGAGAGAAGGCCAGAATCCCAGCAGTGGGAGCGTAAGAGGCTGATAATGAAAAAAAGGGTGTGTGTGTGCTAGTACTAATCTTACATAAATGTTGAAAACAAATGTGTAAGTACTGTATAATTATGTAACGACCTCTTTTGTTTTATGCAATAATAGGTATGTATTTGTATTTTATAAACTTATTTATGTGATTCTGGCAACGTCGGGCGTTGACTTCAGATAGCTAAGCTTCCTTTCCAATATTTGGGCCTGCTTTCATTGAGGTTAAATTGAAAAGTGATAAACTAGACATAAGGTTAAAAATATAACGCCAATTGTGTGAAAGACGATTTAATTTCCAACAATAAAGTTAGCATTCATTTTGTATAATTATTTGTTTTAAACACTATAAGTATAAACTTTTATTGTATAAACTTATTCTTAAAACATGATCACGACTAAAAATTGTTAGTGTTACCACAAAAAAAACCATTTTTAGTCGCCTGTTTAGCTAGACAGCATCTAAAGATAAACGTCAAAATTGATTAGAAATGTCACAACAGAATTGTGTTAGACAACGGTTAGACACTACTTAAATCAGGATTTGTGGTTGCTCATATTTAATCGCGCGACTAAGGCATGTTTAGTAGTTAAACAGTGTTTAACACAGGTTTAACGTGTGTTTAATTTTTTTGTGGTAAGACCCTGATTGTTATAATGTGTACAAGAAGTGTCGAGTTTGACAAAGACATTTTAAAAGCAGTTCAGTGCGAGTACTTATCGATGCTGCATGATGTGGTAATCTCTGAGGCTTATGGACCACAAGCATGAATTATTTCGTTCAAATTGCCCCGTAATTGCACAGTAAGTGGTCGCACTGTGCATTTTACTCTAGCGAAATATGCAATGAAATGTTAAGAGATTTACCATTAGCCAGAACATAACGAGACCAAACATGCTTCCAAAATATAAAAGACTTTTGTGTTTGTAATATTCAATCTACAAAATCAAAATATACAAAACAAAATAAAAAGAACTTGAAAGTTCATATGTGAAGTGCGCGGCATTTTCTGTATTTTTTTCTAAGTCTCTTCCAATCAACATGATCATTTAACAAAGTTCAACAAGTGTATCAGCTAATCTAGGGCTGCCCGGAATTTCTGTAGTAGAATTTTGACGTAAACTTTAAATGAAAAATTCCGAACTTCAAAAACTCTTAAAACAAAGTTTGTTGACCTCAAGGAGAAGATTGACTGATCCCCTTTCAAGATAACATACCAATTTAAACTCAGGTTGCTTTTTAATTTTAAAATAACAGCTTTTAACAAAAACATAATTTTTAAAGTTTTGTCTTTCTGTCTGTTTGTTTCGGCTAATCTTCGAAACGGATGGACCGATTTTGACGGGACTTTCACTGGCAGATAGCTGATGTTATAAAGAGTAACTTAGGCTACTTTTATTTTAGAAGATCTAGGGTTTCGCTCAAAATAAATTAAAAACCCTTGAAATCTATTATCTCCGCGCGGGTGAAACCGCGGGCAGCAGCTAGTTATCACTAAACGAAAAAAAAAGAGAACGTTCAAATTATAAGCAAATAGAACGATAAACACGTCTTTAGTATTATAGAATTCAATGCAAGTAACTTTAAAAAAACTCAATTCATGTCTTCTCTAGTAATATCTCTTAACATCAAATGGAACTATAGAAATTACACACAAGTAACATAATAAAACTTCCACAACATAATCACAAACACTAAGCGTTAGACGTTAAGCTAAGCACATGTATCTTAAATAAACTACAGCTAAAGTGAGGGAGTCAACAATAGGGTAGTTGCATGAAACACAAAATACATAATTACTGTGGTCATACAGGTAGAACATCACATTAACACAATAAAAATGAAATTCACAAAAAAATATAATATCCATAAGTTTCCCTACTTCAACGATTTTTTTTCATCAATCAATCATTTTTTATTAATAGTTAATTTCAATGAATAAAAAAATGTACAACAACAATGTACTTAAACGCAGTTTATAACGACCAAAATCAACAAAATGCATGTTTTAGCACAGCTTTACCGCGCATGGTATGTGACGTCACATATGATGAGCCATTTGTATGGAGAGTTTTAGCGCTCAGTAGATACGCCCGAAAACTCTCATTTTTGACGTTTCTAACGATCGATTTTCAGTTTTTTCGATATAGACATTTGATTCTCATAAGAAAACGAATTGATCGAAATCATAAAAAATGGAGTCAAATACCCTATTAAAGATTTCGAGAGAGCTGAGGGTTCACAGTTGAAACAGTTAAGGTACCTAGTCAATTTATAGGTGTCATCATTCCAAATGAAAAAATTCGAGACTAATATAAGATTAATAAATATAGTTATTCGTGGATCTTAACCAGCAAAAACTATAGTTAATGAATTCGTAAACGTGAAAATTTTAATTAGTTACTATAATATGAATTATGTAGCTAAGAGGTATATTAAGGCAACGGTTTCAAAACTACTAGTTTAGGTTCACTACAAAATATAAGTACTTGGAAATTTGAATATAACATTTTGGTAAGATATATTAAGTAGATTAGTTAGATATAGTTTTATAAACGTAATATCGCAAGCTCCTACATGAAACATTAAAGTTGGTAATCCAATGGAACATTTTATAAATTCAGGACCAGGAAGGATACATGTATAGTAGTTATTACTACAACAATCAAATGGCACTGTCAATCTTTCATTTTCACCTAAATATCACAAAGGCTCGTTAATTATTATTAATTGGTAACGTCGTTAATATTTGGGGCGAAATAACTGGCCCTATATACATAAAAGTTATTATATTAAACAACAATTGTAGTCATACAGTGCGAATAAGAAGGTAAAAGAAAATAACAGTTTTTAAGATAATTCTTCTTAGAAAAAATAATCTTATATGTATGTAAATCCATTAAAGTATCGAAATTACGTGAGTGACATAAATTATTTTAACTTGAAATTTTAAGAAAAAATCTTTTAGAAATTAACACGTCCAGAAAGAACTATGAAAACAAAAGTAATTCAGTCATTATTACTGTTACTATTAGCTATTGTTTCCCATTTTTAATAACCTTATGCACAACGATATATTGATGTATGTATTTATAAAAGGAATATAATATTAAAAGCTATGATTAGTCACCGCATCCACGGTACTGCAGGTGGATGTTATTTATCTTCATGTAGACATACCATCCTGAAATATTATTATTTTATTTAGTACATTCGGGTACATAATTATTATCTAATATACACCTAACAATAATACGATAGTTAACCTCAGCAAACTCCGGATTTTTTTCTAAATTAATCAAGGTAATCAATACATTAGTAACATACAAATGGCATTCATTGCAGACATGACTAAAGCAGGACAAAACAAAACAATCCCAAAATAAATGATCTAGTGTATGATATGAACATAATATAGGAGTGAAAATTCGATAGGGAATTTTACAGATTTATTTAATAGCATAGTAAAGTAAATTTGTGAAAAAGTAGTTATGAATGTTAGTCAATGTTTTTATCTGTTACAAGTATGTCATCCAGGTAAACTGCATACTTTGTAACAAGTTTCAAATTTCTTTTCGCTTATCGTTTTAAATTAATTTAGATATTACACGTTCAATCAGATTCAAATAATATAATTTCATAGATAAACGAGTATTTAAAATGAAGATATGTCGAATAAAAATTACCATCTCTTCTTGGTAGTTGTCTTTATTTGAGTCTATACTGATAAAATATATTATTCAATTCAGTGAATTTAAACCGTTAGAAATAAAATTAGCCAGAGTAATTGTGAACATCAAAATAATAAAAGTAATAGTAAAAAAGAAATTTCTATAATATAAAGTGGAAAGTTTAAACGAAACTTTCTTTATTTGCTTAGAAAGAGCATCTTAATATAATAATTTCAAGAGTGTAGAGAAGATGTATAGATATAGTTGTAGGAGTGATGAGTTGGTTGAAGTGTTTAATGAGCTATCTTACCTTGAAGATGTTGGTGAGTTCGTCGAGCAGCGTCTCGTGTCGGAAGGAAATGCGGATGTCGGGCACGTTGGAGCGGCTGATGTCGTTGCCGGCCACGCCCTCCTTCAGATAGTTGGGGCCTAGCCAGTACTGCTTCATCTAAATCAATCATAGTTTGTAAAAGGTTAAATAAGCCTTTCTCCAGAGAACTTTTGTACCAAAGCAGTAAAGCTATGATTTGTACTGGGATATCTGATCGGGTTGTTGACTTCACCAAATACGCCTTCGTCAGACTTTGTGCAGTGAGCATAATGTTTGTTCTCGGGTATTGGATGTTCGTGTTGTGTATCTGTGTAATGCCTCCTGCGACACAGGGAATCCTAGTGTGTAAGCGATTGTTTCTTTATTGTATAAATTTTTATCGTGGTCCAATGTTTACGGGTACAATTAAAAAACTATGGCGTTAATTCTGCAGATTTAAAAAACTACAATCCAAAGGCTTTGCCTTATAGCTCAGCTACATCGTCACCTAACATAAAATGTGATAGAGGACAAAAGCTAACCTACTTTGAACAAAAAATAGGTAGAATAGTGAGTTCAGACCTCGTGCGGGAACCCGGACATGAGCACGGAGTAGCGCGCCAGCTCACACATGTCGCAGGAGCTGAGCTTCCACACCTGCGCCGCGATGCTGTACTCCTCCATAAGTGGCTCCTATAACGGAACAAGTCTTATCAATAAACACATGAAATGTACATAATTAGTATTTTCTTAAGACTATATTTGAAACCATCACTATTTAGAACGTAGCTTTGAGTGTCAGAGCACTTAATAAACAAATAAAATAAATAAATTAGAGTCATTTATTGTAACCTTCATGAGTGCACCCTTGGAGCCCATATTTTTACGGATATATAATATAGTATACGGATATAAATATATGATACTGCACCATCTTCAGTGTGTGATGGAAGGTCTCGTACCTTGGTGAAGTGGAACTGCAGCGGGTCGTCAGTACTCAGCGTGACGCAGAGCCCTCGCGCCAGGAACTCCGGCAGCGGGTTGCGGTGGTAGTTGAGGAACAGCGAGTTGTTGCTGAGCGGAGACATCGCGATGGCGATCTGTGCCAGGTAGTATAGGTACTGGAGGACTGGCACCTGGGGACAATTACAAGGGTTAGGCATCTACAATATAATACAAAAAACACTTTATTGACACCAACATTAAACAACACAAAAGAAATATTTTAACAATAGGTACTAGGCGGTCCTTTCGCGAAAAGCGATTTTATCCAGACAATCTTTGGACGGAAAATATTAATAGCAATAGCGTCCAAAGATTGTCCTAGTAGTGTAATACTATAGAGAAATAAATATAGAGAATTTGGAATACTGAGAAAAAATTAAACAGTGTCAAAATATTAGGATGATATTGAACTGTGTAATAGGTGTAATACCGTTCCTGTTGCAATAATAATAAATAAATAAATAAAATAAGGATTTCATTTTAAAAAACCATAATAATTTCCAAGATCGAAGTTAGTATTATTGAAATGGTGAAGGTCTACACGTAACTATTGGCATAATTATGAGACTTAAAAACCGATGTCTTAGGACGACAAGTGCCACACAAACTAGAAGCTATTTTGCTGTTTAAACTTCTGGGCACTGTAATTTTATTTTTATGAGTAATAATGGCGCTTACCATATGAACGACGAGCTCGTCTAGCTAGGATGACTGTGAGCTTACCTTCCTCAGCAGCAGACCGTGCGAGATGTTCTCTGCGAGAAGGAACCCGCACACGAGATGTTGCACGGCGCCGGCTTCGCCGCAATGCGGCCGCAGCACGAATGTGTTCATTCCTTGCTCTCTGTAACCAATGAATCAGGATTGCTTAGTTAGGGATTCTTCACTAGTGTTTTTCATGGTTTAAATGTTCACCAAAATATTCTTGTTCTTTCAGTTATTACATTTTCACCTGAAGGTAATTGGAACAAAGGTGGTAGGGGAATGATCAAAGATGGGTGGCGTTATGTGCCACTGTTGGGAGACCTGAAGCATTTTTAACTTAAAAAAAATTTATTGATCATTATCAGATAGCAGTTCATTTAAAATTATGATGGTAACTAAAACGCCTGGATACCATTCTCAAGTTAAAAATCTAAAAAAAAAGCAGTAACAAAAACCAATAGTAGTAGCAACTGAACTTCTGTAACCAAAATGCAGGTATACAATAAAGAAGTGGCGCATTCGATTACTTATACAATCGTTTCAATAGTATCTTCACATTCATAGGAACTATGGGTAATCTATGACACAACAACCGGAGTTAATACCATAATGTTACCTTGAGTACCTCAAGGTGGTTTTCTCGGCCCATAACTTTTCCTTTCTCACATCCACTCTTGAGTACCCCAAGGTATGATTCTCGGCCCATTACTTATCCTTTCTCACACCCCCTCTTGAGTACCCCAAGGTAGTGTCGGTCCACTACTTTTCCTCATACTCACTTGCGGAAGTGGTTAAGCACGGTGATGTTGGCCCACATGTAGTAGAGATAGTAGGCATAGGGCGGGTTCTCCTCGTCGTCCCACAGCTCGGGTGTCTTCACGTCCGCGTCCAGCATCGGGTTCTCGGGCTTCGACTCGTCGTCCACACTGTCAAAGCCTACGACGTGCTGGAACGAAACGTAACACTATATTGTAATTATCTACTTCAGCAGTTGAGCTTAATCTGTTCCATTAGCGGTCGATCTTACTATACCTACTACTGGCATCATCACCAGCTATCATCACCATTTTAAAATCAAAGTATTATCGGAGTATTTATATACGTTAAACCGGGTTCACTTACGTAGTGCAACCGAGTTTCGCAACGATTACCGGATATAATCGGGGTATGCAAAAACTAAAAAAAAAAAAGAATGGCCACTGTAATAACTGGAACGTCCACCTATAGTTCTTTAGATATAATGAGCGCTGTCAAGGGTCCATGTGAAAAAATAAATTAAAATTTGGAACTTACAGTGAGGAACTTGTGCAGCTCGATGTTACTGTTGGGGTCGTTGGTGACCTCGAACAGCGGCCGGAAAATGTTGTCCAGCAACTCCTGGAAGTTCTTCATTATCTTGTTCGACTTGAAGATGTCGCTGCGCAATTCAGACCAAATAATTTTATTAGTACATATTTTCTAAGAAAAAATAATTCAGTGTTATTTTTTTTTAGTATCACACACCCACATCTCACCCACTGACGACTGACGATGTGGTCGAAAGTGGTGAACACGTTATACCTAGAAATGGGACAGACATTGAAACGCGGCTGCCGATTCACATCAATCGGTATTTGACGACAGATTTTGAACTTGAGGGTAGTACTCAAGTAAGAATGTATTAATTAAAAAGCGTAGGTATTATAAAATTAAGGATTATATAAAAGACAAGGATGCTTGGAGGCAAACGGTTCAGGAGCCTCCTGGCGACTACTGTGATACTTAGACTTAAAAAACATGATTGTTAGCATTATAATCATTGTAAAACTATTTTTAAAAAGAATGCCGAATCGAGTTTCTTGCCCTTCTTGATCGGCCTATACCAATTTAGAACGGGCACGGTGGGTTTCTGGAAAGTTAATTAACTTTAGCACGGATTGGGCTGTCGCAGTCTTTGTAATTTATTTAGGTCTAGACTTATCTTGTCCAGCATTACTTGCATTACTTACATGCATGACAGCATTAGTTTTAGCATGTGATTAGGGTAAACAAACGTTACAGAAACCCGCCGTTAGAGTTCTTTATATTAACTTTCATGAGTGCTCCATTGGAGGCTATATGAATATAGCAATTTGAATTTGACTCGAACGAGGCGCGCACCAGAATACTCTCAGTTAACTATTTCGTTTTATTTTTTACAAATTTTCAAGTCTTAGATTAAAAGTTGTTCATTGTTCATTAAAGAAGCTAGCACTCACTAGAGGCGCGGGATCTGTATGAGCCAGCGCACGTTGTCGGAGTAGACCTTAAACTGCACGGCCCACTTGGCGAGCTTGGCCCACTCGGTGGGACTCTTCCCGTAGATCGAAAGACGCAGCTCCGCGTTCTGGTACTTGCTCTCCTCCAGATCCGATGCTACCTCCTGTCAAACGTCACAACATTAATTAATGTCTACCGCAAATACCAAAAGGTTTCTCCATCAAAGAAATATTGACAACTTTTGAGTTTCCACAGGTGTTGGCTAGAGAAATTGACAACTACCTACACAATATATCTAAAGTTACAAACACATTTTTGTTTCGGCGTGGATAAAATTTGGAGACTTACTGAATAATTTATTGCAAACAATCATAAATATACGGATATTGCCAAATGTTTCAGTGGAATCGAACCTAAAGAATTAAATCCCTTTAGTTTGATCAATAATTAATTACCATCCTGCAGTCCCTTAGGATGGCCCTACTCTTCCACTTCTGAATTAATGAATGCCTTTTTGCTCCGTCCTAAGTTTTCATATACTTCTAGATAACGAGCAAAAATAGGTCGTTTGCCTGATGGTAAGCAAAAATGCCTACCTTTATGATCCGTGCGAAGTACTTCCCGTTCATGTGGTTGTCCGTCTTCAGGAACACCTCCCGCAGCCTGCTCTCTCCGATGGGGTTGTATTTAGCGTTGAACTTGTCGAACCGGTGGAACGTGTTGCGGTCCTGAGACGGATAATGAGCTAAAGTTTTTGGTAACACAATGGTGAATAATATCACCAAGCGTACTATTTCTTTCCAAAAATTAAAAGAATAACACCGCAAACATGAAATGTGTTGGAAATCGACAATTACCGATTATTAGTTCTAAGCAATGTGTCACGCACTAGCAACTCACCTAGTGATACGCGGGTCACTTCACTTCGCCCAGCTTGACGTAATTTTTTTTAATACCAATTTGAGTGAGGTGAACGCCGTGGGCAAAGTGAGAACGGTTCACTGGGTGAGCTTCGCGGGGAGTTTGCTTTATTTCTGATTCGCACTGCTGATGACTCACCGCGTGCACGTCGAGCATGTCGACGGTGAGGTCGTAGGTGCTGAGGTTCATGGACTGGAACACGGCCTTCAGAGTCATCGGCGAGCCCTTGTGCAGCGTCACCACCTGGGACGGACCAAGCACTTATGAACAGCTGGAAGATTGGAAATGGAGATTCTGTGCTGTTGTGTAAAGCTCGCATGGGTAGTGCGACTGGTGGCTCTCGAGGTTAGCTATCAGAACCCATATCGGCATAAAAGAATAATTCTTCTATGATGTTAACTGTAGGTAGGTTGTATGGTATGCTACGTACCTATGTAAAATTTTAAAACAACAAGGAATATTTAGTCGTGCTATATAAGCTTGTCATCAATGGAAGCATCTTTATTAGAATTCAGACACTGTATCAGAGCTACTACAGAATTTCCGGGCAGTCGATTCACTTGAACTATGTTAAATATCGATGTTGATTAAAAGAGACTTAGAAAATAATACACAAAATGCACTTCATGTTTGACGTAAGTACTATTTCTTTATTTTTTTTTAATCAAATCAAATAAGGTTTTTTCTCTTATATATCTTAAACATTTTGATTTGATTCCACAACGGGACCATGAACTGAAAAGAAACCGTCCTTAGGTCCATGGTCCCATAACAATGGGATGATGGTTTTTGTAGTTATGTTATGCTATACAGGGTGAGTTTGAATTGGTATGTTATCCCGGAAGTAGGTGATTAGTAGAACCACGGTTGTTGACAAGCTGTGAGAACCTCCATTAGAAAAACGTCACCCAATCCAAATCAAAATTTCCAAAAAAAAAAGAACAATAAATTCAAACATGAACTGCGCAGCATTATACGCAAGAGGAATCTTACCTCATCAGCGTGGTTCTTGAGCGTCTTCTTGATGAACCGGAGAAGGTGCTTCTGGTTCATGCAAGACGCGGCGTGGATGTGGGTGTCCACTTTCCTGATGACGAGGCAGTATGTTATCACTATGCGTGTTGTTGTTAGAAGATAGAGTGCTATCTCAGTTTTGAGAAAAAGTATAAAGGCCTTTGGTTTCAAACTGTTAGTTAAGTCTAGTATGATGTAAATAAATCATTAAACTTTAATCTATATTTATTATTATTTTTACGCAATCTACGACCAAATGAGTATATCATTCTCCCGTAACTAAAGATCACGCAATTACAACGCTATCTACCCATCCAGAAATTTAACTACAAAATCCTGCGCTGCACTGCAGTTCACCACACTTATACATCACCTCTAACTCCTCATACTCCCAGTAACTTCACGAAGTACTCTATCCTTCCAACAGGAATACAGCAATGATTGCACAGTACTGCTTGGTAATTCTTTATATTACAATGAAACGACACAGCAAGTTGTAGTAGACCATTAGTATAGTTGCAATGTCTGTGATTCGGGTATGAATCGGGTATGAATGATCGGATTGGGTCTGTCAATGACTTTGTCATTTATTATGTTCTGAATTATAACATTAGTTTTAGTCAGTAATTCGGGTAGATGAACGTTACAGAGACCCGCTATTAGAGTCATTTATTTTAACCTTCATAAGTGTGCTCCGTTGGGGCCTATATGAATAAAGTATTTTGAATTTCAATTTGAATGGTAGTTAATTGTGACGTGACTGCGTCTCTTCGCACCTATAAATAATTTACTACAGTCCACAACAGTCCATATCGACACGGTCGGCCCCCTCCATCCACAAGACTGATTGTATTTGCAGCCAACGTCAGAGGCGTCGCAGCGCTGTACCGCTGTAGATGTCACCTGATGTTGTAGAAGTCCCTGTGCGGCACGGCCTTCTGCGAGGCCAGCTCGCGCAGCTCGTTGAGCAGCACGTGCAGCTGGAACTTGGACGACAGGTAGCTCAGCCGCCGGTAGCAGAACGACTTGCTGCAACACCACCAACGACACATTACTGTCGGAAAACCTTACTATCTATAGTACTTATCTGTGCTGAAAATTAATTTTTTTATGCTATTTGGTAACCAGACAGACACTATACCGAGCTCGTCTATGATCTAAAACAGTGTTCTTCAGATTGGTATATAAAAAAAGGTCGACTTACAGAGGTCCATCCGCAATCATGCTGCACATAGTATTCTTATCCTGTATGTATTCCGCTAACTTAATATACTTGTAGGGGACCCTGGTCTCGTCCGTGTCCCCTGTGTACAGGTTGAACACGCCGTTGTCCATCCTGATGTGGTACCCCTTGGGCTCCGGAGTATGTCCCTCCCAAGGATCCTTGCCCTTTATGAACGGAGGGTGGACCATGTGATCTGGGAAGGAGTAGATTACAAATTCAAGTCAGATAGGATAAAGTTTATAAAAAATCGATTTACCTACCTCTGAACTAGCAACCCTGGCGCTTATTTGAACCTGGTATATCAAATCAAATTAAGAAGTGCAGCCAATACCCTAGTACGCTGATAGTGTGTAAGTTGGGCTCAAACATTAGGAGTATCTTTGCGCATATAATTGGTTATTTTTTTTTGTAGATTAGGGGTATTTAACTATAGAGTTTATGTAGTAGCTGGAAATAAATGATCCGAAGAGCTTGCACACAAGATGAAGCCACCAGCACAGATTACTGAATATTAGGTACCCGCTAGTCTTCTATCAGACGACCACAATCGATTTCTATTAAACTGGAAATTTAGTCACGTCACTGATTATCTCTTCAATGGCGCGACTGTACTATTATATATAGGTATACCCAACAGGAGATCTTCAAACATGACTGTGGAACCAAGTCAATGGAGCACTTTTATCAGTTTCCAGATTATGATTTACCTGCAATGATCTTAGTCTTGGCGGGCGGCGCGCGGCTGGCGGGCGAGGCGCCGTCGGCGTCCATGCTGCGGATAAATCGCTGCGTGATGCCCGCGAAGCTCTGTGACGACATCTCCATGTAGCGCTTGCGCAGCTCCAGCGCCTGCACCAGGTACGACGACGCCACCTGCAGGTCCTCCAGGGGCACCTGTGTGCCGGACGGGGGATTCATATCGTTGGTACATTGTCGGCTCCTAGCCAAGTAGTACGAGTAATAGTAACCCTGCTTGCAAAATGAAAGACCCTGGTTTCGATCCCTGCCAGGCGGAGCAAACTTTGCGTAGTGAGCATAATGTGTGTCCATGCTTACGACACTGGGAATTCTAGTGCAGAGACGTAACGCAATGCAGCGTAATGTAAATGTGATACCTACAGAGAATGTGTAGGCGTTTATTTGTTTACTAGAGAAGTTCACTAAGCACCTACGTGTTCCGGCAGCTGTATTTGGAAGCCAGTCCTAATGTAGCGCACAACTAGTTTCTAAAGGATTTTAGCTGTCGGGAAGGTCTGAGAGACTCAGACCACTTTATGTATTTGGCTGCCATGTAACATGGGTTCACAGTAAGCGCGTACCCCCGAGGTGTCCTCCCCGCTGATGGCGACCCGCTGGAAGTGCGGCAGCACGAACTCTACGTCGTCGTCGTCGAGCGGCGGCACGCGCAGCCGCGCCGCCTCCTCGAACACTGCGTTCGCGCCGTGCTCGCTGCCCGCGAACGAACGCACGGACTGCCCGCATTCTGCCGCCCTGGAGGCGAAACAAATGATGGATTGTAAGTTTTCTGTGTGCATATAATTGGTATTTGAAAGCGTCGAAATTATTGCTGTAGCACTACGACTCATCCATGATCCAGATTTTGTTAAAAATTATCGTTTTAATTTATCTCACTGCTCTCATTCGCCTAGGGCCTGCTGCGGTATAAAGAAGAGGAGAGAACTGGCTCTCCAGCTGCCGGTGTGTTCCGGCAGCTGGACTTGACAGCCAGTAAGTACCATATGAACACCACCCTCGACCACATCATCGATCAAGCGAGACATTGTTCAAATGATAATAACCTATAAGTAGAGTACAGGTACAATATTTACCTAGGTTAGGTAGGTACCTACTTTCTTCACGTGTTATGAGTACTTAGAATATGAGCCTACTTGCATTCATTTGATGACTAATGCTAATAAATGAAGCTTTTAGCGCGATTCCATTTTATCAAAGCTCTTAACTCAATATATTTTATCAGAGTACCTATATGTATATATTTATGCGCGTCCTGATTTACGATAGGTACTTATCACTAAATTAACATTTATGAAAGGTCCATTGCAGTAAGATTATTATTATATAGGTTTTATTTCCTGTAGGTCTTACAGGTCTAGGTATAACAGGTAGTGTTTATGTAGGTACACCTATAGCATTGATTATAGTATTTTTCCTCTAAGGAAAATATAAGTTTTTTTGCTTCACATAAATTTAAAATTCAAAATTTTTTATTCACATTATTTCCAGGAAGCTAAATTACTCTAAGTCCCTGTATTTAACGGACTTCCAAAAAAGGAGGAAGTTCTCTTAGCGGGGTGTATTTTATTTAAATATAACATTTTTTATTTCAGTTCTCCGTCATTTGAAAGGATACGGGTACTTCCAGATTGGGATTTCGACGGGATAGAATACTGACACACTGGCAGATAGCTGATGTTATAAGGAGTTACTTAGGCTACGTGAGCGAAGCCGCGGGGCACAGCTAGTACAATAATAATGTTAGTTACCAAGAATTATTCCACGAGGATGTCCATCGCTTACATTCGACTTTACTTCCGAACATTACTCTTTAAAATCACCCTCCAAAATCACCCCTCAAATCACTGCCAGGGACGGGCAACATTTTCATAAAGCCATTTTTTTTGTAAGGTAATAGTTGGGCGTTAATTATTCATTGGAATAATTTTTCATCAACACGTTTCATTTTTCCGCCTTATTTTAATTTCTAAACACTAATGTATGAAACGAACTCAAAAGCTGTCCAGCTTGTTAAAAATAATATTGCACGTGCACAGAATTTCTCCGCCTGATTATCTCAAGTCACCGTGGCCACAGCCTTTCGTTCGGAAATGCACATTACGAATGGACATCCATTTCAGTTCTGATGTGCCTCCGTTAAGGGTTACTGCCGCGTCAAGGTTGATCCAATTACTGTATAATACCGGAGCCCGGTGGTTTATTATATGATCGACCGTGTGACGACACTGCCTTGTCTAATGCTTCGTTGGAGACAGTCTAGAGACAGCATTGACACGTGTAGGGCATTACCACGAGAAGTTTTTTTATGGGTAGTTAGTTTAGCCACCAGCTCGTCACCAATCCACACTAACCGACTCTTGCAGTTGAGAAACTCGAATTGGTAATGGGTTTTTTATTGTTTATACCAGCCATACTCAAAGTGTGTTCCGCGGAACCCTAAGGTTCCGCGATACACATGTAGGGGTTCCACGAGAATTTAGAAAAAAATTCATGGTACTTTTATTATGCTTATTAATAAAGAATACACTTTTCATAAAAAGCATTGTCTTGTTGTAGGGTTCCGTCAAGTATTTCGCTTTCCAAAAGGGTTCCGTCACCAAAAAAGATTGAGAACCGCTGGTTTATACTATTGTATAACGGGAAGAGCGGGTCGTTTGCTTGATGGGAAGCATAAGGCAGCCAGTAAAAAAATAGTCGTACACTCCACATATTTTTAGGGAGGCTTGATATATCCTGAGTCAAAGCATCCAAATAAACAACAGGTCATATAATTAATTTTGAAGTGGTGATGCCTCAGTGCTAGTGACCTCGGCCGCCGATCTGTAAGGCAGCCCTCACACCTAATTCATGATTGATGGATAAGCGCACCAATCGTGGACCACGAGAAAACCATGGAAAAACCACGATCCTCGCTTGACGCATATCGTATCGTTTATTGTGGTTATGGTTGGGGCTTGATGGAAATCTACGTAGTCCGAGCACGGCATAGAACCCGCTTCTAGCTTTGCTTCTACGGTCTCTATTCAAAAAAATTGTTTCACAACCACTGCGTGCTCAGTGCAGACGCCGCGGTAAATATGCGGTGGTGCGCAAGTGATGTATGTGGCGTAAAGCGGAGCAGTCGTCGCTTTGAGCCCAGGTAGGGCTTCGAGACAGCACCATCTGGCCGTATTGCCATTCTTGTCTATTTCGTGGTTTTTTGATGGTTTAGCATCACGCCGCGCTGGCGCGTGTATTATCTTGTAATCCGCACATAGCTAAATTTAAACTTTCGCGCTAAATTTTCTTAGGTTTTCGCTATTATTGCTTATTACTGTTTATACTTATCGCGTATATTTACTGTAGGTACCGTTTACCTACATGCGTGTCCATTAACACGGCAAATGGTTCGAAACGGAAAAAATGTAAATATAGATAGATATACTAACTTCTACCCGCGGTTTGAACCGCGTGGCGAATGTGACTCTCCGGTCAATAAACTATATCTATGCAAAAAATCATGTCAATCCGTCACCCCGTTGCTTCGTGAAAGAAGAACAAACCAACAAACCATAAAATCTACATACACAGTTTCGCATTTACTATAATAGTACGGATTTACGATATTTCGTTAAAAATTGAATAATTCATCAAGTTGTTGAGTGTTATGATTTTTGTTGGCTTAAAAAAAAGGTTAGGGAAACCATACGTTAAAAAATCTCGGACATGCCAACCATTACATTGCACAAAGGAATTGCAAATTCGAACGTAATTACAATTAAGTTTCAATAATATAATAGGTAAGTACAAAAACATTTAATTTGGCGCGCAGCCATATAATCAATACAATGGGGGGTGGGTTCGAACAAAGTAAGACCCTTATTAGTTTCAGTTGACTGTGTGTCGTATAAATATACAAGAATCACGTAAGGGACAGTGTAGACGCTTATGCAAACGTACGTTTGCTTGTTAGAATATTACAACGCTTTTGCGTCAAGCGAGGATTTCGTGATACTCGAAATGCGCGCTTGACGTAAAAGCGTTGTTATTCTGACAAACAAACGTACGTTTGCATAAGCGTCTGCGGTCTGCATAACATAATAATACCTATATAAATATATAAGTCGAGTGGCAGACGGCGCGTGCCACGCCAGTCTATCAAGTTCAAGGACTGAGAAATTGAATTACCTACCAACACGTCACTTTGTTGCTACCTGGGCATTTTGTTTTTACTATTGCTTTATATTATATTTTGTCTATTGGTTTGTTTCTTAGTTTTATTTGATAATGATCAGCATAATAATTAGTACGGACGTTTTGGCAATGGCACGTGTCCGCAGTAACGTCACTGTCATGTTCAAGGACTTACAAATTGAATTATGTAGTTTCACTATATTGTGTGAAAATAACTGGATTGGATTACTCAGACGATAGTTCTGCCGCAGCGAATTATGCCGTCATTGTGTTCCCAGTATGAAAATAATTACCTATGGTTATGAAGCACGCAAACTAATTATTAATATTACTAAAATAAAACTACTTACTTCTTGCTATTATTAGAAGGCAACCTTGAAGCAAGTCAGTAAATCATTAAAAATGACTGTAGGTACCGTTGAGAATCAGAACTTGGACATAAAAAATCAGACAAGCTAACTTACAAATACATGTTATCTGTTATATAATAAACCATATCCGCATCAAATGTTAAAGTAATTATAATCTATACTAATAAATAAAATTAATATGTCTTAGCTTTTTACCAAATGCATATGAAAGTATATACGGTACCTATAACAAAACGACCATTTTTATATTTTTTGTCTGTCTGTCTGTTTGTTCCGGTAATCTCCGAAACGGCTGGACCGACGTTGATGGGACTTTCACTGGCAGATAGCTGATGTTACAAGGAGTAATTTAGGCTACTTTTATTTTAAGAAAATAATTAGAGTTCCGCGCAAAAATTAAAAACCATGAAATCCAATATTTCCGCGCGGGAGAAACCACGGACACGAAACACGGACAGCAGCTAGTTGTTATAAATTGAAAGCTTCTGTTTCGACAGGCGTTTGGGTTTAGATTTCACTTACTTGACATTAAGCTGCCGTTGTATAAGAAGCTTCTTCTCGATCTGTTCTATAGGAAACTGCGGGACCTCGTACGGGGCCGAGAGCTCGTTGGGGAGCTCTCGTGGTGCTTCGGCACCAACCGCTGTCGTTGGACTTTCACTACCTGCAAAGAAAATGATTAGTTACAATTAACTATTTATTGAAACAACAGTAATAAGTGCCACAATGAGTCTTATTGCTCAGAGCGATCTCTTCCACACAACCTTGCACGGAAAAGAATAAAATAGAAACATGACGGTGACATACAGTAGTTAGATAATTGCATACACAAATTGGGACGTATCATAGATAAATCTAAAAAAGATCTATAAATAAACTTATGACTACCAAACCTAAAGTCAAAATTATAAAAATAGGTAAATATTTTAATGATTAAATTCAAGTCTGTTTACGCAGTGAATTGATATTGTAAATTTGTAATATCATTTAATAATAAGCTCAACGTTTTCAGATATTGGTTGTGATCACGAGATATTCTAGTCAATACTAGGATTTCGCGCAATTAGGAATATACTTCGTAAAAGAAATCAATACATTTTTTTTTGTAACAGATAAAGTTGTTAGATTTTTTTATACTATTTGATAACGAGACGAGCTGGTCGTTGCCCTGATGGTAAGAATAACGCCGGCCCATAAAAATTGCAGTGCCATTCAGAACTGCAGTCCGCTAGTTACCCTAAGACCACAGATCTCTTCCTAAGACATTAAATATTATGTCTCATAAGCCCAGTAATTTCACTGGCTAACATTTAACACTTTAAAAATAAATCGGAAACCTGTTACAGGAATGCTGTTAGTGTTGTCTATAAATATCCATGTTTAAAAGTGGACTATAGAGATATTATGGACATGAATAAAATAATTTTTGAAACAAGGGCTCTTTTATATATAAATAATGTTTCTATCACTGTAAACAAATCTAAAGCAAGTAAGAAAGAACGATGAATCTCAAAATTACAGCTGCCCGCTGTTTTACCCTCGCGGAGATATTCGATTTCAAGGGTTTTAATTTTTTTGCGAGGGATCCTAATTCTTTTTTTAAAGAAACCTAAGTTACTCTTTATATCATCAGCTACCTGCCGGTGAAATTCCCGTCAAAATAGGTTCAGCCGTTTCGGAGATTAGTCGGAACAAACAGACAGACAAAAATTTTAAAATTGTTTTTTGTTGTGTGTACTTTATGTAGTTTCATATGCATTTAGTAAAAAACTATTAGAAACAGACACTCTCAATTTTATTTATCTGTATGTATGTATAGAGTATAGATTGTGAAATGATTAGAGTATCCATGCGGTAAATATTCCGGCATACATTGTAGTTATTTATAATAATACGATAAACATTTTAAAACATACTTTATTTTTTTATCTTTTAATAGATAATTGTATAGTATTATTTAATTAGAAATAATATGCCGTATACTTTGATGTGACGATTGAGTGACCGTTAAATGCTACTATTGTACCTACTAGTGATTATTTAAATCTTCGCCAGCGCCTTTCTATCGTGGCGCGTGTCGTGACAATCTAATCTTTATGATAGTTTTAAAAAAAATTTCGATGTAATATAATTAAATAATAAAAATATAAAAATAACGATTGTGTGAATTTAAATTCACACAAAGTTGACGCTTCGATTTATATATTTCTTGACTAAAAGAGTTTTAGTGACTGGCTTAATTTTGCAATAACATAAAAGTGGGTTTAACTGTGAATTTTTTTGCATACTTTTTTTACAAAATAAGAACCTGACCCTAAAATTGAATTACAAATACCTCTATGCCATGTGTCTTCAAAGTATAACTAGCCGGTAACAACAAATTCAGAAGTAACATAATATAATGTTACAAGATACGACGAGTACCTAGTCTTGAATTAATTGTTTGAGACTGCTATTGTTTACGCTCGCGACGCGAGGTCGCGAGGTCGAGCGCAGAATATCTATTGGTACTTCTACGATGTATCGATTCCTTCAATTTCAAACAGCATTCCAGTAACAACACTAGTTATGCGAAATATTTAACGTAAACTTTCCATAACTGGAACGGAAAACATAGAAAATAATTTTCAAACATTTTTATGATTCATGAATTCATGAAAGTATATGTCAGATATTTTCTAATTTGGCGGCGATTTTTGTAACTATACTATATTGTTATATTACGTTATACGAGAATAATAACACACAGCTACAAAGCCAAATTATAAGTACAAACCTCTGTGTAGGTACTTTAGTCACACTTACGCTCGACTGAGATGTTAAAATAATCTAGTGAGGCTAGGAAAAACTGCAAATCACAAACGGGAGACATCCCTACAAGGATGTAATAGGCAGCAGTGTTGCCAAACTTGGCAAATATTAAGGACTAGTCTACGCATTCTACGCAATGCGCACAGTCTCCCCCTCGCCAGTTATATATACAGACGCAATGCCCAACAGGATACGGCTTCCTTTTCATCGATTTATTTTATTCGAATGGCTTTTCTAAAAAGTAAAATCGGTTCAGATGACAAGCAATTGGGAAAGGTAATCAACTGAAGCAAAAACTTTATTACCAAAATTATATGTCTAGATAGGTACAAGAATTACAACACAAATATGTGTAAGTGGTACAATCAACTCTAGCTCCGCATGAAGGACCAATTATTGCTCCACGTAATTATTTATTTAGAACCTATGGATTTACAAATTAAAGCGCAGATATTTACGTCTATTATCATCCACGTCCTGTTGGTCCTGCTCCGGCTCTGACGGCCTCCGCACATGCCACAGGTCTTTATCAAAACTGTACATCTCGAAGGCACTTCTACTAATCACATTTACGAAAATATTTAATAATATTATTGTTCATCACTTTATCTAGAGCTTGAAAAGGTTATCAAGAAGACTATAAAAATATTTCGTGCTTTATTTATGATGTAAGTAGTGACAAGGTGGCAAACAATAACAGTGGAAAGATAGGCCATAATGTAGTATTGTAGATAGCGTATTAAAATAAGTTGATAGTGACTTGTTAATAATAATTAATTAACAATAACAGACTAAATCATAATAATGTACATGTTAAATTTGATGAAAAACACCTAAGATAACAATGATGAAACAATACTTGTGTTTAACGTTCCAATTCACGCGTTAACGCCATATCTCGAACGAATGATGAGATGATAAAGTATACAGAATATACTAGTTCTATACACACATAGGTATCTAATTCAATGCCGCTTGTAAGGCCCTAGCAACAGATAACTATTCTATGGCAACAGTTAAAACATTCAAGCACTACGATAAAAATATCAAAAAGAAAAACTGTTAGCAAGAATTGATAGATATTAGACTATTTGAAAATTTCTGATATCTAGTTAGTAGCCACTGGCTAAATATTTATATAATTTCTTCACAGAAGTAGTTGTGAGAGCAACACGTTTGGCAATACCACAAGATCATACCTCTAAAGTAAACACGTGCTATAAAAAACCCCTTGAGCTCAAGCTAGTTGTCGCAAACCCATTCTAAAATGTATGAAATGCGGTCAGATCATGAACTTACGGTTATCAGAGCGACAGAATTAGATGTATGACGTCGCATAATCAATATTTTACCCGATAATAATTAGCTCGCAAACCGCGCTGTTTTGTACTGATTTGTTCGCACTTTCACCCGAAGTAGGTACAATTACATTACGATTAAGTTTGGTTAATTGATTGCTGTTTGAATGAGAAACAAAGTCCAAACTGTAGTAATAACATTGCCTTTTTAAAAAATGGAATATTATTCTTATGGTAATACAATAATAATTCGTTATGAATTCATAATAATAAATGCACTATTCATCACATCAATATAGCATCTCCCGTTACAGCATACATTTTTAAGAAAGCGTCATATTTTAAATAAATTACGTATTCACGTAATAATAATAATTACTTACTTACTTTAGAAATATATGTTTTTTTCATCATTTAAATTAACATCTATAAAAATAAACTATTACACAAATAAGAATGAAGTAACATAATTAACGTGATGTATCAAATAACAAATGATGCTCATCAGTATTACAAGACTGATAAGTTATCAACTTACTGATTAGCATACAGTATTCCTTATTTAGCTTTGTTCGAAATCGGAATGTGTACCTGTGTGTGTATGCCATCAAATTACCATTACATTGATAACAAAGAACTCCTATATGTACCGAAAACAGCTGTTAATAAATGGATAACAAATCACATATCAACGGAAGCTAGCATTTTCCTCGACCTAAGTTAAAATGTTAATATTTTTAAATGCAGGATGTATACATTAATGTTTGCCACGGTGTCAAAGAATGTGAAACAAAAGTCGACCGATTGGTTTCCAATACGGAACGCCACGCGGCGTGGCGCGAGCGCGATGGCAGCGCCAATTTGTCGACCGAGCCGCACTGACGGCGAGCGCGGACTGACGGTGCGTCGTCTGCGGGCTGCCTCACAGTGCCCTGCTGAATATTCAGACCCACGTTTTGCGACGCAACTTTGCAACGGGTACCATTAGCCAGTAGCCACACATATTGACGATAACGTCTCACAGTATGGTAAACAAATGCTAACAAAGAAATGTCTCAAATTTTACGCGTGGGTTTAAGTCATGGGGTGCTATGCCGGGTAACTACCTCGTGGTTCACTCTTGGTACCTACCAGCAACCTCCCTTGGTTGACCGTTTTTGGTCCCGGAGAGGTTGCTGGCAGTTAGTGAATAACCTGCCGAGGTGAGCCTCTAGCGATGGAACCCCTGGGTTACGCGTGCCTCCACTCTCACGGAGAACTCGCTGCTCCCACTGGGGCAGCACGCCAGTAACGGACGAAATTACAGGAGGAGGGACGGCAGGCAAAGGGCAGGTGGGGTTGCCGGCCCGCGGTGGCTGCGGCTGGTGAGGCGACACCTAACCGCCTGCCGTGCGAGCGAGGGAGGGAGGGACTGCTGGCCCATGGTAGCTGCAGCTGGTGGGGCGGCTCTTCCGCCGCTCGAATGCTGATGCGAATGGACAGATGGATTACCTGACGGTGCCCCGGGTAATTCACTGGCATCCCCACGCACGATCCCTGATGGCGCAGAGGAGGAAAACACGTCGGTTTTTTAGTTTGTAGGTCGGCCTCATTAGACTTGAGTCCAACATAACGACCACGCTAGCCTCGCGGCTCGTGGTATCCATGAGGATGTTTAGAGACGAAAACAAAAGGTATAATATAACTTTAAAATTCATGACCACATAACTGATTTTTCGAAATGAAGAAAAGGAAGTGATTTTGTATATTATATCCTAGTATTATTAGTATTATTATTATTTATTTATATTATTATTATTATTAAACAATCAATTGCAAACTTACAGCTACATCAGCCAAAACATTATATCCAATTCAGTGTTGTTTTAAATTTGATATCACTACAGGCTTATAGTTTTGATCAGATTTTTGTACCTTTATAGCAAAAAACTTGCATTATGTTATTGGGTACTTATATACTGATAATTTTAATAAATACAAAATTTCGTTTATCTAGGAAAAAGTAGCAATAATGGTTACCATAATAATTATTCTCATTTTAGGATTTCAATCTAGTTTAAAATTATTATTAGCAATCATTAACAGTCTCATTAGCCTGTTATGTGTTGTAAAAATATGCGTTGTTTTATGTTCAATAAAAAAATACACAATTTAAAAGTATCATAAATAAAATTATAATTGTTGATGTTTGCATTAGTTATGGAGCATTACATAAGTTTTGTAAGTATATTATTTGAAACCTATTATAACAGTATCTTTTTAAGGAAACATATAATAGATTATTATTATCTCCATTTGTTCATGTAATTTCATGGCCACCCTACTGATTAAACTCGTCAAACTGGCACTTTGATAGTATTGCATAATTTCGCCACTCCACATGTGCCTTCGATAGCTCAGTTGGTAGAGCGGTGGACTGTAGAGGAAATGACATCGATATCCATAGGTCGCTGGTTCAAATCCGGCTCGAAGGAATCTTTTTGTGTCAAAAGAATTTTTGTTGCACATTATTTTTGTGGTAGCATAATATTGTATTTAGTTTTACATAGACAGTTATCAGTACCTAACTAATAAGATACTTTATGAAATTAAATGCAAATTCGTTTACTTACATACCATATAATATGTGGTTTATTCCACTATTTGTACTACGTACTATGAAAAAAAATAAGGTGCCCTCAGAAGATATGAGACGAAAATAAAGAAACTTTACTAGGTAGTAGTAGTAGTAGTGTCCGTCTGGGTTGGTACCACCGCCGCGGCTATGCTTGTGAAATCTGCCGCCAAGCAGTAATGTGCAAGCATGACTGTTCCGGCTTGATGAGCAAAGTAGCCAGTGAAATTACTCGCCTTATGAGATTTAATACTTAAATAATGTCTCAGGGTGACGAGCGCACTGCACCGGCCTTTGTATATTTCAAATATCTGACTGGCACTGCAATTGTTATGGGCCGGCGTTATGCTTACCATCAGGCAAACGACCAGCTCGTCTCATTATCAAATAGCTTAAAAAAAACTTACCATCATCGTCGTCAAAGAATGATTCAGTGAAGATCCGAGGAGATCTCGAACCATCCTGAACGCCTCTAATAGACATTTTATCACTTTTCACATTTATTAAATTATTGTTCCTACAAAACAACGAATTTATTTAAAAATATTTGTTTGGAAACATTATTTTTGTGTACCGCGATTACATTACCGCGCATAATAAGTTGAGATTTGCAGTTGAAGCCGTTGTTATCAATTTAGCAATCTTTATAGTACATTCATCTGTCATTCAGTTTGTTTGTATAGAATTATATTCCTCGTGCATCTACTGATTTATTCTGGCAACTGGAGTGGACACGACAAACCAGCTGCCTTATCAGCTAACAATCTTGTGTTCGTTTTCAATACCAGACCGATTAAAACCAGCGGTCACTAGTCAGCTCAGTTGTGAAATTTTCTAAACCGATATAATATACAGAAAACTGGGTGTTTTGTGCTATACCTAAGCATTTTTATAATTATGTTCTTGTAAATAAAATACCTATATATAAATAGATACCAATTTGGAACGGGCACGGTGGGTTTCTGGAAGATTCGTTGACTTTGAGCACGGATTGGGTCTTTTGGTGTCTTTGTCATTTATTATGTTGTGATAAAGACAGCATTAGTTTTAGTCTGTGATTAGGGTAGACCAATGTTGCAGAGGCCAGCTATTAGAGTAACTCATTTTAACTTTCATAAGTGCTCCATTAAAGCATTTTGAATTTTAATTCAAAGATAAATACTAAAGCAATTCAACTTTTTTTTTTTATATAAAGCAATATAACTAATTGAGTAAGTATACGAAGTTATATGAAATAAAATATTATATCGATATAATAAATAGTATCTAACATCAGATTACATAAATATTTGATATGAATGATAACGAGGTTGAACAAATAATAGAAATGTAAATGTTCCATTTTGCGTCTCCAAATTCTATTAACTGCAAGTATTGCCACATGGTATAACTAGCTCATGGATTAGTATCTACCGTAAGATAATGAAAATGTTTGATTGATGGTTTTGTTAGCTGTTATCGGCAGTATGTACTGGTAATATTGCTATTGAAATCCGAAATGCGGAGACAGTGCAATTTGAGCCAGGATGTGGAGAATGAAACTAAATTTCAACATGGGGATATTATTTTCAATAAAATTCTATTCAATTTCTTGGCCCACGTAATTTTTTAAAGAAAATCTCTGAATAGTAGACTACCTCAGCTCGGAGAATAGGGATGTTGACTCCATTTTTATTATGATGTCAATACAATTTGTTTCCTTATGAGAATCAATATCTATATCGAAAAAACTGGAAATCGAACAGTAGAAACGTCAAAAATGAGAGTCAAAGTCGGGCGTATATACAGAGTGCTAAAACTCCCCATACAATTTGGGCATAACATGTGACGTCACATGTTCAACGCGGGTCGCGAAACCGTACTAACATGCATTTTGTTAATTTTGGCCGTGAAAAACTGCGTTTAAATACATGGTTGTCATTTTTTATTCATTGAAATGTCAGTGAAATCTTATATGTTCTGTGCAATTGATAAACAGCCTGACGGTAAGTGGTAGGTGTCTATAGACAGGAACATTGGAATCTAGGTAAATAGGTATAGTAGGTACTAATTTTAAAATAAACAAAAAAGATAACTATGATAGATACTAGCTGCTGCCCAGCGGTTTCACCCGCGTGGAGATTTTGGATTACATGGTTTTTATTTTTTTGCGCGGAACCCTAATTATTTTTCTAAAATTAAAGTAGCCTATTTTACTCCTTGTAACATCAGCTATCTACCAGTGAAGGTCCCGTCAAAATCGGTCCAGCCGTTTCGGAGATTACCCGGAACAAACAGACAGACAGACAGACAGACCAAAATTTTAATAATGGTTGTTTTGGTGTATATCCCGTATATACTTTCATATGCATTTAGCAAAAAGCTGTTATTATGATATTACAAACAGACACTTCAATTTTATTTATCTGTATGGATTATTGGAACTGAAAGAAAACGGTAACTTGTTCACATCGCAGTAGATGGCACGTTTATAACCTTCCGGTGAAGACTAAAATAGAAGACTGGCCTAACAGCGACTGTCGCATGTCGTGAGAAGACTAAAAATTCAAGATTACCGCCCGTGTTAGCACGTGGCGTGGATATGCCAAGGCTAAACTACCCATCTGTTACAGATTACATCTCGGTTCTAACTTGGACATGACAACAATAAACATTCGTAGTTAATGAAAGGTGTGAAACTGCGGATGAAGACAACAAAGAACTAAAATGTACGTTGATTGGTAGAGTGAATAAGTCTTAGAAAACATGTGCAAAACAACACTATAAAACTACGGCTTCTCATGATTTAGTTTTAATTTTTTTTGTCAAAGCTTTTAGTTAAGAATATGCTAGTTTCTTAAGACCCTAGTTTTTTTGAGAGTTGTAAAATTCACGATTTCACCATACACGTTACTAACATTGAGTTAGGTACCTACTTGAAATAAAAGTTCCTGTTCATTCAATCCAAAACGATTGAGTTCAATCTATATAAGTTCAAAACAGGTACCTATTTATGCTAAGCAGAGCTTATGTTACTACTGTAGCAATCAAACTTCTAGTGCTTGTGTCGGCTTTAGATTTTCTTTTCATTGCGCGTGCGCATTCAAGCTCTCCCGCAGTGAGTCGGCTGTTTACCCGGGAACGTTGCCAGACGCCCACCCATATTAATATGACGAGCAAAGTCAAAGACCTGCCTAAGCGCAGTCATTGTGTCCATTCCATCAAAACATACTATGTTGTGATGGCATGGTAATTGATCAAAAGGCCGGTTTTGTTTGAGAATGTTGCTCTTTCCACATGAAATTATCCGTGTGAACTGTGACTAAGGAGTTGGAAACATCTACCACTGATTCTTTGGCTCCACTGATATCTGTCTGAAACCCAATCGCCAGTCATGTCCTCTGACAATGGGGACTTCTCCATGATTGATGTATGGCAGATAAAATATGTAACATTAAATTATCAAGTCAAATCTGTTCAGAATGACAGAGGAAAACGTCCGTACAAAATTAAATCCTCGAAAGCAAAAAACATCCGTTTATTAGGTTCACTCGAGTTGGCATAACACGATCGAACTAACACGGCTCAGCAAATGCAAACGTCAAATTATACCAAATAATTCAACGACGAGTTACGCGAAAAACACCTGCTGCAGTATAAATACCGCTGGAGTTTTCCAGAACGGTGACACTAACGCGCGGGAACGCGAATCAACCAAACACTAATTAGACTCGATTTGCGTCGCGATTTTGTATATATTTCCGTAGACGAGCAAGACAATGTTATTGTAGAGTGTTTGGGAGTAGACTGAGCTCGTAGCTGGCACGCGGCCGCGTTGCGACATGCTTTGTTCAGTACACTTTCAGTGGTTGTCGTCACGCACGATCCATTACACCTTGTCGTGAGATGCCGAAGGAATAGCGGCTAGGACGCGGAAATCGCTAAGTGGCTTCGTAATGTATGTGATACTGCCACTTGCGAATTGTGTAATTCACAAATGCAATTAGCTTCGTAGCTGCTACAGAATCCAGAACATGCTGAAAGCAAAATCTCATTTATCCTGAATGTATGAGGCGCTCGCCAAAGCAGCGTCATACGGTGTCACACACATCGTATTTTTCCGATAGATAAATCTGTTACAGTAACGATCAACCTTGAAGAAGACATAGCGTGGCTACCGACTCATCATGCAAGACGTATGGGTTCGTTTGCTTTGACTAGGAGCGTATTTACCCTAGGGCCAAAAGGGCCATGGCCCGGGGCAGCAGGCTGCGAAGGGTGGCGCAAGTAGAAGAAATTTAAAAAGCCGACCTAAGGCTCTTATTAATTAACAGTGTTAAACTATGTTTTGTCTTTGTTGTTCTTTGAGATATTTAAACTGAATCGAAAGAGACAAAACACAGTTGAATAGTTCAACTGTGACAAACAAAACATAGTTTAACACTGTTAATTAATAAGAGCCTGAATCTCGTAAGGTGTTCGTGGGTGTAAGTTTGATACACATCAAAACGTGGGGCTTTCGTATTATACGAGTATATACTGACTGGCAGGGGGCGGGGCCTGCAGGCCCAGGGCGCTGAATCCTAAAATACGCCACTGGCTTTGACTAACACTATTACTTATTAGTATTTCATACAAGTGATGAAAGATTTGGCGAAAACAGTTTGGAAATGATTCATGATATTGACAAAGTTATATCGGAACGGAAGGGGTAAGAGATACAGGACCAGTTCAAGAAGTTCTAAATATACATGTGCTCCGCTTGGCGCAGATATTTTTGGACGCGTAGGCTTTACGGAAGATTATATTTGATGGTAATGGGAGGCCAATGGCAGCTATTACTTTATTTTCTGATCATTGGTTTCTGTTTGAAGTTTGATAGCAAATTAGTTAGAATTGGAGTTGAGTACTTTATTATGCCGTAGATTTCGCATATATTTAAAGTGGAGTACGTTACTTGCAGTGACATCAACATTTAACTCCTGTTGGCAAGTGCGAGTCATGGTCATCCTTCAGATTGCAAGATTTACGCCACGGGCCGAACCCAACTTCCTAACAGAAAAGCAAGTTCCCCTGCCATAAGATAATCTGGAGCAAGTAACTAACAATGACATTGCCTAGACTAGGGTATAGATTCGTTGAGACATTTGAGATTGATTGTTTCAATAAAGTGCGGAGTTAGATTCTTGCCTGGAACGTTGACCCGCAATAAAGCTCTATTCAGTATACTTCATCGACAGTGTTGTATTAGTAGGTAGATACTAGGTTACCAGGTTAGATATCCCTAGTTTGCTGCCTGGATATTACCTATATCTAATAAAATTCCAATACTTCGATCAAAGATTCTTTGTTCGGATTAATATTGAATATACGTATAGATGTGAAGAATTTAATAACTGACTCATGAATACAATCTTCAAAACAAAAAAACTTCAAATCAAAACCCGCAGGCTTCGTTCATGATACAAATGAGTTGGAATATTTGGACTCTCTTATTCTCTATCTGTCCTACTACCTATATCTTCTTATGTGACCAACTTGTGATGAGACTAATTTGTTAGTAACCCTGCCTCGGGTACGATCCACGGCCGGAACAGACTGTGTGGTCAGCACAAAGTTTGTTCTCGGGTCTTGGATGTTGTGGTATGTATCTCAGTGTGTGTGTCCATGCCACCTACGACACATAGAATCCCATTACATGTGTATGAGTATGTAACTCTGAGGTATGTAAGCTTAACATAAACGCTTACATGGTTATGTTTAAAGATAGGTACTTATGATACCTATTAGGTATCTATCTGCAGGGTCGTCTACTCGTCTTACGCCATGCACGTTTGCAGTTCCGCACAAGGTTAGAGCCCTTTCCTATAGAGAGCAAAAAAATTTGAATGAAAACAATGACTTTGTCAAATTATCTGCAGATTACGCCAATTTTTGCTTAAAGTAGGTTTTGTTGTAGTGAAAAGATGGAGTCTGAAGTTCGCAGCAATTTTGCCCAAACTGCTAAGTAAACTTGTTGACCATCCCAGGATATATCCGAGAGCTTTATCAACGTGAATTATTCTTTTTTTAAATTGATTTATTGGATGTATAATAGATAATCATGCCCCACCCCTTTACCTTTTGTTAAAAACAGAATTGCTAATTGGTTTCACTTTTTTTTGCTATTTGGTAACGAGAAGACCTGGTCGTTTGCCTAATGGTAAGCATAGCGCCGGCCCATAACAATTGCAGTGCCACTCAGAACTTCGAAACACAAAGGCCTGCGCGGCACTGCAGTGCGCTCGTTACCCTGAGATTTTAGGTATTAAGTCTCATAAGCCCAGTAATTTCACTGGCTACTCTGCATCGAAACGGAACACAGTAATGCTTGCACTTTACTGCTTGGCGGCAGACTTCACGAGCAATGCGGTGGTAACAACCCAGACGGACATTCGCAGAAGAGTTAGTACTACCACTAACAAAAACTTATATGCAATATTTTAAAACCTATAATACGTTCTGATTTCTCGAATGCTTACAGCAGATAGGAGCTTGAATAAATAACAGATAACGATAAGATAACGATCATCTGTATTAGGCATGGCAGCATAGCAACTATACATATACTAGAAATTACTTAGAATTTTGGAATATACTGAATCCTACACGCTGTGACAACGTGGAGATATCGTTTTGTTAGTGGTAGGACTAACTCTTCTGCGTGTGTCCGTCTGGGTTGTTACCACCGCTTTGCTCGTGAAGTCTGCCGCCAAGCAGTGATGTGCAAGCATTACTGTGTTCCGGTATGATGAGCAGACGAGTATCCAATGAAATTACTGGGCTTATGAGACTTAATACCTAATGTCGCAAGGTAACGAGCACACTGCAGTGCCGCGCAGGCCTTTGTATTTCAAAGTTCTGAGTGGCACTGCAATTGTTATGGGCCGGCGTTATGCTTACCATCAGGCAAACGACCAGCTCGTCTCGTTACCAAATAACATAACAAAAATCGTTATGTTGTATTACACAGAACACGCTTGCAAAAAATTGAATATCACCATATGGATAAACTATATGTACCTATATACTTACAGCCTTAAATTTGAAGACCAGTGCAGACGCATTACAGACGCTTGTTTGAGATTTTATCTTTGTATGATATTTCTTTGTTCTCTTTCATATCATTAAATAGTTTAGGTAGGTATTCATAGTATGAAACTGTAAAGCTGTCATGTGGCAAAAGTGAGTCATATGTACCAACCAGCGAATGCCCGCCGCATTAGTTTTAAATAAATTGCTCCTCAAATATATTGCATTTTTTTTGTGACGTCTTTCTTCTTTAAAATGATATACTGAAATACGCAACAGCTGGAAAGCACAGGCTTTCCAGCTGTTCTGTATTTCATTTTAGTTTCAGTTTAGTAAACAACAGTGTTTACTTTAGTTAGGTAAGAACTTAGGGTCTCACCACAAAAAAATTAAACACACGTTAAACACAGTTTAACGCCTGAAGATGTCTTAGGCTGAGATTCAAAGACGAATCTAAGCGTGAACTCACGCTTCCATACGTCAGAATTCTATACAGTTTTGACATATGGAAGCCAAAGTCTACGCTTAGAATCGTCTCTGAATCTTAGCCTAAGTCTCACGATAAAATATGAGCAACCACAAATCCTGATTTAAGTAGTGTCTAACCGTTGTCGAACACAATTCTGTTGGGAACATTTCTAAACATTTTTGACGTTTATCTTTAGACGCTGTCTAGCTAAACAGGCGACATAAATGTTTTTTTTTTGTGGTAACACTATTAATATTTATTTCTAACAGCCTTCTTTCTTCAAAATGTTTTATACATTTCCGAATAAAATGTTGTACGGTACAAATACAAGCTTTATTAATGAGGTCACGTCTCCGTTATGGGAGGGCTTCAATGACCTACATTTTATACCGTGTTGTTGTCCCTTCAGGCGCCGGTCAGCTGGGCTAGAGAATCGATCGGACTACGCAACTAAATACAAAAGTGCCCATTGGTTATGAATTCCTATTTTATACTTATAGATTTGTCCTCTATACAAGTCTTGTGTCCACATGAAACTAAGAGATTTTTCTACCAAAGTAAAATTAAATTAGACACCTAAGAAAAAGTACCAAAGGATATTTAAAATATCTCTCCTAAGATCTGATTGTTATCTACTACTCTAAATCCCTAGTAACAAATAGGGCTTAGGCTCTATTTGTTACTAGGGATGCTGAAGTACTTACTAATAAGTACTTCAAATATGTGGTAGCCCTGTTCGGAATATCTAGTCAGTTTCAAAAAATTTTGCATAAAGCCATAATGAATACTGCCCTGCGTACTATTTGCAATATTCTTTAATGGTATTACTATGTACCTAGACAATTAATAACCTCTGTTCTATATTCTAGCACAACATTTTAAAGTCCATTATCAAAAAAGTATCTAACGCTTTTTATTGCACATATCGAAACTTTAAACTAGATACCAAGACGTAGAACAAAGACAAAGGACTAGGTAAGTCCCATTTTGTATTGGTCGAGTAGTGCCCTTCACACAAGGAGACGACCGCAGCAGTGCTACGAAACATAGCTGCCTACGTAATTGGACTGAAACATGCAAAACATAAACTGACACCCAAACGAGGCGACGAGGATTAACTGACACCAGAGGTGTAAGAAGCTATTCCGTGGCTATATTGCCGACACGCTCGGGTAGCTGCTATTGTTTGGATGGAATGATAATGCGGTTCCAAAAAGTTCCATGATGCTTGAGAATTGTTTATGATTTGTTGATTAAGGAATTTTCCTATCAGCCAGAAAAGGTTTTCACCGGTCAAAAGGTTATCTCCGGTATTTTCGGAATAATTAGACCGATTACGATTGACTTATTCAATTTAGAAAGGGTAGGTCTCACGTATCTCAGGCTTCCAGAATTCTATTATACATATGGTTTAAAAATGACAATGGCTCCGTGGCATATAAATTATCACTTTTCTTCAACAAAGTGATCATTTTGCGAAGAACTCTTTTTTTAGAGGGTGATTAGGACCTCCCTTTTAAATAAGTCATTTACAAATTTACATACGAAAACATTCACTTTCAACGTGAAGTGCGTGGCATTTTCTGGAATTTTTTCAAGGCTCTTCTAATCATCATTTAAGAAAGTTCAACATAGACCAAGTGAATCAGCTGTCTAGGCAGGACTGCCCGGAAGTTCTGTAGCAGAATTTTGACGTAAATTATATCTTTTTCTTCAGTGAAAAATTTCGAATTTCACAAACTCGTAAAACAAATGTTGTTGACCTTCAGGAGTAGACTGACCCCCTTTTGGGATAGCATACCAATTCAATCTCAGGTTGTATAATATGTATGTATGTATGGGTTGATTTTCAGTGTTGTTTAAAAATTACCTAATGTTCATTTTGTGAAGAAATAAAATATGATTGCTTGATCTTCAACTATCATTATTTACCATTTAATTTCTATTAGTCAATGGTAAAAAGTGAGTAGACTGTACAGTAAAGTAACTCGTGAAAATAAAAATCCATCTCGGGCCTTGTATCCTCCGCTCAGGATTCTATTGTAGAATCCTTCAGTTTTCTCGGGATCCAACTTGGTCCTTCGAATTAAATTTCCTTTTTTTTCATTTGTTGTGTAATCTACTATTTATGTAGAATTTAGCGAAATTTTAGTTGCAGTTTGACACTGCTTGTTGCGGAAAAAAAAATGTGATATTTGCTGAGACCACCAAATCCCACGTGGGGGAGAGGGGTCTCCCTCACGTGAGATTTGGGGAAATTCGGCATGGCCTCCTCCCTCCTAAACACCTCATGTAATCAATGGACGACCCCTTATCTGATTTTGCTAGTGAAGCTATTTTGCTATACGCAAGTCGTTTTAACTGGTAGCAAATACCTAACAATACTTTAGACTGTAGCAACATTCATGATTAAAATGAGGTGTTTTCTGTTAATATTTTGATAGGTACATGAAGCCCCTATCAAGAAATTAGTCATCGTCAACACAGCGTTTCATGCTTCAGCGGTAAACACGCATTTGCAAACGATATCTAATTATATTTTCATTACCTGCCATCACCTACCACAAACTGGAATTGCAGGTATCGCAGGAAATAAAACCATAAATATCGCAGGCTGGACGTCAGATGGCGAGATGCGCAAACATGGTCCTTATTTCAGGGGTTCAAAGAGCCGGCAGCGCGCACTTACCGATTCTATTGCTGAGATGTGGCGTGATTCGGCCCGGCTCTTCCTCTTCAACGTCCATGTCGAAGGAGAACGGGAAGTTCTTTGTGGAGCCGACGAAGCCGGCCGCCATGCCGATACAATTTACATAAAACCGCAGCAGCAGCACGCGTCGTCACTCCCTGGCATAAAACAACTCACTGGCTGGAAGGACCCGACGCACGTACATATACGTACAAAAGCGCTCGATAGCGGACACTTCCAACACGCGCAGTTTTTCATAGGCAAAATCTTAAAGCGGAAAAGCGCTTCTAATCTTTATCTATAGATATTTGTGAGACAACATTAGATTACAAGGAAATTATTTCAGAAGTGGAATTAAGTGGATGCAAGAACGCGCGTGTCGACGGTGACACTCAGATGTATGCGATACCGAAAATAAATTTCAAAAACGACTTTCTATAGTAAGCGATAAATAAATCTGATGTCCTTTGTATGAAGCTGCGGAAAACAAAGATAACTGCGCTCGCAGAGGCCGTTCAACTTCTGCTCGCATTCTTTATTTCGGTTTTCAGAACAATTATGCCTCGCATAAAATAAATAAGGATATGTATTATTATGTACCTACTTATTTAGGTCCATTGTTGTTCTTACCTTTGTGATAAGGTTTGCGAGCTCGATTTTGGAGAAATTAACCTACTTCAGTTACCCAACAACATCAAGTAGGTACCAACACAACACCAACCGCTCTCACCTGGGACACAGCTAGTAGGTACTTCACAGTGCAGCATGGTACGACACAAACGCATTAGCGTTATTCTTTGTTACATTGTAACTCAAATTCACTCAACGGATTTCGATGAAACTTCACAGTGATATAGCTTATGCATCAGAATAACACAGAAAAATATATACCACGCGGGCGAAAGCTAGTACTAATATAAAACAATGCAAAGATGTTATATACTTACGCCTTCTCTATAACTGTGATCAAAGAGCATTGCAGTAACAAAAGTATAGGCGCTACTTCTGAATTTGTATGAACTAAATTAAATCTACATTAATATTATAGAGGTATTTTTTTGTTTGTTCTCTCTGGGTAATTTTTTTTATTAATAGGAAGATACTTATCCCTGAATCCCATAGTCTTCTTTTTATCCAGATTCCACACATGGGTATTTATTGCATTGTTAAGTCGATGTGTTATTCTGATGTATAAGCTACATTACTGTAGTTTCATCAAAATCCGTTCAGTAGTTTTTACGTGAAAGAGTAACAAACATACATAAATCCATTGGCCATCCTCACAAACTTTCGCGTCTATAATATCAGTAGGATTTGATTGTAATAACTTTTTTCTAAAAAAGACCATCATCTGTAACGCTGTGACTTGTAGCAATTTTTTTTAAGAATAATTCCTGTTGTTTCTCTCTTGAGTAACAGTGTGACTTGATGGAATAAATCCCAGCAACTCACAGTGACTTGTTTGGTGTAACTGGTAGGGAACTCACTATATCATATTGATTTGGTATGACTCCCTCCTGCCTTTCAGCCCTTGTCCTATTTTACATAGGTTTGGCACAGCACATCTTTACATACTAGTTTTTTTTAGGTTTTGTCAATTTTTTACCACCGGCCACCTGCTAGGCAATAACCCTTCTTGGGATTATGAGAATAATAAATAGGTCATAATCCATCATGCGGATCTAATGCGGTATGCCACCCATTTTGGTAACATTCCTACAGAATTCTGGTTACCCCAGATCTTGACAAATACCTACTACTATTTTTCTATATACCTATACATTAGAAAAACAATGTTTGTTAAGCACCTCTGGAATCTTTGGTCTGATCCTAAAAACTTTTACATTATTATCAATCCGGTTGTAATTTAACATAAATAACTGAAACAGAAGACTACAAAACAAAGTACTGCATGTAATTCCTAAACACAAAAGGCCATAGACAATAACTACTAAAAGAAAAGGGGAAACTGGATCAGAATAATTTTCATACAATTGAGACTGTCTAAACAATAATTTATTAATAATGAAACTTAGTAAGAAGCATTCACAGACAATTAACTGTTCCAACACCGGCCCATTCACTTCTTGACTGGTGCCTGCTCATCAATGGGGTCTAGTTTGGGCTCTTCAAACTTGAATTGAGGGAATGCGGTCATGTCAACTCCTTTTCCACCACCATACTGCTTCTCTAGCTTTTCCAGCTCGGTCTTGAGCTCTTTCTCAATCTCAGGGCTGGGATCAACAAGCTTGCCGCCCCTGTAAATAGATTTAAGATTTTTTGTATGATTTTAAATATCTAGTAATAAAGGTGTAAAATTAATGAAGAAAAAAGTTTACCTTTGCGAGTTAGGTTATCAAAGAAATAGGAAATAAAAAAACGTTACCGCAAAAAGTGTTAAGAGACAATAAATAGTTCAAAGAAATGAATCTATTTGCTTTTACACTTGTTTGGCTTCACATATAGCTAGTACTTTCTATAGTTTCATGCATACAATATCACTATACAGTTCCAGTATTACCAGAAGGGATTGGTCACAAACCCAAAGCCCACAGCCTAATGGACACCTCAAAGTGCCCTTAAAACAATTTAAACACATTGGTTTCTTATTTCGACACATCATTTACAAAGCACCCAGATATCCATGGTTGCTTAGCAGTTTCCTTTAGGATAAATTGCTGCCAACTTCAGACTTTCCAACTTTTCACTACATACAATATAAATGCAGCTTGAACTACAAATTATTGTCATAAACTGCTACAATGTAAAGGCAAGTCTACACAAAAATAGTTTTCATTCAATTTCAGGTTTCTTTTTTTTGCATTTCTGTATTGTTCAGCCCTGCCATTGACTCTATGGCTACATTAACACCAAAGGGGCAGCATTCGGCAGCGCAGGAGCTGGCAGTTTGACTGTCAACCCATAAATGACTTTGCCTCTATAACTAAAATGCATAGTATCGGTTGAAAGGCTTTCACAAGTAGCGCGGCAGCCCAGCACTTGCAATAAAAACAAGAGCTTCTAAGTGTTGGCTCAATAATATCTTCAACAGTTGTACACGACAGAAGACTAGAACAAGTTTCAAAAAAATATGTTACTACTTTTATTAGTACTTCGGATAACCAAACAATTCGGAACATTTAGCATCAAAAATCAGAATTCCACTTGTAACATCAGTTGGCACGGCCAAGTACTTACGAGCTCTTCGATGCGTATTCCTTGATTTTATCAAGGAACAGTTTCTGAATAGGGTCTGTGGCTGTCTTTGTGGCCGCCAAGTGTCTGGTGATCATGACAGTGGAGCGGGCCGCCCGAAGACCGACGAGTGCAGAGGTCAGCATCTGAAAATCGAAGACTTAACCTCAAATTCCAGTTACATAACTATAAACAAAAATTAGGTGTACCATACTTCAGTATATTAAACGCTTCGATAAATACATAATTGCAATTTCTGCTCTAGATTTGAATCTAAAAACATCGAATTTTTACCTTTTTAAAGTTTTCGACTTTTCTCGAATTTGACAGTCTTGACAGTAGTTTTTTTTACGATTTATTTTGACGTTTGGTCTACAGCGTAGATTCAGACTCTTGCTTGCAGGAGTTATAAGTAAACACTATCCTACTTGCAGGGTAGAGTCTGGCAAAGCTAACTCTGCAGTGGAATAAGTTGGCATCCCTAAAATCCTTTTCATATGGCAATCTGTTTCTTATGTCATTATATGTCACTTTCATGGTACTTGAACTGTCTGAACGTTCTTGTTATGTTAAAATTTGTGTATTTTAAGAAGAAATAATGGTTAAAACCTATTAAAAGTGGGGTGCGGGAGATGCTATTTCGAATGTTAAGTAGCTTTCAATAGGTGAAAGTACAAGATAAATCTCTAATCGCCCAGAAACAACAATGTTTACAAGACATTGAAATGATAACGAGTAAGTGGCCTACAACGTGTTGATCCTTTTTGTTTTTTTCTAATGCTAGTAAAAATCCTATAATGATTTCGTAATTACTGCATACAAGAGTACAAATACTCGTAGAAGATAATTTATTTTCAGTTAGTTTATTGTAAAGTAAAAATTGTATTATATTATAATTTATGTTTTCATTTTCAGACGGCCTGAATGACAATTTTTTCGCTTTGAAGCTGTTCTACAAAGGCTGAGAGATTGGAAGTGTCAACAAGTAGTGAAACACATCATTTAAAGAAAATTTCTTCTATAAAACGTATATAAGGGGGGGGGGGGAAGTGCTTAAGGGGTCCGGTCCCCCTGTTAATTGTCAGAACATAAATATTACTGATAATATAAATGAGTAGTATTTTGATTTACATTATACGAGTATATGTAGTATATGTACCTATAACCCTAACAATTATGTATGTAGTATAATATTTACCCATCAATCATAATAATGTATTCTACTATCATTCATACATACACAAAACTTCGTTACCGACATTGCTAACACTTTTTATCTATAGGTATTTTATATTATATATTTTTTTCATAATTAATAATATAGAGTATCAAGTCCGTTTTTTGTAGTATGCACAGTGCTGCCATATACAAGATTTTAAGTTCCACCAATTTTAAAGCACTGCAGAGTTAGCTTTGCCAGACTCTAGTGTTGATTGATTTAAAGCTCACATCTTTCTTTGCTTTGTGTAAGCCTGTAAGGGCAACACAGTTGCCAAGTTCCCGGAAACATTAATTGTATTTAAGATAAAACATATTACTTGTAAAATGGAAGATAAAAAATTTTCATGAATCTGTTGCATTGTTTATTTTTTAGATTTTGTTACTCCCATATGTGCCAAAACCAGCCACGTTTTAGACATCGTTAAAATAACATTTTGAGACTTCATAAGAATCAAATAAGCCCAAATTGCACAAATCTGCCACAAATGGTCACACTGGAAGGATTCAAAAGAGTAAAAGGAACGCTCCTGCATGGCATGGCACCACGCTACACCACACAGAGTATATATTCTACTTTGATTATCTATTTCAAATTTCAATGTCATCAGTCATGTCATTGTCTTTATTATGATGACAGATCACAGAAACAACAAAAAAATGTTTTGCGAACGCGCTGCGGTTTAATGTTTTAGTCACAGAGTACTGCAGATATTCAAGATATTAGTGAATACCGACGCTTCGGGAGATGAGTATTACGCTCTCTGAGCTGTGAAGAAATACCATAAACTGAAACTATGGAACGAGGCAAGAATCCTTCATCGGGCCGCGGGGGGAAAAGCAAGGCGCCTCAGCATCCTCAGGACATCTTCGCGCTGGGCTCCAAGTCCACCGTACCGGTGTCGAGGGACGCTGAAAAGAGGAATATCCATAAACCTTCCACTAGCGGTAAAACTATTTTAATAAAAGTGTTATGTATTTATTTACAAATTATTATATTTAGCTCATGGTGAAAATTCTCAAGATTTTATCAGATTAATGCTTTTCCAAAAACATTGGCAATGTCTTTTTAATTATAATTTTAAATAATAATGGTTTAATATTTTATTGTAGGCGTGGAACGTAAACGCGAGCCAGCAGGGTTTGGCAGCCAGCCTCCCAGCAAGCGAGCGAGGATTGGATCCCCAGCTGAGGCAGTTGGGGGTACCTCTCTTGACATAGAGCCTGTCGACTTAGTCTCTAATGTACTGCAAGCATTAGACACTCACAACTCTGATAAATTGGTAAGCCTTGTACCAGGCTCAAGTGCTTTTAAACTATACCTACACAGCACAGCCTCCTGCATGAGGCTAATTCAGTAAAGGTCACATGAGTACGTGCGTACACGTGTGACCTTACATGTGTACGTACGTACATGTGCATACCTGTAGCTAACAAAAAAGTAATTCTCATGGCAGATTCCATCGAGTTTTTATTAAAATATGGCCACGTACTTTATTATATAAAATGATGTAAACATTAATATGCAAATGTCTCTTTTTTAAACAATTTTAACACGCAATATCTGTGGTGCACCACCACAACACAAGTAAGATGGTGTTTTTACATTATTTTGTACTGTCAATTGGGATGTTGACTGTATTCAAATAAAAATATAATTTTGCCGCGAAACGGTAGTTTTTGTTACAGAAATCCTATAAAACACAATATTTTTGTTTAATTTTAAGGAATATAATTTTAATTTAATAATCAAAATGTAATCACATCACTCCGAAGTCACGTGACATAAAACGCGCGTGACGTCACTTTCTCAATCGTGACGTCACTTTCTCAATCGGAATGAGTATATTGCTCTTTCTGCCTAGTATTTTAGAGTGATTTCTGTGAATTTAGTTATCTGTGCCAGGAATCGTGACGTCACATCGACCACGTGACCAGTATTGGCGTTTTGGAGCGAAATTTAAAACGGCATTTAAAATACATGATAATTAAAATATTAGTTGTTTTAAAAAGTAAATTTAAATATTTTGGGTTATATTAGGCCCATACGCATCGTTTTAAACACTTTCCCAAAATCAGTCAACATCCCAATTTGTTTTCTCATAACTCCCACCCCTACAAAAGGAGCACCCTATACAAAAGCACATGATGTGATGGGTGAAATAAAACAGATTAGCAGCGCAGAGCTAAGGTGCATTTTAATTCATTACGAGCACCCATCGTCTCAGTATATAGGTTAATGTAATAATCACATTCGGGGCTGTGCAAGGTATTATGATATTTATGACCGTTACCGTTGTTGTAAGTAAGATTAAATTCACATGCTTGCTATCACAGAGTTAACTTTCTGTGCATAACCTTAAGTTTTGGAGATATGTAACCATACTGAAAAAATACTTTTTAAAGTTTCAAAAGTTATTTCTATCATACCGTGAAATCATACTGCATAGTTTTTCCACTGATGTGTTTTCCAGATTAGTTGAGGATTGGAGGGACCATCGTTTATCACACAATCCATGTATCTATTTATCTATTTTTTGCAATAATAGGTACATGTGATGTACCATATACATGACACATGTATTTACTTTTTTTTTTTTTTTTGCATGTAGTCTTATTTATTATAATAACAGAAAAAGTAAACAACATAAACTAAAATAACTAAATAAAATACACACTAATTTATTTACAATCTTAATCTAATAATCCGCTACCAGTAGGCAACGTTCCCAAAATGCTGGCCGCATTGCCACGTTGAATGGCAATGCTTAATCTTTGACCTAAGTAGAGGCCAGCATTTACATTTATTTGTATTTACTTAATCACATTATTATGTTGCTATGTGAAAGAAAGATAAACAAACAACCTCACCTTCACATTTGTAGTTTAAATAGGGATATAATAGGGATTCATTACAATAATTGTAGCCATCACTCACCTATTGCTCTCACCTCTTACTGTTAATATTTTTTATTAAGATATCGCCAAATATTTGTGTGATCCTTGAGACTATACAAACTTTTTAAATATAGTTTACCCAATAAATTATTTCATTTGCAGCTTGGCCTTCTCACTGGCTCCATCCGCCTCCTCAAATCACAACGCTCCAAACCAGACCCAATCCTTTGCATGGGTCTGCTATACCTTACCAAGATCCGACCCAATATGTTTGCGCACGAAACAGTGACCAATAGTCTCTGTACGTTGCTGAAAAGGGAGCAAGGTGCTGCTTTCAAAAATAAGGGCAACCCATTGGTGTTTGTGCTGGCTTGTAACATGCTGTATGCAGGACATCGCGACAGCAGCGCCTGGCCTGACATCTTTATAAAGGTAAAATAGCAGATTTGCTGTCACCGCACAGCCACATTGTATTAACTGTTATTTAAGAGCTTAAGATAATAAAGATTGCCTACTCTGAGACTTACCTTCATATTATTAAATGGAAATTCTAATATAACTCGACTCAGTACTATTCCAGTTTCATGGGTCTGTTTTTTATCAAGTTGAGTTTGTGTAAAGTTCTGAGTGGTTCGGTAATTGTTATGGGCAGGTTGAGCAGGGGTTAGGGTTACCATCAGTTCCACAGTTGCCAGTTTGTTTAACTTGCAGTAAAAAAACCGTTTATTACGGTTTGTCCCACTGATCTGCAATATATATTCCACGGTCATAGCATGCCATGCCATCTGATCTGATTTAATTGTTATTTTGTAAGGTGTACATTGAAGATGCTCTCAATGAGCGCTGGTGGGTGGAGTGCTCCTGGTGCAAATGCCTTGTTGAGAACATTGTCACCGCTTTTGGGACTAAGCAACCGCCGTCCCACCTAATCCCCACTGATAACACTTTGGGTAAGTTGCAGACAAATGCAGATTTTTAAAATTTTCAAAATCGCCTTGATGAAGAGGTCCGTGAGCAGGAGGAATATCTGTGGTCAGGCTGGCCTGGATCTGTTGCCAGTAGAAATATGTGGATTAAGCTATCAATAATGATGATGACAAGCAGACTAATAAACATGTAATTGATTATACTTGCTGCCGTGTTATGAATTATAAGTGTTATCATTTTTAATGTGGATCGTAAAATGTAGTCTTTTTTTAACCCCCGACGCAAAAAAGGAGGGATGTTGTAAGTATAACATGTGTATCAATCTGTTTGTCTGTCTGTGGCATCGTAGCTCCTAAATGAATAGATCAATTTTATGAAATATATTTTATAGTGTTAACCGACACTAGCGGATGTTTACACAAATATATACATCACAAAAATTTCGATTCCAACAGGATTCGAACCTGCGTCTTCTGGTTATCTAGACCAGACGCCTTAACCAACTAGGCTATGGGATCAATTGATGTTGACTGAACTACTGTCGGGGTTACATCAGTGTTTGTGCAGCTGAGTTGTCGAATCTAAACGGGAAATTTCTCTGACGGGATGCCATTTCGAAACGTAAATGATCAAAACCTGTCGCTTCCGACACGGATATCATTCCGAGTGATTATAATAACCCGCTGGTCTGTGGGCGGTGGCGCCTGGGCGCCCCTTCTGTTCTTATTTTCTCTCCTTATTTTAATTCACTCGGAATGATATCCGTGTCGGAAGCGGACGGACTTGGCCTCTCGAACGCCCAGTGTGAGCCGATGCTATTTAAAATGTATGAAAAATCTTGTCCAAAGATAAAAAAATTATCTGGGGCCCATGAAAACTATCACTTGAAATGGGATATTTACCAAGTATATTATTTGATATCAGTTTCCGATATTTCGGCGCTGTTGCAAACATCAAGATCACCAAAGAACTGAAGTAATAATTGTCATAGTGTTGATGACCATGTCAGTTTAAAAACTTGTGTTTTTCTTATTTGGTCCGAAATTTCATAAATTGGTGTTTTAAACAGGAACCATGTCACCTTCTGGATCAGGGTCACCACTCATGGGGAGTACTGAAGAGGATGTGGACAACACTGATTTGGAGTATTCTGTGTTTGCAAGGTAAATCTTTCTTTCTTCTCGGCCTTGGATTGGAACCCGCATTTTCATTGTGATGACAAATTTTCCGCAGATATTCTAGCAGCTACGAGGCAGTGGAAGGCCTAGTGCTGGAGGCAATTAAGGATCAAATTCAACGGCGCTCGGCCGCACCCGACGCCATCGGCAAAGGTTTCTTGAAACTATTGGCTGCCACTTGCGGATTCCCTGAGGTAAATCTTGCTTATGATCTATCATAATTAAAAAAAACTAAACGTACATTACAAGAAAACTTAAAACAGTATGTGTGTAAAGTGCGCTGAGTACTGTGGTGACCCCATGTAAAATGGAACAGAGGCAGGAAAAAGAGGGAGAGAGTTGGTGTTGTTTATGTACCATGCCACCCCCTCCCCCCAGATCCGCATGATATCGGCGTCGCGGCTGGAGGCGTGGCTGAACTCGGGCAAGCTGTGGCGCGTGGCGCAGGAGCTGCTGGCCTTCGTGTGCATGAACTGTGACGCCTGCGGGCCCACCGCCGCGCGCGACCACGAGGTGCTGGCGCAGCTGGCGCGCATGCGGCTCAAGACCAAGCCGCTGCAGGCCGCCTACCAAGTCTGCCTCAGGTGCCTGCCTACGACCTCACTGCATGCTATTCACACGGAGATTCTCTTTTAAAATGCAACCCACTGAGAACCTCCTGTTTTTTAAATTAGTTAAAATTAAAATTTAATTTTTTTTTCCAAATCTTCTTTGCGTAGAAGTTGGATCGGGTAAAGTTTGTTGACATAGGTGATTTTACTTTCACAGGGAAATGGTGTCTGACAGCCCGGCGCTGCTGCGCAGCGTGGTGACGCATACCATTTACAACGAGCTGTCCAACGTGCGCGCGCCCAACAACATGGCCGTGCTGGCCGCGCTCGTGCAGGCGCAGCCGCAGCTCGTGCCCGCCGCCATGGCCGACACGTACCTGGTACGTCGCTCCGCAAGGGGGCGGTGGCGGACCCACATACTTTAGTACATAAAACTGACCGCCACTAACCTCTAGAACGCGTCCCGTACCTACGCGCATATTTTGTTAAAGAAACTAGCCCCATCTTTCGGCGATTTATTCCGCGAGTATATGACATGTACCTGCAGGCGGAGCTAACTCTGCCGTGGGTCAATAGATGGCGCTGTTGTAAATCTCTGTTAGTCGGCTTAGCGTCAACACTGATGGTCGGGCTTGCAGGAGCTGTTGCTGCGGCCAGAGGAGTACTTGCGGCCGCTGCGCGCGCTGACGCGGGAGGTGGTGCGGGGCGCGCGGGACGCGGGCGCGGCGGCCGCGGCGGCGGCGCTGGCGCGCGCGCTGGCCGCGCCGCCGCCCCACGAGGCGCCGCAGGACCTGCGCGAGCGGGCCTTCCTCGCCGTCGCCGACTTGCTGGGTATGTGATGCTCCTGACAGCACCGGCGGAGCACCAGCGGGAGGACGCGCGGGCGCGCTTGTTCACAAAAATGGGTCTTAGACAACAAATCCCACATCGCTTAGACAATAAATTTGAGCATCAAAAAAGTGAATCCGCATGATGATTACGAAACGGACACCATTGTGGAAAATATGAGTAGTTGATTTTTTGAGGTAGCTATATAGCTGAAACCGGTTCTCCATGGTTTGTGTCGTGTCGCAGCGTGCTGCGCGATGCTGTGCGGCGGCGGCGCGGCGCACGCGCGGCAGGCGGCGGACGCGCGCGCGGCGCTGGCGGCGCTGGCGGGGCTGCAGGGCGCGGCGCTGGGCTGGCTGCTGGAGACCGCCGTGCCCTGCTACCGGCCCTCGCGGCAGGACGCTCTGCACGTTCTGCACAAGGTACTCCCAATAACGATTACACCTAAGTAACTACATCTAAGTTTACTTGTCTGTGCACACCCGTAAGTCACTGGTGCCATGGACGCACAAATATACAACACAAGCATCCTAGACCTGACGACGAACTATGCTGACCACACAAAATCTGCCAAGGAAGGAGGAATCGAACCCGAGGCCACTCGCTTTGCAAGCAGGTCTACTACCAACTAAGCTGTGGAGCCGTCAAGCTGCGTAATGCCAGTCGCAGTGCCGTGCAGTGTAAAATACACTATCCTTCACTAGGATATCGTGCTGGCATGGATTAGGACGGTTTGGTTGACATCTACATCGATAACAGCAAGGCTTTCGACCGCATCGACCACATAATCATCGCTAAACTTCATGCAGCTGATATCAAATGTGACCTGCATAGTTGGTTTGGCTCATACGTCGATAATCGTTGCCAAACTGTGGTATAAAATAACGTGCCTCCGCTTCGTTACCTATTCCATCTGATGTACCTCAAGGATCTATTCTGGGTCCTGTTCTCTTTATAATGTTGACTAGTGTTTTCAAAATTCTGATTTAATTTGCCGATAACATGAGCATTTTTAAAAGATGTCACAACAGCCATAATTTTGAGTTACTGCAAAGGGATCTGGTTGATAATAAAGCTTGGTATGGTGGCAGATAATGTTCGTGGAGCCGATTGAGACATACAGCAAGGTGGACAACTGGCCGCCGGAGTCGGAGCGGGCGCTGATCCACCGCCTGTGCTGTGAGGCGCCGCTGCCGCAGAACAACCTGCTGCGGATCATATTCATCGGACTCTCGAAGGTAACTGACACAAGACCGTATAACCGTCAAGATGTGCTCCATTTTAGACCTCGTCTTCACTTTTCACCAGGTGAGATGTAGTCAAACGTAAACTCTTCAAAAAACTTCTATGTTGTGTATACCTTATCTATATTTCTATACTAATATTATTGAGGTGAAGTTTGTTTGTTACCACTAATCTACGGAATCATTGGTCCGATTCTATAAATTCGTTTACGTATATGAAGCTGCATTATGCCTAGTTTACTGTATTTTAAATAACGGGCTAAAACATTGTTTTTTTCACATCAACATTCCGATCAAGTTAAATTGATTTTTTAGTAGAGTAATTACTAATTACCAATGTATAAACATGCCACGTTCCCCAGGAGATCCCGATCTCCCCGGCGGAGGTGTTCGAGCTGGTGGAGCAGCTGGTGCGGCGCGCCTGCGCGCTGCCGGCGGACGAGGCGCCGCTGCAGGTGGACAAGCTGGAAATAGCAGACTACATCTTCCAGCTGTGCCAGTTCAACCCGCCTGACAACATCACGCTGCCGCAGGGGTGAGTGGCCCGGGCTTACTTATGACGTCTTTTTTTTTTGGTCACCCGGGAAAAAACTCATTTGCGAGCTTACCCCTCCGTGCCCCGGGGGGAGCTACGGAGAGAGTGCGGGGCTCCCGCTCGCCCACTGCGCAGCGTCCTACCCACTAAAAAACCACCGGGACGTTATACGGCTCAGCTTCTGGACGGGGTTGCGGTGCCACTTTCGCACTCCACGCGGAACCCGTCAGCCGTCGTCCCGCGACCCGCCTCGCGATGAGCTCTGCTCCCCCGCTCGGCTCGGGATAGTTATGACGTCTGCTGTAAGTAGGGAGAGCCTTTAGCAAGGGTTCAAGTCCGTTGGGTGTGACACACAGCGAGATTTACATGATTTGTTTTTTAATTTGGTCTACATTTCAAACAAATTAATTCGATAGATTTTTCCCTCGAATTTTACCTATTTATTTACATATAAATGATTAGAAATACATTTGTCGAATAATCATGTATCAAGAAAACCCTCGTGGGATCCATATCGATGAAAGTTAAGGACGTTAAGGCGGCATTCGCACGTTTGTGACTTTTGAACTAGGAATAAACCTTCCCTAGTGATAAATTGAGTTAGTATAACGGGGGTGGGGGTGCCGTAGGTACACGCCGCCGCCGCTGGCCATCACGTCGCTGTACTGGCGCGGCTGGACGCTGCTGGCCATGCTGGCGGCGCACAACCCGCTGGGATTCGCCGAGCGCGCCGCCGCCGCCTACCCCACGCTGCGAGCCATCATTGAGACCTGCATCACGGGGTGAGAGCACAGTGAGGGTACACGCCGCCACCGCTGGCCATCGCTGAAGGTTCTACTTGGAGCTCTGCAACAGCCATCTAGCTTGCTACTTTACCACATGCTGCTTAGGTGTTGTACTAAGAGTGTGGAGTACTGTATGTTAGGCGAACTGAGGTGTCGCTAGATGGCGTTGTACATAAGTAAGACACTAGTGAGATTAATCTCATTTTCACGAGAGGGCGATAGGAATGCCTTACTAAGTTTTGAGAATTGATCATGTTATTGCCTGTTAAATTGAATCAAAGGACCAAAACTACTTTGATCTAGGTTATGGAACGAAAACGTTTCAACCAATATTAGAACAGTGAACCTACGTGTTTTGTTTTCATATGATGAAATGCTAATTCTACCACACAAACATAAAATATTTAACCAGTAGCACCACTCTTTATAGAGATCTAAAACGGCCGCTAGCACATAAAAGCACGGTTTAAACTCTACCTCAAACAAAACCAAAGGACCAAATATCACGTTGAGACGTTTTCACTCTCTCTTTGGACACTTTCAGTCTTTACGTTTTCTAATAGATGTGTGATTCCCAGCCGTCCTAGCCTGGAGTGGAACACCACGACGACTGCAGAAGCGGAGCGAGCTGAAGGGGAGCGAGCTGCTATACTACAGCTGGAGACGCACCTGGCGGCCGCCAGCAACTCCAAGCTGCCCGTCACGGAGCAGACCTCGCGGCTCATCAGCCAGGTAGGCTACTCACAGATGTGTGGGCAAGGCTATCATTTGGGGATGCCAAGTTGCCATAACTTGCTGCTAGATGTCGCTATTCCGAAGGATGTAAAATTGCGGGCCTAGAAGAATGATTTTACTAACTTTCTTGACATAATATTTGAACAAAAACTTCTATTCTTGCTATTCTCGGCTCTCATGATTTTCTATGATTAACTACGACTTTGTACTTACAATTTTGTTGCTTTCAGTTAAGCATTTTGTATTTATACCATTATATTATTTATACCATACTACGAATACCGTAAAGGATAATATACCTTGTTAGCGTTTTCTGAGATTTCCTATTCATTAAAAATTGCGCTGTCACTTTGCAATAAACCTATTGCAAAATTTTCTAGTGGCGCCATCTAGTTTCACCGGGATACGTTAGTGAGTTGGCGCCACTTAGGGTATGGTATTGAGCTTGAATAACCACTGTGGTCTCACCCCCAGCTGACCCTGATGGAGCCACTAGGCGCGGCGCGCAAGCCCCCGGCGGCGGTGGTGGAGTCGCTGGCGGCGCTGAGCTCGCAGCTGCGACTGGGCAAGCTGCTGTGCCGGCAGCCGGCGCTGCTGCTGTCGCTGGTGGAGCGCCACGGCACGCGCCGCGCCATGCCCTGGCTGCACCAGCTGCTGCGCCAGGACCAGCTGGAGCTCAGGTATGGATACCACGGGAGACTTTACTGTGTTACTTGTTGTTGTCGTGGATTATATTCTTGCAGCGGCAATTGTGGATCTGGACCTTAAAGTGACGCCGACGAGTTTCTTGGCCTTCTCGAACTGTTGTGTAAGTGGAGCCGGCATCTGAAATCATTTAACTTTCATGAACGCTCTCCTAGAAATCATGTGAATAAATACATTTTAATTGGATGGTTTAGATGCAACAACTGTGGGACCAGAACTAATTCGAACTATTAGATGGGACCTGGGGCCTGAAAGCTCTGACCTAAAGTGCGAGGACTGGAATGATTTCCTGCTTTCATTACTACAGCTGATGTGGCTGAATCATACACTAAAACAAACTCCTGCAGTGTAAAATATTGTTGCTCGTCCCGTGCGGGCTGCACGGGACGAGCAACAATATTTGCTGTTGAGTTGCAACACATTTTTTTTTCGAAAAGCTTAAATATCTATAGCTTAGTAGTACATAGAAATCGATGATTGCAATTCTTGTGTTGTGTGTTCCAGCGTATTGCCTGTCCAGTGCCTGTGCGAGTTCCTGTCGGCAGGCGCGGGCGCGGGCGCGGGGGAGGGCAAGGCGGGCGAGCTGCGCGCGCACCTGCGCCGCACTCTGCACGACACGGAGGAGGGCGCGCGGGCCGTGCTGCACTACTACATGTCGCGGCTGGCGCACGCGCAGGCGCACACTAGGGCCGCCGCCAGCCGGGTGAGTACCGGCCGGGGGCGCGGGGGAGGGCAAGGCGGGCGAGCTGCGCGCGCACCTGCGCCGCACTCTGCACGACACGGAGGAGGGCGCGCGGGCCGTGCTGCACTACTACATGTCGCGGCTGGCGCACGCGCAGGCGCACACTAGGGCCGCCGCCAGCCGGGTGAGTACCGGCCGGGGGCGCGGGGGAGGGCAAGACGGGCGAGCTGCGCGCGCACCTGCGCCGCACTCTGCACGACACGGAGGAGGGCGCGCGGGCCGTGCTGCACTACTACATGTCGCGGCTGGCGCACGCGCAGGCGCACACTAGGGCCGCCGCCAGCCGGGTGAGTACCGGCCGGGGGCGCGGGGGAGGGCAAGGCGGGCGAGCTGCGCGCGCACCTGCGCCGCACTCTGCACGACACGGAGGAGGGCGCGCGGGCCGTGCTGCACTACTACATGTCGCGGCTGGCGCACGCGCAGGCGCACACTAGGGCCGCCGCCAGCCGGGTGAGTACCGGCCGGGGGCGCGGGGGAGGGCAAGACGGGCGAGCTGCGCGCGCACCTGCGCCGCACTCTGCACGACACGGAGGAGGGCGCGCGGGCCGTGCTGCACTACTACATGTCGCGGCTGGCGCACGCGCAGGCGCACACTAGGGCCGCCGCCAGCCGGGTGAGTACCGGCCGGGGGCGCGGGGGAGGGCAAGGCGGGCGAGCTGCGCGCGCACCTGCGCCGCACTCTGCACGACACGGAGGAGGGCGCGCGGGCCGTGCTGCACTACTACATGTCGCGGCTGGCGCACGCGCAGGCGCACACTAGGGCCGCCGCCAGCCGGGTGAGTACCGGCCGGGGGCGCGGGGGAGGGCAAGGCGGGCGAGCTGCGCGCGCACCTGCGCCGCACTCTGCACGACACGGAGGAGGGCGCGCGGGCCGTGCTGCACTACTACATGTCGCGGCTGGCGCACGCGCAGGCGCACACTAGGGCCGCCGCCAGCCGGGTGAGTACCGGCCGGGGGCGCGGGGGAGGGCAAGGCGGGCGAGCTGCGCGCGCACCTGCGCCGCACTCTGCACGACACGGAGGAGGGCGCGCGGGCCGTGCTGCACTACTACATGTCGCGGCTGGCGCACGCGCAGGCGCACACTAGGGCCGCCGCCAGCCGGGTGAGTACCGGCCGGGGGCGCGGGGGAGGGCAAGGCGGGCGAGCTGCGCGCGCACCTGCGCCGCACTCTGCACGACACGGAGGAGGGCGCGCGGGCCGTGCTGCACTACTACATGTCGCGGCTGGCGCACGCGCAGGCGCACACTAGGGCCGCCGCCAGCCGGGTGAGTACCGGCCGGGGGCGCGGGGGAGGGCAAGACGGGCGAGCTGCGCGCGCACCTGCGCCGCACTCTGCACGACACGGAGGAGGGCGCGCGGGCCGTGCTGCACTACTACATGTCGCGGCTGGCGCACGCGCAGGCGCACACTAGGGCCGCCGCCAGCCGGGTGAGTACCGGCCGGGGGCGCGGGGGAGGGCAAGGCGGGCGAGCTGCGCGCGCACCTGCGCCGCACTCTGCACGACACGGAGGAGGGCGCGCGGGCCGTGCTGCACTACTACATGTCGCGGCTGGCGCACGCGCAGGCGCACACTAGGGCCGCCGCCAGCCGGGTGAGTACCGGCCGGGGGCGCGGGGGAGGGCAAGGCGGGCGAGCTGCGCGCGCACCTGCGCCGCACTCTGCACGACACGGAGGAGGGCGCGCGGGCCGTGCTGCACTACTACATGTCGCGGCTGGCGCACGCGCAGGCGCACACTAGGGCCGCCGCCAGCCGGGTGAGTACCGGCCGGGGGCGCGGGGGAGGGCAAGGCGGGCGAGCTGCGCGCGCACCTGCGCCGCACTCTGCACGACACGGAGGAGGGCGCGCGGGCCGTGCTGCACTACTACATGTCGCGGCTGGCGCACGCGCAGGCGCACACTAGGGCCGCCGCCAGCCGGGTGAGTACCGGCCGGGGGCGCGGGGGAGGGCAAGGCGGGCGAGCTGCGCGCGCACCTGCGCCGCACTCTGCACGACACGGAGGAGGGCGCGCGGGCCGTGCTGCACTACTACATGTCGCGGCTGGCGCACGCGCAGGCGCACACTAGGGCCGCCGCCAGCCGGGTGAGTACCGGCCGGGGGCGCGGGGGAGGGCAAGGCGGGCGAGCTGCGCGCGCACCTGCGCCGCACTCTGCACGACACGGAGGAGGGCGCGCGGGCCGTGCTGCACTACTACATGTCGCGGCTGGCGCACGCGCAGGCGCACACTAGGGCCGCCGCCAGCCGGGTGAGTACCGGCCGGGGGCCTGGGGGAGGGCAAGGCGGGCGAGCTCTAACCTTTTTATTTATTCCGCAAGTAACATTCTAGAATGCCATGAACCCACAGGTGAAGATAGTTCCGCCTTTTGGCAATAGATGGCGGTATTCAATAATTTCGAAACTGGGATAGCATTATGATTGCTTCACTTTTTACAATAATTGATCGTTTGGTGGTTTAAAATTAATTTAACTTTGTTACAGGGCTTGAAACTCGTGCTGATGGAAACGGACGACGCAACTGAGATAGATTACAACGGCTACGTCAGCCCCGAGTGAGTCAGTTATATACGTAGAGCCTCGTAGCACAGCTACTCGCGGCTTTCCAGACTTTTGTAGCGACTGCTACGTGCGTAGCTATATTGTATAAGTAGCCGATCAGTGCTTCTCGAAGTTCGACCACTGTTTTTTACTAACCTAATAATCACTCGTAGATTCGCGTCAAGATTTCCGGTGTAATGGGGAGGTGTTTATCAATCACAGACCAAAAAAAATGCAATTAGACATATTTTATCTTTGTCTATGGTAGAACTGCACGTTCGTACTATTGAAACACTGGTCCTTGTTAAGTTTGAGCTGGCTGGCCCCTTAGGGAGTGGCTCGACCTGGTGTGGGACCTGCGGCAGTGGGCGGGCGTGCGCGACTCGGCGGCGGCGCGCGTGCGCGCGGCGTGCCTGGTGGAGGCCGTGCCGGCGCACGTGGCCGCCTACCTGCACTTCCTCGCCAAGTACGTGCGCGAGGCGCCGCGCCGGGACCACACCGACATCGTGCTCGTGAGTGTCCCTGCAGGGGGGGACCCGGGGTGGGACCTGCGGCAGTGGGCGGGCGTGCGCGACTCGGCGGCGGCGCGCGTGCGCGCGGCGTGCCTGGTGGAGGCCGTGCCGGCGCACGTGGCCGCCTACCTGCACTTCCTCGCCAAGTACGTGCGCGAGGCGCCGCGCCGGGACCACACCGACATCGTGCTCGTGAGTGTCCCTGCAGGGGGGGACCCGGGGTGGGACCTGCGGCAGTGGGCGGGCGTGCGCGACTCGGCGGCGGCGCGCGTGCGCGCGGCGTGCCTGGTGGAGGCCGTGCCGGCGCACGTGGCCGCCTACCTGCACTTCCTCGCCAAGTACGTGCGCGAGGCGCCGCGCCGGGACCACACCGACATCGTGCTCGTGAGTGTCCCTGCAGGGGGGGACCCGGGGTGGGACCTGCGGCAGTGGGCGGGCGTGCGCGACTCGGCGGCGGCGCGCGTGCGCGCGGCGTGCCTGGTGGAGGCCGTGCCGGCGCACGTGGCCGCCTACCTGCACTTCCTCGCCAAGTACGTGCGCGAGGCGCCGCGCCGGGACCACACCGACATCGTGCTCGTGAGTGTCCCTGCAGGGGTGGGACCTGCAGTGGGACCTGCAGGCCATGCCGCAATTTCATCGCACACTCTGAAACGTGAACTTCGTAGTCCATTAGGGATGTTGCATTAAACACAAAATACATAATTACTGTAGTTATACAGGTTTAAGAACGTCACATTAATACAGTAAAAATGAAATTAACAAAAAATATATAATTTCCACAAAAATACTCCATTTAAAAGTTTCCCGAGTTCAACCATAACATTCTATCATTTCAATGAAAAAAAAATGTATGACAACTATGTACTTTAAAACGCAGTTTTTCACAGCGAAATCAACAAAATGCATATTTTTAGTACAGCTTTACGGACCGCGTAGAGAATGTGTGACGTCAGATATCCTGCCCAATTTGTATGGGAAATTTCAGCGCTCAGTAGATACGCCCGAATTTGAATCTCATTTTTGACATTTTGGCGCTCGACTTCCAGTTTTTTCGATATAGACATCTGATTCTCATGAGCAAACGAATTGATTGACATCATAAAAAAACGGAGTCAACAATCCTATTGGATATTGAAAATAGTTATGGATTTTATTGCAGTTGTTTTGAGAGTCCTGACTCCTGCGTCATGACGCTTGCCATCAAACATGCGAGTTGCTCTTCAGTTTTGCACAATTTAATACAAAATGATGCAACAAAATTGACGTGTATATTCGTAAGGCGTATAATATGTGTGGTGGCAGGACCTGAGCCACCTGCTGATGGAGCGCTCGACGCTGGTGGCGCACGTGCTGGGCGCGGGCGAGGTGCGCCGCGAGCCCTCCAACGAGAACCTGCGCGCGCTGCACGCCTTCACGCACATCTTCTACCTGCACCTGCAGCAGGTAACGACTCCCCTCCCCACTCCCCCCAGCCCCGCAGGACCCGGCCCGCCGCGTGGCGTTGGTGGTGGCACGCACAAATTTAAAAACTTATAAACATGCACTTTGGTAATATGTTTGGTAACTCAAGAAGATGTTTCAAGAGTTACAACGAATATCCCATTTCTAAACATATTTTTCGAAACTGGTTTCGAAATTCGAATATCGAGCATCAATTTTCAAAGAAAGAAATCATTTTAGTTACGGAGACTGTATAGTTACACGTATAGACGCTGAAAACTTTCCCAACGGATTTTGTCCAACTGTCAAAAACAAGACTTGCGCGAAACACTCGCGTGATTCAGCAACGTACAACGCCATCTAGTTGCAAAACAAAGAACTTATATAATGCAACCTTTGCTTTATAGTAGCGCCTTATCTACTCTCAAATTGTAAATCTGCCGAGTAGCGGGTGTTGTTGCGATCAGCTGGTTCCCAGACTCACGTGTCGCTCGGGCTCCTCAGTTGTTCGCGGAGGGCGGCGCCCCCAGCGCCGAGAGCCCCGCGTGGAGCGGCGGCGAGCGCGTGTCGGTGCGGTGGCCGAGCGGCCGCTGCGTCGTGATGCACTTGCAGACGGTGCACGCCTACTTCAAGCTGCTGTGTCTGGGGCCCTCCATCTGTGAGTATCGAGTACTGAGTACGTCCTAGGTGTGCGGCGGGCCGGGGCCGGCGTGGAACGGCAGCGAGGGAAACTGTGCTTTAAACACCAAAAATTCATTTTGCTTGTTCTCTGCACGCTTAGAATAACTATTATAATATACAGTAAAGTGTCTTCTATTTTTAACCGACTTCCAAAACAAGAGGAGATTCTCATCATTCGTCTGTATTTTTTTGTGGTGATGTTTTCTCCGTCAATTATTAAACCAATTTTAATGATATTATAACGAGATATTTACCGTGATTATTATTAGTCGGTGAGCTCCCGATATTTGGACGCGGTTGCAAGCATCATGTTCACGGGAATACACTGTATTCCCGTACATAATCCCTTTATATTATAATGTATAAAAGTCATTCTATAAAAAGGTCCTTTAATAATTTTTATTAGAGAAGATATAAAGAATGAAAATATAGCGATATTTTCGTCGAAGTCGATTTCCGCTTTTTAAAAGCAATTTTATAGGTCACAAACTTCAAAAATAAAAATCGTTTATCGTCCATCCAACTTCCCAGACGACCCCAACCAGGAGATGTACACGTGGCTGCAGCAGGTGTGGTTCGGCGCCGACAAGCCGGCGGCCTTCCTGCTGGACTCCACCGAGGAGGTGGCGCTCATCCCGGACTGGCTGCGGCTGCACCTGGTGCGCTCGGCGCGGCCCAGCCTGCTGGACGCGGGGCTGCGCGCGCTGCCGGCCAGCAAGCTGGCGCTCTTCATACAGACCTTCGGTATGCCCGTCTCGGCTATGAGGTGAGGAAGGTAATTCAAAGTACAGTTCAGACGGTCTTGTGTACTCATACTCTTCGATTACTCTTCGTAGTGGGTGCAATGGTGCCGTTTGTATAGCACTGTCCCTCTCGCCCGTGTGAAAGAAATTTTATATTTGATAGCACCCTGTTTGTATTTACATGCTTGTCTGAGACTGTACTTTGGTTTATGGTTTTTTATATTTCTCTACGACTTGTGTAGTTAAATCCCTTTATTTACTATCGCATCTGATTTACCTTTATTTTTACTGTATTATTATAGAATTATCCATTTTTATTTCGTAGGATTTTGCACATTGAACTAAACAATTTCTAACAGTTTTTATTGCATATTTCATATTATTTTAATTCCCGAACACTTCGCACCCTTCCCAGTGTTTGTTTGTGGTCATAGGTAGAATTTTGTTTTGTACTATGTGGCTCCTTAAGTTGGTGCGAGGGAATTATGTCCAGAATCAGTCTGGTACTGTCAACGTTCGCGGTTATGAGTTCCGCAATCAAAATGTTACCGTCAGGAGTCCCCCAAGGCTCGCACCTTGAGACTATTTTATACATTACTTACATTTACATTTACTTCAAAATCATAAGACTTGTAGATGTAAAAATGGGTAATACAATTGAAAAATAATATTATTATAACTGAAAGATTTAGTGTACTAGCTTCTTCACTCACACACTTTTCACTTCGCTCTACGCTACGCTGATAATTTATGACAAGGATACTTTGATTTAAATTTTAAATCGTTTTCATTTAAAAAAAAACAAACTTACAAACTACCTCTTTATAATATTAGTATAGATAGGTTATGATGTGATCTGTACCTCGTCTGATCTTAAGCGACGATGTGGTTATTCCCGCTAACAACTTGCGGACGACAACTTAATCAAGACTACACACGAGCGAGCAGTATTCGGGGAACTAGAAGGTTCAGTTGTATCCCGAGGGGCCGTCGTTGGTCAGGAGTGGTTCCCTGCCCCGCCCCCACCGAGCCGTGTGTCCGCAGTGCGCTGCTGCACGCGCTGGACGCGTGCCCGGCGGCGTCGGTGGTGCGGCTGAGCCTGGAGCGCGGCTACATGGCGCAGCTGCTGACGGTGCAGCGCGCGCGCGGGGCGAGGGGCGGCGCCGCCTTCGCCAGCGCGCTGCGGCTGCAGCCGCCCACCTACCCGCCAGGTATGCAGCCATCCGCCTACCCGCCAGGTACGCAGCCATCCATCCGTCTACCCGCCAGGTACGCAGCCATCCATCCGTCTACCCGCCAGGTACGCAGCCATCCGCCTACTAGCCAGGTACGCAGCCATCCGCCTACCCGCCTCGTACGCAGCCATCCGCGTACCAGCCTCATACGCAGCTCCCAGCATATCCGCCTGGTAAAGTGCCGCCCGGCGGACGCGGTAATGTGGCTGGCCATGTGACTACTTCCGTTGCATACCACTAGATGGCGCTATTATATGTCAACAAGTTTCTTGCCCTTTCTCTATATGTTGTAAGTTTGAAACGGACGTAAAGGCTACGAGGACCAACGATGCTCAATACGCGGAAGCAAGGGGCGAGTAGACGAAAGTGGCATTCTATGAGGGAGGCCTATGTTCAGAAGTGGACGACATCGTGCTAACCGCTGATCTATTTACTTTATATTATATGATGATGATAATGGCTTCCATAAATCTAAGTCTATTATAATTCTAAAAGTGATATTGGTAAAAGTATATAATATTTTCTATTTGTTTAACCACTGAACAAATCGAGTTTAAATTATAGAGAGATAGAAAACCAGAGCCCAAGTAAGGAGCGTTTCTGATACTTATGATCTAAAGTCTATAAAAGACATGTTTGTTGATATCTAGACGACAACCTGTTCTTGGAGACGCCGCTGCCCGAGGAGGCGGAGGACGACTGGGGCGCGGGCGCGGCGCCGCGGCCGCTGCAGCCCGAGCTGGTGCCGCCCGTGCTGTCCACGGCCTTCGGCTCGCAGCTGGCCTACGGCGGCGACCTGGACACGGCCATCTGCGACCTCACGGCGGTCAGTCGCCTAGAGGCACTCGGCACTCGCGCCGTTTATGACACTTTATTAACCCGGATTAAATTTAAAAAAAAGTACCATGAAAACCAAAAAATATGAAATTGGTAATTTATTTCCGTATTAGCAACTAACTCGGCTTAAATAAGTGGGGCTGACGCAAGAGGGTTTTAGCTAGGCAATTAATATGTGGCAAATTTGTAAAATATATTTCGTTTGTACACTTGAATTCTGAAAAACGTTTGAAAAACTTTCAATTAATTATTATCGGGTGATACTTTACTAAGTTTTTAATTAAATTTTTGTATCTCTAATCAGTTAGTATAATTATTGTATTTTTTATACCACGAGATCGCTGTCAAAGAAACTAATTAATATTAATCAAATATCGCGTGAAACCTGTCTAGCTTGTCAAAGAAGACTTGTACCAAATTTGTGTGGAGCTTTTGGCAGTGTTTTGTATTTCACGTGTTGTTTTGTTTGTCAACAAAGCGTGACAAGTTATTGAACGTACACCGGGCGCTATCTAATAAAAATTGAGTAAGTTACATTTCTTTTTTATGTTATTTGGTAACGAGACGAGCTGGTCGTTTGCCTGATGGTAAGCATAACGCCGGCCCATAACAATTGCAGTGCCACCCAGAACTTTGAAACACAAAGGCCTGCGCGGCACTGCAGTGCGCTCGTTACCCTGAGACATTAGGTATTAAGTCTTATAAGCCCAGTAATTTCACTGGATACTCTGCTCATCAAACCGGAGCACAGTAATGCTTGCACACTACTGGTTGGCGGCAGACTTCACTCACGGCGCGGTGGTAACAACCCAGACGGACACTCGCAGAAGAGTTAGTCCTACCACTAACAATTACTAACCCACGTGTTGTTTTGTTTGTCAACAAAGCGTGACAAGTTATTGAACATACACCGGGCGCTATCTAAGATAAACTGAGCAAGTTGAACATGTCCCCCTTAGTGTATAACGGAGGAGGTGGTGCGCCTGCGCGGCGCGGCGGGCGCGGCGGGCGCGGCGGGCGCGGCGTGTCCGTACGTCAACTGCGTGATGTCGTTCCTGCAGCTGTGCGCCGGCACGCCGGGCGGAGCCCTGGGGCTCGTGCGCCGCCCCGCAAGCGCCGCCGCCCTGCTGCGGGCGCTGCTGCCGCTGCACATGCCGCCGCTACCAGAGGTCACATAGCAAACACCACTATAATCCTATCCAGTGGCGCAAGTTTTTTTTTTATGTTATTTGGTAACGAGTCGAGCTGGTCGTTTGCCTGATGGTAAGCATAACGCCGGCCCATAACAATTGCAGTGCCACCCAGAACTTTGTAACACAAAGGCCTGCGCGGCACTGCAGTGCGCTCCTTACCCTGAGACATTAGGTATTACGTCTCATAAGCCCAGTAATTTCACTGGATACTCTGCTCATCAAACCGGAACACAGTAATGCTTGCACACTACTGCTTGGTGGCAGACTTCACGAGCAAAGCGGTGGTAACAACCCAGACGGACACTCGCAGAAGAATTAGTCCTCCCACTAACAAAACTAGTCAGGAACTTTGCGATCCATATCGATCGATAAATTCACAGCTCGATGAGATAAAATTAGAAATAGGTAGGAGTAAGGACGTTGTTGATTTTTTGTGGAAAACGAAACGTAACTTTTTTTCCGAGAACGAAAACTAATCTTATTACTTATTATCTTCGAAAATTTTGACAGCGACAAGTTTTACTTGTAATCTGTTATCGATTGCATTTCTTACACAAATGAAGTTCAATTTTCAAATAACTAATTTCGCGAAGTGATTTTCGTGTGAAAACCGTGGCGAACAACGTTAGAACCATTTATGTATTGATGTTAATATTGTCTTCGTTCCTTAAACCAGTCATCGAATTGTGAGATGCGAATATTCACTAAAGTAGATTCTTAGTTTCTTTTTCGAAAAAACTAAGAACTATCATTAATTAAATTTTTTATCGTCGATTCGAACTGTCAATTATATTTATCGAAAAGATCGGTACTTGCGCTGCTGCGGCGCAAGTACGGATCTTTTCGGTCGACAAAATTCGATAATATTCGATAAAATAGACAGTTCAAACCGGTAAAGTGGGTTTTATCGAGCCTCGAAACAATCGACAAAAGTTATCGAAAAGCTAGGTCGAATCCAAAGAGAATATAGAGCTACTACAATACTTTACGATCAGACTTCGGTACTCGCAACATTCGATAAATTTATCGAGTTTTTCGGTTCGACAAATTTATCGAACCGACTTCCGTACTTGCGCCGCTGGAAGGATAGTATTATTATTTAATATTATAAACATTAAAGACCTCTGAATAGAGATTTTACGTAAGTGTAGTTTGTATTTCGTTAAAACTAATTTCCCCACCTTCCCCAATAGATAGCCACAGCGCTGCTCTTGCAGTGCCAGGGCATCACGGGCCCTGTGGTTGCCATCCTGCAGGAGATGTCTGAGAAGGTCGTCAAGCGCGAGTCGGACACGCCTCACATACCGCCCCGCGCCACCGAGGAACAGTTGGTTGCCTGTAAGTTATCTCTCATCTTGTATAAAATCTCTGCATCTTGTGCTTACTTGGTACTTTGATAGTAGTGGGAGTTAGTGTTAACGCTGTTAGTGGTAGGACTAACTCTTCTGCGAGTGTCCGTCTGGGTTGTTACCACCGCTTTGTGAGTGAAGTCTGCCGCCAAGCAGTAGTGCGCAAGCATTACTGTGTTCCGGTTTGATGAGCAGAGTATCCAGTGAAATGACTGGGCTTATGAGACTTAACACCTAATGTCTCAGGGTAACGAGCGCATTGCAGTGCCGCGCAGGCCTTTGTGTTTCAAAGTTCTGGGTGGCACTGAAATTGTTATGGGCCGGCGTTATGTTTACCATCAGGCAAATGACCAGCTCATCTCGTTACCAAATAACATAAAAAAAAAAACAAATGTTACTATCTCACCTGATCATAAGCAAAGATGTGGTACAAGACGGTGAATACGCTGGACCTAGACTAGGACTGGGTCTCAATGGGGAGCCACACTGCTTACTTATCCCGCTAGGTGGCGCATTATCGCTGGTGTTGTTTCACTTTGAAACTTCATTGTAATATTTTAGTAAGTAAACAAAAAATCGTCTTTGCAATAAAAAATAAAGGTACACACTTTTTCCGAGACTGAAACTGAAAAAACGGAAACTGTGGACAAAGCATTGCTCATCAATAAATATTGGAAACCAATTATTCTCCTAGGTTATGTAGTGACCATTTTTTCAAATCTAATGATTCTAAGACGCGAGCATGTTTACTGGTTATAGTTTAATTCATGAAACCTCAAAGTAAACATCAATGACAAGCACCAGCGATGGTGGCGCCATCTGAGATTAACTTTGCCTGCGCCTCTCGACGATTGATATTTAAGTTAGCTTGTTTTTGTGTAAAATGAAACGTATTTCGCGTGCAGTGCTGGAGTCCGCCACTCCGAGCAACCTGGAGGCCGTCGGGAACAAGATCATTGAGAGTCAGGACACGCGGCTCATCGTCACCGTCATCTCGCGGCTGCTGGCCAGGAACCAGGACGGGTACTACGAGGACAAGGTGGGGCTTGGGCTGGCAGAGTTAGCTTACTCTTGATGTTGGTCGGATGTAACATTTTTTTTTTATTTTTGGATTTAAAAAGTTGCTCAACATGACTTTCAATTAAAGTGAAAAGTTTCTTATGAGAAATTTGTAAGTTTAAATTTGTAAACTGAATAAGGCCACCTAATTTTTGTTTAGAGATTAGTCAGGTGAGACGGTGCGAAAAGCACTCCTCATACGAAATGCATTCCTCATAATAAAAATGAAATTAACAAAAAATAGATAATTTCCACTAAAAATATTTGTGTGAACATCAGCTAGTGTCGGTTAACACTAAAATATATTTCATAAATTTCCACAAAGATACTGCATCTAAAAGTTTCCCAAATTCAACAATTTTTTTTATCATCCATTAGTAATTTAAATGATTCCACCAGATTTTTAACATTTTAATGAATAAAAAAATGTATACTAACTATGTATTTAAACGCAGCTATTCACGGCTTAATTAAAAAAAGCAAGTTTTTATTACAGCTTTACGGCCCGCGTAGAACAAGTGATGTCAGATGTTCTCTCCAATTTGTATGGGGCGTTTTAGAGCTCAGTAGATACGTCCGACTTTGACGCTCATTTTTGACGTTTTTAGTGTTCTATTTCCAATTTTTCGATATAGACATTTGATTCTAAAACGAATCGGTTGATATCATCATAAAAAAAATGGAGTCAACATCCCTATTATAGTTTTAAGGTTACCAGTCGAGTGAGGTGGTTGGGCTCTCAGTGAGTGGTTCCCGTTGACAGATCAAGTACGAGGGCGCGCCGGCGCCGGCGCACGTGTTCTCTGCGCGCGGGCGCGGCTGCGGCGTGCTGCTGGACTGGCTGGCGGAGCTGCAGCGGGAGGAGCACCCCAAGGGGCAGGTCGGTGCACCACTCTATTAAACAGGGTGTATATGTAAACGTAAAAGAGCGAGTGTGGCCGAGGGGGAACTTGTGCGACTTTCAATCCGACGCACCATAGTTCGAATCTCGACTCGGCCCGCACCGATGACTTACAAGTTATGTGCAGATTATTCACACTCGCTATAAAACGGTGAAGGAAAACATCGTGAGGAAACCCGCATGTTGAAGAACCAGAAAATTCGAGGACATGCGACATCCGCCAAGCCGCACTGGGCCCGCGTGGTGAATTATGACCCATACCTCTCTCTCCCAGTAAGGCCAGTATCCCAGCAGTGGGAGCTAAGAGGGTGATAATAATATGTAAACAGGCTTAGTATTTGAACACAATGTCGTATTGAGTTCTTAGAAAATATACGAAGTAATTATAAATCCATATCAATAAAAAACATCTACTAATATGCCATTAGACTTTGCAAGGTAATTATGAGAGAATATGAACACCTTAACTGTAGTCGGTCAATGACATGCGATCTAGCTGTCTATGCCTCCCGCGCAGCTCGCGCCAGGGCGCCAAGCCTGCTGCAGACGTGGTGACTCTGCTTTGTAATTATTAAGGATATTTTGATGATATCAGAGGGAAAAAAGGTGCAGAGTGAGGGCGCGTCGCGTCTTATATATGGTCTCCGGGGGGACCGTGCGAGGGGCGGAAGGCATATAGTGTCGTAATCACGCTACGAGTTTTAGTCATTTGACGTTTGCTATATCAAGTGTCAGTGTCACTCTGACATTCCGTTTCCTGACAGATGGCCATATAGTAGATCGTCACCGTTGTGTTAACACTCTGTCTCAGATGCACCTGATGTTCGTGGCGGGCGGCGCGAAGTGGCGGCCACTGTTGGTGACACTGTTGGCTCACCGCGCCTCGTGGCGCACGCTGCACACGTGCCTCTCTGAGCTGCTGCAGCCGGACGGGTGAGTCACAGCTTCTTTTTTCGTGTCGATAATGATCAATCTGTATAAAATATAATTCTATTTTTTTTAATCTAACAAGTGGCCACGTCTATTGCTTTGTCTATAGCCTACGTCTATAGTCGTGGGACATTTGTTGGGATAGATGCATGCCAGCAAATGTGTCGTCATCTGCATGGGACACCACACTCGCATTAGATGCTGGCATCTGGAGCGAAGCCCTATTTCTGCATATTACTCTTGCAGCGGCTCACTAGTTACCACAGACATGGCGTTCACCCCTCCAGCTGTGTCGATGATGTATCTGGTGGTTTGGACCCTTCGTTTATTCCATAACTGTAATGATTGACATCCCTGATGGTGATGATGCAGTGATGTTAAAGTTGTTCATAGCTTATGAAATGAGTCTCTTTTTTTCCTTGTAACTGTGTTTGTGTTGTATTTTTGATGCTGTTCTGACAACACTGGTGTTGTGTTATTAATTCTTTTTTTTCTTTCTTATATAGTCTTATCGTTACAGTAACAGTTACTAAACAGACAATTGTTGATAACTGCCGGTTCCCAAATCTCGCTATTTTTTGTGACGGAAGTGGCGGTTTCGAGTGTTCAAGATAGTAGATGCTGGTACCCCTGTGTTCCAGCGCGTGGTCCCCGAGTGCAGTGCTGGACTTCGCGGAGTCGCTGACGGGCAGCCCGCGCGTGTGGCAGGGCCGCGACAAGGCCACGCCCAAGCACGCCACCTGCGAGGACCTGCTGCGACTCTCCTACCACCAGGTAACTGCAGGAGCGCTGCGGTGGGACGCCGCTGTGACACGATACCGTGTCACAGCGTTCCATAATCTTAAATATTTTTTGTTAACAAAGAAATGTCACGAAAAGTCACTGTCAAAGTGACAAGCCAGCGGCCCAAAACATTTTTCATATGTGAAAAAAATTGTTTTTCTATTTCCTCCGGCTTTGCTCTCGCGCGGCATAATGTAAAAAGAAACAAATAACAAGAATCAGCAACAAAAACACTACAAAATAACAAGACGTTTAACAACAACACATACGCAGCAAGATACATATTTGAGTTCGGAGATTGGTACAGATCAACAGACAGAAAAAGAAAATGGCGGCGATTGCACAAAATTTTTCAAATCTGCAGTGTTCCCAGTCTAAGAAAAATAACTGTATTAGAAAAACTTCCTTTTATTATAATTTTGTTTAAAGTAACAATGTTGCAAAAACGATCCATTTACGATTTATCAATAATTCAAGTTTATCATGTTATATATTAAAATGAATTAATAATAATGTCTATTATCAAATTATGGATTGCATAGCTTCCTATCAATTTTTTCGTTCTTTCAACCCCTTTGTTTACATAAAATGTGTAATATTTTGGAACAGAGTAAAGTAGTATAGATTTACTAGGACATATAAACCTGTTTGCTTAACCTTGTTTCAATTCCAACTCAATTTCAATATAATTCTTGTTTAATTTTGTTTCTTATAATATTTGTCTAAAATATTGCTGTTACTATGTATAATTTAAATTGTGTCAATAAATGAATTTGAATTTGAATAATATGCCAATGTCAAAATCGCATCAAATAGTACAGCAAAATAGTGATAATTTTCAATTAGTTCAAAAAACCGACTGAAATCTCTTCCAATAGGCGCTAGTGTTGCGATCAAGTAGTATCAATCTGCTCGAATTCGAGCTGAATCCCAATTTAAATCGAGAGGTTCCCCGTCAGCTGGACGTGCTGATCCGGTACGTGGTGCTGGAGGCGGAGGCGGCGGCGACTTGTGGCGGCGAGGCGGCGGCGGTGCGGCGCATGGAGGCGCGCCTGCCGCTGGTGCTGCGCTGCTGCGCCTGCGCCGGCAGCCTGCTGGCCTGCGCCCTGCGCGCGCAGGACCACCCCGCGCTGCTCATGCTGCTCTACATGCAGGTGAGACAGGGACATCAGTACCTACCTTCGCATCTTGGTTTCATGTACAGTACTCGTGTAGGAGTCCGGTTCTAAAATTGAATTTTACCTGAGGCATATTGCCGCGGCGCGTTGGGATGACGCAGAAGGAGGCTGCTGAAATGGGAGAAAAATCTAAACAACAAACCCGATCCGCAGACAATCGAAGGAGGATCTTTCAAACCCTCTTCCAACCCCCATGACATAGGATAGACGTCCGACGAGGTCCGTTTGACCTACACCGTGGAGACCACGGAATTGTTCGAGAACGTTCCTGTAGACCCGACGAATTGGCATTGAGAAGTACACCCGTAGCGCTTAGTTAGCCGGTAGGAGTACGGCATAACATCTCTGGTATCCATGTTAAATTTTCTCATGACAAAAAAAGGAAGCGTCAGAGTGATACATTATAATCCTTAAGGAGGTATCCTAAGTAAGAGATGTGCGTCCCCAGGTCCCAAAGATCCGTCAGCTGGTGGAGGAGTGCTCTGCGCGGCCGGGCGGCGCGGCGTTGCAGCCGCGGCCGGTGCTGCGCGGCGCCGCCGCCACGTGCACCAGCGCCACCGACAAGGTGTCGCACAGCATCCTCACCGCCATCCCGCGCCACCAGCCGCACAACAAGGACCACTCGCTCAAGTAACTATGCCCACCTCGGCTGCTACACAGTAACGATAGAACAAAGTTACGTCGGTCGACGACTCCACGGTTCAGATATTGGTGTCGACTCTGTCGACTCGTACCTAACCTCCCTGTCCCTGTCAACCTGTACATATAACCTAGAAGACGAATTTTGTTTCCAAATTTTGATGCACAATGCTTTGATCCATAATTTCTGATTTTTCTCGTAAGAAGGGAAATGTGTACCTTTATTTTTACATTGAAATACAGTATAATTATAGAGGTATACTTTATTGTATAATGCGCCACCTAGCGGGATAAATAAGCAAAGCGTCTCTCCATGTGTCAAAGATGTTCAACATTTCTAATCCCAAACTTGATATCATCCACCACTCTCTTTAGTTTGTATTAAAAAAAGAGCGAGTGAAACTAAAATTCCTATAAGAGGATCAGTCACATTGTTTGTTAAGTAATTATGCAGAATTATTGCAATAAAAAAAACAATAAATATTATGAAAAAAATATTAAATCAGATCATCAATAACGAAGATACAGCGATTTCAGTGCAGTGGTCCCAAAAACACGCACGAAAAAGGGTTACCCTGTAACCCTCAGAAATGTATTGCGCATACGCCAAAAACAAATGTCTGTTATGTGATTGATTCCCTTTCACTTCAAAATAGAAGTGTGTACCATGCGGCTGTGTCAGGGTGTGGCGCATGGAGGCGGGCATCCGGTCGGTGTGGGCGCGCGTGAGCGGCGCCGGCGCGCGCGCGCTGGCGCTGGCGGCGGCGCTGCTGCGCGGCGCGGCACCGCACCAGGCCAAGCACCACCAGTACCTGCTCTCCGCCATCGAGGCGCTGCCCGACCACGAGCTCTTCACCGAGGAGACCAGGTCACAGCCCCTTTTTAGAAATCTATTTATGTTTCTGTAAAAATTAATATTTACGGTCGCGCGTTCAATACTCTTTTCACACGTGAGTTTTTTACTATTACACTAGGTGGGAGGACTAACACTTCTGCGAGTATCCGTCTGGGTTGTTACCACCGCTTTGCTCGTGAAGTCTGCCGCCAAGCAGTAGTGTGCAAGCATTACTGTGTTCCGGTTCAATAAGCAAGGTGGCCAGTGAAATTACTGGGCTTATGAGACTTAATACCTAATGTCTCAGGGTAGCGGGCGCATTGCAGTGCCGCGCAGGACTTTGTGTTTCAAAGTTCTGAGTGGCACTGCAATTGTTATGGGCCGGCGTTATGCTTACCATCAGGAAAATGACCAGCTCTTCTCGCTATCAATTTAAACAGCATCGACGGTGAAGGACTTGAGAGTTCTAGGCATGGCGTGTACTCACCATCACAGTTGAAATAAAAATCGACAAAGACTGACGTATATATAAATACGGTGTATAAAATAGCTGTAGAGTGTTGTTGCAGCGAGGACCTGGAGAGCATCCTGGAGTGCTTCCTGGCGCTGGCGAAGCAGAGCGGGTCCCGCGACGGAGGCCTGACGCACCGCGTGGCGGCGCTGCTGCGGAGGCACCTCGCCTGCCGCCCGCAGCGCGCCGCCGCGCTGCTGCACCACCACCACGCCACCGTGCAGTGAGTGCATCATCACCATCACCATCACCATCAGCAGTGCCAACAGCAGTAGCCTTATTTGAACAAAATTGTCACACTACACGAATAAATACATAACTACAGACAGACGCATCATAAAGCGTACTAGTACTACACAATATAGCGTATGACAATTGATGCTGATTAATACGGAAAATTGTACTGCCCCGTATTCATAACTAAAAAACGGAACGTCCTGTAAAATACTGGACATCTGCTCAGCCTACTCGGAACCCAGTATGACATAACAAATGTAACGTATAACACGTATAAAACAAACTACATAATAATCCATAAATAAAAAAATGCTTTAAAAAAAACGACGAATCGACTTCAGTGACAAACGACTGAACCGATTTTGATGAAATGTCTATGTTACCAACCTTAAAATCCTTATCCTTTCAAATAAATAAAGAATTAATTTTCCGAAACGGTTTATAGACGACGCGAGATCTTAGCTAACAAACACAGAAAGATAAAACCGAATTGAGTACCCTCCTTTTTTAGAGTTAGGCTAACAGTTCAACAAGCGGCGGATCTATAACGTGACGTTTAAAGAAACGAAACTAAAAAGTTGCGACCCTGTATCGTTGGCCCGCCCCAGGTCCATCCCGGCGCTGAGCGCGCTGCAGACGTCCGACATCTCGGCGCCCGCGTCGGCCGCGCCGCCGCCGCACGCGCTGCTGGCGCTGCAGCGCCGCGCCGACACGCCCGAGAACCTGCACTGGGTGCTGCAGGTCAGTGTGCGCTGTGCCACCTACTGCTTGTACCGGTCTACGGCTGCACGGGCCGGCTGCGCGCCTTACAACGCACTCCATCGACTCCAGTACTCAGCTAATGGGGGGCACAGGCAAAGCTAATAATAGATGGCGCCACTATCGCTAGCGCTTGTCATTGATATTTACTTGGGGGGGTTAATGAATTACTATAACCAGTAAACTTGCTCGCGTCATGAAAATAGATCTGAAATGGTCACTACATATAAATTAGAAGAAGAATTTGGTTTCTAATAATTTTTGATGCGCAAAGGTTTGATCGACAGCTTCTGTTTTTCAGAAAGGAAACCTTTATTTTTACACTGAAACGCGCTTCATAGAGGCTTACTTTATTGCAGAGACGATTTTTTTGTTTACTAACTAAAATTTTATGATGAAGTTTAACAAGCAACACCAGCGATATTGCGCCACCTAGCGGAATAAATAAGCAGTGTGTCTCCCAATTGGTAATGCGCCACCTAGCGGGATAAATAAGCAATGTGTCTCCCCATTGTCACCAGTGCGTATAGTTACGTCCCGCGATCACCCGCATCTCAAGCGTGGCGGTTTTGGTTAAAATTGTCCTTTAGGACGCTACTGCCCGTCACTGACAGTCTCTTAGTTACGCATAACTTGAGATGGTTATATCTTACACCGCCATCTACCGGTTGACGGGTATAATGTGCATGTATAACGCGACGTATTTACGTAACTGTTAAGTATACCTATTTTATTTTTTTGTGTTTTGATTTAGAGCTGTATTTTCGTATCTTGTTGTTATATATAGTTATAAATACTAGGTTCACTCCTAGTAGGAAATGTTATTCTGTTAGTTTTTAATGTTTATCCGTATGTATTTCCAATTTTGTGGACTATAAATAAAAAAGAAATGTGTGTCGTCAGGAGATCGAGTCGTGGGGCACGCGGCGCGGCGGCGCTTGGGGCGGCGCGGCCACGGCGGGGGCGCTGCTGCGCGCGGCGGCGCCGCTGGCCGCCAGCGCGCACGCGCCGCTGCGCAACACTGCGCTGTCGCTGCTCGCCAAGCTGCTGCCCGCCGTGCCCGACACTAAACCAGGTATCGTTCACTCACTACTCCACTCACTACTTCATATAGCACGAGGGGATAATGCAGCTTCCTATTAATGAAACAATTTTTAGATCCGAATTAGCGGTAACAACATGCAGTAAACTTTACCAGTTACCTCTTTAAAATATTAGTGTGTTGTCTCACCGGATCTTAAATGATTGAAGATGGGACAGAAAAGAACTGACTAAAAATGGAACAACTGGCTCTCTAGTCAAGTCTAGTCGAACATACGTAATATTACATGAGGTAGTATAGCTACCCGATACAGTATATAAAGTACAAGTAGGTTTTTTTAAATCATTATTTCAAGTAATAAAAAAATTGCTACAAAAAAAGCTACGAATCGACTTCAGTGACAAACTACTAAACCGATTTTGATGAAATTTATATGGGACCAATCTGAAAGTATATCCTTTCAAACAAAAAAAGAATTTTCCAAATCGGTTTATAAATGACAGAGATCTGAGATAACAAACATAAAACCCACTGAATTAATAACCTTCTCCTTTTCTGGAAGTCGGTTAAAAAAGGTACTCTACCATTTAAAAATCGCCCGATACACTCACGTTTTCTAATCAATTTTCTGTTCTATGACGTGTGTTTTATCATCGTCTCATATTCGCAGGGCTCCAAGCTATCCTGGAGTGCCTGGACTCCAACCTGCCGGAGGTGACCCAGTCCGCCCTGGACAAGCTGCCGGAGCTGCTGGCCGGCATGCAGGAGCACGCGGCCAGACTCCTCAACCGCGTGTTCGAGCTGGGCATCCAGTCGCGGTATCCCGTGGAGTCCTGCCTCGCCAAGTGCGTCCTCACCATCAATATGCAGCGGGGGTGCTGAGCTGCTGAGCTCTAATTCTAGGAACCTACTAGGACTTGGTATCGTACTTCGACTAAGAGGTGGAACGAGGACTAATATTGGCGCTAGAGCGATATCGAATCATTTGATATTTTGACATAGGGATGAACATAGATGGCGACACAGAGAAGTGAGATCAATAATATGTCACCACCACAGCGCGCTTAGAAAAAGTATTCCAATCTTGAATGCAAGATAACAGTAATTCGTCGCAACTGCGCTGCGGGCTTAACTTTATCTACTCACTGGACTGCGGCGCAAGTATGGATCTTTTCGATCGATAAAATTGACAGTTCAAATTGATAAATTGGGTTCTATCGACATTTTATATAATTTATCGAGCCTCGATACAATCGACAAAAGTTATCGAATAACTAAGGTCAAATCCAAAGAGAATATAAAGCTACTACAATACTTTACGATCAGACTTTAAATTTATCGAGTTTTTCGATTCGACAAATTTATCGAACCGACTTCCGAACTTGCGCCGCTGATTAGAAAAGTATTTCGTTGTTATCGAAACGCTGATGAATCGGTAACAGGACTAGAATTATACATTTAATTCGCTATAAAGTATCCCGAATCTTAATCGCATAAGTGATAATGGAGGATTTATTAGCTTCGAAGTACTTTATTTGCGCTAGTGACTGTATTCACGATTATTACCCGATGTATACTAGGTTAGCAATCATCGGATAAGTTTTACATTACAAAAGAATACTGTACACCTTAAATTATGATGTAGAATTTGTATAAGATACAGTTAGGTATATTTACTTAAAACTTCTTATAATTCAAGAGTTAACTTTAGTAACGGGATATTTACCAAGTATTTTATTTGTTTTGAGCACTCGATATTTCCGCACTGTTGCAAGCGCCATGTTCACGAGGAAACTGAAGTAGGGTAGAATTGTAGACTTCGATAAGGCTGTGGGATGTTGCAGGGGTCGGTGTTCACGAGGGATAAGTAATACCAGACTGCTAAGTTTCAACTGATTCCTTATTTGAGACTTTCTCGTATATTTATATAAAACTCAAATATTGGACGTGCATTGCGCGTTCGCCTGTCCTGCTCTGGCCCGTGCGTGTTGCTCTTCCGTCCCTCTCGCACACTATAAATATATACGGGACGAGGCGTGCGTGGAAGGCAGTGGCCACGCGCAACGCGCGCGTGATGCACGCGCACAGCGCGCGAGTCGCCGCTGGTGCGCTGTCCCCACAAGGCTATGAGCAAACGAACCGGTCTACCTTGCGTGAACATGGCGCTTGCAACAGTGCGGAAATATCGAGTGCTCAAAACAAATAAAATACATGGTAAATATCCCGTTACTAAAGTTAACTCTTGTGTTAGTGACCATGAAAGTTTAAAAACTTCTTATAATTGTTGAAAAATCCTAATGTATGAACCATTAGTTTGCACATGAGTTGTGATCAAGTGCTTTTCCCTTTATGGTTGTTTTTAAGAGTGTACTCTTAAGCTATATAATAAAGTATCATGGTTGTTTTTTGTGGGAATACCACCTTTAGCGTTGTGATTGGGAATAATCCTCTAGAATGTAGCGATACAGATCGTAGAGCTAGTTTAATAGCTCTATACTTCTTCTTTCATTATTTCCTGGCTTCTGTGGAATTGCCAAAACAGCTATATAGTTTGTGGTTTTATTTTAATACCATAAATCAGCGGTCTTCAACGTTTTAGAAATCAAGGGCCAAACATTTTTTTTTTCTGCACAGCGGTCCGCACCATAGGTATTTTTATAAGTATTTTTATATTTTCAATGGTCAGGATGATTAAACAAGTAGATAAGTAGAAAACATTTAATATTGAGCCAACATCAACAAAAGGGGCGAATAAAAATCAATACAATGCAATTGGTGAACGAGATATCTGACACTGCTTATGTTTTGCTGTTGGCGGGCCGCAGAAAACATATCGGCGGGCCGCGGGTTGAAGACCCTTGCCATAAATGTTGCATGTTACACCTTACCTGACTTATACATGGCATCAGACGCTGACAACACTTTAAATAGGGCAAATACGCTTAGCAAAATCTTTTAGTTTGTGGCGGCGGTAATTAAATATGTTAAACTTAATCGTCTGTCTGAAAGACCATCGTTTCCAAATCAGTTTATTACAAAATTTACAGCATAGAAAAAGTCCTAACGTTATCTTTGTACGTTTGTAATGTAAGTGACGGCTTGACGGCTCCGTAGCAAAGTCGGTAGTAACCCTGCCTGCAAAGCGAGGGGTCCCGGGTTCGATTCCCGGCCGGGGCAGATTTTGTGTAATTTTGTCCTCGGGTCTTGGATGTTTGTGATGTGTGTCCATGCCACCTGCGACAAAGGGAATCCTAGTGCAGGGGTATGAGTGTAAGCGTTTATTATTATTATTATTTTATAAGTATGTCTGGTATTTAACGTCATGTGTCTTTCATTTCAAAATTAATGGACCGTTAGCTAACTAAAGTCTATTTCTTTAGAATGCCATAAAATTTAGATACGTCTGTCTTCACCACAGACTTAGATGATGCAGGGAATTATCTAACGGGATGCTATCTGACTTTTGAATAATCGGCCCTAAGAATAATAAATTATCATACTTTAACTTCATTGTTTTATATTTTAGATTAATCTCAATTAAAGTTTTATTTTTCATGGTTTTTACGCTCGGACTATCTATGACGCAATAGTTGTTAGTCTTTCATTCTTATGCAGACTGACAGTGATAGCGGCTGTTGTCAGCGCCTTGTGTAACTGTAGCTCTTTTTTTATCTAGGCTGCTGAAGTTGTACAGCTCTTATCACTAGCAGCAGTATGAATAAAGTATAGAGCTGTTCAATATTTAAGTATTCATAACTGGTATTTATCTAAGCATGTCATGTTTGATGTATTCAAATAATGTAGTTTATGTTGATTTTAATGTAGGCTTAACTGCTTTGTGTTAATGAGCTCGTTGGAAATGTAGAAACATAGAACCGGTACCTATGTTTAAAAATCTCAAATTCATGTAGAGTAAATTATGATTGACTAATCTCAATGTTTCACACCAATACTTTGAAGTAGAAATAGGAATACACTAGTCGTATTTTAATCTTTGACGTTATTAGAAATATTACTGTTACATTCACTTTATAGAAGCTAAATGTGGTCAGTTGTGGTAACTAAATTAATTAATTTTTAATCTTGATACTTCCTTTAGTATTGATACTTATACTAGGCAATATTATTGTACACATTGTATTAAATTGTAAGATCTTGATGCTCGTTTTGGCACTTGTCTAATATGGAAAGATAATGCATCAAAGCTGCTGAGGAGGCCTACATCTGTATATGTTGTGCAGATTCAGGGTTGAGTGAAAGACTGGTGGCTAGAAAGTGAATTTAACTAAACAGGGCTGGGTGGCTTGATGTCAACATTTTAAATTAAAGATGCAATTCAGAAAGATAATTGTAGGCGACGCGCCTCCTTAGTGTTTTGGAACAAGCAGCGCGCCTCCTTTTTTACTATGTTTAAAAATGATAATTTTTGAATATTTGACGTTTACCTTTTGATTGTGACTTGGAAAAATATACTGCTCTAAGATACACGAACCTTACGAACTTTTACTAATTTTCATGATATAATACCCTGCCCTGAACCCAGGTAGCTTACAGTAATATTCCAAACACTGAAATGTTGGAAACTATTTTTAAATTCATTTACCACCAGCAATATAGAGTTGATTATAATATATTATTTGCGCATTTTTATAGGGTCAAAAGATTGGCACAGTAAAGTATAATTAAACTTCAAACTTTTTTGTAGTGAAATATAACACATTGACGTGATTTTATGCAATGATTGGTACATTTGGTAATTCTCAATAATGCAACTCTCGAAATATCGATTATCTAGTATTACTATTATTTCCTACAATATACAATCAATGTATACTTCAATAGTTGAAAAAAATGATTGTATAGTAAAATACTTGTTTTATTTCATAATATTAAAACTTATCACTTTACATTATTTAATATTTTATAATAATTAAAACATTACCACATTCATACTGAACACAGAAATGCTTTGACAATAGTCAGATTGTAAATAAAGACCACTTTGGTATCAATCTCGGAAAATTATTATATATGTAATTATAAAGCCTTTAGTAAACATTATTTAGCAGTGAAATAAGTGGTGTATTAGCAACAAATGTATGCTAGCCTAAAGTTAAAAACATGTGACTCGTATCTTAGACACTCATCAGCATGGTCCTGTGATCACGTTGGCTTCAGACCGTTGTGAGTACACCTTGTTTATATTTTTTAAAAGAATAAAAAAAAAACATGTTTTTCAACAACTCTGGCATTTATAAACAAACTTTTAGGGCATCTACAGGCCCAGAACTGTACCTTGAAAATAGAAGTCTGTTTTCTGCTTGTTTAGATAGCAGTAATTTATGTCAAAACTCATCAAAAGAAGCAAATCTAGACTAAAACACAGATTAGCTATTCCTCTGTTAAACAAGGTTTATTAATAAGGCCATAATACTTTAGAAGAAAATAAATAATTTGCAATAAGCTCTAGAACCCGCACTCCAAGCTAACAAAGTCCACATCTCATCACTGATTATCACCAGTCATTAGAGCCGAGGTCTTCGAAGAGTTTGTCCTTGATTCTGGGCTTGGGGTCTTCTGTGATCTTTGTGTCGACTGCTCCAACTTGTCCCAGGATGTATTCAAACTCTGGATATAAATATTTGCAATACTTTTAAAACTGGAAAACACTTTTGTAAAGAGGTTAACTTTGCCTATAGTATGACAAGTCTGTTGTTATTTTATGTTTATATAACAAGCCTAAACAACAAAAATGTACTATAAAGTGTTGTGGTGTTGTACTAAGAGCAAAGTCAATGCCATCCAAACGAGTAAATACAGTTAATGCTTTCATTCAAGGGCAATGAAAGTGACACCCAGCTGTCTAACTTAAAGCCTTCAATTAATTCAAAAACTATAATGAAAGTATTTCAGTGTGAAACCTGAATCTCACCTTCACAAGTGAGTGCTGTCCCTCGCAGCTCAGTTGGCCCAATGAATTGTTTCTTCATGTCTCCTTCAAAGTACACAAACACGCTGGGCAGGTTCCTCTCTGGGAAGTTGGGGATGCACGTCTGAGCCACCGCCTTCAAGAACTTAGTGTAGGGGTACTGGGCAGCAAGCTGACTCATGTGCATGTTGATCAAGGCACATTGCTGAATGCTGAAAGAAAATTTGGAACTAAATTAGTGAAAGGAAAAAATTAGTAACATTTTGGATATTTTTTCATATTTGATAATCACAACATGATTATCTCAACTACTTATTATGTTGAGTGGTTGTAGAACTCTTTATTGTCCCTGAAACACCACTTCTTTTGTCACTCATTGTTTAGTGTTAAGACTACCACTTAACCTGTTCTTGGAATGATACATTAAAGGCACACTATATATATATATATTAATAGCTTTCCCCCGAGGCTTTGCCTACTTAGTATTATCTTTACAAATTATTGTCAATGTGTTATATTCAAAGCTATATTACTGTAAAGTTTCATCAAATTCTGTTAAGTAGTTTCAGCAAGACAAAACAGTAAACATCCATACATCCATCCTCACATACTTTTGCATTTATAATATTAGTAGGATACTTCAAGTAATGTATATAAAACAAACTATAATCATACCCCTGCTTATATAAATGTATGACAACCCAAATGCCCTCTCCCGCCTTGTTGACTTCCTGTACATAGTCCTGTCCTGACACCTCCTTGACTTCTCCAAACCGAGGCTTCTCAGACAGTCGCTTAATCTCCGCTATCCTTCTTTTCCTGTATTCTTCTATAACCGCCTCATCTTCAGAGTCTTCCAGCTCGTCAAGACCATCTAAGTCTAGTTCTGATAGTTGCTTATCCTCTGAAATTGATTATTTTATGATATATGCCTAACGGAGATGTCTTTTCTTGGAAGGCACAGTAAGTACAAAGGATAAAAACAATATTTTTCATTATATTGCTTTTTAACCAACTTTAATAAAAGAGGTTCTCAGTTCGGTCTTACCTCAGAACTACATCATCTAAAAACTAATTTGGAAAACTCTCTTTTTTACTTTTACTTTCAAATTGGTCCCATAAAAATGGGTTCTTTAAAGTTGGTTCTCGCTTTTTTGAAAGCATTTTTTTTTAATTTATGGAACTAGTCCACAGGTGTTCTCCTAATATAACCTACAATAACAACGCCTTGATCAATACTTACTTTCAACCTGTTTCTGTGCGATGGTCTGCTCTATCATATTAACGATCTGTTCTTCTGAGACCTCTGCCTCCTTAGGAGGGATAATTCCCTTTGCTCTAAGGACATCATTCCATTCTGTGTCTTCATTAGGGTTCTAAAAATAAAAATCTCAATTACTGGTATACAAGAGACCGTAGCTTAGTTATGCAGTATATGAGATACTAATTGGGGATAGCGTTTACCTGCATTTTATACCTAATTCAAAATAAGTTTCTTTTAGAATTTAACACAAAATTGTGATAATTTTCCCGAATTTCCTGTCACAGATTTTTTATATTTCCCGTAACTTGACACCATTTGGCATTTTGGCAATGGAGTTTGACGTGAATAGCGTGATTTTGACACTGACATAAATACATCGATTTGACATTTAACAGTAATCAGAATTGACAGACATTTTTTTCTTCTTGGCAAGACACGGTTTGTGTATTTTACCAATTTCAAACAAGTATTTTTATCATTGAGAACGCGCCATGATTGAAGTGTCGCGGAATAAAGAGAAACTAAAATCTCCCATATATATCTATATAAATAAATAAAATTGAAGTGTCTGTTTGTAATGTCAAAATAATAGCTTTATACTAAATGGTTGTTTTGTTATCAAAACAACCATTTTTATTGTCTGTCTGTTTGTTCCGTGTAATCTCCGGAACGGCTGGACGACTTTGACAAGAGTTTCACTGGCAGGTAGCTGATGTTATAAGGATAACATGTGCTACTTTTATTTTCGAAAAAAAAAAATAGTATTCCAATCCAAAAAATTAAAACCCTTGAAATCAAATAACACCGCGTGGGCGACACCACGGACAGCAGCTAGTATTATCTATAGGCCTACTTGGGCTTGTAGATTATCCAACTGTTTTTGTAGCTAGGTTAGATGTAGTGTTTATTTATGAATTAGCTAATTAATAAAGGCATTTCGCCCGTCTTGAGATTAACTGCTTTAACACTTGACACTAGCTATATGTATACATAAAAGCTCTCTGCTTTTAAATAAATTCGTGGTAGGCAAAATCAAAAATAGTCGTTGGCCACCTATTTCTAAGATACTACAGCGCCCCATCTACGGGACTTCTTTCGTGTGGCGGCGTTTATTATCAACCAATCATGGGAGGCGGAAGCTGGTAATATTTTCAAAATATTAAAGCGTGGTGCTTACACTCATTACATCGGAAAAAATTCCTCACTAAACAATCTTCTTCGATTGATGTTTACATAGTATTACAAAGTAAATTGTTAGGTCACAAAATACTTAACAGTATTACAACACATATTGTTAAGTATTTTGTGGTAATATCTTCCGTCCTTTTCGCGTGAACGCGTATGAGAAAATACCTTTGACACCTCATCTTTACGCCTATTTTGACTGTCAATATCCGAACTGTCATATAATTTGACAACTTTGACAAGATGAAATGACACGACTTTTTTTCTTTGTAAAATTCTGCGTCGTGTTGGAAAAAATTGCATGTCGCTATGTTCAGTCAAGTCTTGTCGCCCAGTCGCAATAAATAAATAAATTGAATATGGCCGATAAAGAAGGACATATACACGAAGAAACTAATTACCATGAGGGAGAAGGTAAATTCTGTTCAGTTATTATTGCGTAGGGATCAGTGTGAGTGCGAGCGCGGTCGCCGTCGAGACGGCCGTGTGGCTGTCTGTACCCTCGTGTTACCATTGTGACATTGAAATTGGGTTCTTTTTATAATTGCTGCGTGGATTGTGGGTGCTGCGCGGCCAGAAGAAGAGAGCGTGGACTGCTCGGCGCGTTGACTGCCTCCGTTGCCGCGGAATTTAGCCAAAATGACGGGAGGAGCCGACAGGAGCCTCCACTCAGGTATTCAATGTTTTTGTTTAAATCATAGGTTCGTAAATTGAACTGTTTACATACGATATGTATTGGCGCGAGTTAACCTTTTTGCGCGTTGAACTTTGCTCACCTTCGTGATGAGGCACCTCTTATTACGTTATTGTTTCGCGTAGGTTGTCCTTGCGATAGTCTAAGGAAAGTCGAAGTCGTCTTTAACGACTTTTACATTTATAATTTTACACAGGTGGTTGAACTCCAGTTGAATTCTAATTAACTGAGATATTTACGGTAATAATTATGGGTGATTGAATCTGTTGATACAGTTTCAAGGTGCAGTTGAATTGGTTTTAGCCTCTGCTAATTATCTACAATTTTATTTTATGTATAGGAAACAAAATATGCACAGCTCAATGTCACAGGTAAACCTTGGCATTTCCATTGTTCACATTTCAAGAGATCAAAATTGCACTTAGTTCTCAGATCAACAAAATTGTATTTTAAAACAAAGTATGTATCATAACTCTAGATGTGTAATAAAACTGAGTGTCTTGTTGCTCCTTTAGAAGTTTGACCAGTCTATGATTTACTAAAATACTATAGGTACTATAATATAGACTAAAAGAAAACAAAAGATACTAAGAAAGAAATGGTGTAAATGCTTTATTAGTTGTTTACTTTTTTAATTTAGCTGCAAAATCAAACAATGAGTTATTAATTCCTAGTTTATCAAATCTTCATTTAACCAAATTCCTCAAGTGTCATTAATGGTCACTAGCCTTACCTATGATTTTTTTTATCCACATTTTGTGTCTTGAGGTATAATAGTAGTTTACGGCCCTCCCATGCTTGAAGAGCTTATTTAAATGCCACTAATCATTTTGAAAATTATCCCATAAACTGGATATATGTATACCATTTATTTGATTTAAATCTGATTTGATTGCAACAGCACTGAAATATCAGAATAGTAACAGTTTTCAGAGTGTTGATGACCACGACAGTTTAAAAACCTATAATGCCACTAATCATTTTTACCTGTCAAAATAGTGACTAGCATGAATATTGTTGCCAAATTCTCCTTTTTGCAATTATTTAGCATTGTAAACATTTACAACCAATAAACTTTAAATAATGCCATGATGTTTATATATGAAAACAACTGAAGTTCTTGAATTACGGGAGAATTAGTGACAAAGCCAATCGTGGGATGGGCCAATATAGTTTTTTACTTAAATTAACAAGGTTGAAAGCAGAAAAAGAAGTTACATTAACATCTAGTCACTACTAGGCAATGTCAGTGGACAAGCATATATAAAGGAAAACATCTTTAAAAGTACATTTAAAAGGTCCATTGTTCAATTGATCACTTGACAATGTTTTATTCAAAACATGTCTACACGACATCACCTCAGTTTTCACATTTGCAAATATAATCTCAAATGTGTATACATCCTCTAATAACAGGAGTCAAATTAATAACTATTAGTTACGTCAGAAGTAGTTTGAAGGATAATAAAAACTTACTTGTTTAACAACTAACATTTTTTCTTCTTGCGAGTTTTTTTGCTGTAGAACTGGTTCTGTAGGAAATAGACCGGTTTTATTATTAGAAAACAAATTATTTTACGAAGATTTAACATAGTAACAGTTTGCTAGTCTTTCTTTCTGAATAATAGTCATAAACTCACACACACACACACCTCCAATAAGAATGCACGATGAATTTTTGTGATGTATATCTTTGTATGCACAACAAAACTTTAAACTTTGTTAATTGGTAGGTGTATGACGTCACTAGAACTGCAACCAATCACAGACTTTTTCTAAATATGTTCCAACATCGTGTCATTTGCCTGATGGTAAGCATAACGCCAGACCATAAGAATAATGCATTAGCATTCAGAACTAACACAAAGGCCTGCGCGGCAGTGCACTCGTTGCCCTGACAGGCCTGAGACATTAGGTAATAAGTGTCATTAACCCAGTAATTTCACTAACTACTTTGCTCATCAAACAGGAATAGAGTAATGCTTGCACATTACTGCTTGACGGCAGGCTACATGATGGTGGTAGGTATGCAGACGGACACCTACCACCTGGTAAAATTCAGTTCAGTACTAGGTGGTAGGACTAAAACTCTTCTATGAGTGTCCGTCTGGGTTGGTACCACCACTTAGCTCGTGAAGTCTGCCGCCTAGCAGTAATGTGGATCTCTGAGTTCCGGTTTGATGAGCAAAGTAGTGTAGGCTTATGAGACCTTAATACTTAATGTCTCAGGGTAACGAGCGCACTGCAGTGCCATGCAGGCCTTTGTGTTTCAAAGTTCTGAGTGGCACTGCCGGCATTACGCTTACCGTCAGGCAAACGACTAGCTCGTCTCGTTATCTAATGATATAAAAATAATGTTTCACATAAACAATCAATTATCATGCAGCATCCATATTTCCTTAGACTTAAAATAAATATTTAAAGTGCTCTCTCGTGGAACGTGTCCCGTATCACTCGTATGCATTAGAAAGTGCTGTCACTTATGCAATAGTTTCGCTTATTCACTTTTCACCAACACGGCCCAAACTATACAGAAACACGTCAAACCAGCAGTGTCTAAATTCTTGACGTGATATTTATCTAATTAATTTATTAAATTAGTATACCTGCGCGACCGAGCGGCGCTCGTTTTCTTTATTTTCCGGTGAAACCAGTCGGACTACACGTATTTTGATAGATCGATTCCTGAACTCTTAAAACCTGCAGTCTATCATATGATTCTCATCAAAATCGTTAAAGCCATTTTTGAGAAACTTACCAAGCTAAAGGAAGAAAACGCACGATAGCGCCCGCATCAAATCGTAACAGTAATATCTTGCAACTCGATTTGAAGACGTTGCATCCCTTATAGTTTCTTAATTCATGAAAATGTACTGTAATTTATATGCTGTAAATTATTTACAGTAAATATAGATAAGGAGGTGTAGATCAAGAGCGCCTGCAGGAACACATCCATATATTATAGATGCTATACTAGGTGACATAATACATTAACATGATTGTAGACAGCCCAGCAGCTGTCATAATCCTGAATGAAATGAAATATCTTGAAGCAACCATGGCATGGTTGCATCAGCATATTTATTTATTTAATTTATTATATATTTAAAAAAGGTTGCGAGGCACGGTGACATACACGACGAAATAAGTAAACGCATAATTAAAACTAATTTTATATACTTATGTATGTAGGTACTTAAGTTACATTCAATTTAATTCAGTTAAGTTTAATTTTTTCAATTATTACTTATACAGTATTTTAAAGCAGCTAGTTTCTGGGTGCCACTGTAGTAAAATTGAGATACGATATGTCGTATCATACCTAGGAGAATGAAGATCTCTTATCTTTCAATCCAAGTCTGAAGCCCCACGTTATTTGTATCTATACAAATAAATAAAATTGAAGTGTCTGTTTGTAACATCAAAATAACAGCTTTTTACCAAATGCATATGAAAGTATATACGGTACCTATAACAAAACAACTATTTTTAAAATTTTTGTCTGTTTGTCTGTCTATCTGTCTGTCTGTTTGTTCCGGGTAATCTCCGAAACGGCTGGGCCGATTTTGATGGACTTTCACTGGCAGATGGCTGAGGTTACAAGGAGTAACTTAGGCTACTTTTATTTTAGAAAAAGAATTAGGGTTCCGCGCAAAAAAATAAATACCATAAAATCCAATATCGATATCATCCGATATTGGATTTTATGGTATGCGCGGGCCGCGGGCAACAGCTGATCTAAAATATAGCGTAATCACAACTTCCAAACTACTTCATTAATTTATCTGCCTCAGATAGTCAAAGCTAAAACGTTATATCTATGTTTTGGCACACATTGTAATTAGGGCAGCAGTGCCCTGTTACAATAAACTTATTATATTGCCAACTAATTATATTTACTACTAGCTGCTGCCCGCGGTTTCACCCGCGCGGAAATATTAGATTTCATGGTTTTTATTTTTTTGCGCGGAACCCTAATTATTTTTCCGAAATAAAAGTAGCCTAAGTTACTCCTTGTAACATCAGCTATCTGCTAGTGAAAGTCTCGTCAAAATCGGCCCAGCCCTTTCGGAGATTACCCGGAACAAACAGACAGACAAAAATTTTAAACTTGGTTGTTTTGTTATATGTACCGTATATACTTTCATGTATGCATTTGGTAAAAAGGTGTTATTTTGATATTACAAACAGACGCTTCAATTTTATTTATATGTATAGATTTGAGAATACTAACCAAATTCAAATCCACTGTTTTAGACCTTATAGTGATGGGGTAAAAGATCATAATACTTTATTTAGTTGGTATCAACAGCGTCGTAAACACGGTTACTAGATTATGTCTTCACAGCCCATAGCGGCATATATTTGAAGCAATTTGCATAAATAACATTGAGATTTGAGATACAGTAAGTAGTTCAAATCGAGCGGGTCTCTGTGTCAACAGTCAACACGACCTCTCGGTATGAAATTATGAGTAAGAAATTATATGCAATTGTACATCTTACCTACTCGTACTCTACCTAGTCTTCTGTAAAGGTGAAAATACACGGTTCAACCAAATTGAATCACTTTGGTTGAATGGAGCAGAAATGAAAGGAATGCTGTTGTTGCAATGACATTGAATGATTCATTTATAAGTTTACATGGATCAATTTGGTTGCTTCATCCAAATTGAAAGACAAAAGTGAACCGTGTATTTTCACCTTTAGGTAGAGGCTATGTAATAGGTACCTACCTTTGATAGATGAGAGAGTAAAATGAGATTAAACACTTTACGTGCCGGTTTCAAAAACCATAAACCATAAAAATAACTTAATAACCCTTATCCCCATTCCATAATCGGACGACAAGACGCACCTATGGTAGTTTATTATCCTTTGATGGGTGAGTTAACTCCCGCTCGTATGATAAAGGTCAAAGCAAATCGCTGCCGCAGCCATTTTTGATTTGTCTTTTATCATGCTGATAGCTAAAGAATAGAATTTTTGAGATCACAACACGGATTATTTCGTTTAATTACTGTTTCGTTCTATAGGTTTTTAACGCGAACTTTTTTATAAAAACGAGCTTTCCAAAGCTCTCTTTTTTAGGGTACAGAACAGGATGAAGCGATCTTAAAAGGATTAAGATTTTTCATTACTAACCACAAAACCATAAAAAAGAGTTATTACTTGTTTTATTATAATGTTACGGAGATGGGTTAAAGGAGAACTCGCAGAAACATTTTTTTTAATTTTCCACCACTTCTAAGCGTTTTCAGCAGGCTGAAACAGGTTTTCGGGCCGTTTCGGAGGAAGGCCTAACACATATCAGTTAATCAAAAATTACTCCTAGTTAACGCCGTTTTTAGCAGACTGAAACATGTTTTCAGTCCGTTTCAGGACACGAGTAATCACATGGCACCATTTCCTGAAAACCCATTTTCAGGCCGTTTCAGGCCAAGTTACACCCCTCCGGTCCGCGGAACATTCTCGAAGGTGTGTGAGAGGGACAGCCTATCGTGTGAAAGAGAGAGACGATTAGCCTCGATCATGTCTCTCAAAATTTCCAGAAGAAAGTGTGAGCAGGATGGCTATATGCGCGAAAGAGAGGAACAATTGTACCTATTACCTAACCGAATGTTCTAGAATAATGCGAGAGAGAGATAGCTACACGCATGATAGAACGAGATGGACATAATCTACTACCATCTGGAAAGTCCTCGATGTGTGTACAAGGGACGGTTGTATGCGTAAGAGAGAGATGTCCATATTTGACCTTGAACTAGATCATTCAGGAACTTGGTAGTACAATTTGCGGCGCATATATAAGCGGATCGAGACGCGGCCAGGGACAGTTTCGATTGAGATACCAAGCGATACACATCGGAGTGAGTTCAAAGCGACTAGTAGTGATTGTGATATCTGTGACTAAGTGAAATACTAGTGATTGTGATATCTGTGACAAAGTGATATACTAGTGATTTTTGTAGTGAATAGTGTTGCAAGTGATTCCTTTTGAATTCAATAAAGTAACTGTTTGTTTAACGGCTTCTTTCTATCAAACGTTACCCTATAGCTCGTAACATTTTGGTGTCAGAAGTGGGATAGAAAGATGCCTGTTACACCGAGGGACGATCAAGAGGAGTCTGGAGCTGGAGGAGAAACACCGGGGATGCAGACACGAGCACAAGCAGCACGTGACGCCGCTCGCCGTCAAAGTTTTGATGCCAACCGCACTATGGGCGACAGTCAGGATCCTTCCAACCTATTACTGACTTTGCAACGCATGATGGAGGAGCAAGCCCGCCGGCAAGAGGAACAGACTCGTAGTTTGTTGGAAGAACAAGCTCGTGGTTTGTTGGAGGAACAGGCTCGCCATCAAGAGGAGCAGGCTCGCCGTCAAGAGGAGCAGGCTCGCCGTCAAGAGGAGCAGACGTGCCGTATCGAAGAACGTTTGGAGGTGATAGGCGTGCAGTTCAAGGAAAAACTAGAGAAGTTGAAATTAGAAGTGGAGGATCACGATGACAGGCTTTCCAAGCACGACAAGCAAATACTTGGAATAGAAAAGGAGGTAAAATCTTTGAAAATTAATGGAGTAGTGACATCTAGTGCTCCAGCAGGTAAACTAAAAGCACCTCCATTCGACGGTACTTCTTCTTGGGGAGCTTATAAACTTCAGTTTGAGACCGTATCAAAGGCGAACGGTTGGACCAATGAACAGGCAGTAACTGCCCTTATGTTAGGGCTACGGGATCAAGCCTTGACTGTATTGGACACCATGACGGGAGAGGTCACTCTAGAACAACTGAAGAATGCCCTGGAGTCTCGTTATGGCGACTCACACCTGGAACACGTTTACAGGGCACAGTTAAAGGACAGAGTGCAGCTAGCTAGTGAGAGCCTGCAACAGTGGTGCCTAGAAATTGAAAAACTGGTTAGAAAGGCTTACTTATCTTCACCATCTCTGGTTGACAGCATGTTAGTGCAAGCATTTATAGATGGGATTAGAGATCGGGAAGTCAAGACAACCGTTAGCCTCGGTCATCACAAGATCCTAAAGGATGCTCTAGCCCACGCGTTAGAAGTGGAGGCAGTTCGCAGAGATCCTCGATCTTACTGCGTTCGAGTGGTAACAGATAAAGTAAAACCAAGAGGCGGACTCAGGTGTTATGCGTGTGGAGAGTTAGGGCATATGAGATTTTCGTGCCCAAAACGAGGTTCACGGAGAGATGTGGAGATTCGACGCAGTGATTTGGGAGCAGCTGATGTATTAACGGGCGCTACCGCAGAACAGCGTCAAGGAAAGGATTACGCCAGGACTGCCGGGCGGATGCTGTCCGATAGTGTGAAGAAGGTGCCAAAAGTGATGATCTCTCAGACTCAAGACGGGAATACGTTAGTCATTGACGGGGAAGTCAACGGGACTAAATGTGAGTTAAACTTGGACACTGGAGCTTCGCGCACGGTAATCAGCTACCAGCTTCTGGAGGATTTTTCTGGGAGATATTCACCTTCACGTGGCAATATTCAGCTCCTGACAGCTAATGGCCAGCACATAACCGTCCGAGGAGAAGGTGTCGTTACTTTCAAAGTTGGTGAAAGTTTCTACCGGCATAAAGTTGTTATTGCAGATATAGTAAGTGACTGCATCATTGGTTTGGACTTCATGAAGAACCATAACTGCAAAATTGATTTTGAAGGCAGCGTCTTTATATGTGGCGTAGAGAAAGTTTTTCTTAAAGATAGTTTGCCCGGAGGTGTTTACGATTTCCACAGAACAGTTGTTTTAGGAAGCTCACAGACACATGACAGCGGCAAACAGGAAGTAGTAGAAAAAGTAGACAACTCCGAACCTTGGATAGTAGCCCAAGAAGGGTTCGAAAGATCTAAAGAGACCTTATCAACGAAAGAGTTGTCAAAAGCAAAGGAACTATTACGGCAACTTTCCGAAATGTTCGCCACAAATGATGAAGACCTAGGAAGGACTGGTGTAGTTAACCACAGAATTAACCCTGGAACAGAAATACGGATACATCAGCGGCCACGCAGAGTTCCTGTTGCGTACGTAAATAGAATGAATGAAAGAACGGAAACTCGATATAACAGGAAGATGCATAATGGAGACTTTGAAGAAGGTTCACTAGTCTGGCTTCATAATCCAGTAAGACGTAAAGGAAAATCTCCGAAACTTCAAGCTGACTGGGATGGTCCTTACACAGTGATTACGAAGATTAATGACGTAATATATCGCATAAAGAAGATGGGTAGTGCCAGGAACCAGCCTAAGATTGTGCATGTGAATCGATTGGCACGTTACAATGGATCTAATGATGCTCGGGACGAGCATGTCTAAGGAGGGGGCAGTGTTACGGAGATGGGTTAAAGGAGAACTCGCAGAAACATTTTTTTTAATTTTCCACCACTTCTAAGCGTTTTCAGCAGGCTGAAACAGGTTTTCGGGCCGTTTCGGAGGAAGGCCTAACACATATCAGTTAATCAAAAATTACTCCTAGTTAACGCCGTTTTTAGCAGACTGAAACATGTTTTCAGTCCGTTTCAGGACACGAGTAATCACATGGCACCATTTCCTGAAAACCCATTTTCAGGCCGTTTCAGGCCAAGTTACACCCCTCCGGTCCGCGGAACATTCTCGAAGGTGTGTGAGAGGGACAGCCTATCGTGTGAAAGAGAGAGACGATTAGCCTCGATCATGTCTCTCAAAATTTCCAGAAGAAAGTGTGAGCAGGATGGCTATATGCGCAAAAGAGAGGAACAATTGTACCTATTACCTAACCGAATGTTCTAGAATAATGCGAGAGAGAGATAGCTACACGCATGATAGAACGAGATGGACATAATCTACTACCATCTGGAAAGTCCTCGATGTGTGTACAAGGGACGGTTGTATGCGTAAGAGAGAGATGTCCATATTTGACCTTGAACTAGATCATTCAGGAACTTGGTAGTACAATTTGCGGCGCATATATAAGCGGATCGAGACGCGGCCAGGGACAGTTTCGATTGAGATACCAAGCGATACACATCGGAGTGAGTTCAAAGCGACTAGTAGTGATTGTGATATCTGTGACTAAGTGAAATACTAGTGATTGTGATATCTGTGACAAAGTGATATACTAGTGATTTTTGTAGTGAATAGTGTTGCAAGTGATTCCTTTTGAATTCAATAAAGTAACTGTTTGTTTAACGGCTTCTTTCTATCAAACGTTACCCTATAGCTCGTAACAATAACATATACGGTGCTTATACGTACAATTTATGACCTCATAATAATAAAATGTAAACTTAGCCTATGATACGTGGGACATATCTCAGAGATTACTTATTGCAACTACAACGCGAGATAAGCCGTGTTGAGGTTAGTTATGCTACGAACTGCAGAGATATGGAATTTAGGTTGTTTTATCTTTGTTTGTGAACCGCTACTTATTACACAAATATATTCATCACAAAAATTTCGCTTCCAACAGGATTCGAACCTGCGTCTTCTGGCTATCCGGGCCAGACGCCTTAACCAACTAGGCTATGGGAGCAATCGATGTTGACTGCGAAATTAATATTACATTAGTATTGTATGAAATACATCATATCAAGAATTTCGCATTCAACATCGATTGCTCCCATAGCCTAGTTGTTTAAGGCGTCTGGCCCGATAGCCAGAAGACGCAGGTTGGAATCCTGTTGGATGCGAAATTTTTGTGTGAACATCCGCTAGTGTCAGTTAACACTATAAAATAAATTTCATAACGCTACTCATTAGCTATCTCAAAATTATTGTAGCTAAGTACTTCACATTTCACAAATATGCTAGCGACAATAAGAAATGTATACCCTAAATAATAGAAATGGCAGTTTGAATCATAATTCATAATTGATGTTTGCCGGTAAGTAGCCGGAAGCCGGCTCCGTAGCTAAGTTGGTAGTAACCCTGCCTGCAAGGCGAGGGGTCCCGGGTTCGATTCCCGGCCGGGGCAGATTTTGTGTAAGCATAAAGTTTGTTCTCGGGTCTTGGATGTTTGTGATGTGTATCTGTGTATGTCCATGCCACCTGCGACACAGGGAATCCTAGTGCGGGGTATGAGTGTGTAAGCATTTATTTATGTTTATGTTTATATTTGAGGATACTTTCGATTTTGAGAAAATAAAAAAAAAAAGTAGCGCTAATCCGCAAGTCGTGTGGAAAGGCCGTTGCCCAGCAGAGGCGTCCCCAAAAGTGGGAGAGTACAGGCTAATATTGAAAAGTGGTTGCATACAAACAAAATAACAAATTGTCTACGCGCACATAAACTTATAATTGGTAGTCGCTTCTGGATGTCACGTGGCGATGGCACCACGTACCGTTACTTGCGCCGCCCACATGCTCGACGCATTTGTTTGTTCACGGCCCACGGCGGTAATCGAACTCTCACTACATGGTCGAACGGTGACCACACGAGCTTTTAGCCTATTCATTCAACCAATAACGCCTAGGCACGGAACAAATACTTGAGCTTTTTTATACACATTTATGATTTAAGGCGCTATCACACTAGCGTTTTTCGAGTGTGCGTGCTCCTGTAACGTTTGGGCAGCAGCGGTGGCGCCTGCGCATTTTTTGTCGACAGGCTGCTCAATCGTTCCGCTCTCCCAGAATTAGTCTCTCTTCTGGTGACACTGATACTCTTGAGTGACACAATGTTTTAAAATTCATTTTTGAGACTCTGGGACTCGCGTGGCGCTGTGGTCAAGAGATGGACCGTGAGAAACGCGCACGTTCGAGAAACGCTCCTGTGATAGAGACTTTAATTTGTTCTGTGACGAGAGTAAAATCCGCATCCCTTAGACGTTACAGAAGTTAAGACCATCGACCTAACAACTAAGCCAACGGTGTCTATGTGATCTACATGTACAAATATTTACTTCGTGTCTATAGGGCTGAGATTCAGAGACGAATCTAAGCGTGGACTCACGCTTCCATACGTGAAAATTCTATACAGTTTTGACATATGAAAGCCAAAGTCTACGCTTAGAATCGTCTCTGAATCTTAGCCTTAGTGGGAGTATTCTTTAGAAGTCAGGATGTTTATACGTAATCGTTAGCGTTGTTTATAAGACATTACATACTAGTAAAACTGTGACAGCGATTTTGATAAAATATAATCTAATAAATACATTTTGTTTGTACCTGAAAATGAATCTGCGTTCCTGTACTCATGTACTGGCTGCTGCCCGCGGTTTCACCCACGCGGTGATATTGCATTTCATGGTTTTTATTTTTTTGCGCGAGACCCTAATTATTTTTTAAATAAAAGTATTCTAAGTTACTCCTTATAACATCAGCTATCTGCCAGTGAAAGTCCCGTCAAAATCGGCCCAGCCGTTTCGGAGATTACCCGGAACAAACAGACAGACAGACAGACAAAATTTTAACAAATGGTTGTTTTGTTATAGGTGCCGTATATACTTTCATATACATTTGGTATAAAGCTGTTATTTTGATATTACAAACGGACACTTCAATTTTATTTATTTGTATAGATTGTATAACACAGCGATGTAAATGTATGTAGTTGTAGGTAATGAACGTAGGTGTTAATGTTGATTCTGTTCTGTTATCATCCGACTCAAATAATAAACGTTATATCTGATAGATATATCTGCAATAGTGACGGGACCTGAACACATGGCTATCAATATTTATCCGAACCGAAATATCAAATCGTTCTCAAACATGATTCATGACAGCATTGCTGAAATACCTCACGTCAAAACTCTCCACTCTCATGTAGTATTGGGGCAGTATGGTACTCTGCGCACTCCTGGGAGATTTAGCTAGTCTGCGGCGCAAGTACGGAAGTCGGTTCGATAAATTTGTCGATTCGATAACCCTGATAAATTTATCGAATGTTGAATGAAACTCTGAACGTAAATTATTGTAGTAGCTCTTTGTATTCGACCTAGCTATTCGATAACTTTTGTCGATAGTATCAACGCTCGATAAATTATAATAATAAATCGATAAAACCCAATCTATCGATTTGAACTGTCAATTTTATTGATCTAAAAGATCCGTACTTGCGCCGCTGTTTTGTCTGAACTACAAAATAGAAAATGTTTTTAAACTTAATGCATAGTTGACTTTTTACACTCGGCAGTTGACCTGCACTATCGCGCGAGGAAGATAGTGAATACGATACGCTGAACCTAGATTAAGACTGACTCTTAAGTGCAGCTGGTGAAACAAACCGTTATGTTCTTGGTGACAGAGTTTCAAAGCGAGGATGGTAGCTAGCCAGACAAATACTAGAAAAAAAATTGCTTTAAAAAAGCGACGAACCGACTTCAGTGACAAAGTACTGAACCGATTTTGATGAAATTTCTATGGGACCAATCTGAAAGTATACCCTTTCAAATAAAAAAAGAATTTTCCAAATCGGTTTATAAATGAACGAGATCCGAGGTAACAAACATGAAAAAAAATAAAAAATACCCGACGAATTGATAACCTCCTTCTTTTTTGGAAATCGGTTAAAAATGGCCCACGATCGTCTGTCATAACGTTGCATAACAATCTTTTCATTCACCATAAGGTAGGCTAATTGTAGGAATATTACGAAATTCGAATCATTGGTCAACGTCATTCATTCATTCATTATCACTGGACGTAATGATGATGGTTTATCATCATTTCACAATTGGCTTTCTCTTGATAAATAAAAAAGGAAATCCGCTTAAAAAAAGCATACCATCAAAAACGTGTCGCCTATAGGATAAAAACTAAGCGAACGAATTCAGACTGTCTTACAATCTCCCTTACTGTTTGTTGTATTAAGGCGAAGACCTGGCGCGGGACCAAAACACGTGAATTTTCCCGCTTCCCAATTGATTGGAAATAGTTTCTTATGCAAGCTGCAATTACGGGTCCATCGGAATGTTCCGCGGCATGAATATTCATCGTCAGCTGACTCGGCCAGCCATGGACGTGCAAATGGTAATATCACCATGTTTTTGCCTCTATTGGTAAGGATTATACGATTTTCTTGGGAAAGAACGGCTGTTCTCCTCTAAATGCACATTCTAATAACTTTACTTCTAATCCTTCACTAAGTTGAATTTTAAAGATCTTTAGCTTACCACCCGCGATTATCCATACTCCATACTTACTAATATTATAAATGCGAAAGTGTGTTTGTTGGTTTGTCCTTCTTTCACGCACTAACGAAGCAACGGATCGACGTGATTTTTGGCATAGATATAGTTTATGGACGGGAGAGTAACATAGGGTACTTTTTATCTTGGAAAAATGCACGGTTCCTGGTGAAAACCACGGGCAGAAGTTAGTTAGACATCAAATTGACATTGACAGCTGTCAATAAACTTTTATAATGTTGACAAGTTGATTTAATTTGACAGATCGGTTTGACGGTTCTTGTGGGAACGCGGGTGAAAACCGCGGGCAGAAGCTAGTAGGTTATAAATGAGTGCGAAAGATTCACTCGGAAACTAAATTTAGGTTATTCGACAACATTAAATCACTCGCCAAACGCTTTTAATTTTAGTGCTTCTACCACACGAACTACGTTATCGTTGCGTTATTGATCACGTAATGGTGATAAAAATAATGATAGTGTACGACTGTACGTGAAGTTCCACTAACGCAATGAATGAAAATCGCGCTGATCACTTTAATCAGTTGGAAGCGTCTTCCAAGATCTCAATGGTTGATCTGCGTGAGGAACCCCTAAGTTGTGTTAAGAGGCTACAGCTCGCCATACTTTCCATACAAACGCTCGTACGCGATTATAGTGTCCTATTGAGCAAGTAGGTATCATGTACTCTATGTCTAGGATTCCGTGGGAGCAAAAATGAAAAATTTTGAGATTCCAACTCAGTACAAGTGTTCAAAAATCAGCTTTTTTGGACAAATTTTACCTTGACTTTGGCCGTTCACAGTGTTCTCATAAGTGTAAAATTCAACAAAACACTTTCATATAATCCTTGGACTGGACATGTAATGGAGATTCTAAATAACAAACATTTTTTTCACAAACTTGTAAGGCATTTTCAAAAACAAAAAACACGTATTTCCTGGAACACGTTTTAGGAAATTACCACGCAATAATTGTCTACGGAAATTTTCAGAATGCCAACCGAAGGCTCTGGCGTTGTCTCTCCTTTTCCGTAATGCCTGTTTTTCTTCGATGAACAAAAAAGCCTTTAGGCCATTTTTGCGTTCTAGAATTTTTGCGTTGGGCGGGTCATGAAGCGGCGCCTTAATATTCAAGTTTCACATTGCCTTATTTGTGGTCATTAATGCAGTCAACGTATTTACGAGTATTATGTCGATAATTAACACTGACCGTATATGGTTAAGGATATACATGTGACCTAGGATATCGACCTGCGCGTGCGTTTTCATGTAAGCCTGTAAGGCGACACCATATCAGTATCGATGACATCAAATTTTGTGTAGCAAATATCTTAATTATAACTTGCATGCCCAGAATAGATCAACAGTTCGCTTTTAGAATCGTGGGCAGCGGAAAAATCTTGCAGAATTGGCATCAACAAAGACGTAACTTTTAAAAAGTACCTGGCAATCGTTTGTCGTCTTTCGAACTTGTTCATCAAAACCTGTTACTCTCGCTGGGCTGCGAGTCTCGCACGTATCGAATTCGCGTATTTCGTTGATAGCCTTAGAGAAGCTGGACTGGCTCCAAGACCCGGGTGAATGACATTAGCGGCCGAAGCTTGGGTCCTCGCCAGCTCACATGCAGCTGATAATTTTTCAAAATACCAGCAGGTGCGATATTATAATTCCCAGTGAAAGTTTGCGATGCAACTTCATAAAGGCTATAACTCTTTTAGCTGCATCTTTTGTGTGCGACGGATTTTCACAACTTGATTTCCGTATCTCCATTTACCAATGGACGACTGGAGGCACGGCACTGCGTCACTCGTATATGGTTAATATCCTTCCTGTCCATACGAAGCGTTTTGCTTCAACCTTCATTATACGGACGGCTAAGGAGTGGATTTCTTTGCCGGCTTGTGTTTTTCCCAATAGCTATAATTTGGGAGTTTTCAAGACGAGAGTGAATTCAAAACGAAATAGGTTTCTTCTAGGCAACCGTGCTACATCGGCGACCGCATCGTCGCTTAACATCAGGTGAGATCATATTAACACCTTAAATATTTAATCAATCTTTCGATTGGTGACTTTCAATAGGTGTACCACGAGCTACGCTGCTAGAGCGAACCTCGTTCTTTGATTGATATGATCAGCGATGTAAACATCAATTTAAATATACAGAGGCTCCTACATGGTTTCAAAAATCCACAGTTTGAAGTTCTCTATGTCAATTTGTGCAACAGGCTGATAACACAAATGAATTCGATGTGATAAATATGTATGCACGTTGTCTATTTTTAAATGTTTTCACTTCTAAAATGTTTTACTAGGTCACAACCGGATTTCTCTTCATTTCTGCGTATTAGCCGGTTACGACTCGTAACCGCCGTTCGACGTGTCTCGCAATGGTGTTCCTTAAATATTTGGGTCAAGGAGCACATTTCTGATTCGAGCCTGCTGTTTTCGCGTTATTAGCTTGTTTCACGACATATTTGGAACATTACGCCGTCATTACAGAGCCAATATGACTATAATTTTAATGGTACCATTATAATAATAATTTATTTCTCTCTATAAGACTAAAGTAACATTGCATGTACCTAAATAAGTAAGAGTACCTCTTAAATAAACAAAGCATAGCAGTTTGTAGTTTAAATTATACTTGTTAGGTACATGTAGACAGTATGTTGCAAAGAAATATAACTTGACCCTTACGTAAGGTTCTATGACCTAGCACATACGTGGTTGCTCTTTGATTAAGTACATGGGTGAGCTCTAATTCCTACCTAGGTGACCCTGTGTTTAGGATATCAGTCCTCCCATGTCCCGGCTCAAAAAAAAAGACAACACTGTGATGCGTAAATTTCACTTGGCTCCTTTCCGATTTTGTCCATAATAATTCGCTGCTTAAGGTGCAGAACCCGGCGTGCCGCTATCTCGCTCGCGCATCTTAACATTTTTGAAGATAAATAATCACGTAATTTAATTATGAAAAATCGCATTCGGTGAAATTGCTGGCAATGACATTACAAAGGTACGGCAAAAGTATCATTTTGATCCGATCAAGATTTCATACATGAAAATGGGCAAAATATAAAATCCCATTTTTAGGTTTGAAAACTTGAATGGATCAAAATGAAAATTTTGTATAACCTTTGTAATGTTATTGACAGCAATTTCACCGAATGCGATTTTTCATAATTATAGTAAGTGATTGTTTATCTTCAAAAATGTTGAGATGCGCGAGCGAGATAGCGGCGCGCCGAATTCTGCCCCTTAAGGGGCTACTCCAGATATTTCAGGGGTTTTCCACCAAGATGCTGGGTCAACCACATACGTGATCAACTTGAAACTAACATGTATGTTTTATGAGACCTTTATCTCTCTATTATTGAAGACAAAAACACGATTGATACATTTTCATTCGATACATTTTCTTATCAAAAATTATGCTTTTTTCAGTGTAAAATACACTTTTTTACTCAACGGCTTAAATTTTATTTTCAAAATAATTACTCACACCAAGAAAATATATTGTACTATCTACTGACGAAGACAAAATTTACCTAGAAAAATTATTAACCTGTTAATAAAATAAATTAGATTTGAGACTTACGTCATTTAGTTCTGAGTTAAAGTGTGTTCAAACAGTGCACACTAAATTCGACCTTATTACGCTGGCACCTCGCGTTATAATAGTTATCCGAAGCGAGCAGTCCTCAGTATAGCGCCGTGCGCCGATGCGGGTGGACCTGTGATTGTTTTTGTCACAAGCGAGCATGCAACTTTCGATATTACAATAGGGAACAAGGACAATAAGAAATTATATGTTCGCAAAAGAGAGAACCGTTTGGTAGATTGTGCAAGAAAAATGAAAGAAGCAAAGATGTAATTACTCGGAGTTATGGTCTGATTATTTTTCTTGGCATATATACCTATTACCCAGTCATATTCCTGGCAATTTTTATCCGACTTCAAAAAAGGATGAGGTTCACAATTCGTCCGTTTTTCGTATTTGTTTTTTGATGATACTCGATTTCTGTCCTAAAAATTGTCAAACGATAGAGATTCTTTTACTCATGGTAAAATATTTACCCGACTTCAAAAAAGGAGGAGATTGACAATTCGTCCTTTTTCCTATTTTTTTTTATGTTACTCGATCTCTCTCGTAATAAAATAGTCAACCGATGGAGATTCTTTTTCTCATGAGTACAATTTTAACCGACTTCAAAAAAGGAGGAGGTTGTCAATTCGTCCTTTTTGATATTACAAACAGACACTTCAATTTTATTTATTTGTATAGAGTACCATCAGTAAGTGTGGGAAAATGGGGGATGTTTCATATATCACGATATTTTCGTCGAAGTCGGTTCCCGCTTTTCAATTTTTATTGATTTGATTTACCTAATTATTTTCTCCATCATTTAAAACGGCGGAATATATGCGTTAGCGTAAACCATCAAACATTGCATTATTATTGAAATTAAAAAATAATATATACTATAATAATAAAGTATTCAAGGGTAAGGAAACTCTATTATGACATCTACGTTCCAGCGCGCAACCGAGAACGGCTCACGCTATAACGGCTCGGGCCGCGGCGATCTAGCAGTGGTCTATCGCCGCGTAATATTAGCGGGGTGTGAGCTCCGGCGCGGCAGTGCTTGTTGCGCGTTGCGGAGTGTGGAGGCGGAGCAAACGTGGGAAAATTATATTGAGAGCCTCGTCTTAAATCTAACAGCTCACCAGTAAATAATGTTGTCTTTATAAACAACGTTTTGAAAGCTAAAAAAGTCTTTTCATAAAAATCGAGTAGATATCTGAGCAAATTAACATAATAACGATTGATAAGCTCCCATGACCCATGACTAGACAGAGATAGACATCGCTCTTGACATTATTAGTTTCTTCGAATTCTTACTCTCGTTTCCAAAAGTATTTTTTCTCTTTGAGTTTATGTAATGTTTTTGTTCCAATTTGTTATAGGCCACGCGGTTGTCGGCAAGCTGAGTTTACAGGTCAATTACAAAGACTTGAGCAACCGTAAGTTAAATCGTGAGCCTATGGGGCAGTGTAGACGCTTATGCAAACGTACGTTTGCTTGTCAGAACAACAACGCTTTTGCGTCAAGCGCGGATTTCGTGATACTCGAAATGCGCGCTTGACGTGAAAGCGTTGTTATTCTGACAAGCAAACGTTCGTTTGCATAAGCGTCTACGGTCTGCCTATCTCCAGTCTGTCTGTTAACTCTTCAATTACCTACTTTATTCTAATAACGCTAATCTTTCCATTGGCCACTCGCCGTAACATTGTTTAGCTCTATTATCATCTTCATTGTTACAATACCATCGTTGTTGTCAGTTGTTGACTGTTGTAGATGTGTATACAAAATTAGGTTTTCATAAGTATATTATTTGTTGTGCATAGCGTAACGTAACGTAAAATAATTCGCATGCTTATTTACGTTTCCAGCGTTTTTTTTTTTATTTTACGATGCGTCATCGGCTATGTCACTGATGTACATATCTCACTTGATCGCAAAAGGTTACGAACTTATATTACAAAAAATAAGTATGTATGTGAAAGTTAGCGCCTTGTTACTCAGTGACGCAGTATAGTTCATGACTTGGGACGGTACTCTGAAAATCGATCGAGGAAAACTGTCATCCGTCAGCCGAAGCTTCGACCCTCGATTTTCGGAGTAAGGCCCCAAGATACAATGTACAAGCATACAGTCGGTACTCCTTTCCAAACATAATTTACTGAATAGCTAGCTATATGATATTGATTTAAATCTCTACAAAAACATAAACTTCAACCACAGGTTCGCTTATTGTCTATATCCTATTCTTTTTATAAATTCTTTTTAAGGTTGTTTGTTTGTCGCTTACTGTTGAGTATTTTCACTGGTGGTTACACCTTATATGATTATGTTTTTATTGTTTATGGACGGCGGTCGACGCTGACCACTTACCGTCATGCGAGTCGTCTACCTGTTGCTCTACCCGATCAATCCGATTAGAGCGTTAGGTACCTATGTTTCAAACGTAATTGAAACAGCTGTTATTTTAGCTTGTTTACATGCTATTCTTTCGTTCCTTATGAAAAATTAAACTGGATTCAATGGACAGTTAATTCAGATAAAATTAATTTCATGGATATATTCTTTAGTCACTATTCACTATTCATAAATTCAGACTAAACATAAGTTAGGGACGGCTAAGTTATATTGTGCCAGTCAATATTAAAATTTAACAAACTCCACATAGTACATCTATTTCTTTGATGCGTTGTTGTTTAAACGCAAATCTTATTCAAAACAAAACTTAACTAGGTACACGTAGCTATAAGGCGCGTGACGAATACAACCGTACTCTTACGCCATAATTATTTTTAGCCTTCTAAGAGGCTAGTTTGCTTAGCAATGTCAGTAAATGGCATAGGTGGGCACGGAAGGTTCAATCGTGTGTGAACGGCGAGGCTCCTCGGGCATGAACTATATCTGCCTAAATTGTCTTTTTTTTTTTTTTTTTTTTTTTTTTAATATTATTTGGTAACGAGACGAGCTGGTCGTTTGCCTGATGGTAAGCATAACGCCGGCCCATAACAATGCTATGTCTATGCTTCAGTGGTCGCTCCTACTTTCTGCACACTATACTCTTCTATGGGGCTAAGGGGAATAGGCTGGCCATAATGTTAGCTGCAGAATTGTCAACTGATGAGGTTGATGAGTTTCTGTGTAAATAGAGACGTGGCAAACGTGTGGAAAGTTGTCAGACTAGGTGATGCTATGATTCATTTATTACTACTGAATTACAGTAGTGGGTTTTGCTTTGGTTAATGATGCTAGCTTTATTACGCCCAAGAATCACACATAGATGCTAACCTCTAAGGTTCTTTGTATTTAATATATCAGGATCAGCGAAGGCCACGCTACCTCTTATTCTAATTCATAAAGTGGGCGTTAAGCCCTCATTGACGTCCCGCCTGGGGTGTATTGTGCATTTCCGCAATACACGCTACCTCTGTATACACGCTACTCTGTTTTACTTTACCCTGTGCAGTGTGCACACATTTGTCCAGTTGCATCTTACAAAACTTCAAGGCTGTAACCAAATTGCAATTAGGTATCTCTTCATGTTCTCAGATAGGTCTTCGCGTCCAGCAGGGTTATTTAATTCACTCGGAGTAATATTCGTCTCGGAAGCGACTATCTTGATAGTTTATATTTCGGAATCGAATAGAAATTTCCCGTTTAGATTCGACAACTCAGCTGCATAAACACGGGTATTATCCCGACAATATTTATCTGTGGGGTTGCTTTTTCGAGTTATAAACGATCAGAAATCATTCCGAGTGAATTACGATCACCCTACTGAAATTGCTGAATTTAAAAAAATTGCTCGCGTCATTTGACACGCAAAAAGAATAATCAAAGAGAACGACACAAAGCACGCGCACGCGTTTCGCCTAAGGTGCTTAGGAAAGTGCATTATACCCGTCGGCCCTGTAACTAACTGGCTGACCTTCGCTGCTCCTGTACAGATCAGCCGCTAGTTCCGTCCAGTTCCGTCTAGTTCCGTGGTCCGCCTCCTCCCGGCCTCCTCACATTATCTTTAATTACAACAAGTGTATCGCCTTCGCGGTGGTTTGTATGTGAACGGATATGCATTGTTACGCCTTCCGCGTTGCACTGCGTTCGTTTCACAATCATGGCGATATTGATTTGTTTATAAGTACTACGTGCATGTGTGACCGGTTGCAGTTATTAAATAATGCTTACTTAAGGTTACTGTGCAAATAGAATTTGCGTTCTAGTTTTGGTTAAATTTTCATAAAATCAGGAACCGTCTACAAGCATCGGCTGCGCATTTTTTTTTCCTAAGATTTAAAATGCACCATATTACAAACTAAATGAAGTAACACTTTTTGTCTGTGCACCTATGTTATGGGAAAGTCATTTTGGTAATGTGTTCTTCATAGTACTGCGTTACATTTTAACACGTACACTCAAACAATTGGTTTTGTTCTTTTGAATTTTAATAATATAATCCTGATTCGCTGAACGTACATAAGAAGGCCGTTATAGGCCAGGAATACTATTATCGGAATAGCGATATTTGAGTGATATATTAATATCATACCATTCGCTATGTCGATGTAAAATATCGAACGTGTGTCTTAATGCGTATTCTCGAGAATAATAGATATTATGGTAATAGATAATGGCCGCCATAAGATGTGTTACTTCAAAAGTGTTACACAGATTATGTAGGTTTTGTCTGCGTCAGACACATTCCGTTTTTATCGACTTGTGTTTAGACAATCGACTTCGAATCGATCGAATTTGGATGATTTATGTGTTTTTAACTGTCGTTTATATTGTTTGAATGTTTGTTTGAAATGTTATTAGATTTAAATTATATTAATGTAAAAAAACAAAGCGTAATAATAATATGCGCATACGCGGAAAAGTGCAGGAAAAAAAGTTCAACTCGGCGGGAGCGGTATCTGATTTGATATTTTTCAAATTATTTTTAGATGTTAATAACTAGCGATGTATATGACTTTGATTGACTCATGCACTATGTACACATATGTATACGTTTGCGATTGCGTGGCATTCGATGATTAATTAGATATTGCAATATCGAATGCTCCGGCCCACTCGATACATATCTGACGGTTTTCGATAGATATTTATCTATGGTGACATCCCGAGAATACTGAAATCCTTATTGAACAGATACGTTGACAGTTTTGGTGATATTTATCGAATTTGTTAATATGTATAGCTACACCCCGAGAATAGGGCCCCAAGCTTCCTTTGGTAAAATACGAATGAAAGAAAGTATGTACCGTACTATCATTTCTTATTAAAGATAATGGCATCATATGCCTATCACGGTTTATAGTAACAATATCGAAGTACCGAGCTGAACGTGAAATATTTCTAAATACCTTATCAATGTTTTAAAATGAAACGTGAAATATTTTCACATGATTCGTTTCGTCATTATGCCTTTATTGAGAACGCCAAGGCCGCACCACTCAACACAGTGTTCGGCCTACTTATAGCAATCACATATCTGGATTATCTATAACATTTTGTCCTCCTTTTTGCAACATTTGCTAGCAAATCTTCATTATTCGCTGCTGCTTTACTTAAGGGGCAGAATTCAGCGCGCCGCTATCTCGCTCGCGCAACTCAACATTTTTGAAGATAAACAATCACTTACTATAATTATGAAAAATCGCATTCGGTGAAATTGCTGACAATAACATTACAAAGGTTATACAAAATTTTCATTTTGATCCATTCAAGTTTTCAAACCTAAAAATGGGATTTTATGTTTTGCCCATTTTCATGTATGAAATCTTGATCGGATCAAAATGATACTTTTGCCGTACCTTTGCAATGTCATTGCCAGCAATTTCACCGAATGCGATTTTTCATTATTATATTAAGTGATTATTTATCTTCAAAAATGTTAAGATGCGCGAGCGAGATAGCGGCGCGCCGGGTTCTGCACCTTAAGTATTTTTTATACCAACTGTTGGATAAGGAGACGAGAAATCCAGCAGTGCAAGTTCCGATCTTTTCGATAAATAAAATTGACAGTTGGAATGGTTAAAAATTTAAATTAGAGATACTTAGGTAGTTCTTGGTTTTTTCGACAACGAAACGAAGCCGAATCTACTTTCTTCAATATGAAGTGAATATTCGTATCTCACAATTTGGTTGGTTTATGGTACGAAGACTATTTTAACAAATGTTTGTATGGTTTTGCCGTCGTTCGCCACGGTTTTCAAACGTAAATCAAATTAGTTATCCGGTCAATGCAATGAAAATTGAACTTCATTGTGTGGAAATGCAATCGATAACATGTAAAACTTGTCGTCGTCGCAAAACTAGTTTCGGAGATTAGTTTTCGTTCTCGGGAAAAAGGTTATGTTTCGTTTTCGGTAAAACAACGTCCTACCTGTTTGAATTTTATCAAACTGTCAATTTCGCTGTAGATCGCAAAGTTCTATATTTGCGCCACAGGTTGGATGAACAACATGGCAACTAAATTGGTGGCAATACAATATTTTTTCTTTACTATACCAGCTGATTATGTCACTGACCTTCGTCAACACGCACTCGGGAGGCGATTGTCCCGAAGGTCGAGTCGAACGCATTAAAATCATGCACACTTTTGCTTTCACTGCGACAACGGTTAACCACAATACTAATTGTCGCCAGTAACTAAACTTTATACAAAATTACAATTTCATTCGTTATCCATCCATACTATCCATCCTTACTTGTGGGTTTGTCCTTCTTTCACGCAGTAACGGAGCAACGGATCGACGTGATTTTTGGCATAGATATAGTTTATGGACCGGAGAGTAACATAGGCTAATTTTTATCCCGGAAAAAGGCATGGTTCCTGTGGGAACGCGGGTGAAAATCGCAGGCAGAAGCTAGTTATAAACACTTCAAAAACCTCTGAAAGATACTCTCTATCCGTTAACATACATAAATAACCTGTTGGCAGTCTACTCCTTATGATTTCTTTTGACCTGACGTGAAGATGCGATTGAAATTGGCACCACCTTTACTACCCCCACAATGCAAACTGACCAGTTGATTAAACCATATCTCTATATGTATATAGCTTGTAGACTAAACCGTGTTACCTTTATGCTTGTAAAGGTGAAGATAAATTTATTTGTCAGATACATGTGAGGTTACATACGTATATAGCAGTGCATGCAAGCAGATCTTTTTATTTTGCCTACAAAAACAAGTGACGGGAAGCAAAAGTTCAAGGCCTTGAGAACACCAATCCAAATCCGACATCTTGACTTAGTCTACTGCTTGTCCCCACTCCCCAGTACAGTGTCCAAATGAACTCCACAGCAATCTCAGTGTGAAATCGTTGTTGACATCTTTGTTAGGAGCACAACGGCTAATGTGGCTGCGTGTCTTTGTTACGTCTCTGTTGATGTAGAAAGCTGTTTTGTTGAGGTGAAGTAGGAAGCGATGTCGGTTTTCATTCCTTTAGGTAGGGTATGGCTATTATGGTCGGAGGCGTCCAGAATCGTGTTTGTGACAATTTGAAATACTAGGTTTGTTTTGTTGCTACTGTGCATTGTTGGATGGTTTTAGAACTTGAAAATAAACCAACCAGTACATTGTACGAACAATGTAGACCTCATTATTAGTGAAGTATAATATCAAATTCAAAATCCTAGCTCATCGGCATCGCAAAATAACTGTTACGTAGTTTCCTATTGACATACAATCGAAAAATTTCACCAGGTTTTTATAGTATTACAAATAAGGGAAAAGATCTGCAAATCACTATGATTGTTACTATGTAAATATGGAGTAATTACGTGCCTTTTTAAACTGTCCAGTTCTCTGAATACTGTAGTTCTTGAGCGTGACGCACGTAGTGTAACCATGTAGCGCTGACAGCGGCTGTTCCGTCGTTCCAGTGACGGAGAAGGCGGCGCCGGCGCCCCGCTCGGGCGCGCGCGGCGTGCAGGTGGTGAACACGGGCCCGGAGCACACATTCTCTCTGGACGAGGAGGCGCTGGCGGAGCTGCTGCTGCGCGAGGACGTGCGCGACCGCGCCGTGGTGGTGGTGTCCGTGGCCGGCGCCTTCCGCAAGGGGAAGTCCTTCCTGCTCGACTTCTTCCTCAGATACATGCAACTTAAGGTATCAATTTGTGACGAAATTAATTTGTGTGCCTGTTTTTAAGTTCTGCTCATCTTGAATGACAGAATGACAGTCAGAAGTAGGCCAGTTATTGCTGGAATGTAAACTACAGTACGAGCTCAAAACTAAACTTGACAAGATTTACAAGTGTATCGGTTTCAACTCAAACACGCGGCACCATAGTAAATGTAACCCACCGCATGATTTTACGAGCTCTTGCCAATTACCTCTCGTTTACATGTGGGCTATTTCCACTGTTGTGTGCGAGCTGTTCCATTTGATGTTATGATTAATGTGCCAGATACATAATATATTTATACTTCAGGTAGATAAAAATATCATCGTGATTTAAGGTATTCGTATGTATTTGTAAGCGTTTGTGTCGTCAGCTTTATTTAAGAGACAGAAAGATACTTTTTTTATGAATTAAATGCTACTAATATTATAAATGCGAAAGTGTGTTTGTTGGTTTGTTGGACAAACCAACAGTTTGTCCTTCTTTCACGCAGTAATGGAGCAACGGGTCGACGTGATTTTTGGCATAGATATAGTTTATGGACCGGAGGGTAACATAAGCTTCTTTTAATCCCGGAAAAATGCGCGGTTCCTATGGGAACGCGGGTGAAAACCGCGGGCAGAACCTAGTACTATATATTTTAGTCGACCACAATTTTTGGGGACTGATAACAAAATATATGTCACGGCAATGCGAATTCCTACCTTACTTTACAGTCGCCTGCTTCGTCTGCTAAAGATCTTTATGTATGACATTGGGTTATCAGTTCAAGTGATCATCCCTGAATCGCTCATAGTGAGGTTTAGTACGGGTACTAAAGTTCAAGTGTTAATCCCTGAGTACCCGTACTAAAGCTACAATTCCATAGACAGACATTATGATATAGACATTATGATACCTCTCTGTGAGAGATGTTACTAAAGCATTGACCTTTTCGGGAAAAGGTTTTTATCAGGTTTTTATTTCCTTTGGTTTACTTGCAGCTCTAAAGTTTTTTTATATTTTTTTTATGTTATTTGGTGACGAGACGAGCTGGTCGTTTGCCTGATGGTAAGCATAACGCCGGCCCATAACAATTGCAGTGCCACCCCGAACTATGAAACAAAAAGGCCTGCGCGGCACTGCAGGTAGACATTAGGTATTAAGTCTCATAAGCCCAGTAATTTCACTGGATACTCTGCTCATCAAACCGGAACACAGTAATGCTTGCACACTACTGCTTGGCGGCAGACTTCAAGAGCAATGATGAAGTTCTACCTGGCATTGCATCTTGCACGCCACTCTGTGATCATTGTTGAGATGTTTTTGATAGACTTTGGAGAATTCGTGAGAAGCGTCAACTGTAATTTAATCCTCATATAATTTGTCGCAGTATGGCGCGGGGAGCGGCGGCGGCGACTGGCTCGGCAGCGACGAGGAGCCGCTGGAAGGGTTCAGCTGGCGGGGCGGCTCCGAGCGGGACACCACCGGCATCCTCATGTGGTCCGAGATATTCAAGGCCACGCTCGACGACGGTGAGAAGGTAAGCTGTCGGTCCAGTTGCAGCAGAGGGTAGGACAGCGTTGCGTCACACTGGCGTTCTAATCCTATCTTCCTGGAAAACGTCGCAAACGCATCGTCGCTTCACATCAGCTGAGCTTGCGGTACAATAAAGCCTGAGGGATTTAAAGCGAGAAAAAAGTGGGAACTAGACACTAAAATGGGTTAAAAATCCGTACTTTTATAAATTCAAAAATGTGTTTGTCCTTCAGTCACGCTGCGCCGTAACGGAGCAATGGACAGAAGTAAATTTTTGGATAGAGATATTTTAGAAGCCAGTAAGCTTGACCCATATACTTTTTATCCCGGAAACTGAACGCGGGTGAAATTGCGGGAAGCAGCTAGTTATTAATAATTGAACGATGGGACCGTTCTAATTCTTTGACTAATCTGTTACTGTTGCATATATCGAAACTGGTTGATTTAACAATCGCTGACTAATCCTGCATGTTGTTTTGGATATAAAATACTATCTTATACCTACAAAGATAGCGTTTAGTTGAGTGTCGATTTGTTGCCATCGTCTTGATTCAAATTCAAAAGTCTTTATTCAAATAGGCCCCAAAGGAGCACTTATGAAAGTTAAAATTACTCTAACAGCCGGCCTCTGCAACATTCATCTACCCGAATCACAGACTAAAACTAATGCTGTCTTTATCAGAACATAATAAATGACAAAGACACCAACAGACCCAATCCGTGCTCAAAGTCAACGAACCTTCCAGAAACCCACCGTGCCCGTTCCAAATTGGTATATATCGTCACGGCATTCTTTTTAAAAAAAGTAGTTTTTTACAATGATTCTAATGCTAACAACTAACAATTTAAAGTTTAGTAGTCGCCAGGAGGCTCCTGAGCTGTTTGCCTCCATGCATCCTTGTCATCTACATAATCCTTAATTTTATAATACGCTTTTTTAATTAATACACTCTTGACTATACGTTTAAACTTTCCTTGTGGTAATTCAGTTAATACTTTAGGAATTTTGTTGTAGAATCTGACACCATTTGCCAGGAACGATTTGTTAGTTTTACTTAATCTGAACCCGGGTACAACAATTTTATGTTTACTTCTAGTATTTAACTCATGTACATCACTTTTTAAGTTAAATTTAGTAATATTAGCTACTAAAGCTAATAGACCACATTGTATCGCTTTGTCATTGTTAACATATCAAAACATTAGAGGCTTACAACGAGATAACATCTAAAAGAGGACACAAAACCTACATTACAACTTTACAAGGCCTGTTTAGGTGTAGTCTACAATCTACAATAGTACAAAATTTACCAATTTTTAACCGACTTCCAAAAAAGGAGAAGGTTCTCAATTCGGTGTGTATTTTTTTTGTCACGTCATATCTCCAACAGTCCTTTCCGCACAAAAAAAACAAAATCCGTGAAATCTAATATCTCCGCGCGGGTGAAACCGCGGGCAACAGCTAGTTGTAAATAAATACGGTATTTCTCCCGGTCTATAGATGTATCATGTCGCTGGAAGTATAGCTTATTCGGGACATTACATACAATTATAATTACATGTTTCGTAATCTGTATACATACATATACAATTATACATGTAAGTAAATGTGGCCAGTGGTAGCTCTTATCGAGATAGTGCGATATTCGTTTGTTTTGTAGATAACATAGTATGTATATCGAACGTGGATAATAAAATGTATGAGGTGTTTACTGGATGTGCATTAGGCATAAAACTGATGTAGGTACCTAGTAGTATTATGTTCTTTTCAGGTAGGGCTAACTCTTCTGTGAGCGCCCATCTGGTTTGGTACTGCCACTTTGCTCGTGAAGTCTGCCGCCTAGCAGTAATGAGCGAGCATTACTGTGTTCCGGTTTGATGAGCAGAGTAGCCAGTGAAATTACTGGGCATATGAGACTTAATACCTAATGTCTCAGGGTAACGAGCGCACTGCAGTGCCGCGCAGGCCTTTGTGTTTCAATGTTCTGGGTGGCACTGTAATTTTTATGGGCCGGCGTTATGCTTACCATCAGGCAAACGACCAGCTCGTCTCGTTACCAAATGTCTCAGGGTAATGAACGCACTGCACAAGTGCACAGTGCACGCCTTTGTGTTTCAAAGTTCTTAGTGGCACTGCAATAGTTATGGGCCGGCGTTATGTTTACTAAAAGGGAGACGTGCAGCTCGTCTCATCATGAAATTGAATATAAAAAAGAAAATTTTTCCGTTGTTGGACAAAGGCCTTCCCCAAGTCCATCTCTCTATCTGGCGCCATCTCAATAAGCGAGCCTTCTATGTGTATCCAAGCGATCTCGCCACTTGTTGAGCTGTGGCGTCGTCCACCTACAGGCACCCGATATGTTGTGTTGTAGTATAGTAATTAGTAGCTACAGAACTTGATTCCCCTATTTCCATTACCATCGATTATCGGACTTTCATGCACCAAAACTAGAGAATTATTATAACTTGACACTGGCTAAATACGCAAATCGCGTGGAGCCAAAAACAAAAAAAAAACCAAATAGTATTATTTCGTTGTTCCAGGTGGCGATAATCCTGCTGGACACTCAGGGCGCGTTCGACTCTGAGTCGACGGTGCGCGACTGCGCGACGGTGTTCGCGCTCAGCACCATGCTGTCCTCCGTGCAGATATACAACCTGTCGCAGAACATACAGGAGGACGACCTGCAGCACCTGCAGGTCGGTGCCGCCACCTAACACTACACACATTTGTCTCACTTTCGATGAGTGATCTCGCCTGTCATGTGATGTGCAACGATCAAAGGTGGTAACTACGCTAAAGGTAGAGTGAACTGTCTTTGGTGGAGATCTCGAAACGCACAGGTTGGTGGTTGGTAACAGATTTCTAGCTGAAGTTACCTCCAGAAAATGCCCTATCTCCGTGGTGTTGCAACGTGATGTTTTCCTGTTAGATGCAACAAATGTTATTACTTTATCACGAATCAAAGAGGTCATTGAACCGACCATAATATTGTTAGCAGTCCTACATTTTCTGCGATGCGTTTGAACAGATAGTAGTCATCTACAAAGCCGCTTAGCTATTGCTACAATACTTTGTATACGCATTGCTGCGTTCAGGTTTGAAAGTAATAGTGCATCTTGTATATGACGTAGGAGCGCACTGCGCTGACCTTTGTGTTTCAAATTCAAAATTCTGGGTGACACTGGGCTAGCGTTATACTCATCATCAGGCAAACGAACAGCTCGTCGCGTTATTCAATAGCATAAAAAAGCTGTTGGTGTGCCAAGCCCGGTGCGACTTGCGACTATTTCCGTGTCGTACCATTCACTGTAGTGCCCGCTCTCCCCCGGCAGCTGTTCACGGAGTACGGGCGGCTGGCGCTGGAGGACGGCGGGCGCACTCCGTTCCAGCGGCTGCAGTTCCTGGTGCGCGACTGGAGCTTCCCCTACGAGGCCCCCTACGGCGCCGCCGGCGGGATGACCATGCTGCAGCGGAGGCTCAAGGTACGGCATTCTTCGAATATTGTACGAACTGTTTCGCTCTGCACTTTATCCTTTTTCCTCCGGGAATTTTACATTTTTCAAGACATTTCAATCGCAATTTTAAAAACGACTTTAAGTATGTTACTAGTTTCTGCGCAGCATTTCAACAACATCGGCGAACAAGAGGTACATAGTATATAGAAGTAAATAATCCCGTCGGTCGCGGCAGGTGTCTGACAAGCAGCACCCGGAGCTGCAGTCTCTGCGGCGCCACATCACGTCGTGTTTCTCCGAGATCGCCTGCTTCCTCATGCCGCACCCCGGCCTGCGCGTCGCCACCAACCCGCACTTCGACGGACGCCTGCAAGGTACGCACACACACACACACTTACTACACACATTCACTACACACTCACACTCGCTACACACACTTACTCGCTACACACACTCACTCACACTACACACACTTGCATTCACTACACACACTCACACTCGCTACACAAACTCACTCTCGCCACACAAAGTCACTCGCTATACACACTCACTCTCAATAGACACACTCTCGCTACAGAAGCTTATTCTCGCTACACACTCACTCTACACGATCACTCTCACTATACACGACCACTCTCACTATACACAATCACTCTCAATACACACACACACTCACTCACTCTCGCTACACACATTTATTCTCCCTACACCCTACAGTGGTGTGAAGAAAATGTTTAGCTGAAGTTTAGGTTTGAAACTCCAGATACGAAACCAACAGTGTTATATCCCTTGGCAGACATCGAGGTGGAGTTCAAGCGCAACCTGCAGCAGCTGGTGCCGATGCTGCTAGCGCCGGAGAACCTGGTGCCCAAACTCATCAACGGACAGCGGGTCAAAGCCAAGGACCTGCTGCAGTACTTCAAGTCATACATGAACATCTACAAGGGAAACGAGCTGCCCGAGCCCAAGAGTATGCTTGTGGTAAGTTATTGGTAATCCCATAGCAAAAATAGGTGTAGAAACTGGATAAGGATTTTTTATGCATACTGTGTCAGCTCGGATACCCTAAATAAGGATTTGAGGTCTGTACTTGAAGGTTATTCATTCTAAGTAATCTATTGACGGACCGCAGCGATTTTGGGGTTTTGTTATATACATTGTGGACCTTGTCCTTTGAACCATTTATATCAGGCGCTTGACCGCTTTTTCATGTGATGTTTATTGACAACGTAGTCTGATATAAAGAACATAAGCTATCTGATCAATGATAGGTGTTTGGACCTTTGGAGACAGATTTTAGATTTTTAACCGACTTCCAAAAAAGGAGCAGGTTATCAATTCGTCGGGTTTTTTTTTTATGTTTGTTACCTCAGATCTCGGTCATTTATAAACCGAATTGAAAAATTCTTTTTTTATTTGAAAGGATATACTTTCAGATTGGTCCCATAGAAATTTCATCAAAATCGGTTCATTAGTTTGTCACTGAAGTCGGTTCGTCGCTTTTTTAAAGCAATTTTATCTATCTTCTCTATAATTAATTTAATTTCGCCATCTTCCCTTTGTAAATTTCTCATATTCTATATTTTTGCTAACAATTCTTTTAGAAAGTTAATCACGACAAAATAGCCCTCCCACACCGCTTGGGTCCATTCAATGTGTTTAGCTTACTGTGCCACAAATTAATTTGGTTGACAAAATCTAAAAACATTAAACCCCCAGGCGACAGCAGAAGCGAACAACTTAACAGCTGTAGCGGAAGCCAAGGAAGTGTACACGACACTGATGGAGGAGATCTGCGGCGGGGCGAAGCCCTACCTGCAGACAGCGCTGCTGGAGGCCGAGCACGGCCGCGTGCGGGACAAGGCGCTCCATGCCTTCCACTCCAAGAGGAAAATGGGGGGCGAGGAGTTCAGTCAGTCGTACTGTGAGCAACTTACACGTGTGAGTTGGGAAATATATTTATTACTTATTTCTGATACTCTCTAGGGAATAATTCCTGCGTTCTTTGGTAGTAGATTACACAACAATAAAAAAGGAATTTAATTCGAGGGACTGAGTTTGATCCCGTGAAGGATTCCATAATACAATCCTGAGCGGAGCGGGATACGAGGACCAAGATGAAATTTGTTTTTCTCGAGTTATGTACTACTTATACGAGTTATGTTCTAAGTAGGGGGCCGGGAAGGGGCACCTTAACAACAGCTACAATCTCTTCTACTGTTTTTTTTTTTATGTGGATTCAAATCATACATAGTGTTACCACAAAAATAACTATTTTAGTCGCCTGTTTAGCTAGACAGCCTCTAAAGCCTCTGAAGTGTCACAACAGAATTGTGTCAGACAATACTTAAATCAGGATTTGTGGTTGCTCACATTTAATCGCTCGACTAAGGCATGTTTAGGCGAGTTTAACACAAGTTTAACGTGTGTTTAATTTTTTGTGGTAAGACCTTTATAGTTTATGGATCGGACAGGCATTTCTTTATCTTGGAAAATGCACGGTTCTCGGAATCTTTACGGGTGAAGCCGCGGGCCGCAGCTAGTAACTTATAATCGCCGTCTCCCAGGACCTGGAGGAGCAGTTCAACCAGTTCCGCGCACACAACGAGAGCAAAAACATCTTCAAGGCGGCGCGCACGCCGTCGGTATTCTTCGCCATCGCGATGGTGTTCTACGTAGCGAGCGGCATCTTCGGGCTCGTGGGGCTCTACCCCATCGCCAACCTTTGCAACCTCGCCATGGGCTTCGCGCTGCTCACGCTGGTCTTGTGGGCTTATATTAGGTAACCATTTCTTTTATACTCCTTAGGTTAGCGTTCGACTACTATCTCGCGTGATCTTTAGCGACGATGTGTTCGAATATGACGGATGCCCTAAATATAGATTATGACTGTCTCTCAAGTGCAGCTGCCGGAATACACTAGGTGCTTGGAGAATTTCAACTTGGGGGTGGTAGCTAGCCAGATGGGCGCTAAAAATGCCTTAAAATCATATATCTTCAATAGCAACATGCGTAATTATTATTATTTTTAAATTCACGACAAACATTTTTTCAGTAATGCACCGTATTTGTCTCTGAAAGTCAAACATTTTCCATTCCAATTATTGACACTTTAGTCCAACTTTAATCCATTCCAATTATTGACACTTTAGGCCAACTTTAATCCATTCCAATTATTGACACTTTTGTCCAACTTTAATCCATTTCAATTATTGACACTTTAGTCCAACTTTAATCCATTCCAATTATTGACACTTTAATCCATTCCAATTATTGACACTTTAGGCCAACTTTAATCCATTTCAATTATTGACACTTTTGTCCAACTTTAATCCATTTCAATTATTGACACTTTTGTCCAACTTTGATCCATTCCAATTATTGACACTTTAGTCCAACTTTAATCCATTCCAATTATTGACACTTTAGGCCAACTTTAATCCATTCCAATTATTGGTCCAACTTTAATCCATTCCAATTTTTGTCACTTATTTACACTTCAGTGTCAATAATTGAAATGGCTTCTGTAATTCTATAAATAGTATTGATTCGATATGAAAGTCAGCATTTTGGACCTACAACTGTGATACATACGTACTTCATACTATAATGACGGTGTTACAGGTACAGTGGAGAAATGAGGGAGTTTGGAGTCACCATAGATGACTGCGCCAATGTGCTTTGGGATAATGTAAGTCCATCGAAGTAACCGGTAGCTACAAGTACATGTTAAAGAAATCACTTGTTCTGTAGATTGTACAAGCGTAATATTTACCCAAGATTATTAATATGTATAGTCATATGCCGTTAGTTCATTGCTAACAAGATTGATAAAGGAAGAAACAATCAATGACATATGTCAATCTATACAATGATCATTGTATAGATTAATGATTGAGTTCAGACTTCAGCTGTATTTTGGTTGGGTTTTTGGTAACGAGACAAGCTGGTGTTTTTGCAGCGCCACCCAGAACTTTGAAATACAAAGGCCTGCGCGGCACTGCAGTGCGCTCGTTACCATGAGACATTAGGTATTAAGTCTCATAAGCCTAGTATTTTCACTGGCTACTCTGCTCATCAAACCGGAACACAGTAATGCTTGCACATTACTGCTTGGCGGCTGACTTCACGAGCAAAGCGGTATATTATTGTGTGAATGACAGCCGTTAGAGTAAATGACACGGTAGTGTGTTATGATTTTAACTCTCTCATTTTCAGGTAATGAAGCCGATCTACCAGACATGCTTAGAGAAAGGCATGGAACACGCGGCGGCGGCGGCGGCCGAGCGAGCCCTGGGCCCGCCCACGCCCACTACCAACGGCAAACACAAGCAATTGTGATGCCCCACGGAGGGCGGCGCGCCCAGCGCGGGCTGACGCCGCCCAAACACCAGCAGAGTTCAATTGGGACTTGAAAATGTCCAGAACCCTTTTACAAGTAGAATGAGACTTGAAGTCTGTGACACTGTGACTAGAGATGTCTACAAAATAGTGATTAGTCCGCGACGCAAAGTTGTAAATGTGACTTGGAGTCTATAAATATGACTTTTGAGTCTGTAAAAATGACTTGGAAGTCTGCCAAAGCGACTTGGAGTCTGTAAAAGTGACTTGAAGTCTGTCAAAGTGACTTGAAGTCTGTCAAAGTAACTTGAAGTCTCACGGCTTAACATTGGTAAAAGTTCTTAAATGGACATAGTCTATAGAGGTGGTGAAGTAAATGGATTGCAGTGAAATGTTAAGTACTGTAAACGCGTGTGTGTGTTGTCAATAGTGGAAGTGTTCAAGTGGTGTGACATTTCTATGGGGCTGATATAAATTAAACCTTTACAACATACCTTAGGTTTTAAATAACGAATTTAATACATTGATATTATATGAGGTCTGATTTATCAAGAGATTACAGCGCAGTAAATAAAAAATAGGCAGTCCTTCATATTTTTGTGATAGGTATAGCAATGATATATTAAACTTTGTAAATATACATCTTACCAATCTTAACTTTTGTGGTTGTACACTTAAGAAACGTTCATTTCTCAAGACAAGTGCAGATTATCGCCCCACAGTAATGGTTGTGCTGCTCTTTTAGTGATATGCGATGTATTGATATCTTCCATCTTGAGTCTTGCTCGAGGACTGTTAAATTTGGTGTGAAATCATGTTCTAAATATTTTAAACTTGCGGAGGACCGAAGAAATAGTCTAACTGATTATTGATTTTGGACCTAATTGTATTTGTAGTGACCATAGACAATATAAGTAATATTGCATATTATAATATATTTTAGTATAATATTGTACAAATTAAATGTACAATTAATTATGTTTCATCTTGTGATTGAATAGTTACTATAGTCTATGGTTAAAATTGTGTTAAAAAAATTGTGAATTCAAATTCACACTCCAAACTTTGTCAACACAAGCCATGCTAAAATTATAAATCAAAGAATGTATGTCAGCTAACTTTGCAGAGATAGAGTACTAAACTGATTGAGCTTAAATTGGGCATGATGACATATGGCAATAATGGCTAGTTTGAATATAAATAAAAACTAAAAATTTCTCGCAGTACAATTTCATTTTCATTTTTTTCACAATGTTAGTCAATATTTTACTGCAAGATTCGTAGTGTCGCAAATATTGGATCTACATAATAAAAACACATTGTCTATGATCACTCCAATACTTGGCTTGGTACACATCAGGGCATAGTTTTGTTACAATTAGTGAAATATACCATGAAGGCAGTCTTAGCTTGGTTGTAGGGCTTTTTTTTTATTTCAAATACCGTCATCAAGTTGAAAGTTGGCTCTTAGGACCAGTCCCCAATCAATCTAGGTTAGGTTGCCGTCTCCAACCTTATTTTCAGTAAATGCCGAGCGAGTTGCGTCTCAAGTTAACCAATACAAAGGTTAAGTTTGTCTACAATTTCAGTTGTAGATTGGCGATTCTAGTTCAAAGGTTTTAAGAGACTACGTTATAGCAATTTGAACTTCTGACCGCGTGGCAATTTACTTGAATACTGGCTGTTTTGGGCATTTGTACAAAATCGGGTTTTGTATGGCAATTACGAATGCCCTTCCAGTATGTAACCAAATGACTATAGTTCTTATGACTGATATCAATAAAGGTGGACATATCGCGGCTTGTGCTCTGCTGTGTACTGGCCATCGAGAAACATGCTCACTATATTATATTGTTAGTTAAATATGAGGTAAAGGAACCGGTGTGGGAAGCCTACTGATAAATATCTATAAAAAAGATTGTTTGTACAGTTAGTGAATTTTAACATAGTTGGAATTTTATTATAGGCATTGTAATGCTTCTTTGATCTGACAGTCGTTTTCTATAATTTTCTATCACACAAAACGTTATTTTCTGTATATTTTTTTGCCACACTACGTACAAGCAGTACACGTATTTTCGTAATGTCTGGCAACAATAACCAAAATTTTATATTTTGCTGTGATCTATCGTCAAATCAATGAAGCATTAGTACTTTAAATAAATATTTAAAATTGCAATCATAATAGTCACCACTTGCTATTTATTCTGTTGAAGTATTTAGAAATCGATTAGATGCAGATGTCATTCATTATAAAGAGGCAAGAGATATGTGTCATATCACAAATCAAGCAATAAATCACATAAGATGGTTGTGCTAACTTAGAGAGTTAAATTACTAATGTGTATTAAAAGAAGGGTCGAAGAAATATTACTTGATTCTCTTCGAATTTCTCAAAGGTCTTAGACAGTTCGATTTCTAGACTGGATTATCCCTTATTTCTAATATTTGTAGAATACTTCATACAGGAATTGTTTGTTCAATATTGCTATGTAATTTCGAGGTGAATTATCGAAGTGAGTGGTGACCCCAAAATGTCAATAATTATATAAATAATGTGTTATTAATAGAGAAATTATGTTTTAACAGTTAGCACAAAACTTTCTTTTCGGTTCATGTTTTTCACAAAAATATCACAGAATGGTGTTTTGTATACACCGCAATACATTACTACTACTACAACTGGGAATTAATAACTATTATAACTGGTGGATATGTGGTAAAGACAACTGGTGGTTATGTAGCTAAAGCAACTGGTATTTACGTGCCTATAACAACTGGTGTTGCAATAAATTTTATAATTAAGCTAAATAGTGCTGCGGTAAAACTCCATTCTGTGTTACCAGACTCATCAATTTACTTGTTAATGTAGTCACACAGTTAAGTACTTAAATTCCGTTATTGCCGACAACAGGGTGTTTATGTTAAATCGGATGTCTTTGTGTTTGTTTGAATTACAATTTAAAGCTTCTATCGAGCATAGTTTTATTGATCGGTCTATAAATTAGTTTCTAAAAGCATGAACTATTATCCGTTCTTGCACAGTGCCTGCGCAGTTGGTATAATTTGTATAAGCGCTAGGACTTGGCAACTGAAGCACTGAAATACAATCAGAGACATGTTTTAATGTTCTAGCGTAAACCGTATGCCAACTTCTACTAAAAGTATAAAAAATATATATGCTTGCTAGCCATTAAAATGTCAATGAATAATTTTAACAAAAAAAAAAATACCTACCGAATTGAGAACCTTTTTTTTGAAGTCGGTTAAAAACAAATGTAATTATATTTGTTTTGTGGCGTTCGCAAGTCTTCCGTGATTATAGAGATGTAAAACCTAACCGTTTATACAAACTATACCTACTGCGTGTTACTGTGTCCTTAGCATAGTTCAAGTCATTTAAATCGAATAAGTCTTGCAAAGATCTTATTTCAGTGACGATAAATAATTGTTTATAAATCATTGTTTGCTTCTTATTGTATAAACCCCGGGCGGTTTTCGTTTGTTCTAGCCTGGGGGGTTGTAAATAGTTTTAATAATTGATTACATATCTTATTTACTCACTTTTTATACAGGCTGTGGACGGTATTTTAGCAATTCAATTCAATACATGTGTACAAATGTGATTTGAGCAGAAATTTAACACGAACCATTTCACGGACAGATATTGGACGCCAGGATGATCTAATGGCCGTCTCTGCCCGTGAATATGTTCGTGTGATATTTGGCACGGCCGAAGTTTTAAGAATTAATACATGACGAAGTAGCTCAGTTGTTTAAAACGCTTATTTTTGTGTCGTGATACCGTCCGCGCCGACTTCTAGACGAATAAAGATTATTTTTCTAAAACATGTGCCAATTTAAATGGGAAAATTGTGTTATGTATTCGGCAGGTAAGGGAGCAAAAACGTATTTGTTGTGAGAGATGTAAATGTTTATTTTGTTGGTTTAACGAAATAAATTTGGTTTGTACTATTACAACTTTTTGTTATTTTATATTCCTTAACACCTCTAGTGTATAATCTCTCTGTACTCTGCATTTGTAACCTGGGTAACATGATATTATATATCCTTACTTATATAAGTACTAGCTTCTGCCCGCGGTTTGCACCCAAGTTCCCACAGGAACCGTGCATTTTTCGCATTTATAATATTACTACTTTTAAAAAACGCGTAGTAGAAATGCAAAATTAATTAACAGCAACACTGCGTTCCTAAAAATATCCAAAAAGCAGCAACATTATAAAAGTATGGCGGCATCTTTCAAATTTTTTTTATTGTCTATGGCTACCATTCCATAGCCGCGGTTTTTACCCGCGTTCCCACAGGAACCGTGCATTTTTAATAAATGCGAAAGTGTGTTTGTACGTTTGTTGGTGTGTCCTTCTTTCATGCAGTAACGGAGCAACGGATCGACGTGATTTTTGGCATAGATCTAGTTTATGGACCGGAGAGTAACATAGGCTACTTTTTATCCCGGAAAAATGCACGGTTCCTGTGGGAACGCGGGTGAAAACCGCGGACAGAAACTAGTCTATTCATATGGAAAATTCCCATAACAGCGAAGCATGTCGGCTTCGTGACTAAGTTGGTAGTAACCCTGCCTCTGCAAAGGGCGAAGCCTCGGGTTCGATCCTGGTCGGGGCAGTTTGTATGGTGAACGTAAAGCTTGTTCTCGCTCGGATCTAGGATGTCTGTGTGTCTATTCCACCTTGCGACACAAGGAATCCTAGTGCAGGCGTATGAGTGTAAGCGTTATTTATATATGGTTCTAAATCACACTTATTTTATACATATAATGGTGTCAATTCTATCATTACATACTTAAACTAATTTTAGTTTCGCTCTCTCTCTTTCCAATGCATAACATGAGAAAGAGGCGGAAGATGTCTGACAGATCTAAATTTTGTTTTAAGCTGTCAAATATCTTTCGATCTTGATAAATTAGATGCCACTGAATTCATTGCCATTAAATTTACACTAGACACAAGAAAGTGGATTAATTTGACAGGTCTAAAATATATTCCATCTCTTTCTTATGTTATGCATTGGAAAGAGAGAGAGCGAAACTAAAATTAGTTTAGGTATGAAATGATAGAATTGACACCAATAAGTTGAAAACAAAAAATAATTTTAGAATATAATTTACATTTATTTCATAATAAAAAATCTTAATACAACAACATATTAATATACAAATTGAACACACAGTCATCTGAGATTTTTAATCACACCACATTATCATACTCAGAAGTACTTACATAAATACAAAGAGTTCCAGCTAGCAGTACCTATACAATTTTATAAGCTCTGTATTCATAGGGCCGAATATAATTACTCCAAGTACGAAACGACCTTAGCCAAAACCTGGATGAAACTTCAATAACTGTCAGAAGTACCTAGGTTTTACAGGTGTAAAAAGCTAGATATTTTTTATACTATTATACCAGACGAGAGGTATTTTAAATGTTAAGTTTATTTGCCTAAAAACATGGGAGGCATTAGAAACCAATCTCTAGTACGCGCTTGTAGCGGCGCCCTCTAGCTTATCTCTGGAATGTTCCGGTAATACCGACAGTTTTCCAGTGGCTGCATACAACAGATGGTCGAACCTACTCGTCCTAGGACCACTTGCGTCAAAATCACATCTCAATAAATAAATGAGTAAGAGACCATGGACGGCGTTAAGATGCTATGCATTAGCATGTTTGCCTCATTCTGTCAAAATAACCATGGTTTTGCGCGATTCAGATTTTTCGGGCACTTACGAGTAAATTTTTTATTTTTTTTATTTTATTTGGTAACGAGACGAGCTGTTCGTTTGCCTGGTGGTAAGCATAACGCCGGCCCCTAACAGTTGCAGTGCCACCTAGAACTTTGAAACACAAAGGTCTGCGCGGCACTGCAGTGCGCTCGTTACCCTGAGACATTAGGTATTAAGTCTCATAGGCCCGGTAATTTCACTGCATACTCTGCTCATCAAACCGGAACACAGTAATGCTTGCACATTACTACATGGCGGCAGACTTCACGAGCAAACTTACATGAGCGCTCTCCTGGCACCGGTGTGAATATTATAAATTTTAATTTGGTCACGAAATAATACATATCTCTCAGCAGTCGATTCCGACGCAAGTGGTTCATACAAATAATTGCCCTTCAAACAGTAGTAAAGTTAAAAGTATCACATTTGAAAGTGTCCCGTCCCGTGGACGGCGGACGTCCCGGTCCGTGCGGCGGCCGAGCGTGTCGGGTCACGTGCGCTTCTTATCACCGGCGAGGTGCCCCGCCGCGGCCGCGAGGGTGCCCTCGGAGTCTAGCGCCGTTCTCATGAGCTGAATATACAAATAAACATAGGTTATGGGTACTACTATACAGTATACTAGTACCTATTACCTTATAAATTGTAAAATAAACTATAAAATAAAGTAAACGGATGGACGGACTGGACAGACTTTACTCCGTCCAACCATTTTATTTTGACAGCCCGAGTTAGTGATGTCCTAAAATGGTTATCGATTCGAATTCTTATAACAATCAATTTTATTAAAGCAATTATTACCTATTCTGTGCCTCAGGTAAGTTGAATCCCGAGTTTTATCTATACAAATAAATAAAAGTGTCGATGATAAAATGGTATAGGGCGCTTTTCGTCACTTTTGCAATTTCGTCGCTTTCTCTTATTGGTAATATTATTATTATTTACTTTTTTTATATTATTGGGTAACGAGACGAGCTGATCGTTTGCCTGATGGTAAGCATAACGCCGGCCCATAACAATTGCAGTGCCACCCAGAACTTTGAAACACAAAGGCCTGCGCAGCACTGCAGTGCGCTCGTTACCCTGAGACATTAGGTATTAAGTCTCATAAGCCCAGTAATATCACTGGATACTCTGCTCATCAAACCGGAACACAGTACTGCTTGCACACTACTGCTTGGCGGCAGACTTCACGAGCATAGCGGTGGTAACAACCCAGACGGACACTCGCAGAAGAGTTAGTCCTCCCACTAACAAAACTAATTTAATTGTTAATACTCACATATCCCCGCAGAGTGTCAGCGATGTCGTCCAGCTGCATGGCGATGTCGCGCATGTTGCCTGTCATCCTGGAACGTACAAAGTATACAATTTTTTTATTCGATAGTTTAACGTTTGACTACTATATCACTTGGTCTTAAAGTGGCCATACACGGGCACTCCGCTCCACAACATCCCATGGGAACGCTCCCATAACCGTCCATGTGGTGAGGACTCCCAGATGTATTGGGAATGATAGAAATAATACATTTCCAAACATTACAACTCATTGTGCACAGAGGAAATAATACTACGTAGAAGAGACGGAACTTGGAACATATTTTAAATTTTTTAAAATATATGGGCGTCTGTCCATAAATTGCCAACACCAAAGAGAAAATCCACTACGTTACGCCAACATGAAGAAACCAAGTATTTCGTTGGATAGTGATGTGACCTTCATATATCGATACTAGTGATGTTTTTATCGACAAAATTATCGATGATTGGGCCTATAATCTCTACTATTATGTAATTCAATCATTCATAAAAATATTTAACTGCATGTACAAATGTATTGTGCATACAAACTTGTAGTAGGTTAGGAAGTCGGAGGTAAATAATTAAATTACTTCGTGTCTTATTACATTTTTTAATTAAAAATTACACTTTAAACGTTAATAACTAATCATTATTACATGATAGAATAAAATGAACAAATATTAGCAGTCTTAAAATATTAATACGGTGTTGTTTACTATTTACTTATATTTAGTTTAATAAGAGCTACAACATAACTTAACTAGTTAATTAGTTTTTCGATTCGACAAATTTATCGAACCGACTTCCGTACTTGCGCCGCTGGTCAGCTTAAAAATATTTCCGGATTACTGGAAACATCAATACTGGTTGTGGCAGATTCTGTGGAAAATTGGGAGGGCTCTTCATTTTTTGTCTCTTTATTCTTATTTTACTAAACACTAAATAATGAAAATCTGTCATAAAATCATTTGCATCTTTTTGGAAATTTGATCCTCTGCTGTGTGGTGCAGTTAAACCTGACCTGATACAACCGAAGATTTTAAAGCACCAATAAAATTGGAGCATGTTCCATGATTGTTTGTTGGACTGTGTTGGCGCAAAATACTGGCAAAGAAGCCTCCCCGTTGGCTTTATCTGATAACGCACTCTTCACACACTCATTTACCACTCATTTTGAGACAATATCACTGATAATCTCTTATAAATACTAATCCACACAACACAGAACTTAGGTCACAAAACTCGTTTCAAACTTCAATACCAAACGGCAGCACCAAAACGGAGAAGCCCGGATGGGCTCTACTTAACGTTCTGGTGAGGAATTTAGCAGCAGATATTTCTTACAACGTAGGTACTCCAAACAAATTAAATACAAACTTGCTGTGAAACGTGAATGTGAAAATTTCCGCCATGTCTGATGTCACCAGTGTTGCCAGCGCGTATGAGCGATTTCGGACGATAATCTGTCTGAAAAGGGACGGTTTTGATGGTTAGCGGACGGTTTTAAAAAAAAGTGTTATTTTATATAATCCGTACACAATAGTGGTACATTCATAATTGATAGTCGGTCATACATCTTTTAATTTTATTTGCAGTAACAAAAAATGTAAAACCATTATTGGCTTTAGGTAACGTATAAGTATAAGTAATGTTAAGATTTTTAAGAGCTGTGGTTTTTATGAATAAATAAATAAAATAAATAAATAAAATTACTGTCGAGGCCATTATTTGCGGTTTCGTCCGAGATTTGTTTACGTTGTTTCTCCAACTTGAGAAGAAACTATCAAATTAAAATCCTCAGTTCGGTATGAAACTTACATTTGCACCAAATTGACCGCGCGCGTTTTTTGTTCTTTTTTAAACTTTTGAAAATGATTGTGTATTCAGCCCTCATAAAATAAATAATACTTTAATTTATGTTAAAGTGTGCTTAATGTGTATGTTTTACAAATTCCTGTTGATCTGAAGATTCGTCCTAAAAGGGACGGTCTTGTTGAAGGGACGTCGATAGGACGGACGAACATTGAATAGGACGGTAAACCGTCCTAAATAGGACGATCTGGCAACACTGGATGTCACAAACGAATTTTTCAATTTGATTTTGATGTTTGGTTAACGCTTATGATGTTGGCTAACCTGGCGAGTTTGAAGGTTGGTTAGGTTGGCTAAACGCGGACAGAATCCAATACAATAGTTAATCAAAAGCAGTTTCGACAGACTGTCATTGTGTACGTCCGTTACAACAATCCATTTCGCGCTCAGTTTGCAGTAGGCGGCCGTCACAGTATAAGGTTGTGTGTAATTTATGAGATAAACGCATGGACACAACAAAGGCCTGCGCGGCACTGCAGTGCGCTCGTTACCCAGAGACAGTCTCATAAGCTCAGTAATTTCACTGATTATTTTGCTCATCAAACCGGGGCATCGACAAGAGCAAAGAGACCCCACCTAGACGGACACTCGCAGAAGAGTTAGTCCTATCTGTGGAATAAAATGTGCGTATAAATATACTTCGAGTAGGCCCAGAGTGCCAGCATGACGAGCGCCGCGAGCGCGGCGGCCTGCCCCACGGCGGCGGCCGTCTGCACGCCCAGGCCGCCGCCCAGCGCCGCCAGCAGGTACCCCAGCACGGCCAGCGTGCCGAACACGGCGGGGGTGCCCAGCATACGGAAGATGTTCTTCCCCTCGTTGTGCGCTTTGAGCTGCTCGAACAGCTCTTCCAATTCCTGAACAATTAAAAAAAAGAATTAAAAATATTGCTCTACTGTTACGAAACGTACGGAACACGTTTTTTGCGATTTCCATTTTCCCTCAAATTTCAGTCGGTTCGGTAGTTACACAGAAATCTGCGGGTAGTTCTTGAGATAGGAAAAATAGGCATAAACAAACGTCTTCTGAAACTACGCGTTTTCTAGCTGACTGTATATTATAACATAATCTGTGAACGCAGACTGAATTATTTTCTATGGACGGTCTCGTAGCCACAACGTTTAAGGTACCCTTACCGACACGACTCAAAAATACATCCTTTATGACAATGGCTCCGTAGCTTACTGGGGACCGTTGGAAGTAATAAAGCCGCCTGATGCAAAGCGACCCCGGGTTTGATCTAAGCCGAAGCAAATTTTGTACGTTGAGCACGAAGTTCGATCTTGAGTCACGGATGTTTGTGTCGCGTATATAATCCGTGTCACCTGCGGCACAGAACCTTAGTACCTTAGAAACCTTAGTCTAAGCGTGGACTTATGCTTCTGTATGTCAAAACTGTATAGAATTTTGACATATTGACGGCTCCGTAGCTAAGTTGGTAGTAACCCTGCCTGCAAAGCGAGGGGCACAGAGTACTATTCTATAGCGAGGGGTCCCGGGTAGATTTTGTGTAAGCATAAAGTTTTTTCTCGGGTCTTGGATGTTTGGGATGCGTATCTGTGAGCGTCCATGCCACCTGCGACACTGGGAATCCTAGTGCGGGGGCAGTGAGTGTAAGCGTTTATTTATTTATCATTTATATGGAAGCATGAGAATACACTTCGATTCATCTCTGAATCTTAGCCAGAGAGTCCTAGGCTGATATTCAGAGACGAGTCTAAGCGTGGACTTTGTCTTCCTTATGTCAAAAAGTAGTGCTTACGCTCTAATTTGTATTCAGAGACATTTGGAACACTACTTAAACTTAGCGTATGCTAAGCAAAGCCTGAGTAGTCAATATCGACTACTTGAGCCGCTCTCAAAACAGAAGTGGCGCCACCAAATGATAACGGTAGAAACCATAATAACCAAACATTGAAACGTCAAACTTCAAAACTAACATGTTTCATTTATTATAATATCAAAATAGATTTATAGCATTAATATTGTTGTTTCACTCACTCCAGTGACATTTTGTATATCGCTATCTTTGTTGTATTGCTATTCATACATAAATGATAAAACCGGTAAACGTTCCGGTGAAAAAATTAAAAACTTAACAGCCCTAGATAACGAGAGTGCGATCTTAGCTTAGACCGTGCACGAACTTTGTTTCTGAATACGAATTCGATCGAGCGGCTTAGCCGATGCTTGGCTAAGACAGTTCTTAGATCGTTTTAAGCTGTCGTCTCTGAATATCAGTCCTAGAGCAGGTGTAGATGTGTTTCCCGGACCTTGGTGAGCTGCGCCCCGTAGCTGTCGGCCAGCTCCCGGCCGCCCATCTTCTTCTTGCTGTGGAAGGCGTGCAGCGCCTTGTCCCGGGCGCGGGCGTGCTCCTGGTGCAGCGCCGGCGGCGGCAGGTATGCGCGCGCGCCGCCGCACGCCTCCTGCATCAGTGCCTCGTACACCTCGCGCGCCTCCGCCACCGCCGACAGGTTGTTGGCTTCGGCTGTCGCCTGCACATCGACACAGTCTTTATCCTTAGCAGGATACTCCGCACCGCTATCTCGCTCGCGCATCTCTACATTTTTGAAGATAAACTATCACTTAATACAATCATGAAAAATCGCATTCGGTGAAGTTGCTGGCACATTACAAAGGTACGGTAAAAGTGGCATTTTGATCCGATCAAGTTTTCATACGCGAAAATGGGCAAACATAAAATCCCATTTTTAGGTGTGGAAACTTGAATGGATCAAAGTTAAATTTTTGTTTAACCTTTGTAATGTTATTGTCAGCAATTTCACCGAATGCGATATTTCATAAAAAAATGTTGAAATGCGCGAGCGAGATAGCGCCACGCCGAATTTATGCCCCTTATGTACCTACATAACAAGATCGCACGCTAAAACAATAACACAAGAACATAATTAGGGTTATTCCCGACTGATCCCAAGATCGGTAGGTAGATGATATTTCTCAACGGATCAAGATTCGCGGTTACTCGCATTGTTACCATAAATAAAAGGTTTTCTCTAATTAGTAGCATCTACCCCCGTAATTCTGTGTACCAACCTCCAAGATACTCTTCGGCTCCGGCAGCTCGGTGCCGTTGAAGACCTTCATGTAGACCTTGAAGTAGTGCAGCAGTTCCTTGGCCTTCACCTGCTGCCCCTCGATCAGTTTCGGCACCAGCCGCTCCGGGGCCAGCAGCGACGGGACCAGCTTCGCAAGGTACTCCTTGAACTCTGAGCTTATGTCTGAAACAGTAGTGACCATAAATTACAGTTTAAAAATTACATAAAGCGACATCTCTCGCCGTTTGATTGGTACTGAAAAGTATCACTAATCAATTGCTGTAAAGCGATGTCCGCTAGATGGAACCACAGGCAGTAAGCCGAAAGAAAGTTATAATCTCAAGAGTTTCGAGGCGACCATCGATCGCTCCTATAGCTCAAATCTACATGGCCGTATTGCCGTTCTGGTCGTCCGGCGACCTGTCCCGTGGTACCTGCGAGTCGTCCGTTGAACTCCGGGTCGGTGGCGACGTGCAGGCCCGGGTGCGGCAGCAGGTAGCACGCCAGCTCCTCAAAGCACGCCGCGATGTATTCCCGCAGCGTCTGCAGCTCCTTGTGCTGCCCCTCGTGCACCTGGGAGGGGGCAGGGGGGGGGCATAAAACAAGTGATTTCTTTCTTTCAGCCGGCAACCAACATCTGAAGACTCCATGGTCAAGTTGGTATGGGTATACTAGGCAGGGTTGCCTGCAAAGCAATGGGCCGATGGAGCAGGATTAGGTCCCCGGCCGGGGCAAACCTGCAGCATTTACCAGGTGGTAAGACTAAAGCAGTATTGTGCAGATATTGCGTTGCGGTTTGATGAGCAAAGTAGTCAGTGAAATTACTATAGGCTTATACTTAATTTCCTAAGGTAACGAGGGTAATGCAGTGCTGCGCAGGCCTTTGTGTTTCTAAGTTCTGAGTGGCACTGCAATTGTTATGGGCCGCCGTTATGCTTACCATCATAAACGACCAGCTCGTCTCGTTATCAATTAGCATAAAAAAATGTTATTTAATATGGAATGACCTCGAGCCTCTTGTCCAGCAGCCTCTTCCCTCCCTCAGCTCCGTAGGGGTACTCGTAGGGGAAGCTCCAGTCTCGCACCAGGAACTGCAGGCGCTGGAACGGAGCACCCGAGCTGTTCTTCTGCGCCAGCCGCCCGTAGTCCGTGAATAGCTGGGAACGACCGAAAATGTAAACACCTAATTTTATTTTTTATCAAATTTTTACTTTCTAAATTAGACAAAACTAGGGTTTGACGTCTATCAAACCACCCCTACCTAACTATTAGTAAAGCTTGTGTACTCAAAATTAGTAAACGTTGTGTTTTCTAAAGCTACAGGGTTAGGTACTAGGTAGGATATTACTATAAGAAATTGATAAGAGGACGAATTTTCTAATCTACGTAGGGGAGAACATTTTCAGCTCATTTTAAAATACGTATGAATTAAATTTAAGATGATACAAAATATATTAGGTAACTTTAAATCTTAGAAATACAAATTAACACACTTTATTTCTTTGTTCTGCCTAAGGTCGCAGTTCACCAAGCGTGAAATAAACTAAAACGTGATCCGCGTTCAAATTCCCACACCTAGTTTAAAATCAACCGTCAGTATTTGCTGTTCACCGCACTATCTAACAAATCGGTGGTGGTTCAAGAACCATTCAGACTTAGAACTTGGACAGCAGCGGCGCAAGTACGGATCTTTTTGATCGATAAAATTCGATAAAATTGACAGTTCAAATCGATGAAGTGGGTTTTATCGACTTTTTATATAATTTATCGAACCTCGTAACTATCGACAAAAGTTATCGAATAGCGAGGTCGAATCCAAAGACAATATAGAGCTACTACAATACTTTATGATCAGACTTCGGTACTCGCAACATTCGATAAATCTATCGAGTTTTTCGATTCGACAAATTTATCGAACCGAACTCCGTACTTGCGCCGCAGATATCAAGATCCTGATTTAAAATAATGCAAAGGTAAGCTACATATATGAACCTCGATTCATTATCCTCATAGTTGAACTTCGGTTCAAAACGTTTGGTGCAATCCGATCTTATTAGTGAAACCCCACCTGTAAATGCTGCAGGTCATCTTCCTCAATGTTCTGCGACAAGTTGTATATCTGCACGGACGAGATCATGGTGCTGAGCGCGAACACCGTCGCGTTGTCACGCACCGTCGACTCAGAGTCGAAGGTGCCCTGCGTGTCCATCAGCAGGATCACCACCTGGGAATGACACGGTGAGAGCGTCACTGAAACAACCCTGGGCCTATCCGATAGTCAGGTGTCGTAATGGGTAGAATAATATTGTGTTCAAACTTCAATCAAACTTGGAACACCAAAAAAGGCCTTGCCACCATGCATTGTAGAAAGGTCTCTCTATAAAGACGGTTCCGTGGTTAGGTTGGTAGTACTGACCCTGCTTGAAGACCGAAGGTTGCACCGAGGCCGACCGGCCGGGTATATGTGTGCTGAGCAAAGTATGTTTTATGCTCTGGGATCTTGGTATTATGTACCTATCTGTAATCATAGAGCAGAGGTTTGAGTGTGCCAGTGCTGTTACCGAGCCGTTACAGAGGTGTATACAGCAATAAACCCTTCTCTATCTCATGTATACGGTATACCTTTTCTCCGTTGGGCAGCGTGGCCTTGAAGGGCTGCGACCACAGCAGCAGCCCCGTGGTGTGTCGGTCGGAGCCGCCGCGCCAGCTGAACCCCTTCAGCGGCTCGTCTTCGGACCCGAGCCAGTCGTCGCCGTCAGACCCGATGACGTTCTGGAAATATTACACACCTTCAAGGAATCGATCCGGAACGAAGCTATAATTGATAACTAATGGATTGATTCGCAATCTACTCGTATCTATAGTTTTCTATCGTGTGATCCAGATCATCATTCCCCTCGCCCGTATAATACCTAATTAAGCTAATCGACATCCTCCCCACTTTCCAGCTGTTTTACAAAATTTCACGTCGTTAAAATTAGACAGACCCTAGTTGAGTTGACAGGTCGATACACTAAAGACTACTTATATAACTTCTATTACGTGTAAGTTGCGGTTCGATTCCAGCAACAAATAGGAGAAAAATAATTTGTGCATTTACAAAAAGTAAAGTATGTATATCTATGTATTTACGTTTCTGTGGTGTCACTGATGAGGGAGCATAATCTTTATAGTTCCTAATTCTCTAGATTCAGAGAACCCTTAATAGGAGTCAGGGTTCACGAAAATACTTAATGGGCGTTATTTGAAAAGATATATGGTGCCCACCTTCTGATGCAAGTATCTAAGGAAGAAGTCCAGCAGGAAGGACTTGCCCTTGCGGAAGGCGCCGGCCACGGAGATGACGATCACGGGCCGGTCCCTGACGTCCTCACGCAGCAGCAGCGCGCTGAGCGCCTCCTCGTCCAGCGCGAACCTGTGCTCGGGCGCCGGGGTCACCACGTGGATGCCCCATCCCGCCTCTGGGGATTCTGGTTTATCTGCAATTATTTCCACTAGCTTTTAGCTAGTTAGATTCTTCAGCTTTCGACTTTAACTCCTTATCTTCAAACCCTTCCTTTTCCTTCCACGTTTCCGCTAGATACACCATATAGGACAGAAGCAATTCCCCATGGTGCACATGTCTGGTGGATGCCATAATGTAATTTTTGGCGTTGTTTTCTATGATTCGTGCAGTTAGTCAGTGTCAAGTGCTTGTTATAAATTAAGAAACAAGTTGATGTGACCTTGATGCTATTTGAAAGTAGCGTGCAAGAGTGCTAGTAACGTGCAAGCAAGCACGTTACTGCTAGACGGCAGACTAGATAAACAAAGCGTGGTAGGTAACCAACAGTGGTAAGCGTGGTAATCTCTATGGTGGTAACCATTGCACCGGTCCAAGACGGACACTTGCAGTAATTCCTACCACGTGGTAAAACTAAAAACAGCTGGCAGGTCACAAATTAAGACCTATGTGAAGTACCCCATCTAACATATTATGATGGTGTGACATTTAGTCATGACTCAAAATCAATACGGCTTAGATGCAGGTGACGTCATTACCACTCTTGGCCTAAAGGTAAATTAAAGTTATATTCCATTGGCAGTTTGAGATCTTTGAGACTATTTCATGGAATCAGGCGTTAGTTTGCGGAAGTCCATTTTAAACATGATATATAATGTGGGTTTATAGTTTTAAATCCGCGATAAAGAATATACCTACTGAATTTAACCAAACGTAACGCGCGACGCTGGACAACGAAATCTGGGTTTGTACCTATATTATGTTTGTTTGTTACCGTTATAAATCTGGAGCTACTGGTTCGATTCTAAAAATGAATTGGTTAGTTAGAAGCTACATTACCTATTCCTGATTGCTATATAAGCTATATTTTATCCTGATATCACGCGTGCGAAGCCGGGACGTTTACCTACAGCTTTAAAAAGTACCACATATTAAGCGCTAGTAACAGTAGGTACTATGCCTATACGTTTTATTACATAAGTTAAGCGCTATCAAGAGCAATAAAGGAAGGAAAATAGTTGCCTTTGGGTTTTCAATTCTAATTAATTGTTTGGCAAGGAAGGAGAGCATATAAACTTTTATGTTTTTAACCGTATTCAAATAAAGGGGATGGTTCTCAATTCAGTTGGTATTTTTTTTCTTTTCATTGACTTGTGTATAGGTACCTACTTTACGTAATTTTTTATCGTAGGTACATTTTTTATTAAATTAGCTATTAGTCAATAAAAGTTAATATATTCTTAATCATGAATAGGTATTTGTAAACGACTCTCCTTCTGCGTAGTATAATGGACTGTGGATCAGACAATTACGCGCCTTTAGTAGGTACTCTACATTAGCCTTGCCATGCTTTACAGTTTAAAAACCTTATCAAAGTCAAGAAACTAAATGACCTTTTGTTGTTTTTTTTTAAATAGGTATTTAGTTTCTCTCTCTCTAACAAACCTTTATACCGAGACACATAACTTTTAATTAGTTACAACTCAATACAAAAAATAACAATTACCTATTAGCGATCCGCTACTTCACTGCATAATAAATAACTATAAACTTCATTAATATTCCTAAAACGTTACCAATTGTAATTTAGATTAGGCACCTACCTACTTATTGTGTATGGTCTGCCTGTTGTTTACACCCACGTAAAACTTTAAGCTAGATACTTCAAACTATAATATTTTATTCAAGTATTCATTATCACGCAATGTATTATAAGTTTAGTTTACCGAAACAACCAGTTTTGATGCACAACTGCGAACTGACACAATTTTCTATAATTAGACTCTCAAACACTTTTTATGCTTCGTAATTCACTGGCACACTTAAAAAAATGTTTAAAAATTGACTTACTCGACATTTTCCGATATATATCTCCGTAAAAATTTGAAATAACAAATGTATAATCAAATCGACGTAGTAAAGGCGAGTCGTAACAGATACGTGATTTTCTAGTATAGTTTTGCGTAAGGCCACGGTGATGTCAGAGGCAGGCCGGCTGCGATGCCTGACTGCCGGCTCCATTGCCGCTGAGTGATGTCATGCAACTCTAGAGTTATGTGTGTATCACACGCTCACATACGAGTACTTGTTATGTTGGTGGGAACTAGTGGGTATTCTGTGCCGCTGACATTTATGTACCATAGTCCATAACCTTGTTATAGTATATAGACATGTCTGATGTGGGCCGGACTGTAGAGCTACACCGTTTATGGGTCTGATATTTTTCGGAGAGATTTGATCGACCAATCTAGTTAGTAGTACTTCTCGAATATGAGATATTCGCTTGATATTGCCATATTAGGCTTGAGTGTGGTCAGGAATTCCAATTGATACCTGTTAGGGACTTAGGTTGGATTTGAGGTTCCTACATGTATGCTTTTCCCTGAGGCGAAGCTCTCCCAGTCTTCCCCGACATAGGTAATAAAAGAAATATATACATAGGTAGTAGGTATGGTGCCTACAAAATAAATAATGTCGAAATGCATAGATACCTATGTGTAATAAACACATCCATGGAGCTATTTCAGGCACGTTCAGGACTTCCTTATCAGTGTTTCGTTTGTAAATCAGCCTATCACTCACATAATATGCATTCGCAAACCACCGTTGCTCCAATTTATATGAAAAATATTTTAATTGCATTTGATTGTAGTGTAATTAATTGACGACTTCTCATTTCCCGTTGGCTACGACATTTGTAAAGTACGTAAACATTGCGCATAGCTTCTTACAATGGGTAAGGTCACGCGTATACTTCCTACTCATAGAATGCAACAGTTTGATGCGAGCCTAGGTAACCTAGGGTTGCCTATCGTAGCGTCACGAGCTCCGTCACGCCTCAACGCTAGCTTAGGTTGTAAGCAACAGGCGAGTCTGATAAGTTAGTCGTAGGTACCTCGGAAAAACATAGAACAACAGGTTTACTGGTATGTGAACCAAGCTAAGCAAAACTGACTTTATGAGCTACGGAGTAAGTAGAGATTGAACAAAGTACCTAGCGGGTCTAAAAATGTCACATTGCCCGAATCATAATATGATCACATTATTATGATCCATTTCATAAATCGTAAAATGGTTGTCTGCAAAATTTTCTACGGAAATTTTCTATGGAAATTTATTTCAACATTTTCAGAATGCCAACCGAAGGCTCTGGCGTTGTCTTTCTTTTTCCATAGTGCCTGTTTTTCTTCGATGAACCAACAAGCCTTTAGGCCATTTTTGCTGGGGAATTCGTAGATGAGTAACTTCATAGAAATCTGTCAATAATTGAAATGTTCGGCACGGAGTCACATTATGAATTCCCTTTAGGTGAGACGATTTATGAAATGGATCATATCATGATTCCGGCAAAGTGGCCTTTTTAGCGCCGCTGGTGACTAAGTGACCAACATATTCGAAAACATGCCTTTTAATATATTGATTTTAAGACGGTCGTCATCATCAGCCTATTACGCTGCCACTGCTGGGATACAGGCCTTCTCTTAGAGAGAGTATTAGCCATAATACACAACAGCCCAGTGCGGCGTTGCGGATGCCGCTTGTTTTTTAATTTTGCAGAGTTGTTTTCCTCCCGATGTTTTATTTCACCGTTTTAGAGCGAGTGTGGTAGATTCGAACATAACTTGATAAAAGTTATTGGTGCGGAACAAATTCAAAACTCTTTATTCACAAGAATGTGCTGCGTCGGATTGAAAGTCGTTCAAGTACTTGCTCGGCCACACTCGCTATAAAGCGGTACATACTAACTATCCGTTAATTATTATCGGACACTGTATACTTACTTTATTCCGGCTGGATGCACATTTGACGGCGCGGGCGCAAGAAAATTTACACGCTGTCATCCTGAAAGATTGCTATGATTATTTGTCTCTCTCCTTCCCTCAAATGGTCTTCCCGGTTCGGGACAAAAATAAAAGAAAAATCTAATTTCACTTGCGTAGATTACAGAATTAGGAATACAACGTTCTTGGGACAGCCCATGGGTTGTCGCCTGTCATCGGTTTACAGCACGTTCAGTGTGGGCTTCCTGAGGAGTTCCTTTGGGGGTGTTTACGTTTAGAGGGTTTTAGGGGGGGAGGGGGGTCGAGCATCATATCACGTAATTTTTTAACAAGCCCTTTGTATTTTTTGAGAAAAGTGGATGTAGTAAGTGTACTGTAATCCATACTTCCATTCTAATATTATAAATGCGAAAGTGTGTTTGTTGGTTTGTCCTTCTTTCACGCAGTAACGGAGCAACGGACCGACGTGATTTTTGGCATAGATATAGTTTATGGACCGGAGAGTAACATAGGCTACTTTTTATCCCGGAAGAATGCACGGTTCCTGTGGGAACGCGGGTGAAAACCGCGGGCATAAGCTAGTAACTAATATTAATGTGTTCAAGGTTAGGTTTTATATTCAGTTGTTGACTATTTTCCTCAAACCCCTTCACCTCACTTGAGATAATGTATTACTATGATCAATGGGAAGCATGCAGTGGTCTATGCCTGTAGCAGTAATCTATTGTAGTTGATATGTTATGAACCGCTATTGCAAGAAATGCATCAAACTCTGATAGAACTCTAAGTGCTTATCCTAATTAGTACATGAAATTATTAGTACATTCCAGAAAAGGGAAGGTCTGAGGTCATCTTATTTATAAGCTCTAAAATAAAAGACAAGATTTAAGTAAACATCTTTTTAATTACAGTATTGTATTCCTTATCAATCTTATCCATCTTCTGCCTTAGTTGTTTCGCTCTCTGTTGCGCTGCTATATCATTTGGATCAAGTTGTAAAACCCTCTGTATGTCCGTCTGTGCTTCTTCGTACATGTGCAAGTTTGTATAGGACATGCATCGTCGGTACAAGGCTTTGATGCTGTCAGGGTGGAAGCTTAGAGCCTTGTTGCATAGTTGTAATGCAGCATCAAACTCGTTGTATTGCAGCTGACAGTGTGCTAAGTTGTTGTAGAGTTTTACCTGCAAATATTATAAGTGAATGTACTTCAATATGCTTATTAAAATATATTAAGTCAATTTTACATAACTAATGCCTGGTTCGTTAAGTAAGAACAGATAAAAAGGGCCAGAAACTCACTTACTTTAGAAACATTCATAACAATATCACATTATGTAATATTTATTTCTTTTTTATTAATTGTTTATTTATTATAATATGTATATTATTTAGTTATAAAATATTTACATGTTACAGTTATTTTGAGAGAAGTAACAAGTATCGTCCACTTTTCTTCCATGTTTTGTATTATTTATTGCATGCTTATAATATCTGCCAGAGAATATAATTAAAAGGTTTTTCTCTTTTAAAATTGGTGTGTTCACAAGTTCCACAAAAAATTTCACTTAATCAAGTTTCTTCAGAAAACAATATTCAAGGTGAACATGGATTTTGAACCTTCATTCTTTATTTCAGCTTAGGTGTTTTGGAATCAAAATTCAGAGCTTCCAAGCACTATTTTGTTTTTTACTCAATGTTCTTACGTTTGACAGCAATTTCACCTGATGGAATGGATGGATGATGATAGATTGCTTGTCTCCATTGCACCTTTTTTTACGTTTTAATCCATTTAATCTCTTTTTGCCTCTATTGTTGACATTTCCTTAAAATGAACATACCTTCATGTCTATCATCTTTTGGACACTGTCTTCATCTATAACCTCGGGGTTGATTGGTTCTATGGCTATTAACAACTTGAGTGACTTGTTGAATCTCCTAAATGCATCAGTTATCCTCTTCTCTTTCACTAACTCCACTCCTCTATCCTGAAGAAAATAATATGGAGTTTTAATAATTGTTTAGTGATAGCATGAACTGGTACTCCTGATTGTAAGCCGTAAACAAATAAATAGGAAACAAGGATCCAGCAAAACTTAACAACCTGACACTTATTTTAAAAATTAAACTCCGCTAACATATTTACATATTGAATGTTGAAAATTTTGCTATTCATATAATGCAAGGCATGGTTTTCTTTTTGTATGTTAATTAGAGACTACCTATCTCACCCAACAGTGGTAAGATGCTCAACCAAGGAGGTGGACTGGCATTCAACTGCTGAAATGGCAGTAGCCCTAGTCAACATAACAACAATCCCCAACCAAGTAAATTTAGGTATTGATAAAGATTGAGTACTAGAATATAAAACATGTAATGAAAAGTTTTTTAAATTTAATGATACAATACCTTGTGAACGGTTGCAGCCTCATACAGCCGTTCCCAACCCCAATCACTAATTGGCTGTTCATCCGTAACTTCTTTAAGAACAATTTTACACCTTATCTCTTTCACCAGCTCATTGTTCCCATCTCTATATACCATCCTTGCATCACAAGTCTCCTCACAACACATCTGCTGGAGTATCAGCTCGAAATCTTTATCCAAAAAAGAATCTAAGTCACCAATCAGCACATTACCATCAAAATTACTGCTGAATATTCGGCTCTCAGCCTCTATCTCCCGGGGATCACCATCTTTTGTGCAAGAAACATCGGATATAGTGATTCTGCAGCAAGAATCTTCGTACGGCACGATTGAATAGTCGCCGGGAGTAATAATTTTTTTCCATAATTCTCTGTCGGGGCGAGAGTTAACGAGTCTTTCTTCATGCATGATTGCTATAGAAGTTTATGTCTGTTGTTGTCTGAAGCAAAGATCAGTAATATGTAGCGTCTGAAGTACTGTGTAAATTTACTCAAGCAAAACATGAAAACACCACATATCAATTATAGGTATGTACAATTAATAAAATATAAATGAACTATCAGTATCAACTACATAATATATCTTTTTCTTAATTGATCAACGTAATAAACGACAAATTGTGAATTGACATTACAAATGACAACGTCTGACAGTGACAACGATGAGTTGATGACACACATGACAGTGAAAAGTGACAACGACAACCAAGAACCACAGACCACTATGACAACAAAATAATAAAACAAAATACAAATAATAATCAGTGGCCAAAGAGTATAATAAACATAGGGGAAAAGAGAGCCCTCTTGCGAATATTTATGCCGACACGTTTTGAAGCGCCATCTGTATTTTGTTTCCGACAAAAAACAATATATATAGGCATACCTACGTACTCTATATAGACAGTGAAGCTTTTCAGGAGAAAATGAAGTAGCTACAGTTTTGCTCTAGTCTGCCAATATTGCGACCAGCGAAAGCAAAGATGAACATGAGCGAAAGTAATAAACTTCAGCTAATATGACGGTCACAATATTAGCAAACTAGAACAAAACTGATAGGTAGGTACTGGAATGAAACACGAAATTAAATTAATTCTTTATTTTTTGTTTTTGTAATGTTTGTGTTCATTATAATATATAGCAGCTAATTTTTTAACTTCTTCACCTCCATAACTGATTTTTCCGGACAGGCATACGACCAGCTCGTCTAGTTATCAAAAAGTGAGACAAACATAATGAAACCTACGTTTTTTAGGGGTGGGTCTTCTATCTCTGCTGGCTGCGGTGTAATTGTGCGCGTTGAGAATATGAGCCCCAATACAGCATTTTCAGAAACTGTAGACTTCCCTAAAAAAAAAGAAGAATTTATGATTAACATATAAATAAGAATTTATGATTCATAAATTCAATAAAATCTTATACAACAGCAATATAGGTTTCACCTAATGTAAACTTCAAATGTAATTTAAATCAATTCAGTAGTTGCTGCGTGAAGAACTAACAAACACACAATAAATGTTGTTATTATAACATTAGTAGGATTAACTTCCAGGGTTTAAAGGGTTATATGATGAATAAATTGATGATAATATATAAGCTTGTTTTGTTAAATACATTATGTAAAGAATGACTAGCCAACAGTCTTTTCACCATCGGTGTGGAATTAATTCATAGTTGATCATTCAGTAAGTGTTACAAGTATCCTATGTCCTATATCAAACTTTTTTTTTCAGTGCTAATAGCTTTTATTAACTAGCTAATCCATAAATAAACACTACATCTAACAATTCAGAACCTAGAGTATTTACATACCGTTGTTTTGAAGCTAATTGGTAACAAAAAGACACACACAATTTTTATCCATACAGATAAATAAAATTGAAGTGTCTGTTTGTAATATCAAAATAACAGCTTTTTACCAATTGCATATGAAAGTATATACGGGACCTACACAAAAACAGCCATTTTTAAAATTTTTGTCTGTCTGTCTGTTTGTTCCGGGTAATCTCCGAAACGGCTGTACCGATTTTGACCGGACTTTCACTGTCAGATAGCTGATGTTACAAGGAGTAACATAGGCTACTTTTATTTTGGAAAAAGGATTAGGGTTCCGCGCAAAAAATAAAAAACCATGAAATCTTAAATCTCCACGCGGGCAGAACCGCGGGGCAGCAGCTAGTTTTATATGTAAAATATAAATTATTAACTGGTAGTAGGCTAGAACATTTGGATTATCTATAGGCCTACTTGGGCTTGTAGATTATCCAACTGTTTTTGTAGCTAGCTAGGTTAGATGTAGTGTTTATTTATGTATTAGCTAGTTAATAAAGGCATTTAGCCCGTTGAAAAAAAAAATTATATATAGCATAATATATAATTATACAACATACAAATTGTTGATGCTTAACCTCAGGGAAACTACCCTTCTCATTACATGATAGTATAAAAAAAACAGCATTATGTTAGAATTACCTGTGTTCGGTAGACTCTGCAGTTGACATGTTGAAGCTTGACTAAAGTCTGTCTCTGTGTCTGTGTGTATATGCCTGAAAATAGAAAATAATTATATTGATATTTTATTATTGTTTGTTAAATTTTTCTAATACAAATAATATATAATTCGACGAGCTGGTTGTTTTTGCCTGATGGTCAGCATAATGCTAGCCCATAATAATTGCAGCACCGCCCAGAAGTTTGAAACAAAGTCCTGCATGGCATTGCATTGCGCTTGTTATCCTAATAATAGTAATTTCTTTGACTACTTGGCTCATCAAATAGGAACACAGTAACGCTGGCACATTATTTCTTGGCTGCAGAATTCATACTCATATTCTTTATCTACATTTCACAATGTGGTTCTTTGGTAGTAAGTTTATTCTTAGTAGCATTTGAACCCTGTCGGGTATCATCAGCAATTATTTGATAGTAGAGAGGAGGACTATTGGGTAATGAGCAAAGTGGTGTTACCCACCAAGATGGACACTTCCAGAACAATTAGTCCTACCACCAGATATATTTCTTAATAACCACAACATAATAATTTTCGATGCCCTTGTTACACTTGCCCTTGGGGTATTTATTATACAAAAAGTTGTTAATTCTTACCTGGAATATGAAGTGAAGGAACTTCCAGTGTTCAGTCAATTGTAACAATTGTAATCTTTGTCTGCAAAATGCCTGTCACAAACTTATTCCTTTTATAGCACTCAAAGTCACATGCTGTTTCTAGTTTTCCTCCACAAAAGGTTAAAGCGCTCAGGAAACTTTTCATGATTGGGGAATCCATGCTTTGACCCCTCCTGAAAAAAACAATTATAATAATTATTATTTGACTAATATAAACGGTTTTATCCATTGTATGGGTACATAATATGGTCATTTGATAAATATTCAACACATCATTTAACATTTTGAACTATCACGTATATGTATACGAATAAGAATTAGATCAGGAGTATCCTAAACTAACTTAGGCTGCATAAGTGCATAAAAAAGCTTCATTTGAAGTATTTTAGTTGTGTTTAGAGGTGCTGTATCATAGGAAAATTTACCGGTAGATTTGCACACGAAGGCGCAAATTCGTGACATTTTTGCAAATTGGCACTAATTTGGCACACGCGGAATACTGATGTACTCAACGCAAATCACTCAAAACTCAAAATCAAGAGTCACAAATCACAATTCTCACAAAAACAAAACGGAAAATAAACTTGAAAGTCGCCGACCACCGTTTTATTTTGAAATTTCATGACAATGACAATTTGACAAAACCACCAACCTGTGTAGCCAGCTTCAAATAAAGAAAAACTTACATAATATATGATAATTATTAATATTATGTTCCTAACGCATGATGTGGTTTTGTTATTTATTTATGTCGTACTTAATTACATTAGTAAATATTTTAATAGGAACAGCTAGCTAACCTAACTCATTCTGAACTTTTTTTCTTGTATTTGCTGCCATCTGTTGTGATTATTTCGTACTTTTTAGATTTCAATAGTTATGATGAGCGTCGAGGCAAAAGAAAGATGGCAGTATTAATAATGAAATGTACTAGATCCACGTAACTGTCCCCCCCCTGTCAGTGGCTCAGTGCTTTTCAATGAGATTATCTTATTGAGCATTTATGAATAAGGGGGTAGCTATATTTTGTTTCAAGTGTTTATGTAATTTTTGAATAGTTTTATTAGTTTTACAAAATATTACAACTTCATTGAAAACCAAAGAGCATTAAAGTTTAGAATTTTAAAATGACATAAATCAGCTGTTGCGCTGTCAGTCGTGAAGTTTTTTATTGTTTTTATTTGTAAATTTTGTAATGTTTTAGTGCCATTTAATTAAATGACTTAATATATGTAATTAATTTTATAATATGAGAAAAGCAGTATAATTCTGTTCTTCAAGTTATTCATATTGTTTAATTAACTGTAGAAAGAAACGACGTAACAATTTCTAAAGTAAGTGAAGACTTAGTACAAAGATACTATTTTATTATATAGGTTTTGATTGAAAACTCTTGAAATTGATTATTCATTAACATAGTTTTACTTATTTGGGTTAAAATTTCCATTATGGGCCGTCGATTTAGGGGGGGGGCGGGGGGCGGGAGGGGGAGGGGGGGAGGAAGTATACCCCCCTGTACCATCCCCACCCCGCGCAACCCCATGGTTATGGAGATATCCATGGTTAAAGTTTTGAGGTTAGAATACCTTTTTCCATAAATATCCATCGATTTATGGGGCGGGGAGAGGAGGGAGGGAGTAGGGCTACCCCCCCCCCCCCCCCCCCCCCCCCCCCCCTCCACCAGTATATTGTGTTACAGTATTTTATTTTGTATTTTCACTGTTCTAACCTAACCTAGCCTAGTGTTCGGAGCCAGTATATTGTGTTACAGTATTTTTTTTGTATTTTTACTGTTCTAACATAACCTAACCTAGTGTTCGGAGCCAGTATATTGTGTTACAGTATTTTTTTTTGTATTTTCACTGTTCTAACATAACCTAACCTAGTGTTCGGAGCCAGTATATTGTGTTACAGTATTTTTTTTGTGTTTTCACTGTTCTAACATAACCTAACCTAGTGTTCGGAGCCAGTATATTGTGTTACAGTATTTTTTTTTGTATTTTTACTGTTCTAACATAACCTAACCTAGTGTTCGGAGCCAGTATTATTGTGATACAGTATTTTTTTTGTATATTCACTGTTCTAACATAACCTAACCTAGTGTTCGGAGCCAGTATATTGTGTTACAGTATTTTTTTTTTGTATTTTTACTGTTCTAACATAACCTAACCTAGTGTTCGGAGCCAGTATATTGTGTTACAGTATTTTTTTTGTGTTTTCACTGTTCTAACATAACCTAACCTAGTGTTCGGAGCCAGTATATTGTGTTACAGTATTTTTTTTTGTATTTTTACTGTTCTAACATAACCTAACCTAGTGTTCGGAGCCAGTATTATTGTGTAACAGTATTTTTTTTGCATTTTCACTGTTCTAACCTAACCTAGTGTTCGGAGCCAGTATATTGTGTTACAGTATTTTTTTTGCATTTTCACTGTTCTAACCTAACCTAACCTAGTGTTCGGAGCCAGTATAATGTGTTACTAGATGAGGAAAGCACAGAAGAGGAGGCCGTAACAAGCGGCTCATCTGAGTCCAAAACTTGCACATCACTCGACTCTTCAGACACAGAAGCATATGGCTTCGGAGACGCCATGGTAGTCAAACGTTGTAGGGCTAACAAGAGTACGTAAAACGATCTCAACTGCAAGGGCAACAAACGATAACTGACACTGACAGCTAACAGATAAAAAGACGCTATAAAACAAAATGGCGTCGCTTCACGTTCCATTCCACAGTATAAACATAAATTCACAAAAGTCAATGTAATTGTATAATACAGCACGGGTTATTGTACACATTAATTACACACTATTTAATAATTGAAAATAAAATAAAATTATATTTAAGAAAAACGAAAACATAATATTTAATAAAATACACGTCTACCACCAACGGAACGTGAAATGTCAACTTTGACGTCTACCATGACAGTTTATCCATAAAAATTTGCAAATGGCGTGTTATTTTCCAATTTATATCGAAACTTTAAAAAATTATATCTCGTAAACCGTGAATTTGCGCACATTGAGATATTTGTAAAAAGCTTTCTATTTAAGAGTACTATCTACAGTAAAAAAGTGAACTTCCAAATCGACGGCCCATAATGGAAATTTTAGCCCTTATTTGTTTTTCGGCACTCATAAGTTTGGTCACACAAATATGTGAAATATTGTAGGTTACCTTTACCTATTCTATTATAACCATGAATTCTGATGAGACAATAATAGCTCAAAAATACTGCAAACTTGCCAATTCAATTCTCACCTAAGGTTAATTGCTCTAATTATTATCATTATTTACTTAATTTGGTTTCTTGTGAGTTGTGCTATTTGTTTGAAAATCTGAAGAGTTTTATGTGCATTCAAATAAAAAATATAGGTAGATGTAATTTTTAAACTACAATTCCCGAATTTAAAGCATTTATAAAAGGCAATATTGTACATTATATTGGTATGGTTTGTACCTTGTTCTGTACCTTGTACCTTGAAATAAATCGTTTTGGATTGTAAACTAATGTACATTGCAGTATGTCCCTTCTACTGAAGAGCATGTGGCGCAGCGTGCTGCGTGGTGGGCCACTCAGCCGGAACATGACCCCACGGAGTCTTTGCTCCAGCTGTGAGTACTTCACTTTTGTAACTACAAAAAAAACCAAATAACAAACTTCAGAATGGGAGAATGTTTGCCATTTAATATGCTTCCTTCAATGTCTATTTTTGTTTAATTTTTTTGTATGTTAGAAATTTTGTAGTGTTGTAGAACATATTCTTGTCTTGCCTTGCTTGCTGCAAACCTCAAATTGTAAAATGTTGTCCTTGCACTTATTGGTATAGGATTATTATAAATTATTAGCAGCACTAGATAACAAGATTCAATTCAGGCTTTCACAGGCTTTCCTTACTACTTTCAACCACATTGCTCTTAAGATCAGCGAGGCTAAAAAAGCACTTTGCCGGAATCATGATAAGATCATATTATGATCCATTTCATAAATTGTCAAGTGGTCACCTAAAGGAAACTCATAATGTGACTCCGTGATGTTTCAAAAACTGACAGTTTTCTATGAAAATTCTTAAAAGGGTTCACAAAATAAGACGGTTTGATTTTCGTATTTTTCCATTTACGGGCGAAGCGAGTATAATTTTACACTGAAATATTGGTCTTAATTTGCGGCAAATAATATTTAGTCGAAGAAAACAATGGTGTAATAGCGAAAATAAGATAATTTATTTTAGTATGGACTAAAATTTGCTGACTGAGGAGAATGCTGCTGATACTATTTTTACCCCGGACCACACGGCCTATTATATGGTGTATGTTTACATTATTATTCCCTATATAACAAACTCTTTGCTGTGTTTGGGTTATTTTAATACACTCGGAATGTCCATGTCGGAAGCGACTGTCTTGATCGTTTATATTTCGAAATCGCATCCTGTCAGAGAAATTTCCCGTTTATTTTCAACAACTCAGCTGCATAAACACGGATATAATCCCGACAATATGTCTCCGCCGGGATGCGATTCCGAGATATAAACAAACAGAAACTGTTGCTTCCTACACGGAATCATTCCGAGTGAATTATCACCCTAGTGATCACAGGGCAGATCATTAAAAGTTTTTTAATTCAATGCATAATAGTTGTGGAAACTTAAGATCAAAGAAAAATCTCTGGAAACTGCTGACTAACCGTAAGGAGTTACATTTCCACTGGTTCCAGTATCAGAGCTGACTCGCCCGAAGACCCCGGACCCGGTGATGACGTCGCTAAAGCTGGCGGGACGCGCTGATGATGTGCTGCTCACAGTGCAGACGCACCTGCCTCAAATGACGCAGGCGCACATGCTGCAGGCGTTGCGGTCGCTCTTCGAACTGCACAGAGCTGGCGCGTCAGTACACTACCCTCGTTTTTGGAATATGAATGAAAATAAAAAATATGAAAAAATATTTATTTGGTGAAAGTCTTAAAATAATACATGTAGAAAAGTAGAAGCACCTGGTTCCCACACTAGGCTCAAGACCCGTATTATGGGACCCAGGACTTTCGTCGGGGGGTGGTTTGTATAATTATGTATGATATGTGTGCGCGCGCGCGTGTGTGAGGATGTGTGTGTGTGTGTGTGTGTGTATCGCGAACTTCTATACAGTAGTGTAGAAAACTATACAAAGAAATAAAATTGAAGTGTCTGTTTGCAATATAAAAATAACTGCTTTTTACTAAATGCATATGAAAGTACATACCGTACATATAACAAAAAACCATATTCTTTAATTTCGGTCTGTCTGTTTGTTCCGGGTAATCTGCGAAACGGCTGAACCGATTTTGACGGGACTTTCACTGGCACATAGCTGATGTTACAAGGAGTAACTTAGGGTACGTGAGCGAAACCGCGGGGCAGCTAGTTTTATAATCTGTTTAAATTATTATTCAAATGTACTAAACATGTTATCTGTCCACGTAAATATAGGTACAGTTGACATCCTGTTGGCAGCGAAATTTTTAGATGTATTACGTGAACATCCCGCTAGTTAACACTTTAAAATATATTTAATCGAATGTGTCCTTATTTTTACAGATTACAAGGTGACACAGAGACTTTAATTAAAGACCCAGCATTTGGCCTCCTCTGCCAAAACTTCAAAAAGTACGCCCGGGAGCTGGGAGTGAACGAAGCCATCGAGGCCACCAAGGCCTTGTCCTTTCTCAAGGTCCCTGCGGACAGCCTGATCGTGCAGACCCTGCTCCAAATGATCAGATGCAACATCAACCAACTAAACATCAGGCATATCATGTTCTTAGACTTCATACTCGGCCGTTTCGACGGAAAGAACCATCTAGTTGACGCTCTCAAATTGGCTCTCCCTTTAGCATTCCAAATCCACCTTCCTATGGAGTTGGATCAAGAAGATTTACCGCTCCTAAAAGATATGCTGGCTTACTCGTGCTCACGGGACTTGCCCGATAGGGTCATCAATAACGTAGTCACCGGATTGTTGTTACACGATCAAGCCATCGACGCGCACTCAGCCAAGTCTATTGTCTGGTCGCTGTGCCATATCAACTGCACGGAGGGGAAGTTCCCTACTAGGGTGCAGCTGTTGCACATTTGCTACGATATCCTGTGCTTGAAAATGGACAAGTTGTCCTACGACGATGTGCTGAGGACGACGGCGAAGATCAAGGGCAGGATACTGGAGAAGCACCCGGAGTACTACCACGAGCAACTGATGGACGCCATAGCGGAGTACGTCATCAGGAATGATATTGATTTCGAGAGGGGCTTGCTGGTGTCGAGAGTGCTTTCAAGAATAGTAAGTTTTTATTTTTATTCAACTCTTCTGCGAGTGTCCGTTTGGTACCACCACCGCTTTGCTCGTGAAGTCTGCCGCCAAGCAATAATGTGCGAGCATTACTGTGTTCCGGTTTGTTGAGCAGAGTAGCCAGTGAAATTCTCTTATGAGACTTAATACCTAATGTCTCAGGTGCAGTGCCGCGCAGGCCTTTGTGTTTCAAAGTTCTGAGTGGGACTGCAATTGTTTTGGGGCGTTATGCTTACTATCAGCCAAACGACCAGCTCGCCTAGCTATCACATAAAATAAAAAATAACTCGATCCACTAATAGTGACGCCATTTGGCTTAATTCTTCCAGGCGCATACGCACCTGGGTCTCGTGGCGCACCTCTGCAACCACGCCGCCTCCAACCCAGGGACCCTCTCCAGCGCTCGAACCAACGTCCTCTTCGGCTTCATCAACTGTCTCTCCAACAACAACTACATACCAGAGCCTGAAAAATGGACCGCAATCAAGACACAGATATCCCTCAACCCAATCCTTCTTGGAAAGAACTACGCGCTGCCCTGGACGAAGCTATGTCTAGAAATGGCATCGCTTGACTTCTACGAAGACAAGATACTTACCAGAGTGTTCTCGCCTGAGTTTCTAGATGATTACTTAGCGAGGGATAACAACGTTTTGGACTACATCCAGTTGTTAACGCTTTATGAGGCGGTGAAGTGCTTCCACAGTGACAAGTATACGTTGCCACGAAATGTGTTAGACACAGCGAAGGAGCTGTATCCTGTGAATAAGTTAAATGAGCAGTTGGAAGCGTATTTGGCGATAGGGTTGGGTGGGAGTGAGTATGTAGCCAAGAATGTGGTGCTGCCTTCAGGGTTCATAGCAGGTGAGTGACTCTTTTTAGTATAATGTACGTTTTTTAGATTGCCTGGTATTATAAATTGTTAAACAACCGGCTATAACTCACGTCATTTGTCGATATTGTCGACCTAGGTTTCGAGCGTGTCCGACGCTCTTCCTCAGGGAGTGCACGCGTCCTAACCTAGGTCGACAATATCGACAAATGACGTGAGTTATAGCCGGTTGTTTAACAATTTATAATGTGTGATACTCACGAAAATTTTAATAGTAAAATTGCCTGGTATTGTTTACGGTTTAGCGATTGACCATTGTCTCGCCTGATCTTAAACGACGGAAGTGGTTGAAAATAATATGAAGGACTAGCTTCCGGGTGGGGGGGGGGGTCTGGTTCGTCGAGCTCTGGACTAGACAATAATGATGCAGGTTATTGGCGACAGCTCAAAAACTATAAGTGATAGCGCCCTCTGCAATCTGCCGCCGTCTATTGACAAACCCGGGGCTGGTGTGGATACCACCGCTTTGCTCGTGAAATATGCCGCCAAGCAGTAATGTGCAAGCGTTACTGTGTTCCGGTTAGGTGCACAAAGTATTCAGTAAAATTACTGGGTTTATGGGACTTGGGGCCGATCTTTCAATAGTCGAATAAAGACATGTTAGATAATACCAAACCTCTCAAGGTAACGAGTACAATGCAGTGCCGCGCAAGCCTTTGTTTCAAAGTCCTGAGTGGCACTGCAATTGATATGGGCTGGCATTACGCGAACCATCAGGCAAACGACCAGCTCGTATCTTTATTCATCAGAATAAAAAAATGCAAATCAACCTGGTAAAATAATTGTATCTTATGTTTTCTTTCCCTATACAGATTTGCTGACATGTATCAAATGCGGCTACCCCAAGGCGATTGCGACGAACACAGGTGGTGCCATCAAAGTGCCTATAGAAGACCTTCACTTACCTACTGATGGGGTTGTGTAAGTAACGTGAAATATTTTTTTATGCTTTTTGGTAACAAGACGAGGTGGTCGTTTGCCTGATGGTAAGCATAACGTCGGCACGTAACAATTGCAGTGCCACTTAGAACTTTGAAACACAAAGGCCTTTCAACTTTCCCTGAAGGAGACTTGCTACACCGACTTCGACAAATCAGCTATTAACAAATGCACTAAAAAGTAAAAAAGCAATTTTTTTTACTTGTATGACATAATTTTTTTCAGTTATTTTGATTTAAAACCGAACTACTGAACCGATTTTGATAAAATTTCTATGGGACCAATCTGAGTGTATATCTTTTCCGATAAAGAAAGAATTATCAAAATCAGTTTATAATGAATAACGCGGCAACAAACAAAAAAAAATCCGACTGACTTGAGAACCGCCTGTTTTTGAAGTCGGTTAAAAATGTATATTTTCCTTTACAGAGTGTGCGTGATAAATTTCAACGCCGGATGTTTCTCGATGAACAGTAATCGTCTCCGAGGGACCTTCCAGCTGCTGCTCAGCATCGTAGAGAAGCAAGGATATATGACTGTGCCCGTCAACACCAGCGAGTGGCTGACCAGGCCAGCACACGAGCGGACACACTACCTCATGAGGGAGATTGGGTACAAGTGCGGGGAAGTAGGCATGAAGCTAGCGGGTACCTGATCACCTGGACTAATGTAGACTAGGTTATTGACTGAAATGTGAAATTAGGAGTGAAATGATGGGTTTTGTAGATATTGTTTTTAGTTGTTCAAATGAAATTGTGATAGGTCCTACGTGCGAGTGTTGAACAATAAATGTTGTTGTTTTTAAGTTGTTTGGTTTTTATGAAATTAGTACTACGTAAACCACTTGTAAGCTCGCATTTGTGGAATAAGTATTTCTGGCGCCGTCTGGCCAGGGCCGGATTATTCATAAGGCAAAGTAGCCAAGTGCCTAGGGGCCCAGCACCGATTGGGAGCCCCGCACCGCGGGAAAAAAACAAACTGTTTCTTCGAGTAAAAATTAAATTTTAAGTTATCATTAAAAACGGGATATTTACCATGTATATTATTTGATTTGAGTTTCCGATATTTCGGCGCTGTTGCAAACGCCATGATCACGGCACAGAGGAAATAATATGGATCACGGGAGAACTGAAGTACTGCGGGTAGATGGTATTTATGGGCAGACGTAGCGATCTACCCTCTTCCTCACTCGTTTATTACGCGTGCCACTACTATTGTCCTCACTATCTCGAACTGGATTCCGACACACAATACTGACCGTGTCAGCCCGCATACTCGGAACCGTATTACGTCGGTGTTTACACAACCGAACCACTGGATTCCAGGTATTCGACAGTTGAAACCCATCCTCACGATTGAAATTCTTGAATTTGGTAATTTCAATCGCTTCTCTAACCAGTCTTGGTATGTAGTGGCGTTCTGTCGATAATATCTGAGGGTTATACAACTCAATCCAATGGTTTGGGCCCGATTCCAACATTTAGAATTATTATGGTTAGAAAAGGGGGCCCGAGACGTGCATTGCCTAGGGGCCCCGACATGGTTAATCTGGCCCTGTCTTTGGCTCTGCTAGTAGTAGTAAGTATGTGTATAAAAGTGGCTACAAAAGGAGGTCTTATTATCTAAGTATTTCTACCACTCATCCACCCACAATAGAGAGAACGACAGTGTTGGCATGCATCAAAAATGATTTAAGGTACTTACGCATAGAATATACTATAGTAGGTACTATAGTAAAGTGGGTACAAGTAATACGATAGGGTGTTTCCTCGTGGTAAACTAAGGTACATTTACGAAGGGTTTTTGGTTTGTATACTGTTGTACATACGGCGGACTTGGTCAAAAAGTACAGGCAGGTACAAGTGCAGGCAGTACAATACTCAAAGATTAGTATAGTACTAACGATAACACTAGTCTGGTCCTTCGGTCCGACCCTGTGGGTAATCCAAAGAGTTGAGTTATTATTATGAGTTTCTAAAATGAGTTTATGTCATATGACAAAAGAATATAAACTCTTTGGTTTCTAATAAATAATCACAGAATGTCAGTCAAAAAACGCCAAAAAACATCAGTAAGACTGATGAAATGTCATTCAATTTGTTTACAAACTTTGAACGACAATCTGAAGAAGAAGAAGAAATAGTTATATTTCGTTTATCGCTAATTTTGTGTTCATTTCGTATATTAAAATGCTTTTATTATCATATGTTTTATAATAGCTTCTACGAACTACATTCGTAACCAGCACCAGTGTTCTGCCACCAGTACAAATATTGCTCAAATATGGCTGCATGCAGTTACCTGTTTAATTTGTTAATTTTCGGGGCTTTATGTGCATGTCACGGTAAATATGGGTATGTGGTGTGGACAGGAAATGAGCCGGTCGCACACTTGTCGAATTACTTTGCTGATATACCTGAAAACCATGTAGCGAGAGCCACTTATAGCAATGAGATCAACCTTACTGGGTTTGTTTGGATTTTCCTTATTTTTGTAGAGCATTAGGAGTTTACAGTGTCCAATAAACTCTCAAATGGATTATTTGAAAGTTTAATGGACACTGTTATTCGTCTAGTTTTCCATTTTTGGATAGCTATTTCTAGGGTAAGTAATTTTTAAGAATATGTAATACCTACATAATTTGAATACATCAACTCGATCGAAATATCCCTATATGATATTATGCAACAATAGTGAAGTACCTATTCTATCTTATTCTTGTTATATTTCTTTTTCATCACTATAGGTGGGCATTCCTGGAGTTGCACACATCAGCAGACAGTACTGATGAGAAGCAAGCTTATGCAGCAGGGTTCCTCGAGGGGTTTGTCACCAGGGACCTGATATGGATGCACTGGCAAAACATGCTCAAAGGGTAAGAAAGGAATCTTGACAGGACAGGGCTACACTTGAAACGCTTCTCGTATTTTCTACGATGGTAGGAAGGTGTCTGTTCTTACCAGCTTTGCTGCCGGCCTCAACTTGGAAATTTGTTCTTATTTATTCGTTCTAGAATCTGCATTCAAGAGATCGTCCACAATTTTAGGTGTTCGACACATTTTTAATCAAATTATTCCTTAACATTAGATGCTGTAGTGCCAAAGTGGTTACTTCGTCATTAAATTGTATTGCAACGGCTTCATTACCCAAAGTTTGAAATTGATTTAACATTATATTTCTCTACTTGTCAGATATTGCTACAACAAAATCGATGTCTGCAGTTTGATCGAAGATTTTGTAGCCAAAAATGAGGATTACATCGCTTCTATGGTGAAAAACTTGCCTAATGACCCATATTGGTACCAGGTATGGGCTATGGTCCCTCAAGTGTGTTTGTGAATGTAGATCATTGCTAAATTTAAACGGATACAGCAGCATCTTGTACAGTAGCATCCCTTCTTATTTGGCAACTAGCTGCTGCCCCGAGGTTTCACCCGCGCGGATAATTGAAATTCATGTTTTTTATTTTTTTCCGCGAAACCCTAATTCTTTTTCTAAAATAAAAGTAACCTATGTTATTCCTTATAACATCAGCTATCTGATAGTGAAAGTCCCGTCAAAATCGGCCCAGCCGTTTCGTAGATTACCCGGAACAGACAGACAGACAGACAAAAATATTTTAAAAATGGTTGTTTTGTCATAGGTACCGTATATACTTTCGTATGCATTTGGTAAAAAGCTGTTATTTTGATATTACAAACAGACACTTCAATTTTATTTAGTTGTATAGAAGATTATAAGTGTGATTGCTAGTGTTGTACCGGTGACATTCCTTAGGTAGCTGTGTGATAATTGCAAAGGTACAGCAACCTGGTCTTCTTAGAAACTATTTTCTTCATCGGCTTCGGTGAAATCTAGTTTACCCAGAAATAGGCATTTGTAAAAAGTATAACATGTTAAAGTTGATTCTAGATGAAGCTGTACTACATCCAACTTGAAGGTTTGTCGGCTGGATACAATGCAGCGACAGAGAAAGGTGTGGAGTGGCTCACCACACGAGATATTCTGTTAGTCTTTCCTTATTCTCTTTCCTGTCTCGGTCTTTAAATGGGGTCAGCGCAGTGCAGTACAAACATACTATTTTTAGGTTTTGGCATTTTTTACAGCTGTCTGCCGTCCCTCCTTGGGAATTCTGAGCCATAATGTCAAATATCTTCGAATTTTGTGATTCTTCAACATGGGGGTTTCCTCACGATGTTTTCTTTCACTGTTTTATAGCGAGTGTGGCAAATCCGCACATTAAATTGATTTAAGTCACTCATACGTCTGCCCTAGGGTTCCGCAGCACCCGCAGCGATGGCATGGACACACACAGCTGTACCACAAACTTAGGCGTAAATTGAACGGCTGAGTTCTATTTCCAGCTGGATCAATATGCTGGGGGACCTGGACGAGCTGGCGTTCGCGCTGTCGCTGCCCGCGGAGTCCCCCGAGGGGCTGCTGTTCGCGGACCACTGCACCGGGCTGGTCAAGCTGCTGCCGGGCCTGGAGGAGCTCTACACTGCGCAGACCACCTGGAACAGGTGAAGATAGCCTCTACTGAAGCACCGCTGCACAAATATTCAAACTTAAACAACTTAGCTAGACACAGCTGGCTTCCCAATGGAGCAACTTTGCCAGCAACCCAAGGTTTTAGGTACTAATGTAACTAAAGGAGATGGGGTGGCTTAGTCTATTTCTAAGGCAAGCGGTTAAACGAACAATGACCTATACGCCAGCCACAGGGGTAACCAACCTTTTCTCGTGTGGTTCTATAAAATTCAAACGTCTATCAATTGTATCAATGTCCAGTAATAAAAAGAAATACACTTATTGACAGGCTAAAAGTTAATAACTTATTATATTTTGTTTCTAGCTACCAATCCATGTTGAGGATCCAGAAGATGTACGTGTTGAACTTTAAGATGTCTCCAAATAGTAAGGAATACATCCCGGGACGCAAGATGGCGCTGTCATCCTACCCTGCTTTCATACAGGTACTGAGGGATCAGGGCTGGCACTAGATATTGTCCACGACTTAGCACGCGTGGGATCAAAATATAATGTATCTACCGTATTATAGCACAAACACCTTCCTAAGTATTAGCTATACACCGTGGCTCAACTTAGATCACAAAGGTGTCTATACATTGTTCTCTGTTGTCTATGATCATGTCACCATCAGCCTTATTACGCTTCCACTGCTGGGATACCGGCCTTTTCTCAGAGAGAGAGTATGGACCATAATCCACCACAAGGGCCCAGTGCGGCTTGGTGGATGTCACATTTCCTCGAATTTTGTGGTTCTTGAACATGTGGGTTTCCTCACGATGTTTTCCTTCACAGTTTTAGCTCGAGTGTGATAAATCTGCACATAACTTGTTCTAAATCATTGGTGCGAGCCGACCAACAATATAGTGCGTCGGATTGAAAGTCGCACAATTTCCACACTCGCCATACGATTGTGTATAGTTTACTGATTAATTCAAATTCAAATTCAAAAGTCTTTATTCAAATAGGCCCCAAAGGAGCACTTATGAAAGTTAAAATGACTCTAACAGCGGGCCTCTGCAGCATTCATCTACCCGAATCACAGATAATAATAATAATGAATATGTATCGTCAGTCCACAGACGACTTCTACATCATATCGTCGGGGCTGGTGGCGGCGGAGACAACCATCGGGAACAGCAACCGGACGCTCTTTCAACTAGTCAAGCCGGTCGGACAGGTGAGTCTCACGCACCAACCGCCACTGACTCGGTTTACTAGGTGGGAGGACTAACTCTTCTGCGAGTGTCCGTCTGGGTTGGTACCACCGCTTTGTGAGTGAAGTCTGCCGCTAAGCAGTTTCATGAGCAGAGTAGCCAGTGAAGTTACTGGGCTTATGAGACTTAATACCTAATGTCCCAGGGTAGCGGGCGCACTGCAGTGCCGCGCAGGCCTTTGTGTTTCAAAGTGCTGAGTGGCACTGCAATTGTTATGGGCCGGCGCTATGCTTACCATCAGGCAAACGACCAGCTCGTCTCGTTATCAAATAGCATAAAAAAAATTGTAGTATATCTCGGCGTGGCGTCACGGGCAGGTGCTGGAGTACGCCCGGGCCATGGTGGCCAACCGGCTGGCGCGCAACGGCCTGCAGTGGGTCCAGATATTCCGCCGGCACAACAGTGGGACCTACAACAACCAGTGGTACACCACATTATTACTATGTAGTTGAAACTACTGTGCAGTATTGAAAATTTTGTGAGTATCACACATTATCGTTATTAAATAACTAGATATAAATCACGTCACGTCATGTGTCGAAATTTTCGAGCTAGGTCTCGAGCGTGCTTTCACGCGGCGAGTGGTGAGTGGGCGTTGCTATCTCGTACATGGCGTCAACCGTATATGGTTGATATCGCAACCTGCATGTATGGTTGACGCAGTGAGCCCTACTAGTCGTCCGATGGTAACCATTTTGATGCGGGAATCAAGTTTTGTAGCTTCATCGCACATTCTCCAAAATGTATCCTGCAATGTAAAACACCGAGAAACTTACAACTTTGCGTTGATTCGAATTCGGTCAAGGGATTACAGACTCCGAAGTAAACGCAAAAGGAGCTAGTTTCCGGCTTTCTAAGAGGAGTTACTGGACGTGTCCGTTCCCCTCGCAGGTACATAGTGGACTACAACAAGTTCCGGGCGCGTACGGCGGAGCGCCCGGGCTCCGCGGCGGCCGGGCTGCTGTGGGTGCTCGAGCAGCTGCCCGGGTACACGGAGGCCGCTGACATGTAACAACATAATACATGTAGAACAATGTTGCATTCATTATTTTTTTTATTCACATAAGTACAACATTTCACTAAAATACTTAAACATAGAACAGAAACTAAGAAATAAAAGAGTTAGTCATTGTTGTATATATTGAGTTACTCATGTCGTACTTCCCGCACGTGTGTGACCACTGCGTCCTCCCCAGGGCCGCGCAGCTGGTGTGCATGTCGTACTTCCCGCACGTGTGTGACCACTGCGTACTTCCCAGGGCCGCGCAGCGGGTGTGCATGTCGTACTTCCCGCATTTGTGTGACAACTGCGTACTTCCCAGGGCCACGCAGTTGGTGTGCATGTCGTACTTCCCGCACGTGTGTGACAACTGCGTACTTCCCAGGGCCGCGCAGCTGGTGTGCATGTCGTACTTCCCGCACGTGTGTGACCACTGCGTCCTCCCCAGGACCGCCCAGCTGGTGCGCACGTCGTACTTCCCGTCGTACAACGTGGCGATGTTCCCGCGCGTGTTTGCGCGCTCGGGCGGGCGCGTGCGCGTGCGCACCTACGGCGACTGGTTCGCTTACGACACGCACCCACGCGCCAAAATCCTGCTCAAGAAACAGGTCAACAAGTGCACCATGCTTTTATTTATTTTTTCTTTAGCATACAAAAAAGAACGTATACAGCCTGAGTTTGAATTGTTATGATATCCCGAATGGGGTAGATATACTCTTGGAGGTCAACAACATTTTTGTTGTACGAGGTTTTCTACAGGTAAATGCAGATTGTTTTCAAATAGAAATTTTCAATCACACCTTTTTCGAGGTTCTAATTTTAATTTATCCGTTTTAGGGTGTATCGAAATGTGTGAAATTACTGGTCAATAAAAAAAACTCCTAAACATACCTTAGTCGCGTGTTTAAATATGAGCAACCACAAATCCTGATTCAAGTAGTGTCTAACCATTGTCTTACGCAAATTCTGTTGTGACATTTCTAATCATTTAGACGTTGTGTTTTGTGGTAACAAGGAATATGTTTGCACCACTCCATTATTGATATTTTTAGTCCGTAGTCACTAGACAGGTTAATGTTTAGTTGAAGAGATAAGGGTTTGAAATAGGCGGAGATCCACAACTTACGCGATATGTACCTTGTGATGCGCTACAACGACTACAAGCGCGACCCGCTGGCGCGCTGCGCCGCGTGCCGCCCGCCCTACAGCGCCTGCAACGCCGTGGCCGCCAGGAACGACCTCAACCCGCCCAACGGTGAGGCTAATGTTACAAAAAATTTAATTAAAATAAAAAAAGCCTTTTTTTCTTGAACTTAAATTTGAACCACATATACATTTTTTTTTTTACAAAATCAGCCTCTTACGCTCCCATTGCTGGATTACCGGCTTTCTCTCGAGAGTTATAGGCCATAATCCACCACGCGGCCCAGTGCGGCTTGTAGACGGATAGCGCTAGGTTTTGAGGTTTCGAAAATATTAAAATCTTTGGTTTTTTGCATATAGGTTCTAGACCATTAGCACAACCTAATTCCTTAATTTGTGTCATTTTGGGTACTTGGGTAGGTAGATATTTAGGTATTTGTCTTTTCGAACAATATCGGACGAAAAGAATATCAGAGTAGAAAATTTCACTTTCGTGATACTAACGAAGTAGTAGCCGATGTACATATGCATTTTGTGTCATTTCCGTCCACGGGAACACTGTTTTTTAACCAATACCTAACACGTGGCCTAAATAGCTCTAAAAGAATATACGCCTGTGTTAAATAGGTGTTATGCGTTTTAGATCACTGGTATCTGTTGTTCAAAAGAATTTGTGTCAAATTCATCCACATCTTTTGTAGCAATTTTAATTTTTTCGTAAAACATCCTGTAAAAGCCACAAAAATGTATTAGAGTTTACGTCTTTATTATGACTATAATGTAACGAAACACTATCCAAAATTTGTGTCATTTTTATCAATGGAATCTTATTGAAAAAGAAAACAAACGTTTTGGCGCGCAACTCTTGTGTGTGTGAGTGCGGGGTCAGCGGGCGGTGCCGCGGGGCACACAGGCGCGCGGCCCGTGCTAATGTCGGAGGGTCCCAAAGGGGCCGGTGCGGGGGAAACAGGTAGCCTTAGCAATTTTAATAGCAATTCTATTAGTTCAAGCTATTTTGAACCTTATCACCACTGAATAAGGTCTAACTGTTTTTTTTACCTACGTGGTTCCGGCCGATAAGGTTCAATATAGTTAGCATTTTTATTCGATCATAATGGTTAATCTATTTTGAACCTTATCACAACTGAATAAGGTCTAACTGGTTTTTTTTTGCCGCCGGACCTACGTGGTTCCGGCCGACATTTGAAAGATGAACTGCTTAGTTTAAGTACTACACGAACACTAGTTACGTAAGGTACGAGCATCTTCATAATTGGGATGTTGACTGATTTTGGGAAAGTGTTTAAAACGATGCGTATGGGCCTAATATAACCCAAAATATTTAAATTTACTTTTTAAAACAACTAATATTTTAATTATCATGTATTTAAAATGCCGTTTTAAATTTTGCTCCAAAACGGCAGTGACGTCACGTGTTCAACTACCACAGAGTAATTTTCTATAACACTGTAAAGTGACAAGCAAAGAGAATATAACCACTACTACCTAGTCTGTGCTACGTTTAGTGACAAGTTCATTCGATGCTTTCTGTGTATGTATTGTTATGTGTTGTTATGTATTAAAATATGAGTTCTAAGTTTTTTGAGCTTATTGATTTATATATATGCTTTGGTTAATTAATACCCTTTGGATCTTAGAATCTACGATTACTGTTATATATTCATTGTTTGTTATAGAAATAATGATTTTTGGTATAATAAGTAGGTACTTACACGGAGGTCTTCACATTTCTAAATTCAGCAGAGCAGAAATTATCGTTTGTCGAGAAGAAATTGGCCACCGTAAAACAATCAATTCTCGGCAAATTGGAATTATTTGCCTTTATGAAGCCACTTTCCATCATGGGAGAATATTCAAGAGTCGAAATAAATTTAGAAAAATAGGCGCGGAATTCACAGCACAGATAAATAATCACAGAAATCACTCTAAAATACTAAGCAGTTAAGCGCAACGAGCTATATACTCATTCATGCGAAAATGTGCTGTTGTTGATTTTGTGTTATTTACTAAAACCTTTGTTTTATAGAGTGTTAATGTGTAATAATAGTGGATTATTAACCATTAAGTGTTCGTAAACTTGCATGAGTGAAAGGCAAATAGTACAAAGACGAAAAACGTGTATTTTCGTATTCTATCCAAAACTCTATAGAAGCTTCAGTAAACTATCCACCAATTTACTGAACCGTCACTTCGACTCGACCACGCCTAGACTAAACTTTAACGTGACTTTGACGACTTTCATGCACCAAAACTAGAGATTTATTATATATTATTACTTATATAACTTGACACTAGTTAAATGCGCAAATCACGTGGAGCCAAAAACAAAACAAAAAAAAAATATATACCCATCCGATTGAAACAGTGACGTCACGGGCGTTTTAGGTCACGTGACTTCGGATTGATGTGATTACATTTTGATTATTTAATTTAAATTAAATTCCTTAAAAACAAACAAAAATATTGTGTTTAATAGGATTTCTGTCACAAAAAGTATCGTTTCGCGGCAAAATTATATTTTTATTTGAATACAGTCAACAACCCAATTAGGTATCTACCTAAATAGTATCTACCTACTATGAGGTTCGCAGTGGGTTCACATAGGAATAGGACTGGTAGGTATTTGACTTCATTGGAAGTAGGGAGGTTAGTTTGCAAAAACAAACAATATTATTTTTACAATGACGTTTTATTGCTACTTATACCCGGATTTACACCTATATCATCGCAATAAAATATTATATTTTAAATGTTTAACCATACCTACTTAATTACGCATGCGCACATTAGGCTTATGAAAAATATGAAATACCTATTGCTTTTGTACCAACCTTGCAGCAATTTATGCTATTTTTAACCGACTTCAAAAAAAAGAGGTTTGTTAGTTTGTTAGTGGGAGGACTAACTGTTCTGAGAGTGTCCGTCTGGGTTGTTACCACCGCTTTGCTCGTGTAGTCTGCCGCCAAGCAGTAGTGTGCAAGCATTACTGTGTTCCGGTTTGATGAGCAGAGTAGCCAGTGAAATTACTGGGCTTTTGAGACTTAATACCTAATGTCTCAGGGTAACGAGCGCACTGCAGTGCCGCGCAGGCCTTTGTTTTTCAAAGTTCTGGGTGGCACTGCAATTGTTATGGGCCGGCGTTGTGCTTACCATCAGGAAAACAACCAGCTCGTCTCGTTACCAAATAACATTAAAAAAAAAGTAGAAGATTATCAATTCGGTGCGTTTTTTTTTTTATGTTTGTTACCTCAGATGTCCGTCATTTATAAACCGATTTGCAAAATTCTTCTTTTATTTGAAAGGATGTCGTTTCAGATTGGTCCCATAGAAATTTCATCAAAATCGGTTCAGTAGTTTGTCACTGAAGTCGGTTCGTCACTTTTTTAAAGCCATTTTTAATTAAAATTAATTAAAAATGGCAGTATCACTGGAAACATTTGGATGATAAATAATCTATATACAAATAAATAAAATTGAAGTGTCTGTTTGTAATATCAAAATAACAGCTTTTTACCAAATGCATATGAAAGTAATATATACGGTACCTATAGCAAAACAAACATTTTTACAATTTTTGTCTGTCTGTCTGTTTGTTCCGGGTAATCTCCGAAAACGGCTAGCGGCTGGACCGATTTTGCGGGGACTTTAACTGGCAGATAGCTGATGATACAAGGAGTAACTTAGGCTACTTTAATTTTAGAAAAATAATTATGAATCCGCGCAAAAAAATAAAAACCGTGAAATCCAATACCTCCGCGCGAGTGAAACCGCGGGTGAGCAGCTAGTGTAAAATATATGCGGCAATTAAAATATTTACCTAGGTACAGTAAAAGCGAAAGAAACAATAAAACACGCAAAGCGGCTTTTACCATAGTACGGAACAGCAACATTTAAAAATATACTTTATTCATTGAGTAATAAGGTTGCTTTCATTCTGTTTGTTTACATTCTCAAAAACACCGATCGCGACGAAGGCGGCTTATGTCAAAGTCCTCGGCGATATCATTCAACAACATACTTTATGCTATGTTGTAATAAGATCTATTTTACTTTTTTTAATGAAACCTAAAGGACGTAGGTACCTAAAATAAAGTTTATGAGTTTGGTAACTCCATAGAGTAATTCGGTTTAGAAGCTCTGATACACCAGGTTGTCGGGTCGATTCTCGAACTTGTTAACCCACTAAATAAGAAAATTAGGTAAGTAATTCATATTGAGATTACTAGATTCTAAATAGGTACCTACGTCATTATTTTTATCTCTATACCTACCCATTTGTTCATTACGTAAAAGAGTCAATATTCCATACTACGCTATATAAGTACCTACATCGGCGCGGACGATACGAAAGGAGTCGAGCGGAGCGGCGCGGGCGAGCTGTGTACGTAGGTATTTATACCCCCCGCGCGTCGCTGCCGCCTGTAGCTCTCGTTCGGAGAAACCACAAACGTTTGTGTTTTTTCATGTAAATCGTGGATGAAAATGACACAAATTTACACTGTCGATCTGTCATGCATTTATGATATTGAATATGTAAACTCTAATAATGGCAATACTTTTTTGAAGCTACAAAAGCTTGGAAAAGCTAAATAATTAATTATCGTCAAAACCTGTGGCTTAATTAGGCACAAATTTATTTAATGGGCATATTTAGGTGATCTGAATTATGTCGTGTCTAAATTTTCAAATCTGATTTTATTTTGGCAAAGTTTTTGCATACTGACCGTATGTCAGTTTGTAATTAATGAAACTGACACAAATTAGGTTTGCATACTACTCAGGCTATCTTAGATAGAATACCATTATATTTTTAAACTCAAAAAGTATTTTGACAGTTTTATGTTGATTTAAACAAAACAGTCACAAACCATTGAATTCCTGAAAATGCAAGTGCACGATGTGACACAAAACTCAATAATAAGCTTTTTATGTACAACTGTATCCTCAGGCAAAAAATTAGCTACTCTAGAATTATGGTAAGTTATGACCCCAAAAAGTGCTAGCGCTACCGGACTATTGGTGGATGTCACGTCTTAGAATTTTGTGGTTCTTGAACTGCGGGTTTCCTCACGATGTTTTCCTTCACCGTTTTAGAGCGAGTGTGAATAACCTGCACATATTATATAACTTGACACAAGTCATTGGTGCGGGCCGCGTGGAGATTCAAACTAAGTATAGTGCGTCGGAGTGAAACTCGCACAAGTTCGCGCTCGGCCACATTCGCTCGCACTCTAGATGATCAATATTTTAATATAATTATGAAAAATAACATTCGGTGAATTTGCTAGCAAAGCGGCGCGGACTATCCTGCCCTTAAACAATTGTTTGAAATAGTCAAACCTTCACGCGCGAAGCGTTTCACTTTAACATTATGTGTACCGCTTAGGAGTGGCCTTGCCTGAGTCTGCAGTGTTCCCTGTTCGCTAGAACCAGGGCTGCATCAAGGCGCGAGTGGATATGTATCTTCTAGGTTCTTTGATGTTTTATCGTCGCCCACATCGTCGCTTACCATCAGATGAGTGGTCGAACGTGTAGCCTATGCATGCAGAATAAAAGTGCAAAATAAGGTAGCGATGGGTGAAGTGTTCTAACGGCACTGATGCCCTGCCGCCAGGCACGTACCCGTTCCGTCGGCTGGGGCACAGTAGCCACGGCGCCACGGACGCGAAGGTGACCAGCTCGCGGCTCCGGCGCGCCTTCCTCTTTGTGGCCGTCTCCAGCCCCACGTATAACCTGTCGCGCGGTATCCCGCCCTTCACGTTAGTACCTTTTCATTTTATTATATAAGTTTTTTACACCAACTGCTCGACAATGACCATTGACCAACTACACTATCGCGTATAATCTCAACGTAAAGCAAGGCATTGGCATGGAGGCCTAGGGAGAGAAAGTTGTATGAAAATCCCAAGGGAATTTCCGAGCAACGAGATTTTTGAATGAAAATTCGGCATACGGCATACGCAAAATTGCGTCTGAAATGAAAGTACATAGCTACTTCTTAAATCGCCTTTTATTTTCAGGTGGAGTCAATTCGATTTGGGTCAGTTTATATCTCACGAGGGTCATCCTGATGTCTGGATGTTCCCACCCATAATCCACCGGTGGGAGTGGGGATAGCTTCTCTAACACAAACTCTGAAGGTAGATGTTCATCATCAAGAAAGTTCATCGTAGTGAAAGAAAAAAGGTGGGCTCTAACCCTCTTTATTTTGGATTCCACCCCCTGTATAAAGAGTTATTCTATTGTGATAAGAAACAGTTGGATGATCTCGATAACTTTGATATAAAATACAAAATACTTACGTTTTTGTTTCACTATTGTAAGTTACTGTTACCATATGTTACTTATAAATTCGAAGGCTCTATACAGCTTCTGTGGTTCAGCTGCAGAGAAAAAGTTAACTTGGCCTGGTTGAGATTTATATTTCTGTCTTGTGACAGTTCTGTCTCTCTGCCTGAAGATTCTGTAACTAAGATAGTTATCAATATGTACTGAAGTGCTCGTCTGATTTTGTTGTTTTTCGTTACTTTATATATACTTAATATACTAGCTATGCACCGCTGCTTCGCCCACGTAAGTGTAAGTTACGCCTTGTAACATCAGCTATCTGCCAGTGAAAGTCCCGTCAATATCGCTGGACCGTTTCGGAGATTACCCGGAACAAACAAACGGACAGACAAAAATTTTACAAATGGTTGTTTGTTATAGGTACCGTATATATACTTTCATATGCATTTAGTAAAAAGCTGTTATTCTGATATTACAAACAGACACTTCAATTTTATTTATTTGTATAGATGTGTAAATAATAACTATTCATATGGATAATCATAGCTTTTTATTTAGGTAAACCGATCAATACATAATCTTTTTACATATTTGTATTGTATCTAGTTTTTAAACATATTTTTGATAAATAAATCATATTTTACAACTTAGCTATGTTGTTTATTATACACTCTAATATAAGTTTGATATATTAACGCCAATGTAACATTTACAGTAGATTAATATTATATACATGTTAACCAATGAGGAGCTAGTGAAGTGGTCACGCATGTGTCTAACTGCTACAAATGGCACCATCACACTTTTAACATGGAGCCTTCTGTGATTTTACATGAAATAAAATATTACACTATAGCAACCTTAGATGAACATTTTAATGGCTGAATCTACTTATTATAAACATGAAAGTTTGTGAGTATGGTTGTTTGTTACACTTTCCTGCAAAAATTACTGAACATATCTTGGTGAAACTATATGTAGCTAAATTACCGTAAAGTTTTCTTGATGAAACTTTACGGTAATATAGCTACATCAGTATAACAATTCCCATAAAAAAAATGGAGTCGCATCTAAAAGTTATGTTTTGATTACATAGTTATTACAATCTAGAGATAGACAGAAAAGAACAAAAGCACCATTTACAAGGACTTTAAGCTTTCAAATAACATACTGATATTCTAAATTAGTAGTAGACCTATGTGAAAAAAGCAGGGGTGGCTGTAGCTCGATTTTTTTCATGAGAAGTTTAACTTACACATCAGGATAACACATAAGACTACAATTTATGAAATATATAACACTCGGGAAAAGCCATGGGCGGAAGTCTATACTACAACCGTTAGATAGATTGTTTAACAGTAAGCAGGGTAAGTTTACAAGGAGCTACAAGATAATGGAATGATCAGATGAGTATTCTTACCAACCAACACTTATATAGTACATAATAGACAATAACCAACGTTTTGAAAAAACACATAGAATTACTTTTAAAAAAGCAGGAACAGCCTTCAATGAAATAACCGCAAAAAAGAAAAATTGAAAATGAAAATTCAACTACCTTTAGGTATTCTTTTGTAAAATTATATGGGACCACCTCGAGATTATTATAATCTCGAGGGTATTATACCCTTTCAAAGAAAAAGTTATTTCCAAATTGGTCCACAATTGATGGAGAAATCGGTGAACATACATACAAAAGACATATAGTCGACAAGCCTCCTACTCATTTTTCAAAGTTGGCTACAAAAACAATGAATTTACAAATACATACAATACATGTATTGTGTATAATTCAATGACCATACTTCATCTAAAGTTTCTATAAGACATACTAAACTTATATCCATTGGTAGAAACATTTTCCTTCTCTATATAAATAAATGTTTGGAGAAGTGAACAGATAATTTCAATGAGAATTCACACTCAATGCAAATTGCTTTCCTAACAACTAATTCAAATGGGCTATTCTAAAGAGTTGAGCATGAGAAGTTGTTTCAGCACTTTAGTTTGTGATGTCTCCCTAATTTCTCCAGCAAGAAACATCTCATCCACTACTGTGTATACCTGTGAAAATAACATTTTATTAGGCAGACAATAAATGAGGACTTAAAAACACATATATAACATAAAACTTATGGGTATCTTAATATATATATTTAAGAAAAGTTGTAGCCCAACATAAATTTACAAGACAAAGAGGTGACTGGAATAGGTTATCAGGTATCCTAAAGTAAGACACAAATAAAAAGATATTAGTTAACGTCCAAACTTTTTACTTAACAAGAACCTGCAATAGTTAAATCAATATTATATATCTCACCTTAATAGAAATTCAGTGAGTTAGATGTATTGGAACACTAATCAAAAAATGATTTTTTATATTATAAATATAAATTTATGGGATGAAATAACATACCTTATAAAAGTTGAAAACAAGGTCCAGTTCACAAACATTGTGGAAGTACTCATTGAGCACCTCAACAAAGTTATGGATGGCTTCCAAATAGCACAGATTATTATCGTTCACGTCCACGCAGATGCAGAAGTACAGTCCAGCGTACCGCCTGTATACTATTTTGAAGTTCCGGAACTGGAAAATGGGAAAAATAGATTAGAGACTACCGCCATTTGATATGTAAAATTACGCCATTAAAGGATACGAACCTCAACGAAATTGGTATGTTTAGCGTCTCGGACGGTGACGACGGCGTGGACCTCCTCGATTAGCTTTTGCTTCTCATCATCGTCGAAATTCATGTACCATTTCGCTAGACGAGTCTTGCCAGCGCGATTTTGAATCAGTATGAAGCGTATCTATGAAGAAATAATAAGTTAGTACGTGAGAGACCGATATACTCGTTGTAAATTGATATTAATCTGTCTAATTCGAGTTCTTACCATTTTCTTTTATCAAGTTTTCTAGTACAGAAATTCGCAATTTCAGCTGGTTCTTCTTCTTCTTCTTCAGATTATGGCTTTTAAACGTTGCTTGACGTTTCAGCTGGTTGACGCCTCCTTCTCTTTCCTATCGTTTCAATTTTGAGTTGACATAATTGTTGACAACTGACAACTGATTAGCGATTACTTTTTTTTCTGGTTCTCCATTTTGTGTGGTTACTGAATACTGAAGCATAGATAAATGTATTACTGGCGTATAAAGGGGGTACGTTTACGGGATCGATGAAAATGTATTTATTATAGGTGAAAAATTATGATGGTTCCCATGAACGGCTTCTTAGGTTTATGACAAATCTAGGTGTCAAATTCAATTGGAGTTATGTCAAAAAGGTGTCAAAGTCGTCAAAGGCCTTTATGGATAGTTAATATACACTTTGTAATCATGGGTAGAGCACACACATTTAAAACGAGTTTCGTGCGAGCTACTCTTTTTTAAAATTGTGGTAGCACGATTGAGGCGAGGCGATGCGTCGCCTCACCTCAATCTTGCTACCACAGTGAGGCAAGCTGAGTAGGAGCCGATCGAGGCGCACGTATACACGTGACTCACCACCACATCCCCACACGCCTGCTAGACGTGTATGTGTGTTGTGTGTCGGATCGGATGAAATCAAACGTAGTAAAAGACACTTAGAACTTAACTCGCATCATTATAATTTAAAATTATATAAATATTATAATAAAAATTTTGCGATATTTTTTAATCCCTTGCCTTTCTTTTCGAAAATATAATGATTTTTAGATACTATTGAAGTATCATATTCAGTTAGATAATTGGGTTGTTGAATGATTTTGGGAAAGTGTTTAAAACGATGCGTATGGGCCTAATATAACCCAAAATATTTAAATTTACTTTTTAAAACAACTAATAATTTAATTATCATGTATTTAAAAAGCCGTTTTAAATTTTGCTCCAAAACGGCAGTGACGTCACGTGTTCAATTACCACAGAGTAATTTTCTATAACACTGTAAAGTGACAAGCAAAGAGAATATAACTACTACTACCTAGTCTGTGCTACGTTTAGTGACAAGTTCATTCGATGCTTTCTGTGTATGTATTGTTATGTATTAAAATATGAGTTCTAAGTTTTTTGAGCTTATTGATTTATATATATGCTTTGGTTAATTAATACACTTTGGATCTTAGAATCTACGATTACTGTTATATATTCATTGTTGGTTATAGAAATAATGATTTTTGGTATAATAAGTAGGTACTTACACGGAGGTCTTCACATTTCTAAATTCAGCAGAGCAGAAATTATCGTTTGTCGAGAAGAAATTGGCCACCGTAAAACAATCAATTCTCGGCAAATTGGAATTATTTGCCTTTATGAAGCCACTTTCCATCATGGGAGAATATTCAAGAGTCGAAATAAATTTAGAAAAATAGGCGCGGAATTCACAGCACAGATAAATAATTACAGAAATCACTCTAAAATACTAAGCAGTTAAGCGCAACGAGCTATATACTCATTGGAGTTTTGGCGGGAATGCGAAAATGTGCTGTTGTTGATTTTGTGTTATTTACTAAAACCTTTGTTTTATAGAGTGTTAATGTGTAATAATAGTGGATTATTAACCATTAAGTGTTCGTAAACTTGCATGAGTGAAAGACAAATAGTACAAAGACGAAAAACGTGTATTTTCGTATTCTATCCAAAACTCCATAGAAGCTTCAGTAAACTATCCACCAATTTACTGAAGCGTCACTTCGACTCGACCGCGCCTAGACTAAAAATAAATAAATAAAAATAAAAATTCTTTATTGCAGGCAATAAACCCATACACAATTACAAATAATGTTATGCAAAAATGCAAAACACAGATCAAGTAGAAATAAAGAAAAGAATAATAATAATAATACAATACGATCATTAAATTAAATTTAGGACCTAAACTTCACATTTAGGTAATGTTGCGTCATTTTTTGTTCCCGCTCATGTGAACAGATATCCAATACTTAAATATTGGACTTCTAACATTGTCACAGACAGCCGATAGTATTTTATTACCAGAGCGGCGCAGCCGACCCCAAAAGGAAGCCACACGAGATCTTATTATCGCAAAGAAGTCAGGAACCCCCGCCTCAGCAAACATACTCGACGCACTGCAGTATCTCGGCAGCTTCATAAGAGCCCGGTATGCGTCATTATACTGGACTCTTATCGTGTTAATTGCTTTCCGAGTGAACGATATCCACAATTGGCACGTATACATGCACAGACAATACGCTTTGAAGAGAGTGGTCTTTACGCCCTTACTACATTTAGCAAATCTGCGTGCGAGCATGTTGCTCCTGACAGCGAGGGCCCTCCGCTCGCGCTCGATGTCAGCATCGTCCTGCAGCCGCTCTGTCAACAAATGACCTAAATATTTAAATTGCTTAACAACACTGATAGTTGTGCCATTCAAGTAAACTTTCGGAACCTTATCCGGACCCCGACCAGATTTAAACACCATTATATGGGACTTTAAAACGTTATACTTCAATCCATGTGCATTAGCATAATGCTCACAGATCGAGAGGAGTTTTCTCAATCCCTTGATCGAGGGGCTGAGGAGCACCATGTCATCCGCGTAGCTCAGGTTGTTTACACACACTTTGCCAAGATGACAGCCGACCATGGAGCTCCTCAGCTCCCCGATCAAGGCGTTCACGTACAGATTAAATAGGTCCGGAGAGGTTAGACCTCCTTGACGAACGCCACATTCTAGTCTGTAACTACTAGAAGTTGTGTCGCCCCATTTAACATTGTTAGTTTGGTTTCCATACCAGAATCTCAACAGATTTACCACCTGAGTCGGAACTTGAGACTTTAGCAGTTTAGACCAGAGAATATCATAATTAACTAGGTCAAAAGCGCGGCTCAGGTCTAAGAAGCATGCATATACAGAAGTATCTCGCGATGTATAATAGTCGACGGTACTTTTTAAGCTGACAATGGCGGCGTCTGTTGAGAGACCGGCACGGAATCCAAACTGCGCATCTTCAATCTTAATCTTTTTAAGCAATTCAGGATGTATAAGACGTTCTAATATTTTTCCAATGATCGTGCCTAACGATATAGGACGATAATTGGAGGAACAACTAAGATTTCCTGTTTTATTTTTAATTATAGGCACCACAGAAGCTCTCATAAGGGCCTCGGGTAGGTAGCTGTACCGAACACACAGGTTAAACAGAAGGCATAAGTGATAGTTAATCTTACCACTTGCCCAGAGTATGTGCTCGATGCTAAGTCCATCGTGACCGGGTGATTTGCCACGTTTCATATTTTTAATGACATCAGCAACATCCTTTTCTTTAAATTCAATACTGTCATTGTTCGGACATGGTTCAGTACCGAGCACACACTCCGCGGGCAGAGGATCGACCTTGAATCTCTGTGCGAACAGCTCCGCGACCGCCGATGGATCCTGCAGGCCATCTACTGAAACCGGCAAACATTGTTTATAATTTAACTTTTTTGTTGCATTCCAGAATTTTACAAAGTTTTTATTTTTTCTATGTAAAGCTAAAATGTTCATTTTAATGCTGTCTTCATTATTTTGACACCATTTTATTTTATTTTTAAAAGCGGAACGACTACCACGCATTTCATTATATAGTACACCATTTGAGGGCCTGCCAGCAATCACCCAACATCTAAAAGCAAGTCGTGCAGTATCGTGGCTATCTCTAACGTGGTAATTCCATCCAATTACTTTTTTATAACGTGCCTTTTCACATGAGCGAGAACTTACAATAGCGGCCTGCTGCAGCACACCAACTATATGATTATAGTACTTATTTATATACATGTACTGTTCCTTAATATGTACACATTTGTCCACATCCTTACAATCACAGACATTCTGAACAGAAAACAAATCTAAATTGTCATAACAGAATTTTCCATATTTATTTATTTGGTCAGCATTTCTTTCACCCCATCTTACATTCCTCACGGCGTCACGATTAAAAGAAATGGTTGCACCAAGAAATACTACTCCTGGAATATCACATTCGATTCGCAATGGGTAATGATCCGACCACATTACGTCATACATTACGCTTGCACCAACGACAGTCTCCCAAGCAGCTTTAGTTGTAAGGCAATGGTCCAACCATCTCCTGGTACCATGAGCTTCGCTCTGAAACGTATAAGTTTCCGAGTCAGCCCCTAATATATTAAGGTCAGCACATTCCCATAACATGTCATTGCAAAATTTTAACAATTCCTCACCAAAATGCGCTTTTGGGTGTGCATTAAAGTCCCCAACTACGTACGCTAGTTGAACGTCACACTCCTCAATAATCGCACTAACCTCCGCTAGACACTCGGTAAATTCCGTGAGATTTTCAGAGCTGTCCACAGGCAAGTAAACGTTCACTATTAGGAACGAACTACAACCCACCAACACTCGTATAGCTATAATCCTGTCATTTGTACAGGCCACTGGAGACACATTGGGGAACTTAGTCTTATTCCACATGATAGCGAGCCCACCATAGGGTCTCCCACGTAGAATACCGGCCGTCGTGTCCACAGAAGACTTTGCCACACATCCGAAAGAATTACTTATGTCATGCACAAAGTTCAAGTCGTGTGGCAGCAGCCACGTTTCCTGGAGCGCAACTATGTCTGAGGTCATGGTCAGGTCACGCACACTTTGCACAGATCTTTTAATCGACTTACAGTTAAAAGATGTTATTGATATTCTTGAAGCTGTACAATCCATAGTGATTTTATTGGGGTTTGTTTCCTCTCGCCGAGTACTCACGAAATAACCGAAATTTAATACCTAACGGCCAGAATTCATTACTCAAAAATATGTCTAATTTTCTTCTTGGCACTAAAATTTTATACGAACAAAATTCAGTCTCTTGTTTCTGTTTTAATAAATCTATCTTTAAGCACTCTTCGCCCTTTTCTTTTATGTAATCTCTCACATCATCTGCAGTTGTCGATTTCATTAATCGCGAAACGTAAACAGCTGATGTTAGTTCTGCCATTTGTAATTTACTCGAACCCTGCGCAGTGCCCGTTAAGTTATTTATTTTCTTCCGCCTTTTATGTTCAACCACTACGAAGCTATCGTCTTTCTTATTATCGTGTTGCATACGGTGCTCTTTCGCTTGCATCGAGTTCGCACTTATAACCATATCACGATATAACGGCTCGTGCATAGAATGCAAGATGTCCGCCGACGGCCGGTGAACGGGTGACCTTGATCGTGAATGAATAGAATGCATATTATTTTCTGTCAATGCGTCGGAGCTCATCGCGTTTGATGGTTTAATCTTACTCCTGTCGCGCTCCCGAGTCATTGACGCAAATGAATGCGCAGGTATATTCGCAATTTGCTCCTGAGTTTCACTAATTACGCCGTCTTTAGCTATACAACGCGTCATTTCAATATTAGTTCGTGCATGTTGTTGCAATTCTTTCAGTATAACTTTTACCTCTTCCAACTCGCTTTTAAAGTTCTCGATCTCGGGTGTAGATGAAGCTCCCGTAATTGTCATTTTGTCGGCCTTGATGCAAGCCACATCCTTTCTTAATAACGCCATTTCTTTTAAGAACGACGTAACGTCAATGAAATCAAAAGATACCGGAGGCAATTTATTAAGATTTCTGGCCACAAAGGTTGGAAGGCTGTCAGGTTCAAATTCCTTGATCAGTTTAACTATATCCTGCACACTTTTTTGTTCGGCACCTTCCTTTCTTCTCATAACTTTTTTAGACGGCGCAAGTAACTTGTACGCAATACTTCGTGCACATTCGATTTCATCACTAGAATATGCACTTAGACAGATTTGCAGTATTGCTGTTTCTGGCAATACGTCCACTTTATTACTAATGAAGGCTAGTAACTCATTTATAACCACTTTGCAGTCTTTACACTGGTGTTCGTTAGTTGTACTCGTATTGTCGCGACTGAGCGCATCCCTTGAAGGCGACCGAACCATCGGCATCGTGCGGCGCACTCGGTTGCCGGGTGAAGACTGGTGACTAAACTTTAACGTGACTTTGACGACTTTTATGCACCAAAACTAGAGATTTATTTATATTATTATTTATATAACTTGACACTAGTTAAATGCGCAAATCACGTGGAGCCAAAAACAAAACAAAAAAAAAATATATACTCATTGCGATTGAAACCGTGACGTCACGGGCGTTTTAGGTCACGTGACTTCGGATTGATGTGATTACATTTTGATTATTTAATTTAAATTAAATTCCTTAAAAATAAACAAAAATATTGTCTTTAATAGGATTTCTGTCACAAAAACTACCGTTTCGCGGCAAAATTATATTTTTATTTGAATACAGTCAACAACCCAATTACTCCTAGCACGTATCTCAAACGCCCCGTGGGCCGCGGCTTGCACTCACCTTTTCGATTTCATTCATTCAAATTTCAAATCAACTACTCAGAGACTCATTCACTCACTCAGCACACTGATGTGTGGTGTTCTTTGAATCTGTGGTCTAATTGTGGTGTGGTAGCTGTGGAGTGTGGTGTGGTAGCACGTTGAAATAATACGAGGGAGTGACTCTTTGTGTGAAAGTGAGTAGATACAAATGTACTACCTCACGTGCTATGTACCCAAGACTAACTCTTTGGTCGAAGGTGCCTGTGGTGAAATTGTTGTGGCACCTCCACAGAAGCCACATTATGATGAATTGAAGTTGAAGTTGTCTGTTGGTTGTCTGTCTCACTTGATTTCGTTTCACAAATTCAGCTTTGTAAAAGTTAAATTGCATAATGTATAATCCGTATTTATTATTGGTAAACACGGACCGAAACACAAGAAACGAATTTGCGGGTGTCATAATGCCTCATCGTCAGAAAACGTAAACTAAAATTCACCAAAACATCTTCATTGCAATGAATTTAATGTACTCTGTGAATATAATAATAGATGCTAACCAATAATGGCTTTCAACTTTCAATGTAACAGCAAGTGAAAATTTCGCGACCTCAAAAGTTTACTAAAATTTATCCTAGTTGGGTGAAATCTTATAATAACTGACATTCGTAAAGGGGCACTTTAAATTTTAACGGTATAAAACGCCAAGCAGAGGCGCTAGACGAGGTGTTTAACTTATTAATCAACGATAACGCCCGTAAACGTATCCCTGAACTGAGAAATCCAATTAGATGTTTGATATTTAAAAAAAAGATTTACATTGTCTATGATGACTGCATGTAGTATTGCCATTGCTTTACTACTGTAGCAAACTACTATTGTAGCTACTTTTTGTATCAAACGTATTTTATTAATATGTACCTCATTATTGTACATTTACGTAACAAAACTTAATTTAACATGCTGTTTGATTTAAATTTGATGCAAGTGTTTATAATATAGTGCCCTATCTTACTTTTATTACTAATATTTTAATAATGATTAGTATTTTTTTGAACTCTTGAGACATGGCAACTCAATTATTGAGTTGTTTTCCAATTTTCCAGTGGATTTTTAACGTTGGTCGTACTTGCTCGTTTTTAACACTATTTTTCATCAATGTAGTGCCTAAGTCTTCACAATGCCCATAATTTAAGTAGTTTAGAATTTAAACAAGCACTATTCAATCTTAAATGACGCCCACGAAGACCACGACTACTGAAGTAGAAATGGTGATACGGAACAGAAAAACAGTAATGAAAGACGGAATCATGACAATGTCGGGCATCGGCGAGCCGTCCGTGTTCCACGCACTCGTTGTGATATTCCTGGAGTTCTTCGCATGGGGTCTGCTCACGATGCCTATCATCTCAGTGCTGAACGCGACGTTCCCGGACCACACGTTCCTGATGAACGGACTTATAATGGGCATCAAGGGCATCCTGTCATTCCTATCGGCGCCGCTCATCGGCGCGCTGTCTGACGTGTGGGGCCGCAAGTTTTTCCTGCTGGTCACGGTGTTCTTTACGTGCGCACCCATCCCGCTGATGACTATCAACACGTGGTGGTTCTTCGCCATGATCAGCATCAGTGGAGTGTTCGCGGTTACGTTCTCGATTGTATTCGCGTACGTGGCCGATGTGACAACAGAGGAGGAGCGCTCGCGCGCCTACGGGCTGGTGTCGGCGACGTTCGCGGCCAGCATGGTCATATCACCCGCACTTGGCGCCTACTTGATGGACCTTTACGGTGAGGCGCTGGTGGTGGCCGCCGCGACTGCCGTGGCAGTGCTCGATGTGTTCTTCATCATGGTGGCGGTGCCAGAGAGCCTGCCCGAAAAGTTGCGCCCGAGTGGCTGGGGGCCTGCTATCAGTTGGGAGCAGGCTGACCCATTTGCCGCCCTGCGCAAGGTTGGCGCCGATCGCACGGTGCTTATGTTATGTGTGGCAGTGTTCCTATCTTACCTTCCTGAAGCTGGACAGTATTCATGCATATTTGTGTACCTCAAACTGGTGATGGGTTTTGGAGTGGTCCAAGTGGCAATATTTATTGCAATTGTAGGAGTGCTCAGTATTGGTGTGCAAGTGGTGCTTGGATTCCTGATGCGTGTGCTTGGAGCCAAGCACACAATTATGGTAGGACTACTGTTTGAAATGTTACAGCTAATGTGGTATGGGTTTGGAAGCCGCACATGGATGATGTGGGCAGCGGGAGTGCTGGCTGCTCTCGGTTCTGTGACCTACCCTGCTATAAGTGCATATGTGTCAGTAAATAGCCGGGCCGATAGACAAGGTGTAGTGCAGGGCATGGTGACAGGGGTGAGGGGACTGTGTAACGGTCTCGGCCCGGCCATGTTTGGAGTGATCTTCTACCTCTTCCATGTGGATTTGAATGAGGAGCATGCATCACCAGGGCGGCCTGATGAGGAGAAGTACGAGCGAATGGTCCCAGGGCCACCATTTGTGCTCGGTGCACTGCTGGTGATCTGCGCCCTGCTTGTGGCCGCGTTCCTGCCGGAGGACGGCACAGTGGGTCGCCGCACGCCGCCTGACCTGCGCTTCGAGGTGGAGCGCGGGCGGCGCGTGGCGGGCCCTCTGTCGCCGCTCATGGCGCCCGAGTCGGCAGCGCTCTAGCTGGCGGGCCGGGCCGGCCGCGCGGCCAGCGTCTGACTCAGTGCTCTGCTCCATACGAGTTGCATTTAAGAGGTACCAAAGTGAGTGACACAACAGAGTGAGTGGCGAGTGTTCCCAATCCATTGCAAAGAAGGCGCCTCGCGCGTGCTATCCTGCTTCTTGATCAGTGTTTTCTAAGCTTTATATCTATTTTTATATTCTACCTCCGTATCGCTGGAGGTCTGTACATAACTTGTCCTATAATAAAATCACTGAATTGTTGACAAGTGTAATATGTGTTACCTATTTTGAGAAATCATCACAAAACGGTTGTTAGGACGGCTGGTGTGATAATTACTCACTCATTTGATGACTAATGCGTATTTAATCTAGTAGCGTAAAGAAGTCATGTTGTGATAATGTTGTTGCTTGAAAATGATAAATATTCCATTTAATCGAACACTTGATAACTGTATGAACGGAATGCCAAGCAAGTGACTATATTTATAAAACAAAAGTATTAGAGTAAGATAAGATCAAGTTTTAGGATGTTTCCTGTCCATTGTAAATGCTAAAAATTAGTAGTATTTTATGCTAAGTGAGTAAGAGAGATATATTATGTTGTTATGAAAGTAAAATATGAAAAATAGTTGCTGGAAGCACATTAGGGTAATACTTGTAAATTGGAAATGTTTCAAATTCTCTTAAATAAGTGTAGGCGTATTTTGGCGCGTTTACCTCATCGTTAACATGTAGACATCCACCAGTGGGCAGTTGTGAGTTTGTAAATTGTTCTAAAGATAGCCAAAACATTGGAGGATCAAGTGAAACAAGCATAGAATCATCTAATGCTTAGATAAATAATACATTCGCTGGGCTGTATCAATATTGTTAAAGCCTATAAAGATCTCGATAGTTCAAATAAACTAGGATTGTAAATAAGAAACAATAAAAAGTATTTGTCTGTAAATCTTGCGTTTGTACTTACACAGCCCAAAAAATAAAATACAGATATTGCCAAAGACTTGTAAAATCCATCCAAATATTTGTGAAACTATCATCTGTAAATTCAAATAACGCTCAACATACTCAATTATGTATACATTTTTTTATGTTGTCAATGTCGTTGAAAATAGCTTCCAAACATACCTAACTTCAACATGTCAGTAGCAAGGTCATTGACAAATTTTAAATGTATATTTTCGCAATAGCATGTGAATTTTATATGAAACATATAAAGTAGAACATAAATTTACTAAAAGTAGTAAAAGGGGTTTGAATGAATAACTAATAATTCTGTTTCAATAAAACATCTTTTTATACCTTTAGCCTATCTTTTGCCGACACGAATGGGTTCTAGGAAAAAGTCATCATTACTAAAGGTTGTCTACCTATACTATATGGAATTAAAATAAGGCCTACCTATTAGGGCTATCTGGTAAACCGGATAGTTTATTGTTTACAATCTATCCTCCGACCACCGCATTGCGTAAAATAAGAAGTCGTCGACATAAACGTGGAGTCTTTTTACGCGTGTTCAATTAATTCCATTTGCTCATTGAATGAGTCTGCGACACAGTGAGAGATGATAGATGATTTAATATTGCTAACTGCGCCATCGTCGAATATGTGATTAACAAACTGCTACGGTTAATATTTGTATTTGGTAGAAGTACTTAAGAAAGTCTTTCACTCCCAAGTCCCAAGCTTCGAGTAGGTATCTGAAGATATTCTTTACAAACAATTCCTTGGCACTTCGTTTCCCTTATCGCCAGACTGTATTATTTTCACTTCAAAGGATTTTTAATGAGAGCGGCCCTCTTCGTCTCACGGTTTTTCGTCTATTTATTTAAGAATGAAAGTAGATAGGTATCACGACTATTACTTTTTTGAACCTTACATATAACCACCTGGTACAGTTTAATAAACTTTAGAAGCCAATAAATTTGAAGTTACTTTTGCTAAATTATTATCCCATTAATTAGTTTCACGCATTATGACCGAGAACTTGGTCCAGTAAGTTACAGAGACTGTTCTAAAATTCACGTCTCGCGTCCTTACGTTTACAGCCTGTCCTCAAATCTCGAATTGACATCGTATAGTTAGACGCGACGTGAAATATTAATCAGGACTGCAGGCCCCCTGCGGTGGCACGGGGATCTCAGAGTAGGGTGATGGAACGAGGGCATTACCTCAGGTCGGACTGAGGAATTTCAATAATCTGTACATCTATGCTCCGCGGTCATTTCCGATACTTTGAGCAATGCGTGTTCAGCACGCTTTTTCACTTCCCTTGATCTATATCTGTTTGCAAGTGTTTCACTATTTATCTCATCAATAATTTTCTTATGTATGCCTTGCGTCCTATAAACAATGCCTATTCTCACGCCAATCAATCTCTCATGAGATAGCTATGCTCTGATTTAATTATTCAACTCTTGGCCGTTATTTATTCCGATTGGTTGAATAAACACGCCCGGCTGCATCGGTCAAGGCCGCAGTCCGTGAATCACGTCGTGATGTGTCTCTAGCTGAAATACTCGTAATTAATAATTGAGCTCTCATTTCACAATTCTGTTGAGTGTCCAGACGCTATAAGGTGCGGTGCGCCTTGTTTGGCAAAATAAGGAACTTGGTGTCTCAAATTCGACTCTTGTACATAACCTGTAACACGCATTTTCACACTGTTCATCATTGAGTAGTCCAAGCGCCCCTACCAGCTGCCAATTTGTTTCAACGACAAAAACTAGCAATACGAGTTTACGAAGGTCAGTGTCAAGGTCGTCTTCTCTTGTATATTAATTAGGTATGTTTTTGTATGCATTACAGCACTTGAAAAAATAATTTAGCCTTCCACTACTTACCTTTAGTCTTAATAATATTGTTGAAAGCGAAGTTTTTTCAGCTTACTTTTAGTGTCTTGATCGTACCTAAATACCAATGTCAGTCTCTACGCAATCTGCTACAGCTTTCAAATGTTTCTTGTCTCTTTGTCCCTTAAATTTTTCAGTACCCTTAAAGCTGTCTGAAAAGCTAATACCTTGCCACCCTAAGTAATACCATTAGTACTTAGATATTTTGTAACAAAGGAAAAACTCAATAAATTAATGGAAAATGAGCAACCTCTGGCAAAACTCAATCGAATCCAAGGATAACCTTAAAATTACTTAACTTTGAAGATTATGTCAGGCAGCCTTGCCTTAAAGGCATGAAATATTTCATAGACTTGTAAGTCTCTAAGGCAGGATTTTAAATGATTACCAGAAAGAATCATTGTTGGTATTTACCCCCATCATAGATTAATCTATGCCTCCATTGAAGAAAATTAATTCACCTAGTCAGTTTTTCTTATACTATTTGATAACGAGACGGGCTGGTCGTTTGCCTAGTGGTAAGCATAACGTCGGCCCATAACAATTGCAGTGCCACTGAGCACTTTGAAACACAAAGGCCTTCGCGGCTCCGCAGTGCGCTTGTTACCCTGAGACATTTAGTTTTAAGTATCATAAGCCCAGTAATTTCACTGGCTACTCTGCTCATCAAACCGGAACACAGTAATGCTTGCACATTACTTACTGGTGACCGAATTCACGAGCAAAGTGGTGGTACCAACCCAAAAGAACACTCAGAAGAGTTAGTCCTACCACCTAGTAGATCTGCTTTCGTTACTCTCCACTGAAGCGACAAAAGTGTTGTTTTTATTTTCTAGCCTTCGTATCTGTATGTGTGGCGTCATCCTAATCATAATCCCTATAATGAATATCAATTCTCGTCATTTGTTAAGCCGAATGCCTCTACAGAGGAAATCATAAGTAGTGTAAAATTATTTGATATTACTTCAAGTGACAAATTGATAATATCAGTAGGTCAGAATGATTTTAATGCTCTAAAAATGACGACAGAATTATGTTTATTTTTGCAGACTGTAAAATGTCCTGTATTAATTTTAAGTGTAAACAAAAATATCTGTTCCAATGAAAGAAAATTAAATGAACTGTTGTATTTGATAAGTAAACAAAATGAAAAGTGTTTTCTGTTAAAAACAAACTATAATATATCAACATTATGTTTTAAAATAAATAACTTGTTAGACCAATTAGACTATAACCAGAAGTTCCTATCATTCAATGTAAAAAAGACTAATATTTCAAAACAAAGTGAAAGAATTACAAAAAATAAACATGAGAGTACACAAACAGAGGTAAATATGTCAGACTATCAAGAACTTCAAATGTCAGTTGATATTACAGAATCTAAATCCAAAGATAAATGTAAAGAGATGGAAAATACACAATTTTTTCGTTCCTAAAGCACAAGAAAACCATGTAATTTTTCACCAAAATATTGCAGGTGCTATAAACAAGATAGATGATCTAGAAATAGCAATAAACTTACTCCAAGATAATAATTATTTAGTTAAGTTCATTTGTTTAAGCGAAACTTTTATTAAGGCGTCAGATGAAGAAAATATGATCATGAAAGGGTTCAAATTAGCTAGCAACTACTCGAGGAATGATCAAAGACGCGGTGGTGTATGTATAATGGCGAAACAGGGTGTAGAATATGATAATATAAAATGGTTGGCTAGTATTGCAATAGATAAACATTTTGAAGTATGTGGTATACAAGTAGATAAATATCATATGAACTTACTATGTGTATATAGAACACCTAAATCTGATATAAATATATTTTTTAGAAAACTACAAATAGTATTAGATAGAATAAAAAATAATAATAAATATAATATTATATGTGGAGACTTCAATATTGACATTTTAATTGATAGTAAAAATAGAAATGAACTTATGAGCATATTGTACAACTATAAAATGGAAATACATATAAACCGGCCGACACGACAAAATACTTGCATTGACAATATAATAAGTGATATCAAGGATGCGACTGGAGAAGTACATGAGTTAGGTTTGTCAGATCACAATACAGGTCAAACGTTATCAATAAAAACAAAGCCAGATTTAAACTCTCCAGAGCAGTGGTTTGTGTATAAAAGAGATTTTAGTAGGGAGAATTTAGAAAAGTTTAAGTATTACTTGAGCAATCTATCCTTTTCTGAGGTTTTTCTGGAATCAAACACTAATAAAGCTTTTTCAATGTTTCATGATGAAATTTGCCTTTTTTTGAAACTTTGTTTTCCAATTATTAAAATAAAAATGAACAGCAACTCGTTTAATCCAAAATGGGTGACCAAGGGCCTAAAGAAGTCTTTTGTTGTTAAGAGAAAACTACAATGCAAATATTATAAACATAAGACAAACAACTATAAAGTAAAATATAGAAATTATAGCAAAATCCTCAAGAAATGTGTAATAGATGTTCAAAAAATTAATAATATGAAATACATAGATAAATCTGAAAACAAATGTAAGGCTACATGGAACATAATAAATAGAAAAATTAACCCAAACCGTTCAAAAAATGATATCAAAGGAATTTCGGATGGCACAAAATATCTGAGCGACGGTAAAGAGGTTGCAACACATCTTAATAACTATTTTATAAATATTGCAAAATCAAAAGATTTACAGAAACCTAAAAGCAAACTAAAAATTAGTGATAGAAGATTAGCCAACTCAATATTTCTAGAACCAGTAAACTGTCTTGAAGTTTATAAAACAGTAATGAATCTACGAAATACAAATTCTGCTGGCTATGATAACATTACGACTAAGATGATAAAACATAACTTGCCAGCCATTATTGAACCCTTGACTTATTTAATAAATTTGTCTTTAGAAAATGGAATATTTCCTGATGCCCTAAAATATTCAGTAGTAAAACCTCTTTTTAAGAAAGGGTGTAGGTCTCAAACTGGAAATTATAGACCTATAACTTTGGTGCCAATATTTTCAAAAATATTCGAAAAAATAATGAGCACCAGAATATTGGATTTCTTTGAGACAAATAACATTTTGTGTGAGGAACAAAACGGTTTCGTAAGGAAGAAATCCACTACTTTAGCTTGTTTTAAATTAGTAAAAGAAATTTTAAATTCAATTAATGAAAAAGAAATCCCAGTAGCAGTATATTTGGACATGAGCAAGGCGTTCGATATGGTTTGTCACAAAAATTTGTTGAGTAAATTGGAGCAATATGGTATACGAGGTCCTGCATACGCTTGGTTCGAAAGTTACTTGGGAGGCCGACAGCAATGTACTGAAATAAAAAGAATGTGTCTAGAAAGTAACACCGAGGAGACATACAGGTCTCCGTACTTAGTGAATGATTATGGCGTACCACAAGGAAGTGTTCTTGGTCCCATACTCTTTATATTATATATAAACGAACTACCTAACTCTACAGACCAATTTACTGTATTGTTTGCAGATGATACGACCGTTTTAACTAGAGAGCGTACTGTTGAAAATGCAACTAATACTACGAATAAAGCGTTATGTGACATAATAGAATGGTTAGAAGCAAATAACTTAAAAATAAATACAGATAAAACGAAATTTATGAGATTTTTGACATATAAAAGTAATAATACTAGAGACAAAATGAGTTTAGAAATAAAATATAAAAACAACGCAATTGAAGAAGTAAATAACATTAAATTTTTAGGTGTAACTATAGATACATTCTGTAATTGGAAAGAACAAGTAAATAATGTATGTAAGAAAATAAATAAATTTGTATTTGCACTACGAAAAATAAAAAACATTACAAACACTAAAACAGCAATGGTTGTATACCACAGCCACGTGTGTTCCATTTTGAGGTATGGTTTAATCATGTGGGGAAACTCAACAGAAGCTCAGAGAGCTTTCATTGTGCAAAAAAAATGTATTAGATCAATTTTTGGTCTTAAATGGACAGAATCATGCAAGCCCATATTTGTGGAACAGAAGTTGCTTACACTACCTTCTTTATACCTATTTGAAATGTGCAAGTTCGTTAGGAAAAACCAGTCACTTTTTGAAACCGATGAGAGATCAACGCTTAAAAGAAAAATAGTACAAAAACCACTTTTGGTACCGAAAAACAGACTGAAAATGTGTGACATGAATTGCTATTATATGGCCATAAGAATTTATAATAAATTACCTATTGACCTAAGAGAATTACGTGACATACAATTTAATAAAACACTGTATAAATGGCTTTGTGACAAATGTTTTTATACAATAGGGGACTTTTTTAATTCTAAATTTATAAAATGATGTGTAATTTTCTTTTATTTATTATGTTATTGACTGAATTGTATTCTATTTTATTGTAATGCTTATCGGTGTAGATTATTAGACTCAATTTTTGTTTTTATGATGATATTTAATTTTTTTTTTGTGCCATATAATTGTAACTTAAAACTATAATTTAAAAATTTGCACGACTATGTAGTCGAATATAGTGAAACTATATAATTAATGACATGTACTTACCTGAAATTACCTATATTCACGCAAATAAACGATCATTTCATTTCATCGTCATAGCTCTAGGGCGAATGACCTGGGTTTACTTTGTTTGTTGCTGCGAGCAGGACTAATCTAGAACAATGTTTTCTGTTTGATGAAAGTTGCAAGATTTTAAATTTAACTTAAGGACGTTATACGGGCCAAGGACCTTGCTCGAATGGGTGGAGTCAAGTGCACTTCCCCCGCGCGGTCCACACTACGTCTTTCAAGAACATCGCAAAACCTAACGTCATAGAACACGCGGATGAACCGCTACGAAGCGGTACCCGCACGCGCGCACGGCATCTTTGCCTATAATTCTTTGAATTCATTTAGTGGAAAGTTTTTCATTGAAATGAAGTGTTGAAGTGATCATTATTATTCGTAAATAAACGGTACGGACGCACATGAGATTATCCAACGTTGAGATTGATCTCAAAATATCGCTCTGGACTAAAATAAAAGTACAGACAGCCAATTTGCTCCGTAAAGTTGAAATTTGTTACACATTTTGACCCAAAAATTAACATGTACGTAAATAAATGATTTTCGGGTTGTTTTTATTTTTACTTTTGTAGTCGTGTTTTTTATTTTGGTGTCATTTACGAGGTATCGAGTCATCTGCGAGTGTCCGTCTGGGTTTCCACTTTGTTCATGAAGCCTAATCATAATAATTTATTTGCTAAAAATGTTGGTGACAACAATAGTGTCGGGTCACAGGTATAGAAAATATAAAGTATCATAAACATTTTACCACATTGTGGCATGCAAATATTAGAATAATTAACTATCATTGAATTTAAAATATTACAAAAAACTAATGACACAATAATCGTAATACAATTCATATTTCATTTCCTATAGGTACTTATTTATATTATCAAATGTTATTATTTTTCTTATTAATTATACTAAAGTGTCCAAAAATAAAACCAATAATTTAAATAGAATTCTAGAAATTCAGTGGTCAAATAAATTACTTTAAAACTTCAGCTATAGTATAGTAATATTTTTCATGCAACCAACATTTCAATTTTTGCCAAAACCGTGTCCAAGGTAGGTCCTTGATTTCTCCCGGAACAGCATTATATGCTTGCCGGCAGATGTGCAAGCATTACTATGTTCCGGTTTGATGAGCAAAGTAACCAGCGAAATTACTGAGCTTATGAGACTTAGTTACGAGTACAGAGCAATGCCGCGCAGGCCTTTGTGTTTCAAAGTTCTGTGAAGCATTGCAATTTTTATGGGCCAGCATTATGATGAGCACACTGCGGTGCCCTGCAGGCCTTTGTGTTTCAAAGTTGTGAATGGCACTGCAATTACAACATATTTACAGTTTTCGGATAACGCCGGCCCATAACAATTGCAGTGCCAATCAATACTTTAAAACAAAAATATGCAGCACTGCATTGTGCTCGTTAACCTGAGACATTAGGTATTAAGTCTTATAAGGCCAGTAATTTTACTTTTCAATTTCATTTCCAGTATTTTCTATAACGGTTCTCAACCTCCCGATATTCCTTTGTTTACCAATACATATATTTGCCACTCGTAAAAATGATATACGTAAACAAGAAATTGTAATCAGAAATGTAACCCACTCAATATGTATGCGAGGAGTGTCCACGCGCAAATCACGGAATGAATCAGATTTCACCACTCTAGACGCTACTCTTTGAGCAAGCTTCAAACCCACACGAAAACAAATACTTGTATTGTATATCATTCACGCACACAAATATGTAACGTCGGCGGACAGCGTGAGCAGAGCAACGAGCGACACAACCTCCCCGTCTGAATGCCAGTGCATGACTGCCGCGCGCGCCCGCGCAGAGCACCTCTGAGACTTGTACATTTGGAATTCAGTTTTTTGATAATTTCTTTGCGAAATATTGCTCTATGCACAAATTTAATCAATAAGAATTATAGAAAATTTTCTTCCTTATTTTTTGGTGTAAAATTAATCCCAAACGTCTAAGTCATTTAGAAGTTTTAGGGAAAATAGTTTTAAAATAGCATGCTGTTAAATATTTTTTCAAGCCATAAGTAATGGTAATACAAAAAAATCAATCAATCAAATTTAATGCCCTTGAATTGATCATTCAGGTAGTATTTTTTTCAAGTCGTTAAACCAAGCCGTGTGGGAGTTTTAGGAGCAGAAAGTAGTCGTTTTTGGGTAACCTAGCCCCTTAAAAATCTTTTGGCTAGTAACAACGTGTTGGTGGTAGAACAGGTAAACATGTGTCTCTAAACTCTTAGGTTATTTACACTGATATCTACATTAATTAAGTAGTTTAGATGAGTAATGAAGTCATTATATTAATATATTGCTTAAATGTGCTGTGATGTCGCGGTAGGTTCTTGACCGATTTTATTTATTATTTTTGCTGTTATGGCCTTTATTGCTCAATGAGTGTAAAACTGTATAACATTATTATGTATAATGTTATACAGTTTTACGCTCATGTCTGCCTTCTGGTGCCTACCCAGATCTTGTCGAGTTTAACCGGGACCGTACTGGGTCTCTTTTTTACTTTGTTCTCTATAGAAATACAGAAATTGATCCAGAAACGGGGAAGATATCTTTTAAAATACTTGTATAAACACGCGGGTCGAATTGAGTAGGTAGCTACCTACTACCTTAGAAATCGTTGATGAAACACTTCACTTCAAATGAAAAAACAGACTGGAAAAATCGCGGAATCCAGCGAAATAGCAGTTGTCAATTAGACAATTTTATTAAACGATCCCAGCATAGCGATTTTATTTTCTTTGAATCCTATTAACTAAAAAAGAGAAGTTGGTTACTTATCTGTCCATGACAGTTAGTCACGAAACTTGTCCGTAAAAGAAACCCATGACACAATTTCCTTGTTTTTTAGATCATCGTCGCTAATGCAATTAACCGTTAAGTACCCACCTGCCTTGGCTAATTTGCTTCCTTCTTAATTTGTTGACGTAACAAAGAACCTACGATATAACCACTTTTTACTCGTATCGGTAACAAAACAATGCACACATTTTTTCTATAGACCATAAAATGATCTATGTATGTACTTATATCTATTTACATAGCTTAAAGAATATGCAACCTATGTATCGGTCTTTGAAATTGAATTTTTCGATTTTCATCGAAGTATTTCATTCAAAAATATTTACGTCCAAGAAAGTGTCCGTAAAAAAGTGGTGCTCTGGAGCCCAGTTACTATATGTATAGTACACCACTGCGAATAGCACAAGTATATTATTACATTACCTACACTGTTACCTACCTCCTTGCATGAATGTGGCCTGATGAGAGATGGACTGTAGCCAGCAAAATGGACATAATGTAACATAAATGAACACTTAAAACCTGCTGGTTCAGGGTGACAATGCAAATACTGCAAGACTTTGAAATTTCAAGGTGATCGGTGATCCTACTGAAAATTAGGTTGGCAATGTTGGCATCATGGCGTGGGACATAAGACAAACGGCCGAATTGCTCACATTCGGATGTTTGTTCACTAAATTATTTCCTATTCGGAAATATTTCGTCGAATAACTTTCTAAATCTAAACCACGGTTCTCTATTTACAATGTCAGTGAAATTACTGGGCTTATGAGACTTAATACATAATGTCTCAGGGTAACGAGCGCACTGCAGTGCCGCGCAGGCCTTTGTGTTTCAAAGTTCTGGGTGGCACTGCAATTGTTATGGGCTGGCGTTATGCTTACCATCAGGCAAACGACCAGCTCGTCTCCTTACCAAATAACATAAAAAAAGGTATGTCTTAACGCTAAAAAATCTCTAGATCTCTAGCTCTAGTCAGGCAGAACGCTTGGCAACAGTTTTGGCGCAACCACACTAACCAAGCGATAGCTTTGCCAAAAATCTGAAAACATTCGTAATATTACCTACTTGTAGCCGTGTTATGACAATACTGGTGTATATGTCAAAATAAATAACGCGATTCAAGTTCAAATGGGCTGGAAACATCGACAAATCTCGTGTAGCGTTTATCGATACGCGGATGTTTACTGAAGTGATCCGACTTTACTTTCAGTTTTATCTTTAAACGCGACGATACCTTATCCCGTATGAGGATGTCGGAAAGACGTTTAGTATTTTCTTGATGGTTCATTTGGGTATTATATTATGCCTCTTTATTTTTTAAACTCGATATAGGTATCTGTTAGCGTTTAAACAGTATTTCACGGCATCATTGACAAGTACTTGTATTGTAGTTTTTGTCATGAATCATGATAGGTACTCATGACAAATACACTTGTCGAACGAGATTAGGACACTCTTGTACACCGGTTTTTCTAGCTAAAATCCGGACCCGCGACCACTCTGTGAATGTGGATTACATGAGGGCACTCTTGAACATAATTTGTCTGTGTGAAGCTGCGCTGCTCCTTGTATAAGTTCACCATACACGAGCGGAACAATGGTTCAGTTTCGAGCCCACAGACGGGCACTCCATTCCGGACGCAACATCGCCCCATTTTTCGGTCACTCTGCGTCTCGAGTACTGCCAACTGAGCGCGACATGGATCGTCGTATCGGCCACTAAGGATGAGTTAGAACGTTGGATTTGGAACGTTTGGATTTCTAATATTTCTCGTACGTAATCCATCTGAGATTCCCCACACTCGGGCGGTTTTTGGAATGTTGGATTTGAATGCTCGTGTATGTGGGCTTTTAGACTCCCTTCCTCCTAAAATTCCTCGCCCTACTAATTTGAGCTATCTTTCCTTCACTCCTTAAGTTATAATCTATACATATAATAAGAATGTAAATTTCACGCGTCTGTTCATTGCATATAATTGCAAAAATAATAATTTAGGAGACTAAGAAACAGTAATAGAATAAATACATTTATATCATTTTTAAAAATAATGTTTGTCAGTTTGTTTGTGCACCCATCAATACAAAAAATACGTGACGCCACACTAGCCTAAAAAGTCTCCCAATATTTTTTTACTGTCAACTAGGTTCCCTATTTATAGCCTAGGTCTCGGAATATAAGTAAGTATATTAACTTATTTAAATTATAACAATAATGTTCAGTTGCACTTATCAAAAACTACTCTATTACACATTTAATTGTTATGGTGATAAAATAACGTAGGCGTAGGTGAGCTATACACATAAAGCCACTTATAATATCATTATAAAATACATAATCACCTAATAATGAACGTCAAAGTACAGGAAAACGTGATTCGCCGCCACAATCGGTAGAAATCGACAGAAAACGTGACGAAAGGCACACATGGATGGAGCATGCATTCGATCGTGTTATCTACCGATCACTTCCACCGGAATGTAGTTCGTGGTCGTGAGCTTGTGTGACTCATCGGAGGGCTCTAGCTCCGGAGACTGAATTTCTAGACTTCTAGATAAAGGTCATCGTCGACCGCGCTGAATGATGATGCGAGCGTGAGGATTATAGAATATAAAATAAAATTGTAACTAGGTATTTTTCTTTTCCATGGCGTGTATACCTATATTCTCTGATGCAGGTAACAAATACAATTTTAATAAATATAAATAGTTATCCTCATATTTACCTCCTATAATAAACCTGATGTAAACTAACATTGTGGTAGAAAGAAAAGAAAGAAAATACATTATTTATTTAAAGCCAACTTTTGCATGCGACTGCCCAAAAAAAGAGTGTAATGTTTTCTGGATTCATGTATGTATGTGAGTTTCTTTATCCCATTCCATTGTATCGTTAGAATCCTTACATCATCCCGACTTGTATTGTGAAATTGTTTTAATTATACTAGTTTAAAGTAGGTATACATAATTACATAATACATATTATGTATAGTTAACCTTATAATAAAATAAAATGGTAGAGCATTGTGTAGTGCTCGTCCGACTAGCTTCTACCCTCAAAATGTTAAGAGTTTCTTCTGCCCTCAAGGGCAGAGTTTCTTTTCTAGGTTTAGGGTATTCACCATCCTCAGGCAGACGGTCAGCTGTAAAAATTTGCCAGAATCTAAAATCAGTATGTTTGTAAAGAAGTACTGCGCCGGCCTCACGTAAAAATGGGACTAGGGCATCCAGGCAAGAAGGAGGCTGGAGAAGACAAAAACCATTGTTTCATATTTAAAGTGCGATCAGCTTTCTGTTCTTGTCTTACCAGAGTATCGTGGTTCAGTATCAAAACTAAGGAAAGTAAAAAAAACCTAGTGCGAGGTTCATAGTTCACATTTAAGCTACCTACGGAGCTTTTTAAATTGTACCATTTTCTTCGATGATGACGATGATGATTTTCTCGATCTTCTACCTTCTTCGATCGATTATTTGAAAGGTGCTAACTATACCCATTTGTTGTTGAAAAATAATAATTATTATTATTATTCATAGGGCTGACAAAAAGATAAGACGTAGTAAAAGACCTATGAACTTATTCACTTACAGTGATGATAAAACTAAATAATATGTAGGTATGCCATTTTATATGATATTTATCAATTATCAGCCCATAAGTTTTAATAAAAAAAATATTGTATCCTCATGTTATTAAGTTATTCATTCGTAGGTATTCAATTTATTATTTCGATTAGCGTATATCAGGTAGTTTTACAAACCGATTAAATAATGTAGGTACGAGATAAGTCATTTATGTAAAACTAGATAAGATTCTTTGAATTCGCAGTCGGTTCATGTATCAGCTTATAGTATAGGTTTACTATAAAGTATTAAATACTTGAAATATAGATACGTTTATTTCCAACTCCAAGGTACTAATATCTACACAATAGAAAATCCCGGAGAAATAGCCGGAAATTCATGGTTACAAGAAGCAAAAGAGAAAAGTTCGTTTCGTTGGACGAGGCCTTTACTCGTAGAGGGATAATAAAAAGAATTAATATAAATATGCACAATAAGTAGTAATAATACTTCTACCTAATAGATTATTTATGTTAAAATTTGATTTTAATTACAAGATTTTTTTTATTATCTGCTCTTCGTAATACGTACAATGCAAAATGTAAAATGTTAGTACTTGGTTCAATTTGAATAACACAGCAATTCAAAGAGGCGATACAAAATTCACAATTGAAGACTTATAAGTGCTCGTTTTTTCCAAATTTACAACTGTTCTAGAAGCCCAAGACCTTAAGAATACCATAATGACGCCGAGAAATTCTATGGCTAAGACGTTCGTCTGCGTTCTATTTTCCTTTTAATTTTGTATGGTGTGAAAAATCCAATTTTTGCTTATCAAGACCTACTTAATCTCCGTTCGTCACAGTTCTTTTGGTTCGTTATAGGTTTGCGTTTGACCACTATCTGAGTTCTCATCGGATATACTCTAAAAACAAATGAATTAATTTGTGGCTACCACTTCATAAAATCCTCTCTACTCAAAGGTTGCTTTGAACCGCTCATTGAAATAACTTTTTCCTTTTACTTTCAGAATAGTGCACAATAGAGCGTGTATTTGTTTACCATTTTCAACTGATACTAATTGCCCGCCTCATTTATACCTACTCGTAGGTACCTAATGTCCACACGTTCCTACGCACGTGCTGCCACGACGTTTGGTGGCAATTCCGTTTCGCGGCGGCTTGGTGACTATGACTCGAAATGTGGCCGACAAAAGTGTTTTATCAAAGAAAACTCATTGTTATCAAGTACGTAGAACTCCGGTGATTACTTACCATTTTCTGGCACCTGCACACGCCAACGGCTATAACTAAAATGGTAATTAGCTAATTACGTCATTCTTAGAGTTTTATACCTCGAAATTAACTAATGAAACCTAGTACCTACATAGGTAAGGAAAAGGCAGGATCACGTGGTTATTTGTCTGTGCGTCTGCGAAGTAATAATAATAATAAACGCTTACACGCATACCCTCGCACTAGGATTCGCTGTGTCGCAGGTGGCATGGACACACACAGATACACATCACAAACATCCAAGACCCGAGAACAAACTTTATGCTTACACAAAATCTACCCTGGCCGGGAATCGAACCTGGGACCCCTCGCTTTGCAGGCAGGGTTACTACCAACTTAGCTACGAAGTGTCAAGGCACTGAACTAAGGTCAGAGAAATTCGTATCAAAACCGGTCAGTAAATAGCGAATATTAAATAACCTATAACTGGTTTATTAGTTTAAAAATATAAAAGATCACATTAAACCACCAATAATAATCTCGTTTGAGTTGGATGACTTGGAAGTAGATGAGAAATTACGAGATTTCCAAGTCTAGATTTAAAATTCTGAATTCAGTCTTATATAAGACTTAACTTAATAATATTATTAAAATAACTTAATAATATTATTAAAATAACTTAATAATATTATTAATATACAAACTGACTGTCGTATAATTTTTATTGTCTTTATGCTGTTTCTGCGGAGCAAAAAATCACGTGCAAAATTATTCAGGTAGTAGTTATTCTGGGAAATCAGCATAATCTTCAACTGGAACGCAAATGTTTGAACAGAGTTTAAAATGTTTAAAATTCATGTTTATAAGATGTTAACATACCGCGCTAAGTAAATGCCTATTATAATATCTACAACCATTTACCAGGAGCTGTCCGAAAGTGATTATTAAATTTATTTTATTTCTTTGCATCCAACGGGACTGCCCGTTGGCAGTACTGCGAGCGATGTAGCCTGCCCATTGCCATTTCAACTAGCTAGATTTTCGTTCTCCTGCGGATCTCCTATTCTGGATTTTATCATGCAGGGAAGTCCTGAACAACTCGTTGCGCAACTTTGCATGAGCTTGATAATTAAGCCAATAGTAAGAGACCACGTCTCATTGCCATAAGTCATCATTGGCAACGCATACTGGGTGAAAACCTTTGTTGTGGCTTTGCGATGTTCTGGACGAATTTAATAGGTATTCATGGTGCCTGCGATGCGACTAGCTCAAGGGAACTGCGCGTGGGGTGTAGCTGTAGATACAAACAACCTCTCAGCTTGAGCCATCGCGTCGTCTCCTGAAACTGAAATCGGGAGAGACTTAAAGTTAGGTGCTAAGGCAAATGTGAAGGGGCCAGGAATGCCAGGATGGGCCACGCCGCTATCCGCGGCGTAGGTACCTATCTAGTAAGGGCGTAGGTACCTATACCTATAAAGCCTAATTCGCACTACGCTAGTAGCTTAGTCGAGTTACCTAGCTACTACTAATTTAGTAACTAAACATGTCTGAACAACAAAAATGAGTCGATTTTCTTTGTTCAGTAACGTTTAGTCACTAAATTACTCACCACTCGACAAAATTATATAGCGTAGTCCGTATTAGGCTTCTACTCGTCTGTCAATCTATTACGTCATATTGTGCTTTTTTCTGTTTCGTATAAGTTTCCTACGTAATCCGTTCATCTGGTACCTACCTACTGTCATTGGGCATTTACAGAAGTATATTTATCTGTGATCCGAGGCTCGATAGGTATTTGCTTAGCTGCGGCGGCCGCGCGCCCACGCGACGTACCGGTGACGTCACGCGACGCGGCGCGGCAGTGACGTCAGACGCTGATTCAAAGGCTTACTGAATTCAGTTTTGAAAACAATCATAACATACTTACTAATGACACAGATTAGGAAAGGTCAGTGAACTTGAGCTCTCGATGGAGGACAGCATCCTGATGCATCATGCACCCGTGGTGGTACCCATACGATTATAGTTTCTAGAGCTAGCCTACGCAGTTACCACCCTCGTTGAACGATACATTGCCCGTGGTCCTACCGTCTGTCGTCGAGACCTATCCGTGTGTAAAAAGTCTAATTAACAGGCCCAGTCTTATCGCGATGTACCTACCTATATAATATGATTAGCGAATAGTAATATTACCTACTTGCTGCTGCCCGTGGTTTCACCTGCTTGGAGACTCCCGTGCATTTTTGAGATACAAAGTAGCCTATGTTACTCTCCGGCCCACAAACTATTTCTCCGCATAAAACCACGTCGATCCGTTGCTGCGTGAAAAAGGACAAACCAACAAACACACTTTCGCATGTATTATTCTTTTGATGATGCAGTAAATAAGGTTGAATATTACATCACATTTCCGCTGATATTTAGCTGAACTGAGTTTCCTTATTTGTGTAAATAAAAGGCCTTATAAATCTCTTATCTCATAAAGGCACCTACCTATTGTGTTTGCACTTAGACAACGATACCAAAGCGATACAATCATATAAGCTATAGGTAGATTGAAGCGTTGCCGCGTCGCGTCGTCAGTAGACGATAGTCGTAGTCAACAGATTATAATATGTATAACAATAATACGTATTTATATTACATTGAACAGTCATTATCGCATCCTAACCTATGAGACATCTTTGAACTTGTAGTCAAGTACGAAGGAATACGACCATAGGGGCACCTTAGACGCTCAAGCAAACGTACATTTGCTTGTCAGAATAACAACGCTTTTCCGTCAAGCGCGCATTTCGAGTATCATGAAATCCGAGCTTGACGCAAAAGCGTTGTTATTCTGATAAGCAAACGTACGTTTGCTTGAGCGTCTAAGGTGCCCCTTAGGTTCTCAACTTAGTGGAGCGGCTGCCGGAAAATGCCGATGGGTGCTTTGCGAGATATTTTCAATATATAGGCGTTAGCTAGACAGGCGAGCATTGACCTTCATGCCACGAGTTTGCAGTAGGTATAAAATCACGTTATTTCCTTTACCAAAAGTCTGGAATTTTTCTCATTGAAGGAATCTAGCTAGACCTACTAAGCGTGCTGTCTGTCTTCTCCTGTTACACCTATAAACTACACACATACTTTTATAAGACAATATTGGGTATGTACTTAGCATTAACTTACGTGATAAAGTCTAAGTAGTGTCGTTACCCGGGGCGCCGTCTGTAAGATACCGGCCGTATATTACGTCACCGACGTCTGCGGCCGGCCTAATCATGCCCTTCATATCGATACTTGTATGATAGAATATCAGCTGTTGAGCACGGCTCGTACATAAAATAGCTAATTTCCACTGTTCCGCGGCCGCCATTTATTGTAATAGATATCTAAATAAAATCAGTTGTGGTAATAACTCTAGTTAATTTTTTTTATATGCGAATGTTGGTTTATTGTTTCACGCCGCAACGGAGCAATTACTGTTTAAATAATGTTTTTTTCATGTTTATTGTGACGCTGTATATCCGGTGGGGACCCCCACATACCCATCGTGCTCCCCCCGGGGCCGGTGGGATCCGTAATTGGATTTTTTCCGGGAAAAAAAAAAAAAAAAAAAAAAAGGATAGATTAGGCCTGACTCTCAAGCAAGTGCCGAAACACACCGATCATATTGCTTGGTGGCAGATTTTTAACGGTGCTGCTAGCCAAGTGCGCACTTGAAAATGCCCAGCCATGAGACGGTTGCGTCAGATGTTTTATTTCAAGCACAAGCTCTTTGTAGAATTCGAACCATCGACTTACCATCGGGTAAACGACCAGCTCGTCTCGTTATGAAATAGTATCAAAAAAAAAGCTGCACCTGACTCCTGCGAGCCAGTTCTCATTCTAGATTTGACGTGTTACCAGCTTCGACCGCATCATCGCTTATCAATAAGAGATAGCATGACAACGATAACCTATCAAGATTCATGACTTGCTTAGCAAAATTGGACCTTAGATCACATAGGATAGGACCAACTTGGGATTGCACCCGTTTTAAATAAACTTGCTGCCATGGTTTCATCCGCGTGAAGACTCTCACAGGAAACGTGCATTTTTTCAGGAACAAGTAAACTGTGTCGTCTTCCTTAAGGCGATACTCTCATTTTTTAAGGGTTTTTCCACCAAGATGCTGGGTCAAACACATACGTGATCAACTTGAAACTAACATGTATGTTTTATGAGACCTTTATCTCTCCATGATCTAAACAAAAACACGATTGATACATTTTCATTCGATACATTTTCTTATCAAAAATTATCCGTTTTTCAGTGTAAAATACACTTTTTTACTCAACGGCTTAAGTTTTATTTTCAAAATAATTACTCACACCAAGAAAATATTAGGTTGGGGAAAAAGTCTTTTCGCATTATAGTATGTATGAACTTGTAATAAAATCTCTTTGGCTATACTATTTGTATCTGGCTGGTTTTGGTATCATATGAAAGTTTAAATTTTAAAGAACATAATTCCAAATTCAAATTAGGAAAATGTGTGATTTTCATTTGTTTTTCGTACTGTCAAAATGAGTGAATCGAATGAAGAAATTCGATACATTTTAAAATTTTACTACAAAAAAGGTAAAAATGCAACGCAAGCCGCGAAAAAAATTTGCGATGTTTATGGACCTAGTGCAGTGTCTGTGAGAGTAGCACAAATTTGGTTTAAGCGTTTTCAATCCGGAAATTTTGATTTCAAAGATGCACGTCGCTCTGGTCGCCCTATTACGGATAAAATGGATGCCATTTTTGAAAAAGTGGAACAAGATCGGCATATCAGTAGTTACGACGTAGCTGAAGAACTGGGAATTGACCACAAAACAGTTTTGGCACATTTGAAAAAAACTGGGTACACAAAAAAGCTCGATATTTGGGTACCTCACGAGCTCACTGAAAGAAACCTAATGAACCGTGTACTCATTTGTGATTCTTTACTACAACGTAATGAAACCGAACCATTTTTGAAGAAGCTGATAACTGGTGATGAAAAGTGAATCACGTACGACAAGAACGTGCGAAAAAGGTCGTGGTCAAAGACCGGTCAGGCTTCACAGGCTGTGGCGAAACCCGGGTTAACTCGCAACAAGGTGATGCTGTGTGTGTGGTGGGATTGGAAGGCCATTATTCATTATGAGCTGTTACCACCAGGCAAAACCATCGATTCTGAACTCTACTGCGAACAACTGATGAGATTAAAGCAAGAAGTTGAGAGAAAGCGGCCGGAATTAATCAACAGAAGGGGTGTGGTTTTCATTTTCAAGGTTTTTCATGATAACGCTAGACCTCACACATCTAGAGCCACTCAGAAAAAATTAAGAGAGTTTGGCTGGGAGGTGTTAATGCATCCGCCGTATAGTCCTGACCTTGCACCTTCAGATTTCCACCTGTTTCGGTCTCTTCAGAATTCTTTAGGCAGTGTCAGGTTAACATCACGAGAGGACTGCCAAAACCACTTGTCGCGGTATTTTGATCAGAAGTCCCAAAATTTATATAGCAATGGGATCATGTCCCTACCTACAAGATGGCAAAAAGTTATCGAACAAAATGGTACCTACATACTTTAGTTAAATGTAAATAAACTATATTAAAAAATGTTTTGAATTTTCTTAAAAAATGCGAAGGAACTTTTTCCCCGACCTATTATATTTTACTATCCACTGACAAAAACATATTTACCTAGAAAAATGATTCACCTGTTAATAAAATAAATTAGATTTGAGACTTACGTCATTTAGTTCTGAGTTAAAGTGTGTTCAAACAGTGCACACTAAATTCGACCTTATTACGCTGGCACCTCGCGTTATAATAGTTATCCGAAGCGAGCAGTCCTCAGTATAGCGCCGTGCGCCGATGCGGGTGGACCTGTGATTGTTTTTGTCACAAGCGAGCATGCAACTTTCGATATTACAATAGGGAACAAGGACAATAAGAAATTATATGTTCGAAAAAGAGAGAACCGTTTGGTAGATTGTGCAAGAAAAATGAGAGAAGCAAAGATGTAATTACTCGGAGTTATGGTCTGATTATTTTTCTTGGCATATACCCATTACCCAGTCATATTCCTGGCAATTTTTATCCGACTTCAAAAAAGGATGAGGTTCACAATTCGTCCGTTTTTCGTATTTGTTTTTTGATGATACTCGATTTCTGTCCTAAAAATTGTCAAACGATAGAGATTCTTTTACTCATGGTAAAATATTTACCCGACTTCAAAAAAGGAGAAGATTGACAATTCGTCCTTTTTCCTATTTTTTTGATGTTACTCGATCTCTCTCGTAATAAAATAGTCAACCGATGGAGATTCTTTTTCTCATGAGTACAATTTTTACCCGACTGCAAAAAAATAGGAGGTTCTCAATTCATCGTTTTTCGTATTTTTTTGTTGTTACTCGATTTCTCTCCTAATAAAATTGTCAATCGATAGAGATTATTTTTCTCATGAGTACAATTTTTACCCGACTGCAAAAAAGGAGGAGGTTCTCAATTCATAGTTTTTCGTATTTTTTTGATGTTTCTCGATTTCTCTCCTCATAAAATAGTCAACCGATAGAGATTCTTTTTCTCATGAGTACAATTTTAACCGACTTCAAAAAAGGAGGAGCTTGTCAATTCGTCCTTTTTTCCTGTTTTTTTGATGTTACTCGATTTCTCCCCTGATAAAATTGTCAATCGATAGAGATTATTATTATCGCTGGCTGGAGGGGTAGTTCCAATACATTTGGAAAATTCTATAATAAGACTATTGTGTCTGAAGGTGATATGTCTTTTGCAAGAACAATTATATCAGAAGTATTACAAGAACACTAGTTCAATATTATGATTTTGGCATATATATTTTAAGTTTCATCATTATTAATAATATATGATCAAACGAACTTCACAGGCGAAGTTCAATCATTATTATATGAATAGCTCCATTCGAATAGATATATCTATATATTAATAGATATTTATACCAGGTAGTCCTTCTTTCACACAGGTAAATTCGCACGATTTAGAGTCGTATCGATTAAAAAATCGATTCTATCGCCGGTACCCTCACTACAGCGCCTCCCTATAACGTCATTTTAGAGAAGTTACCCATAAACTTTTGTTTACTTACTGGGTAGTGGAGGGAGGGTTCCTATATCTTCGAATGGAGCTATTCATATAATAATGATTGAACTTCGCTTGTGAAGTTCGTTTGATCATATATTATATTTCATAGCTCCATTCTTCAGATATATCTATATATTAATAGATATTTATACCAGACAAACAGTTTTTGGTTATGTAGATAAAATAAATCAAGTTATTGCACATGAAACGAAGATATTTTTGAATAAAGAGAAAATATATTTATTCAATTTGAATCATTATTAAAAGTTACGCAACCGAATTAAATAAAATAATACTTAATTGTACATGTACACAATATAATCCCACAAAAAACTAAGTAAGTCTAGGTTCAAGTAATGACCTAGCAAAGTTTTCTACAATTGTTGGACGATTATAAAACTTTGCAAAAGTTTGCGAAATTGGTGTCCAACCGGCTATCTTACGGATAGAATCAACAGAAAAACCAGCAGCTTTCGCGCTCGATGTGGCGGCATGCCGCGTGCTGTGTGCGCTGAGAATGTCACCACGTTGATACCATTTGCAGCTAAAAATTCTTTTATCCATCGACTGATGGTTTGCGCTGAAGCATATTCATGCGGACTTTTGTGGGTTATGAACAGGCTATCCCGAACGGCAGAACAAATACTCTCTTTTTCTTGAAAGTAGAGTAATAACAAAATCGGCTGCTCACGACCGGGAGCTGATTTGTTTGTTTGTTTGTTTATTAAAAGACCAACAGCACAAATTATAAATACAGACATAGTACATAAAGTTTTGAAAATACAGCCAATAATAGGTCTCGATAATAGTGTTTTTTTTGTTGAGCATTTTGAAAGAGACAAACGAAAAATAAAAATAAAATAAACATGCATGTATGTATCCGCGAATGCATGAGTGTACGTGATGTGATGTGATGTGTGTGTGTGTGTGTGTGTGTGTGTGTGTGTGTGTGTGTGTGTGTGTATGTGTGTATATGTAATGTATGTGATATATATTTGTGTGTAAATGGAAGGAGGTGTAGTAAAATAATTTCACTCTATTATTAACCAGGTACGTACATATTTACGTTTAAAATAAAATCCAAAAGAGGTCATGCCGTCACTATTCACCGGGTGCGGATTGGTCCGCACCCAGTAAACACTGGATAACCTTCCTTTTGAAGGTGTGCCTGGATGTGTTAAAGATATCGAGGTCTGAAAAATGTTTGCAATATGTTAAGCTTATGCGTGTGATAGGAGCGTTGTTTGCATATCTTGTGCTTTGAAAGGTGGGCGAAAACAGCATAGTATGCCGAGTGCGCGTTTTGGGAACATTAAAATTAATCTGCGACAGTAAAACTGGAGTGTCCAAGTAACCACTAACTATATTATATAGCAGCATTACGTCTAATAAGGTGCGCCTGTCTTCTAAAGCCATCAATTTATGACGAGTACAATCTGTACTATAATCAGAATATGTGTGAACTTTGTAATTTAAGTGTTTAATAAACTTAGCTTGAATTTTTTCTATACGTTGTTTGTGGGTTATGTAATGGGGAGACCAAATACTGCTTGCATACTCCAGCACACTGCGAACATATGCATAATATACAGTCTTAATACAGCCAAGATTAGAAAATGGTTTGCAGGTACGAAGCACAAACCCAAGGTTTTTATACGCCTTGTCGAAAATAGCATCAATATGTTCTGTCATAGTTAATTGTTTATCTAGAATAACACCTAAATCGCGTACAATCTCGACTTTTTCAACGGGTATGTTATTGATAGTATATGTAAAATTTATAGGATAGCTCTTGCGGGTAAACGAAATTTGCTGGCACTTAGGTACATTAACAGTAATTTTATTGATGGAATAATAGTGGGAGAGCTTGTTAAGCGTATTTTGAAGTTTTATGCAGTCTTGGTCATTATTTATTTTGTAAAAAATCTTTTTGTCGTCAGCATAAAGAAGATATTTTGTAGAATCAAAACAGGTATAAATGTCATAAATATAGGCGTTGTAAAGCAACGGGCCAAGGTGTGATCCCTGTGGAATTCCAGAGGGTATATTAATAAAGTCAGACCTGTACCCACCCACCACGACAGCCTGTGATCTGTTTGATAGGTAAGATTTTACCCACCGTAGTAGGTCTCCGTGGATACCTAACCTTTCCAACTTAGCCAAAAGGATGACGTGGTCCACACGATCGAAAGCTTTTTCAAAATCAGTGTAGACCACGTCAACCTGCCCCCCGCACTCCATGCTGCTCAGAACAAACTGAAGAAACTCAGCAAGGTTAGAAACAGTAGAACGTCGTCGCAAAAACCCATGCTGGGCATCACTTACGCCATTCACAACTGTGCTGTAAATCTGGTCATAAACAAGTTTTTCAAAAATTTTACTAAATGTATTTAAAATTGAAATAGGTCGGTAATTTTCTATTTTAGATTTAGATGACTTTTTATGTACCGGTACCACATTAGCCTCTTTCCACTTAGTAGGAAACTGAGATTCATGTAATGATCTTTCAAACAAAAGTTTTAGTGGCTTCACCAAAGTCTCAGCACAGTTATGTATGAATATGGGGGGAACATTATCTGTTCCAGCAGATTTATTAATGTCTGTTTGTTTTAGAAGTTTTAATAAGCTCGTCTCATTTACCGTGATTTTACTAATAAGGCAAGAATCATTACACGGAGGGAAATGTAAATTATTTATATCATAGCTAGATGAAGGTTTAACAAAGACATTTTCAAAACGCCTTTCAGAACGCCTAAGAACTGAGAAAATTCTCAAATTGTGCATCGTGGAAGCTTTCTTGTGCCAAACCTTATTCATATCTAACGTTACTTGATAGGTATCTAACGTTTTTATTAGAACCTTCGTGTATGACCCGCAGTCAACCTCCAGGTTTCTATAACATCATGTCTAGCCTTCGTGTATAACCCGCAGTTAACCTCCCGGCAGACTTAGAGATGCATTTAACGAGTTTGGGACACTTATAGAAACTACTCTGTAGTTTTTATTACATCATGTCTAGCCTTCGTGTATAACCCGCAGTTAACCTCCCGGCAGACTTAGAGATGCATTTAACGAGTTTGGGACACTTATAGAAACTGATAGTGTAGGTACTAACCTTCTTTTCTTTCGACCTCAGACTCTGATTCCGAATCGGAATATGTTATAACCCGACGACGTCGGGAGGCTTGTTGTTTCTTGTTATCAAGTTCCTTAATTTTGTTGTTGTAGCGATGTATTAATTTATCTTCATTTTGTCGTTTCGGTATGATGAATTTAAATTCTTTTGCGACGAAACTTGTTGAGACGCGTGCGTCTTCTACCGCGCACGAAAAAAGAATGACGTTATAGGGAGGCGCTGTAGTGAGGGTACCAGCGATAGAATCGATTTTTTAATCGATACGACTCTAAAAGCGTGCGAATTTATCTGTGTGAAAGAAGGACTACCTGGTATAAATATCTATTAATATATAGATATATCTGAAGAATGGAGCTATGAAATATAATTACTATTAGCAGGTAGTCTCTACCAATAACACAATTATTTGTAGTAAATCTCAACAAATGTTATAATAATAATTGATTTATTGTGTCAATAAAACCAGATTTTTCACAAAGTAAACGGATCTTATATATTTCTTTCAAAATCTACATGTGTATTAATAGTTATTGGTAATCTCGAGGACGAAACAGCGAGGATAATTAATGATTAAACGAACTTACCTGTAAGTGAAGTTCTATCGTAATTATCCGAGCTGTTTCGTCGGAAGAGATTACCAACCCTCCCAACCCTAATAACCCAGTGTGAAAAATCTCAAAACTCTGAACTAAATGACGTTTTATCTAGTTGGTGTAGGGAGGAAAATAAAATACCCACATAAAAAAAATATTCTCAACTATCAGTGCAAACTGGCGTCACCGTACGGTGTAACTACATGTGTATTAATAGTTATTGGTAATCTCTTCGGACGAAACAGCTCGAATAATTACGATAGAACTTCACTTACAGATAAGTTCGTATAATCATTAATTCTTTTTCTCATGAGTACAATTTTAACCGACTTCAAAAAAGAAGGATTTCAATTCAATTCGTCCTTTTTGATATTACAAACAGACACTTCAATTTTATTTATTTGTATAGAGTACCATCAGTAAGTGTGGGAAAATGGGGGATGTTTCATATATCACGATATTTTCGTCGAAGTCGGTTCCCGCTTTTCAATTTTTATTGATTTGATTTACCTAATTATTTTCTCCATCATTTAAAACGGCGGAATATATGCGTTAGCGTAAACCATCAAACATTGCATTATTATTGAAATTAAAAAATAATAATTTAGTAGTATATACTATAATAAAGTATTCAAGGGTAAGGAAACTCTATTATGACATCTACGTTCCAGCGCGCAACCGAGAACGGCTCCCGCTATAACGGCTCGGGCCGCGGCGATCTAGCAGTGGTCTATCGCCGCGTAATATTAGCGGGGTGTGAGCTGCGGCGCGGCAGTGCAGTTGCCCGTTGCGGGGTGTGGAGGCGGAGCAAACGTGGGAAAATTATAATGAGAGCATAGTCTTAAGACTAGGCTCTCATTATAATTTTCCCACGTTTGCTCCGCCTCCACACCCCGCAACGGGCAACTGCACTGCCGCGCCGCAGCTCACACCCCGCTAATATTACGCGGCGATAGACCACTGCTAGATCGCCGCGGCCCGAGCCGTTATAGCGTGAGACGTTCTCGGTTGCGCGCTGGAACGTAGATGTCATAATAGAGTTTCCTTACCCTTGAATACTTTATTATAGTATATACTACTAAATTATTATTTTTTATTTTCAATAATAATGCAATGTTTGATGGTTTACGCTAACGCATATATTCCGCCGTTTTAAATGATGGAGAAAATAATTAGGTAAATCAAATCAATAAAAATTGAAAAGCGGGAACCGACTTCGACGAAAATATCGTGATATATGAAACATCCCCCATTTTCCCACACTTACTGATGTACTCTATACAAATAAATAAAATTGAAGTGTCTGTTTGTAATATCAAAAAGGACGAATTGACAACCTCCTTCTTTTTTGAAGTCGGTTAAAATTGTACTCATGAGAAAAAGAATTAATGATTAAATGAACTTACCTGTAAGTGAAGTTCTATCGTAATTATTCGAGCTGTTTCGTCCGAAGAGATTACCAATAACTATTAATACACATGTAGTTACACCGTACGGTGACGCCAGTTTCCACTGATAGTTGAGAATATTTTTTTTTATGTGGGTACTTTATTTTCCTCCTTACACCAACTAGATAAAACGTCATTTAGTTCAGGGTTTTGAGATTTTTCACACTGGGTTATTAGGGTTGGTAATCTCTTCCGACGAAACAGCTCGGATAATTACGATAGAACTTCATTTACAGGTAAGTTCGTTTAATCATTAATTATCCTCGCTGTTTCGTCCTCGAGATTACCAATAACTATTAATACACATGTAGATTTTGAGAGAAATATATAAGATCCGTTTACTTTGTGAAAAATCTGGTTTTATTGACACAATAAATCAATTATTATAACATTTGTTGAGATTTACAACAAATAATTATGTTATTGGTAGAGACTACCTGCTAATAGTAATTATATTTCATAGCTCCATACTTCAGATATATTTATATATTATTAGATATTTATACCAGGTAGTCCTTCTTTCACACAGGTAAATTCGCACGCTTTTAGAGTCGTATCGATTAAAAAATCGATTCTATCGCTGGTACCCTCATTACAGCGCCTCCCTATAACGTCATTCTTTTTTCGTGCGCGGTAGAAGACGCACGCGTCTCAACAAGTTTCGTCGCAAAAGAATTTAAATTCATCATACCGAAACGACAAAATGAAGATAAATTAATACATCGCTACAAGAACAAAATTAAGGAACTTGATAACAAGAAACAACAAGCCTCCCTACGTCGTCGGGTTATAACATATTCCGATTCGGAATCAGAGTCTGAGGTCGAAAGAAAAGAAGGTTAGTACCTACACTATCAGTTTCTATAAGTGTCCCAAACTCGTTAAATGCATCTCTAAGTCTGCCGGGAGGTTAACTGCGGGTTATACACGAAGGCTAGACATGATGTAATAAAAACTACAGAGTAGTTTCTATAAGTGTCCCAAACTCGTTAAATGCATCTCTAAGTCTGCCGGGAGGTTAACTGCGGGTTATACACGAAGGCTAGACACGATGTTATAGAAACCTGGAGGTTGACTGCGGGTCATACACGAAGGTTCTAATAAAAACGTTAGATACCTATCAAGTAACGTTAGATATGAATAAGGTTTGGCACAAGAAAGCTTCCACGATGCACAATTTGAGAATTTTCTCAGTTCTTAGGCGTTCTCACAGCAGCCTGCCCGGCTGGAAAATACGGCTGGCTATACACAGAAGTTTTTAGAGAGATTAAAGTATCTTGCACTTCAAAATGACGCTAATTATGACTCTAAATTTAAATTATCAGCGAATGTTCTACCAGATTTATACTGTTGGAGAGCAAACATTCTAGCCACAAAAAAAAACTCGGTAGCTCCTCCAGTTTATGATTTAGACATTTATACAGATGCATCTAGGATTGGCTGGGGGTCTGTAATAATTTGTGCACAAATTGCCATTGGAAAGAAAGTGAACTGATGATAAACTTTTTAGAACTTCAAGCTGCCTTTTTCGGGCTCAAATGTTTTGCTACAAACAAAATCAATTGCGCCATATTGACGCGAATAGATAATACGACCGCTATAAGCTACATTAATGGAATCTATTTCGAGATCTATTTGGCAATGGGGTGAAGAACAAACTCTATGGTTGTTCGCTTCATACATAAATACTAAAGATAACGTAGAAGCTGATGAAGAATCAAAAGAGTCAACCCTGATATTGATTTAGAACTTTGCTCACAAGCTTTTCAAACCATTGTTCAAAAGTTTGGCGAACCTAGTATAGATGTTTTCGCATCTCGCGCCAATACCAAATGTTACACACACGTTTCATGGAAGCCAGATCCATATGCATTTACCTTTGAAGCTTTTACGATTTCTTGGCATAATCACTACTTTTTTGCTTTCCCCATTTCCATTGATTCTCAAGTGCTTACAAAAAAACTGTGAGCGAGCAATCAATCTATAATCAAAATAGCATCAATTATTTTGGTTTTAACGGAACAATTCCAAAGAGGAGCTTCATATGGCTCATTAAATACTCATCGTTCGGCTTTCTCGTTGCTTCTAGGAAAGGAAATAGGCTCTGATGAAAACATATCGCGCTAGTTAAAAGGAGCTTTTAAAATTAGATCAAGCATACCCAACTATTCATATACATGGGACCCTCAAACAGTACTTAACTTTGTTTCGGATTGGAATCCTAAAGATAATTTGCCTTTAGTTCAAATCACTAAAAAAACTTACAATACCCATTGCTTTGTGCACCGTTCACCATGTACAAACACTTTCTGTAATAAAAGTAAAAGATATTATGATTACTCAAAATCAGATAATTATTAATATATCAGATATAATCAAAACATCAGCTCCCGGTCGTGAGCAGCCGATTTTGTTATTACTCTACTTTCAAGAAAAAGAGAGTATTTGTTCTGCCGTTCGGGATAGCCTGTTCATAACCCACAAAAGTCCGCATGAATATGCTTCAGCGCAAACCATCAGTGATAAAAGACGTTTTAGCTGTAAATGGTATCAACGTGGTGACATTCAGCGCACACAGCACGCGGCATGCCGCCACATCGAGCGCGAAATCTGCTGGTTTTTCTGTTGATTCTATCCGTAAGATAGCCGGTTGGACACCAATTTCGCAAACTTTTGCAAAGTTTTATAATCGTCCAACAATTGTAGAAAACTTTGCTAGGTCATTACTTGAACCTAGACTTACTTAGTTTTTTGTGTGATTATATTGTGTACATGTACAATTAAGTATTATTTTAGTTAATTCGGTTGCGTAAGTTTTAATAATGATTCAAATTGAATAAATATATTTTCTCTTTATTCAAAAATATCTTCGTTTCATGTGCAATAACTTGATTTATTTTATCTACATAACCAAAAACTGTTTGTCTCTAAACATCTACCTGGTATAAATATCTATTAATATATAGATATATCTGAAGAATGGAGCTATGAAATATAATATATGATCAAACGAACTTCACAAGCGAAGTTCAATCATTATTATATGAATAGCTCCATTCGAAGATATAGGAACCCTCCCTCCACTACCCAGTAAGTAAACAAAAGTTTTTGGGTAACTTCTCTAAAAGAATGACGTTATAGGGAGGCGCTGTAGTGAGGGTACCGGCGATAGAATCGATTTTTTAATCGATACGACTCTAAAAGCGTGCGAATTTACCTGTGTGAAAGAAGGACTACCTGGTATAAATATCTATTAATATATAGATATATCTGAAGAATGGAGCTATTCATATAATAATGATTGAACTTCGCTTGTGAAGTTCGTTTGATCATATATTATTAATAATGATGAAACTTAAAATATATATGCCAAAATCATAATATTGAACTAGTGTTCTTGTAATACTTCTGATATAATTGTTCTTGCAAAAGACATAATTATCACCTTCAGACACAATAGTCTTATTATAGAATTTTCCAAATGTATTGGAACTACCGCTCCAGCCAGCGATAATAATAATCTCTATCGATTTTATCAGGGGAGAAATCGAGTAACATCAAAAAAATAGGAAAAAAGGACGAATTGACAACCTCCTCCTTTTTTGAAGTCGGTTAAAATTGTACTCATGATAAAAAGAATCTCTATCGGTTGACTATTTTATTAGGAGAGAAATCGAGAAACATCAAAAAAATACGAAAAACTATGAATTGAAAACCTCCTCCTTTTTTGCAGTCGGGTAAAAATTGTACTCATGAGAAAAATAATCTCTATCGATTGACAATTTTATTAGGAGAGAAATCGAGTAACAAGAAAAAAATACGAAAAACGATGAATTGAGAACCTCCTATTTTTTTGCAGTCGGGTAAAAATTGTACTCATGAGAAAAAGAATCTCCATCGGTTGACTATTTTATTACGAGAGAGATCGAGTAACATCAAAAAAATAGGAAAAAGGACGAATTGTCAATCTCCTCCTTTTTTGAAGTCGGGTAAATATTGTACCATAAGTAAAAGAATCTCTATCGTTTGACAATTTTTAGGAGAGAAATCGAGTATCATCAAAAAACAAATACGAAAAACGGACGAATTGTGAACCTCATCCTTTTTTGAAGTCGGATAAAAATTGCCAGGAATATGACTGGGTAATGGCTATATGCCAAGAAAAATAATCAGACCATAACTCCGAGTAATTACATCTTTGCTTCTCTCATTTTTCTTGCACAATCTACCAAACGGTTCTCTCTTTTGCGAACATATAATTTCTTATTGTCCTTGTTCCCTATTGTAATATCGAAAGTTGCATGCTCGCTTGTGACAAAAACAATCACAGGTCCACCCGCATCGGCGCACGGCGCTATACTGAGGACTGCTCGCTTCGGATAACTATTATAACGCGAGGTGCCAGCGTAATAAGGTCGAATTTAGTGTGCACTGTTTGAACACACTTTAACTCAGAACTAAATGACGTAAGTCTCAAATCTAATTTATTTTATTAACAGGTTAATAATTTTTCTAGGTAAATTTTGTCTTTGTCAGTGGATAGTAAAATATATTTTCTTGGTGTGAGTAATTATTTTGAAAATAAAACTTAATCCGTTGAGTAAAAAAGTGTATTTTACACTGAAAAAAGCATAATTTTTGATAAGAAAATGTATCGAATGAAAATGTATCAATCGTGTTTTTGTCTTCATCATGGAGAGATAAAGGTCTCATAAAACATACATGTTAGTTTCAAGTTGATCACGTATGTGGTTGACCCAGCATCTTGGTGGAAACACCCTTAAAAAATGAGAGTATCGCCTTAACCAATGATGCCGGCACCGCTATACCTAAAGGCTAAATCCTATTAACTCTAGTCCTAAAGCAGGTGAACTCTAATCCCTGGTTCACTGCTACGTCACACTCCCGTCCGTAAACAAAAAAAATCATGTCAATCAATTGCTCCGTTGCTGCATTTATAATATTACTAGCTTCTGCCCGCGGTTTTCACCCGCGTTCCCACAGGAACCGTGCATTTATCCGGGATCAAAAGTAGTCTATGTTACTCTCCGGTCCGTAAACTATATCTAAGCCATAAATCACGTCGATCCGTTGCTCCGTTACTGCGTGAAAGAAGGACAAACCAACAAACACACTTTCGAATTTATAATATTAGTAGGACTAGTAGGATTATACAGAGATGATTAATATCATAAAATCAAATAAACAAAATAAATTATCACGAATCCATGATCTGCGATGACCAAAGTACGATTTGTTTTTCGCTAGGTCCAGCAGTGCTTTTACTAGCCTTGTGTGTACCCTGTGCGAGTTTCTATATAGTATAACTGCGCCCTAAAGTTCTAGTCATTTCTGCGCCCCTTCAGGGTCTGCGCCCTGTGGCTGGGCAGCACCGCTGGCACCACCGCTGGCACCGCCCTAGTTACGTTACGGCACTGCTAGGTACTTACATAAACACTACTTACATCTAACTTACTAATATAGCTAGAAAAGTACTTGGATAATCTGCAAGCCAATGGTGTCAATTCTATCATTTCATAACTAAACTAATTTTAGTTTCGCTCTCTCTCTTTCCAATGCATAACATGAGAAAGAGATGGAATATATTTTAGACCTATCAAATTAATCGACTTGCTAGAGTGTAGTGTAAATTTAATGGCAATGAATTCAGTGGCATCTAAGCTATCAAGATCGAAAGATATTTGACAGCTCTAAAACAAAATTTAGATCTGTCAGACATCTTCCCTCTCTTTCTCATGTTATGCATTGGACAAAGAGAGAGCGAAACTAAAATTAGTTTAGTTATAAAATGATAGAATTGACACCAATGTCGGCCTACCTTATTAGATAATCCAAATATACTGGTTCTATTCCACTACCATTTGGCAGTGCAGCGGCAGCGTACCCAGCATGCAGGTAGATATTTTTTTTTCTTAGTTTAATTTAGGTTTTACTACTTAACGCATCTAGGTTACTATAATAGTACCAACGAGTCACTACACTGCAATAAGTCAAGCAATGACTCTAGCAAGCTCTTTCACAATGTGTATACAATGTATGATACGTAGGTAGTATTATTATAATATGTTCTGTTGTATACGCATACCACTCTACAACAGCCTTACTGCTCGAGTCACTCCAACCACTCATGAGAACAAACACTTCTGTGTCGATCATCTTTGTACATAGTAGACGCCAAACTTAAACGCGCCTCGCGAAGCTCGCTGCAGTGCCATCGGATACTTACTCTGACAGTACACAATTATATTATGCAAGATGACTATCGTCAATCCGTGAGCGTGATCCAATTCCTTACACCTATTATTTACCTTTAGGTATATACCTTTTAAAGTAATATAATATTATTGCTAGCGTGTGCCCGAGTTTCACCTGCGTACCCACAGGAACCGCGAATTTTTACAGGGATAAAAAGTAGCCAATGTTACTCTGCCGTCCTTAAACTATATCTATCTTTGCCAAAAATTACGTCGATCCGTTACTGCGTGAAAGAAGGACAAACAAACAAACGTACACATTTTCGCATTTATTTTATAAATTTTTTTTTTTTACGGGCTAAATGCCTTTATTAACTAGCTAATACATAAATAAACACTACATCTAACCTAGCTAGCTACTAAAACAGTTGGATAATCTACAAGCCCTAGTAGGACTATAGATAATCCAAATGTTCTAGCCCACTACCAGTAGGAAGCGTACCCAGCATGCTGGTGGCATTGCCTCGTTGAACCGCAATGCTGATCCGTTGAGCCAAATAGTTACCAGCATTTTGGTTACGCGTCGCATCAATCAAACGCTCTGACAAAATTTTGAAAATATTATGAGCTCCAGGCCCCCACGGACCCAATGTTTCAACACCAAACGGCTCAAATATGTAACCGCTCCCGAGGTTAGCATATTTGCGCCGCTTGAGTCGCTCAGCCGAAGAAGCCGCGGCGCCAGCCCTAATTTGTGTCTCGGAAATATGAGACGGTGCCAAAGTGTCGACACAAGTGGCGTCCCACACTAGGGGCCGCCCCAATTTCCAAGGAACGAGCGTCATTCCGTCAGGCCTTTTACCATCGTCACGCATAAGGCCATTCGGTTCGAGAATGGCTGCTACATTGGCGCTGGTAAAAGCCCGGCGGATGATGTCATTAAGACTGGCGTGACGGGAAATTCGACCGGCACTTCTGGAACAAGAGAGGCCGTGATGACCGAGCTGATCGACAGCAGTACCACACTGGCAGCGATGGGCAACATAGCACCTCGCACCCAAACGTAATTCTTACTTTACATTTATAAAATAAAATGTAAAGTATGGATATCGTCTACAAAACGTGTTTTCGCAAAGATATACATTAGACGCGCATTTTAGCTTAGCAAGCATTAAGGACGTTATACGGGCCAAAGACCTTGCTCGAATGGGTGGAGTCAAGCGCACTTCACCCGCGCGGTCCACACTACGTCTTTCAAGAACATCGCAAAACCTAACGTCATAGAACACGCGGATGAACCGCTACGAAGCGGTACCCGCACGCGCGCACGGCATCTTTGCCTATAATTCTTTGAATTCATTTAGTGGAAAGTTTTTCATTGAAATGAAGTGTTGAAGTGATCATTATTATTCGTAAATAAACGGTACGGACGCACATGAGATTATCCAACGTTGAGATTGATCTCAAAATATCGCTCTGGACTAAAATAAAAGTACAGACAGCCAATTTGCTCCGTAAAGTTTAAATTTGTTACACATTTTGACCCAAAAATTAACATGTACGTAAATAAATGATTTTCGGGTTGTTTTTATTTTTACTTTTGTAGTCGTGTTTTTTATTTTGGTGTCATTTACGAGGTATCGAGTCATCTGCGAGTGTCCGTCTGGGTTTCCACTTTATTCATGAAGCCTAATCATAATAATTTATTTGCTAAAAATGTTGGTGACAACAATAGTGTCGGGTCACAGGTATAGAAAATATAAAGTATCATAAACATTTTACCACATTGTGGCATGCAAATATTAGAATAATTAACTATCATTGAATTTAAAATATTACAAAAAACTAATGACACAATAATCGTAATACAATTCATATTTCATTTCCTATAGGTACTTATTTATATTATCAAATGTTATTATTTTTCTTATTAATTATACTAAAGTGTCCAAAAATAAAACCAATAATTTAAATAGAATTCTAGAAATTCAGTGGTCAAATAAATTACTTTAAAACTTCAGCTATAGTATAGTAATATTTTTCATGCAACCAACATTTCAATTTTTGCCAAAACCGTGTCCAAGGTAGGTCCTTGATTTCTCCCGGAACAGCATTATATGCTTGCCGGCAGATGTGCAAGCATTACTATGTTCCGGTTTGATGAGCAAAGTAACCAGCGAAATTACTGAGCTTATGAGACTTAGTTACGAGTACAGAGCAATGCCGCGCAGGCCTTTGTGTTTCAAAGTTCTGTGAAGCATTGCAATTTTTTATGGGCCAGCATTATGATGAGCACACTGCGGTGCCCTGCAGGCCTTTGTGTTTCAAAGTTGTGAATGGCACTGCAATTACAACATATTTACAGTTTTCGGATAACGCCGGCCCATAACAATTGCAGTGCCAATCAATACTTTAAAACAAAAATATGCAGCACTGCATTGTGCTCGTTAACCTGAGACATTAGGTATTAAGTCTTATAAGGCCAGTAATTTTACTTTTCAATTTCATTTCCAGTATTTTCTATAACGGTTCTCAACCTCCCGATATTCCTTTGTTTACCAATACATATATTTGCCACTCGTAAAAATGATGTACGTAAACAAGAAATTGTAATCAGAAATGTAACCCACTCAATATGTATGCGAGGAGTGTCCACGCGCAAATCACGGAATGAATCAGATTTCACCACTCTAGACGCTACTCTTTGAGCAAGCTTCAAACCCACACGAAAACAAATACTTGTATTGTATATCATTCACGCACACAAATATGTAACGTCGGCGGACAGCGTGAGCAGAGCAACGAGCGACACAACCTCCCCGTCTGAATGCCAGTGCATGACTGCCGCGCGCGCCCGCGCAGAGCACCTCTGAGACTTGTACATTTGGAATTCAGTTTTTTGATAATTTCTTTGCGAAATATTGCTCTATGCACAAATTTAATCAATAAGAATTATAGAAAATTTTCTTCCTTATTTTTTGGTGTAAAATTAATCCCAAACGTCTAAGTCATTTAGAAGTTTTAGGGAAAATAGTTTTAAAATAGCATGCTGTTAAATATTTTTTCAAGCCATAAGTAATGGTAATACAAAAAAATCAATCAATCAAATTTAATGCCCTTGAATTGATCATTCAGGTAGTATTTTTTTCAAGTCGTTAAACCAAGCCGTGTGGGAGTTTTAGGAGCAGAAAGTAGTCGTTTTTGGGTAACCTAGCCCCTTAAATCTATGTAGAAAAGTTACGAGGTCGGTGACAAAGCTCTATAGAATGTATTCAGAGCTGCGAATAGACATCGGGCCGCCCGGACCATTGTGTTGTATACTTGTATCCTTGAGGCTTGGGAGCGACGCGCCGCGCCGCTTGCAACACTGCCAAGATAACAACGCGTACTGCAACGGTAACTAAGTACTCTACCTATATAGGTACCTACTGTATAAGTCACGATTTAATGAGGCATCGTTCACATTCACTAAAGTATAACAATCTTTGCTCCTTCAGATACAGATAAAAATAATAAGCGAAAAATTATGTTTTACAGCGCCACCTGGGGAGTTTATGCCATTACAAGCATCTAGGAACCATCGCCGATGAATCACAAACTATATGCAGAAAACCGTATCTAAATCGGTTAAACCGTTCCGAAGATACATGGGAACGTTCATGTGCACACACCAACAAACAAACAATCTCTCACCCGAAACGCACATACCTTCTCCGCTTCGTCGTGGGTAAAAAGCAGAGCAAAGTGTGGTGTTGAGGTGGAAGCGTGTAAAAATGATTCAAACATAGATAAAGATCTGTGGATTCAAAGAATTGGGCTCTTACAGTCTTAGGGACCCCTCTGCGTAAATAAAATCGGCTCTGTGCTAGTAAGTTAGTAATCCTGCCGCAAAGCGCCGAGGGTGCCGCGTTCGACCCCTGGCAAGTTTGTTGATGAGCACTCAGTATGTATAGAATCTGTATTCTGCATGATGGGTCTTGGATGTTTGTGATGTGTACCTGTATAATCTGTATAATACCTGATATGTCTTATGTGTCTCACCTGCGCTGCATCCAGAGAATCTTATAGGTCCTATAGTGTGTAAGAGTTTATGTGTGAGTGTATGAGTGTGTATGAGTTTATGTTTTTATGGTATCGTCATAATAGGCACTTGCACGATAATCAGGCGTTGTGCCTGAATGGTAAGTGAGACCACTAATTATTCCGCTGTCACAAAGGAAGTAGCAATTGAGTATAGCTCTTGCAGCATTATAATTGGCAAGCGTTTGTTCGACACCCTTAGTCCCTGACATGTATACAAATGGAAATTTCCATCTGGATGTAGTCACTGCTCTAACTGCGCCAAAGTTTTCCGAACCTTACGACTTACGGATTACAGAACACATGCTTGAAGATTGTCAACGCACAAACAATTCTAAATGAACAGATCCATAATCAATCGTTTAGGCGACGAAAACCTGGACGTTTTACTTCAGAGAGCGCCTTAAGGTGCCGCTTCATGACGCGCCCAACGCAAAAATCCTAGAACGCAAAAATGGCCTAAAGGCTTTTTTGTTCATCGAAGAAAAACAGGCATTACGGAACAGGAGAGACAACACCAGAGCCGTCGGTAGGCATGCTGAAAATTTTGAAATACATTTCCAAAGAGAATTAATTAGTGCGTGGTAATTTCCTAAAACGTGTTCCAGGAAATACGTGTTTAGAAAATGTCTTACAAGTTTGTGAAAAAAATGTTTGTTATTTAGAATCTCCATTACATGTCCAAGGATTATATGGAAGTGTTTTGTTGAATTTTACATTTGTGAGAACACCGTGAACGGCCAAAGTCATGGTAAAATTTGTCCTAAAAAGCTGATTTTTGAAGGCTTGTACTGAGTTGGAATCTCAAAATTTTACATTTTGCTCCCACGGAATCCTAGATATAGAGTACATGATACCTATTTACTCAAAACATCTAAAGAAAAATTGATTAGGACACTATAATCGCGTTTGTATGGCAAGCTGTAGCCTCTTAAGCTATGGGAGCAAATAGTGGTCAAAATATGTTAACCTATTGGTATAAATAGAACGGACTTCCACAGTTACATCCTGTTTTATATTCGTACTCCAAATCCTGAATGTGCTCCAGTTATCCGATCAAACCATTGTGAGAGGCTTTCTCTGCGGTCTACAGATTGTAATATTTCCTTATCGCTTCCCGAAGCGGGTCCCCAGTTTATTATAATGTATCGCGGTGGCGGGCGGCCTCGAAACCTCGATTAGGTACCTACTTTAGTATTTGGACTCGGGACCTGCCCTAAATACGAGTATGTACCAGCCGTGAGATAGTCTCCAACACGATTCTGAAAATTTATGGAAAGGTTTCACAAAAAATGCTACATTATTTTATTAAAAGTAGGTAGTTTAGTGTTGGCTTTTTTTTGTCAGATTTGGACTGTTTATTTTACTACATTCTTCCGCTAGTTGATCTGCTTTTTACGTAGATACCAACTTATTTGAAATGACGTACCTATATCTCCTAATTGGAATAAAAGACCCGCGAAGCGATGTATCAATTATCATGCTTACACTGAAGAGACCTTCCTTTTGTTATTTTCTGGACCTTAGTCCAGAGACCTGCAGAGTGGTTCACTCTGGAAACTCCCATCAGGCTACATCAATGATTCCTTTTTATAGCAACTCATATGAATAGGTACATCCGAAATTCTACACTCTTTTACTATGAACCCTTTAGGACAAATACTAATAAGACCTCGGGAAAGATCAGAAAGGGAAATTGAATCAGCATAGGAGGGACATCGTTTTCAGAAGCCTCGTCCGATATGATACGACCCCGTACCGACTACACGATAGCATACAGACAGTAGCACATGTTGATTGTTGCACCAAAATAACTACAGCGAGTCCCTTTGCTAATGTATTATAAGTTATAACCATAGTTAGAGAGGTGAAACATGCTAAACTAATTTCAGATGCAGAGACTCGACTGTTTTTTATTCAGAAGATGCATTTTTCAGCCGGTTATCAGATTCAATTTCAGAAAGTTTACATCTGTTTGAGTTTTGTACCACACGAATTTACAGCCAAGCTCAACGACGTAACACTAATTATAAGTATACTATTTGTATGTAAGTTTAGTATAGTCAGTGAACTTTAGTCAATGGTTGATTCATCAATCTTTATTGCGAGTGACAACATTACCAATTCTCACGATCATTCATTCCGGTTTGCAATCTATACAAATAAATAAAATTGAAGTGTCTGTTTGTAATATTATCAAAATAACAGCTTTTTACCAAATGCATATGAAAGTAATATACGGTACCTACCTATAACAAAAACACAATTTTTAAATTGTTTGTCTGTCTGTCTGTTTGTTCCGGGTACTCTCCGAAACGGCTGGACCGATTTTGACGGGACTTTCACTGCCAGATAGCTGACGTTATAAGGAGTAACTTAGGCTACTTTTATTTTAGAAAAATAATTAGGGTTCCGCACAAAATAATAAAAACCATGAAATCCAATATCTCCACGCGGGTGAAGCAGCGGGCAGCAGCTAGTTCTAAAATAAGTTTGTATGAATATGGTAAATATGTTTGGCAAAGTATATGGAAGAAAGTTAAACTACTCAAGCGTTTAGATTAGAGTAGCTAATAATACATTTTAAAAACAAAGTAAAATTACATACTAAAATTGAACAACATAATATCTATGTATGTACACTAGTTTAAATTGATGCTTAATTTTCTTTAAAATGTTGCTTTGTGGAACAGACACCTAAAGAGCCGATATTTCCGTGCCAAAAATGATCTACAGAAACCCATGTGCAAAGTGGAAATGCATTACTGGTCGTATAACGTAGTGTTCCCAAGCATTGTTACACAAGACACGGACGCGACGTCATGAGGAAAATGAGAACAGATGATAACTCGAGGAATATATGAATTCATATGGTATTCCCTGATGCCGTGCAGTGCTCGAGCTATAGCCTCCAAGCACGTGAGTCTTGTTCAACCCGTTTGAAACTAAACATCTAGATCGTGGGACACATTCCATGACACGAAGGCTAAGGTAAAAGTACCGTACTATCTCCATTCGTAGCGCTCTCTGTGCATTTGGCTGATTTGGCATTGTGGGAACGCAGGTTTAGTAAGCCAAAGTTTGACGATTAGGTTATAGATAGATACCAACGAGCTGGCGCTTACCTCGGTCAAAGTATTAGTTTAGCTATTCAGCGAGGTAATGTCGCCAGCTTTTTGGGCACCCTACCTGCAGAAGGTGACCTTAGTGTTGTTTTTTATTTATAAGGTTTTGTTTAATTTTTTTTTAATTGATAAATTCTTAGTCTTTCTGTTTAACACAAAAACTTTAATTATAGATACCACTTATATTGTAAACGTAAAACCCCCTAAATCATTTATTTATTTTATGTTATTTATTTAATTGAAACGGACAGACCCAGTTACACCAATGAATGAAAAGAAAATAGCCTGACAAAATTAAATTATGTTATGGTAGTACTAATTAGGTATTGGTATTTTAAATAGATACTACTAATCTAGCTCTGCATATTCCTACCTACTTTTATTTTATTACTAAAAGTTCTTATTTTATAAATCCCAATGAGCAGTTCTACCTAACCATATCTTGCCGCGTCATGAAACGTATGTAAATGCGAAGGCCTCGGCCGGTGGAAGGAACGTGAACAGAGAACGACACTACAACATATAGTTACTGAGCAAATTCTTTCAACTACTGCTTGCTGCTGAACTTGTCTTGTGAACGAAATAATTGAAAGACTCAGGCAATCCAGAAACCGCCTATCCTTTGAAACTCTGTAAAAATACCAAGGAGGCGCGGAGATTCAACTTCCGCCTCTATTGCCGATGCTTGCCTTTCCTCTTCTTGAGATTACGGCTTGTGCTTGCCTTTACAACAGCCTCCGAGGTCATTTCAAGCAGACTTTATTGTCTGACTTGGTATGTATTCGACTGACTCATGCAAATTACCTACTACAATATTCTGTAACGAATTAACGATACGTCAAGTAGTATAAGTTTACGGAATCGCTGTCCCACTCAAGGTCGAGCAATAAAAAAATATACGGAAAACCCAGCCAAGATTTAGAACAATCAGTTTACGAGTCAATAAATTCTAATCTTCGCGTGCCCCAGTTCATGTACCTGCGACGGAAACAATTTAGAAAACATGGCGTTTCATCGTGGTACTCGGAGAGCAAATGAAATCACAAAGTTAATTAGTTATGCGGTTGTAAAATAACGCGTAAGCTCGGTAAGGTCAAGTGCAAGATTGCAAAAGGCTAGATCTTGTAATACAAAACCGGATTGACGAGATTCATTTTGTAGCTCGAACGATGTTCGTAAAATCTTTTATTTTTATGCTATTTGGTAACGAGACGAGCTGGTCATTTGCCTGATGGTATAAGCATAACGCTGGCCCATAACAATTATTGCAGGGCCACTCAGAACTTTGAGGCCTGCGTGGCATTGCAGTGCGCTCATTACCCTGAGACATTAGTCTCATAATCATAAGCCCAGTACCTAAGTTCACTGGATACTCTGCTCATCAAACCGAAACATAGTAATGCTTACATTACTGCTTGGCGGCAGACTTCACGAGCATCTTATAGGAGACGCGTCGTGGACGTGCATTGTGCACGATAACGACACAGTTTTGCACGCGAAAGTGTGTTTGTTGGTTTGTCTTTCTTTCACGCGGCAAAAGAGCGACTGTTCGCGGTGATTTTTGCATTGATATAATATACTTAGGTAGGTACTAGTTTATAGGTCGGAGAGCATTGCTTAGGATTAGTCTCTCGTTGCCGGAGAGTGAAATGCAGGTACCTGAGTAACTGCGAGAAAGCTTGCGAATATTCGTGAAAAATTAGTCTAGGTATACCATATACCTAGCTGTACAGTACCTACTGACTACTGTGAGAATCTCTAGATCCTCTATCCGGGCGAAACAGGAGCAACAGCTGTTTGTAAACCTAATTATTTCGATTTGTAAATAATTAATTAAACATATAGATAGGTTATTTATTTAAGTATTTATTTGTTTGATCACCAACATAACAAACATAGATAATTCTTTGATTTTAAATAATACAGCCAAATGTCGTTATAATTATAGGTGAAGACTACGTGCAATTTTCAGTTAGAAAAGATAATAAGAGCGAGTTACAGTGTAAGTTAAGTTATTCAGTCAGTGTAAACCGTCTAGGTGTCTAGTGTAAACAGAATGACGACAATCAATTAAAGTTGAATGGAACTAGTCGTCTTGAGGTCAAACGTTTGCTCTTGATACTGGACTACTTTCATGAAGGTTTACTAGTAATTTGATTAACCACAGGCGTTTGACACTATACATAATATAGTAGGTGTAAAGCCTCGACACTGTAGTTTAGAGGGTCAGTAGCTCCGTATTCGTAAGGAATTCTAAATGTATCTATGACTTTTAACTCTTCCATGGATTTGGGATATCGAGTGTGACTACAGATGGCCCCAAATCTACTAAACAAATGCAGGGTGATTTTAATTCACTCGGAAAGGTATCCGTGTCGGATGCGACTTTCTTGATCGTCTATATCTCGGAAACGCATCCCGACAGAGAAATATTGTCGGGATTATATCCGTGTTTATGCAGCTGAGTTATCGAATCTAAACGGGAAATTTCTATGACGGGATGCGATTCCGAAATATAAACGATCAAGACATTCGCTTCCGACACGGATAACATTGCGAGCGAATTAAAATAACCCTGCTGCTGGTTTCAGCGTCTTCTTGCCCGTAGTACGGTTCAGTTATCCGGTCAACCGGACTGCCGAAAAATATATTTTCGATAAGTACATTATTATTGCAATAATCATAAAATGAATGATCACAACTTCAAATATTATTCTAACTCAAACATCCGTGGAAAGAACATCATATATGTATGTACTAATTGGAAATCAAGGCCAAGATCTGACGAGCCACTGTCTTCAATAGCTTACCTTACATAAGTATACTTACCTAAATAACTTTTAAAAATATTTTTGACTGCAATAAAAGTGGTGCAGTATCACCACCGGGTCGGGCACCTCAAGGTCAGCCGTGGAGCCCTCGATAATTGCGATACAAGGCCGCTGGGTCACGGAGTGTTTGGAAACTTTTCAATTGTTAGTTCGAGGCATGGACGGTCTGTCACGGAAGGGTAATTAATATGGGGCGTTTGCCTCCTCTTTGGCTTCTTCTTTTTCATCTTTCTTAATTTTGATGAATGTTTATTGTATGAGATTTTTAGAGTTTTTTTTTAAGGTTATTTGGTAACGAGACGAGCTGGTCGTTTGCCTGATGGTAAGCATAATGCCGGCCCATAACAATTGCAGTGCCACCCAGAACTTTGAAAGACAAAGGCCTGCGCGGCACTTCAGTGAGCTCGTTACCCTGGGACATTAGGTATTAAGTGTCATAGGCCGCTCTGCTCATCAAACCGGAACACAGTAATGCTTGCACACTACTGCTTGGCGGCTGACTTCACGAGCAAAGCGGCAGTAACAACCCAGACGGACACTCGCAGAAGAGTTAGTCCTACCACTCCGTCTTTTAGAAGACAGTAGAGTTACTTCGTCGCGTTCAACCGAGAATAGATGTACTTGTCAGCGACCGAGATCCTTGGAAGAATAAGGGAGAGACCTTCCCAGTATTGAGACACCTTCTCTTATTCTAGGTAAGGGCGATAAGGCCTGCACTGAGGTCACTTGGGATGTATTGTGCATTACCTCCTGTCAGCATTTACCCAAGCCAGGCCAACACCTTTATGTAGCTTATGTACGAGCCGCAACAGTTAGCGTAGGTCAGGAAGTAAGCGATTCGTATAGCTAATAACATAGCCGATAGACCGGTTATGTCTGTCTGTAAGTTTTATAACGCGGCCTCGGCACGCGACGTGGAGTGACCCGACGAAGTTCAACGTTGTTTACTATAACCACACCACAAATTATATAGGGAACCACACTATAGCCATAGACTACTAGTATCAAAGACTATAAATCCTGAAATAATCTGTGAACAGTATAGTTAGATAGGCTATACGTACATTGATTAGGACGTAACTCGATGATGCCATATTATCTAATTTGAAAACCACACGTCTCTAAACATCCTACGGTTGCTGGGAAGTGATCGCTGCTTAGTGACAAGGCCGCCGATTGTACTAATGTGTAAGAGCTTTTGTAATTTTTTCCTTATCGTGCAATAAAGTGTTATCTATCTATCTATCTAATTCTAGGCAAAACCAGCCCTGAGACATCGGGTAGCTGACACATTTTAAAATTTGCGAAGAACCTAAGTATAGTGATGGTATAATGTACACTTACATGTAGAGAAAGGAAAAGATTAAGAATATTAGAAATTTACAAGCAGTACTCAAACCGAGATGAAATAGGATGAATGAATGTATGAAGTGTATGTTTTAGACGGGGTAGAACCGTTAGGTCCCCTAACCATTGGAGCTACAGGAAATCATTGTAGAAGATCGACTCGACTTTTGATCTGCATTCACAGATTTTGGAAAATATGTAGGTACAACATTCTAGTAGGTACTCAAACCTCAGTTTGGTCTTTTGATCCCTATAAGAAATAGGATCGATTGGCCTCAAAAAGTTTTTCTGCCAGTGGTTTGCTAAAGTTGATTGCTGACTATATATTATTCAAAATCTGATATCTTTTACAGTTAAAAGATATCATTTTTACTAAGTCGATCTTCTACGAAAGTTTTCCTGTAGCTCCAATGGTTAGAGAACTGTTTTACAATGCCTAACCTACCTGCTCCGCCTAAAAACACACGCTTTATATAAATGATAACATAATTGTGATGTCAACGAGACTTTAATAGCGCATCATGTTATTTTAAAACTGCTTCACTATCACCTAAAGATCAAAAGATCAAGCCTATAGTTTAAAGTATCCCATGATATAAGCCCTGTACACATCGTGTCGAATGAGCGAGTGGTAATTGGCTGTTATAGGTAGGTGCGCCGTTCAACACTAAGGTTACAATATAAACCTACTAGCTTTTGCCCGCGGTTATCACCCGCGTTCCCACAGGAACCGGGCATTTTTCCGGGATAAAAAGTAGCCCTTGTTACTCTCCGGTCTATAAACTATATCTATGCAGACCGGAGCGATAACGAAGCTCTTCCTACCCGACGCAATACGCGCATACAAAACAGTTCGTCAAATAAGGCCCGAAGGCATTGTGACCCAATTAATGACCGGGCACGGTGGGTTTTCCGAATACTTGAACCGTTTCAAGTGTAAGGAAAGCCCATCGTGCATCTGCGAACCAGATCAAATAGAAAGCGTTCCCCACATCGTTTTAAAATGTCCCGCCTATTCCTTGGAGAGATATGAGGTTGAGCAAAAACTAGGTTTCCCAATCACTGTGGACAAACTAAGTGAACTGATGTTAGATTTAGATAATCGAGACTGTTTCATTGTATATAGTAAAAAGATAGTAAGTAAGGTAATTAAGAGAAATAAAGATACATAAATTAGGTTGAATATATATATTGAAGTATATGTAATATCAGCATAGAATTAAGTAGCTTAGAAATAAAAACTGTATCTAGATTTAGAAAAATGTTAAAATGAAGTACGCCTTTCCTGTCTTGCCAGGCTCTTAAGAGGCTGTAACCTAATGGGGGAGGCGTACGACGTTTCATATAATTCGTGTTCAATGCAAGATAAATGTATAGATATAGGAACAAAATATGCATAGGCTCTGAAAAATTTATTTGATAACCTAAATAAAATAAACCCTGTACATCAATCCCAATGTAGACAAAGTCTCCCACCACCGAGCGGGAGGGTTCGTAGGCAGGCTAGCTCGCGGGCCGGGCCGTAATGCGCCCGGACAGGGAAAAAAAAAAAAACTATATCTATGCCAAAAATCACGTCGACCCGTTGTTCCGTTACTGCGTGAAAGAAGGACAAACCAACAAACACACTTTCGCATTTATAATATTAGTAGGATATCACAACTTTGTACAACCCGATTTGATTCAGCTCTTTCTCTAATCTCTCGTTCAGAGCAAATGGGCCAGTATTTATTTTTGTTCCTTCGATTCGAGCAGAATTACATAACCGGCGTTGACCAAGACGTAAATAACTGTAACCCTGGATGTGTCACTGACCTAATTATTGTGATGGATATATTGATCGGAGTGTGAGAAAATTATTAAATTAGCAGCCTGCTACTGGCTTCTGACTTTTTTAATCTATTTGATAATGATATAAACACCCTTTATAAAAAAATATGTACAATTGTACATAGATAGATAACTCTTTATTGTACACCAAATACAACCAATACAAAAGTGAACATAACTAAATAAGGTATATTAAGTACAATGGGCGGTCTTATCGCTATATAGCGATCTCTTCCAGACAACTTTTAGTTTAAGTAACTTGAATTTGAAAATAAATTGAATAACCGGGGTATCCACATATATTATAACTAGCTGCTGCCCGCGGTTTCACCCGCGCGGAGATATGGGATTTTATGGTTTTTATTTTTTGCGCGGAACCCTAATTCTTTTTCCAAAATAAAAGTAGCCTAACTCTTATAACTATCTGCCAGTGAAAGTGCCGTCAAAATCGATCCAGCCGTTTCGGAGATTACCCGGAACAAACATACAGACAGACAGACAAAAGTTTTAAAAATGGTTGTTTTGTTATGGGTACCATAATACATGCTTTCGTATGCATTTGGTAAAAGCTGTTATTTTGATATTACAAACAGACACTTCAATTTTATTTATTTGTATGTATAGATAAATGCGAAACACCGAAAGTCAGTCACACCGAGTCAATTCACTTAGATATTTTCAGCCAAGATTATAAGCACTAAAAAATTCACAAGTTCAAATCATAAAATAAAACAAAACGAGTAGTAGGAAATCATGTTTTATTCCATCGGAGATTAGAACTAAAGTAACATACGATTGCTAAAATACAATGGCACTTATGACTTTATTCTGTCGAGTGCTCATTAGTTATGTTAATACTCGTTTACAAATTACATTAATTATAAACATTTGGACAATTTGTATAATGATCCAACTGATTTTGAAAAAGATTAGTTTTATCTAGTTATGGTACATAATCTGCCTGTTAAGTCCTAAATTACTAATAAGGGATTTAAATGTTTACAAGTTGATTATATTTAATATTTAAATCCGTTTTATAAAACGTTTTTACAAATCAGGGAGGAGATGGACACGTCTGTCACCTCGTGGTGAGATAAGTCGAATGATAAAGTCTGTACTACATTGCTCTCGCCGCCTCAGACTTCAATTTCTGGCATAATACTAGATTGTCTTATTACCTTACCGAAACCTTGGGCAGAACACGTGGTGAAAACATTGGTGCCCACCTGAAGAGTGCTGCAGGGTATTAATAAAAAATTAAAGCTTTAAATATGGCCTTGTGGTATGTAAGGGTTGAATTGTAGGTATTTGAAAAAAGTGGAATGATTAAAAAAAGTAGTTAGGAATAGTAGAATTAGTGTAGAAGGTAGCTAAGAGTAAAGAAACTAGAGAAATAACTAAACGAATTAAGAATAGAATAATAGTAATAGCCTAGAAAATACATACCACTTCCAAAAGGTCTCATTCATCGCTTAGCTTTGAACAATAATAAATCTAAAATCTATGTTAAAACTATATTAAAAATTAATTGTAGTATAAAACTAATATTATAGTATATTCGAGTACAAATTATTAGATTATTTTCCTGCAGCGGGATAACTGCTTAGAATTACGTGCAATATTTCTTTGTGTGGAAAATAATGTTCATAATTTTTAAACCTATACAAATAAAGAATATTTTAAGTTTGCTTGATATCATCGGAGCTATACAGTGGTCAATCAAAGGGTCAGTATGGGAAAGTAGTATGTAAGTATTAATGTCCTTCATAATTTTAAACTAACCATATTATTTATTGGTTTAAAACTTATTTTCAAATGGATATTGTATACATACACGGATCTTTACTGCCGATGACGAACAGCACTTACAGAAACCCAGATGCATGTATATTAATTAGGCTTGAATGTCGGCCTTGTGACGTTCTACCGTTTCCTACGACACTTCACGGCACAAGCCGTGATCTGCCCCGTGCTCCCCTATGCTTTTATTCTAATACACGATTTATTCCTTGATTCCTTAGACACCAGAGCAATTGGGGGCTATTTGTTTCAAAGTCAGCCTACAACAGTTATAACACGTCAGTTCCTAATCTATATTTCTCATCCTCATTTGCAGTTCGAACCTCCTATTAGTCCGTACACCTTTGATCACGGTCCTATTCTCGTTTCTGTTAATATTTCTCTTGTCAGTGAACGACTTCTCCCGCATGACACTCTGTTTGGCTATTTCCCTCCTCGCGGACGTGGTGCCGGTCAAGGATGGTAACGTAGCCTGCCTCGTTAGGTTAGCTTTAATCTCCTTCAACGGTTTGGTGTTATCCTTCTTGCTGGAAAAGCTGAAGAGGCGTGATTTCGCTTTGCTGTCTTTTTTGTTGGCAAAGTTGAAGACGTTGCTGTAGTTGTTTTGGTCGGTTTTGGTCTGAATGCTGAACGGGTTGACGTCGAGGTTCAGTTTGAACCCGAAGCGCGTGTATCCCGGATTGATGGACTTCAACGTGGGAAGGGACTTGACGGGTGTCTCAGGCTTTTTTGTCTCCTTCGCGCGTTGCTTCTCGTTCTTCTGCTCTTCAGGAGCGTTTGGAGATTTCCGCGGTTCGGCCGCGTTGTCTGTAAAAAAAGCTTCGATTACCATTGAATGTTTTTAATGAATAACGCCCAACGCGAACGTTCCCAAGACCCTGAGACCTAACTCGGATGTCGGATGCCCTGTATCTAGACTCTAGAGAATTAGACCAAAGCATGAAAGCACCTTAGTGCTGGTAGTGTTAAGAGCATTGTCTCAACAACTGCGTGGAATTATTTGTTCCACCTTATGCGCATGAGATCCAACAACCTATACCAATTACTACACAAGGACCGCCAGACACGACACGGGAACAGTCAATCCTAAGAACCAGGTGATTTTACTTCGATAATACTTAGTACGTATTTTATAAAGAAAACAATTACATGGAAATATGGGACGTTGAATGAATAATAGCTATAGGATATGATAATTACCTACATAGTCTGGCTTTCCTGTTATTATAACTACATTATAGTGATTCATTTTATCTTTTGATAAGCTAAATAAACAATAAAATGAAAAATAAATAAACCGAAACACTACAATATAACAATAGAAGTCATACAATCTATTTGACTCTTATCATTCGCCGATCGATTATGTTTCATAAAATGTACATGGATGAACACAATTTCTGATGATACCATAAGACTGAAAGAATAACACAGACGGTGCGCTTGCAACCTGCTAGTGAAGCCGTTGTAGTAAGCCGCATCTATAAGAATTCCGAATCCTATAAGGATTCCTGTCCGTTTTTATAGGACCTATGGAACCCTAATTATGTAATTTCAAGATGAATTTAACTACCATATAAACAGGTCAATTAAAAACTGAACGATGTAATCGAGGCATTTTTATTTTTTTTATTTTATTTGTTAACGATACGAGCTGGTCGTTTGCGTGATGGTAAGCATAACGCCAGCCCATAACAATTGCAGTGCCACCCAGAACTTTGAAACACAAAGGCCTGCGCGGCACTGCAGTGCGCTCGTTACCCTGAGACATTAGGTATTAAGTCTTATAAGCCCAGTAATTTCACTGGCTACTCTCTCATCAAACCGGAACACAGTAATGCTGGCACACTACTGCTTGGCGGCAGACTTCACGAGCACAGCGGTGGTAACAACCCAGATGGACACTCGCAGAAGAGTTAGTCCTACCACTAACAAATACACTAATAGGCATATTTTGTCAATGGAGTTAGGGTACGTTTTTAGTTTGATGGTGAGCTCAAACCGCTTCTTCTATAGTTTATGCCCGTCTATCGATAATAAGATAAAAAGATTAAAATCGGATGGCTCTTGTGTCGGCGCCCTGCAATGGGCCCCATTGTGCATAATGGCAATACATCCGGTCTATGGGACTTTGACCTGCCAATTATTATCTTTTTTAATTATGTTATTGATATCGCCGGAAGCAGTTGTGAAAATGATTTGGGAATATTACAGCGAATCATCATGTTCAACCTCTATGGCGTAGTAGGTAATTGTTTATTATTTTATGCAGGAGGGGGTCCAACTGCCGCAGGGGAGCCTAGTTTTATAATAGTTGCATATTTCTTTCATGCAGTTAGATGAGCAGGTCATCCAATATAAGAGCCTCCATACGCGAGCGGTCCAATCCACAACATTCCAATCCAACGTTCCAAAAACCGCCCGTGTGTGGGGAATCACAGATGGATTACGTGGAGTGATAGAAATATTGGATATCCAAATGATTCCAACTCATCGTTAGTGGCCGATACGTGATTGTGGCGATAGTTTATACTTGACATTGTAAACTTATTATTATTGTTTCATTTGTTATTTGTAACAATATTTGCACGCCTGCTTGCAGGCTGCGGTACAGTGACCATACATACCTATTACCTAAGAACTTAACATGTAATTTAATAATGATTGTATTCTAACAAATTTAACGATTGTGTTGATAGTTAGCTAATTCTCCAGGTTCTTCTTACCTTTAGGGCTGCTCCTCTCCAGCACGGTGACGGCCCCGGTCGGCGTCAGAAGCTGCTTCGCTCGCTTCGCCTTCCGCTCCTGGCACTCGTCCAGGGACTCCATCTTGGCGAACTCCTTCTGATGCAGAGCGGCGAAGTTCGGCAGCTTGGTGCGGGCTATCTTCGCGCCGGACTTCTTGGACGGCGTCCCAGGTTTCTTGGTCGGGGTGGTGGGCTCGGCTAGCTTTGCTGTGGAGAAGATACATTTTTTTATACTCTATTTACCACTCGTCTGATCTTCGATTAGGACCTAAGATTAGGACTGAGTCTCGAGCGCAGCCACCAGGACACACCGACAGGTGCTTGGCGCTAGATTTGTAACTTATTTTTTTCTGTTATTGGTAACGAGACGAGCTGGTCGTTTGCCTGATGATAAGCATAACGCCGGCCCATAACAATTGCAGTGCCAGTCAGAACTTTGAAGCACATCTTAGCGGCAGACTTCACTCACAAAGCGGTGGTACTAACCCAGACGGACATTCGCAGAAGAGTTAGTCCTACCAGCTAGTAAATAATATTAGAGCAGGGGTATGAGTGTAAATAATTGTAAAATGAATATTGTGACCGGTAGCCGTTCTTGCGTGCCGTGCAGAAAAATGCCCAGGCCTACGCTGAAACTACTTCCCTAGTAACTAGGGCGATAGTTAAACCAAATACTAAGATCCAGGAGTTAGTCCCGAGTTCAGGTTTAAATTCTAAACAATTATTTATTATATAAAACGACCATTTAAAAAATATGTTTCCAAAAATTGTCTTTATTTGAACATCCGTTGGTGCCTGGTAGGCTTTAAAGTGTTCAACGTGATTTAAGAATGACGTAAGTGCTCCTGCGTCACGTGGCGCCGGGCTGCCGCGCCCGACACCATTTTACGAATATTTTTCACGGCTAACTTTCCAATTTATTACGGACTAGCTGCTGCCCCGCGGTTTCACCCGCGTGGAGATTTTGGATTACATGGTTTGTATTTTTTTGCGCGGAACCCTAATTATTTTTCTAAAATTAAAGTAGCTTATGTTACTCCTTGTAACATCAGCTATCTGCCAGTGAAAGTCCCGTCAAAATCGGTCCAGCCGTTTCGGAGATTACCCGGAACAAACAGACAGACAAACAGACAAAAATTTTAAAAATGGTTGTTTTGTTATAGGTACCGTATATACTTTCATATGCATTTAGTAAAAAGCTGTTATTTTGATATTACAAACAGACACTTCACGCCTTACTATCAGTGAAATATCTTGAAGCGATGGTGGCTCGGTGGTGCGACGTCGGCCGCCTGACTGTAGGTCGGTGGTTCGAATCCTATAACATGCTTGTGCTATTGGTGAAGGAAAACATACTGATGCAAGCATGGCATGGTGGCAGGGTATTTTGTAGCGCTCGCCTTACCTAGTTACCACCCTAAAGTTAAAAATTTGTCGCCAAGTACACTTACGATCGGTGCACTTGAGAGCCAGTCGTGGTTTAGCGTATTCGCCATTTTCGACCACATCGTCACTTTATTAGAGCTTAGAAATAGCGGTCAAACACTAACATCTGAGGCTGAGATTCAGAGACGAATCTAAGCGTGGACTCACGCTTCCATACGTCAAAATTCTATACAGTTTTGACATATGGAAGTCAAAGTCTACGCTTAGAATCGTCTCTGAATCTTAGCCTTAGTGTACTTAAAAAGAACACGCACGCTCTTGAGTGGCCGTTCTTATGACGGCCTGACATTTGTAACATTCGATTCCTATGAATTTGGAAACACGAAAATTACCGAAGTGTATTACTTTGTTATATTGTAATTGTAATATAGTTTTGTAATATAATTATTCATTGTACTGACATATCCTTTTGACATCGTAATTTCGTTTATTGTTTTGATTCATCATGTCGTAATAATTATCATTATTATTTTTTGTCCACCTTTTGTAATTAACTTTTTATTGACTTTATGTGACTAATTTATTAATTGTGCTGACTTAGAAATTGTAATCATTGGATGATCTTATACTGTGTAATAGGTGTAATTGGTATTTACCGTTCCTGTTGCAATAAATAAATAACTTTAATCATGGTACTGTACCTATTGTTGTACACCTGTGTAAGGCTAACATGCGCGCCTCGACAAAATTTTGTCTACTGTTTTGTCTCGCTCTTTCTCTCGCGAACATGAGACAAATGCACGACATAAGCATCGAGAAAATTTTGTCACGGTGCGCATGTTACTGGACAGTAGTTACCTGAGGCGCTGCAGGTCCTCGGGCGCGACAGGCGGTCCACCGAGTGCTGCAGCCCGTCCGCCAGCCGCTTGCGTTTCGCTCGCGCGTCGTCTGCGTCGCTCTGTGTGTACGAGCGCTTGCGGGGCGCTGGAGCCGTCTCTATTATGGCTGGAAAATTTTATAAAAATAATAAACAATAATAGCAGTTTATTTCTGTACCTGTGGCTAAGTATCCATGTGTTTTCTGGCTACACTTTAGAGCCTATTGTCACATAACATCAAGTCATTTTTTTTTAACAAATTATTACTTTTGATTTCCCATTTCACTTTTCACCCATTATCACTATTCATAGTGAGCCAATTAAGTTAGAAAGAATGTTTAGTACCATATCAATATATTATATATCTTGAAACTCACCACTATCGTCGAAAACAAAGCTCTTATTGGATCCTTTCAAATTAGACTTGATGACCTTCCTCCTCTGCTGCAATACCACAGCAGGATTGTTAACTGGACTGCAGAACATCACTTTTGTAGTCCTCGGCAACGGTTCGGCCAGAGACGACCTGCGACTCTTCTCTATTGAACGAGTTATGTTTAACAATACACTCTTCTCTTTTGATGAGCTCTTGTTCACGTGGAACGGTGTAAAACCAGGTGATGGTAAGGACATGCGCTTTGTTGGTGTCTTTAATACTGAAGGCTGCTCCGGCTCAACTTCTGGACCGTCTTTAGTAAATGTTCCCTCACGTTTCAATGGAGTTAACGGAGTTTTGGCTGGACTTTTTGGACTCAGTTTAAATGTGTTTATCCGGGATTCATCCAAACTACTTTCAATGAGTACCGGTGTTCTATTAACAATGTTATCTTTAGAGTCATCGCTTGTTATACTAATGCGAGACACATCCGACTTGTCTAATGTAATTTCGGATGTATCTGAGCTGATGAGTGAAGATTTAGAACTCTTGTCAAAGGTTACATCAAGTTTTTTGTCAGTGTCAAAAATTGTGTCTTTTTCCGTTTTATCAATAGTAGTGTTAATTTCTGTTGATACTTTTTGTGATGATATTGATAAGATGGACATTCTGAGATTTTTCTTACTGGTCTCAGAATTAATTTCATCTATTTCAAAAGTAGAATTTTTTATAGAAGAGTTTCTTGTCTTTAGTTCACTTTTTGTGTTAGTGCCAGAGTCCATTTCGAATGTTGTATTAACTACAGTAGGTTCTTGTGTTAGGGTTTCAGTGGCCGAAGCAATCTGGGAGTTGTTTTCAGATTTTTCAAAAGTGGTATTTATCACCACACTGTAACTCTGACTTTTAGTTGCTGAGGGTAATACATCAATCGAAGGTTCTTCATCACAAATCATGCTTTCCCGACCAGAACCCACACTTTTATCAAATGTAGTGTCTATGATAACAGATTTTGTAGTCTGCAAGTTATCATCTTTATCGTAAGTAGTGTTAACTTTATCAGAAGCTTCTGTTTTATCAAATGTAGCATTTTTTATTGATTTCCTTTCTTCTAAATCTTGTAGGTTAAAAGAGTTTTTTATATCTTCATCAATAGTTTTCCCTATTATTACTTCAGAAACAGTATCCTTAACAGTTGATTTACGTTTCTTAGATACTTTAGTGGTATTGAGTTTTTCTACCTTTTCTTTATCAATATAATCATTTATTTCAGTGTCCAATGTTTCATTTGTTATGCTTTTATCAAGGTCTTTAGTACTCAACTTCCTTTTCCGGGATTCTTTCATTGTTTTGTCAGGGATTCTTGGTGAAATGTTACAGCTGCTTTGTCTCGTAGCTGATCTTGTTTTCCTCCCTTCTGTTTTTTCTACAGGCTTCTCATCAAGATCATGTCTCTTCTCATCAAGATCATGTTTCTCAAAAGTTGTGTTTTCTATTTCCAAATCATTTCGTGGAGATCTTACTGCTTCAAATAGAGCATTATCTTCAATCTCATTTCCAGGGCTGCCCGCAGCACTATGGAATGAATCTATAGACATGTTACTCTTATTCAAGCTGTTCTTTCTATTATCCTTTGGCTTGATATGCTCAACAATCATGGAACCAGAACTCCTACCTTTCTTCTGTTTCTTTTTTTTAATGTGCTTTTTGGAAACCACAATTTCTTCAATGTCTTGTTCAGTTTCAGTCAGTCGCTTCTTCTTCCCCTTCTTAGATTTTTGTGTACCACCAAAGTTAACTTCCTCTTCAACATGATTATGGTTCTCTTGTAAATTTTCTTGATTCCCATCAGCAAATGTACGCGTTCTTCGAGTAGTTTTAACCGTTTTTTTAATGTTAATTAGGGGTTCTACACTTTCTTTTGAAGATGTGATATTATTTTGTTCTTTGAGGGCGTTTTTTCTGAGCAAGCGTGTTGATTTATCTTCCTTACTATCTACTGTGTCAGTCCCTACATCTTCGTCACTGGGGTAACTCACATAATTTACGCGTTTTTTATTCTTCAGTAAACTTACACTGCTCTCATCGATATTGTCCTTCAAACGCCTACTCCTTGTTTTCCTCTCACTACCAACTTGTTCCACGCCTGGCATCAAAACATTCTCGTGAAAAGAATTGTGTATCCCTGAAATTAAAGTATACGCGACATGCGTGAATATGAAAATGTACAAATCTAAAATAACATGAAATTTAGAACAGAATTCTAACAATACTTACTTTTCCCGGATCTGGTAGACATTGTAAGAAGATTTAGGGAATCCTCAAACCATTAAAAATCATATAATGACGAGTTTCACAACAATTTTCAAGTGTTTATTTTGATATCGTCCGTTTAACGTTCACAAAATTTTAAATTTTTGTTTGATTTGAACCACAGATTACTATATATGTAGCTAGATTTGAACAGCTTTGAAGTTTGTCAATTTAGTGAATATGGTCCGAAAGTAATTCTTATGTCAATGTCAGAGCAAAATGATCTTAGGGCGGTATTCCACTCGTCAAAGATCTTTCTCCAAAGTGCATTTTATCAAAGAAATTGGTTGCATCAAATCACCTAGGAACACCGTGATCAAAGATTATGATAGCGATAGTAGCAGCAAACAAGGTCGAAGCTCCTCAATTTTCTCAAAATTCACAAAATACTGTGCAAAATCTACTAATAAATGGATATTGGACGAGTGCCCTGTCAAAGAAAACTGGCTAGTGACTTAATACGCAAAACACGTGAATTCAAACTAAACAAACAAAATCATTGCCTAATTATCTATCAAAAGACTCAAAATTCAAAAGTCAAAATAAACGGATATTTAGTGGAAAAGCTAAAGGAAAACGGTGTTTTCTTAATTTTTGTATAAATAATAGCAGGAAAACTGCATTGAATGTTCTTACTTTATAAGAAATGTCGCCATAGTTGTAATACGTTAAAATCCTGTGAATATGTAAAGTGCATTCCTTCAGAAAGAAAAGTGTCTCTTCAAGACGGGCGTTGTAGGCAGAACGTCAATACAATAAGCGTGACTCAATGCACGAATACACAATGGTGAGGCCCATTTGCATGCTCCTAACGGCGATAGTATACATTACTGGCCGGTGCGCTGGTGACCGCGGCGATTACATCGGGTGCTACCGGCTACAGAAAGAAAATGTGTTGAACACGCACACCGGCCAATCTGTCGATGTTTGTCTGTCGGCGTGCGAACAAGTGTACTACAAGTACGCTATAATCGGCAACGAATCCACATGTTTTTGCGGCAACGCGCCTGGGACCCTGCAACTCGAACTTAGTTCCTGTACCACCCCCTGTCCGAAGAATGAAACGCAAATGTGTGGCGGCGACGCGTCCGCGAGCGTTTACGATACTGAGATTACCGCCCCAGGTGCTCCAGGATCCATAGAAATTTACAACATCACTGAAACAACAATCAGAGTTCGCTGGACTGCTCCTGATGCTTTTTCCTTCATCTCTAAGTATGTCATAAGGGCTACAATTGTAGAAACTTTTTCTGACTTAGTTCTAATACCTTTAGAGTGGAGAGTTTTGAATGAAACATTTCAAACCGAGCTTCTGAACTTACAACCAGGTTCATTGTATAATATAAGTGTTGCTGCTATAAATATTGATGAGGAAGGACCTAATATAACTGTCAGTGCTGAAACTCTTATTGGCACTCCTGACCCTAGTCCACCTGATATACAGATCAAAGAAAGACACGGAGACAGGATGGTAGTTCATATACCTGAAGCAAAGAATGTAAATGGACCTGTATCAATGTACAGAATAGTTGTCTCTATAGAGCTTTATCAACAAGGATTCATCATAGACACACTGGGGAATCACTCTTATGCAACTGATCTAGGCCTTCCATATTACATCACAGCTGAAATAGACCCCGACTACATCAAGAATGATTTTACAATCGGGGACAGGAGTACCTACAATGGTTTCTATAATGCACCTTTACCTCTCACCAATGATATTGATGTTTCTCTTGGAGTAGTCAGTGAAAAGAATCATGTAAGAAAGATAAGATATGCAGAGTCTACTAAGAAGATAATACTCAACATTAATGAACCTGAGGAAGTATCTCCTCTGATGATGGCACTGGGAGCCGGGATAGCCATAGGCATTGTCCTACTACTCATTGGTATAGGATTGATCATTATTTTAAGAAAAAAAATTCATATGGCAAGAATTCAGAGAGGCTCACAGTCTATGCCATTAAGTTTAAGTGAGCCATGCATAGAAATTGAAAACTCTGGGTTTAGTCAAGATGACGATGAGAGAGTCGACTACTACAGTAATATAAAGAGGAAGCTTTGGAACATACCGAGGAATCTCATAGATATAGACATTTCGTGTGTTGTTGGACTTGGGAGCTATGGCAAATTCACAAAAGGACGAGTCCAGCAACACGGAGCTCAGACCTCAGGCCTAGTGCAAGTCATCTCCGACAGGGAACTTGAACGACCAGACAAAAAGGTAATGCTGCAAGAATTAGATCTGCTCATCAAATCTAATGAACATGAAAATGTGATCTCTTTAGTGGGAATCTGTGAGACAAATACAACTTTGTTTGTTGTTTTAGAGGACACAAAATTAACCTTGAAAGAAATGCTGTTACAGAGCAGACACAGGGACTTACAGAACAATAAGTTCTGTCTAATAACTGAGAATAAGTTGCTACAGATATGTGTAGATATTGCTCGTGGCATGGAATACTTACACAGCAGGAAAATAATACATAAACGTCTGAGCTGTCGCAATATTGTCATCGGAGAGAGTGGAGTTGCAAAGGTGTCAGGCTTTGGTTTATCTCATATGAGACCACTGCATGAAACACCAGATTATACAAGATGGACTTCCCATGAAATGTTGCGGCAAACGCGGTTTAATCCTAAGGCAGATGTCTGGTCATTCGGTTGTTTGATGTGGGAGGTACTCACAATAGGGGCCACACCTTATTCTCACAGTGGTAACAAAGATGTTGCAGCTAGAATATTGAGAGGCATGCGGCCATCGCAGCCTTCTTATGTTGGAGATGAGCTCTTCCAAATGTGCTTACAGTGCTGGCAAATAGATCCAGATGAAAGGCCAACGTTTGATTGTCTCATGCATCAGCTGAAACCCTTTGCTGATGCTCCCGGCACACGGAATCTCAGTTTCACTCATTACAATGGCTTTGATTTTGAGCCTTATATACCGCAGTATGAAATTATTTCATAGTGAACTTATGAACTAACCAAATTGTATTTGTAAGCTCACTTAGGCTATCGTAGGAAACTTTCTTGACTATTGTAAGTGTCAAATATGCATCCAAAGATCTGAACCATGAACTCTTACTGCCAATTTTATAGAAGAAAGTATCTTAGTAGAGTTTACTAGTGCCTGTTTTAGCAGCTAACAAGACTTGTAGTAAATAACCGTGTTAACAAAAAACTACTTTTAAAAGCCTGTTTAGCTAGACAGTGACAGAGGAGCTAAACAGGCGACTAAAAATGTTGTTTTTGTGGTAATACTGACAGTGTTTATTAGAAAGGCTGTCTCAATTAGTATAAGTATATTAAACAAGGTTATTGCATCTATCTGGTGCAGATCCAGCTCTCAAAAAGGTTGAGGTCATGGCCACCCAAAACTCGGCCAAGTGCGAATCGAACAAAGGACTCGCTCGATACATTATACGATCGAAATTACAGTCCTAATAAAGAGACGTTAACAAAATGTAAGGCACCCCGGCCGAAACTTTGTATAGTGTAGTATAGGTCCACGCGGGTAAAGCTGCAGGGCAAACACTGGTAAATTAATAAATCAGTGTGCGCTGCGCTGCGTTTACGTTCCGAATCGCACACTGTTTCGTGCCGAAACAGTATTTTTGTTTTTTTTTGTTTTCATTCCACAACCATTTTAATTGATTTTTGAACGTGACTACACTGAGATGACATTTGCCTTTTTTCTTAGTGTTGGTAGCGAATTCCTATTGGCCAGCGACTGTGGGTTTTCGCTAGTTAATGTTGACATGTTGTCACTATTGCATTGTCGTCGTCTTGCCGTGCGTGAGAGCAGGACGTTTTTGAAAATTGATTGTGTGTCCAAAAATTTGTGTGGTTACTCCTCGCGGACAGGAGACCATCCGTGAACTATCCGTGCCCTAACAGAGTGATTTTTAGTGCTTGAACTTGGTTTTGCCTTGTCACGCCGCCATTCGGGTGGTTGGTGGCCGGGGTTGGAGAAAACCCTTACCAGTGTACCTATGGACCGTCCTTTCGAGAACTCTGAACCTCAAGACCCCTGATTTTAAACGCTGACTGCACACCCGAGACACCTGCGGATTTCCCACGTAAGTTCGCAGGCCATATTTTCGTCCCAACACACACGTTTTCTTTTGTTTTTGTAAATCACAATACCATAAAGCAAGGCTTGGAACCGGTTCATAAATAACCGTTTAATAACGGTTTTTTAGATTATTTCGCGAGCGTTCAAAACTAATAATTGTCCGACACGCACTTGGCCGATTTTGTAGTGGGTAGTAGTTTTACAAGTAATCGGTGATGAGCTCCTAACAATTGCGTGGACGATTGTGTAGCAGGCTATAATCTAATTTTATACTAAGTAACTCAAACAATTTTTATGTAGAAATCACACCATCTCTGACTCTCCCTTCATGGTGTCGCTAAACGTGTAATCTAGCATTTTATGGCAGCTTAATACCGGCCATAAGCAGCTACGATCGAGGACTGGTATATGGAAAGGTCATTGTGGTCAGGACTAGAGCAGGGTGCAGGCGTCCCTGCGCAGATAGACTGGAGCCCGTACGGGAACAGACTTGTGTAGGTCTAACCCAATACACCCGTCGGTCTACCAATGCTGCGCAGGCACATCTGCGCAGGTAGACCTCCGGTAATCCGTGATGTGTATGGCGAGCTTCACTAAATTTCAATACGTATTGAAATTAAAAAATGGACTTGTAACCAGTAATATAGCAATTAAATTAGGAAATCACTTATAGTAGGTACTTATCTAGTTTTTTAGTAGGTCTATGTAATATATTAATTATAATAGTAAGAACTACAGACTCGTCGACTTTTGGACTGTCGCGCGTTCCTATACGCGACAATCAGCGCGACAATGTAATACTATCGATGCAGCCGCCGCGCCGCGACTGTGCCGTGCTTCGATTTGAGCTATATCCGGGGAACCCTGGTAGTAACCCTGCCTGCAAAGCGAGGGGTCCCGGGTTCGATTCCCGGCCGGAGCAGATTTTGTATAAGCATAAAGTTTGTTCTCGGGTCTTGGATGTTTGTGTCCATGCCACCTGCGACACAGGGAATCCTAGTGCGGGAATGAGTGTAAGCTTTAAAAAAAAAATGAGAGCGGAACCCTTTTTATACAGGGTAATCCCTTGTGGCCAGGTGATCAGGGTGATCTGGAACTATAAGAAATAGAGAAATATGTTCCAAGGAACCATGTCGTCAGTTTTTCATAATTCTGAAGTCGACGACATGGTACCTTCGAATTCCTTTCTCTGTCTCTGACTACTCCATACTGATCCGTCGTGATAAATCACCTTGTATATCGAGGCTGCATCGTGATAATATCGATACTTGTGATGCACATCTTGTGTCTGTACTGTCAGTGATAAGTACGGTTCTGGCGTGAATTCAGACAAAAATAGTCGCGCATTATTACTGTCACCTTGCGCCCGCGCAGTACAGTACAGGTGCGGAAATTTTGTTTGTGTAGAAACTAGGAATAGGCGGTTTAGTATTCTGATAGAGAAGACACGTCAGTGGTACATAACTATTAAATATTTAAAAAAAAAAATGTTTCGCTGCGTTGTATATTCAATAACACATTTTACTTTATCTACGTAGATATGCACATAGTAATCATATCTATAAATATTATTATTCAAAGGGCATCTACTCGTACAAGGGAACTTGTTTAGTTTCTAAGTCTGATGAATAAAGACAAACCTATAGATATTATCAATGTATTTAGCTTTTAGAACATTTCGTTTTAGGTGTTGTCTTGTAGGCATTGTTGGTGGATGCGATTTCGGCATGTTTTTGGAAACTAAACATTCGAGAAGTCCATCTCTATCACGTCTATCTATATTTGTCTTAAAACGTGTAGAAATGGTGTTCTCTTAATTTCAGTTTGAAATGGCACTCCAGAATCACATTCATTTACCATATTAATTTATCTAACACCATGTTTATTTTAGTCTAAGTAACTAATCATAGTAGATAATTAGCGATTTTAATGTAGCTTTAAATAAGTACGTATTGTAAGCTATTTTGTATCTTATTTTATTTTTCTGAATGTATGAAGTCATGACATTTGTATAGGTAATATTTACTTTATGTTTGCTACTATTTCCGACTCATTCCAACAGACGAGGCGCCAATCTGATTCAATTTCAGAGCCCTAAACCCACCATCAAGTGGAAATAATCGAAGGACAAACAAGTGGGCTCGCGCTCTACCAACTAACCAACTATTAGTATGTGCTTATCATTAGCTTTCTCATGTATCAGCGGCGCAACTTCGGAACTCTAAGTAGGGTTCGATAAATTTGTCGAATCGAAAATCTCGATAAATTTATCGAATGTTGCGAGTACCGAAGTCTGAGCGTAAAGTATTGTATTAGCTCTATATTCTCTTAGGATTCGACTTAGCTTTTCGATAACTTTTGTCGATTGTATCGAGGCTCGATAAATTATATAAAAATTCGATAAAGACCACTTTATCGATTTGAACTGTCAATTTTATCGATCAAAAAGATCCGTACTTGCGCCGCTGTTTCAAAGGATGTTTGGCCTCACAGATCTCTATTGGATATAATATGATCTCTCTAAAAAGATTGTTCTGTAAAATTCTCTTTTACTATGTAAACAAATTTATATTTATTTGATATTTGAGGTAGCTTCTTCCTATTTGTAAGCTTAAAAAGTATTTTTTCAAAGCCCTGCTTATTTATTTTGTGTCGTTTTTTTACCTGATTAATGATCTGAAGATTATGAAATCCGTCCATTTATATTTTATCGACTTTTTATGTACTTAATGTACTTTATATACTAATTTGTACCACGTGTAAGTAGTGACATTCAATAAAAGCAATAACTACATTAAAAACTGCGACTTTTAATTTAGTAACATTAAGTTATATCATAGCTCCTTTTCGTAGTATGAACTGCAGGGTGATTTTAATTCGCTCGGAATCACATCCGTGTCGGAAGCGACAGACTTGATCGTTTATACTTCGGAATCGAAACCCGTTAGAGACATTTCCCGTCTAGATTCGATAACTCAGCTGCATAAATACCGATATAATAGAGAGTTTTAACTACCAATAAAACTTACCTATTATTTTTCCAACGATATCCGGAATCCATCTTGAGAGTCAAGCCTCTGTCTTTTAACGGTTTTTAGTCCCAACAACTTCCTCCCTTCGACTTCCGGCGCCACCGTCGCGTTTATTTTGGCGGAAAAGATGGCGGCGCTCAAAGTGGGGCGCGGTTTTACCTTCATTATACTTACTCACGATCTACCAGGTAGGCATTACCTGGATTCCGGATATCGTTGGAAAAATAATAGGTAAGTTTTATTGGTAGTTAAAACTCTCTATTATTTGTTCCGTACCGATATCCGGAATCCATCTTGAGTGATGTGTTTGTTATCTCCTGGTAGCCAAAATATGATGCTATAATGTGCTATATGTAAATAAAAGTCATGATTATGTCGTAATTATATCTACCTGTAATCATAACAGATTATAAGTTAATAATATAAGAGTAAATACTTCGTTCATAAACTAAGATATTACCCCACTGGGCCAAAGAAATTAAATTAGCAAAAGTATGAGTAGACGATTTGTTAATTATCTTCTTTGATAATATTTTCTAAATGGATATTCTTATTCTCAATTTCAAGTTGCAAAAAGATGAGAGATATCACTGCAGATCGCACTGAGTCTGGCGAGGCGTCTACAGTCGCTTTTCTGGGAATAGATTTGATCATTCCACCAATTATCGTCCTAAATGCTGGTTCAGGTTCTCTTCTGACTAACAAAAAGCTGTGGTGATTTGTTTTCTAAATCTGTAAGATTTCGTGTCACTATAATTAACTAGTCCAATGCATACACACGAGGTTCTTGTTTGGATCTTGTTAAAATAATCATCCCAATCGTTGATAATCCAATCGATGCTCAGTAGCGTTGACGTCGAGCACCCTTCGATCTTGCTAATAACAGTATAGCCGCGTATTGACTTCAGGCGCGGTAAAAACTTTAACGTTGGTGAGTACTCTATGCGTGCGTAATAGATACCATCAAGACACGCTCGCCGATTGGAAGGATGGAACACTCGAGGGTGAAGCGAGGTGTTCCAAAAAGCTATCGGTTTAAAGCGTGCATCAAACAAAGTTTTATATGTGGCGCGATGCAGGTCAGTCAATATACTTCTGAAATTTTTGGTATGCATTCCGTGATCGCCCTGTCGGCGCGCTTGATCATGCCGCGTGCAGCAGCCACTCACATTCGAAACGCATCTTAATGTCGCAAAGTGACAGGATATTTGGAAGAGGTTACTCTCACTAACTGCGTTACTATAATAGTAGTTTTACTTTCCAGATAGCCGGTTTGGTTTTTCTCTCTTTTGGAACTAAAACTCATATATTTGATAAAAGGGGTTATGACAGGTCCTTATTTCTGTAATGATTAGTATAAGGTCACTACCACTGATTTGTGAAGTAAAATTGTCCGATAATGCAAACCTTCATTGTTATGTAGATGTTCTAGATAACGGACTACCTGCTCTAGTCTGGATTCTTGTAATCTACGTTGTTAGAAATGTAATGTACTATCTATTCCATGTAGGTTTATAGGTGCTTATACTAAGTGTAACGTGATATTATGCTTACGATGTTACATCTTCGAGATTTAAATATACATGGTAGTCCGTTTCTCGTCATACTGCATCGTCACACAATTCAGAGCATATAGATTAATAAAAAAAATAGAAAGACATACAGTTGTTCACTCGTTCCTTCCCTTCGGTCACCACCGGCGATCCGTTCGGCTTCAACTTCATTCGTGTTTCGTGTGCCGCATCGTTAACACTTATTTTCGTCCAAAGTTGTAAAAAGTTCCAATTAACAACAATTATAGGAAAAAGGAAGCACAAAGGTGATCCTGACGTTATTCTTGAAATGATTCGTCGATTGGAGAAAATACTACGCCGTCCCAAGCGTAATAAAGGTTAGTGTTATTGCTACCCTCACTTTTTTGAGAAAATAAAAAGAGTGTTTTTTCCTTTTCCATCATATTTTATAACGTACCATCTTAATGTGGTAATACCAGATATTATCCTGATGGTTGGTAAAAATTTATTTCATAAAGTGGTGATACGAGATGTCATCCAGAAATAAATTAAAAGGTACCTGTAATTTCTTAATATAGGACTATTATTGTCAACTATACTTTATAACGTACCATCTTAACGTGGTAATACCAGATATTATCCTGATGGTTATTAAAAATTTATTTCCTAAAGTGGTGATACGAGATGTCATCCAGAAATAAATTAATAGGTACCTGTACTTTCTTAATATAGGACTATTATTGTCAACTATACTTTATAACGTACCATCTTAACGTGGTAATACCAGATATTATCCTGATGGTTATTAAAAATTTATTTCCTAAAGTGGTGATACGAGATGTCATCCAGAAATAAATTAATAGGTACCTGTACCTTCTTAATGTAGGACTATCATCGTCCACTATATTTTATAACGTACCATCTTAACGTGGTGATACCAGATGTCATCCAGAAATAAATGAATACCTGTACGTTCTTAATTTACCCGATATCATCCTGAAAGTAACTATGTTATAATACTATATGGAAATGATTATGTTTTCCCTTATGAGATCGCGAACGTTGATCTGACATCTCATCCTCGAACACGATGTCCAATAGAAGTATTAGCGAGGTGAGAAGCATTCCTTATATGGAATCTGCATACGTAAATGAAGACTACGTGAATGAAGAACCACTCGTGGCATTCATTGTCACAGACACATTACTCAATACCTGAACTGATAACCCAATCAACCATCCTGCTCGACTGGCACAACTTTTGTTATGTTAGGTGAAGCAAGAAGTTACGAAAAACTCTAGATGAAACCTACCTACAGAGATCTCTTAACGCTGGGGAATTCGAATAGATGGGTTAGCTAAGGAATATATGTATTCCCTCATAGATAGGATGCTGATTCCGTAAAACTTCCTATTAACACGGGTACTTAAATTAAACCCGAAAGTAAATTGAAGACTTTCTGATACGGCAAAAAACAATGATAAACGACTAGAAAAATCACAAAACAAGTTGGGTTCGGGAATTGCCTAATTCATGATACGATAAAGAAAATATTTGAGTTAAATTACTAGATTTTCATTACGAAGAAACTGTAAACCAGCGCAAACTTATAGTTCTACTTTTCGACAAAAGTTTTTCGAGGACAATACAAGGTTTAAAAGAGATACCTACCTACTTTTTTGGCGATAAACACGTCTGGTTTTTTCAACGAGGAACTCCAATGTCAAGAAACGCACAAACTCCCCGCCCGCAGAACAATCCGAAGGCATCAGTGTCAGCACCGTACCTTCAACGTTGGCAAGGAGGAACGCCAGTTCGAAGCCCGCATTTTCCAAGTAGCCCCCGCGAACAAATCACGCGACGGCTGACATCATTAGAGGAACCGCATGCTGATAGAATACAATTATTCTGTAGTAACTTGGCTAACGATTACTGACCCGATTATACTGTCTTATGTTAGTGGTTATAAACTCCCTTTCATATGTACCACAAAACACTGTAGGTACCTGATAACCTATCTCTTCCGCTAGAGAAAATTTGTGAGGCCGTATCTAAGCTACTCAGTCTTAGCACAATATCACAATGCACTGAACAGACGCGCCATTATGTCTATCTTACGTTTTTTCATACGTAAAAGTAGGACTTAGATGTGCCACTTCAAAATGGAAGATACGAACAGCTCATTCCTGAATAGGTTTCTAACAGTGCTTACATGGCCACAATCGACCATTTTTTAGTACCCATCCATCCACCGGATACAAAATACCTAAGATTCAGAATTGACCTGTTATAATTATGAATTTAATTTTATTCAGTTATTTGCCTTACGGCCTTAGTTCAGCCCCGTATATTATTGAAACCACTAAGTTATTGAAACCTCTTTTATCCTTGTTATGAGATCTAGGACTTACAAGAGTTGGGTGTCTTGGCGTATTGTGCATTGGAGCAGGTTATACTACTTATGAAAACAGCAATAGTACAGACTGTAGTAACCAATTTGAAAAAATGTAGGCTTTACAATTAACCGCGAAAACGGTTACATGTGCTCAAAACAAATATGTCAATTTTTACGTCTTTAAATTAATGCTCAAACTACCTATGTCCTTAGAACTACCTACTAAAAAAATAAATAAGCTTTTATTCCTTCTCAAAGAGACTCAAAGAGATAATAATTATCCATGAGCTTGCTAAGTGTATCAGTATGCTAACAGCTGCTTGCCTCGCTGTAGCCTATTGTTGGTTGTACAACGTACGCCATACATTTTGAGCGTGAAAAATACTTAGCACTGCAAATTTTCGAGGATGGTTATAATTTACGTATGAATCTCAAAAATTATTTGCAAGATGCCTTCATTTGGTGGTCCAACATGGCCAACAAGGCCAAGAATAAGATACATACAAATAACTAAAATTTGATTATATGTACAGTTTTGTCGTTGATGTACTGGGGAGCTGTATGTGACGGGTATGGTAACTATTAATTTAACTTTCATAAGTGCTCCTTTGGGGCCTATTTGAATAAAGCATTTTGAATTTGAATTGGAATTAAAGGTCACTGGTTGGCGTGCGAAAAGACACAATACATAAATAATCTTGAGCTTTTAGCCGCCTTCCTAGGGTTAAAATCCTTCAGTTAAAAATGTCGCAACGTAAATGTGTTCTTAGGGTTGATAAACACCACTGCTATCTCCTATATATATGAAATTGGTGATACACAATTTCTGCACCTCAGTCATATCGCTAGAGAAATTTAGCAACGATAAGAAACAAATAACATAACGTTATTGTATTTGCTTCATACATAGAATAGAAGAATAAAATAGAATAGCATCTTCTTCTTTCGCTCTTGTGCTAAAATGATAAATAAATAAACCTTTGATAATTTTTCGAAGGACAGTGAAAATTTCGCTCGCTTTAGCATGCGGTATTTTCATTGTTCCATGGCCCGTTGCTTAGCGAACCTTGGTATCTTCTATTCAAATCGTACCCTGGTGTGCTCTATATTATCCGGCAAGCGTACCTACGACAAGGTGACTCCGAAGATACTGTCGAATTTTTTTTAAATTCTCTACCAAACAATACCATTATTCAGTACAATGCAAATGCTAAATTAAAATTTTATTATTCTGTGGTTTATTTTTGGTCTAGCATACAATCTTGGATGTCTATGATACGTCGATTAGAGAAATATTAAGATTTCTAACTGAAAAGTTTTAAAAAAGGGTCTGGCACTTTCAACTCTTCGGTGCGCTTTATTATTAATTTTAGGTAAACATCACTGCAAAACAGACATACTATAACATAATTAGATTTTTTAAAGGTGCTTTTCCTTTTTTTTTTCTGTTAAAAGTGAATCTATCTGCCCAGCGAAAACTTTGATTTCATAATTGAAAGAGCAAGCCAATCTAGAAGTCTTACAAATACAGTCAGTGGAGACTTGTAAATGACTTTTGATTTTTACTATGTGTCTATTTCAATATGTTAATAGTCGATAGTCTTCCTAATATGGATAAATAAATAAATAAATACAAACAAACTTATCCTTACATTAAATAAACCGATCCACAACGCACCCCCTGAAACCATTAGTCGCTGGATTAAATCAACTTTATGTAAGTCGCGTGGATATGCCCGTGTTCACTGCACACAGCACGCGCCACCCTTCTACTTCTCCAGCCAGATGATCTGGATTGTTCATCGGCCTTATCAAAAGAATAGCCATCTAGATGGGTAATCCTCCTTGTTTTGCTAAATTCTACAATCAAACTTTGCTAAATTCTGAATACACATCGTTCGCTTAGGTAGTATTATCGTTTGAATAAATTAAACTTTAAGTTTAGAATCCTGAAGCGATATAATATTTACATTTATTAAAATTTCTTCGTTTATTTTACTATTTTGTCACTATTTACGAATATCTTTCATTCTGCAACATACTCTAAACATCTACCATGTATATTTAAATCTCGAAGATGTAACATCGTAAGCATAATTTATGGTTAAAAGAACTTACCTTAAGTGAATTTCAACCAAAATTATGCGAGATGTTACATCTGAAGAGATTTAAACTCCCTCCCACCCTGTAGGACTCATAACATTGATACGTAGTGATGATTCACTACAGACACTATGTTAACCCAAGAGTTGCAGAATGCAGACATCAGCTCTAAAAAGAATGAAGTTGAAGCCGAACGGATCGCCGGTGGTGACCGAAGGGAAGGAACGAGTGAACAACTGTATGTCTTTCTATTTTTTTTATTAATCTATATGCTCTGAATTGTGTGACGATGCAGTATGACGAGAAACGGACTACCATGTATATTTAAATCTCTTCAGATGTAACATCTCGCATAATTTTGGTTGAAATTCACTTAAGGTAAGTTCTTTTAACCATAAATTACGTATGTGTTATATTGATCTATCTTTTGTCCAATCCTTTATTTAGTTTATCCACCAAAATTAAGCACGTTTTCAGAGGTCGTAAATTTTTTGGAGGATGACTTCCAGTTCTTGCGGAGAATATTCAGGATGCGATACGGTTCTCAAATGATGCGGGCTCGTAGGCTTGCTCTCTCAAACATCACATTTCACTTCAAAGCAATAAGGATGTACTGACCTTATGTGTTCAGACAGGACAGTAGGTATTTAATAAACTAGCTTTGGCGGAGGAAACGGTCATGCCAGCTGTAAACCCCACTATTGAAGTAATGAGTTGTTAAATACCGGGCTTTGATCCCACACGTCCATTGATTAGATGCTCCATATCTTATAGGTATATGATTTCCGTTGCTGAAATGTTCAGATACAAGTCATAACAGGTTTTAGGTTTTACTTTGTGATCCATCTCAAAATTAAATTGGCTCGGGACATACTGTGTTTAATAAATGTTGTACTATGTCAATATTAACTTTCAAAAGTGCTCATGTCAATAAATAACTTTGAATTTGATTGGTTCATTACTATCAACAGATGTCATACTTCAGAGATGACTCCAGAACTTTCTTTGAACTGGTTTTACTTTCCTCATTGACATAAACCAAAACTGTGCAGAAGACTGTTGCAATAAAATGTGAGCATGGTGTAGCTTTGCAATCCACTTGCCAACGGAGTTGTTCTGTTCCTGGCAGTGAGTGGCATCTTCATGTATTCAGCCACGCACCTCTGTCAAAACCGGACGCATCGGTGGTAAATATAATGCGAGATCGGGCCTGTGTGTATCGGTAGTGAGCCCTATGAAGCTTTCAACCACCACCTCATTTCTGCGAGTATAGCTAGGTTCTGATAGACTCACTTGTTTGCAAAGGTGCCTTTGAGGGAGGTGAGGAAGTTATCGGCTGAAGGAAGATGGTCGGACTTAGCGCATTACAAGAGACAAAGTTGAGTCACCCCAGAAGGGACTGGGCCTGTGTGAGGGATCAACTACCTCTGGACATCTGACTGAAGCGCCCTGCGTAGCGTTAGGCACTTCGGTTCCGACGAGACTTCGTGTCGAGTTGGCGTCCCATATGGCACCCAGAAATTCCAGGCGCCGAGTCGGAACCAGTACAGACTTGTCCATATTGATCGGCCAATCGAGAGGAAAATAGGAAAGTTATCGACCGTAGTACTGCAAAGTCTGACAATCTTCCTCTGCGTATTACAAGAGGCAAAGTTGAGTCACTCCAGAAGGGGCTGGGCCTGTGTGAAGGATCAACTGTCTCTAGACATCTGACTAAAGTGCCCTGCGTAGCGTTAGGCACTTCGGTTCCGACATGACTTCGTGTCGAGTTGGCGCCCCTATTACACCCAGGCGCCGAGTCAGAACCAGTACAGACTTGTCCATGTTGATGGGCCAATCGAGCCGTCTCATCAGATCCACCATGAAGGAGTTGGGTTCGCGTAAAACATGGTGAGAGCAATGTACCAGCGTAGAACCTTTCTAATAAATTACACACCTGATAGTTTGGGTCCTAAGGTATTCTGCGGTTCAATTCGTGAAGGTACAAGTTGAATGTTTTCGGCGCTAACGAAAGTCGGAAAAGGTAAGCAGGTCATATGGATTGGCTGGCCGTTGTAACAGAGCAACAACGAATTGACAGTGCTCATTAGCTATTGATTTTAAAATTGGCTTCATAACCGCGCTCCTTTTAGTAATAGCTGTCTTTGTTTATCGGAGCTTCAAGATTCTTCTATTCATGTATATGTATAATATTGTATATATTTACACAACCACCCGGAAGCATTTTAAGCCAGGCGCGACTGTTCTTAATAAGTAAGGAAAATGTTGGCTTTTTACATTTAGAGTGCTTGTACAGCTTGTATTGGACGTCGGATGTCCCGCTATTGCTAGAAATGTTTGCGTGAACTTTTAATCTGACTTTGGGGGGTATAAACATCACTTTGGAAAACAAGGTAAAAATTATCTTGCTTGCTTACTTTACTTATATGGCCTTGGAGTTTTATCGCAGGCAAGCTTCCAGTTAAAAGCTCAGCTTACTTATAGACGAGTAATCTGTAAACAAGTTGCTAGCTTATCACCCCCCCCCCTTCTCTCAATTACTTGTAGGTAGGCTGCTAGAGAGTTATGATATTGAAGGGCGGGTCACTTCAGGCTGTTGAAGCTGCAAGGTCGTACGCAATTTGTCTTTCCGTGTAGAATAGCACATACAGACAAAAAGTAGACAATGTAGATAATATTCCAGTAATGATAACGAAACATAATTATTAGGTTCTCTTAAACGAATGGTATTTAGAACCAAACTGTGGGTAGTACCTGATGCATGAAAAAGTCTTGAACCATCATTAAAATTTAGTTGTGAAGAAAAAATACCGGGGGTAGTTTTTCTTTATCCTTTTCTATACAAGGATGAGAGGATCGGTAGCAATGCATTTCAATCACTGTAAGTCCCTTTGTTGATAAAAGTTGATTATAATTACACAACACAAGTCCAAGTCACTATTTGTACGAACTACGGCCTCGGTAACTTCTAGAATTGCGTGAAATGCTCGAAACTCATAGTGCTTCTTAAATTTGTCAAAAAGACCACTGGATGCGACAAAAATACAAAACACTTACGTGGTCAACTGGTCAGCCTCTGGATCGCTGCAGCTTCCTTTCAGGACTGAAAGCCCTGCAATACTGGTTGGTGCACTGCTCGTAATTGGAGAACGACTCCTCCATCGCGACACACGTTTGTTAAAATTGACACTAATTGGTTTACGCGTTTAAATTTTCGTTCTCCATAATGAAGGGAGGAATTAATTTAAAAAATTTTATACCTACGTTAATTATAAAAATTATACGTAAATTCAAACTGTATATAAAAAATTAATTTACTTTGTGAAATTAATTATATTTTGTAAGGACATCTAGCCGTGGCGAAAGACGACGCTATAATGAAGGTAAAACCGCGCCCCACTTTGAGCGCCGCCATCTTTTCCGCCAAAATAAACGCGACGGTGGCGCCGGAAGTCGAAGGGAGGAAGTTGTTGGGACTAAAAACCGTTAAAAGACAGAGGCTTGACTCTCAAGATGGATTCCGGATATCGGTACGGAACAAATAATACTAAATACATTCCCAAGAACATATCACAGAATACCTATTCTTGAATAAACTCACAGACAAAACTTCACAACCTAACGCGTTCGCCATTATAGTTGCTTCATTTGCAAGGGAATAACGCTATTTTCTTACCATCGTTACGATCCGATAAGCGCTTTTATTTTATTTATAAATTTATTTAATTGCCATCGACACGCTAAGACGAAGCGCTGGTAGCGTGCTGTCTATACGCCCCCTATATCGTGGCCTGCAAAGTGAGGGCCCCTGGGTACGAATACCAGCCGGGGCAAAATGTGGTAAGCCGTGAACACGTTTGTACTCGGGTCTTGGATGTGTTCATGACACCTGCGACACAGGGAATCCTAATGCAGGGTTACAAGTGTGTAAGCGTATGTTTACTGTATAGTCATCGCATCTATTTTCACACACCGGCCGGGGCCTAAAAGTTTGACGTTACCTATAAGTTATTAGAATATATTATGTCATTCATTGTAGGTACCTATGCATGACTACTGGTGTGGGGGTAGTTGCAATAATTAAAACAACAATGTATTTTCTCGCATTTATTCAATGTTAATAATATAGACAATGTTCAAGGTACCTTTTAATTGGTTTTCGAGCTTTATAACACTAAGACATATTAACCATCCGTTTTACCTCTTATCGTTTAACATTGCAAAATAACACTTCATTAAAAAATCAATCTGACAATACAACTACATAACTAAACAATTATAAACATTGACTAAAATATATCGAATTTAAAATTCAAAACATATTTTTAACATTTTCAATTCAACTTAATTTTAAATTATGTTCTCGTCACATAAAACATTGCAGACCCGTTTATAATAATAAACAAAATTAACAAAATAATAATAATAAAAATAAAATTTCCACGGATGAAACGTTACAGCAACAAACGATGACAACTTATCGCATCACACAACGCACCGAGCCGGCGCGTCTGTCTGTACATACTTATAATACGCAACAAGTCATAATTCAATAGAATTAGTATAACATATCAATCTCAACATGTGTAAAGGTTGATGAGACAACGACCGAACGGCGCTGCGAGTCCGGCGCGCGGCCGGGCCGCGGCCGGCGCGCCGCCGCGCCGTGCCGCGGGAACCGAGTGAAACGTTTTAATGACAATACAAATTATATGTTACAAGTAATCCCTACTTCTGGGACGCGTTCGTGACGATGTCAATATGCGCGAGTTGATTCCTCAGTCTTTAATAAATTGATGACAATGAGCAAGGAGAGAAACGTAATGAAACAATGCTATGCAATTATATACAGATAGTGAGCGGTGCGCGCCGCACGCGCGGCGGCTGCGGCGCGGCGCGGCGGCGGCGCGGCGCGGCCCGGCCTCGTGTGGTGATGTCTTAATGTTGAGTTCGACTTGAACGCACAGCCATTTTCCTAAACACAGTATCGAACCTTACTCTAGCCTAGCGCACCCGACGGCTGCCACCTCGTTTATACCCACTAAACTACCTATAGTAATTACAATAAACCACTCTATCAACAAATTTAACAACATTTAGCTATTAAAATTAAAGGAGGATGAAAGGCGCGGGGCCGAGGAGCGCCCGCGCCGAGCCGTGGAGAATGAGTGATAACTAGCTACCTTATACGCTACGTCGAACGGGCGGGAGCGGGGGCGGGCGGCGGCACCACCGGATGAGTCGCGAGGGGCTGCGCACATCGAGAGCAGTTTTCGAAACGGCCGCTACAATTATTAATCTAAGGAAATGACGAACTACAACTACCTATCTACAGTGAATGAAGTTTCATGGATCCGATGCCGACGCCGGCGGGCGGTGCGGCGCGGGGCGGGGTGCAAGCGTGCGGGCACGGGTGCGGATGCAGTAGTCAGTATCACAGAATGCGGTCGCCGGCGCGGCGCCGCGGCGGCACGCAGCGGACCGCTGCGGCTCGCTGCGGCACGCGCCGCGGCGCCGCGCGGACGACTATGACTATTTATATATCTCCCACACGATACGCTATACTCGGATAATGATACCGCGCTAAAATTATTTTGTCTTCACGATAATATACTCTCAAATATTGTAACAACTTCAGTATAACAACATTAACATTTTTTCCAGTATTTTAAAATTATCTATACATACCCATAATATTGTTATTTAATAAGATAATTTTAACTAACTAGAATTCCGTGATAACTATTTTAAATTATCGGTCGTTTTTTGCATCGGGTCACGGGTGAATTTAAAACGCTAGTTAATTATTAATTGAGATAAGTACGAACATGGTAACTACGAGAAAATTATGAACTACGATCTGCTCGGATCAGCACTTTGCAACGAAGCGCCATCTATGCTCGCTTCTACGAAGCGGCGACTGCCGCGGAGCCCGCCCGATGCAAACGACGCCGAGCAACGATAGAGGCAAGTCGTTCTTAGCGAGAGAGAAAGAAAACGTAGAGACTAAGAAATCGGAAACTATCACACTACCCCCCAGAGCACGGCCAAACTTCACGATGCCGATTGTTTCGCGGCGAGCGACATATTTCGTTTTAATTGACGTTTTAACTTACACGTAGCGACTAATCGAGTTTATTTCCGATAAAATTGAGCTTGTTATATCGACGATCGGGCGACACGCGATCAGCTCACGACGACGCTGCGGTCGCCACTCTCGCGATCGTTCATTACCGTTCAGGTCGATACCGTGGTATTGTAATCCAAACAGACGGTTGCTATACTTTGTAGTCTTCGTTCTTTGTTGTTGTCTATGAACCGAGTAATGTATCGATGTCAACAAACAAGTACCCGCTCGAAATATCGATCCTAATAAGCGGTCATTCGATTAGACTGGATCCATCGCGACAGTGGGCGACCTTTATCAAATTTTAATTGACACAATACGATATCTGTACCTATCCCCAAATATACATAGTAGAGATGAGAGAAAAATTCGAAAAACACCGGAGAAATCGAACAGCTATACACTTTAAAGATTGAATATACATTAAAAACTAGCTACTTGTTTGAATGCACTACACTGCGAATTGTTGCCTACATAACACACGTATATAGACGTAGTAACAATACGATCCCTTAACTATCGACATATCGTTGGACTGTTGGAAACACTTACAACAAATGCTAACATTACTTCCGCGGAGAATCCGAACGAATTCAATTTTCGAGAAAACATAACACCGCGATTTTCTTCACGACTGAGAAATCGCCTCTCAATTCCGTTTTCTTACAAACTATCGTACATTAAATCCTTTAAGCCGATTCAAATTACATTTATTATGATTACTGTTTCTTTTGTACTTCCTTTTGATAAGTATTCGACCGCCTTCGTGTTTTTTTATCTGTTTTTTCGTCGCCAGATTTTGGGCTGTTTGATAATTGTGGCGCCCAACGTGGGACCCGCGTAATACGGTAAAGTGGTGAAAGACGTGAAGACAAGCTACCACTCCGCGCTACTGCAGCTATCTACGACGATGGCACTTCTGAGGTAAACGAACACAACTTAAAACTATTTCCGTACGGAAGTGCACGCCTTATTTTTGCTCGTCTAGAGCCTACACTAGCGACACCAAGTACCTTGAAATTGTCGCGGAGGCCATCACAGCTTCAACGTGTGTGTACCGCACTACTGTGCTGCACATTATGTACTCTACGGAGACTAACGCAAAAAGGCTGGTTACAAGACGGCGCGTTCAAAAATAATCTTTTCTTTTACATAAATACTTTTTAACTGTAAATAAGAATATTTCATCATATTGTCATCTTGAATAATTTAATTAATATATGTATAAATCTGCTTTTAAAACGTTAAAATATGTAATCCTCTACATACTGGACATGCATTATTATTTAAATTGTACTTACATCGTAAGGTAAATTTAGACCGACAGAATAACGAATCCGACAGCTACAAAAAGTTCCTAAACAAAGATAAAAACAATATTTAAATTTATAAAATGTATAAAAAAATAAAGATTCTTTACCGAGAGAAATCAGGAATGACATACTCTGCTAGCCAGTTTCAAGACAACGTCAATATAATAAAAACAAAACGTCTACATGCATTGAAAGAAATATAACCTACTGTACTTCATAATATTACATTGATTTCAATTATTATCCATGTCAAGTAGTTAAAAAATAAAGCAACTTTGGATAGGATATTATTTGGCTCCTAATGCTCGTTGCTCTCAGATTCCGAAGAGACGACCGTCGGCCGTCCCGAGCGAGACAACGCATGTCCGCTCCACTCTAACACTAACGATGTCATACTAACTAAAAACAATAACTTATCAATGGTAACATTTACAATGAAATCAAACTTGTAAATAAAAAGTATGCTGTGGCGAATAATATACAAAAATAAAATGTGTATGGAATAGGAATTTCCGTGATAGGACATATCACAATCGTAGTTTTAATATCTTAAACAACACTAGCCCGCCAGGCGGGCGAAATAAAACGTGTCAACGAGACGAACCTAAAGTAGCGTAACACTATACAGGCGTCAAATCAATATACATAAAATCTATAATTCGCTATTGTAAATAGTCAACTATGTGTCGATACGCGCCGCGCCGCCCGCACGGATTGCACCGTCCCGGGACTACTCTATCACTGCACGAGCGCGGAACAAGGAGCCGCCGCGGAATACGCACGCTTCTATTTATGTTACGCAACGTAACTGTACGCACGCACCTTCCGGGGAGACACATTGTTCCGCGTTCTGCCAATTCGTTGAAAAGCGATACGCCTTGCGTATTAAAACAGTGGGCGCGCGACGCGTATCGAGAGCTGCGTATCTAACGTTCTCCGTGAGATAAACAAAACAACGTAAACTACAGTCAGGTAACTCGCGCCACTTCGCTGCGGTTGACTAGAGGACGCGTTGCGCCGCGGTGCGGGGGGAGGGGGGAGTGGTCGCTCACTGACAGACGCGAAGCCGACGGCGGCCGCCACTATCAACGTACCCGTCGTTCACGTATGAAACGCGGCGGTGAGGCTCGGGAGAGGGACACGGGACAAGTTCAAATCGAGGCATGGCATGTTCGCGTCGAACCAGCGACCAAACGCCATCTAGGCGCTGCACCAGGCAACTATATGTATATTTATTTAACTACCTAACTATTTTAATAAAGCGAAATAGAATTTTTACAGCCACTCGGTTAACGAAACTAGGACATTTAACAACCTGGGTTCAGGCGCCTTGTTACAAGGCAGCCTACGACAGTTTGTGACACGTTCGATTCTAAGTTTGAACTTGTCGCCGCGCGGGAGCCCATCAAGGTCCACACAGACATCTGTCGACATCGAGAGGCGAACAGGGAAGTCCATCAACCTCGAGAGGCGAACAGGGAAGTCCGTCAACCTCGAGAGGCGAACGGAGAAGTCCATCAACCTCCAAAGGCGAACAGGGATGTCCGTCGCCCTCGAGAGGCGAGCAGGAAAGTCCATCAACCTCGAGAGGCGAACAGGGAAGTCCATCAACCTCGAGAGGCGAACAGGGAAGTCCATCAACCTCGAGAGGCGAACAGGGAAGTCCGTCAACCTCGAGAGGCAAACAGGGAAGTCCGTCAACCTCGATAAGCGAACAGGGAAGTCCGTCAACCTCGATAAGCGAACAGGGAAGTCCGTCAACTTCGAGATGCGAACAGGGAAGCGTGTAGTCCTCTCGAGTGGGCCGCTTGCGTCCCTCGGCCCCCGACAGCGGCCCCTTGGGCGCGCGGCCGCCGCCTCAGCTTCAATACGTGAACAGGCACAGTTACTGCATGAGCGTGGAGATGGCGTTGTGGCGGGTGCGCTTGAGCTCCTCCTCCTGTATCTTCTGCTCGATGAGGTACTGCGCGTTGCCGATGGCGGTCTGCGTGCCCGTGATGGTGACGATGCGGTTGCGCGTGCCCGGCGCGAACGTGCCCTTCTTGGAGATCTGGATGTTGGCGCCAGACATCTGCTGGATCTCCACCAGGCTGCGCCCGCCCGGGCCTGGAAGTCACGGGAACATCGTTCATTTTTTTTCGCGGCAGAATTCGGAGGTCAATCAGAAAAAGCACAGTAAAGTACAGTAGGTATTTAAAAATCTTAATTATCGCTTTTCGCATTAGAGGACGCAATTATCGTTTTTTTGCGTATCAATGTTATTTTATTTAAGTGAAAAGAGATTTCTTTTGAAGGACAAAAAACAATAAATTAAATTTTAAACGATCAGCGTTGCCCCATTTTGGGCGCCATAAAAAACAAAGCACGTATGGCACCCAACGTGGGACCGCTGATTTTAATAAAAAATATAATGACATACTTTGACATCTTATGACAGTAAGATAAATCAAAAGCGTATCTTACCAAGAATAGCCCCGACGATGACCTCAGCGATCTCCACATTCTTCGAGTCCTTGGCGCCCGCGTCGGCCGGCGTGGGGCTCTTGGAGAGCGGCAGTAGCGAGGCGGAGGGGAAGGGCGCCACGCCGCCGCCCACTCCGCCCATGGCGCCCGCCGACAGCGAGATCGGCGCCACCGCGGCTGCGGGCCGAAGCGCCTCGAATGCAACCTCCGCGAAACGCTCTAAGACCCGAGTACCCCTCCGATTACCAATCACCCCCCTTTTCGTTTCGTCGCTTCCCCCAGTCACCCTGCGCTAGTCGCGGCGCGCGTTGCTTACATGAGAACGTTTCGCGCTGTTGCCGAGAGGATATAGTGTTAGCGAGCGGCGGCCGCCCCACAGCGCCCACCCGCCTCCGACACACGAGCCGTGCCTGGGTGATACTAGTGCACGGACGCGGCCTACTCAACCACCCCGGGATTATATTATAATATAATTCATTTTTAAGACTGTTACATAATATTTTCCCCAAGCTTGATAAGATACTAATATATTATAATCATGGTTATATTGTCTTTTAGAGATCTATTTATCTACAATTCTAGGATGTTAGCATGTCTTGTTAGGCATTACATAATATACACATACGTTTTCAATCCTTTCTAATTAGCAAAAAGATTAACTACCCCGTAATTATAAAAAATATATATACATAGTGGTTTCTTGCAACAAAAAACTTTTACAATGAAAGTGCAAGACAAGCAACTACATAATTAATATGTAATAAATATACTAAGGAAATAAGAAAACAAACATTTTGGAATCCTTCATACCGAGTTTCAAGGAAAAAAGTTAATAGACAAAAAAACTGTAGAACTACATAAATACATAGACAATAAATACATGCACTATCGGTAGTGGATCGTAGCACTAGCATTACCCATTCGACTCGTGTGTACAGAACTTAAGTTGTTTTTTCAATGTTGGTAGCGCTGTGTTGCGGACTTGGAAAAAATAAAGATGAAGGGAAAGAACAACTTATTGTACTTAAATTTTGACAAGGTGGATATATAATAATTTTTGGTTTTATTTTTATGATTTTAAGCCAATTATCTCAGCAAAAGTCTTTTTGGTATTGTCTGAAGTTTTGTTCCTCGTAGTAGCGACTGGCGCGTTTGTGCGCTAACATCTTTTCGAGCTCACCTACTAGAGATCCATGTTGGAGGTATTCTGTGAACCAATAAGTTGTTCTCTCTATATTCTGTTTATGTTATGCTCTGGACAATACGTGCTAAAAACATTCGTCACATTATTTTAACAGAATCTTAAATAAAGCCAAACTATAATCAAAGTCTAAGATGAATGGCGGCTCCGTAGCTAAGTTGGTAGTAACCCTGCCTGCAAAGCGAGGGGTCCCGGGTTCGATTCCCGGCCGGGGCAGATTTTGTGTAAACATAAAGTTTGTTCTCGGGTCTTGGATGTTTGTGATGTGTATTTGTGTGTGTCCATGCCACCTGCGACACAGGGAATCCTAGTGCGGGGGTATGAGTGTGTAAGCGTTAAAAAAAAAAAAATCGGTTTCTTACATAAAACATGTAGAGTGTAGGTATACAATCTGTGTAGTGAACAGTTCTGTACAGGGTACTAACATTTTAAGGATACAAATGTGCATTTATTTTACGCAAATAGAAACAGGAAAGGATAAGCGACCAGAAGAAAAATTACTATAGAAAGTATGTGATATTAACATCACAAAATTAAAAAAAACTTTTGTGTAGAAGTATACATTTTGGTTCCACTAAAACTGGTTTTATAAAAGATATAAGTGCAATTTTAAATCTTATATTTTAGATGTTATTATTTTGGTTTATTGAGGATGCTCTTTCTGTCTTTGATGTCGTTTGGCTTCATTCAAGTTCAGATATTTATAAACGGACATTTTAATCATCCACAGCATAATTCTGTTATGTATTGCCGACAGATGGTGTTGGAAAGCTATGTAAATAGAAATTTTGACAAATACAATTTAACGCAAAAATAATACTCAATATATTTTAAAGCCAATCGTGTTAATCGAAATCAGGCAATACAACACATCGAAATACACTATACATGCAAATATAGTACTTAGTACAATAGAACTAGAATCGTTTCTAGTTGTATGTTGACCGAGTTATATTTCAAAAACAACCAAATCAAGATACAACAGAGTTGTTGCAGTCCAGAAAACTTAAACAACGAGGCGCTATTACAATTATTTACAATTTAATATATCAGAAGACGTCTGCCTCTTTACTCTTAGGTATCAAAAATATTTAAATTTTCTTTTCCTCAATAATGGCAAAAATATAGGACTTACTCATGTACAATCCTCATATTTTTTTGAAAAACAACACGGTCATTAGAATGTAAATTAAACTCATGAAACAATACGTAGAGTTATGTTCACGGCAGCCAATTTAGGGACAGAATGAGAAGCGTTGCGAAGAAACTTAGAATTTTGACGGTAGGTATAAGCCACTATGCGAAATGAAGAGAGTTGGGAGACCTGCCGCTTAACAGAGTCGGTTCCCGAGGTGGGACAGAGCGAGAGAGAGTACAAACTAGAAACCTTTCACTCTTCCCGCACCATACAGATACATCACAAACGGACTCAGTTAAGCGGTAAGCCAGTGACGGCCTTTCCGGGTCACTGTTCGGACTAATCCGTAATTATGGATAGCAAACTAATGGACTGTTCGCTATCCGTAGATAAGAATGGCCGGTCACCGAGCCCTAAATCGGATAGCGGATATATTTTTGTGGTTGTCCGACAGATGGCAGCAGAAATACGTTGCACCACACATACACAAACCAGCATTTCGAGTCGCTTGAAAAGTGAAAATTTTAGGTAATCCAATGACGCAATACAATTCCTAAATGAGTTTAGCTATTTGCTATCCAAGTTAGGGTGTCGGTTACCGGCGCTAGAAATAAGTGCGCAAGTGAGAGTGCAGGTCAAGTTAGATTCTATAGAACTACGATAGCTAAGTCAAACCGTAAGTTACTTCCCGACACATAAGGCACGAATTAGACGCGCGATGATTTTGTTCTAGCACAATATAGTTGCAGACAGTAAGGCCTATAACGCAGTCTACGTTCTGACCGACCCGTTTACATTAAAAGAAGCAAAGCCACAGGCTAAACCGTTAAAGCCTGTTCAATCCAATGTGTAACAATCGAGCAAACAAACTAAAATTACTTTAATATGAAAGTTAAATACAGAATAATAAAATATGTACATCAACGTTGTATAATTTAAATTGCAATGAAGTCTCAGAGCTCAATTTGTATAATGAGAGCTTATAGACACGCCCTAAACCACTTATTTAGATTGGGAGTGACAGTGAAATTGACGTATTAGTTAATTTCAATCAAAAAAATTAAAATCGGGTTCGGTCGTTAGTTTGCGTGAGTTAATACTATTTCTACGTAGCGCTCATACTGTTAGCATAATATATTGTGTTCTAATGAAAGCGAATTTTGTTTACAGCCTAAGTATTTAGACAGGACGCACGTGACGTGTAGTACAAATTGTGTAGTACCTACCCACAGTCTCACTAGCGCCACCGTTCGTTATTCGACCGATTTGTAGCCCGCTCGTACCTATGTACGTATGCCAATTGTGGGATACGGTAAACATAATGCAATTAAAAAAAAGGCGTATTGTTTCAGCTCCAAAACACACTTTAGAAAATCATAAATACAACATGTGCCACAGTTCAGTAGTCTTCGATCGAAAATGAGCTGACGAAACCAATACAATTTTAAAAGAATTTAAACATTGAATGAAACATGTTCAACGATTGCACATAGATCCTCGCCCCAACTAGGATTCCGTCGTGGGATCAGGAACTACATTGATGGACAAGACACGTGGAGTAAGGTTTGTCCCGTTGCAGAGCTTGAACCCGCTACCCCTACGCGGTATAGCAGTGGAGTCAATCGACTCAACCACAACAGCACGAGGGGTGACAAGTCATACAAAAACGGCACATGACATAGTGTTATTTTTTAAAAGGAAGAGTCCAAGAACAGCTCGAAAGTTTGGAAGTACAGGCTCACTTTGAAAGTAAGCAAGGCCTGCAATAACGTCAATTCAGCAGATATAAGTCATCGTGGCTACTTCAACTTACCAAGTAACGTGCCGTCTTTGTCAAGCGCACAAGTGACACTGAAAAGGTTGAGGCTGCTTGCGTAATTTATAAAACTCTCCAAAAGATTTTGTTTTAATATTGATTATGTTTCAACTTTCAATCGAAAGACAATAACAGTTGTTTAGCAGTTTTTTAACAGTTGTTTAGCTTAAAAGATCCGAGAAACGTGAAAATACTTCGGAAAGGTTTCACTTCGCCGAATTCTGTTCTAAAGGCAACCTTTTCTACTTGCCAAGTATTTTTAATTGGTTTTAAAGTCAAAAGTCAAACTGTAGAACAGGTTACAAATATTTTTACTGTAATTAAAAGCAATTACGCCACGCACGAGTACACTTTAGTAATAGGTATTTTTAATTTGTATTTTAGACTCGTGCGTATTTTCTTATGTACCAACTAGCTGCTGCCCCACGGTTTCACCCGCGTGGAGATTTTGGATTACATCCGGTTTTTATTTTTTTGCGCGGAACCCTAATTATTTTTCCAAAATAAAAGTAGCCTATGTTACTCCATGTAACATCAGCTATCTGCCAGTGAAATTCCCGTCAAAATCGGTCCAGCCGTTTCGGAGATTACCCGGAACAAACAGACAGACAAAAATTTTAAAAATGGTTGTTTTGTTATAGGTACAGTATATACTTTCATATGCATTTAGTAAAAAGCTGTTATTTTGATATTACAAACAGACACTTCAATTTTATTTATCTGTATGGATCACTCATGTTAGTATAGTAACGATACAATTGAAATCGGTGCCGTTTCATAATATAAAGAGAGCAGGTGATTTGTTTGATGGTAAGCATAAAGGCCACCCATATGGACACTCGCTGAACAGCTACCCCGACCACAGGTCTTTTTACAAGAATGAATTAAATGGTTGGGGTAAACAAAGGTTACAGAAATCTTCAAGAGTGCTCTGTGGGGCCTATATAACATTTTGAATTTGAATTTGAATAGATATTATTTTTAAATTGTTAATCGCAAGTGCAGCGTCAACCTCCACATGATATACAGACTATTATTATAGAGTCGTCTTATAATACTGCGCAATATTTAATTGTAGTGTCAGGTATCCACCAATTTATGTTCGAATTTAGAAAATAGCTACTAGACATTTAATTTTTTTTTAAATTATGTCTAGCTTTTTCAGTTTCGCGGTAACAAATCAATAAAACAAACTTTACTTTTTTTATAATATTAGTATCTTATTTAATCTTGTCTTTAATAGACAAGATAAAAAAATGGGGCGCTTCTTTGTGAAATGCGAAATTCCAAAAATTACTGCCAATTAACGGGAACCTAGTAGAGTGATTTGAGAACTAGTCATTTATCTATTAGAAGCTTCATAAAATATGTAAATATTAAATTTTGCGTAGTAGTATAAGCGATACACAAGTTGATCCCTGGGATCAGTACCACGTGACCTTCACGTGGGACACTGCGACCATCACGTAGGCTACAGTGATGGTCACATGGGCCTACGTGACCGTTCGTGGCGTCAGTGTGACGGTCACGTGGATCACTGTGATCATCGCAGTGGCCCACGCGACTAGATCACGTGGCACTGACCCCAGGGATCCACGTGGGCCAACGCGAACATCACGTGGCGTCAGTGTGACGGTCACGCGGATCACTGTGACCGTCGCAGTGGCCCACGTGGCACTGACCCCCAGGGATCGACGTGGGCCAACGCGACCGTCACGTGGCGTTAGTGACGGTCGCGCGGCGCCACGCCACGGCGGCGCGCGCGGCCGGACGCGGACGGTAGACTCACCGAGCCCGACTTGGCCGATGGGTCCGAAGACCGCCTGCTGGTCCTGCGGGCCGGCCGGCAGCGGGAAGTAGGCGGCGGACATCGGCGGCGCGGGCAGCGCGGTCGGCAGCGCCAGCCCCAGCACGCCGTGCTTCACCAGCAGCCCCAGCGCCGCGCTGATCTCACTGATGCCGCCCTCGCTGTACCCCGCGGAACGCAGCGCCACCTGCCCACACCGCACCGTTACAAGCTACCGCGGCAACGCTGTTTTGTTTTTTTTCTCCTAAATAAAAACTGTGTTGGACTAGACATTAAAATCAATAGCAAAATTCTTGAGGATTTGAAAGTTGACTTCTTGGTTCTCTTCACATGCAAGTTAAAATATTTTTTGAACCACAAAGCTATTTCCGAATTTCTAAATAATAATTATATGACAAGTATAATAATATAATGTATGTCATATAATTGTTAATGTAGTTGATGTTACTAGGTAGTAGGACTAACTCTTCTGCGAGTGTTCGCCTGGTACCACAGCTTTGCTCGTGAAGTCTGCCGCCGAGCATTACTGTGTTTCGGTTTAATGAGCGGAGTAGTCAGTGAAATTACTGGGCTTATGAAACTTAATAAGTACCTAATGTCTCAGGGTAGTGGGCGCACTGCAATGCCACTCAGAACTTTTTTTTATGTTATGATATTTGGTAACGAGACGAGCTGGTCATTTGCCTGATGGTAAGCATAACGCCGGTCCATAACAATTTCAGTGCCACCCAGAACTTTGAAACACAAAGGCCTGCGCGGCACTTCAGTGCGCTTGTTATCCTAAGACATTAGGTATTAACTCTCATAAGCCCAGTAATTTCACTGGGTACTCTGCGCATCAAACCAGAGCTTGCACAGTACAGCTTGGCGGCAGACTTCACTCACAAAGCGGTGGTAGCAACCCAGACGGACACTCGTACCTTGATGTGGTCGAGCGTGTGCTGCGTGAGCGGCGCGGGCGGCTGCGCGCCGGGCGGCGCCAGCGACAGCGTCAGCGACAGCGCGCCCACCGCGCCCAGCCCCGCCGCCGCCGCCGCGCCGTTCACCAGCACCGGGCCCACCGCGCCCACGCCGCCGCCCAGCGCGTGCGCCTGCGCACACACCAACACATTACTATCATACACGGACAACTACACCTATACACTGCTCTTAGCCGGACACCCCCGCTGTTTAGTTTAAATAACTCACAAGAGCATGGAGCTCTCGCCAAAATGTTAAGATGCAAATAAAATTTCGTTGTTATTTATGTGTAAATTATTATCGGTGATTCAGTATGTACTTTGCGCTGGAATGTTAGATGAGAAAATATTTTTATTAAAATTTGACTAACTTGTCAGTAGAAGTGCTCCGTTTTTCTCTTCTGATACTTTGAAACGATCCTTAAGAGAAACTGCGTCAAAACGCATTAAAAAGAAATCAAAATAACTCATTTGTATGGAGAACTCACCGACATGCCAAAATGGTTTTTACAAAAAAAGATCTAACGGTTCCTAAGACAGTTTCCATATATCTCCTATGATTTTGGATATTTTCATACTGTCCCAGTTAAAAAAACACACTGTATATATGTAAACGCAGCCCGCGCTTCACGATTTATGTCATTGATTAGCGATCCGTCATGTTTGGTTGCATTACTAAAAACTTTAAAAAAGGAAACATTTTGTTGGCTTTGAGTTATCTCGGCTTCGAATATCAAAAATTTCCAGTTTCTCAAAATATTATCATATGTATACAGGATGAGTTTGAATTGGTTTGTTATCTCGGAAGGCGGTGATTAGGACCATGGTTGTCGAAGTCTTTCATTCAAAATTTACTAAAAAAACTACAAACGTGAAGTGCGCGGCATTTTCCGTATTCTTTTTCTAAGTCTCTTCAATCAACGTTATCATTTAACAAAGTTCAACATAGTTCAAGTGAATCAGCTGATCTAGGGCTGCCCGGATGTTCTGTAGTAGAAATTTGACGTAAACTTTAAATGGCTTTTCTTCAATGAAAATTTCCAAAATTACAAAAGGTCGTAAAACAGAGGTTGTTGAACTCCAGGAGTAGATTGACTCCCTTTCGAGTTAACATACCAATTTAAACTCAGCTTGTATACATAGTACTAAGTAGAACATAATTGTGTCTAATTTGAAATCGTTTCTTTATATAAATTTAACTTTTTTTTCTCTCTACCCTCAGCTGAAGAAGCAGTGTTGAAATTCGGATCATGTTTTAAATAATCGTTAAAATTATAATTTGTGCGAAAACTGTCAGTAAAATACATTATTCGTGCAAAATAACGATCATATATTGTGTAATAAGTGTGAAAAAAGCAATAATCCACATCTGTGAAGTGCAACAAAAGTGAACATATTGTAACGACTTTTTCGTACCAGTTTCGTCTTTCATTATCTAAATTCGCGTAAAATGAAGTGCTTTCAATGTGAAAACGACCACAATGAAGATAATACAGTGCAGTGTGATGGTTGCAAACGAAATATCTGCTTACAGTGCAGTAATCTAACCAGTAGTGAGGCGCGCGTAATGGGGTTAAAGGGCAAACGTACACTTTTATATCTATGTCCTCCTTGCCGAGAAGCTGTATTCCAAGTACCGAGGCTTATTAAATCTTACGATGGACTGCGTGAAGAGGTTGAAATTATGAAGAAACAACTATTGGATGTCAAGGCCACACCCGCCACAACATCAGCCGTGGCGTTGGAGGCACTTCCCGACACTAACGCGCTAATGGAAGAAATAGCGGAACGTGAACGACGAGCTAGCAATGTAATTCTAGTTGGCGTCAACGAAAGTGTGTCCGATATCGGCAATGACCGAAGGTCCCACGACGAAGCTGTGGTTAAGAAGATCTTGTATAGCATAAACGACAACTGCGACTACTCGGATAAAGTGGTTGCGGTGCAGCGCCTGGGCCGTCGCGAACCTGGAAATGGGAAGCCTAGACCGATGAAGGTGGTACTCACATCGCGTCGCGAGGCGGTCTGGATTCTGAAAAACAAAAGTAAGGCAGATAAACAGGTAAGAGTCTATGATGATAAGACACCTAAACAACGCGAAGAGCTCAACAAACTTCGTGAAGCTCTTAAATCCAGAATACAGAATGGGGAGACAGACTTGACTATAAAATATGTAAAGGGAACTCCTAAAATAATCCATCAAAAAAACTAGCTAATATTTTGTGTAATCCATATATCGATCTGACATTTATGTACACTAATCTATCATCATTATCACCAAAATTTGACCTTTTTCTACTCCACCTAAATACATATCAACCATGCGTAGCTATAACTACGGAAACTTGGCTTAACAGCAATGACCGCAATAGCACTTACAATATACCAGGCTATACCTTATTTAGATTAGACCGGAAGCATAAGAAAACCAAGTCAGAAGGTAAAACTAGAGGTGGTGGAGTAGCTATGTACATAAAAGACTGTGTAATGGGTATTCCAATCATTGCAAGGCTAAATAAAAATTATATGTGTGATGAGGTTGAAGCGCTCTATGTAGATATCCAATACGGTACATACCATTTTCTTCTAGTTGGTGTGTATAGACCAGATGACAAAGATGAAAGCGTTTGGAAGCCACGTGACACAACATTATTAACAAATCTTATTGCAGCCTCTGAGAATAATACTGTGGTAATTGCTGGTGATTTTAATTATCCTTCCATAAAATGGCCCATCTACATCGATCAAAAATGCTCTGGACCGGAGGAACTATTTTTGAATATGTTTCTCAATAGCAATCTACTCCAACTGGTGAACAACCCTACTAGGTTCCGTCAAGGTAATGAACCTTCACTGTTGGACTTAATAATGGTAAATGAGGAGAATTTAATCAAAGACATTGTTTACAAACCACCCATTGGTAAGAGTGACCACTGTATACTTGAATTTAGTCTTCAATGTCTTATACATAAACCAAATGCTACACCTAAATTAAGGAGATACTACCAATTTGTCGATTATGAGAGTTATAACTCTGATCTGTACGAAAAATTAGAAGCAGTGAACCCTTGGTCTGACACAGAGGAACTTTGGAAGGGCATCTTGGATGCAATTAGATCTACCACCGACAAACACGCACCAGAAAAAAGAACTAGGCCCTGTAAGAAAAATAAACCTTGGATTAATGACAATATTTTAAAACTAGTGACAGAGAAGAAAAATCTTTGGGATATTTACAGATCATCAGGTAAGGATGAAGACTATACATTGTTTCGAGAAACAAATAATAGATGTGTGGCACTCTCTAGGAAACAGCGAAGTACCTATGAAGCAAAAATTCTTGAATATGGTGACAAGTCCTTCTACGCTTACATCCGCCAATCTACTACTACCAAAGTAAGCATTCCACCAGCAGTCCGAAACCAAAGAGGTGACCTTGTAACGAAGCCCAATGACATTGCAGATGCTTTTGCGGAGGAATTCCAGAAAGCATACTCACATGAGCCAGCTATAATTAATTGTAATAATCTCACTACTGTAACCCGTGTAGAAAATAGCTTGAACGATATCTCATTTACGGCTAATGATATTGAAAAGGTCATATCAAACCTCAATGTTCAGTCCTCACCTGGACCTGACCAAATACCCAACTGTGTCCTTAAAAATTGTGCTCAGACCCTATCTCCGGCACTCGCTGTTCTGATGAGTATGTCCATTGAAAACGGTTATCTACCACAGGACTGGAAACATGCTTTAGTTACACCAATCTTTAAAAAAGGAGATAAATTACAGCCATCTAATTTCCGTCCCATTAGTCTTACTAGTATAATTGTGAAAATTATGGAAAAAATTATTAGCAAAAGATTAACACAATTTCTTAACACGGAATGCATAATATCCACCAGACAACATGGATTTATAGAAAAGCGATCAACTGTTACTAACCTATTGACATGTGTACACTCATGGGTAAAAGACCTAGACAAAAAAGACCCAGTGGATGTTGTGTATCTTGATTTTGAACGTGCATTTGACAAAGTCCCCCATCAACGACTTCTAATGAAGCTTGAGCACTTTGGCATACGTGGTAAACTTCTGAGATGGATAGAGAACTATCTTGCAAATAGAACATTCCAAGTGCGGGTTGGTAACTCACTGTCATCACTGAAACCAGTTCTAAGTGGGGTACCACAGGGATCTGTGCTCTCTGCTCACTTGTTTGGAATTTATGTAACCGACTTGATTGATATTATTGAATGTCAATCAGCCTTTTTTGCTGATGATGGTAAATTTTTTGCTAACCCCCTTATCAATTCTGGTCTGCTGCAAGAAGATCTAAATCGCATACAAAACTGGACCAAAGATTGGGTCATCAAACTAAATATATCGAAATGCAGTGTCCTTCACCTGGGTAATACAAACCCCAAAGTTGTATATAGTCTGGATGGGAATATTATACAAAACGTAAATGTCCAAAAAGATCTTGGTATATTAATCACATCAAACTTAAAGTGGGAAGAACACATCACCTCAATAGTCAAAAAGGCTAACTCATTTTTATATGTCATACGCAGATCCTTCACGACAATGACAATTGAAGTTTTCCTGAAGATCTATAAAACCTATATAAGACCACTGCTGGAGTACGGTTTTCAAATCTGGAGTCCTTACTTCCACAAGGATATCAACCTATTAGAAAGTGTACAACGAAAAGCTACTAAGGTACCACAGGTACTACGACGTAAATCCTATGAAAACAGACTCCACGCATTACGCCTCACTACTCTCGAAGAAAGACGCCTTCGTGGTGACCTTATTGAGACTTTCAAGATTCTAAATGGCTTTTACAATCTACCAGATTTGCAAAATTTATATATATTGAAGGAAACCATAAAATCCTCTAGAGGAAATCAGACGAAAATAATACGTGCCCCATCAAAAACCAACACTGCACACCACTTCCTTGCTTCCAGAGTGGTCCACAACTGGAACCGACTACCAGAGGATGTTGTGTCTGCATCCTCAATAAACTGCTTTAAGAATAAACTTGACAACTGGTTACGAACAAACAATACATCCTTACTACAAAAGTGAACAATCGTTACTTTCAACACTGTGTAATATAGACATATCAGCACATGTGCTGCTCGTCTATAATTAAATAAATAATAAATAAATAAATCTTTACCTATAAGAGCAATTTTCATATCATTTTCCTTCATTGAACTATACATACATATACACAAAATCCTGATGCCTACATACATACTATAAACCCAAAATAGAAACATATTTAAGTACATAATAGGCTTACATTTGATCACCAAGACAACTGAGTAAAAACAAAAATTATCCCTCTACAATTTCCTCACAAAAGGAAGTTGTCAGACAAAACTCCTCCACGATCTAAAGACAGAAAGACAATCAAAACTACATCTATGTTAGTGTTGCTTAGCTAAATAAACTACTTATATAAGTACAGCAGTACATAGACATAGATAGTGTTAGTGGCAGTGCGGGGGGGCAGGAAGGCAAGGGCTGCGGTCCCTTCAACACGCTCGCAAGTCCCTTCCACCTCGCTACGGCACTGATAGGACAACGGACATCTAGTATTTTCTTGTTACCGCGATTATTACTCACTAGCTTTTGCCCGCGACTTCGCATGCGGTATACGTAAGCTACTAGCTTCTGATTCCCACAGGAGCCGTGCAGTTTTTTTTTATTATTTTTTTATGTTATTTGGTAACGAGACGGGCTGGTCGTTTGCCTGATGGTAAGCATAACGCCGGCCCATAACAATTGCAGTGCCACCCAGAACTTTGAAACACAAAGGCCTGCGTGGCACTGCAGTGCGCTCGTTACCCTGAGACATTAGATATTAAGTCTTATAAGGCCAGTAATTTCACTGGCGACTCTGCTCATCAAACCGGAACACAGTAATGCTTGCTCACTACTGCTTGGCGGCAGACTTCACGAGTTAGGGGTATAAGTAAAAAATTTATACGACAGCCCTAGCCAGTGTCACTCGGGATGCTGTGTAAGGATTCTAACTATACCCCATACGTCCAAAACTGATCAAGAATTTAAATGTAATGGTGGAATAATGATACATACATACATACATGAACCCTGAAAACATTACACTCCTTTTTTGTGTACACATGTAAAAAGTGCTCCTTTGTTGCGTGAAAGAACAACAACAAACTGGTAGCACGGGTAGCAATCAGGGATAAAATAGTTTGGCTTCCTGTTTTAGTGAAAGAATTTTTAGAAACACATCCGTGATACCAGAGATTAACGGTAACTTACATCAAACTTTACCTTTTTATATTGTTATAAGTATGGATTGATTTAAACAACTTCTAACAACTTATTTATTTCCATTAGTAGTCTACCACATGACCACGAACACTGCAAAAGGTTCGAATAGAAAAAAATATAACTCCTAACTACCTTATTTATGCCTAAATATATGTCCAATGGCTACAAATAAATATATCTTCTTTCTGTCTTTCTTTCTTTCTTATTTATCGTAGTCGGAGAAAATTATTACATCTCAAGAATGTCACTGCGAGCATCGCTCGTTCCCATAACTCGGCAGGGAGAGCTCCGGCGCGGAGAGCAGAAGAGGTGGGTTCTAATCTTGGTGGCGAACAAATTTTTGAGATTTAATAATTGAATACCCCGTAAAACCCGAAACTACGTAGTCTTTCCAAAAATTTCTTTTAAGAACGGAATATTGTTTACTTTTAAGAACGGGACTTAATCGCGAAAAAAACACAGGTTTTTATTCACCTCGACTGATGTCAGCATCAATAAGCAAAGTTCTCGAATCGCGAAAGTTTAAAGTTACTAAGAACGGAATAGTTTCTAATCGATTTCTACATATACCTATGATTACCTCGTCATCAAAGTGCTATAATACAAGTGTATAATGTAATAATTGCGCAAGAAACGATAGACGATTATAGGTACAACTTAAGAAACCAATCATAAACAAACACGTACTAACACCAACGCCGTACATAACTATATATACTATACGTTTATATCATCCCACCGTAAGCCGATATCCATACAGATAAATAAAATTGAAGTGTCTGTTTGTAATATCAAAATTACAGCTTTTTACTAAATGCATATGAAAGTATATACGGAACCTATAACAAAACAACCATTTTTAAAATTTTTGCCTGTTTGTTTGTTCCGGGTAATCTTCGAAACGGCTGGTCCGATTTTGACGGGACTTTAACTGGCAGATAGCTGATGTTACAAGGAGTAACATAGGCTACTTTAATTTTAGAAAAATAATTAGGGTTCCGCGCAAAAAAATAAAAACCATGTAATCCAAAATCTCCACGCGGGTGAAACCACGGGGCAGCAGCTAGTAATTAATATTCAAGTTGTGAAAATCCATAACCTATTCTAATGACATCAGTGCTAAGATTGTACACGTCTAAAAAACTGAGATTTGTATGTATGTGTTTATAATAAACCGCAAGTAGCGGTGATCAACGACTTTTTGTCTTGCATGTTGTTTTGTTTTATTGTAAGACGCAATAGAGCAGTGGGTCAAGGATTTTGAAAGGTTGTAGGTCGTGGATTTTGAAGAAGATTGAGGCATTGAAAATTGTTTTATATTTAAAATGTTTTTAAGCTGCTGGTTTACAATTCTAAATTTACTATCGAAAAAACTAACATTGTATCTATAATCCTGCTAATATTATAAATGCGAAAGTGTGTTTGTTGGTTTGTCCTACTTTCACGCAATAACGGAGCAAAGGATCGACGTGATTTTTGGCACAGATATAGTTTATAGACCGGATAGTAACATAGGCTACTTTTTATCTCGGAGAAATGCACGGTTCCTGTGGGAACGCGGGTGAAAACCACGGGCAGAAGCTAGTACTCTGTAAGCTCGAGAAGAGGGATCGATCAGTGGTTGATTTTACTCGTGTTTGAAATGACGCGACGAGATCAGACCAGCGGGGTTATTGTAATTCACTCGGAAGGCTGTCCGTGTCGGAAGCGACTTTCTTGATCGTTTATATCTCGGAAACTGTCTCTTTGTTCTGGGTAAAATCCGAAACGGCTGGACCGATTTTGACGGGACTTTTACTGGTAGATAGCCGATGCTACAAGGAGTAACTTAGGCTACGTGGGCGAAGCCGCGGGGCCCAGCTAGTACGTAAATAAAGTTAAATGTAAGTTTCTTTGTTTGTTGACCGCTAAACTCTAGATCCATTGGTCCGATTCTAGTTCTATCATCGAGTGCTATAGACTAAAAGCTATACAATTTGTAACACGCTTGCGAAGCCGCGAGCAGAAAGCTAACACATCAATAAATCTAATAAAATTGCGCATCGAATAAATAGTTTGTTAATTTGTTCGCACGTTATTAAGAGCGATTCGTGTCCTCGCAGGCGCTCGGCAAGCATACTGGGCGTGTACACTGTACATAGAACAAGGAGCGTGTCCAAGCGTCACCTCGGTCACCTCTGAGTTGGGCACGGCGTAGGGCGAGCCCGTGGGGTTGTAGTTGGCCACCGGGCCCGCCACGTCCGCGTACGACACGTTGGGGCACGAGCCCGACTGCGGGTCGTCCACCACCTTCTGCAGGATCATGAGGCACGCCTTCTTGTTGTTCTCCTTCTCACCTGGAACCGGGGAGGGTGCACTTTTAGAACTGATGTGAGGCAACTAAGATTATGGACAGGAGACGTCGTTAACTATGCGTTGGAAAGCAATGGGTTTAGGACACGCAAGATTGGATCGCGAAAGCATTTTGGCTAGCCCAATGACCGATGTCACGATCTGTGGCGATTTATTCGAGGGTAACGCTCAGACAAGACCGGGAGTAGCTCTCAAGTCTCTAATGCGGTTACTGAAACACTCCGATAAGGTGTTTCCTGCAGGTGTTTCTATCTGAGATTTTCTTGTGCAACGTGATAGCAAGCCAACCTAGTGCATCTGGACCGATAATAAGGCTGTTTAAGTACAAAGGTCGTAGTCATTAAATTTTCATAAACTCTCTCCTAAGGTCATTATGACTAAAACATATTTTTGACTGCTACATATGTCTATTTTCGGCCCAAGTATAATCACATCATACAAATCCAGAAGTACAGATTTATATGTTATACAAATCCTGCAAAAAACCCATGGCCACATCAATGAGGCATGCATCAGCTCATAACCCTCGACCTAGATAGCCAACTCTTGGTTTGGCAGCACGTCAATACCCGAGCCTCGACGAATAGAATAGATATCGCGTAATTACATGCGCGGCGGTGGATGCGGGCGGGAGCACGCAGACCGCAATTAGGAGCCACTGTTTAGGGTTATTGTTTTAAGATACTCCGTGTGTGTGTACGGGGTCTGTGTGCTTAGATACTCTTGCTCTCTGTTGTCTTGTTGTTGTATGGAGCCGTTTTGGGGGTGACACATACAAGCAACAACGGAAATTTGCGCGTTTTAAAAACAATCGTCAGTGTTTCAGCCGGGGAGAAAAGGTGATAACGGTCTCGGATCGGCGGCGTACAAACATGAGTCTTCTCTGAAGCTCCAAATTTGTAGCCGTTCAAGTGGTGGTCATGTCAGTGTAGCAGACAACAAGCAGGTGAACACAGTACTTAAAAATTGAGCCATATCGATTTTAGTTTTACGTTCCTGGGTAAGTAGGTGACCACTATATCGCCTGATCTTAATCGACAATGTCGTTGAACATTTCCCTTCATATACATAGAACTGTCTTCGACGTAACTGTTAATGGTGAGTATGGTGTCCATTTACTCACTTCCCGTAGCAAGTTTTCTGCGAGATTTGCGTGTAAATGCTGCTTTGCTCTTATGCAGCTGTGATTTGCAAGGTGTCCACTTACCGACCACAGTGATGCAGCGCTCCTGCAGCGACAGTTCCTTGGCCTTCTGCGAGATTTGTACGTAGCTGCCGCTCTGCTCCTTGATCTGCTTGATGTAGTTGCCGCCCTTGCCGATGATCATGCCGGCGGTGGAGTTCGGCACCAGGATCTTAACCTGCAGTAGACGGAGGTGAAAACGGATTAACTTTTTATTTTTTCGATGTACATTGAGGTTAGGTATCACATTTATATTAGAAAACTTGTTAAGAGCTAGAGAGCAACTTATCGAATGCAACTTTCAGAGCAGATAAGACCTTTTAAGGGCTTAAGTGAGAAAAACATAACTTTATACAATAACTAGCTTCTGCCCTCGATTTTAACTCGCGTTCCAACTTCAACCGTGCATTTTCCGGGATAAATAGTAACCTATGTTACTCTCCGGTCCATAAACTATATAATATGTGCTAAAAATCACGTCGACCCGTTGCTTCGTTGCTGCATGAAAGAAGGACAAATCAACAAACGTACAAACATACTTTCGCATTTATAATATTAGTATAGTATATAGGATTATCTTGAAACCACAATAAGGATTCTCAATCAGTATTAGGGCCAAACCCTTATTTGCCAGTGGCACTAGATACCAAATGAATCTGGTAGATATATATAGTGTAATAATCCTACTAATATTATAAATGCGAAAGTGTGTTAGTTGGTTTGTCCTTATTTCACGCAGTAACGGAGCAACGGATCGACGTGATTTTTAGCATAGATATAGTTTATGGACCGGAGAGTAACATAGACTACTTTTTATCCCGGAAAAATGCACGGTTCCTGTGGGAACGCGGGTGAAAACCGCGGGCAGAAGCTAGTTCCTATACAACGCGAAAACTGTGTCCGCTATGCAGATACCTTGTTCAGCATATCTACCTACTATTTTGCTGTATGTAAATTTCTTCAAGGTCACACATCGCACTGTCGTTTTGATGTTTTACAAGTCACCCAGGTCTAGTTTACAAATCCTAGCTGCGCTAACAATATGTCAATGTCAAAATACAATAGGATCCACGTTTCCATGCTCACGGGATCAATGGTAGGTGACATTGGGAATGCTAATGTTCGCGGTTGAAGTTTCAAATTAGGCACTAGATAGCGTTTTTATCTCCACGCTTTTGTTTGGAACTTGTAAAAGAGAATATGTAACTGTAGGTAACGATGTTTGAATGGAGTTATCTTTTCGTGTTATCAGTAATTATATGTCTTGGAGAGATATGATGCGAATTTTTTATTATACGTAAAGTTTCTTGTCTGAAGATATTTTATCCGTATCCATTATTAAACAAAAAAAGTAATATCTAAACCGTATTATGCATTGTTTCCTTCCCAAATTGATCCGTAGATTGAGCCTGTGCAACAAACTAACTAACTAGATACTTTTTTTATTACTAAGAGTGTAGGTAATAGCGGTGTTCCGTTTGTCTCTGCTTACCCCAAGGCGTGGCGAGTTGAATACTAATAGGATAAACCTTAATAGATTGTCTTCTAGTCAGAAAACTAAGTAAGCTATTTTGTAAAAATCAGAACTGCACATGTTAAGGCGTATGTATCAGCTAAATAGCTTCACTTGAAAGGTTTTATTAGCAAAATAAGATGAGCTTCTGGAACTGGAAAATATATATGTTAGTCATCATATTACCGATAATCTTATTGTGATCAAAAAAAAGGCTTTACCAAATTTATTCGATCAAAGAAAATCAAAGTTACCTCTAAAAATATGTTTGCAATGAAATATCTCTGTTATTTATAAATTTATATTGATAGAATTAACAAGACTTACGTATCATTTAATAACAAAAAACGTGGTTGTGTTACATTATCGATTACGCATAACAATTGCAGTGCCACTCAGAACTTTGAAACACAAAGGCCTGCGCGGCACAGCAGTGCGCTCGTTACCCTGTGACACTAGGTATAAGTCTCTCAAGCCCAGTAATTTCACTGGCTACTCTGCTCATCAAACCGGAACACAGTAATGCTTGCACATTACTGCTTGGCGGCAGACTTCAGGAGTAACAAAAGAAACAATTGTACAACATCATTGACACATCCACATTACAAAATACGCTAATTACAATACCATGTCCACTAACGCATGTATACGGTATACAAGTATATTCCGGCGACCTTGTTGCGTCTCTGTTAACACTTACGAGTATACGCCATGTTGATTTACTTACTTATGGTTGGAATTTGATGTGAAGGTGATGGGTTGGAAGCGGCCGTTATCGACGCATCAGCGAATATTAGTGTGTGGTGTGGGGCATGTGATATTAATAGGATATCGATCGTGTGCTTGTGAACATTCTATACTACCTACTTATGAAGTTATTAGGTGGGATTCTATGCCATTACAAACTTATAATAACATTAAGAGCGAGAGAGAGAGAGAGAGAGAGAGAGAGAGAGAGAGAGAGAACGCTTTCTTTTATACAGCCTGAGTTTAAATTGGTAAGTTATCCCGTAAGGGGGTCAATGACCAATGCACTTCTGGAGGTCAATGAGTTTTTGAAATTAGAAATTTTTCATTGAATAAAAGGCTTTAAAGTTTACGTCAAAATTCTACTACAGAAATTCCGGACAGCCCTAGATCAGCTGATTCGCTTTAAACCGCGCACTTCACGTTGGAAGTGATTTTTTTCTTGTATTGAAATTTGAATGGCGTATATCGAAGGGAGATTCTCACAACCTGTCGACAACCATCGTCCTGCTCACCCACTTCCGGTATAACATACCAATTCAAACTCAACCTGTATATTAAAAGACGAATAGATGATATTCTCTAAATGTTAGTTTCAAGGTACCCCAGATTTACACCAATTCTGTGTTAGTTCTATTTGTAATTAATTTCTTAACAGAAAACTTCGCTTCGGGACAGGTAAAATACCTATAACAACGGCTTTGAGAAAAATCAAGGGACGCGGCCGGTCCGTCATAGGGAGTCTAAAAATAGACCTGTCAAAGTCTCATCTTAATAAAATCCAAGTACTTATTATTTAGCTAGGATAGACTAGTTACGAAAGAACTTTGTAACAAGTCGGAGCTTTATTTTCATTTAATTTTGATCTCGTTTGAAGTTTTAGTTAAGGGGGCTTTCAAAGAAAATAAGGTTATTATTAATTAACGTTATACAAGAGCTTGGTAGAACAGATCAAAATACACGTGCCAAGCCTGAATATATTGTTATTTTGTGTACATTCCCGTACGTTACAAAACCGTGATTTAACACTCCATAATAAGAATACTTAATTATACAATAATTGTTTGAAGGTCTACTCTTTTTTATCGTCGCGCTCCTCGTAACTGCTTCCTTATCATATTCATGAATGCGCATAATTATAAGACAGTTATATAATTAATAATAATATGTTTGTAGTTACAATTGAAATATGAATTTTGTTTCTGAATTTTGGTCCTTCGCACCACGCGAGCACGTGGAAAATGCGAACATTTCAGAAGGCAACTCTAGTTTTAACACACTGTTTTCCTTATGTTTTGTAATCTTTGTGGTGTGACAATAAAGAGTTATCCTTTTATCTACCACTGCTAGTATTTCTTCTGAATTTCCTCCTTGATAGCTCCACGACGTAGTAACTATCGATGGAGTATGGACTTATCGTCATTTGCGAGTAAGGATGCAGGTTCGATTCCCTCAACTGAACCAGTATTTGTAAACACAATAAGGCAAGTATTTGTTCCGTATCGGAGTGTTGTGGGACCAATAGTCATTGAAGTTTCCGATTCCATAGACACAGATCCTATACATATACTCCTGATTTTATCTGCAATGTTGATGACCACGACAACTTAAAAAACTTACACACAAGGAATCTCAGTTAGTGTCAGTGTCTATGTATGATCGTTGGGCATTATATCATCATCATCAGCCGGAAGACGTCCATGACAGCTGACATAGGCTTCCTGAATTACCTAATTGAGATTGGCACAGACTAGAGCTTTATGGCACAAGGGTGAAGAAGCTTATACCCAGCAGTGGGTCGATACAGGATGGGAATGATGATTGATGATGAGAATGAAGAGGAATATTCCCAAACATACCCTAGGTGATTTGCTTTGTTTATACTAATTGATACAGAGACTAGGGGGTTGTTTGCCTTATGGTAAGCATTACGCCAGCGCAGTGCTACTCGTGTATTGCCACCCAGAACTTGACACACAAAGGCCTGCCGCAGACCTACAGTGCGCTCGTTACCCGGAGACATTAGACGTTAAGTCTAGTGGGTCTTCATTCGAGCTAATGGGAGTACCTATAATTTACCTGCGGGCTAAAATTATATAAAGTTAATTAAACGTGTACAGGAGCGATGTTGTATGATCGCAACACCTCCAGTGCGCGTGTACCTGCCTCGAAGACACACTCGAAACGAAACGCGCGAAATTGTTTATCTTTCGCGAATCCAATTAGTCGAGAATGAGTTTTAATTAGTACCAAGAGCTGGTGTTTGTCTTTGTTGCCGTTAATTTGGACCGTTTTCAGTAAAGATCCGAGTTTTTATATAAAATTTGTTAGTGGTAGGACTAACTCTTCTGGAGTGTCCGTCTGGGTTGTTACCACAGCTTTGCCCGTGAAATCTGCCGCCAAGCAGTAGTGTGCAAGCATTCCTGTGTTCCGTTTTGATGAGCAGAGTATACAGTGAAATTACTGGGCTTATGAGACTTAATACCTAATGTCTCAGGGTAACGAGCGCACTGGTGGGAGGCCTTTGTCTTTCAAAGTTCTGGGTGGCACTGCAATTGTCATGGGCCGGTGTTATGCTTACCATCAGGCAAACGACCAGCCCGTCTCGTTACCAAATAACATAAAAAAATGAACTATTATTATAGAACCTTATTTTAACAAATTTAATAATTACCGGCTTCGCTATACTTTTCCCATACATTTTGTATGGAAAAACGATTAATCAACTCGAAATATTCTTTGTTGCCAAACGATCCTATTTCTTACTGTGATCAAGACTTTGAGGCAAACTGAAGTTTGAGTACAGAAACTACAGTAAGTCACAAGGCCGGCGTTACACGCAGGCACCTTATTATGCATTGCAGGGGCATAAGATAAATTTTACAGTTTATGTTAAGCCGGTCTCGTGGTATACTGTACCTAGAAGCAAAAGTGCCTACCTATAAGTAGAAAATCAAAGTTGCATCAATAATGTTCTAAAACAAATAAAATAATTTTATTATAGGTGCCTAGGAACGTTTTCCTGTAACTATAACTGTAAAGGTACCTTACTGTCCCGGGAAAAATCCACCCCGTATAAAAAAGTTCTTTGTGAAAAAATATATTTTTCCACACAAGCTTTTATAAAATACTTAATAGGTACTTGTAGGTAATGTTGCGGTCACCATCTGGTTCCATAATCAGGACCCTGGATATCAATATTTCCTTCAGCGATAATGGCTTCAAGCAAACAAGGTTGTATATGGATTCCATCCTTTCAGGACATTTACGCAAGCTCCGGATGATGTCGAATCCAAGAAAGACCATATCCAAACCCGTTAAAATCTCACAAGTATCAAGTAGCAGAGAATGCATAATATTTAGATTAGTCAACAAAATGCAGATTAGTCAATCAACCTTTTAAAAAAAACTCCGCAGCAATTTCACCGCGCCAGAATCAAACCTAATTAATTCTTTAGAAATCCACAAAAATAATAGGGCAGCCGCTCGCACCAATTAACTTTCAAGCAGCAAGCCTTTTCGGCAATTACTAGGGGCTGTCAAAAACACAATACCGAATTACAATGAGGCGCCCAGCACGGTGGCCCGCTTTGTGGTGCTCCAACACTGTTACCACCTGGGATTCACAGCCATAATTTTACTTTATTTTTGCTCATGATAGGTTTGTGGTCCACTACTATCTTACCGGCTGTGTTGTCCCGGATAAAAATAGTACCACCATCCCATCTCTTCCGGTGTAAGAGCTGGCTAACGGAATATCCAAGGAATGGGCAGCACCATTCACATGGGTCGAGAGCGAGTTTACCCCACATCAATAACTCATATCAAGTTATGTGCGGATTTATAACACTCGCTTTAAAACTATAAAGGAAAACATCGCGAGGAAACATGTTCAAGAACCACAAATTTGTAGGATGTGTGACATCCACCAAGCCGCACTGGGCCCGCGTGGTCGATTATGGCAAATACACTCTCTCTCCAGAGAAGGCCAGTATCCTAGCCAGTGGGAGCGTAAAAGTTCAACTACATCGTCACCGTGACTATAGACCTTGTGATGTGAAGTGGACGAACACTGACCTATAGAAAATTAAAAAAAAAAACAGTTCTTCTGTGCACGCCTCTAAAGATTTCATTAAATATCACATCGTCATTGGTTTTGAAAATGGAACTAAAAAAATTCTAAGCTCAAGAAATCTTGAGAAGACTTATTGTCGCCGAGTACTTTACGTAATATACATACACAGAGTAACAAACAAAAAATACTGATAAAATAACAAACAAAACAGAACAATAATCACTTCGCAAAGAAACTACTATTTCAGAAGCCCTACAACTCTATTATATATCGATTTGGGTCAAACCAACGCCTACAAGCTGTTAAGTATTTTCCTACACTACCTAACTTTTCTTCCAGCCGGCAGCCCTGGCTAGAGGGTGGCGCCCGCCACCCCCGCGGGTGGCAGGCGATTTGCATGTAAATCAACACTTTACGAAATCCCCTAGCTGGCCAAAACGATTGCGTATGTTCATACTTTGGTTGTTCGTTGTGTTCCCATTTTTGTGTAGCGGACCGTTTCGCAGCTCACCCTTGAGCGAACTTCGCTGGGCGTTCTGTTATTGTTATTACAGTGGAGAGGGAATGGTGGTCGAAATTGTTTTAGCATTTTCATGGAGGTATTTTGGTGTTTTTTGTGGGTTAGTGAACTGGCAAATGGGCAGTCGGATTGTAAGCAACAAGATGCGAAGTGTCGCGGAATCGTCGAGCGTAACGTAGGGTGGCTTCGTTGGGCTCAAACGAGCTTTATGCGAACATTTTAATTTTACCTTCCATTTAAGTATCAGCTGATAAAGGTTGTCTTAAAGAGCTATAAGCGAAGCTATCGTCTATATTGTTACAATAACTAAATATTCCTTTTCTCATTTCTTCAAGAGTAACCATCAGTATAATCAAAAGTCGTAATTGTTAATAAATTACTACTAACAATTTATATCCTGCAGCGGTGACTAAAAGATATTGTAACTCTGCTCTCTGTAGTCCATTTCGTCACGCTGGTCCAAGCTCAGCCAGCAGTACCGTAACACATGCGTCATCTTTAGACGTAAAAACATGTTCTACAGAATGGTAAAGTTGCTTTGCTTTCAAAGTCTCGCATAAAACTAAATTATTAAATACACTCAGGCTCACCGAACACCTCGAGCCTCTTAGTATGCGTAGAGTGTACTGAAGAACTTTTTGACCTGATGCCGGCGTCACGGTGTCATCACCGTACTACTAGCCACCAGCGCTTGAAAGCTCATCCACACCTGACATGTGGAAATCACATAGTGTACGATTCTCACGATCTTTTCTGTCAGGGACATTCAAATTGTGGAATGAGCTCCCAACTGCGGCCTTGCCGAGATGGGGCTCTTCAAAAGAAGGGTGAATAGAGTCTTTAAAGGTCGGCAACGTATTAGTAATACCCCGAGTGTTGTAGATACCCATAGGCGACGGTAACTGCTTACTATCAGGCGGGCCGTCTGCTTGTTTGCCACCTATGGCATAAAGAAAACAATTCTCGCCGTTATAAACATGATTTTTCGGACAATTTGTCGTCGTCGAGTGGGAAATTTTCTGAAGGTAACCTGCTATGGGATGCGAACGGATTCTGTGGGGGTTATTACGCACTAAAACATCCCGGGAGCTTGTCTCAGTGCTATATAGGTGAGCTCCGGGTGCTCATTGACGTAGTTGATAGCTGCCCCAGGAACTTCCATCCTTAACAAGCACCTAGATTAGTTATATAAAGCGAGTGCGGTAGCAAATATCCTTCTCCAGCCTCTTCTTATATGAACATCATGTTTTAAAGTTCAAAGAAGTATTAACTTCCGTGAGCACTGTACATACAACGCAAACTAAACCCACTGAATAATGAGGTCATGATAACGACCTATCGAATTCCTGTTCAGAATTATATTAACACCTAATCGAATAATTAATTAATGAAAACAGAACACCAAAATATAGTTTCATATTAGGAACACATTCGAATAATGTTCAGTGAGTATTGTCCACTAGTTATGTGAGGACAGAGATCAAATTTCCTCTTCGTCATCGGAAAAGAGAATGGTAAATGTGATGAATCCGACTACTCGTGAGTACTGTAGTGGTAGGACACTTCTACCAACAGAGTACGTAGCTGCCGTACCGTCTAGCTCGTAAATTTGCCACCAAGCTGTACTGTGCGAGCGTTAGTCTATAACGGTTAGAAGATCAAATTAGTCAATGCAATTACTATTGGAAGTAAGAGGCGTGCCATTTTGTAGCTGGGAGGCACTGTAATTGTTGTAGGTAGGTGGACGATTTATTAATTTCATCACCTAATTGTATAAAATCATGAATAGAGATGTTCCTTTTTCACTCGCCATAAAAGCTAGGCGACCATGAAACATACAGTGACAGAATCAACAAACAATGTTTCATGTTATCAAGCACTAGATAGTACAACGAGAGCGTGTGTTACAGTCCAGATAACACGCAAGCTATCACACGGCTAAGTGGCAGGAAGTGTATAGAATGACAATTAATAAAGGCACACACAATTCACAAACCTGTATTTGCAACTTGTGAACTGTAAGCCTACATTTTTGCGTGTGCCAAAATGTGCCCTTGTAGAACACCGTAGTTGCGCAGATTTTGTTCACGTGAATCATCTTGCGTCTTTCTCTCGCACCAAATCGCGGTTCTTACTTAAGAAAATCGGTCCAATCGTGTAACAATAAGTTCGATAATACGAGGTTCGAGGTTATCAAACATTTTTTTTAAACATGACCTATAACTATTATTAGAAATATCAATAGAAATTGGTTTACTTACTACTTTTACTCTTACTAAAAACTGAAGCCATATTCCCTAGCAATTTTGATTGCGCATTGGATGGAGCCGCACCACCAAGCCGCACTGGGCCCACGTGGTGGATTATGGCCCATACCTCTCTCTCTCTGAGAGAAGGCCGGTATCCCAGCAGTGGGAGCGTAAGAGGCTGATAATGATAATTGGATGGAGTATTGACCTTACTCTTGAGTAATCTTGAATATCCTCTCTTGAACCTTATCTCATTACACAGAGTTAGTAGAACTTGTTATCTAACTTCTTATTTATTCTTGACTACATAACCGCAAAATGGTAATGATCAAATAATGACGCATTATTCGCACGATATTTCATTTAACATCCAAAAGGAAAACCCGACCTATGTCCAGAAAGATAAAATTATTGATTAAACAAAGTCCAGTTGACATCTGACAACATCTATGACGAAAGTTTAAAAGCTATGACGCAAATAGAGAACAGGAACACTGAACACCTGTTCACTCTCAGGTTGTAAAGATCCACGAATAAATTGAGAATTAACTGTAACTGAAGCCAGTACAGCTGTTCGATTCGGCGTCGACAAAGCAGTTCGGTACGGCAAAGGGAAGTGTTACCGGGAATTTATTGTCCGCCTGTGGACTGGACTTGTCCAATTTGTTTCGACTTGTATGTCGACCATTGCTGGACAGACTATGCAGGAGCAACCGCAGCATTCACTAGATTCACTATTTTACTTCAGGGAGAGAGTAACTTAACATGGCCGTTATATCGAGTTATCTATAGAAAGACCCCAATGTTCAGATGTTTGCTTGCAGTCCTAATATTCAACACATTTGTATGCATGACTGCGTGAAAACGTAGTCTCGTGTACGTGTTAGTAGTAGGTTACGGAACTAAATTTGAATAGAATTTTGACGAGGCCTATCGGAAATGAGCTGGTTTTATATGAGAAATATAGACATAATCGACGTATCTCACCTGCTTGTCTCTATCTTGGGGCATCTTGGTATCCACTCCTTCGGGGAATGGCTTCACCAGCTCGGGCTTCTCTTTGATTTTGTCCATGATAAAGTCCAGGACCACCATGATGCCGTCTACGGAGCCTGTGATCAGGCATGCTCGCTCCGTTGTACCTGCAGACAGAGAACACAAAATTACAGAAAATGTCCGTCAATAGTAATAAACATGTAGGTATGGTTGAGACCTGATATCTCCGTCTCCTTAGTGGTGAACATCATTAAGCATCCAAATCTATCCTTTTCAATCACCTTCGAACAAAAGCTCTTATATCACTACTTTGAAATTCTTGTTGATACTCAAATAGAGCACCTTGCTAGTTCCAAACGTTTAGTTAATAACATAGACTTAACGTTAAATTTCCCAGGTTTCAGGAGGTCAGAAATGGTTGACACTTCAAAGCTATTAAGAAACTTTAAAGTTATAATAAACAGGCTACCACATCTTATGAAGACTAAGGCTAAGGCTCTTAAGGGTGAAACATCGAAGTTACGACCAAGCGAGGGCTTTGGGTCCAACCCAAAACTCCTAGAACTAAAATGTATAGCTAATTTAAGACGTGACAACATTCAAAGGTTTTTGAAATCGGAGGAATAGAGAGATCAGATAACTCTACAGTCGGAGGTCATAATAAAGACTAAGACATACACTCAGCATAAATTCCATAATAAACATCCAGCTGGGAACGAGCATCCGTGCTATAAAACAAAGTGAATATTGCGTCCCGCTCCCAGACGTCGAGTCTAGTGAAATTTACTGCAGAGACGGTGCAGACTCGGCTATATCTCAGTATTAAACACGGAGACGAATCCATTACATCACCGGCGGTTCAAAGACGTGTAGAGTTTCAGTGTCAGTGGTACCATCAATCTTCCGATGACCTTACGTGCCCGCGGCGTGTTACAATCTGGCGTTCCTGTATCCGAGGCTCGATAAAATCACAATGAAGCTTCGTATCGGTGTAATGCGTGACGATACCCTATTCATTCTGCCGAAAGCGTGTTTAAGGCGCCTGCAGACTTCGCAGTTCGTGTCTCTAACGCTTCGTGGATCGATACCACAAAATCTAAGTAGGCAGTAGGCACACAGTTGAAGCTCGCGTCGGTTTCAGAGATAGGAAATTCGCATTCCATTTGAGTTGTAATTGATAGCGCGCATTGCAGGACGCTGGCAGACCTCGGCTCTAACTTATAGCAGTTCTAACTTTCTGTCATCAAAGAGGCTGCTTCCATTTGAGACCAGCGAACTGAAAACATGGTCGTATAAGTGTGTGTGCTTGTACTTGTACGTGTCTCAAATTGAAGGGTTTATTTTAAAGCTTTGGAAGTAATTAGTGAGTTGACGTTGCCGGTACAGTTAGTAGAAATGAAAAGAGTTTCAGTCAGATCGCAGAACCCAAACAAAATGAGCACATTTCTGGTTATTCACTTAACGAACTAATTGGGTATTATTTTCCTACCGCGATTTGTTTGTATTGTTCGGAGAATTTATTAATTAGGTAGCATTATTACGTGGGCAGTCATTTGGACTCGCCAGAAATAGACATCTTTGGCGAGCTGGTATTCCCTGAGCGCTATAATATATATTGATCGACCCTACCTGGGTGATATTTCAGTTGTTAATTTATAACTTAAAAGTGAGCTTTGAATAACAAATTAAATCAAAATAAAATAATCATGTAAATATTACCTCATGCGGTATGTATGTATTTTGCGTCTTCCCAGGTAGTCAGCCAAACTTGACAAAAAATCACTTTACAGATAGCTGTTTTGGAACCCTTATGAATAACTGATTCTTGTTTTAACAAAACATATTCAAAACTAAGTTTGAGTTCATTTCTTCTGGAAACTTGTGCTGGAACTTTAACCGTTACTTTATTCGTTGTTTCAGCTTCCAATATCTTAATGTCTTTTGGCAACTTATTTATGTAACTTCGTCTTTGTAATGAGTTTATCACAATTTTGAAGCTAATGAATGAAAATATTAAACCATTTTATTTAAAATTCAATTCGGTATTTCGGATTAGAGTTTGGGTTTACAGCGTTCCCTGTCGGGTAAATTATGATCGTACATAAGACATAATATATCACTAAGATGTTAAACAACTTGACATATGACTAACGGACCATTCGTTTATTACCAGTTTTATATTGCCCAACTCTGTTCGCTCAATAACACTTAATATTTTTAGATATGAAATCATTTGTTACCAGTTTCCTAGTAACAAAGCCTTGACGCCATCGCCTCGCCGAGCTTACAAATTAAGTCAAATCTGAATTATTCATGTCCTGCTCTGCCTTCATCTTGGACTTTCTCGACCCGACGAATAGTTAAATAAGCTGCATTAAACAATCGAGAGCAAAAAAACCTGACAGAACTCTCGGCAATTAACTCCCTTACATGGCTTCATTCATCCATTTATAGAACGAGACAAGTCCAATGAACAAGTTTGACATCTCCGAGCGAATGGAGCAGCACCGGGTGAAATTATGCAACAAGACACAGTCACACATACAACCGGTCCTATTGAGTAACTCCCATGACCTTGGTGAAGTCGTCCAACTGCAATGCCAATTTAGCCCTTGGTCAACATGATTTAAAGACTAATATCGCTCGAAAACGGGTCATTATCGTTTGGTATTAGTCCAATGTTAATAATTGAGAACAGTGGGCCAGAACTGTGCTTAGAAATAGGCGGCGTAGCGTCATCAGGTCGACATAGTTAAATCTGCCGCCTGAATTGGTACAACCGTTCGTGTTGGCGTGTTACCCGATTGTTTCGTGATATATTGTCTTCGCTCTACAGTTGGTACGGGGGTGTGACATTGCGAATTAGTCCGGTTATAGCGCTCGGCCGCCGCAAGGCCGCAAGAAAGATTACAACCATTATCCAATTATGCGTGCTATTGAGTTATGTACTGCTGCGATGTGTTCTCTTCGCTATAAATTATGCAACGCATAAATATGGAGGTTCTAAGAGTCGCACAGTCTTAACCCAATTAGCGTTAACCTAGTTAGTAAGTTTCTTCGCTCTGGAGACCTGGTCGTCGTCAGGGTTGTTATTCGTTTTATACTTTAGCTAGCATTACGTAAACAGTTAAAAGTAGACTCGTTTTTATAAAAAGCTTTCTATTTGACTCCTTTTTTGTTATTAGCCCTAAGGCTTTAGAGACACTTGTTTTTTTTTCGACTTCAAAAGAAACCAGAATTTATATCTATTTTTTACCAAAACACAGGAGGAAATTCCTGACGGCACCCAGAGAGAAATTTTCAGGACAAGCAATATTCCAAATCTTAAGATTTACCCGAAACGCGGCAAATTTTCGAGTTTAATAAACCTGTTATGCGTAATGACGTCACAGACGTTTCCCCCGCACGTGTACCGATACCAATCGGAGACACAAAATAAGATTCGATTTCATATTCATAAGGTTTGAGAGACGAGAAAAATTCGCGGCGACGAAACGAATGCCATATTGTGTCACAAAAACGTTTTTATTGATTTAATTCGGCAAGAAACGACTTTTGAGAATGCAAACGAGGAAAATATTCGGTTCGCTCGAGCAATTCAAGGATCGGAATAAATGATAAATTGTTTGAATCGTTAACTATTAATGAGCTGAAACCTCAACTAAGCAACGTTGTGAATGTTGACGCCTTCTGCGAATCAACTGGAATGTTTCATATTATAGAACCGATGAGCGAAGGATTTACGAATGGAATATACGTAGCATTTGGAACGGAAATCGCGTTTGCATATAAATTGAGCAATGCTTTAAATAATTCCGTTTTAACGCGACTGTATTATAGCTACAGTAACGGCTGTTATTCAATTGCGAGCGAATTATAATGTTAGTTAGATAATTGCGCGTAACACTTCAGTGGAATGAAGTTAATTAATTGCTCCGTGACGCAATATTCAGTGTCGCAGCATGCATCGTTATTATCGTTACGTCACAACGACGCAGTTCGCTAGAGGATTCCGTGCTTCACGTGGACCAAATCCAGTCCCAAGTGGAGGCAAACGGGCCTAATTGGCCTAAATAACACCACCGCTTCATTAACCTGTTTACCCGACTATCCTCTAAATATCCGGCCTTATATCGTAGCTGATCTTTGCCAGAACATTTTTGGCTTGCGTCTCTGGCTTTCTAGAGATTTGCTGGTATGATACCTATGTCCGGAAGCGCTTCACAAATGGTTGTCGTAAAACTTTTCTCTCAAACACTTCCTTTGAGACTTGGAACAGAATCGCGTCGCGTACATTTTAAACTTTTCAGCAGTAGTAGCTCAGTTCAATATAACAGAGTAAGTAAAAGTCTACATTATACTCCCGTAACCTATAGAGCATACCGTTGCGTCACAATGGTATTAGTTGGAAGTTGGAGCTTAGCTGGATCAACTGAAAATAATGTAGGGTTTGCTTTGGCCTCAAGTACATTTCCGAGCTTCAGTGAAGCGTTAACGGTATTAGTGCACATGTCATGTCCAACTAAACTTTCCAGCAAAGTTCTTGTCCAGAAAATAATGCTTTCTTAAGAATTAATGAAACCATCAAGTAATTTCTCCTCTGACGCTATTACTGTAAGACGCTTTACGAGAGTATAACGTTACAGCTGAGCTGCTAAATTATTTGCTATCCTGGCTTTACTGGTACAGCTATTAGTAAAATCCCGCGTATCTCTGACGCAGTTGTACAAAATACGCATTGCACAGACAATAAAGTTAATTTTGAAGATGGAGAATGCTAATATTTGGACGAATGTTTGTTATTTCATCGAGTTTTCAGCTGAACGATTTGAATGAGATTCGATTAGCTTTTAATACTCTATTATCATTATCAGTGCATGTTCATGGATAGGATACCAGTGATAGTTCACTAAGGCGTTTATACCACGCTAGACTTTATACCGAAATGTATTCATAGGCTATTAAACCATTTTGTTTCGGAAAACCAGTAGATATCGGTTCGCTCGAGCTTTGCTATCTTCGAAATCAAATTTCGCATCGTTTGATACAAAGCTGTTGTAAAAAGACTGTTTTGGCTTTGTTACTTTAGTGATTCCTGCGGGCTGCGAGTCTCATGACGCAGTGTTACCGCAGCACGCGTTGCGTCACAATGACGAAGCGACACCTCGGCTGCCAAATCACCTGCAGCCTAGAATGCAGCCCTGGCCACCGGAAATGTTTCCAAACGAGTGACACGTGTGATACGCATTGTTTACAATGGTGCTGTAAATTCACTCGTCAAATATATCGTGGTAATTTTTTGGAGAATTGTTTGAATAAATTTAAAAAACAAAAGGTGGAAGATAGGTCAGTGTGATTCGATTAACGTTGAGATTACTCTCAACTACCAAATTCATAATTCTGACAGAAATAGTCGCTGTTACATAATCTAGTTATTATTGTTGAGGCTGACATGTTTCAAGGGTGAACTGTAAACTTTCAAGGTATCGGAGAACAACTGAACTCTGCCCGTCCTACCATAAAGAGAACAATATGACAACAAACTCCAAAGCGCGTTAACTTTTCCCCATAAGGCGACACTGGCTGGCGTGTCGAATCGTATACAGACTGTCGAGTAGACTAAACAATAGACAACAAAAATAGCCCATGTAAATCGTGCTTTAGACTTAATGACGAATGAGCTATATTTTTAGGTCAAGGCCAGTGGCAAACCGCATTTTGCAAATGACAGCCGTTGACAAGAGCTCTCAGCGTTGGATACTTTTAGAACTGAAGAGAAATCTTTTACTGGCTTCATCTTAAGGCGATCACGTCGATGGCACTTGACCGGCAGCAAAGAGCAAAAGTGGTTTCGGTTTCTTTTTATGCAGACTCGAACTCAAAGAACTAAAAATAGAAGAGCACTTTTGCGAGTGCTAATCTTCACAACTATTTAAAATTACGCTATTGATAGACAGCTACAATTCTACAATCTTTTTTCTATGAGGATCTTACACATTAACGAGTTGAATGATGAAAGTGAGGCTAGAGGTTAAAGTTCTGTCGCCAAAGATCTATCAGTATATTTCGACAGAAGCACTTCCAATCCATCAGACTCCATTTTAAGCAAGTTACTAAAAACAAAAACATAGGGTCTAGAAAGTACAAGTGGGACGTCACCAGTCCATACAAAATCTTTTAAACAAGTCAAATCGAAACGAAGCATCTTTGTCCCTAGAAAGTGTTGATTTATTTGCTGGTCAGCCCCGAGACGAGACAATGCCCACTAAAGAAAATGATCGTTGGCGGTTTCTCTATTCACGTCGCTCGCGCTAGGCCGAAGTCGGTCAAGGGGTGCGACAATATTGATTTGTTGCCTCGTCATTATTGGCCAATCCAGTGTAGAACGGGCTTCCGTGTGAAGGCTGTGATGAATAAAGAATTGCAAATTTAAAGCCTGGTTATGTGGTGTGATGTTTTGAAAAACTCTGGTGATAAAGAGATCTATGTATGACCATGACCGTAACTATAATGGGAGAGCGTATGCCTATCAGTATATCTTGATTTGGATTACGGAACGATATCACACGTTTAATAAAATATTCATCAAGCATAATTTTAATGTGTTTTAACGCAGTGTACAACCGACTATTTATCTCGTCACTTAAGGACATTTTGTAACATTTTTATGGACCTAGAAATGTTGTAACATCGCTTGCCTAAGTAAGATTTATTAAACAAATAACATCGTTATAAAATCATGAGAATAATATTCTCGCAGCATTTATAAATTTTGCAACGTCTACGCCACGCCAAATGACTAAAATTGTAATTTTAGAGATGCCTATTTTAGCTTTTGATGTGTGACAAGACGATCAAAATAGCAATACCACCAGAGCCAACGGGGCAAACGCAGATTCACGAAAGGATGACTTAATTTAGGGTGTAACTAGACGAATATTTGCGACTAGTTGTTTACCAACTGCTCTATTTATATTGTACAAAGTAGTCTTCAAATGGTGTGTCCAAACTTCGCAGAAAGCAATCGGTTTGTATTCTGCCGGATTGTTGACAAGTGACAATCAGCACAGTCACTCACGTAGTTGCCGGTTAACTCGCAGTCTATTGGGTTCGTTAATGGCAACCAATCTACAAAAGACGGGTCTATAGATAAAGGAATAACAGCAACCGCGAAAGCAAGAGTGAGAAAGGAATATGACCGCACGTTAGTAAGCCAATAGAATGCAAATAAAAAGCAAGAGTGAGAAAGGAATATGACCGCACGTTAGTAAGCCAATAGAATGCAAATAGAGTGTTTACTTGGGCATTCATGACGGCAAGTTAGTCACACAACTGAACGTACAAACGACAACGATGTGTGTAAGACAACGCGTTTGACTCTCCAATCCATACTAATATTATAAATGCGAAAGTGTGTTTGTTGGTTTGTTGATTTGTCCTTCTTTCACGCAGTAATGAAGCAACGGATCGACGTAATTTTTGGCATAGATATAGTTTATGGACCGGAGAGTAACATAGGCTACTTTTTATCATGGAAAAATGCACGGTTCCTGTGGGAACGCGGGTGAAAACTGCGGGCAGAAGTTAGTGTGACATAAAATTGACATTGACAGCTGACAATAAAGTTTTATAATGTTGACAAGTTGATTTAATTTGACAGATTGGTTAGACGGCTCCTGTGGGAACGCGGGTGAAAACCGCGGGCAGAAGCTAGTCGGGTATAAAGATTGCTTGTCTAATGTAGTCGGAAAAAATACTTGGATCAAAGTCGTCGTAACGGTTTTTTTTTTTAAGTTTCTATTTCATAACGTTGCGTGCTCGTCGGTAATCCACGCGTTTGAAGAGTCGATTTACGTTCCAGTGTGCTATTATAGTTTTGATTAGAATGCTATCCAATACGTGTTTAGATTGTGATTTTCAAGTTAGATCGTGATGTTAATTATTTCTTTAGTGCTTGGGCAATTCAAGGATTTATAGGATGCACCAAACTGCTGGCAGTGCTGGGCTAGCGTTGTAGGATATTATTTTATTGGTTTTATCATTTATTTATTATTTGCTTTATATGTGATCCAAGTTGGTCTAAATAAATGAATTTGAATTGAATTGAATTATATACTGTATGATGAGTTCCAGAATGGGAATATAATAAGGCTAGAACATTTGGATTATCTAAAGGCCTACTTGGGCTTATAGAATATCCAACTGTTTTTGTAGCTAGCTAGGTTAGATATAGTGTTTATTTATGTATTAGCTAGTTAAATAAGGCATTTAGCCCGTAAAAAAAATAAGGCTGATATAGTGAGGGTCTAACAATAAAGTTTAGTTTATAAAACAAAGTTTGTTGGACTCCAGGAGTAGATTGTTCGGGATAACATACTAATTGACGGCTCTGTAGCTAAGTTGGTAGTAACGCTGCCTGCAAAGCGAGGGGTCCCGGGTTCGATTCCCGGCCGGGGCAGATTTTGTGTAAGCATAAAGCTTGTTCTCCGGTCTTGGATGTTTGTGATGTGTATCTGTATGCGTCCATGCCACCTGCGACACAGGGAATCCTAGTGCGGGGGTATGAGTGTAAAAAAAAAATTCAAACTCCGGCTATATTATTTTAATATTGTTTTTTTTTTGGCTGTAAGAAATCAACTATTTTGTCTACTTGATAAATATAGTTTCCATAAGTTCAAAACATGTAATGTGATTTCTATAGTATGTTGATGTTTTAAATAGTGGTTTTACCACATACTTTATTTTTATGACATCTCGTACGAATTCTTGTCACATCCTGACCTGAATCCTAATTGAACGTCGACACAAAACTAGAATCCTACTGCTAATATATGCGAATGTGGATGTTCTTTTAATTTGTTTGTTCCTCGAGCACAAATTGTGCTGTTATTATGTAACCGTTAATTAAGGCCTGTTCAGAAGCAGACCTAAGCGAATAAGCAACCGCTGTGGGTAGAGGGAAATGTCGAGCGTTAATATCGCCGGTATTTGTATGAAGTTTCGTGCGCATTGCAGTGCCACCCAGGACTTTGAAACACAAAGGCGTGTGCGGCACTGCAGTGCGCTCGTTACCCTGAGACATTAGGTATTAAGTCTCATAGGCCCAGTAATTTCACTGGCTACTCTGCTCATCAAACCGGAACACAGTAATGCTTGCACATTATTGCTTGGCGGCAGACTTCACTCACAAGGCGGTGGTAACAACCCAGACGGACACTCGCAGAAGAGTTAGTCCTACCACTAACAAAATTAGGTATCATTTTGCTATGTGCGAAAATTCCAACTATAACTACCGCCTCCGCAAGGACCCGAGGAGATGTCAAACGTAATTGGGTTGTTGACTGTATTCAAATAAAAATATAATTTTGCCGCGAAACGGTAGTTTTTGTGACAGAAATCCTATTAAACACAATATTTTTGTTTATTTTTAAGGAATTTAATTTAAATTAAATAATCAAAATTTAATCACATCAATCCGAAGTCACGTGACCTAAACGCCCGTGACGTCACTGTTTCAATCGGAAGGAGTATATATTTTTTTTTGTTTTGTTTTTGGCTCCACGTGATTTGCGCATTTAACTAGTGTCAAGTTATATAAATAATAATATATAATAAATCTCTAGTTTTGGTGCATGAAAGTCGTTAAAGTTTAGTCTAGGCGCGGTCGAGTCGAAGTGACGCTTCAGTAAATTGGTGGATAGTTTACTGAAGCTTCTATGGAGTTTTGGATAGAATACGAAAATACACGTTTTTCGTCTTTGTACTATTTGCCTTTCACTCATGCAAGTTTACGAACACTTAATGGTTAATAATACACTATTATTACAAATTAACACTCTATAAAACAAAGGTTTTAGTAAATAACACAAAATCAACAACAGCACATTTTCGCATTCCCGCCAAAACTCCAATGAGTATATAGCTCGTTGCGCTTAACTGCTTAGTATTTTAGAGTGATTTCTGTGATTATTTATCTGTGCTGTGTATTCCGCGCCTATTTTTCTAAATTTATTTCGACTCTTGAATATTCTCCCATGATGGAAAGTGGCTTCATAAAGGCAAATAATTCCAATTTTCCGAGAATTGATTGTTTTACGGTGGCCAATTTCTTCTCGACAAACGATAATTTCTGCTCTGCTGAATTTAGAAATGTGAAGACCTCCGTGTAAGTACCTAATTATTATACCAAAAATTATTATTTCTATAACCAACAATGAATATATAACAGTAATCGTAGATTCTAAGATCCAAAGTGTATTAATTAACCAAAGCATATATATAAATCAATAAGCTCAAAATCATATTTTAATACATAACAATACATGTAGAAAACATCGAATCAACTTGTCACTAAACGTAGCATAGACTAGGTAGTAGTGGTTATATTCTCTTTGCTTGTCACTTTACTGTGTTATAGAAAATTACTCTGTGGTAATTGAACACGTGACGTCACTGCCGTTTTGGAGCAAAATTTAAAACGGCATTTTAAATACATGATAATTAAAATATTACTTGTTTTAAAAAGTAAAATTAAATATTTTGGGTTATATTAGACCCATACGCATCGTTTTAAACACTTTCCCAAAATCAGTCAACATCCCAATTCCGGAGACTCCCCGAAATTAGGGAACGGAGTCCTACCACTAACATTACACGATTTAATATACAAGGTACAAAATTGGAGACTATATAGTACTTTGTCATTTTACAACGGAAACGGCAAAAAGAGCGAAACGAAACGCAAATGTCAAAATTTAGATTAAATTTCGGCCGGATTTTACAGTTGTACTCGCAAACCGTTCACGAGTTATTTTTTTAAATAAACATGTATGTGCCCTTGGTGAGCTTACCCACGAGTTCTGTTTGAATTTTTAACGAGCCTGCCAGCGCGGAGGCTCCACAAACACGGCCACCTACATGTCCATACATTAAACGGTACACGTGTCCTGACACACGGCGCTGTAATTGGATTTCAATGTGTATAGATAGCGTGTTTTCTCCGCGATTGTATCACGTTTTTTCAAACTTTTGTTAGTGGGAGGACTAACTCTTCTGCGAGTGTCCGTCTGGGTTGTTACCACCGCTTTGTGAGTGAAGTCTGCCGCCAAGCAGTAGTGTGCAAGCATTACTGTGTTCCGGTTTGATGAGCAGAGTATCCAGTGAAATTACTGGGCTTATGACACTTAATACCTAATGTCTCAGGGTAACGAGCGCATTGCAGTGCCGCGCAGGCCTTTGTGTTACAAAGTTCTGGGTGGCACTGCAATTGTTATGGGCCGGCGTTATGCTTAACATCAGGCAAACGACCAGCTCGTCCCGTTACCTAATAACATAAAAAAAAAAACTAAAAGGTTCGTTATTGCTTGTTTTTTCTAGGGAAATAAATAAACGCTTACACTCATGCCCCCGCACTAGGATTCCCTGTGTCGCAGGTGGCATGGACACACACAGATGCACATCACAAATTTCCAAGACCCGAGAACAAACTTAAGCTTACACAAAATCTGCTCCGGCCGGGAATCGAACCCGGGACCCCTCGCTTTGCAGGCAGGGTTACTACCAACTTAGCTAAACTTAACTTAAATAAAGGAAATGAAGTATGTACGCTTAAAGGAATAGACGAGGCCTGTCACTCTGTACCTGCCCACGTGAGAGCCCCGGGGGATTATCTATTAAACTAGCAGTCGTTGTACCTACTTAAATGTTATATCGAATCTTCTTATACATTTCTTAGAACGTCTATAATTATTTCGACGAATACCTGACTGCTTGGAGGCTTCTCTCGTAATCGATCTAAGGTAGCATCTTCAAGAAAATTCGAGGAACTCAGGAAAAGGAAATGAGCTCGGACACCCCGAGCAAGTATTAATTAATTTTATTTATATCTGCGTAAGATAATATTTGTGACCTTGAACAAGACACGGGCAAGACGATGGGGATGATTTGTCAAAATAAAACTCACTCAAAATAATATAGGTACCTGCTACATGTACATGTGCAGTTCCTGTAACATTCCGAAATTAAAATAAGACCGGCATAGTGAAGTCTGCCACCAAGCAGTAGTGTGCAAGCATTACTGTGTTCCGGTTTGATGAGCAAAGTAGCCAGTGAAATTACTGGGCTTATGAGACTTAATACCTAATGTCTCAGGGTAACGAGCGCACTGCAGTGTCGCGCTGGCCTTTGTGTTTCAAAGTTCTGAGTGGCACTGCAATTGTTATGGGCCGGCGTTATGCTTACCATCAGGCAAACGGCCAGCTCGTCTCGTTACCAATAACATAAAAAAGGTACTTGAAATATACAAGCAAAGCAATCCACTCTGTCTCTCCACAAGTCCTAACCTGGTAGTACGTTAGGTACCTGCGTACCCAGTACCTACCTAATTTGTTTCTTCTTCAAGTCAAACGCACAAATCATAATCATAAGTCAATTTTAAGGCAATTAAGTTAATGACCAACTCGATATTAACTGCCGAACACAATGGACCAAGTAATTGCTTAGAACATTTTAGTATTTTACGGTTTCGAAATCATCTATAGACGGAAAACACAAATTTTTTCCAATTACATCTTTTTTATAATTAGAAAAAAAGTATACTGTAAATGTTCAGAGACGACTAGGTGTCGACTATCGAGGCTTCGCCTGGAGGAATTGTTCATTTGAATTGCATAATCTTCCACAGCACTGCAGTGCGACGATCGTTAGGTTCATTGTTGAATACTGTATAAATGAATACGTTCTTAGATCCCATCCTGAGCCTTAACTCTATAAGCTTGGGTAATCTATAGAACTCGAATCCATCGCCTACGCTCTATCTACACGGGCTGTATCCACCTATAATTATCGGGCGTTGTATTTATACAAATAAATAAACTTGAAGTGTCTGTTTGTAATATCAAAATAACAGCTTTTCACCAAATACATATGAAAGTATATACGTTACCTATCACAAAACTACCATTTTTAAAAATTTTGTCTGTCTGTCTGTTTGTTTGTTCCGGGTAATCTCCGAAGCGGCTAGACCGATTTTGACGGAACTTTCACTAGCAGATAGCTGATGTTACAAGGATTAACTTAGGCTACTTTTATTTTAAAATAAGAATTAGGGTTCCGCGCAAAAACATAAAAACCATAAAATCAAATATCTCCGCGCGGGTGAAACCGCGGGCAGCAGCTAGTTTAACATATAAAAAAATCGGAAGATATAATTCTTGAACACTACTGCTTGAAGCAACTATCAACAGTAAACTGCAGAGATCACATATTTGTGTATGTTGAAGCCTAACCATAAAGCTTTCGACACGTAGGTGCTCTAACAAATTGTATGATTCAGTTTTATTTTTACATCGGTGACATCACTCCCCTAGCCGAGTCCGATGATGCAAGGAACCTTGACGCCGTATTGGAAGATTGCATCCCTCCTATACTCCACTAGTATGATGAACACCTGACGTTTGTGTGCCGGTTCTATTCTTTAGACCTTGAGGTCTACACAAAGCAATTTCAACAATCATTAGAAATAGTAGAAAACTTAAAATTGTGCAGAATTAAATTATCATGGTTACTGTGTTGTTTTACTTCCTTCCGTCAATTAAATTTAAAACTTTTCTGTTTTCAATAACAAAACGGCTTTTTATACATTCATTAACAGCCTCTTACCCTCCCACTGCTGGGATACCGGCCTTCTCTCAGAGAGAGAGGTATGGGTCATAACCCACCACGCGGGCCCAGTGCGGCTTGGTGGATGTCACATGTCCTCGAATCAGGAAGCACAGACTCAGACAAGGAAGAGAAAGGAGAAGGAAGAAGCGGTGCCACTCCGCTGCGGTTCCTTTATCTAGACCCACTTATTTAAGTGATCCTGTATTGTGCCAAGCAGTAGTGTGTCATTGGAACCCCCTTTAGTAAATCCATATCATTTGTAGGTTGGTACATCGCCAAATCTAATATCGCAATTAGTCTCGAACAGTAATAACTAATTGATTTTTAATGTATGAATTAGTGCACTGCAGGCCAATAAATAATCATTAATAATTTTGTTAGTGGGAGGACTATCTCTTCTGCGAGTGTCCGTCTGGGTTGTTACCACCGCTTTGCTCGTGAAGTCTACCGCCAAGCAGTAGTGTGCAAGCATTACTGTGTTCCGGTTTGATGAGCAGAGTATCCAGTGAAATTACTGGGCTTATGAGACTTAATACCTAACGTCTCAGGGTAACGAGCGCATTGCAGTGCCGCGCAGGCCTTTGTGTTTCAAAGTTCTGGGTGGCACTGCAATTGTTATGGGCCGGCGTTATGCTTACCATCAGGCAAACGACCAGCTCGTCTCGTTACCAAATAATATAAAAAAAAAACATAGATTAAAGTCATAGTTAGGTTGGAAGGGAGCCACGGCATTGGCGAGATGCGGACTGAGCTTCCGTCTGAGTTTGAGCACTGTTTCACCAGTCACAGTCTGAAGTGACTGTGTAGTCAAAGATGGAGAATACCCTAAACTCATCGAGGAACTAGCCCCTAGAGATGCAGCGACGTTTGCTTTGCACGAAATAAATTCCACCATTTTTGCCTTTTTGATTTGTTCTTCTTTCACGCAGTAACGGTGAAACGGATCGACGTGATTTTTGGCATAGATATAGTTTACGGACCGGAGAGTAACATAGGATACTTTTTAACCCGGAAAAATGCGCGGTTCCTGTGGGAACGCGGGTGAAAACCGCGGGCAGAAGCTAGTCTTTTATATTTGTCTGGATTGGCCGAACAAAATCAATACTGAAGGAATTCCTTTCAGTATAAGAATGTTGCGACCAGTCCGGTTTTATAACCTTTTACTTTTTACCACTATAGTGAAGTGTTGCTTGCTTTTAACCTCTACATTTTATCTAAACTAATTAATTTGGTGTAATTCGTGAGCACAATTAACATAGTGATTAGCAATTTAGCATACTTGTGGTGTAAATGAACGAATGTCAGCTTGCTGATGTAGTTATGTCGTCTGTATATTGTTCTTATTTTCTCGTGAAACAAGAGCTTTAGAGCTATTTTGAAAGCATATTTTCAGAATTCAAGCAGTCTGAAAGCTCAACTGAAACTAATGGCAGTTAAGGGTGTGTATTCACATCTTGTGAATGCGCATGTTTGCAAAAGGCATGCGAGCTGCTCGTTTGGATTATCTGGACGCACCCTGCTCAATCAAGGCGCGCGCGATGCGACGCGCAAGAAGTCCGAAGACTTCAGTCCGAAGCCGAGATTTCGGACAGTCAGTCAGCCTTCGGACTTCTTTAGACGCGCAAGAAGTCTGAAGACTTCAGTCCGAAGCCGAGATTTCGGACCGTCAGTCAGTCGTCGGACTTCTGTAGACGCGCGAGAAGTCCTAAGGCGGTTGTTCTGTAAGCGAGAAGAACGCGCACATTATGCGAGCCTTGACGCGTGAACAGTTGCAGTACCTGCACGCGTGGCCACGCGCGTGCTGTGCATTCGCCAGATGTGTACCTACAGATCCTAATATAAACGTTTTTTTATAAACAACTAACTTCTGCCCGCGGTTTTCACCCGCGTTCCCACAGGAACCGTGCATTTTTCCGGGATAAAAAGTAGCCTATGTTACTCTCCGGTCCATAAACTATATCTATGCCAATAATAACGTCGATCCGTTGCTCCGTTACTGCGTGAAAGTAATATTAGTAGGTTTATTATCTCTAAACCAATAGGCTGTTAATATTTTTCAAGTTCTAAATTTATCTTCTAGTTACTACTTCAAATTAGGTCAGGGACAGTAGACATCAGGTGAATTAGTTGTCAAACGATAACATTATAATTAAAAATACGTAAATAGTGAACATTTCTAAACAAATGCTTACACACTTATATCCCTGGACTAAGATTCCATTGTGTCGGAAGTGGCATGGGCACACACAGATACACAACACAAACACCAGCCGAGAACGAACTTTATACTTGTCACAAAAAGGTTGCCGCGGCCAAGACTTTCGAGATGTGACTTGAAGTTTTAGGTATGAAACAGAAGCTATTTTGATTATTTTATTGTGAAAATATAAATTTCGACACTGCTATTTGGTCATTGTATAATAATTGTTATATTAAACATTTGCATGCTTTTATAGCAAAAAAACATGTGCACTATAATATAGAGTCACAAAACATCTATTTGACCATTGTATGTAAAAATACCGTGTTTTTTCTGCAAATAAATGATTGATTTGATTTGATTTGAAGAATCGAACCCGAGGCCATTGATTTGCGGGGTTACTAGAAACTAAGCCACAGAGCCGGCAATCTCCTTTTTAAATCAGGTATAATGTAATAGAGAAGTAATAAATAAGCTCCAAACAAACACGCATAAAAACGTTAGTATAAATATAAATTGCTGATACTCCCAGCATTTGATACAAATATCCAAGCTGAACCAGTATAGTTCAGAAAGTAGTAAATTACATCTCTTCTCGTCCACCTTTCACAGATTTATCTACTGTGTCTGTCGACAATTCCCGTTCTAATCCCTGGTCATTTTTCAAAGGCGTGTCTAACATTAATCACGTCTGTAAAATAGCGACTAAAAAAAAGTTTATCGAAGTCGGCGAGAATTAGATACAGAAATCCGTAGTATTCATTTTACGTGCAACTAAAATTCAAGTTCGTATTTTCGTGTCGACAAAGTACTTACCACTTCTGCGGCGCAAGTACGGATCTATTCGGGTCGATAAAATTCGGTAATATTCGATAAAATTGACAGTTCAAATGGATAAAGTGGGTTTTATCGATTTGAACTGTCAATTTTATCGAATTTTATCGGCCGAAAAGATCCGTACGTGCGCCGCTGTTTTGCCAAACAGCTCTCTATCTAGGAAAAAATTAACAAGTAAATGCTCAATGTCATTGAGCTAGTTTCTTCTATATCGTTAGGGGCAGTGTAGACGCTTATGCAAACGTGCGTTTGCTTGTCAGAATAACAACGCTTTTGCGTCATGCGCGGATTTCGTGATACTCGCAATGCGCGCTTGACGCAAAAGCGTTGTTATTCTGACAAGCAAACGCACGTTTGCATAAGCGTCTACGGTCTGCATTAGGGACGAGATAGTCAAAGTTTCGGTGAAAAAGACATGTAGGAGTACCTACATAAAAAACATTGAAATATTTTTGGAGACCTTTGAAAACAGCTACACAAAACTATCATTTGATAATTTATTCAAATTCAAATTCAAAATTCTTTATTCAAAAAGGAGCACTTATGAAAGTTACAATAAATGACTCTAACAGTGGGCGGGCCTCTGCAACATTCCTCTACCCGAATCACAGACTAAAACTAATGTTGTCTTTGTCAGAACATAATAAATGACAAAGACACCAACCGACCCAATCCGTGCTCAAAGTCAACGAACCTTCCAGAAACCCACCGTGCCCGTTCCAAATTGGTATAGGCCGAGCAAGAAGAAGGGCAAGAAACTCGTCACGGCTATTCAAATTCGAAATAATTTATTGCAAAGAGTTACGTAGAAACTACTAGTTAGTGGGAGGACTAACTCTTCTGCGAGTGTCCGTCTGGGTTGTTACCACCGCTTTGTGAGTGAAGTCTGCCGCCAAGCAGTAGTGTGCAAGCATTACTGTGTCCCGGATTGATGAACAGAGTAGCCAGTGAAATTACTGGGCTTATGAGACTTAATACCTAATGTCTCAGGGTAACGAGCGCACTGCAGTGCCGCGCAGACCTTTGTGTTTCAAAGTTCTGGGTGGCACTGCAATTGTTATGGGCCGGCGTTATGCTTACCATCAGGCAAACGACTAGCTCGTCTCGTTACCAAATAAAATAAAAAATAAAAAAAAAAAAAAAAACAAGATAAAGTACGCATTATAACAAAGTACGCTTTGACTACGCCGCACCGGGGCCCTTTATGTCTCGCTACACAGAGACACGCAGGAAACACCGGCCGGGGACGCTTCCTTTCCCGGGCCGGGCGTACCTCAAAACCTTCCGATGGGTTTAAAATATTTATCAAGTCTCCCAGGTCATTGACGCTGAAAAAAAACCTATAAAGTGGACGTAAATAATTGTAATCGGCGCGTAAACCACGCGAAACGAGTAAAAGTAGCTCTGATATTAATAGGCGTTATAGGCGCGCTGCAGAGTATAGCCACTAGCGGTCCCGAGTGATCCAAAATAAATTTATTTTTATTTTTACCCGATTGGTGAAGGTAAGGGGTAAAGTTTTTTCGAGCGTATGTATGTGTGTTGCTGTGGCACGCTCTGATTTTGACTCATTATGAGGTGTCATCTGCGGTGCAAGTACGGAAGTCAGTTCGATAAATTTGTCGGACCGCAAAACTCGATAAATTTATCGAATGTTGCTCGTGAAGTCTGCCGCCAAGCAGTAATGTGCAAGGATCAGTATGTTCTGGTTTGATGAGCAGAGTAGCCAGTGAAATTGCTTGGGATTAAGAGACTTAATACATAATGTATCAGGGTAACGAGCGCACTGCAGTGCCGCGCAGGCCTTTGTGTTTCAAAGTTCTGTGTGAAACTGCAATTGTTATGGGCCGGCGTTATGCTTACCATCAGCAAACGACCAGCGGTGCGAGTACGGATCTTTTCGATAAATAAAATTCGATAAAATTGACAGTTAAAATCGATAAAACCCACTTTATCGATTTAAACTGTCAATTTTATCGAATAATACCCACTTTATCGATTTTAAGTGTCCATTTTATCGAATTTTATTTATCGAAAAGATCCGTACTCGCGCCGCAGCTCGTCTCATTATCTAATAGCATAAAAAAAAATTCGTTTTAGGGTACACGTTCTTTTCAGTTTTTAACAAGCAGGCGTTTTTTTTTGTAATGGGTTCTTATTTATTGTATGTCTATCTAATATTTACCACACGCGTAAGAGAGTAGGGGATGTATAAAAGTAGGTAATTACCAATTACGAAGGCGGACGTGCGTCGGCGACGTATAGAAATTGGATTGTAATTGTATCGTTCCTGTCATGTGCCCGCTTTGGGGCACATAATTTATACGAATTGTAATCGAACAATTATTAGGGCGAGAATATACTAATCTACATATAGAGAAGCTGTGTCTTAGTTATTTGATACTAATGGGTACCGAGACGAGCAGGTTGTTTTTCTGATAGTAAAAATAACGCCAGCCTTATAACAATTACTGCAGTGCGCTCGTTACCCTAAGACATTAGGTATTAAGTCTCATAAGCCCAGTAATTTCACTGGTTACTCTGCACATCAAACCGGAACACAGTAATGCTTGCACACTACTGCTTCGCGGCAGACTTCACTCACAAAGCGGTGGTAACACCCCAGACGGACACTCGCAGAAGAGTTAGTCCTACCACTAACAAAATTAGGTATCATTTTGCTATGTGCGAAAATTCCAACTAACTACCGCCTCCGCAAGGACCCGAGGAGATGTCAAACGTAATTCCAGAGACTCCCCGAAATTAGGGAACAGAGTCGTTGTATCGAAATTGAATTGTGTCGTTACTGGCCCCCGTCGTGTGCCCGTGCGAGACATGCAAATTGTGAATCGATCGGTTTTATTTTGGGAACCATGTGTTAATTGATTTACGTGTAACCGTTTTGGACTCTATAGTCTCCATACATGTGAAAATATAATATAACTAGCTTCCGCCCGCGGTTTTCACCCGCGTTCCCACAGGAACCGTGCATTTTAACGGGATAAAAAGTAGCCTATGTTACTCTCCGGTCCATAAACTATATCTATGACAAAAATCACGTCGATCCGTTGCTCCGTGAAAGAAGGACAAACCAACAAATCAAGAAACCAACAAACACACTTTCGCATTTTTTATAATATTAGTATGGATTGTGACATGGTGGTTAGGATGTTAAGTGGGAGGACTAACTCTTCTGCGAGTGTCCGTGTGGGTTGTTACCACCGCTTTGCTCGTGAAGTCTGCCGCCAAGCAGTAGTGTGCAAGCATTACTGTGTTCCGTTTTAATGAGCAGAGTAGCCAGTGAAATTACTGGGCTTATGAGACTTAATACCTAATGTCTCAGGGTAACGAGCGCACTGCAGTGCCGCGCACGCCTTTGTGTTTCAAACTTCCGGGTGGCACTGCAATTGTTATGGGCCGGCGTTATGCTTACCATCAGGCAAACGACCAGCTCGTCTCGTTATCAAATAACATAAAAAAAAATGTTCCTCGGTGTGTTCTTGACTAGTTAGTTTCGCATATAAACTTACCACACATCGACACGATCTGGTAAAATAGACGTCAAACATTGAAATTAATCCTCCTTCCTACTAATAATGAGCGCGAAAATTTGTGAGGATGGATGTATGGGGATATGTTTATTACTCTTTCACGCAAAAACTACCGAACGGATTCTGATGAAACTTGACAGTAATATAGCTTAGAAGTACATCAGAATAACACTTACAGCCTTACTAATAAACCTGGTTGGTACCTATTCTAATTAATGCCGGGGCACGTGTCGGCTCGCGCCTCGCAGCCGCGAAATGACGAATAATATATTCCGCTACATAAATACACTTCGCGATTACATAATCTCACAATGGTTCAACATTCTTTATGTCTCAAAAGATAAGTTGAGGCCTTGAGAGCTCTCGAAGCTTGATTTCTGTTTACTGCTCACCTGCCTAGCTTCCAACCTCAAGTTGAAAATCCGCCGCCCAGCACATATCGCTGTTTTCCGGTTGCTGCTCTTGAGAGCCAGATCATTCTAGGTTTTGTGGCTCATAATAATAAAGTTTTGTCTTTTACGCTCCCACTGCTGGGATACCGGCCTTCTCTCAGTGAGAGAGGCTATGACTATGCTCCACCACGCGGGCCCAGTACGGCTTGGTGGATGTCACATGTCCTCGAATTTTGTGGTTTTCCTCGGATTTGCTCACGATGTTTTCCTTTACCGTTTTAGAGCGAGTGTGAATAATCCGCACATAACTTGATGTAAGTCATCGGTGCGGGCCGAGTCGTGATTCGAACTATGGTGCGTCGGATTGAAAGTCGCACAAGTTCTCGCTCGGCCACACTGTTTATGAATAAGAAGAGCCAATACATTTACCACCTCCGACCGCGTCATCATTTAAAATCGGGTGAGATATTGGTCAAACGCTAACCGAGCAAGGATGCATTATTTGTTTTACTATTTTTGTTTCATTGTTTCACTTTTTGTTTTGTTACTTTGTATATTTTTTTTGTAACCTTCACAACACGACATAATTTAGTATCATTATATAATTAGTTTAAGTATGAGCGAATTGCTAATTACACTCTAATGTATTATTTATTATTATGTAGTTGTGCTTTTTTGGTGCGTTCAAACACAGACGTAGAATGCAAATCTAAACAATTAGAATATCAAATGACTTATTCACAAATCTGTGACGTTTCATCTTAGGCAAACGAAGAGTAGCGATGTAACTAACGTAAATGCAAATCGGTGGTAAGAAAACGAACTAACAAAGTAAGAACATACGCGTAGAAGTACGTGTAATATAAGCTACAGCCTACGTGGCTGCTCAAACTAGATCAGGAGGCCTGCTTACCAACATCTCTTAGAGCGAGCAGTATTACTTTAACTTTACATTGAAAATTCGAACCACAATTTTTACAATCACAAGAGATGGTGCTAGGCCTCCTGGTTATTCTTCATCCACAGTACATAATACACAGCAATAATTTACCAAGCAGTACTGTGCTCCTGTTTGATGAGCAAAGTAGTCAATGATATTACTGTGCTTATGAGACCTAATGTCTCAAGGTAACGAGCGCAATACAGTGCCGCGCAGGCCCTTCTGTTTCAGTTGTGAGGGGCACTGCAATTGTTACTTGCTGGCGTTATGCTCACCATCAGGCAAACGACCAGCTCGTCTCGTTATCCAGTAGTATAAAAATACTGTATATTTGTTTAAAAAGATTAATTACAATTAAATCAATGCGTGCTCGTACCGGCGGAAGTAATGTCGACGAAACGAAAGAATTTCTCTCTGATAAAAGTAAAAATAGCTTATTATAAGGGTAAGTATTTACTTTTCCTCTTGTATTTTATGTTATAAATAAAAGTTACTAATCAAATCCAATGTCGTCTAAAACCCAATACATAAAATTATGTATGTATTTCTTATAAAAGTTGTATTGGTAATAATAGGTGTGCAAAATTCCACTTTCTTCTGAGGTGCGGTAAAAATTATGTATCTTGTTTTTGACACTTTAATAGTAAACTGGTCGGTCTGAATTTTGGGCAAACTCTTTAGTTGAGAATAGGCAGGAGGTGGTGGGCGCAAGACAAACTGAAGATGGCGGCACTTATTATCAGAGGCCTGATTGAGAGACTTGATTGAACATATTATCATTGTTTTATAGAAATTCCAAAATTAATAAGCTTTCATGCATTAATTCAGGTTCCCATTAAGTCATGATATCACGTATACTTTTACAATATCTATACAAATAAATAAAATTGAAGTGTCTGTTTGTAATATCAAAATAACAGCTTTTTACTAAATGCATATGAAAGTATATACGGGACCTACACCAAAACAGCCATTTTTAAAATTTTTGTCTGTCTATCTGTCTGTTTGTTCCGGGTAATCTCCGAAACGGCTGGGCCGATTTTGACCGGACTTTCACTGGCAGATAGCTGATGTTACAAGGAGTAACATAGACTACTTTAATTTTAGAAAAAGAATTAGGGTTCCGCGCAAAAAAATATAAACCATGTAATCCAAAATCTCCACGCGGGTGAAACAGCGGGACAGCGGCTGCTAGTCTTAAATAAATTAAAGGACCAAGAAAAGCGTTATCATTACCACATCATCACCAGACACCGAGAGCTGAGGTGATAGGTACAACTATGTTGAGTCCATTTCATGCAATAACTATGTTGTGTGTAGTAATCGCTAGGTCATGTGATGTTTTGCTTTAGGTCAGGTATTTTTAGTCAAAAGCGTTTTGTATTAAATCTATTTGGTACGCAAACAAAAAGTTACCTATTTTTATTTTTTTAATTGTGGATATCTTTTTACACTGCGCGCCTCTATTCTCGTAATTTATTCTGCGACATTTACATAAATAACTTGTTATTTCTAAAATTCGACTCTGTCAAAACAAAATAGTTGTACTCTACCTTGATACACACGAATGGTTATTTTCCCAGTCTATTTTAGAAATGGGACACGTTATAACGATATTTTATTAGTAGCGGAATAACGTTTTAAAATAACAATAAAGTCATTAACAAACTACGCTCAAGGACCGCTCCTCGTCGCGTAGCAGTTAGGGTTGGCGTTCGTCATATTTTTTATCGGGGCTATGGCCTAGATATTTTTTAAAAATCCGGATTGTGTGTGTGTGTGGCAGACGATGCTAGGGATCGCAAAAAATCCTCTGTTTTATGCGGCCGGTACGGGCTTTTGAGTAATAACGCATCGTAGTCCGGATTAACCGTTCTCTGGTAACATGCCATTTTTCTCGCGCTTATACGCTCGGAATTTACGAAGCTGGAACAATTTTTTATTTTATTTGGTAACGAGACGATCTGGTCGTTTGCCTGATGGTAAGCATAACGCCGGTCCATAACAATTGCAGTGCCACCCAGAATTTTAAAGTACAAAGGCCTGCGCGGCACTGCAGTGCGCCCGTTACCCTGAGACATTAGGTATTAAGTCTCATAAGCCCAGTAATTTCACTGGCTACTCTGCTCATTAAAACGGTACACAGTAATGCTTGCACACAACTGCTTGGCGGCAGACTTCACTCAAGGCGCGGTGCTACCAACCCAGAGGGACACTCGCAGAAGAGTTAGTCCTACCACTAATAAACAATACATCCGCGATTGCTTACTGTATCCATCAATTACGTAAGATTTTATAACAATTCTACCATTTCATTTCCAAACCATCTCTCAAACTTCTCTGACACTTGTTACCATGAAATGACACGGATAGATCCGTTCCAATTCCCTTTAGTAGACGTCGACTGCCTCGCAAATATACATTTCTTAAGGAAACCAACGTCGCTTTTGATCGATGTTAAGGTACGCCTGAGCGTTTTCACTTTTTTTTATTACAAATCCATACTAATATAATATTATAAATGCGAAAGTGTGTTTGTTGGTTTGTCCTTCTTTCACGCACTACCGAAGCAACGGATCGACGTGATTTTGGCATAGATGTAGTTTATGGACCGGAGAGTAACAATAGGCTACTTTTTATCCTGGAAAAATGCACGGTTCCTGTGGGAACGCGGGTGGAAATCGCGGGCAGAAGTTAGTGTGACATAAAATTGACATTGACAGCTGTCAATAAAGTTGATACAGGTTGATTTAATTTGACAGATCTATGCCAAGTTGATTTCATTTGACAGATAACTTAGGCTACTTTTATTTTAGAAATAGAATTAGGGTTCCGCGCAAAAAAATAAAACCCACGAAATCCAATATCTCCATAGAACCCATGAAATCCAATATCTCCGCGCCGGTGAAACCGCGAGCAGCAGCTAGTATTATATAAGTAAAAATTGCGCTGGTACAAAATGTCAGCGGGACTGGTTCAAGTGAGGTTCGTTAAACTGACCGATAGGCCGGATCTTCTAAACGCGCGTGCTTAGCATAAGCCATTTTTTTAGACCATCCCACACACACAACGTTCTATTTGGTTGGACAGGTCAAGGATGTAAGCTATAATTTTAGACAGGTATTAAATGACTGGCAATTTGTTTGAAGCTTTCACTTTCGGATCATTATAAAGGCTACAGTGCAACATTCGTCATCATCATTAGCAATTTATTAGGTTTAATTTAGCATTAGCGCAAACCTGTATTAGTTCTGAATTAGAAACTTTTAGTTAATAATAAGGTCCGTTCCTTATGTTTTTGTTACCTTTTAATTTACCTATTAAAGACCTCTCTCTGTTTTGATTGACGGAAGTCGGGTGCTGAATAAATAGTTTAGCCCGCGGTTTCCACCCGCGTTCCCGCTGGAATCGTGCATTTTCCGGGATAAAAGTAGCCGGTTACTCTCCCGTCCATAAACTATAACTATGCCTAAAATCACGTCGATCCGTTGCTGCGTTTAAGAAGGACAAACCAACAAACACACTCTCGCATTTATAATATTATATAGTATGGATATGGAAGTATGGATTACGCGTGGAAAGTAGCGCTTCATGCGTGGGTCCTCTATACGCGTTACTATGTTAGATAACACCGCGCGCGTTCGCTTCGCTATTGAATCGGAGCTGTGATTTATGTCTATTGACAATCAATGTCAATTCCGTCAATGATAACTATCTACTACATGAGGCTTCTACCCGTGTATGCTTATGTCACGTCGCTCCGTGTCACGCGAACATGTTCGTAGCATTACCGAGGATCTCAATCTAACGCTCTTGGGATACTTGACGGGGTGACAATGCGATGTAATCAAAAGGTGAAGAGGCGCGGAAACCGTGCGAGCTTAAATCAGATATTTATGTTCAAACTAGCTGCTGCCCGCGGTTTCACCCGCGCGGAGATATTTGATTTCATGTTTTTTATTTTTTTGCGCGGAACCTTAATTCTTTTCCTAAAATAGACGTAGCCTAAGGTGCTCCTTATTATATCAGCTATCTGCCAGTGAAAGTCTCATCAAAATCGGCCCAGCCGTTTCGGACATTACCCGGAACAAACAGACAGAAGGACCGAAATTTAAAAAATGGTTGTTTTGTTATAGGTTCCGTATATACTTTCATATGCATTTGGTAAAAAGCTGTTATTTTGATATTACAAACAGACTCTTCAATTTTGTTTATTTTTATAGACAAGCTCGTTCCAAAAGGCAACAAATTCTTATTTTGTAGAGCGTCTGAAGCCTTAAACTGCAGCCTCTTCCAAATCTTACTGGTCGAACCACTGTTATGTTTAGCCTTAAAATCCCGTTACCAAATTAGATTCGATGTTACCACAAAAACGTTAATTATAACCGTGGGAGACACAATTCTCGCTCCAGCTGTTAACCATCGTCAGATTCAATATCATCAAATGTCGTAGCGCTATTCCGAGACTATGTCGGCAACCCAAATTTTTATTGCAAAACGCCATCCTCAATTTGGAACGGGAATTACACCCGGACAGAATAATTAATGTTACTTGATGAGCCGTGGCGCGTGTCATTCCTATTTTTTGCCAAGTTAATGGTGGATTTCACCGCGGCACCTTAATTGAAACTCTACCTCCCCTCCCCCTGCTTTCCTTTTCCTATGAAGTAGCAATAAGAATTCTAAATAAGGCCAAATTTAAATGAGTTTAATATCGCCACGTCAACGATACAAAACAGAACGAGCGCAAATACCTATTATATGTCCAATTGAAAAAAAAAATAGGCGCGTAATTTGTAAAGGAATTGATACAAATACATTCATGATATTCTTTTGAAGCAGATGGAACATAATGAATATATATCTGAAGTTTTTTTTATGTTGTTTGGTAACGAGTGTAATATTACTATTATTTTGTATATACTTACTGTCATTTTTTTTACCTTTTTGTGTTTTATTGCTGGTTGTATTTGTGTGTTTGGCCCTTTTATCCCGTTAAATCGTTTGTATTCTCTGTAAAACTTGCTTTTTATACATTTTTCTATATTTTCATATTGTAAACAAACAGCTGTCACCATTTGACAAACGCCACAATGTCAGTGCTTTTATATTCTTTTTCTGTGAAATTCTTGAGGTTGCATTTATTTGTTATCGAAACTATCCTAAATTTTACTTTTTAATTTCCAAAATTCGAACTACCGCTAATCGTAATTTGAAATGTTTGGAACTTTGGCGGATGATATAAAAGGAGCCGTGATCGAGAGATCGGCATTCCTGGCACAGTCTTCATTGGATAACAAACTAATATACGTCTGAAACTATTCTTCAAAATTCCTTGTTTAACGATCTGATAATCTTGAAATTATAGAACCTGGAGGAATCTCAAGGTCAGTAACCTTCCTCAACTCCATATCACTGTCACCGCATAGCTCCGCCATATTACCTGGACTCTATAAATTGGCGAGCCGGACCTATAACTTGGCAAGAGGTGCTGGACGAGCCTATCATCGTTCCAGCATAGTCATGAAAATTATCATAACTGGAAATTATCATAACTGGAAATTATCATACGAAAACTTGGACTTTATTTGGACTACTTCCCGCATAACTTAATGAAGACGCCTGGATTCTTTTATATCTTTTATTTGTTTTAAACTTTTACTTAACGTCTTTTTATTTTTAAATAAATTTGTAAACTAACCTCTTGTCTTTTCCTTCACCCTTAGGACCGTAGGTAGGTGAAGGCTTCCTCTTAGTAACTTGTGCGTTACACGAAAGTGTAACGTTACACGAGACGAGCTGGTCTTTTGCCTGATGGTAAGCATAACGCCGGCCCATAACAATTGCAGTGCCACCCAGAACTTTGAAACACAAAGGCCTGCGCGGCACTGCAGTGCGCTCGTTACCCTGAGACATTAGGTATTAAGTCTCATAAGCCCAGTAATTTCACTGGCTACTCTGCTCATCACACCGGAACACAGTAATGCTTGCACACTACTGCTTGGCGGCAGAATTCACGAGCAAAGCGGTGGTAACAACCCAGACGGACACTCGCAGAAGAGTTTAGTTTAGCGATCGGTGTTAATACGAATGTAGCTTTTGTATATTTTTAGAAAAAAAATCAACTCAGAACTCGTCGCTACAAATGCTTTGACGCCAGAGTATCTACTACCGTATTGCGTGTTAAGAGAACTCAGCTCGCCATACTTTCCATACAAACGCGCGTACGTGATTAAAGTGTTGTAATAATTTCTTTCTTTCTTTTCTTTTCTTTTCTTTTCTTTTCTTTTCTTTCTTTCTTTTCTTTCTTATCCAACAACCATATCTTTAGCTGTTTCAGTTTCTAGATAACGAATCCATGCATTCGTTAAGTTTTGCTAATATAATCCGAGAAGGCCATTTGCCTATGCTGAATATCAGGTTGTGCAAATTAAAGATCGTTACTCTCAAAACCTTGACACGCCTCGCAAAGTCTCGCAAGTTGAAGTTACATGATGTAAGCACAACTAGGCGACGGCAGGCGGCTAGATTGTATCGGCCACGGCCCCCAAACTTTTCGAGCATCATTAGGTTTAACAGATTGGTCCGCAATGCGCCAATGCGCTAAAGTGTTTTTTTTTTTTTTTTATTTATTTATTTAATTGAAACGGACAGATCCAGTTACATCAATTAATGAAAAGAAAACAGCCTGACAAAATTAAATTATGTTAGGATGTCAGTGGGTAATTACAATACAAACTCAAAATAAATTACATAAGATCAAGTAAATAAACAATAATCAAAACAGTAAACAGGTCAGACACTAAATTAAATTAATAAAAATAAACCAAAAAGTCAATCATACTTCGTCTCGCAGTATTTCAGGCATTCAAACAATATCTCCTTCCAGCCATCCGCAAACAAATCAATGTCAGGTTTAGCGTCCAGGAGGGCATTCAATGCTCTCAGGGTGATGACTGACAGAATGATGACGTTCCGAAGGAGACGATGATTCCATTAAGAGGTCCCATCCCGCCATACTTTCTATACAAAGGCTCGTACGTAATTATAGTTGTATCAATTTTTTCTTTGGGTGTTTTGAACAAATAGGTATATTGTGCAATATATCTAGGATTTTATGGAAGCAAAAATTTAAAATTTTTGACAATCCAATTCAGCGAAAGACTTAAAAAACAGCCTTTTTAAACAAATTTTACCTTGACTTTGGCCGTTCCAATATTCTCATAAATGTAAAAGTAAAAACACTTCCATAGGATCTTTGGAGATGTAATGGAGATTCTAAATAAAAAAACATTTATTTCACAAACTTGTAAGGCATTATCAAAAACACGTATTTCCTGGAACAAGTTTTAGGAAATTAACACGCACTAATTGTCTTCGTGAATTTTCTTTGGAAATTTATTTCAAAATTTTCAGAATGCCAACTGAGGGCTCTGGCGTTGTCTCTCTCTTCCCGTAGTGCCTGTTTTTCTTCGATGAACCAGCAAGCCTTTAGGCCATTTTTGCGTTCTGCTTAGGCGGGCCGGGAAGGGGCACCTTAAAGCCTATATTATAAACACCAACTTAACTATTGAGTTAAAAGAAATTATAAGCAATGCTTTCGCGAGCTCGATTAAGGATAAACACTGCAATCTAATACAAATCGATGCCAGGAAAAAGTAAAGATGTGTCCGGCGCGTCTAGCTGACGACACGCACCGGTCACGTGGAAGAAAACGTGAGAGGAACGTAGCTACGAACTGGAGCAAATGAAAATGTTGAGCACAATTTTCTCATTTCAACGAACACGCCTTTCCAGTGCGGCACATTTGGAGCAATATTTCAACATCCCAATTTTATATCGATTTAAAAGTCACAGCTAATAATAGCGAAGTAGCTCTGCTCTGTCTTTTACGCATCAGTTTGCGTATGTTCAGTGGTTTCGGGGTGTTATTCAGCAATTTCAGTGTACGCCCGCGCCCCCGTTCCCCGGGATAATACGGCTAGCTCATAACCGGAATGCTCGGAGTGGAGACAATGCGACGACAGGGGAAATACAAAAAGCGGCAAACCTCTTGTTTTCGAATGTAAATATTCGCAAACCTCGGGGAATGCCTTTCTTGTGGGCACATAATGAACACAGTCAAAGAATTCCTGTTTTTTTTTTATGATGAAATGTTGCCCTAATTTAAGTGATAAATGCTCATAGCTCGAATAATAACACTAATACTCTAGCAGTAACGCTTTAACATTTTTGGCAAGAAGTTACGTGAGTGTCTTTTTATAGCTAGTATAAAAATTCACAAGTTTTTCGAATAAGTAGTGTTTACGGTCGTAAAGCTCGAAGCTCGCTTTACAAACTGGGGTGATCAATTTGATAAGACCACTCAGAACTTCGCGAACGGAAAGGAAAACTTACTTATTCACAAATCGCGGCTGAAAAAAGAAAAACTTAAGTCACTTAAATTGGCAAAACTCACAAACAGTTAATCAGTTACCATTTTATAGCTAGGTGAGCGTTTGAAGCAGCTCATTTGGAGAATCGTTTCGTTTTTATCGCTCTCGCGTCTGGGCCCCGACTTCCGTCGCAGTTTGTTTTGGCCGGGTTTACTGCCCCACCGGTTGTCATTTACAACCCTTCTGTTAATTGTAGCTATAAGCGCGTGGCAGGTAGATCGACAACACGTCACTGGCTCAAATTATACGCTTCAGTTTATTGTTTGCGCGTAGCCACGTGGACTATAGCGCAGTGGAGTATAGTGACGCACAACGCTATTTTCTGGATTAAAATAAATCGCACTGCGCAACATTAATGCCTTCTATTACTACAAGTGCATCACTATATAATAGGGAAATAAATAGCAAGCTCAAATAGCTCAACCTTTTTTAGTAGCAGAAGTGCCGACGTTATAAGTACATAACACGGAACGGTAACGCATTGAAAGATCCTGACCGTAACTATAGGATGACCTGTCTAGGGCATCAGGAACTTCATAAATTAGTTTACGGACTTCAGTCTCTTCAGTACTCACTACTTCAGTACTTCAATACTGGCAGTGTGTTCCCGGCGTGTGAATAGAACAACCCCAGCTCTTTCTGTGTGTCGTAAGAGGGAATAGGCATTCTCATCGGTCCACATCGAAATCTACTTCGCTCACCAAGACACCTGCAAGCGTGGTTTATTATGAAAACTCGCCATCATGGGGGAGGCCCAGGTTCTGCAGTGGAAGTCTTCCTTCTGATGATGACTATAACGTCAAACCTCATCATTGTGCTTTTAAATTACTTCCACTATCCAAAAGCTTATGAAAACTCATCTGCCATTATGGGGGAGGCCCAAGTTTTGCACTGGAAGTCTTCCTTCTCATGATGACTATAACATCAAAGCTCAATATTGTGCTTTTAAATTACTTCCACTATCCAAAAGCTTATGAAAACTCATCTGCCATTATGGGGGAGGCCCAAGTTTTGCACTGGAAGTCTTCCTTCTCATGATGACTATAACATCAAAGCTCAATATTGTGCTTTTAAATTACTTCCACTATCCAAAAGCTTATGAAAACTCATCTGCCATTATGGGGGAGACCCAGGTTTTGCACTGGAAGTCTTCCTTCTCATGATGACTATAACATCAAAGCCCAATATTGTGCTTTTAAATAACTTCCACTGTCAAAAAGCTTGGGCCAGTTGTTCGGACAAAATCTAAGTTTACGTGCGCGCCTTCTTAGCATCTACAACAGACCTAACTTTCTTCAGTTATTGTGTTTGTGACAGTGTCAGCAGGCACATGCCTAGCTACATGACCATCATTTCTGACGGGTAAAAAAACTCGAAAGTTTTTTGTGATTATGACACTTTATACATCTTATACGAGCAATTCTTACACACGTCAGCACTGTTAGAGTACACAGTACGAAATATTTTTGTTTTTAATAAAACAGCGGAGCAAGTACGGATCTTTTCGGTAATAAAATTCGATAATATTCGATAAAATTGTCAGTTTCAATCGATAAAGTGGGTTTTATCGAGCCTCGAAACAATCAACAAAAGTTATCGAAAAGCTAGGTCGAATCCAAAGAGAATATATAGAGCTTCTACAATACTTTACGATCAGACTTCGGTACTCGCAACATTCGATATATTTATCGAGTTTTTCGGTTCGACAAATTTATCGAACCAACTTCCGTACTTGCGCCGCAGATATATCTATGTATTGTTGAAAGAAATAATCAAGAACACAACAACAAAACAAGCCCTGTTGTGCCACGGCTTCTCTTCCACAGTGCATCTTGTACAGCAGTTAATTGTCCTTCGTAAATAACCAGAAAGTTATTTAAGCATGGAAGCGTTGGTATTTCCCTTCCATTTGTTTCGGCGGCGAGTTTAACTTTATGGCTCGGCCCGTTGTCATTTACAGCCCACCGTTCCGTAGCGACGGCCAACTCGATATCGATAAACATGACAGGACATCACTACGTACGATAAATGCTTGCGATGTCGATAACCTGATGATTATATGATATTGTGAAAACAAACAGTTTAAAATACTAATATACTAATTTAACGTTAACTAGCTTTCGTTTTGACTTTTACCATTTTTCTATTAGGTATAATATTTTAGTAAGAGAATACCGGCTGCCCGCGGTTTCACCCGCGCGGATATTGGATTTCATGGTTTTTAATTTTTTGCGCGGAACCCTAACTCTTTTTCTAAAATAAAAGTAGCCTTAAGTTACTCCTTATAACATCAGCTATCTGCCAATGAAAGTCGCGTCAAAATCGGCCCAGCCCAGACAGACAGACAAAATTTTTATAAATGGTTGTTTTGTTATAGGTACCGTATGTACTTTCATATGCATTTAGTAAAAAGCTGTCATTTTAATATTACAAACAGACACTTCAATTTTATTTATTTGTATAGAAGATGAGCAACAAAATTAAAACTTTAATAATCTAGTAGCCTATCAATGCTCTAAAGTTCCGAGCGTTCTGATGACAGTTAGGCCCGCCTGCGCCACTCCCAGTTATCTAATTTTAACTCGAGTTAGTCAAGCACAAATTACTATTTTGTCTTGTATCATTAGGTTATATTTTAATTTTAATCCGCCGATGCCGATCCGCATTAGTACTAGCTTTTGGTCCTAAGAGAAGTAGCCCGTCGCTAACTTCAGCTTAGACGCTGTCAGGCGCTGCGTATGTATTCGACATCGATACAGCGGCACATCACTAGCCATCGATAGCTCGCTCGGTAATTGCTCGGCTAGCCGTGCATGATTTCATCATTCTGCATCGTTTTGTTGTGCCACGCTTGTTATGTCAATTTGCACGTCACACAATATTTTATGCTACTTTAAACTACGAGCCTTGATAGAATAATAATTTATTATATCTACGCTTGGAATGATTTTGTACGAGTAGTTACAAATAATAATAATAAATATTTATTCACCAAAAAACATAAAGCATTATCATTACACTATGCATGAAAAGAGAGAAACAGCATGTTTGCACAAGATTATTACAGATAACACCATTTCTAAAGATTGACAGTGGGCCCCAAACTAGGCTAGGCCTGTATCTTGGAGGCCCTTACTTAGCGGATGACAAGCAGGAAGTTCGCGCGATTATTTAGAATTAGCAATTTTGTTACGTATCTAAATTAAATTAAATCAAATGAAATTAAATATAGAGAGTACATTTTTGGATTAAATGAAATTAAATAGAGAAACGTTAAAATAAAGATGAAACTATATAATATTAAAGATATTATTATTATTATTTAAGTGTATGTTGTATATGCAGAAGTTTCTAAGGAACTTCCTGATTTCGACTCCTAAGATGTTAAAACTGCCTAAAGCGATGTTGGTTCTGTGTCAGTGACATGTGCCGCCGAGCTGTAGGTCGATGGTTCGAATCCTAAGGAGCAGCGCGGACGCTTATGCAAACGTACGTTTGCTTGTCAGAATAACAACGCTTTTGCGTCAAGCGCGGATTTCGTGATATCCGAAACATTCACGCAAAAGCGTTGTTATTCTGACAAGCAAACGTACGTTTGCACAAGCGTCTACGCTGCCCCTAAAATGAACCTGCGCTTTCGCTAAACGAAAATTTAAATGACAATTTCGGTGCAAGGGCATTTGCTACTGTTCGTCTGGCTATCAGTTAAGTGTAGTCTAAGTTGTCGCCAGATACCTATAAGTGTGTTCCGGCAAATGCACTTGACAGTCAGTTCTAGTCTAGGTTTAGCATATTCACATATCTTCATCTATCTTCGATGACATTATGTGAGATAGTGAGTGGTGAATCGCTAACCTATCAAAATAACCTTACGAAACAGACCTCATCCATAAGTCGATTTATTATCTTCGCTCGTCGTAATTTAGCTTGTCCTTCACGTGACTTGACCTCCAGTGCTTAGAGGTGAGATCTATAGACAGCTCACCCTTAATTCACCTTTAATGTTGCCTATCCACCGTTCTTATTCAACGTAAACTATTTTCAGGAACGCGACGATATTCGAACGATTTATAACTAAAGTTCTCTTACTGACTCTGTCTTCTAGCTGACGTCTAGTCTTAGGCTAAGATTCAGAGACGATTCTAAGCGTAGACTTTGGCTTCCATATGTCAAAACTGTATAGAATTTTGACGTATGGAAGCGTGAGTCCACGCTTAGATTCGTCTCTGAATCTCAGCCTAAGACTCAGAGACGATTCTAAGCGTAGACTTTGGCTTCCATATGTCAAAACTGTATAGAATTTTGACGTATGGAAGCGTGAGTCCACGCTTAGATTCGTCTCTGAATCTCACCCTTAGAATGTTTCGGAGGATACGCGTGCGAAAATATTATTATGATACTTCCTGAAACCTAAATTCAAAGAAAGCATGCACGGTTAGGTAAGGTTACTTAGCTACCTACCTAACTTTGTAAGGTATGTGTAGATATGACCTTCGGAGGTGAATCATATGAGCTATTACGGCTAATTTGTCGTTGAATCTTTTGTCACCTACTATCATAATAATTAGAAAGTCATTATATTATTCTATTATAATAATTACTGTCGTTATACAGGTTTAAGAACATCACAGAAATTCACAAAAATACGTAATTTTCACAAAGATACTGCATCTAAAAGTTTCCCCATTTCAACGTATTTTTTATCATCCAATAGTAATTTAAATGATATTTTAATTATTCTTTTTATTTCAATGAATAAAAAATGTATGATAACTAAGTACTTAAACGCAGTTTTTATGGCCAAATCAATAAAATGCATATTTTTATAGTACAGCTTTACGGGCCGCGTAGAACATGTGACGTCAGATGTTCTGCCCAACTAGTATGGGGTGTTATAGCGCTCAGTAGATACACCCGACTTTGACTCTTATATTTGACGTTTCTAGCGTTCAATTTCCAGTTTTTTCGATTAGACAATTTGATTCTCATGAGAAAACGAATTCATTGACATCATGAAAAGAATGGAGTCAGCATCCTTATCGTTCTACTTTCCACGTCGACAAAAAGTAAAAACTTAACTTCTAGTGCTAAAAAAAGTCTTAAAATGAAAGTCTTTCTGATGCTATTATTTCTCTTTCACTCTCTGTAACACACTTAACTCTAAGCAATACGATTAAAATTAATCATCACATACCTGGATAAAAGTCATGCGACTTGGACATCTTGACTCTCGCGCCAGTGTCCTTCTGCAGCTGGGCGATGGTCTCGCCGCCCTTGCCGATGATGGCGCCGGCGACCATGGACGGCACCAGCACCTTGAAGTGGTACGTCGGCTCCACGGCTGCGGAACAACGGGATGGTGAGGTGGGGGCGATTGAAGTGTGGAGTGCGTGTTGAGAGATGACAGAAATTGAAGGAGTGATCCTGATTGTGGATGGAAAGCTCAGAGGCCATGGTTCTGATGGCAACTGTGATATATACTTGATAACTAAGTAGTGATATAAGTATGGAAGCTTCCATATTTAAGCTCCGTTCATAATTTTAATGTAAATGTTTGGATCCTTTGTTTATATCTGAGGATATAACCGATTGCTCTCTGAACTTGCAAGATTATCCGTTAACAAAGTATGCTCAAAAGGTTCTGATGAAGAAACATCAGAATCTTGTGTTTTTGAGCTGCCAAAGAATTCGAAAAGATCAAACCCTTGAAAATAAAGGATAAAATCCCTTGGTAGTTTCATTTTGTTAATAAAAAACTAAAGGCAAGAGACTAGAATTAAATTTAAGTATCGAAACAAAAGACCTTTTCCAGCTGATTGCTCAGGTCTAAAGGGAAATCTTACAAGGTACAATAGAGTACACAGCCCTTTGTACACCGCCCTCGTGATTGGCAATATGTTACATCGGGTAATAAATCAATACGAATTAGACCAGACCCTTCCTCAGGGCATACACTGTGTTAGTAATCTCTGCTCGATTAAGGCCATTTCAGAGACTATGAGCTCGCAATATTCACCGGTAATTACATAACAGATTTAAAGGGCGGGATACCGGGATAAGCTCTGTGCGCTTGCCATTATTACTGAAGATATAAAGACAAAACGGGACGTGAGATTAAACGCAAGATCAGATGCCTTTTGTTCAGGGAACCGGGTCATAGTACTCCGCCTGTATTATACATTTTAATGTTATAGGCTTTCATGTATGAAATAGTAAGTTTACTGTAACGTTACCGCGATGTCCCATTGGTGATCATTAAAAGGAGACCGAGAAACAAAAGCCTGGTTTGAAATAAAGCTTTTGTTCTCCGGTTCCGGAAGAGCTTCGACATGAATCATTATAGTGCAGTTATGTAATGTCCACACCTTCGGAACATGTGCTGATGTCGTTCAGATGACGGTGCGATCCAATAGTCGGCATTTAAATAATTTCATTAGCACCAACATTGGCTTGGGCCACGTTAGTACGTGTTTCATATCGAATTGGCACAGCGCATAATTAATTTCGTACACGTGTTAAATCGTTCACGATCCATTTCAAAGGCAGTATATTACAGCTTTACTTGTGTTCTTAGTTATCGTCATGCATTTAATTAGGTATGTGCTTTGCTAAACACGGATGAAGAAGACGGCGATAAAGAGCTAGTGAATGAACAACCTACTTCGAACCCAGTCTACTATGGACTACTTCGATCCTAGATTTTCTAATTCGGAATCTATTTCGATCTGACCTCGTTCCGTCCTTTACGGCGGATTCCAAACAAATAGCTCATGAGTACAATATTTGTAAGCAAACATCCTATTAAAAGCGAAAAGCACTACAATAGCCGAAACTATTCCAACCTTGATAAAAAACGACCATTAATCAGAGCCGATATGAAACACAATCAACGTGACAGCATAGAGGAGTCCCGCCCACCGGCAATGTGTTTCAATTGAGGCAGCCCACTGGCGTCTGATGGCGGGACTCCGCGGCTCCGAGCGACCTCATTCCAAATGGAACGAGCTCACCCGCCTCACCTGCCGCCTCGAGACAGCTCGAGCCTCGAGAGCCGCTGACACCAATACACTTGCCCTTTGTGTTTCTGGTCCATTGAACTTGGCAGAAATACGGAGATGACATAAGTGCGATATAACGACACGCAGCAGGTTACAATGCCGCAAATATGTGTTACCTCACTAAATTGCTTGGCATGGGAAGGCAGAGCAATTGCGCTATTGTGTGCGCTATTGTGTAAAGAAGACTTTATGACTATCCAAGAATCTATAGTTACTTCAATCGGTAGCTACACGTTCGTTTTCATCTCCGCTTAAACGCTCGATTTCAGTTTCAAGCTTGTTCGCTTGTCCTACTTTCCTAGTTGGCTTTACCGACTATCTTTTTGTCCAAATAAAATTAAAAAAGCGGCTTTATCTTTCCGACAATAGAGAGGCAAGCCTAATCTGGTCCACGATGACAATCGGGGACCACTGTGAAATATTACTACGGGGTGACACAGACAGACTCATTTTGCACTCCGACATTTGACAGCCACTTTGTGCCGGTTTACTTAATCCTAAGTTTAAGGACTTTCAACTGTATTTCTAAGGCTTTTCCATTTTCCCTGTGATTAATACTTTTCAATTCTATGGACGATTTGTCTCTATCCGACCAAAAAGTATACCGATTGGTACCATTTACCGTTTGCTTTTGGAGGTGCAAGTCTAATGTAGATTGGTAAAGATAATCTCCAAATGACCGTCAGTTGCAGTACGCAAAACAATGCATATTGTAATGTCCTTTAGAATAAACAAAATATAGTAGTGCTAGAGCGTTCGCGGCCTGCTATAAATTGCGCAGATAACTGCGACGCGGTGCGGGCTCTGTAACCTTGCCCGCTCTAAGCAATGTTTACCGGTGCTCAAATTGAATTGAATTATCATATTTTGCAACTAAATCGCGAACAAGAGTACGATCTCTATATTATCGTTGATCGCGGAATCCAGTGAATTCAACAAGTTATAATGATGTATGAATAATTCAAAATTAGTTTTCGATAAAAAGTACTGCACTAAAGATATTTTCTCCATTTGAGACCAATTTCCATAAATAAACAGTAGATCATTACTGCCCACATATGCCCATGTAAGCAGACATAAGTGCCGCTTGAAGGACCAATTTCACGTCATTTACTTTACCAGCTATGAGGTTAACTATTTTAATACCTCTGTTAATGTCATATCTTTCCTCTTAAGCTGATTGGGAGTTAATCAATCTCCAGTGTCGCGGGTTCGGTCTATCCTAACCCATAAACCCTCCTTACGCGAAGATTACGCAGCCGGGCTCGCGAGCCGACTGATTGATCACCCATCATCACCGCAGACCTTAATACTGAACGTAAAAACACAAACTCAACACAAACGTGTGGCCGCGGTTAGGCTCAACTCATAAAAGACGATGACATAACATTTTAGTATAATGGCCTTAGAGGCCAAAGTAACGACATTATGTAAAACCTTACTGTGCGATACAAATGGATTTGAGCACGTTTTATCACATGTAGAGGGGATGCATTTGTGTCAAGTATAGAGTACAGACAGAGCGTTTCATCTCGTGCCTTTCATATTGTCAGCGGAAAATATACGTGAACAGGGTAATTCTATGGATCATCATTTCATAAAAGGATTAGTCACGTATCTCTATGACAGTATAGCATATTAACACTAGTAGCAACAGCTTCTATGACTGAAGTAATTAATTATGCGAGCACGTGTCAATCACAATTTGTTCATTGTCAATTACTTATATTTTTAATGGCAGTCCCTTCACGGCTTCCTTCATAGTTTATTGCATCGAAAAAGAGAGCTAGCATAAATACCAGCGATTCCTTTTCACAAAACAAACGAGATTAAGCTTCCTTTGATGTTATAAATGCACGTTTCAGCAAACAAAACAGCGAAATTGTTTAGCAATTGATTTTAGGAAGCTTCTCTACATTCCAGGGATAATATTTGGTTTGGTAAGTTTATAAATCACTCGGCGAGCGATCATTCGTCGGCTGTCCAGAGAGGGTAAGGGTTATCTCTAACGAAGGCTATCTATACGCCTATAGATACGGTCGGAACGCCGGACGCGTTCCCCTTTGCTTTGGACAGCTATGCTGTTTTTATGCATGAAATTCGCGACCTAGTTATCGCATGTGCTACTCATATACTACACAAGATCTGCTTATATCGGAACTGACAAGTTGGAACCGGTTACTGTCATGGATGAGACGATTACCTTAAATTTCGCAGCATAGTTATCCCATTAAGAAAAAAACATGCTTGAATAAACAAGCAGAAAATCGACAACAATAAAACGCGCAAAAAATTGTATAAAAACAGCATAGAAAACAGGTTTACATGAATATGAATCAATATGGCGCAGAGGAAGAATCAAGGAAATGACGCAACACGGAGGCTCTGCAGGCGGAAACAGCTGCCAATGTTGATGCGGTATATTATAGCGACGTCGCGAAAAGAGGTCATACGCCGCGAACTAGAGTAGTACATTACTCGGCCATAGAAAAAAAAACTAGGTTAGCCGGAGATACGGGAACACGAAGTGCAAAAGATACAACACACTATAAAATACAGGATGGAGATTAGACGATGTCAACTGCTACATATACACAAGATTGCACTTCGTAAAGGCAAACAGATACCAAATACGAGTTACTGTCGCTTGTCACTGAGTCGGAAAAGAAAACAATTTCAGTAACGACATTCAAATGTAGATACTAGAACATATTATGACTTGAAACGCAGTGACTGCAGCTAAACAGGAATTAATGAAGGATCAACTGGTTGAGCAATACTCTGTTCAGAAAAAGTCACATTCAATTTGTTTCAGGAAATTCTCCGAGCAATATATCAGAGTTTAAACGCAATAAACATGATACGCAGAGGTATTGTATTGATTAAGACCACAACAGTGAGATAAAATAGCTTCCCAGGATAATTTATTGTTGACTCGTATTTTATTGTGGTTCATTGCTATTTTACTGGTTTAGTGCGCGCGCTGAGTCTGCCACATCCAGTACTTCGTTAGGGGGTATCAATAAAAGGCAGATAGTTGGAACCTCCGTCCCGGTTAGAAACGTTCTCGGCTGCCACTCGAGCTTCATCAACTCTTTTCATGCATGCTCGCGCTCGTCCATTGAAAGCGCACGATTTAGTCGGAGATTATCCGAGAGAACCTCTCAACTCTACATTATACTTTGAAAATCCTAACTTTCCGTCTCCGTTCCACCCTTTTGATCTTTAACGATCTTTAACGGTGCAAAGGTGGTTGACGAAGCGGGAGAGCTTCGATATTCGCAAGTTCAATGTCAGAATTTCAAGAACGTTAACCGTCCAGTCTCGCTCTGTGTACGCTTTGTTCGCCTTTGAATATTTGACAGACATCCGTCCCGACGTCTATTATTTTAATAAAACTTTCGAATTATTCTGAGCATCAGCAGAATGTGTATTATGAAAAATAGTTGAATACAATGTCAAATAAATTACGTTTTATGTTCTAATTTACGTCCTAATTGTAGCGTTAAAGTCAAATTATTTCGCTCCCGCAGAGCAGAATATATTTTGAAATTAGGCCGTTTTCTGAATGCTTGTTTATAAAAAGATAAGCCCGTGGCGTGACATGTTTAACCTTATCACTGATACAATAGTTAACAATATCGTATTTGTAGTGCTGACATTATAATCGATAGTAATACCGGATAGCTTACCAGGGGTAGTTTCAATGTCAGCACCTCGATTGCTAGTGTCTGTTTCAACAAAAGTTTTACTGACTTGACTTTTAATTTCACCTTTATCTTTTAACATAGCCGCTTGAAGTTATATGACACTTGAAAATAGCGCAATGTCTTTGATAGTATCAGTCACTAAAGGAATAGCCCGGGTGTTCGTGTCGACAGTAGGTAAAATGCAGTTGCCGTGCAATGTTACTGCATTCAAACGGAATGGATTCGCTCTGAGGGCACGAGGCTAGCCGTGGCACGCGATTCCGATGCACCTGGAAAAAAATCGATGTTCTGCAGTACTTTCCTTCAATAATTGATTGGCGAGCCGTGGCGTGACCCTGATTTCAATAATGTTAGTAGAACTTGTAGCAATATCGATTTTATAATAGTCACTGGTTGGCAATGCGTTTCGGAGTCTAAATATTCCGGCAATTCTAAGTTATTAAACGTAATATATATTCAAATCAGTGCAGGGCTGTTCTATGATGGATCACCCGAAACTCTCAGAATGAGTAGGAGCCAGGAGTCAGCTGTAGGCCTGTAGCACATTTTTATAGGTCACGGTCAGAGATTAAATTCGTGTTCCGAGTGGTCCTCATTCCGAGAGGCAACTGGATTATAATATGGCACAGTTCCGTATATAGCCTTACCTACCATCATCAGATGTACCTAATGGGGTCAAAGTAGGCTTCCAGTCAAAACATACGGTCGTTATTTGTCTACAGTAACTTTATTAAGTTCTATCTAGACAGTTTTCTTTACATTACGCGTGTCTAGACGGCGATATGCCCAATTAATTTCAACACAATTATGCTTACTTAGTGACCTTTGTGCAGTATTATGATATCGTAGTTTTCTGTACTCAATACAATAGTAAGCAGTTTTTTCCGTGTTTATCCAAACTTGCGCGATTGCTCGAAAATTATGTTATTATATAATTATTTCTCAATTACTAGTGTCACTGACAGTCTGATACACCACTCTCGTGCTTACAGTTTTAACTTCAGTTAGCGTTGTGACGCAGGCATTGCAATCTCCATCGCAATATAAATGAACTTATAAGACAGAAAAAAATTCTAGTGTCATCTTCGAGCCAAGAATCTTCACAAACATTTCGTGCTCAAACCTTTCCTAACTTCATATAAAACTTCCTCAGCTCCTAAAAGAGGATGATCTTTCGTAACATCAGTTGTCAAATCCTCCTAAAAGAGCACAAACTAAATGCACGTTTTCTTGACAAACGCCAATGTTACGAAAACCCTTGTCCAAATGTCATCTCCTCAAACGAGATAGTATCAATCTTACATAAGACAGAAGCGGGCGGCTGAAACCACAAACAAATAGTAAAAAATCGAAAGTGTGCAAGCAGCTCGACTTAGCTCGAGTAAACGATGGGTGAATACCAAATATCTTTATTATATCACTCTGGCAGAGACTAGTAAGTAAACTAGCCGGCTTCCCGAAATGAAAGTATGACCCGCGATTACATACGTTCATAGTAGAACTGGGTATTGAAAGGTTTTGGTGTCGATTACTAGCTATCTGCATTTCTGTAGACATTTAACTGATTCTGTATCTCATAAATAAACATTGACAACATATTGCTGCTACTTAGCGTTCCCACTCTATTCTGAGTCACCTGATTTAAAAAGAGAAACAATCAAAACCTTTATTAATCAGCAGATTTTCCAGAAAAAAGAATATACCTATTTAAGTAATTTATAAAAACGCAGTGTACGTTGCCAACTCGCCGCTTAAAAGCAGGCCGACTCCCAACCGAATTCTGCGGCAGAGCTACTTTTCTTTTACATACAGTTGTAGTGGATCCCAGGCAAAAATTCTTCAGCAGCACTTTTCTCTTCGTTACGTAATTCAAATCAATTTTGCCCGTTTCATTCCGCACTTTCGCAACTCTATCCGAGTTCATCTGGCCGATAGGAAATCGCATTTCATAAAGGGAGAGGTTTCCTTCGCTCGCAGATCGCCGACCATTATCTGGGAGGTTACTGTTTCTCGGAAACTAATAAATCGCCCGAATTGCTCTCTCCATCATCTTGCGATTTATTGTATTCGGTAAAATAATGTCCTGCTAGCGTCGAATACGTCGCAGTATGACATTTTTATATCGTAATTTCACATTTACATAAACATTAGGAAACTAATAAATATAATATCTATGCTAATGTTGCTCAACTTTTGGATTCCTTAATTATATCTGATATACTTAATAAGTTACTTCTTGTTGCTACTATATCATGGAATAATTTTATCTATTACTTTTATTATTCTGTTAATAAACCGACCCGCATTTATATACGAATTGTATAGGTTAACGAAAATCTTAAAAGCTTAAACGACGGCCGTATATCGAGAACAAATCAAAATGGACGAAACTAATTGTTATTCAGCCGACGCACGGCGCGCGGTTGCGTACGCGCAACTATCATGACAATTCCATTTGTAATGCGCATCTATTACCTAATTAGGGTCACCACACATGTACGTAATGAAAATATAGGACTTGATTATCTGCACACAGCGAAGTAAGCACCAGGAAGGTATCAAACCCGACTTCAATAGGCATTAAGAACAATTCTTGCATAGCGATGGTCATGGCCTCATGGCCTTGAGAGTTTTAAATAGTTATTATTATAAAGTGTTTTTTATATTGAAAATATGCAATGGATTGAACAACCGGCTCAATTTGGGACAAAACTAAAAGGATTCTACGATAATATCCGTGGACAAAAAGGACGGATGGCAAATATATCCATTCCGCATACACACTTAGCTCTCACGTTTTCCCTATCAGTAGAATTTGTCCAATGTTTATCGAAAGTCCGCTTTAACTACAACGGCTAGAGTTCAAAATAAACGTTTTCTGCGCGAACATAGACCACCGATGCTATCAAATCGGTTGTAAAGTATTTTTAATGGCTTGCATTGTTTCTGTAGTGTTAACAGATGTTGTAACTGAAAACTGTTTGTTTTGTCATTCGGGTTATTTCGACAGTGTCGCTCGCTAATGGGAATTTTGATTACATTTTTAAAACGCTTTCGTTATTTTTAGCGGATTGAATGCTTTCTCTTGGCTAACGTTGAGGCAGGTCGGCTGATAAAATTCTCAAGGTCAGGCTTCGAGATAACGTCATTCGGCAACGATTGAACGAGCCACGCATGGTGTTTGTTATAAATCATAATTCAACTGAATGAAGTAAGCTAATTCTCAAGTTTTAAGAAGCGTGAGGCCAGTTTTGAAAACAGTATTAAGTAACGCAAAGTTGTAACGAGTACGGGCGCCGACACAAGGGAACTGTAATGGAAGTTATGGAAGACAGGGAACTCAAATTAGAGAAGTCCGACCTTGATTAGGGTTGCCTACCTCTGGTAACACTAATCTAGTCTTCATATGTTAGAAACGAGAAAGAAGCGAGGTACTCAGACACATATCTTTGTAAATATCTTTATTATAGAGAAAAAGAGTAATTGTATCGTATTCAAAAAGGCAAAACTGACATGAGTCATTACTTAGTTAAAAATTAAAGCAATGGTGTGTCAAACACTTATTCCGAGAACAAGGACCACAAAATAAGTTTTAACTTCTATATATGTATACTATTCGCTAGTTATCAGGGTACCTTTCGAACTGTGTTGGCCACTGACAGCGTTGACAGCCCTAATCTCGTCTTCAATTCCAAGTTCAAAGTCTGTAATCAGCGACATCGGCGCCGCTAATAACTGTAATTCAACGGATTTGCATGCGATTCCTGAACCTGATAAATCCTGAATTACACTTCCGAAGCAGTACGGCTTGGTTCTTTATTAACATTTATCAACACAAAATCAGAGTTGTCGGCCATTTTGTTTACGATACTCGGGGGAGCTTTTTCCTCATTCCGTCAGCGACCTTTTCCCTGTTTTCACTATATTAGGAGAGTTCGAAATAAAGCTCTTAACGATATTTTAATCGACGGACAAAATAAATCCTCAACTAAGCTCTACGGTTGTTTGTAAGCGGTATTATAGATTACACGGTCCAAAAACTGCCAATAACAGGATAGTATGGAGAGGGCGAAAATGTAGGTACATCTACAAAAAGGATGGATGATATCACAGATAACAATTTCCAAACAATACCGCCCGGGGCTCCAAGCTCTCGTAATATCCGCGGCGCTCGGCGCAGGAAATCAACTCTGTTGATTGAAATATCTTCCAATACAGTTCTCTTGACACACCTCACACACCCCTGTGGAACAAAAGCTTTTGGGTAGGCTTTTGTTAAGACTTGCAGTATGTCTCGTCTCCTATTTTAGCCCTCACCAAAACAGCCCTAAACATTTACCCGTGTTTGCGTTTCATTTAAATCTCTTGTTCAGCTAAAGATAGATCTCCTATCTTTACTGGCAGCCATAATGCTTTCTTAATTCTACGACGACTTTTATGTCACTATCTACTTCACCGTTTGTATCTACATAAACTAGTGCCAGTTACATCATAAAAGGAGATAGCAATTCGCATAACAACAGAGGGCTCACTCGACAAGATTGCTAATTCACTCAAAGCTTGCCATGAAGCCATCCAAAAAGAGGCAGAGCTCGTTTGCGTTAGCATGATGGAAACAAATGTTTGAGCAGGTGCTACCGTGAAAGGATTGTGTCAACTTGTATCTATATCAAGAGAAGCAAGATTCAAACAATGCTCGTATTCTTCATACCCGATTGTTTCCCATTCTTTCTTCGCTTCCGAACTCGCAAACTGTTACAACTTTCACTTTCCTACGCTTCGGAGCAGAAAAAGCTTCGCCATAACGTCTGCCACGGCCGAAACATCCTTCCGCAACTTTCAAAAGAATTCGTTTTCTGACGAGAAAGTCGAATGTACTTTTATGTAAGACATGGAGGGTGAGATCTGAGCTATTTGGAAGTTTGCTATATTATACCTGAGGGATATTTACCTCAATATTTACTCATAGGAAATCCTCGCGGACGTTTCGGCACGCTCGGAAAAATCCTCTAGGTAACAATGAAAAAGGATGCGGGTGTGCTCACACTTGACGGCGGCGTAGCTTTACATTAGGATATACGAGGGGCAAACTGCGCATCTTTGTAATAAAATATATTATCAAGTTCTCTAGGACCTTGGGAGTTGCGACGAACGCAAACCTCCTTGACGATAGTCTGTGAGGTGAGTTATAATAATATTACCTATCCAGTTGTACCATGAAACTGGGGTATAACGCGCTGGTGGTTTCTTTGATGATAAGCGTCCAACGTCTAAGTGCAGTTTATGTTATCTGTTAATCTCGATATAGGCGGTCTATCAAGTATCAACATCTCCTTAAACATATTCTATTATTTTATTTTTTATTAACCGTCGCCAACCAATAGTATAGCGCGCTGCATCTGAGACCAAATTAAATTCTGATGTGACCGCTTCTACTACTTTTTTTTTTTTTTTTTATTCCATTGGTTTGACCGGCGGTCCCACACTAGGCTCTGGGCCCGTGTCGTGGATTGGACTTGATTAAGAGTATAGCGTCTGCTGCAAAAGTGAGCCACATTAATGTTACTCCTTTGTGCTATACTAACGTATTGCTAACTAACAATCTAATAATTACTTTCGTAATCTAAAGATAAGTTAGATAAGGTCACGTCGCCTCAGTAAGAAACTAAACAAATATAAAGTAGTGATAAGATTACCTTATCTACCTTTTAGGGGTTATATCAGTAAATTATATGATATAATAATGTGTAGCCAACGATCACAATGTACTCGTAATAGCGCTCAAATGACGTCCGTCTCTTGGGAAAGACCATTTTGAAAATATGATTGTTTACAATCATAAAATTGTAAAACTATCATTTGCGTAGGTAAATTGATTAGAAACGGTATAATTACCATGAAGTTCTTATCAGTTTACCAATATAAATCGTTGCGTGCCATTAAGACGCTTGTAAATCTTGAAAAAATTTCTACATATATACAGGAGTACTCTATCTCTATTTCAAAAAGACTTGTTTATGCTTTCGGTAGGTTGAAATGCTCAGAGCGGTGAGCATTGTATTATAGCAATATGATCGAAGGTTGTTCTTCGCCACAGCTTGAATAGAAACTGCCTTCAAAACTTATGAGGGGCAGGTTGATAAGAGTGGACTAGAAAATGCCCTAACGTTGCATAAGGGACCAGGATATTCCTCGGAGGCTACATAAAATAACTATACAAATAAATAAAATTGAAGTATCTGTTTTTTATATCAAAATAACAGCTTTTTACTAAATGCATATGAAAGTATATACGGTACCTATAACAGAACAACCATTTTTCAAATTTTTGTCTGTCTGTCTGTTCCGGATAATCTCCGAAACGGCTGGACCGATTTTGACGGGACTTTCACTGGCAGATAGCTGATGTTACAAGGAGTAACTTAGGCTAAATTAATTTTAGAAAAAGAATTAGGGTTCCGCGCAAAAAAATAAAAACCATGAAATCCAAAATCTCCACGCGGGTGAAACCGCGGGGCAGCAGCTAGTAAAAAGGAACTATATAAAATCGACTCACGAACGAACAAGCGATCAACTACCAAGGAGCCAACAATGCTCTAAAAAACGTAGCCCTTATCATAAAGGTACCAACTCACTAAGTAAATGACACTTAAAATTAAGTAGAACTGGTGAAACATGAGGCAAATAGAAATTAGGAACGTCTTATCTGTGCCAAGGAAAAGTAAATAGGAAAAGTAGCTATCTAATAAAAGTTTGGACTTCGGGAAAGTGACATTTAATCTAATCTTTAGCGCTACTGGGTGTGGTCGGATTCCGAACAGATGCCAAACAAGCCCTGTACAATACTTCAAAAATGTAATACATTTAATAACTTATATTCTACCATCTACTAACTAGAAGAGGACTGCCAAACACTCGGCTCAATAGCATTCAAGAAGAGATATACATTTTGAAGCATGGAAGCACTTTCTCGTCTTATATTTGCTACTGCACAGTGCACGGTTGATTCCCTTTGTCAATAATTGACAAATCGATGAAAAATTGCCTGCCACCTTGTTTAAAAACTAAATAATATAAATTAACAGGTGTTAAATTACTGACGTCATGAAGTTTTTGCCATAATTCATTTTTTTTTTATTTATTAATCACAGAATCAACAGCACTTAGGTAAACACTATAAACTAAAACATTTTAGCTTGTACATATTGCCAATAACAGATTCTCACTTTATAATTTAAAACAAATAAGTATTTTTAAACCAAAAAAAGATATCGCTTAGGTAGCTTAATACATTATACGATAGTACATATTGACATAAGGAACATACACGAGTCGTAACTCATAACCATTACTCATATGACAATAATGTATTAGACAAAAGATGAAAGATGAAACATTGAACTCTTTTCTATCCCGCGACGGCTACACATAATCATGTCGTTAGTTTCCTCATCGTTATTAGATTAAACATTCTCCCACTCGGGAAAAGCCGCAGTTTCTATACAAATAAACAGCACAGCTAACTTTGATAATAATTATTGTTTACACAAGCCCCCCGTCAATTCCCCGCGTGTGAGTTTAAACATAACTAACTGTATACTAAGTGGACAAAGCGGCTTTTCGGGCTTTAATATATGATGGGCGCAATTTACAAAAGAGCTCGAGCAAATAGGGCCTACGTCCTGCGACATTTCACTCGCTGAAGTTTGATATGAAGCAAAATAAATTCGCTTTTCATGAGTAACCCTCCGCCTTTGATTACAGAGACCGCCAGAAGAATGTAGAATTTGGTTAAAAGGTTTAGACTACGGGAAACGGGAATTTGTTAATTATTAAAAGAAACTTTGTTTCGAAACACTGGACAGTGACGAAAAGTTTCAGACTTGGGAAAGCTTACTAATTATCGTTAAAAAACGTCGTTAGTTACGTTGAAGGGGGAAAGTAAAAATTAACAAAGTTTTTCTTTGTAATGTTCAATCAATTGTTTTCTACCTTGTTACTTAGTTTTGTAAATGGACGATTAAAAAATATGATTACCTAACTAAATAGCTTTGTTGGCTAGTATACGTTTTATCACTAGGAACACCTGTAGCAGAACGTATTTTGAAATCGAATGGGTAGGTACTTGGAGCTGCTTGAATTATTTCTCAACGTGGCAAGAGAACAAAGAAATCTGCGTTTACGTTTGGCGTAAGGATTATACTACGGTATTCATAATTGTTGTTTGCAGACTAATTTTCTTCATCATCATCAGCCGGAAGAAGTCCACTGCCGAACATAGGCCTCCACCCCCACGTGGATATACTCCTCGCCTCTTGCATCCAACGGTACCCCGCGGTTTTGACAAGGACATCGGTCCATCTAGTGGGGGGGCGGCCTACACTACGTCTTCCGGTTCATGATCGCCACTCAAGAACCTTTCTTCCGCATCGGTTATCGGTTCTGCGATGTGGCCTGCCCATTGCCATTTCAACTTGCTAACTTTGGAAGTTATATCGGTAACTTTCGTTCTTCTGCGGACCTTCTCATTTCGGATTTTATCGCGAACGGAATGATGGGCCTATAATAATTCTTCAATAAGGTTTTGTCACCCTTTTAAAGACAAGCACCACCACGCTCTTGTGGCACGCTTCTGGCATTGTACCTTCAAGGACGACGGAATTGAATAATTTCTGGGGACTACGAGTACCGGTCTACCACTTGCTCTCAGAAGTTCAGTGGTAATTCCGTCATCACCTGGCGCCTTCTTGTTTTTGACCTATTTGATTGTAATCTCGTAGAGGCTAATTTTCTTGCTGAGCGAATATATATGTCCATACGATTATTTATCAGTTAGCACTAGTAATTTGTCGCAAACTGCCGTAAAGGTTTCCCCTACCCACTACTGTCGAGTCTGCAAGCCAAATTAGGCGCTTCACTGTTGTACCTACCAGGGTTGCCAAGCTATTAACTTTTATGATTCGAACTTCGTAGGCACTCCGTGTTTGAGTTCGGGGGGTTGTTCTGCTCATAACTATTTAGTGGAACAATGTTCTAACTACTGTTTTCTTAGTATAATGTACTGTTCCATTCAGCGGAATCTAGCACGGAACACTGTTCTGGATTGACCAATCAACAAAGTTGCAATTTACTAATTTATAACCAAACGAATATAGCCTTTATGAACTAAATCCTGCAAGGTCGATTTTGTATCATGTCTTATTCATATCTATTCAACATATTATATAACCTATTACAATATTGGAGACGTATAGGAGGCGCTGGTGCGTTAAAGGATCTCATTCAGAACCGGTGAATAAAGGATTGGTACTTGGGAGTGTTGTCAACTACCGAATTCGTTCCAATTATCTGCGGTTGACACATCACGCTCCATCAATGTTAGTTTACCCATCGGTCCATCACTCCTACCCCTACCGAATCCTACGCGCTCCTAAAATAGAAGCACCCGGACGACAAACAGAACCAATTGCGCAAATACGTAATGTAAACACTTGCAGCCTTACTACAGCTACAACATGACAAATCACCTCCTGCAACCTTGAAACCGACTAGGACAGCAACAATACAAAAACAACTCTACTCTACTAACAACTGAGTCTAAAATCACTAAACAGCTCCAGCCAATGCATGGCTTGAACCGGTAATGACCTTGCCTGCCATCAACATGATCTCAGACCTTCACATAGTTATTAAAAACTTGTTTAGAAATACCTAACACTTATTATTTCCTAACTTACAATAGTACATTTTTATATAAATGATGATGAAACAGTGCCAAACTATCGAATATTACTTGTGTTCTGATAGTTGATGGTATCAATATGCGGAAATTATAAATAATGTTATTCCTTCTTGGTTAGTTATTTTAAATGACTCGTAAAGTAAAATTAAAGCAAGATAAAAGCATCAATTTGTCAAGAAGAGTAGGTGAAGATACCAAATTATAATGGGTAGAAGATACTGTACATAAAGTGATGTTCACACCAACGATGCAACAACTAAGCCATGGAGTGTCGATGAGGCTATGTACGGCATGGCTCACAACATCGAGGCATACTGTGCGCAATGGACGATCCACGATTGATGCTGCCAACTCACTCTGCTGATATTCAACTATGGCATTTGTAATCTAACAGTGCTTCAACAATATTATGACAGTGATAAGTTAACACTAAGTATGTCTACTAATGACTTCATTTAATATGGCTGTTGTTAATATAGGTAATAACAACATTAGATACTTCTTTAAAATTGTAAAGCGACTCAATATAGTCAAGGTAATTTGCAAAGTATTCGGTTTCCATTGAGGCCTTATTAAACTGACCAAGTGATTAATATGATAATGGCATATTGATTTAAACACTTAAGATAAGTTTGAGGAATTATACATTTGTAAAAATTAAAATTGCTGTAGGTATTTGATTGGCAAATTCTAGCATTTTATAATGTCACAACCAATTTATAAATCAGCTGGTAATCTAATTGACCTCCTACCAGCCAGACGAAAAGGTCACTTGGTTTTGTGATTGTTTTTTAGATTATTCATTTAAACTTAAGATATTTTGTGGCATTGAGTTCACACAATGGATATATGACCCAAAGAATGCAACTAAGGGGCCGTGGAGCAGGGGCCTAGACAATGACACTCTTAGCCGATGACTGAAATGATATTTTGCAGTGATTGTGAGCATCAGCAGAAGTGAGAGGCGAAGGAGAGCGCGCGTGAGGCATGCGCACCGCAACAACCACAAAGCCGATGAGTATCAGATGGGTTGACGGACTGACTCACCGAAATGAGACGTTAAAGTGCCATGGCCGTTGGCCAGTGGCAACGCAGTCACCAAGTCTTGCACTAAAAAACAACCACTATCTTTTAACATTGCATAAAATATAACAGTCCAACAGGGAGGATATTTCCATACAGCGGTCGCGCCGCTTATCAGCTCGGTAAATTGCTTTGATAAGTCTCATATATTTTTCAATTTATCAATGTAATTAGAGTCTTGAGTTGCAGCACTAAAGGGGTATTAGAGCTCTTCAAAGATAGCATCATATTTTTTAAAGTGATTCGACTCGTTGTGACCTCATTATCACTGTAAATAGGTCGAATTGATAACGGCTGTGTTCTGATAAGAATCTTGTTGGAATCCAGCTGAGCGCCGCATCGGCGGCCGCAAGTTCGCTGTGTCAATGTTATGCTCGCCTTGCCAAGTATACGATGTAGAAGTCTACCTAGGCGGTAGGTATGTATAACACAGTAAGTAAATAGTGCGCCACTCACCCGAGCTAAAGTGTGATCTCTTCACGTCACCATTTTCCGAATCTCCGTCCAGAGGTCTTTTTCTGGAGTCCGTGATTTCCGGACTGGGGCAAGTATCCATTCCTGTATCAGCGGCCATGTTGAAATTCAGGGCAAAACTTTAAACTTGTCTAGCATAATTCCCATTACGTAATTACTTCAGAGCGCGTGTACTGAGGCGGCACTTTGCATTATTAAAACAACATATATTACACTTATCACATAAACAACTAGAACAAAATAAAATGCGGATTTTATTAGACTAAATTACTAAAATAGAACAGAAATGTCACTATGGCTGTTACGTCTAAACGTTTTGTGAACGTTTGTCGATACTGCGGCTGTTTCTGGCGCATGGTCAATGCGAACATAGCTACAAGTCACGCACCAATGTTGGCACTACTGCCTTTTGACAGCAAGCAGCTGATTGCTTTAGTGATGTGCACACTGAGTCAAAATACGAATCGATAAAAAACATTAGTTAGACCCGGATCCATACTAAAAAAATGAAAGCTTAGATACAATTGATAATATCCTTTCATAATCTTGCATTATGTTAGTCTATATTTTACTTGAGTGAAAATTTTATTTGTCGTTTGGTTTTCGTGTGGTTCTTATCACACATCGAATGAATAACCTTTAGTTCTACATAATTATTGAAATGCTCCATACAAATTACTCATTGTATGTATCCTCACATACCATTCGCGGGCCGTAAAGCTGTACTAAAAACATGCATTTTGTTGACTTTTAGATCCACTTCCAGTATGTGTGGAAATTTTATACTTTTTGAAAGAAAGAAAATACATTTATTTGTAGCCATTGCCCAAAGTATATGTAGGTACATACATTTTAAAGCTAAAATTAGGACATGAAAAAATTGGGCAGTTGACTACAAAATGGACACAGCTCAGTATAAAAGCGCCACCGAAGTAGCGCGGTGGTTTTCAGCTGTTTTTGTGAATATCATTATTATGTTAATGTGATGTTTAGTCGCCTAACCCTTTTAAACCTGTATAACCACAGTAATAATGTATTTTATTGAACTACCCTATTAATTTATCGATTACGTTTTGTTTTATCGTTTCACTGCAACACAGCTATCACTAATCTGACATAATGCGCCAAGGTCGTTCATTGTCCAATCATCACAAGCGACTAACTTCATACAGGTAAAAATTACGCGGTAATCTCAAATCGGAATTTTCCGACGATAAGGAAAATCTCATAGTTGATTGTATTAGGTATTACAAAGTTGAAAGCAGCTCATTTAACTATTATTATTTCAAATCTGTATTAGAATACAATTTTTATAATATAGCTTTTTACCCGGTTGCAACGATAGGTTTGTAGGATTAACTAACTAAAACTATGGCTTGAAATCCAGGTCAAGGACTTAGCATCATGTTGCCATCTCCCTTGCACCACCTCAGTGGCTGAGCTGGATTTAGGTCGCACAAGTCTATAGGTGGACAAAGCCTTTTGGCTGCGCTTTTGGCAGCTTCCCATTTACCTACTTTATCAATGGTTTCTCTTCAAATTTGGCCCAAGCACAGCCCGTTATATAAGATAAAACTATATATTCTTAGTGCAATTACGATTCCAAATACCTGACTTGATATGTATGACTATAGGATATCATCCCAGGATTTCTTTGTTTACATACCTACCCCTTTGATTATGAACTTCCTACACAGGATGTTCTTAAAGATAAGAAAGTGAAGTGGGGAATGGAAGTCTGGAGAAACAATCGCGAAATCCGGCTTGTTCAGTTGGTTTTGTTCGTCGAGTTTTCCATCGATGCGATTCAGAATAATGCGTAAATATATTTGCTGGGTATATTTGCGCTTGACTTTTTTATGTCTCTTTGTATCCTACTGTACCAATTTTCAACTTAGTTCTTTTTTTATTAGATCTGCAGTGCAAATAGCTATCTTTACGATAAATGAAGTTGACAGTTCGAATGGTTAAAAATTTAAATTAGAGATAGGTAAATAGTTCTTCATTTTTATCGAGAACGAAACTAAGCCGAATCTACTTTCTTCAATATGAATTGTATATTTGCATCTCTCAATTCGAAGACTGGTTCATAAACCAGTCGTCGTTCCATAGAAAGTTCCGTGCTTGCGCCACAGTTGTCTTAGTTGTAAGTTTATTTATATTTTTAGGGTGGTTTTTTATAGTTTTGCTACTTTTACCTCTTTCCGGTTACTATGGCTTTATATTGACTAATTTATAAAAACAAAATCAAGGTAGTTTATAATTATAATTTATTTACATAAAATATTACAAGTTTATCTGACAGAATGTTAGTTGATCGTTCGACAGTTGTTCAGACTTCAGGGAACAAACCAACGAACAAACAAACTGATATAAATCGTCACCGATAAATACAAAAGCAATCAAGTCATTAATTTTTTTTGTATAAAATATCGAGGAAAAAATTAGTTTGGCTAAGCAAGTGTTAGTTACATCACTTTTAGATCTAAGGTCCAAGTTTTTTAAATTTTCTAATAACGTAAACAAATATCGCGATAGTAAATCCATCGATCCATCATTGGTTGATGTTGGTTGTTGATCTGTCATTTGTTTACAATTTGGACTGCAATTGGACACTTTAAAAACACAGACTAGACAGATTCAAGTCTGTCCCTTTCACACTTGAAACTCCGATAATTCATAAGCATGGTTTGAATACAAGACAGATTGGTATACATACTTTAATTTCATTTCATACAATAACAATGGGGAAGGGAGGTACAGGCAAAGCTAATCTCAGATGGCGCCACCATCGCTGGTTAAACCAGTAAACATGCTCGCGTCTTCATTAGATTTGTAATGGTCACTACATAACCTAGAAGAATTTGGTTTTCCTATAATTTTTAATGCACAAAGCTTTGATCCACAGCTTCCATTATTTCTCGTCAGAAGGTAAATGTGTGAACCATTATTATTACACTGAAATGCACTTTAAAGAGGCATATTTTATTGCAAAGACGAAGTGTTGTTTACTTAGGTACTAAATTTTTTTTATGAAATTTGACAGCGAAAACACTCCAGCGATAATACGCCACCTAGCGGGATAAATAAGTAGTGTGGCACCCCATTGAACAGGCATAGTTACAGTGTCAGATCTTTTTTTAAAAACACATAATATAATAAATAGCCCAACAATTTACATCATACGGATTGCAAGGAAAATTTGTTGTGTGAAATCTATTCATTTTTCATTGTTTAGGTACTGAACAGAAAGAAGCTTTAAACGATTACTGGCAAGTTATTTTGACTGTGAATACATCATTATAAGTGTTCCGGTTTGATGAGCAGCAGTTAGTGAGATTACTGGGCACGAGACATCAAGGTAACGAGCGCAAAGCAGTGCCGCGAAGGCCTTTGTATTTCAAAGTTCTGTGTGGCACTGCAATAGGGATGTGACATGAAACACAAAAAACATAATTACTGTCGTTATACAGATGGTGCCCCTTCCCGGTCCGCCTAAGTAGAACGCAAAAATGGCCTAAAGGCTTGTAGGTTCATCGAAGAAAGACGTGCGCTACGGAAAAAGAGAGACAATGCCAGAGCCATCGGTTGGCATTCTGAAAATTAAATTTCCAAAGGAAATTTCCGAAGACAATTAGTGTGTAGTAATCACGGATATACATGTTTTTGAAAAAAATGTCTTATTTAGAATCTCCATTACATGTCCAAGGATCCTATGGAAGTGTTTTGTTTACTTTTGCATTTATCAGAATATTGTGAATGGCCAAAGTCAAGGTAAAATTACTTTAAAAAGGCTTTTACTGAATGGGATTGTAAAATATTTAAATTTTTGGTTCCATAAAATTTTAGATATAATGCACAAGATACCTATTTGTTCAAAACACCCATAGAAAAAAAATTTATACAACACTATAATTACATAGGAGAGATTGTATAGAAAGTATGGCGGGTTGGGACCAGATCAAAACTATAACCTATCGAGTATAAAAAAATCTCTATATCAGCACTTTTAAATCCAATAAAGGTATTAAAACCATCTGAAAATTGCACTACCCATTTGTTTTATCGACCCCAGATGCAATATGAAGTAAAATCAAACAACACTGCCTGCAAATCGAATTCTATTGATCGGCGGTTACTTGCAAGGCAGATCAACAGTGTGGCCGACAAGTTCAATAATCAATATTTGATGAAAAACTTAGATAGATCGCAAACGCATGGCCAAAGACAAACATAACAGCATAGACCGAGGGTAAATATAGTACCTGACTGACCCCTACAAGTAGCATAGCAAACGCTTCGTTTATATTTTTGTTAATCGATCGGTTTCTGTAACCTAATTTTTTTTACCACAGATCACGTCTATTGCTGTCTTTGTCATTTATATAAATCTAGTTAAGGACAGCTATAGACTCAAAAACCATAAACGGGCTACAATCACAACGTATCAACGCATACAGTTCAAATATTGTTTAAGGACACGATACAAAAAATAGAATTCATCGAAGGATCGTTCACCGAGGTCACTGACTATCCTAAACGTCTGTTTGTTTGGTTCTGTGAGTACACTTGCACGGTGGCGGCCGCTATCGCGCGGTGGCGACGAGCGGCGCGGCGGCGGACGGCACCAGGTGGTAGGTGAGCCACCACGACAGCAGCGGCTGCGTCACCGCCACGAACAGCAGGAAGTACACGCGCCGCTTGGTGCCGCCGCCGCCGCCGCCGCGCTGCGCCCACGTCTCCGCGTACGGGTTGGCGCCGTAGCCCGCCGGGTACCCGTAGGGCTCCTGCGCCGGCTCGGCCGCGGGGGAGCCCGCCAGCAGCTGGAGTCGCAACGTCTTTACCTGGGGATGAAATGGGGCGAAATTAATTCCCGCAAATGTAGGTGTTTGTCGATACATTTTCAACTTGAGGCAGCTAGCTGACTGATCGGCAACGGCCTATTACTGAGCCGTCATCGCTTCAAATGGAACACCTTGCACTCTTTTTTATATTTGTATCCTGAAAACCTTACTTTGTAACCTTATCAATATCCCCAAGGCAAGAGTGGACAAGTATTTATTAGATTTGCACGGTCCATCTTCAACCAAATCACCGCACTTACATATTTTATTCTGTTAGAATCTAATTAGCTTCAACTTACTGTTAGGGTATGGTTTCACTAGTGACACAACAGAAGCTCACCAAGAAGTATGACAAAGCGCAGCTAGTGTAGACGAGGCTGCAGTAGTAGCCGGTGCGGCCGAGCAGCAGGCCGGCCAGCAGCGCGCCGATCATGGCGCTGTACTTGTAGCCGGAGTAGGCCAGCAGGTCCAGCGTGCGCAGCTGCGTGCTCGTGTGCGTGATGTACAGCGTGGCCAGGTACAGCGCCATCTCGAAGATTATGTACGCGAGCGCGCTGGACGCTTGGATGCCGATCTGCTCGGGGGAGAACCGGTGCTGCAGGCCTGGGGGCAAACACGTATTGTAAGAATAAAGGTAGAGCATGGTATGGTGCTGGGTGCTACGCTATGACGTCATGAAGTCAGCGCTACGCCGTAGTCGTCCCAGCGCTACGCAAGGGGAAGAAGCAGGGAAGGACAGCAGTCCTCATTGAACTACGAGTGAAAATACACGTGTGTCGATTATTCAAACCGAGTTGTCTCATTTCTGGACCTAACAATATGTATACACGGAAAGTCGTAACATAGTGGTAAGACCTCATCTGGGCGTCCTATGGCTATGCTATTGCACACGGAAGTACCTTTTGTATTATGTAATTAAAATGTTATATTTCATGGTCCTGATGCTTTGTTATGTAGGAAAAAATAATCCTTAGTAACGGGATATTTACCATGTATTGAGTTCCCGATATTTCGGCGTTGTTGCTAGCGCCATGATCGCGGAAGAACTGATACAAATAATATACATGGTAAATATCCCGTTAATTCTGATTTTGTTCGTAATATTGATGAGCATGACAGTTTAAAAACCTATATAATCCTTATTATTAACCTTTTCGACCGTTATCATAAAAAACATGTGCTTTTTTTCACATTTGGCGGGTTCGATTCCCGGTTCAGGCTGGCGATTTAAAATCTTTGAAATTTGAATGCAGTGCAAATTATTTTTGAAAGTCTTCTGTCACTATAATTTCCTATATGTATACATTTATACAATATTTGAGGTACTTTGCTTCCCTGTGATCGTGATGCAACATGTTGGTAGTCATCACCTGGCTAGCAACAACCTCCAAGTTGAAATTCTGTCCGCCAGCACCTATCGGTGTTCCTTAAGCTGCATTTGAGCGTCAGTCCTAACCTAGGTTTGGTGTACACACCATCATCAACCAAATCGTCGCGCCATAGTGATCTAACCCATCCATTACGTCTTATGTTTTCGTGACATCTTAGCAACTGATCACTAACCATAACCACCTACCACCCTCGAGTCGTTTGTCGCGGTCTTTGTCGCTCTTAGTTATCAGTCTTGCGACAGTTGTTATTAGCCAGTCCTCATTCTAGGTACTGGCCTGCATTCGTTTTGAAAACAATGCTTACTGAAGGTTTTATTTATTTATTTATTTTTAAGGAAAACCAACAGCTGTATTACAATAACTTATAAACCTAACATAACATTAGAAAGCCAATTATAGGTTCTCACGAATAGTAACAGAGAAAAATACAAGGTGAAAACTAATTTATAACAGTGGTGTAGAAATTATTTATGGATTCAAAATTGTATCTGTCGCCCTGACTGAACGAAAATATTAATATTATACGAGAATTCAGTGAAGCTTATTGGGAAAAAATCTTATGTCCAACAGTGGCTTGATATAAGCTGCTTGTACGCACTTCTTGACCTACCTACCCTAGGTGTGTAGGGGTGCGCAGATAAGGGTCGTAACGGAAAGAGTTCGTTCACTTTTAACTTCGATTTAATGATTATAAAGAAACATCCTATCTACCTGAGGGGCGGGCGACCACTGGCGCGTATTACATTTGCTGACACAAACTGTGTCCCTACAGTAGCCCCCCCTTTAAAAAACAAAAAAAAAAAAACTAATAGAAAAAATAAAAACATACAATGAAATTATATAAAATCGAATAAAACAAGTACAAGTTATCATGCATAAAAGGTGACCAAGGCTACGATATCTCAACGTATAAACATAGCGTCAGCGCTTTTGGCTGCGCTCGACAACTGATACTTGGAATGCACATAATACAGGATCGTATTCCATGTTACAAATAATTCCTTTTAAAAACTTTTGATAAAAATACATTTTGTAAATGATTTAGCTCGACACAATAATATAGTTTTGGACTTTTGGTCACCATACCATTATCAGCTACTTAGAAATTATTAATACAGTATGATTACGCTAATACAGATTTCAAAAGAAAAAATATATATATAGGTAAAATTAACACTGGATGGGCGAAATATTTCTACTTAATTTAACCACCAAGAACGAAAACTGCAATAATCACATCACATCACATAACTGGCAACAGTAGGTGCGGGGCTCGCGACAGTCGCAACCGCAGGCGGCGCTGGTACCGACCGCACCACCTGAACCTGCCCAAGCGGGGGCACGGCTGCGATCTGGTGCCGCAGCCAGGCCTGTATGCGCCCGCGGCAGTAACTCCAAAGGAAATACGCCAAAACTATAGCGAGGAAAACTAATATCGCGATCATAAAAATGCTCTGCTGCGAAATATGTGCTTCAACTTGTGCACTATTCTGCGCAATAATTACTTGTTCTTTTACTTCCTTGCTCTGTGCTTTACCCATGATTACTGTCGTATATAAAAAAAAAAATGCGTCAAAAATCTACGAAATTACAAGGTGAACTGAATCAAAAACTTCTGCCCATCCGTACAATATATATTCTAATTTAGCTGATTCATAAAACCAAATACGAATACATACCTATTTCGTCATGACCTTAATTTAAAATGCTATTCATACAATAATTTTCGTTTACCTACCTTAAATATGCAATTTGCTGCTTTTTAAAGCCAATGCGACATGAACTTATTAACTAGGTACTAATAATAACATAATTATCATTTAATCATTAGAATTAAGAACCATCATTACGCCGCTTGGATTCTAATTTCCAAAGTTGATAATATAAGACTCAATTTAAAAACATTATAATCTAAAACGAACCGGCATTTTGCTGACGCGGCCACTGCGTGTAGTCCGAGTCTGCGTAGTTGGCTCGCTGATGCCACCACCTAAACAATCACCATGTTCGCTATCTTTAACACTAGTAGAAGCGTCCAGGTTTGCGTCCTCGTTTAATATATACGCAGGTTTCAAACGATCAATAGAAATGTTTGTCTGTCTGTTTGGCAACTGAATTTTAAAAACCTTAGGTGATCTGTTCAAAACTTTAAATGGTCCCAAGTATGAAGGATCTAATGATGATCTTTCAACTTCGTTTCGCACAAAAACATATTTGCAAGTACCTAAATCTGCATGAACGAATATGGTCTTTTGACTTCTATTGGCAATAGGTACTGACTTTAGTTTACCTATTGTCTCTCTCAACTTGGCAACAAAATCTGAATCACTGGACCGCCGAGCTGGTATAGAACCGAAAAACTCTCCAGGGAGTCTCAAATTTGCGCCATAAACCATTTCAGCTGCGCTAATACCGTTGTCACTCCGAGGTGCCGCTCGTAATCCCAACAAGATGGTTGGTAGCTGTTCAACCCATGTACTTCCTGTACTATCTAACCTTGCACGTAATGCCTGCTTCAACGACCTATGCCATCGTTCGATGATGCCGTTGCTCTGTGGGTGGTACGGTGTGCTTCTCAACTTTTCTACACCTAAATATTTCATAAGCGAATTAAATAATTGACTTTCAAATTGAGTACCCTGATCTGAGGTTAGCTTGCACATAGTCCCAAAACGTACTATCCACCCTTCATAAAAAGTCTTTGCTACTGTATTTGCTGTAATATCTTTCAATGGGAAAGCTTCGGGCCATTTCGTTGTACGATCGATAATGGTCAAAAGATATCTATACCCGTCCGGTGAAGTCGGTAGGGGACCTACTAAATCCAGATGCACATGTGAGAATCTATCAGCACACTCAAATTCACCAAAATTCGAAACTGTATGTCGAGTTACCTTTGTTTTCTGGCAATGAATACAGGTTTTGGCCCATAGACCTACATCTTTATTCATATTTGGCCAAAAGAATTTTTCACTGATTATCCTTCGCGATGTTCTAATACCAGGATGGCTAAGGTTGTGCAAAATATTAAACGCAGTTCTCCTAAATATTTCAGGTAAGTAAGGTCTCACTCTATCTAATGACGTTTCACAATATAACATATCGTCGCAATCGGGTAAGTATACTTTTTTAAGTCTTACATTACCCGTGTGCACCTGTAAACATTGTAACAACTCAGTATCATTTTGTTGTGCGTTAGCAATTTCCGAGTAATCTATGCTGGTGGGACACGTTATGCTTTCCATGCGCGATAAACCGTCAGCGACAGTGTTATAAATTCCACTTACATATCGTATATCAGTGGTGAATTCGCTAATAAACATAAGTTGCCGCACTCGTCTTGGCGTATCGTTTTCACTGGGTTTCCTACTAAAAGCATGTACTAAAGGTTTATGATCCGTTAGAACCACGAAAGGACGTCCTTCCAAGAGATATCTAAAATGTTGTATGGCTTGATATATGGCCAATAGCTCCCGATCGTAGGTGCTATATTTACGCTCAGTCTCTGACATTCGTTTCGAAAAATAACCCAATGGTTTCCAAGTACCTTGTACCTCAGTTTGCAATACCGCGCCCACACAGTCATTAGATGCGTCCGTCATTAACGATAAAGGTGCGTTTTCACCTGGATAAGTTAACAACGCTGCCTTTTCTAAATCTTCTTTGCACTGTAAAAACGCTGATTCCGACTGTTCATCCCACGGTACTACTGATTTATCTTTCTTTTTCGAGTTACACAAAAAAGTATTAAGCTTAGCTTGATGTTCAGCTGCTTTAGGCAAATGTGACCTATAGAAATTTAGCATACCTAGAAACTTTCTTAATTTATCAACTGTTTCTGGTTTCGGATAATCACTTATAGCTTTAACCCTGTCTTGCAATGGTAAAATACCGTCTTTAGTCACTTCAAATCCCAAAAATTCGATTTTCTCCTTACCAAACACACATTTTGACAAGTTAATAGTAATACCAAATTCATCTAACTTTTTGAACACAGCTTCTTTGATTCGGACTCTTCGAAAATCGTCAATAAACGTTCCTTCAATCGTTCGAATTTCATAGTCTCAGGAGGCTTCATTAAAAAATCGGTAAGTTGGGCTATAACTTCTTTGCCCAACTTAGTTATCACTAAGTTGTATCTGGATTCATCCGCCAGTTTTTGAGGTGCGAGTATTGCTTCCGTTTGCAAAAACCATAGTCGAGGTTGGTCCGTCCAAAAATCCGGGATCCTGGAGGACACAGTAATTTGTGCCATGTCCATAATTTGATAAGAAGCACTGGGAGTGGGAGCGCCTTGCTCCTGCATGTCGCTAAAATTAATGTCTTTGCCAGTAATTAAAATAGTCCAAAATAATTTACTTCCATCACTTAGTATTGTGTGAATGGAAGGAGTCGCCGCGCCGCATTTTATTTACCACGTATAACTGAGTCCGTCACTGTATCACTAAAGCAGTTTATCAAAGTTGTCACTAATTGTCACTAATAATTATCACTCGCGAAGGTTAATGTTCAATGTCTTGGGTCACCAGTGTACGCACTTCTTGACCTACCTACCCTAGGTGTGTAGGGGTGCGCAGATAAGGGTCGTAACGGAAAGAGTTCGTTCACTTTTAACTTCGATTTAATGATTATAAAGAAACATCCTATCTACCTGAGGGGCGGGCGACCACTGGCGCGTATTACATTTGCTGACACAAACTGTGTCCCTACACTGCTTATGATAATTAGATTAAATAATGACCTAAAAGTAGTATGTGTAACCAATTTTTATCATTCCTATTTCAGTAGTGTTATCAACCGGAAGTGGTGTGAACTCTCATCCCATTTAAATATTTGTGCTATCTACATTCTTGGAATAATAAAGTAACGATTAAGTAATCAAGTTAATAATGCTTTTTTTTCAGTTTTTAAAGATAGATTTTATGAGCATAATGACTTTTAGATGCAGTACATATCTTTGTAGAAATTATATTTTTTTGGGAATTTCATTTTTATTGTTTTAAGGAAATGTAACGACAGTAATGTATGTATTTTGTGTTTCATGTCACATCCCTATTGAAATTTGACACATGAAAGTGTGAGTCTGTGACATAAAACTTGCCAAAGACAAGTTAGTCTTGTTAGTGGGAGGACTACCTCTTCTGCAAGTGTCCATCTGGGTTTTTACCACCGCTTTGCTCGTGAACTCTGCCGCCAAGCAGTAGTGTGCAAGCATTACTGTGTTCCGGTTTGATGAGCAGAGTATCCAGTGAAATTACTGGGCTTATGAGACTTATTACCTAATGTCTCAGGGTAACGAGCGCACTGCATTGCCGCGCAGGCCTTTGCGTTGCAAAGTTCTAGGTGGCACTGCAATTGTTATGGGCTGGCGTTATGCTTACCATCAGGCAAACGACCAGCTCGTCTCGTTACTAAATAATATAAAAAAAAAGAAAAGTCTCATGTTACAGATTCAAGAGTGACTCAGTCACTTTTATCCAATGAATCATTTAACTTACAGAGTGCTCTCCTGGGCCCACCACCGAAGTGCTAAATAATGTTTGACTCACCCAGCATGAACCCGGCGAGCAGGACATAGGTGACATAGCCCATGGACGGAATGTAGAGGTCGGGCGCGTTGATGTCATACCGTGGCTGCACGGGTGTGTCCTGGTCATACTTCACCATCCAGTCCTAGAATGTTGCCGCCACTACACTTTAATACACATTAACTTTTTACCATTGCAAACAACATTGGTCAAAACCTTTGTTAAAATCAAATCTTTGTTATCACTGATTTACAATAATACAATTTTGTTGTACTTAGTTATAAGCTTCCTTTGTACATCATTTAGTTAATAAATATATATTATTATTATTAAATAATATTATTCTACACAGTAGTCTGCTAACTGCCGTAAGATCAAAAGGTACTAAGTGTCCTTACATGTTAAGGGAAAGCATTTGGAAACTGACTAAGGTATTCTTACCATGACTGTACCAAACAACCAGACCAGTAGTTCCGGATATTAGCGCTAACAAAAAATCAAACAAACTTAACCAATTACCACTTTATAATATTAGTAGACTGTACAGAATTTAAATATTTTTTTCATGTTTATTACCTCTTTTTATGGGATGATAATATAAAAAAGTTAATTTAAATATGAAACCTCACTCCTACAACATTGAAAACTGAACATAAATGTGTAGGCGTAACTACACTACCCTGCAATGTAAATCAAAAAATTTCACATTTTTCATAAGTTTTTTTTTATCAAAGTTATTTGCTTACAAAACAATGATGGGGATTTACTTTCTGGCTCGTGCATCCATCCTGCAGATAGAATCAATTTTTCAAAAGTAATACCAACCTTATGAGTAAACGGGAACATTATAAGCAGCAGTTTCCTGATGACATATCTGGAGTCAACCGCAAAGTAGTAACGCAGCCGTGACACAGGCACATATTTGCCGAGCTCACGCTGCACAGCCTCCCGCCCCTGTGCTGCCAACTGGTTGGTGTACTGAAACGCCATGTCCTGGAGGTTCCACCAACAATGATAGTTATTATATAGGTACAGTCACAGTAAGAAAAAGTTTATCGCCTTAAGGTCTATTTTTGTTTGAGCAGTAGTTTTTTTGTGTTAAGACTCCTTGCTTAGACATATTTGTCTAGTCTATGCCAGTATTGCATTACCATAACCACAATTCTGTTATAATAAGATTTATGAACAGAAAAAAGAAAATTAATGGGAAAAGAAAACTAAATAAACTAATATTATCACTGCATTAAATATTTAGTATTCTATACAGTAGCCTGCTAACTGCTGTGAGATCAATTAACTACCAAGCACTGTGAGTTTATAATTGACAATTGAATAATATTCACTAACCTGAACTATAGGCTGTTGCAGCATGGAGCCTATTTGAGCAGGGGAAGCCATAGGAGTCTGGGGGAAGCCTCCCATGTAGCCGAAATCTGTAATGTTTCAAGACCAATCAATATAATTAAGCAAATTACTAATGTTGTTACAACCACACTTTACTTTTTCTTTCTGTACAAAGACTGTTTCCAAATGTATTGTTGATGCTTACTAGCAGCAGGAGGTGGGGCCGGAGAGCCAAAGTCCTGGTTATCCAGCTGGATTCCTTCCGAATAAGGCGGGGGTGGGCCGGCAGGCCCCAGCCCCGGGTTGTAGGCCGGAGCGGGGCTGAAGGCAGCAGACGGTGACGGCGCCCCCATTGCAGCCACGTCGCTGACGCGTTTCGCCTTCCGTGGACCCGCAGCCTGGCCCACTACAACCAAAATAATCAGTCATCCTAATCATAAACTACACAATATTTTTGAATATAACCATTTTCCAACTACTGCACACTTCTGAGATCTCACCGTTTCTCGAAGCATTAAAATTCATACTGTGTGCCCTATTTCATAAAAATTAACACAAGATCGTAATCAAACTTTAACTATTTTGATTTGTGCAGTAATTACACTTCACAGTTCACTCATCACTGGCAAATCACTGGTTGAAATTGAATTGAAATTCATTGAAATTGAAAGTAGGTATTGAAAGTTGAAACACATCACCACAACCACAGGTTACCACAGTCCACACAAGTAGACAAAATAGACATCACATAAAGTGTCAACTTTCAACAGAGTCAACTGTCAAATGTCAATTTAAATAATAACAAGTCCTATTAAATGTAAGGATTTATTTATTTATTCTACGTAACTGGAAGAATCACTGAAACCAAAAATGTGATCCGAAAGAGACTACATATTAAGGAGGTGTGTCTCTTTCAAAAAGTGCGATTTTACTTTTTGAACTAAACGGGACAGATTTTAAACTACGTAGTAAAAATAAATATATATGATATCTATGATATGCTAGTAACTGTGTGAATGGGACACGGCGACTAAAACGTGAGCCTCTCTCGTGACCGTTTTTGCTTGTAACTAAATTGAATAAGAAAAGAACGTTATTTGGTTGTGATAAGCTTCAAAATAGCTTTTATATTAATGTCGAGTGAACGTTCCAGTACGTAGTATATAAATTCCTTGATATACATTGAACCATAAAGCTGATCCATCAATGCGTCAATGTCAATTGTCAGTTTGTCAGTCTGCAGTCAACTGTCAATCAATTTCTGTTGTGCATCGAATATTGTTTTCTCGATTGTTTTTCTGTTTTGTTTTCCTCCTCTTGCTGCGACTGCGAGCCAACTTGCTTTTTAAACCTTTTCCTTGTTGTTGTCCTAGTTCTTCCCTTTAAAATCAGGAGCAATGGCGTTAACAAATGTGTTGTTACTAAGTCAGATAGCAGGATATCTGATGGGGCTGATTCTGTCTTTCTGCATTATTGTGCCGATGAGCATGCACCAACATGAGTTCGAGTGAGTGATATTAAATCCCCGCCCACTAAAAAAACCTATTTACTTTTCCTGTTCAGCTATACACCGCAAGTATTTTATAAATCTTTGATAGTAATTTTTCTAAGCTACTTTTTTCGTTATTTATGCCCCAAAAAACAAAGAAAAGTTGCTTTATCATTGCCATTGACTGTATAAAAATTCTGGACAAACGCCAACCTTGCTTATAGTAAATTCTAAAAAGCCCACATTTTTAACATTATCATTACCTACTTCCACCCTCTATGTTCCAGTTTTGGGCAAACACCTGTTTCTTATTTTCGGTCTAAAACTTGTACTTTCCAATTTTTAAATACTTCAAAATAAGCCTTTTCGGTTAAAATTTCCATTATGGGCCGTCGATTTAGGGGGGGGCGGGGGGCGGGAGGGGGAGGGGGGGAGGAAGTATACCCCCCTGTACCATCCCCACCCCGCGCAACCCCATGGTTATGGAGATATCCATGGTTAAAGTTTTGAGGTTAGAATACCTTTTTCCATAAATATCCATCGATTTATGGAGCGGGGAGAGGAGGGCGGGAGTAGGGCTACCCCCCCTGTACCCCCCCCCTCCGCCAGTATATTGTGTTACAGTATTTTATTTTGTATTTTCACTGTTCTAACCTAACCTAGTGTTCGGAGCCAGTATATTGTGTTACAGTATTTTTTTTTGTATTTTTACTGTTCTAACATAACCTAACCTAGTGTTCGGAGCCAGTATATTGTGTTACAGTATTTTTTTTTGTATTTTTACTGTTCTAACATAACCTAACCTAGTGTTCGGAGCCAGTATTATTGTGTTACAGTATTTTTTTTTGTATATTCACTGTTCTAACCTAACCTAACCTAGTGTTCGGAGCCAGTATATTGTGTTACAGTATTTTTTTTGTATTTTTACTGTTCTAACATAACCTAACCTAGTGTTCGGAGCCAGTATATTGTGTTACAGTATTTTTTTTGTATTTTCACTGTTCTAACATAACCTAACCTAGTGTTCGGAGCCAGTATATTGTGTTACAGTATTTTTTTTGTATTTTCACTGTTCTAACATAACCTAACCTAGTGTTCGGGGCCAGTATATTGTGTTACAGTATTTTTTTTTTGTATTTTTACTGTTCTAACATAACCTAACCTAGTGTTCGGAGCCAGTATTATTGTGTTACAGTATTTTTTTTGTATATTCACTGTTCTAACATAACCTAACCTAGTGTTCGGAGCCAGTATATTGTGTTACAGTATTTTTTTTTTGCATTTTCACTGTTCTAACCTAACCTAACCTAGTGTTCGGAGCCAGTATAATGTGTTACTAGATGAGGAAAGCACAGAAGAGGTGGCCGTAACAAGCGGCTCATCTGAGTCCAAAACTTGCACATCACTCGACTCTTCAGACACAGAAGCATAGGGCTTCGGAGACGCCATGGTAGTCAAACGTTGTAGGGCTAACAAGAGTACGTAAAACGATCTCAACTGCAAGGGCAACAAACGATGACTGACACTGACAGCTAACAGATAAAAAGACGCTATAAAACAAAATGGCGTCGCTTCACGTTCCATTCCACAGTATAAACATAAATTCACAAAAGTCAATGTAATTGTATAATACAGCACGGGTTATTGTACACATTAATTACACACTATTTAATAATTGAAAATAAAATAAAATTATATTTAAGAAAAACGAAAACATAATATTTAATAAAATACACGTCTACCACCAACGGAACGTGAAATGTCAACTTTGACGTCTACCATGACAGTTTATCCATAAAAATTTGCAAATGGCGTGTTATTTTCCAATTTATATCGAAACTTTAAAAAATTATATCTCGTAAACCGTGAATTTGCGCACATTGAGATATTTGTAAAAAGCTTTCTATTTAAGAGTACTATCTACAGTAAAAAAGTGAACTTCCAAATCGACGGCCCATAATGGAAATTTTAGCCGCCTTTTCATATAATTATTATTAATTAATCTAGTAATTTATTACATATTAAGTTAATAATTTAATTTAATCTGTTACCTCTTCATGGTTTTGGGCGAGTTGTAGCTTAGTGCCCAAGGATGGACATGGGGTAACCGATTGTATCCGGTATACTGTTGAATTTCTGACTTATCAAAATAATTGTTTCCATAGTATAGCATCAGCTGATGATAAGATAAGAATAAAAACAAAAACTGTTAAGTTACTAGCTCAAAAATTATGAAGTTTATTGCTACACAAAATAATGTTATATACATCTGGTTTCAGTGGGCACTGCTTGCTGTTCTCTAAAGGAGATTGGCGTGAGACAGATGGACAGCTGTTTGTGAGATGGGCGACACGAGCATACTGTGACTATGTCATGGTTGTGGGGGTGGTCATGAACATTGTGTGCTGCATACAGATCTACAGGTGAATGTTATACACAAGAGTGGTCTTGGTAGCAGTTATATATTTGAGCCTTTCAGGGCCTATTTGGACCTGGAGCATGTCAAGTTTTTAAAGACTAATCAGGGTGTGTAGTCCAAAATGCTGGCCTCTATGTGGCACAAAGATTAAACATAAGTATAAGTAATAAAGTATTATTACTTATACCAGCAGTATAAGTAATATTTTGGGCAGTATTCAAATTCAAATTCAAAAGTCTTTATTCAAATAGGCCCCAAAGGAGCACTTATGAAAGTTAAAATGACTCTAACAGCCGGCCTCTGCAACATTCATCTACCCGAATCACAGACTAAAACTAATGCTGTCTTTATCAGAACATAATAAATGACAAAGATACCAACAGACCCAATCCGTGCTCAAAGTCAACGAACCTTCCAGAAACCCACCGTGGCTTGTATAGGCCGAGCAAGAAGAAGGGCAAGAAACTCGTCACGGCATTCTTTTTAAAAAAAGTAGTTTTTTACAATGATTCTAATGCTAACAACTAACAATATAAAGTTTAGTAGTCGCCAGGAGGCTCCTGAGCTGTTTGCCTCCATGCATCCTTGTCATCTACATAATCCTTAATTTTATAATACACTTTTTTAATTAATACACTCTTGACTATTTTGGGAGTGTTGCCTACTGGTAGTGGTTTGTTAGAGATTAAGATTGTGAATGGGTATGTATAATGTATAGTTATATTCATTTGTTTTATTTCCAAAGATTAAGTCTGCTGTATCTTGTTTAAAATACCTTGAGCAGACGGCAGAAAGGATTCAATACCTTATGGGTGGGTATTATCACTATTCATTTATTACCAGGTAGTAGTACAAGGATTACACAGTGTAGCATGTTTGCTTAGAACGTACCTGTTCACTCTGATTTTGATGATGCCCAGATTAAATTTATCAGAAAACACAGACGCTGGCAACAAATACTACTCCATAAAAGTGCACATTACAAAAACTAAGGAAAACACAGTGCGCATAGGAGTAGTTCATATTGTGGTTGAAATCTATTTGTCTTTATTTACAGGCTATCAATGTTCATGTATAGAGGGACAGACTGTTCATTCTTATCAGCGTTTTTGGAGGCTGTGGGCTGCATGGTGCTGTGCGGGCTGGCCGTGTCCTCCGCAGTCATTGTCACACTTGGCTTTATGAATTGGTGTCAAGTTATTGTTCAGAGATTCCCGAGGTGAGAGACTAGACTAGCTCTCTGTAGTGTTATTAATTTAATGTGTACAGTCAGATACAATTAATTCATAAATCACTGTGTCTTCACCTTTTTAGGTCACCTTCATTGGTGGGAGAAAGGAAATAACCTCACTTTGTTAGATAAAGTTATTACGAATTGTGTGATTCGAATATTCTCTTCATATTGACGAAATTAGATACGGCTTCGTTTCGTTTTCGAAAAAATCAAGAATGAACTATTTATAATTTAAATATTTAATCATTCGAACTGTCAACTTTATCTATCGAAAACTTTGGTACTTGCCCTGCTAGGCACCAGATTCCCCTCTGAACTTCTTCAACTAAAATTGTATAAATATATTTTGTCTTGCAGTTGTGAAGATGCAGCAGGTCAGGATATAGACAAACAAGACGGTATATCAACCAGTGGTTTCTACATTGAAATAGGGACTGCCCAGGTAAGCAATTCAATGTATTCCTTTAGTAAATAGAAGAAAATAAATTCATACTATTTGTATGTCTTAGGTCCTGAGAGGGAGCGAATTGCGAACATGACAGTTAAATGGCTGCCTTATTAATAGGGAATATGCATGTGGTATAAATTTGATTGAAATATTTTTTCCGAATATATCGTCCTGACAATATGTACATATAAAACATAATTTTGTCATTTAATTCCTTTTTATTTGCAGAAAATATTAATTAAAAAGTGCAATATAAGCGAGCGAAATTAAAATTTACGAAACGCTTCAACATTGTTATCCATTGTTATCCATTGGTCGTGACGTCACAAACTATGCCATCGCGGCGCCGGCGTCGAGTTTCATTGATGCCAATTTTGCCCTTTCAGAACTAAGCCTAACCCATTTTCTGATCGTTGCCAATAATAATTTAGCCCTTAGCCAAAAATCTTGCTTATAATTTGCAGCTTTCAAATACCAAAATAAGCAAATATTTTTTGAGCAGATTTAGCTCGTGTTCATAATTGTTGGGGAGATTTAGCTCTCGTTATACTATGTTATATTGACCTAAACAGCGAATTAAAAGTATAAAAAATTACATGCATATTCCCAATTATTATCTCTATTAAATATTCAAACTGGAGCCTTTAAACTGGGCTATTGTTTAGTTCTCAGCTATATTTATCACTGACTGCTCCAAACGAAAATAAGATTTGTTTTATTGATTCAGCACATTCATTATTTCTTATCCCCATATAGTATTTCAACTGGTATTGCATAATGGTGCTTACAGAGTACCTAAGTCTGCTTTATTTGGTGCAGTGGATGTATTTAAAGTTTAAATTTTAGTTCAAAATCATTAAATTTTAAAGACACATAAGGAGCTGTATATTTTTACATTAAAAGATTTATAGAGAGGGATAGCACACTAAATTTCTGTTTCAAATAGCATTCCAGAATTGCACCTAATAAATGTTGGCAGTGGAAAGTGCACAATTCACCCCAAGGGGCATGTCAGGGCAGGTCTTACGGTCCCATATTGTCAGTGAAATGACTGGGCTTATGAGACATAATACCTAATGTCTCAGGGTATATAATGATCGCAATGCAGTGCCGCGCAGGTCTTTGTGTTTCAAAGTCATTGCAGTTGTTATGGACCGCCGTTATACTTTCCATCAGGCCAGCGACGCATTCGTTTCATCATCCAGTAGAATAAAAAAAAAAACAAGAGTCAGTGGTGTCGATTCTGTTTCTGTCATTTCATACCTAAACGTAATTTTAGTATCACTCTCTCTCTCTTTGTTTGTTCTCTCTCTCTTTCTCTTTGTTTTACAGATCTAAATTTTGTTAGAGTTGTCAGTTATCTTCTATCTTTGATAAATTAGACGCCACCAATTTTATTGCCGTTAAATGAACACTCAAGCAAGTGGATTAATTTGACAGGTCTAAAATATATTCTATTTCTTTCTCATGTTCTCATTTAGAAAGACGGATTGAAACTAAAATTAGGTTTAGGTATAAGATGACGGAATGGACACCAGTGTCTCTTGCTACGGGAAATAAAATGCTAGTAATTGTGTCCAGTTCGGAGCGTGGGCCGCGTTCGCGACGTGGGTGGGGCTGGCCGTGTTCTCGACGCTCAAGGTGTGCCGCTACCACCAGCTCGAGAACATACAGGTGTCCATGTACCGCGAGCGGCAGCGCCTCGTCAACGAGAGCGGCTCGCCCGCCGCCGCGCGCTCCACGCCGCCCAGGGAGCCCTAGGCCCGCGCCGCCGCACTCACCACCGTTTATTTGTGTCAAACTCATTTATATAGACCGTGCCAGGTTTTAAAGCTAAAATAGATCATTCTTACCATCAGGTGAGATAGTGGTAAAACAGCCAGTAGTAAAAATAAAAAAAATACTCAAATAACAACAGTCAGTTATCAGGGAGTAAAATACACTTGGAAAGATTATTGCTATCAAGTACCTACCTACATTACATGGTACTGTTACCAAACAAAACAAACTATCAAACATTTTATTTATTACTCGATAACTGCAGAGATCCATTTTGTTAAGTATACACGTATAAAACAAGTATTGACTAATACACAATAATAGAAAATATCAATATAGAAATAATCCTGGCCAAAGTAGGAATCTATACAGAATCAAGGATGAGAACTGAGAAGAGTAACATTTCTCAACATCCCCCATATGTAGATATATTTCATTTTTCTCAGCACAAATACATTTGTAACAATTTGAAGGCATTGAACCATCTACCTCCATATTCTACGCTAACCTGCTTATCAATTTTATATTAGTTATATATAAATGTTACTTGACAATATTCACACACAATTTCAACTTGCTACAAAACCTGTCACGGTCTAAATAAAATTGGCAATATATATTTTGTCTATGGTGACAAAGTAACAAATTGTCCAGAAGAAATACGAACCATGTGATTATGTATGTGCGTTAGTACATTCTCTACCGCCCGCAACATACAGGTTGTATATATAAACGGGCTCAATAATCGAACACAATGTCGTATTGGGTTTTTAAAAAATATAGGAAGTAATTATAAATCCATATCAATAAAAAACATCTGCTAAAATGTCATTAGATTTTGCAAGGTAATTACAAGAGAATATGGACACCGTAACGGTAGTCGGTCAATGACACGACACAGCCAGATGTCTATGCTTCACAAGCAGCTTGCGCCCGTGTCAAGCTTGTGGCAGGCGTGGTGACTGCTTTGTAATAATAGGATATTATGAGATGATACCAGAGGCAAACAATTTTTTATTGATTCGTAGCGTATATCACCTGTATAATCGCCTCCTTAAGAATTGACATTTATGTATACACCTTATATATTATAGAAATCTGTATTTAGTCACTAGCACAGTTGTGGACACGTCCACATTATTGTTATGCTGATGTGTTTGCCTGTTATTGGGCTGGTACATATATCTTTACATAGCTACTTACATTATTTTTATATAGTCACTTAATGTATCAACCTGTTGGCAAACCCAATAAAAATAAATAAATAATAATAATGAATACATTTTTTGAGCAGTAATAAAAATTAATGTGTCATCTTGATTATTGACAATGTTTATTTGATGGCACAATTATTAATATTTATATCCACGCTATTAATTGTGTCCAAAAGCGCAAATTATGTTGTATAAATATGTTTTTGTAAAATCTAAACATACCTGCAGCGCAAGTACCGATCTTTTCGATAGATAAATTTGGCAGTTCGAATGGTTAAAAATTGAAATTAGAAATAGGTACTTCTAGATTTTTCAACGAAATGAAGCCGAATCTACTTTCTTCAACATGAATTAGGTAAATATTCGCATCACACAATTCCAAGTCTGGTTTAAGGAACGAATAATATATTAACATAAATCTAAACAAGGTTTTATCGTCGTCCTTCAACACTTAACAAGTTCCTTCGCGAAATTATAATGAAAATTGAACTTCACTTTGTAGGAAATGCAATCGATAACAGTTTTACAAAACTGATTTCGGAGATTATATTTATCGTTTTCGGAGAAAAGGCTGTGATTGGTTTACGAAAAAATCAACAACGACCTACCTACTTCTAATTTTAACTCATCAAACTGTCAATTTTATCGATCGCAACCCAACCGATCGCAAAGCTACGTACTTGCATTGCTGGTTTCATTATTTGAAGCTCTCAAATTATTTAAATAAAATTAGCAATATTTTTTTTTATAAAAACAAAATCTATATTACATAATATGTTGGCCGTTGGGGCTAATAATTTTTTTCTGGGAATAAAGTACCACGCTCCATACAAAGGTACAAGTATTTTACTATGGTCCTATTCAGGATATTATGTGATGAAATATACGCTAAATTAATATGTTTGTAATAAAACATAATTGTTCAACTCGACCCATTACTAATATTAGCAATCACGCCAACTCCCTTTTGGGGTAGGCAAAGAATTTAAATCAACTATAACTTTAGTGATTCCTAGATCTTTTTATTTATGTAAGTAGCTAAGAAAAAGGTTAAAAATAAAAAAAAAATTTAGCATTATTTTGTAATTTATTTTCGAAATTAATATTCTATGTACAGTGGATAAGTAAATTAATGTACTAACTATAGGTACTATAATAAATGCGAAAATGTGTTTGTACGTTTGTCCTTCTTTTACGCAGTAACGGCGCAATATAGTTTATGGACCGGAGAGTAACTTAGGTTACTTTTGATCCTGAAAAAATGCACGGTTCCTGTCGGAACACGGGTGAAACCGCGAGCAGAAGCTAGTAAGTAAATATAGTAGATTTCAATATTTTGGTTTAAATGATTGTTTTATCAGTTTCATGTTAAAAACAAGGAAGGCGAGTGTTGAAGTAAATTAATAAGGTTCCTTGTATATGGATAAAGAGTATTTTTGTTGGTTCAAAACTAGAATAAAATCTGTAAGGTCACGTGGTCTGGTTCGCGACACGCTACGTAGTCGTCTGGCTGTGAAAGAGGTCTACGTTTTGTATAAGAAAAATCGATACAAAAATAGTGGAATAGTATTCAAATTGTGATTTTTATTTCAAAATATGAAAATGCATTTCAGTCTATGTTTAGTCATGTTGTTTGTTAACAATTTTGTAGTTTAAGTTTTACTTGTTACTTTTATAAACGCTCTAAGATTTATAGAAATACATGTTAATGTTATGGGACTAAATACTATAATACGGTGTAGGGTTTGTACCATATATACCTATATATATAATTACATACCGGACCAGTTGTACCAACTGCCATTGATGGTACATTTGGCATCGATTTGTACCACGACACAAAATACTTATGAGGTACTTACAACTCCTAACATTCACATGTTACGACATATTCCGGCTCCGTAGCTAAGTTAGTAGTAACCCTGCCAGCAAAGCGAGGGGTCCCGGGTTTTTAATTTTTTCACCTTTATTTATTTTGTCACCTAGGAACGTAACCCCTATAATCCCATACAAATTACCATTCCGTATTCACGGTTTCTGTATTCGCGGCATATTTATGGAACGTATCCCCCGCGAATTACTGTACTGTAAATTGTGTCAAGGACATCGAGTTATATATATTATATTAGATGGTTGCACTGTATGTACCTATAATCAGACCGAGTTAATTTGGACAGTAAATGGTATTTAGACCCATCCCAAACAGTTATTAGAAATAGTAAATAAAAAACAATTTAATGATAATCGAATTTTTATTTTCAACATCAAGTTACATTTAGTGCAGTCTTGTACATGTAATTGAAAATGTACACAACTGTGTACATTATGGCTCATACCTCTCTGAGAGAAGACCGCTACCCCGCAGTGGGAGTGTAAGTCTGATAATGTATGCTACCGATGTGATATTTAATATTAGGATTAAGTTTAGACACAATAATTAATAAGAGCTATGTATGTACGAGTTTATTGACATCAGTGATAAGAAAAAAATGATTTAATTACTTTAGTTTTTAAGAAATCTTTCGATATACATATAGATACACGTCGTGGAGTTACAAGAGCCGTAAGTTCAGTCTAAAAACGAACGAGATTCTGTCTAACAATCAATCAGCGGTCGCCGCCCGCGGACCGTCCGGGGCGGGGGTGCGGGCGGGGGCGGGGGCGGCGCGGGCCGCGTGTATGTTCTCCATGTGCACTTTCAGGTAGCGCTCCTGTTTGAAGCTTGCGCCGCACAGCGCGCACGGCAGCGCGCCGGGCCGGTGCGAGCGCTCGTGCCGCGCCAGGTCGGCCGCCACCGCGAAGCCGCGGCCGCACGCCGCGCACGCGTGCGCGCGCCGGCCCGCGAGCCGCGCCTCGTGCCGCGCCTCGTGCCGCGCCAGCGCCGCGCGCCAGCGGAAGGCGCGGCCGCAGCGCGCGCACGCGTGCCCGCGCCGCCCGCCGTGCGTCTGCTCGTGCACGTAGCGGCCGGCGCGCGAGCCGAACCGCGCGGCGCACGTGCGGCACGCGAACGGCTTCTCCTTCGTGTGCGTGCGGCGGTGCGTCTCCAGCTCGCTGCGGCCCGCGAACGTGTTCCCGCAGCGCTCGCACGGCAGCGAGCGCGGCGCGCCGCAGCGCCGCCGGTGCCGGTACCAGCCGGAGCGCGAGCCGCACGCCTTGCCGCAGGCGGGGCAGGCGCGCCCGGGCGCCGCCGCCGCCCGCGGGCCCTCGCCGCCGTCCGACGACTCCTCGATGGCCCGCAGCACGGCGTCCGGCAGCCGCCCGAACTCGCTCTCCGAGTCGCTGCGGTCCGAGAACTCGTCTCGTCGCGGAGACCCGCCGCCCTCCCCCCCGCCCCCCTGCGAGCCGGAGACGGACATCGCGACGACACTCGCGCGTTGGTATCGCGAGGTACTCTCGTTTTCAGTCTCACCACCGCCGTCCTCGCTCCGTACCGTCTCTCGTTCGCTACTTCGGGAGCCTATATTTCGCTCCCGATTTCGGTTCGCGTCCGGCGACGTCGCATCTTCGGATGTTAGGTGCGACCGATCGAGCGCGGTAGCGGACGGGGCCCCGCCCGCCCCTGCGTCGCGCGGGGGCGGGGGAGTGCCGGCGCTACCATCGTTCGCCGCGATGAACTCGGAGGGAGAGCGGCATCGATCCACCGGGGCTGCCGCAACGCGCGCGGGCTCCCCCGGAGTGTCCTCGGCGACATTCGCGGGCTTGCACCTGCAACAGAACCGCCCTTTAGAATCAGAACGAAAATGGTCGAGCAGAAAAGCGTATTTCTGGGAGCGACGCTAGTGGTTCGTATCGAGATCCTTACGTATCTCTCTAGAGCCCCTCCGGGGGAGCGGGCGCGGGCGCGTGCGTGCGCCGGTGCGCAGTTAGCTGCGCGCGCAGGCGGAAGGCGCGCCCGCAATCGCACGCATGCGCGCGCTCGCCCGTGTGCACGGACGAGTGCGCGCGCAGCTCGGCCGGCCGCTTGAACCGCGCGTCGCACTGCACGCAGCGGTGCCGCGCGGCGCCGTGCGACAGCCGGTGCATGCGCAGCGCGGCGCCGGACTTGCTGGCCTTGCCGCACACGTCGCACAGGTGGTCGCGCGCGGCCGCGTGCGCTTGCACGTGCTCGCGCCAGTGGTCGCGGCGCGAGAACGTGCGCCCGCAGTGGCGGCACGCGTGCGGGCGCCGCGCCGCGTGCAGCGCGCGCGCGTGCCGCGCCAGGTTGGCGGCGTCCGAGAAGGTGCGCCCGCACGCGGCGCAACTGTAGCGGCGGGCGCCCGCGTGCGCGCGCGCGTGCCGGCGCCAGGCCGCCGCCGCCACCGTCGTGTGACACAGGCCGCAGCGCGCGCGCCGCCGCCCGTCCGCGCCCAGCGCCACCAGGGCGGGCCGCGCTAGCTCCGGGGGCGGCTCCGAGTCGGGCTCGTCCCCCTCGAGCTTGCTCGAGCGGTCCGTTTCGGCTCTGAAACGGCGGACTGCGGGGTGAATCGCGAACCGAGGTGGAGTTTCCAGAGGACCCCGCACTAGTATGGCAGGGCGGGGAGGGGCGGGGGCGGGGGCGCGGGCGCGGGCGGCGGGTCGGCGCGGTGCAGGCGCGCGGCGTGGTGGCGCAGCGCGCGGCGCGAGCGGAAGGCGGCGGGGCAGGCGGCGCAGGCGTGCGCGCGCGCAGCGCCGTGCGCGCGCCGGTGCGCGGCGGCTTCGTGGCGCTGCCGGAAGCGCCGGCCGCACAGGTCGCACGCGTGCGGGCGCTCGCCCGAGTGCCGCAGCGCGTGCCGCGCCAGCCCGGCGCGCAGGCGGAAGGCGGCCCCGCACTCGGCGCACGCGTGCGGGCGCGCGGCCGAGTGCGTCTTGCCGTGCGCGTGCAGCGAGCCGCTCTGGGCGAACCGTTTCCCGCAGCGCGCGCACTCGTAGGGCCGCTCGCCGGTGTGGATGCGCATGTGCTGCTTGAGGTTCTGCGCGTTGGCGAAGCTGCGGCGGCAGTGGCGGCACGCGGGCCGGCGGCGGCGCTCGTGCGTCTCCGCCACGTGCCGCTGCAGGCCGTTGGGCGCGCGGAACTGCTTGCCGCACACGTGGCACACGCACGGCCGCTCGCCCGTGTGGATGCGCCGGTGGAAGATGTACGTGTGCGCGGCGCTGAGGCGCTTCCCGCACGCGCGGCACTCGTACAGCACGCGGCCGCCGGACCGCACGCGCGCCGCCGCCAGCTCGGCGCGCGTGCCCTCGTCCAGCCGGTCGCGGCGCATGTTGCGCGCCGACAGGTCGTCGTAGCCGGCCGCGCTCGCGCCCGACTCCGACGCGCTGGACTCCGGCGCCGCGTGCTCCTCGGCGATGTGGTCCCGCAGGCTCGCGAGCGCCTCGTAACACCTGCGGTACCGCTCTCGCGCGCGCTCCCTCGCGAGCTGCGCCAGCGGGCGCTCCTCGTCGTCGGACGCGGCCGCGCCGTCCCCGAGCCCGTCGCTGTCGGTCGCGAGCGGCCGCTCGGGGGCGGCGCGCGTCCTGCAACAAAGGGCTCACTTACTGTCGTGCGTGCGCGCGTGCGCGGCGAGGTGCGAGCGCTTGCGGAAGGCGCGCGCGCAGAGGCGGCACGCGTGCGGGCGCGCGTCGCGGTGCGCGGCCAGGTGCGCGTCCAGCGAGTTGCGCGCGCGGAAGCGCTGGGCGCACAGCTCGCAGCGGAAGGGGCGGCGGCCCGAGTGCAGGCGCGCGTGCACGTCGCGGGCGGCGCGCGTGGCGAAGCGCTCCCCGCATCCCCCGCACGCGTGCGGCAGCGCGCCCAGGTGCGCCACGCGCACGTGCTGCGCCAGGTTCCCGCGCGTGCTGTATCGGTTCCCGCAGCGGTCGCAGCGGTGCGCGGCGCTCGTCCCGTGCGACTTCATGTGGAAGAACATGTTGTATTTGTTCGAAAAAGTCTTGTTGCACTCGGGACACACGGCCGGGATCGACTTTTGGTTCCTGGCGCTCTCCTTTTTTCGTTTCTTTTCGCGCTCCGCGTCTCGGTGATGCTCCTGCACGTGCGCGCGCAGGCGGGCCGGGGACTCCGCGACGACGCCGCAGCTCCTGCAGGCGGCGGGCCCGCGGCCGCTGGCGTGCGAGTCCCGCAGGTGCGCCGCGAAGTGTTTCCTGTCGCAGTAGGTGCCGCCGCAGCACTCGACGCCGTCCTTCATTGATATCTCCATGTGCGTATTCAAGTGATAGATCAGACGGTAGGTGGACGTGAAGGCGTTGTCGCAGTACGGACATAGTAAAGTCGGTGCCGGCTTCTGTTCATACACCTGCGTTCGCTCCGTCGCGTCAGAGTCTGCGTCTCTTTCGGATTCAGACATAAGTGTCTCCTCGAATGTTACGTGATCTCTTATGAATGTATTTACAGCATCTTCATTGGAGACTATTGGCTGGTGTTGTGTTATAAAATGTTGAGTGAAATCTTCACTTGTCAGAGCCGGTTTCGTTGCACATTTCTGACACACCAGTTGCACTTCTGAACTATCCTCCTCCATATTTAGCGTTTGAAAGTAATCCATCACAACTTTTTTTACGATTTTTATTAACTGAGACCTGTAAATGGGAAGATTGTGTCCTTTTTGGGAATTTTCAAATGAGAGTTTCTTAGGTTGAAAACTTACCTCAAATAATTAAATAATTTCAAATGAATTGATAAATATGTGCTAATTTAAACAGAGATAATGAAACTAAAATTAGATTTAGGTTTGAAATGCCAGAGGTATCAACACCATTTTTAATACAAAAATTATAATTATAGTCCTTGTTAGTTCCATTAAATTTACCATAATAACTCAGCTTATCAAACCATTTCAATAAGAAAGTAAGGCTAAGATTCAGAGACGATTCTAAGCGTAGACTTTGGCTTCCATATGTCAAAACTGTATAGAATATTGACGTATGGAAGCGTGAGTCCACGCTTAGATTCGTCTCTGAGTCTCAGCCTTAGTATTGCTACTTACTTGTCATCTTTTGTTTGGCTTTGGACAGGGTCAATGCTGGGCTGCTCTTGTTGCTGAAATTAAATTAAGTAATTTTAGTTTAGAATTATTGATTCTATAAATATTTACAATCTTATTAACTACTTTATACTCCAGTAAAATGTAAAACGAAAAAGATAATTGAATTTATTTTTAGGTGAAGCTTTGGCTTCTTTAATTTATCTTCAGAATAAGATATTAAGTGTATTTTACATTTGGAATGTCCCCACCTTTCATGGGATATTAATATATTTGATGGCTCTGTGGGTAAGCTGGTAGTAACCGCTGCCTGGAAAGCGAATTGCTCAGTGTTTGATCCCTGGCCGAGGCAAACTTTGTGTGTTGAGCATAAAGTTAAATCTTGTGTCTTGGATGCTTTTGATATTTGTGTATACATGCAATCTTCAACATGGAATCCTCGACTGGTGGTATTAGTGTGTAAGCATTTGTTTGTTTATAACATTTTTAGTAATTTAATTTTGTTAAATATCTATAGTGCATGCTTTGATAAGAATTGTTAAGTTGATGCGAGAATCCTAATCCTGATTTTGCTAACTTTGTGTTGGTTGGCTAGCACTCATTCCATACCTGTTGTCCTGAAGAGAAGCACAGGTTGAAGCGTTCGCGCATAGCGCTGTCGGCCTGCACAGAGCACACAGCCAGCTCGTGCCAAGCCAGCAGGGTGCTAGTGCATTGGAAGCACAGCACCACAGGGAGGACATCATTAGGAGTCACCTGCACATGAAATTAGATAGTTTACAATTTTGGTACTTTTTATACCTTTTAAAAACTATGAAGAATTTCATGTGATTTTATCATAATTATAAGCTGGTTATTTTACACTGCCCAATTCATGTTTACTCCACAGATTTAAATCAATTGTGTCAGTAAACTCTATGCTGTTATCAAATTCCTACCAAAGGTAATAAAGATAATTATAATCCTCTACCCAAAAATTAATAAAGCTCACCTGTAAGGGTAGGTGCTGGTGAATTTTTTCAGCAAGGCCATTCTGCAGCCCCTCCCCCTCGAAGATGGGCACAACCATTCCTGTGATGGTGGCACACAGCCGGCACATATTTGCCCGCGACAGGGGACTCCTGTTGTTCTGTGGCAAGCCACAGATGCTGGTTACTTCCAGAATATCTATCGATAATAGATTTAAAACAGTTTATAGGAATAATGTATACCTTAACCTAAGGAGAAATCCGAAGTAATCCGAATCTATTAAACACACAAATTCAATACATACTGGCCGCTGGCGTTTTACACAATGACTGGCAGTAACTGCTGAATTGTGACTGGGCGCAAATAAATAAATCAACATTTGAATTTTATTGTTCAATGAATGTAGATCGTCATTTTTTTACAAATCAAACGGCCCTTTTCTTTTCATATTAGCTTAACGGATTTCAGTACACACGAGTGTATTGCTAATGCTTACCCCTGGGTGCTCCGGGCTCCATTTTTCTTTCAGGCATTCTAAAATCCTGTTGCAATGGTGTTGTTGTGTGTTGATTTAATTCACTTGAGTTTATTATGAAAATATGTTCAGTACCGATATCCATCTTATATTAAATATTATTTTATTTACGATTCACATGACACATTCACAACAAAACTAACAAACGTCAAAACCAAACAAGCACAGACTATGAGACTACTGTCCCCTTAGTTTATTATACTCTTTGGACTACTGAGTATACAGACGACCGACTCCCATAGCTCGTTGCTAACTCTAAGAGATTGTTTAATCTGTGGGAGAGAAAATAGAATGTGACATCTATACTTTTTTTGTAATTGAAAGCAATGAGATCCTCTGGATACCCGATACAGTCACCTTCGTATAGTATATCCTTATAATAGATGGCGTTATATTATTCTATTTGTTTTCTGTTTCGAAAAATAACATTGTGATTACATACTTAAATAAATTTTTTTATTATTTTTTTTGTATACCTATCTAATTGTTGTGTTCTAGAACAGTTATCTATTTGTTACTTGCACAAATTATATGTTAATTGTAATGTGCTTAGCATGAGTTTTAGTGTTATCCGTGTAATTGTGCATAGTTTTTATTGTTGTTATAAATAAAAAGAGTTTCAAGTATTATGAGTCCGTTTTTATTGTTAACTTTTTTTAAATTCTTTCCTGTAGTACATATTATACCTCTCACGCACCCGTGCCTGCACGGGACGGACCATTAATTATTCAAGGGAAGGCACTCTGCGCCGTCTTTGAGTAATTCAATGTGCGTATTGTAGGCCAGATACTAGCTAGGGGTAAGGACAGGTTTAAAATAGCCAAACATTCTTTCACTAGGTACACAATTACAATATATATTATGTAATATGTTTAATTTAATTTCAGTGAATAGGTACTACGCAGTTTCCTGACCGTGCGCCCCGTGGTCGCCACCACGAGCGGCGCCACCATCATCGCCTTGTTCTTGTAAGTCTGGATCACTTGCTGAAACAATAAAGAACAATACTAGGTAGGTAGGTAGGTACATGAATGTATAATTATACAATCTGTAACATAAATCCCTATAAAGAAACGAGGCAGGGTATTCTACAAGCCATTGCGAACAACGTTTGTTTTACGACTTTTTAGATTTTTAATTTTTGCATCAGTGTATTTATTTTTAAAGTTTCCGTCAGAAACACTTGAAAAAAATAGAAGGCATCCCTAGTATACAGCTGTTAATTGACCTCTGACTTTGAACTGTAGACGAAATAATACAGAAGATCACGATAATAATAGTGGCTATTTCTGGGTTGCCTCTGTGAGGAGATTCTATTTTTTTTTATGATAACTGCGGCGCAAGTACGTATCTTTTCGGTCGATAAAATTCGAAAATATTTGATAAAATAGACAGTTCAAATCGATAAAATCCACTTTATCGATTTGAACTGTCAATCTTATCGAATATTTTCGAATTTTATCGACCCGGATAGATCCGTACTTGCGCCGCTGATTACGATTAACATTATTTGATTGCGTGTCGAACTAATTTCCAAACACTTATTTTACTTTGATTACGAGATGTAAGTTATTCAAAGTAAAAGAAGTAATTTACGAGATTTTCGTAGTTTTTATAATTAAAACAAGCGTTTAGGTGTACCGTCAAGGTTCCTCTACTGATCATCATTTAATATCACGAGTTCAGAAACAAAATCGTTGAAAAAGAAAAACATGTTTATAGTCACATGTGTCGGAACTTCGGTTAATCACAGTGTAGTAGCTGCGCGAGAGCTCTACAGAGACCGCCATCCGGGGAGAACAGTGCCATCTTATAGCTGCTATAGTTGCTATTCCGGATTGGGTGATTATAGACGGATAGCGCTAGGTTTTGAGGTTTCGAAAATATTAAAATCTTTGGTTTTTTGCATATAGGTTCTAGACCATTAGCACAACCTAATTCCTTAATTTGTGTCATTTTGGGTACTTGGGTAGGTAGATATTTAGGTATTTGTCTTTTCGAACAATATCGGACGAAAAGAATATCAGAGTAGAAAATTTCACTTTCGTGATACTAACGAAGTAGTAGCCGATGTACATATGCATTTTGTGTCATTTCCGTCCACGGGAACACTGTTTTTTAACCAATACCTAACACGTGGCCTAAATAGCTCTAAAAGAATATACGCCTGTGTTAAATAGGTGTTATGCGTTTTAGATCACTGGTATCTGTTGTTCAAAAGAATTTGTGTCAAATTCATCCACATCTTTTGTAGCAATTTTAATTTTTTCGTAAAACATCCTGTAAAAGCCACAAAAATGTATTAGAGTTTACGTCTTTATTATGACTATAATGTAACGAAACACTATCCAAAATTTGTGTCATTTTTATCAATGGAATCTTATTGAAAAAGAAAACAAACGTTTTGGCGCGCAACTCTTGTGTGTGTGAGTGCGGGGTCAGCGGGCGGTGCCGCGGGGCACACAGGCGCGCGGCCCGTGCTAATTTCGGAGGGTCCCAAAGGGGCCGGTGCGGGGGAAACAGGTAGCCTTAGCAATTTTAATAGCAATTCTATTAGTTCAAGCTATTTTGAACCTTATCACCACTGAATAAGGTCTAACTGTTTTTTTTACCTACGTGGTTCCGGCCGATAAGGTTCAATATAGTTAGCATTTTTATTCGATCATAATGGTTAATCTATTTTGAACCTTATCACAACTGAATAAGGTCTAACTGGTTTTTTTTTTGCCGCCGGACCTACGTGGTTCCGGCCGACATTTGAAAGATGAACTGCTTAGTTTAAGTACTACACGAACACTAGTTACGTAAGGTACGAGCATCTTCATAATTAGGTATCTACCTAAATAGTATCTATCTACTATGAGGTTCGCAGTGGGTTCACATAGGAATAGGACTGGTAGGTATTTGACTTCATTGGAAGTAGGGAGGTTAGTTTGCAAAAACAAACAATATTATTTTTACAATGACGTTTTATTGCTACTTATACCCGGATTTACACCTATATCATCGCAATAAAATATTATATTTTAAATGTTTAACCATACCTACTTAATTACGCATGCGCACATTAGGCTTATGAAAAATATGAAATACCTATTGCTTTTGTACCAACCTTGCAGCAATTTATGCTATTTTTAACCGACTTAAAAAAAAAGAGGTTTGTTAGTTTGTTAGTGGGAGGACTAACTGTTCTGAGAGTGTCCGTCTGGGTTGTTACCACCGCTTTGCTCGTGTAGTCTGCCGCCAAGCAGTAGTGTGCAAGCATTACTGTGTTCCGGTTTGATGAGCAGAGTAGCCAGTGAAATTACTGGCCTTTTGAGACTTAATACCTAATGTCTCAGGGTAACGAGCGCACTGCAGTGCCGCGCAGGCCTTTGTTTTTCAAAGTTCTGGGTGGCACTGCAATTGTTATGGGCCGGCGTTGTGCTTACCATCAGGAAAACGACCAGCTCGTCTCGTTACCAAATAACATTAAAAAAAAAGTAGAAGATTATCAATTCGGTGCGTATTTTTTTTTATGTTTGTTACCTCAGATGTCCGTCATTTATAAACCGATTTGGAAAATTCTTCTTTTATTTGAAAGGATGTCGTTTCAGATTGGTCCCATAGAAATTTCATCAAAATCGGTTCAGTAGTTTGTCACTGAAGTCGGTTCGTCACTTTTTTAAAGCCATATTTAATTAAAATTAATTAAAAATGGCAGTATCACTGGAAACATTTGGATGATAAATAATCTATATACAAATAAATAAAATTGAAGTGTCTGTTTGTAATATCAAAATAACAGCTTTTTACCAAATGCATATGAAAGTAATATATACGGTACCTATAGCAAAACAAACATTTTTACAATTTTTGTCTGTCTGTCTGTCTGTTTGTTCCGGGTAATCTCCGAAACGGCTAGCGGCTGGACCGATTTTGCGGGGACTTTAACTGGCAGATAGCTGATGATACAAGGAGTAACTTAGGCTACTTTAATTTTAGAAAAATAATTATGAATCCGCGCAAAAAAATAAAAACCGTGAAATCCAATACCTCCGCGCGAGTGAAACCGCGGGTGAGCAGCTAGTGTAAAATATATGCGGCAATTAAAATATTTACCTAGGTACAGTAAAAGCGAAAGAAACAATAAAACACGCAAAGCGGCTTTTACCATAGTACGGAACAGCAACATTTAAAAATATACTTTATTCATTGAGTAATAAGGTTGCTTTCATTCTGTTTGTTTACATTCTCAAAAACACCGATCGCGACGAAGGCGGCTTACGTCAAAGTCCTCGGCGATATCATTCAACAACATACTTTATGCTATGTTGTAATAAGATCTATTTTACTTTTTTTAATGAAACCTAAAGGACGTAGGTACCTAAAATAAAGTTTATGAGTTTGGTAACTCCATAGAGTAATTCGGTTTAGAAGCTCTGATACACCAGGTTGTCGGGTCGATTCTCGAACTTGTTAACCCACTAAATAAGAAAATTAGGTAAGTAATTCATATTGAGATTACTAGATTCTAAATAGGTACCTACGTCATTATTTTTATCTCTATACCTACCCATTTGTTCATTACGTAAAAGAGTCAATATTCCATACTACGCTATATAAGTACCTACATCGGCGCGGACGATACGAAAGGAGTCGAGCGGAGCGGCGCGGGCGAGCTGTGTACGTAGGTATTTATACCCCCCGCGCGTCGCTGCCGCCTGTAGCTCTCGTTCGGAGAAACCACAAACGTTTGTGTTTTTTCATGTAAATCGTGGATGAAAATGACACAAATTTACACTGTCGATCTGTCATGCATTTATGATATTGAATATGTAAACTCTAATAATGGCAATACTTTTTTGAAGCTACAAAAGCTTGGAAAAGCTAAATAATTAATTATCGTCAAAACCTGTGGCTTAATTAGGCACAAATTTATTTAATGGGCATATTTAGGTGATCTGAATTATGTCGTGTCTAAATTTTCAAATCTGATTTTATTTTGGCAAAGTTTTTGCATACTGACCGTATGTCAGTTTGTAATTAATGAAACTGACACAAATTAGGTTTGCATACTACTCAGGCTATCTTAGATAGAATACCATTATATTTTTAAACTCAAAAAGTATTTTGACAGTTTTATGTTGATTTAAACAAAACAGTCACAAACCATTGAATTCCTGAAAATGCAAGTGCACGATGTGACACAAAACTCAATAATAAGCTTTTTATGTACAACTGTATCCTCAGGCAAAAAATTAGCTACTCTAGAATTATGGTAAGTTATGACCCCAAAAAGTGCTAGCGCTACCGGACTATTACGTGTGTACTGTTGTGTAAACTAATCAACGATTTTAAAATCGTAACGTACCTTCCTAAAAAGGGCGGATAGGCTCTGTGTTGCCGTATTGGGTGATTACGTGTGTACTGTTGTGCATGTAAACTAATCAACGATAGTACTTACCTACTGCAAGCCAAGGACAAAAAGGGTACGTAGATAATAGCTTTTATTTTTTTATTTGTATCGTAGCTTAGTAGATACTATCATGTATTCTATGACGATGGTGACATGGCACACACAATAGAACCCCCCCCCCCCCATACATGAGCGTTCCAAATCCATCGCTCCGCGCGTCATGGGTTGAGTGGAACGATGTGCGATATCGAGCACATAGACGGTCACTCTGTTCCGGGCGCTCCATTTTTCGGTCATTCTGCGTCTTGAGTAGGTACTGCACCCGAACGCCAATTGGACCGTTGTAATATCGGCAACACACGATGAGTTGGAACGTTTGTATATCCAATATTCCTATCACTCCACTTAATCCAATTCCCCACACACGGGCGGTTTTTAGAACGCTGGCGTACGATTTTGTGGATTTTGAGCGCTCGTGTATGGGCGCTTAAAGTGCACGTCCGTGGTAGCCATGATGCGCGCTAGATAGGTACCTACTGCGACGCGATAGTAAACAAGCATTTAGGGTTGTCGGAATTTTGTAAGGTATAAATAATTTTACTTTTGTATGGGAATTTTAATTACGATGTATTATATCTTTGCACTCATAAAACAATTCACATACTCGATCGAAACAAACCTGCTGCGTACTTATAAGGCCATTCAAATACGCCTTGTATATGTTGGCTCGCTCTTCGTCACGTATACAAAGGTATATTCCTTTAAGCGGGAACTAACTTCGAAGCATGTATTGTAATATCCTACCTACCACAGTTTTACATTAAAACTGTGTCATGTTGTCATCTCCCATTTTCCATTCATTCTAGTGGTAACTGGTAGGTAGTGCTCTAGTAGGTATATATTCTTTCATAAACATAATTACAGGAACACCCATAGAGAAAAATAATATACTCGGAAACACCCTTGCGATACACCCTATACTCATCAACAAAAGAAGCATTTAAACCGGTTGACTATTGTCGAACAAATAAAGTAACTAACGTCGACACAAAAAAATACAGACCTTCTGCTTTTTAATGTCGGTTAAAACCAATTTAATTTTTTTGCCTTTTTCACTCTTAGTCTCGAACTCGATAGGATAGATAGCATTGGACCACTTCTCTTGACAATAATAAGGTCGCAGGTGGACACAGGACGAGAGCAGACATGCGGACTGACTTACAAGTACGCAGTTGTATGCACCTGATGAACTGATGATAATAGCCTTGCATATGGTCATTATAAAAACAGGTGTTACAGATGTAGGTAAGTAGATATGACAAGGACTTACCAGTACAAGTTTTATAAGGAACACGGCGAAGGTCAGGAATGAAATGGTCATCAAGGCGCTTTCGGATGAGGGGAACTCGACGTGGCCGCGCGCCGCCGTCGCGGACCGCGAAAGACGCCGGGCGGGCACGCCAGCGGCGTCGTCCGGCCATGTGGCGTCGATGCGGTCCTCTGTGATGAAAAATAAAGACCTCATACACGAACAGTTCCACCTCCAGTTCCGCCTGACAGGATAAAAAGTGTTATCAGCCTGAAAGCGGACGCGTCATGCGCCAGAGGCAGCCGGACGGACTAGGGTTGTTTCACTTTCGTCCATAATTTCACAGAGCATATAGCATTGGACATAGTTTTGTTTGCTGATGCCACTTATTTTTAAACTGGATAGGAATGATAGTGAACTAAAGTTGGTAAAATCTCAGAAGGGTTTGCTGCTAATAATCTACTACTAATCGCTAGTAAAACTTAATGCATATTATCCATTCAAACTTGTCATTTATCTTAACTTTGATGACCTTGAAAAGAATTTTGTATTTGAATTAATCGATTTAGCGAGGATTAGTAGTCTGAGATATAGTTAATACTCACTTATACTGCTGAGCAAGGTCTCTTTCAACTCGTTCAAGTACTTCACTTTCCCGTTGACGCCTCTCCTCGTGTTTCTTGAAATCGTGTCTGCAATAATTTTCATGAACTTCATTACGTTTTCCATTGTGTTAACTTTGATATCTTTATTTGTTTTGTTTTTGCTTCCATTACTACTAGTATCAATGTTGTGTCTCGTATTTTGACTCTTTGAAAGCTGGGTAGTGTTATCACGGGTCCTAATGTTTTGATTTACATTGTTTTTAGCAGCACTGCTGTATGTGATTTCTTTTTCTGCTTCGTTAACTTCATCATTCTTTGTAAGAATGTTGGGTATCCTTTCTTTGTTTGTATTGGTATTTTCGGATGGAGTTATTCGAACGTTCTTTCGATCTACAATACGATTCTCTTTGTCTGTTGAAATATTTTTGTTTATTTCCTTTTGGTTGTCAGATTTTCGATTATTTTGTATGAGTGGATGTTTGTGAAAAGGCTTTGATGGTTCGCTAGTTGGCCAAACTGTAGAGGTCATAGTTATATCTAAATTCGTAATAGAAGTTTCTTTAGTGCTACTGAAACCATGTCTGCCACCATCAATATGAGATATAGCGATCACTTCTTCTTGTGCGTTTTTCAATATATTATTATCAGATTTATTTTCAGACTCGTCACTTAAACTACTATCCATTGGAGGGGATTCATATGGTCTAATATGATTTCTTCTGTTTGGACTTACTGTATTAGTGACTGAGGGAGATTTCACAGGAGTATTGGACAATTGCACTCTTTTAACGTTTCCTTTATTCGACACTCTCTCAACCGTCGCCGAAAATCTTCCTTGGTCTTTCAGCCTACTTCTTGTCACAACTTCAGGGTTATTATCTGTCACTGGTTCATATATTTCTAAGCTAAATTGCGGTGTAACATTGGCTTTTATTTTCAAAATATCAGCACCGCTCCCAGGAATGCGATGTTTATTGTGATTCCAAGTGTGTTCAGAAATAGAATGATTCGAATAAATGATTCTATTATCTTTGCTGTGCACAAGTCTTTTAGTATCATCTTCGTAGCTTGGCGTGAGTCGCACCGGAGCTTTTGTTGGATGGTTGGGAGCGCGTCGTACGTCTTCGGGGAAGTTGTGCCCGAGTCGTGTTGCTTCTTCTGCGTTAGGGTAGAAATTAGGTCGCTCAGGTTCGCCGTCTACGCTGGGGTAGGAATGCGTACGCACAGGTTTTATGTAGTGATGCTGCGAAATCTCGACCCACTCGGACGCAGCAAGCGCGAGGCAGGCGGCGAGGAGAAGAGTGGCCAGCATGGTATGCGCGGGGCGTGACTGCGCTTGCCGTGGCCGTCAACTGTGCAGTGCCGCGCGCATGCGTTATTAGAGGACTGTTATGTCAGGGGTACTCCACCTTTGTTTTAGGATAGTCTAAATGTTTAACGCATTTTACTTATCTTTATCCCATTATAGTATATAACGAAATTCTATACTTATCTGGCTTCAAAAATGCGGTTTCAACGATTTCGATGGAAATTGTAACCGCTTGCTCTAAAATCTAGAACCAAGCGAAACGAGCAAAGCTCTCTTGCTAGGTTTCTTACCTTGCCTCAGCAAACTAGGAAAATAATTTCGCTGTGAACATGTATGTAATCCTACTAATATTATGAATCCGAAAGTGTGTTTGTTAGTTTGTCCTTCTTTCACGCAATAACGGAGCAACGGATTGACGTGAATTTTTGGCATATATATAGTTTATGGACCGGAGAGTAACTTAGGCTAATTTATATCCCAGACGTATGCACTAGGTTCCTTTGGGAACGCGCGTGAAAACCGCGGTCGGAAGCTAGTTTTTTTATATTTTTAAGTCGCTGTTCACGTCGATATAATATTAAAAAAAATACTTTTGGAAATGTTCACGGCATGCGTTTTCTCGGGAGCTGGTGACTTCTTAGCTATTATCCGCTCCATGCGCAGGCTAACCTCTTTACATGCTCACGTGCGGCGCGCGGCGGGGCGGCGCGGTAGGTCTCTGATGCGTTACTTTTTTAACCGAACCATTTTTACGATTGGATTGTAAAACTGTGATTTTACTATACATACCCGAACCTCGAAAAGATTCCCGCTTTCTTATGTAGGTAAGTTTACTTCTAGCATACTTGCCTGGCGAAAATTACGAGTTTTAGGAGTGGCGATGATGAATTTTGGTTAGATAGGTATATAGGTACTCCTCCAAATAAACTAGCATATAGTGTTGACTGCAGTATCACCTCCTCCTCCTCCATCATCATGGAACGCAACAGAGAGCCCGCTGGACTCCGCTGGAGTGTCTTAGGGGCACCTCAAACGCTCAAGCAATCGTACGTTTGCTTGTCAGAATAACAACGCTTTTGCGTCAAGCGCGCTATTCGAGTATCACGAAATCCGCGCTTGACGTAAAAGCGTTGTTATTCTGACAAGCAAACGTACGTTTGCTTGAGCGTCTAAGGTGCCCCTTATGGCACTTGTGAGGTGCACCATGGCCCGCACCAGAGCCGGATTTATACTTTTCATAAGTATAGGCCACTTTATTTGTGCCGCCCCTTCGCCCAAGTTCCCACCTTTACTACTCACTTGTAGCCATAAATTCATTTGGGGGTTGGGGAGGGGGTGTTTGTCGAGCTCTGGAGCAGACAATAAATGGTTCAATTGTGGTTGTTAGATAAAGCTTTTTATTCAGTCTCGGCATTAGTAAGATAATGTTATCCTACTAATCCTACTAATATTATAAATGCGAAAGTGTGTTTGTTGGTTTGTCCTTCTTTCACGCAGTAATGGAGCAACGGATCGTTGTGATTTTTGGTATAGATATAGTTTATGTACCGGAGAGTAACATAGGCTACTTTTTATCATGGAAAAATGCACGGTTCCTGTGGGAACGCGGGTGAAAACCGCTGACAGAAGCTAGTAAGTTTATATTGCCTATCTAAATGTTCATTTTGACATATTTGATAATTCGACACTTCATTAATTGTAATTATTGACTTATTTACAATTTCCCATTATTAATTACAATTGCATGCCCGTTGCGGAAGGATATTTTTATGTCCAAAATCTCTCACATTGCGACAAAATGTTTCTGGCTCTTTGTATTACATTTTTCCATCTTCATTGTAACCAACATTTTCATCAAATACCCATATTCTATTCTATTCAATTTATTGGCGACAGCTCAAAAACTATAAGTGATAGCGCCCTCTGCAATCTGCCGCCCCCATGTGACGCTGCCGCCGCTAGGCCGCGGCCTATACGGCCTATTGAAAAATCCAGAGCTGCCCGTACGCCTATAATTATATCAAATTCTATGTAGGTACTTTATTCACAGAATAAGTAATAATATTATACAATACATTGTTATACAATAGTTTTACAGTATTGTTTGTAAAAAACATGAGTGCAAAGAGATTGAGGATGAATTAGTTCCGATCTTAATAACTAGATGGCGATAATAAACGAGCCGAAGAATTCTAAATCGCGGTGACAAGATTTTCCGCGCACAAATGTTATCTTTTCAGCGGCAGATATTTGTATCGCTTCTCGGCCTTTTGGCTAAGATCAAAGTGTAGTATCTGTTCTTTTCAGCTTAATATCTGAAAGTTCCCTCATTGAGGGACCAGTATATTAAACTGATTTTTTTAACTCGACGGGATGTTCGGGGCTCGCTCCACTCCCGTCACGGGTCGGCCCGGCATTGCAGTGCCGCCGGGATCGGCCCACCAAAAATGATAATAGACAAAGAGTATATAAGATAATAGATAGCAGCATGATAATAACTAAGTGTTATGTATCTGAATCGTGTGATGCAGAAGCTGCAGCGCAAATACGGATCTTTTGTAGATCGATAAAATTGACAGTTCAAATCGGATAGTGGGTTTTATCGAATTTTTAAATAATTTATATGGCTAAGTTATCGAATGGCTAGGTCGAAACCAGATAAAAAGCTACTAAAATACTTTACGATCAGACTTCGGTACTTGTAACATTCGATAAATTTATCAGTTTTTTCGATTCGACAAGTGTATCGTTTGGACTTCCGTACTTGCGCCGCTGAAGTCGACAGCCGAGCATAGGATAATAAATGAAGTGCATACAGCTTTACTTCGTCTGTTTTATGGTACTGCTCTATGATTATTATGCACCCGACAGCGAGGGGTTTTATGTTTTTTTTTTTTTTTTTTTTTATGTTATTAGGTAACGAGACGAGCTGGTCGTTTGCCTGATGGTAAGAATAACGCCGGCCCATAACGATTGCAGTGCCACCCAGAACTTTGAAACACAAAGGCCTGCGCGGCACCGCAGTGCGCTCGTTACCCTGAGACATTAGGTATTAAGTCTCATAAGCCCAGTAATTTCACTGGATACTCTGCTCATCAAACCGGAACACAGTAATGCTTGCACACTACTGCTTGGCGGCAGACTTCACGAGCAAAGCGGTGGTAACAACCCAGACGGACACTCGCAGAAGAATTAGTCCTCCCACTAACAAAACTACACTTTTGTTAGTGACTTTTGACTAAGGGACTACACTGAGACACCATAGCGGCACAACCCCGTCGCGCTACCAACAAATGTATACAGATAGACGGATAGCGCTAGGTTTTGAGGTTTCGAAAATATTAAAATCTTTGGTTTTTTGCATATAGGTTCTAGACCATTAGCACAACCTAATTCCTTAATTTGTGTCATTTTGGGTACTTGGGTAGGTAGATATTTAGGTATTTGTCTTTTCGAACAATATCGGACGAAAAGAATATCAGAGTAGAAAATTTCACTTTCGTGATACTAACGAAGTAGTAGCCGATGTACATATGCATTTTGTGTCATTTCCGTCCACGGGAACACTGTTTTTTAACCAATACCTAACACGTGGCCTAAATAGCTCTAAAAGAATATACGCCTGTGTTAAATAGGTGTTATGCGTTTTAGATCACTGGTATCTGTTGTTCAAAAGAATTTGTGTCAAATTCATCCACATCTTTTGTAGCAATTTTAATTTTTTCGTAAAACATCCTGTAAAAGCCACAAAAATGTATTAGAGTTTACGTCTTTATTATGACTATAATGTAACGAAACACTATCCAAAATTTGTGTCATTTTTATCAATGGAATCTTATTGAAAAAGAAAACAAACGTTTTGGCGCGCAACTCTTGTGTGTGTGAGTGCGGGGTCAGCGGGCGGTGCCGCGGGGCACACAGGCGCGCGGCCCGTGCTAATGTCGGAGGGTCCCAAAGGGGCCGGTGCGGGGGAAACAGGTAGCCTTAGCAATTTTAATAGCAATTCTATTAGTTCAAGCTATTTTGAACCTTATCACCACTGAATAAGGTCTAACTGTTTTTTTTACCTACGTGGTTCCGGCCGATAAGGTTCAATATAGTTAGCATTTTTATTCGATCATAATGGTTAATCTATTTTGAACCTTATCACAACTGAATAAGGTCTAACTGGTTTTTTTTTTGCCGCCGGACCTACGTGGTTCCGGCCGACATTTGAAAGATGAACTGCTTAGTTTAAGTACTACACGAACACTAGTTACGTAAGGTACGAGCATCTTCATAATTAGGTATCTACCTAAATAGTATCTATCTACTATGAGGTTCGCAGTGGGTTCACATAGGAATAGGACTGGTAGGTATTTGACTTCATTGGAAGTAGGGAGGTTAGTTTGCAAAAACAAACAATATTATTTTTACAATGACGTTTTATTGCTACTTATACCCGGATTTACACCTATATCATCGCAATAAAATATTATATTTTAAATGTTTAACCATACCTACTTAATTACGCATGCGCACATTAGGCTTATGAAAAATATGAAATACCTATTGCTTTTGTACCAACCTTGCAGCAATTTATGCTATTTTTAACCGACTTAAAAAAAAAGAGGTTTGTTAGTTTGTTAGTGGGAGGACTAACTGTTCTGAGAGTGTCCGTCTGGGTTGTTACCACCGCTTTGCTCGTGTAGTCTGCCGCCAAGCAGTAGTGTGCAAGCATTACTGTGTTCCGGTTTGATGAGCAGAGTAGCCAGTGAAATTACTGGCCTTTTGAGACTTAATACCTAATGTCTCAGGGTAACGAGCGCACTGCAGTGCCGCGCAGGCCTTTGTTTTTCAAAGTTCTGGGTGGCACTGCAATTGTTATGGGCCGGCGTTGTGCTTACCATCAGGAAAACGACCAGCTCGTCTCGTTACCAAATAACATTAAAAAAAAAGTAGAAGATTATCAATTCGGTGCGTATTTTTTTTTATGTTTGTTACCTCAGATGTCCGTCATTTATAAACCGATTTGGAAAATTCTTCTTTTATTTGAAAGGATGTCGTTTCAGATTGGTCCCATAGAAATTTCATCAAAATCGGTTCAGTAGTTTGTCACTGAAGTCGGTTCGTCACTTTTTTAAAGCCATATTTAATTAAAATTAATTAAAAATGGCAGTATCACTGGAAACATTTGGATGATAAATAATCTATATACAAATAAATAAAATTGAAGTGTCTGTTTGTAATATCAAAATAACAGCTTTTTACCAAATGCATATGAAAGTAATATATACGGTACCTATAGCAAAACAAACATTTTTACAATTTTTGTCTGTCTGTCTGTCTGTTTGTTCCGGGTAATCTCCGAAACGGCTAGCGGCTGGACCGATTTTGCGGGGACTTTAACTGGCAGATAGCTGATGATACAAGGAGTAACTTAGGCTACTTTAATTTTAGAAAAATAATTATGAATCCGCGCAAAAAAATAAAAACCGTGAAATCCAATACCTCCGCGCGAGTGAAACCGCGGGTGAGCAGCTAGTGTAAAATATATGCGGCAATTAAAATATTTACCTAGGTACAGTAAAAGCGAAAGAAACAATAAAACACGCAAAGCGGCTTTTACCATAGTACGGAACAGCAACATTTAAAAATATACTTTATTCATTGAGTAATAAGGTTGCTTTCATTCTGTTTGTTTACATTCTCAAAAACACCGATCGCGACGAAGGCGGCTTACGTCAAAGTCCTCGGCGATATCATTCAACAACATACTTTATGCTATGTTGTAATAAGATCTATTTTACTTTTTTTAATGAAACCTAAAGGACGTAGGTACCTAAAATAAAGTTTATGAGTTTGGTAACTCCATAGAGTAATTCGGTTTAGAAGCTCTGATACACCAGGTTGTCGGGTCGATTCTCGAACTTGTTAACCCACTAAATAAGAAAATTAGGTAAGTAATTCATATTGAGATTACTAGATTCTAAATAGGTACCTACGTCATTATTTTTATCTCTATACCTACCCATTTGTTCATTACGTAAAAGAGTCAATATTCCATACTACGCTATATAAGTACCTACATCGGCGCGGACGATACGAAAGGAGTCGAGCGGAGCGGCGCGGGCGAGCTGTGTACGTAGGTATTTATACCCCCCGCGCGTCGCTGCCGCCTGTAGCTCTCGTTCGGAGAAACCACAAACGTTTGTGTTTTTTCATGTAAATCGTGGATGAAAATGACACAAATTTACACTGTCGATCTGTCATGCATTTATGATATTGAATATGTAAACTCTAATAATGGCAATACTTTTTTGAAGCTACAAAAGCTTGGAAAAGCTAAATAATTAATTATCGTCAAAACCTGTGGCTTAATTAGGCACAAATTTATTTAATGGGCATATTTAGGTGATCTGAATTATGTCGTGTCTAAATTTTCAAATCTGATTTTATTTTGGCAAAGTTTTTGCATACTGACCGTATGTCAGTTTGTAATTAATGAAACTGACACAAATTAGGTTTGCATACTACTCAGGCTATCTTAGATAGAATACCATTATATTTTTAAACTCAAAAAGTATTTTGACAGTTTTATGTTGATTTAAACAAAACAGTCACAAACCATTGAATTCCTGAAAATGCAAGTGCACGATGTGACACAAAACTCAATAATAAGCTTTTTATGTACAACTGTATCCTCAGGCAAAAAATTAGCTACTCTAGAATTATGGTAAGTTATGACCCCAAAAAGTGCTAGCGCTACCGGACTAAGATGTATAATGGAGGGTCCACTTGGTAGCCCAACCGTGGACTCAGTGAAATATGGCCCTTAGTGTATGTAACCGTTGCAAATAAATACTAACTTAGGTATCTATAGGCCTACTTTGGCTTGTAGATTATCCAACTGTTGTTGTAGCTAGGTTAAATGTAAGGCTAGGTAGGTACCTACTTATTTTCTAGGTAAGCTTGCTTCATTGTCGACCGCGTCGTTACTTACCAGCAGATGAGATAGCGGTTACGTTGAACGTAAGCCTATACAGAATTTAAAAAAGCCCGTTGTAGGCTGTTGCAGAGTTCAATTAAACAAGCTAGTTATTCAAAACGGCGTTTATTTTGATAATATTAATATAGTAACACAATTTGTAAATCGTTCTCTCAATGTTAACCACTTAAGCTACAACATCAACACTTTGATCGCTTCACAGTTGCGCTACTAAACGGTCTCTACGGCACCACGTCTTACGTGTAATTGTAACATACTTGATATTTAAAAAAAATTATTATAATTCTTGATAAAGAATTATGATTCATGTTGGAGGCGCTAACTGCCGTAATGGCTAGCTACCACCTCTATAGGGTTGCGGGTGCGTATATGTTAAAATTGAGACAATGAGATTGACTCAATGGGCCAGACTTCGAGAAATCTGGTGCGGGGGGTCAATAATAAAAATCATGAGACCCCAGCGGGTGTGGACTGTAATTTTTGCGGGTTATATTAATTTCCAAAATAGGCTAGTTCGCGGTGCGGGCGGCGACAGAAAACGAGTAAAAGGTACCTAGGTATTGAATAGAACCTACACGGCTGGCAGCCAAAGAAATCTAGGACGGTGGAGAAGATGGAATGCACGCCTACCTTGTTGAGAGTGCTCCTCCTGTGCTGCAAGGCCTGTACATCCAGGCTGGTCTGCGTCCTTAATTAGTCCTTGGCGTGGCAGTAGGTACCTACGTGCACGGGTCGTACAATTTCACAACACCAACTCGCGTCACTGCTTGTAACGAATACAAGAATGTTCTGTCTGTATTATTTTGAGTGAAATTCACTAGAAATATCACTTTTTAGCGGGAGGAGAAAACTTAGCTGCTTTCTCGGCGAAATCGCGGACGAATCTTTTTTTTTTCTAGCGGTGTGCCTCCTCTCATCCAATCACACGCAGCGACGGTCACGTGATATCTTCACGCGAGCGAGAGGCATACATATGTAGGCGTGCGGGTGTGAAGGAGACAACAAAAATGAGATGCGAAAGGAATATGACAAGGAAAATGGCTGCCAACCTACCTTCTATAATTTTATAAAAAAAAATAATAACCCGTTGAGGTCTTTATGACATACCTACATTTTTAAAGATATATTATGGATATGGCGAAACCATCCCCCCGGCCTTAAAGGGTTACCTTTAAAAATATGAGAATTGAATGCGGAGAAAATAATTGCGGTAAATATGAAACTTATATAAGTACAACTTAACTAAATATATGATTTTTGTTTAAACTTTTATTGACTTGGCAAAGGGCACAATCGCACTACTGGGCGTACGAAGCTTCCTTTACTAGTCTTCACGGTAACTACACGCGTTGTTCCATCCTTCGAAGGGTGAACAGCTTCCACTACACCGAGAGGCCATGAAAGAGGCGGCACATTGTCGACAATAATAACCACCACCGATCCTAGCTGGATCGGAGTGGAAGGCGTGGTCCATTTGGCGCGAGCTTGCAATTGATGCAGATACTCGACTCTCCAACGGTGCCAGAAAGATTGTACCATTCCATTTAATAGCGAATGTCTCTCACGTAAGTTGCATGGTTCTACATGAGGTGCGGGTAAGGACAGTAACGGCGCGGTATGTAGAAAATGAGCCGGCGTAAGAGCTGACGGCTCAGCGGGATCGCTGCTCAAAGCAGTGAGCGGACGTGAGTTCACTAGTGCTTCTACTTGAGCAAGCACCGTTAGAAGCTCTTCGTAGGATAGTATCTGCTGACCTACGACCTTGAATAGATGCGATTTTACCACCTTCACCATACTCTCCCAGCAACCACCCCAGTGAGGGCTGACTGGCGGAATCTGCTTAAAATCAATGCGACTTTCAGAGAGCTCATGATCAAGGTGCGGCTTGAATCCATCGAGGAATTTGTAAAGATCGCGCAAATACGATTTGCAACCAACGAAATTAGTAGCGTTGTCAGTATATAGACACTGAATTGGACCGCGGCGGGAAATAAAGCGCTTGAACGCAGCGAGGAAATTTACCGTGCTCAATTCCGTAGCTATCTCTATGTGTAAGCAGCGAGTAGTTAGACACGTAAAAATACAGAGCCATGCCTTACGGCTTTTGACGCCTCTGCCACGCACGGGCGTGTATTGCAGAGGACCTGCGTAATCGCAGCCTGTATGCGAAAAAGGTTTGTCAACCTGGTTGACGCGGTATGCTGGCAAATCGGCCATCATTGGAAAGGATGGACGCGGCTTTGCTCGGAAACAAGTATTGCACTTGTGTATGCGACTACGAATAACTCGCCGAGCGGCGAGTATCCAATAATGACGCCTGAGTAAGGACATCAGATGTTCGGGACCGGCGTGCAAATGTTTTCTGTGATAATAATCGATTATCGCATTGACCACGTGGTCATGTCGCGGGAGAACACACGGGTGTTTCTGCGCGTAATCGAGCGTTGCATTTGACAGTCGGCCACCAACGCGGATGATTCCATTTTTGTCTAAAAATGGCTTCAATTTTTGTAAGGCGGGTGAACAAATTTGTTTATTTTTTATCTTATGTATGTCTTCAGCGAAGTGAACATGTTGAAGTGCGAGTATAATTTTAATTTCAGCAAAATCCAAATCTGAGCGAGTGACTGAAGATGCGCGCGGCAATAATTTCAAAAACCGGAAAACGAACACAATAATTCGTAACAGTTTCGACCATGAAGATATACGATTTGCGAGAGCATAAATTAATGATTCATTAGCGGGTACGGTAGTTACATGTGCAAGCGGCTTTAGTTCTGGCACTTCACCGATGTCGTTGTGATTGAACTCTGCGATAGGCCACTTTGATGGATCTTCAGAAGCCCATGATGGTCCCGAAAACCACAGAGGATGGTTGATAAGCATCGCGGGCGACAAACCGCGTGATAGGCAGTCAGCAGGGTTTTCAACTCCTGCTATATGATGAAAACAACTAGCAGGGATGTTGTCAACAATTTTGACAACCCTATTTGCGACGAACGTTTGCCATCGATGGGGGGAAGAATTGATCCAGCAAAGTACAACCTTTGAATCGGTAAAGGCAAAAATGTTTGAAATCTTATATCGCGGTTCGAAAAGGTCAAGAACCTTACGCATTAATTTTGACATAAGAACCGCGGCACACAACTCTAATCTAGCGATAGAAAGCGTTTTTAGCGGCGCAACTTTGGACTTGGAACAGACGAGCGTGACAGATCTTGCGCTCCCTACAACAACCTGTAGGTATATAACTGCTCCGTAGGCACGTTCACTAGCGTCAGCATAGCCAAGTAAGTTGGCTACGCAGCCCTGAACAACACCTAAATGTCGAGGAATGCGTATATCATTTAGCGTAGGCAACTCACTGCAAAACTGAGACCAAAGTTGTTGTATACGTCTAGGAGGCTTGTCGTCCCAGTCACATTTTAATAGCCAAAGCTCTTGAATGAGAAGTTTAGCGTGCAATATGACAGGAGCTACCAAGCCTAAGTTATCCCATAAGCGCGCGACGACGGATAAAATAATGCGTTTAGTGCACCCTGACTCCGGAGTGACAACCCTAAATTTAAAGACATCATCAGACCTGTCCCAGTGCGTGCCCAGTATTTTATGCGGTGCGGCACCTTTATCTATTTCCACATCTGCAGAAGCGCGATGAGACGCAGGAATGGCGCGCAGGACAGCGGGGGAGTTACTGGTCCACTTGACAAGGTCGAATTGTCCTGCCTTGAAGAGATCAATAAGCTGGATACACGCGGCAACAGCGACGGCTTCATCATTTTGTGATGAGTCATCCGCCATTATGCTGAAGCATACGTCGTCCATGTAGGTTGAGCTGGATGCAATCGCGGCAGCTACAGGAAACTTATGCTTCTCATCAGCTATGAGCTGATGAACTACGCGAACGGCGTGAAAGACGCTGGATGTCATTCCAAAACAAACTCGATTAAATTCAAAGACCGATAGTGGGTCTTGCGGCTGAAATCTAAATATAATTCGCTGAAACTTGCGATCGGATTCGTGCATTCCGATTTGTAGAAACATCTGACGACAGTCAGCTGAAATCGCGGTTTTAAAAAGGCGGAAATTTATAAGTATGCAATTTAAATCACCCTGTAGATTAGGGCCTGAATGCAGCACCTGATTGAGCGAAACCCCTGTACTAGTCCGACTACTGGAATCTAGAACCATCCGTACTTTGGTGGTTGTTCGATCATCACGCTGCACGCAGTGATGCGGGACGAAATAGGACGCGGCGGGAGAAATATTTTTTAAGTTATCAATCTGCCCTATTTCGGTAACGTAACCGTTATCAAGATATTCACGAATGATATCGTTGTAGGCGATGCGCAATATTTTTGACGACTCTAATTTTCGTTCTAAACACAGAAAGCGCCTATGTGCAGCTGAGTACGAATCTCCTAATTTGTAAACATCGTCTCGGAACGGCAATGCCACTTTATACGTACCACTAGCATCGCGCGTAGTAGTAGCACGAAAATGGTTCTCGCATTCAAGGTCATCCTGACTGCGGGCGGGCGGAGCGGCAACCTCCTCGAGCTCCCAAAACCTTTTGAGAAGTTGATCTATGGAAGGCTGCTCGACGACAGCGCAACAGGCCGACGTCATTTTTAAGTCATGTTTAGGTAATAATGCGGGAGCGGAACCCATGATTATATACCCTAAAACAGTTTCTAGCGCGGGTGGCATTCCATTCACCTTGTTATGTACCGTGGTAGGTAGCAACAGGTGAGGAAAAATATTTGCACCCAGGAGTACATGCACTTCCGAGGGCGTGGCGAACGAGCTATCAGCGAGCGGTAGCGAGTGAATGTGCGCGAACGCAGATTCATCAACGGGAACCGAAGGTAAGTTATCCGTGATGCGATCGACAATAAGTGCCGAAACATTAAAGTGAACGTCATGAGAAAAACGTGAAAATATTTCAAAGTCCGTGGATCCTTTAATAGGCTTTTCAGCGCCACCGAAACCTCTAACAATTAATTGCGTATTTTTATTATAATTCAAACCCAATAAATCGCAGCATGCGTTTGTTATGAAATTACTTTGTGAACCTGAATCAAGTAAACATTTTACCAGGTGAGATTTCCCATTCCGATCATAAATGACAACTTGAGCAGTCGACAATAATATAGTTGTAGGTCTACATTGCGCGTTGTGATCATTATTATTTAATACATCCGGTGTTGGCGCGGCAATGGACGTGTGCAACGAAGACACATTCACATTGCGCGCGGACTCAGACGGAGGCGGTCGTGGCGGGGCACTTGTGCCCGCGCAGCTAGCGTTTGACGTATTGCGTAACTGCGCATGATGCGCGGGTTCGATCCCGGACGCGGGCACAGGATTATTATTTTGCGATAACGACGCGGTTTGATTATATTCCTTATTAAAATGTAATAAAGAATGATGCTTTTGTTGACAACTTCGGCATTTTAAACTCGAATTACAATCGCGGGTTTTATGTTTTAAACTTAGGCAATTAATGCATGAATTATGTTCTTTAACACATTTAAACCGAGCGGAAGGTGTCAACTCATTAAATTTAGGACACTTATAAAAATGGTCATGAACAAAGTTGTCACAAAGACATTTATTTGCAGAAGCCGACACGGCGACATAAGTTTGCGGGTTAGGTACATGATTACGCGGTTTATATGTACTTCTAGAAGAACTAGAAGCACTAGTGTTATTTTGTACATTATGGTATATTCTAAACTGTCCCCTTATGAAATCGGTCAGCTGTATGAAAGTAGGTACTTTTACGTCGCGATATTGTGACTCAAACGCACGGACCGTCTCTTCATCCAGTTTCTTTAACGCGATATGCATTAACATAAAGTCAGTCATGTCATCTAACTTCAAGTTTGTTAGTGCGTTCGCGGCGGTAACAAATTGATCTAAAAATAATTGAAACTTAGACGAAGAAGCGTTGCCATTTAACTTGAGATTTAACATCTGATCTAAGTAGGTAGATGCGAGCGTACGGGTATCTTGATACCTATCAACAAGACATTTTAATATTACTTCGTAATTAGCTGCGCACGGCGTAATACCTGAGAAAACGGTTTGCGCCTTCTTTGAGAGTTTCCCTATTAAATAGTACAATCTCTCAGCGTCCGTCAACATTGGATTGTCGTGTATCATGGACTTAAAACTAGCGAAAAATAAAGGCCAGTTTTGTATATCGCCGTCGAAAGATATAATTTCGATTGGCGGTAATGATGGCAATCTACATTTTAAACCTATGCGATCGAATGAACCTTTCTGATCTAGCTCAGCGTCCACCTTCGAAGGTGTGGGTTCAACCCGTTTTAATACGCGTTTTATACGACAGTAAAGACTTTCAAACGAGTTTAAACATTGATAATTAGGCTTGCTAGTTGGGTCATTTTCAAGTAGTGCGATGTTGTGCAAATTGACAAGTTCTCGAAACTCGGAGCGGATTTCATCAATTGTTTCTGCAGAACACAAGAAATTCTCCATGCATTCTTCACTAATGTGAGCCTTTTTTGAGTTATCATAAACAATTTGAATAAACTCAAATAGTGTATCGCGTTTGGTTTGTAAGAGAAGAATCTCTTTATTTTCATTAAATTCTGCGTCTACCTTTTTTGACATTTTGACGAGAGATTAAATGAATACAAGTTATGTTATCTATTTTTAGCAACAGCTGTGCGGTGCGCGGGTATGTTCGGAAACAGTTATATGTACGACTAATTTAGCAAGTACATAAGAACGTTGAAGTGATTAAGGCTATGTATTTAGCACGATTAATTTCTGTTGTTTATTGCAGAAACAGATTAAAGCGCGTAGAAAAGTAAGATTAATGTTTATTTATAATTATGTAAACATTTAAGGCGAGTTAATGGTTGAAGCGGTTTTAACTAGACAAATCTAGATTAAATAAATAAATAAAATAAGCGGAGGTAACTAAACGAATCTAGACCTAGGGCGGGAGTAAGCTAGACTAATCTAGACTTAAATTTAGCGGGAAATCCCTAAGGATAAGTAAAAGAAACGTCCGGATCGGAGGACCAAACTATGGAGGCGCTAACTGCCGTAATGGCTAGCTACCACCTCTATAGGGTTGCGGGTGCGTATATGTTAAAATTGAGACAATGAGATTGACTCAATGGGCCAGACTTCGAGAAATCTGGTGCGGGGGGTCAATAATAAAAATCATGAGACCCCAGCGGGTGTGGACTGTAATTTTTGCGGGTTATATTAATTTCCAAAATAGGCTAGTTCGCGGTGCGGGCGGCGACAGAAAACGAGTAAAAGGTACCTAGGTATTGAATAGAACCTACACGGCTGGCAGCCAAAGAAATCTAGGACGGTGGAGAAGATGGAATGCACGCCTACCTTGTTGAGAGTGCTCCTCCTGTGCTGCAAGGCCTGTACATCCAGGCTGGTCTGCGTCCTTAATTAGTCCTTGGCGTGGCAGTAGGTACCTACGTGCACGGGTCGTACAATTTCACAACACCAACTCGCGTCACTGCTTGTAACGAATACAAGAATGTTCTGTCTGTATTATTTTGAGTGAAATTCACTAGAAATATCACTTTTTAGCGGGAGGAGAAAACTTAGCTGCTTTCTCGGCGAAATCGCGGACGAATCTTTTTTTTTTCTAGCGGTGTGCCTCCTCTCATCCAATCACACGCAGCGACGGTCACGTGATATCTTCACGCGAGCGAGAGGCATACATATGTAGGCGTGCGGGTGTGAAGGAGACAACAAAAATGAGATGCGAAAGGAATATGACAAGGAAAATGGCTGCCAACCTACCTTCTATAATTTTATAAAAAAAAATAATAACCCGTTGAGGTCTTTATGACATACCTACATTTTTAAAGATATATTATGGATATGGCGAAACCACATGTGATAAAGGAAAACATATGAACAAAATTAATTCACTAAAAAATGTACAAGAAATCATGTCAAGAAATTAGTTTTTTTACTTTACTTAAATTAGTTTTGTCTATATAAATAAATAAAATTGAAGTGTCTGTTTGTAATACCAAAATTAGTCTGTCTGTTTGTTCCGGGTAATCTCCGAAACGGCTGGGCCGATTTTGATGGGACTTTCACTGGCAGATAGCTGTTGTTACAAGGAGTAACTCAGGTTACTTTTATTTTAGAAAAAGAATAAGGGTACCGCGCAAAAGATAAAAACCAGCGCGGTTAGTCAGTAGTAGTTAGTAAATTTACTCTCCAAGTTACAAGCAAGTGGATTAATTTGACATATCTACAATACATTCCATCCTTTTCTCATAATGTTATTTACTAATAAGAGAGAGTGAAACTAAAGTTAGGCTTAGGTTTGTGATGCCTGAATCGAGGTCATTATTTAATTTACATATGAGTCAATATATAACATACATAAAGTACCTACAACTACATATCAGCACATACATGTAGGTACCTATACTAAAACCGTAAAAGGATTGTAAATCGTTAAATGTTATCATCGTAGAATATTACAGTAGCGCACCAGTGAAGCTCCATCATACATATCAACAATTAAAACCACGTCACCACATCCTTATAGTTAAGTTAATATTATCAATAGCTCATATAAATTATTATCATTATGCTATTTGAATTATGCTAATTGCGCCGCCGTACGAAGCGTACCTGTTTCTTATCCCACGTTGGCGTGTGACAACTTGAACCTCGAGGCCCTTCCTATATAGCTTGAAGAATCTTTCGATTCGATCCAGAATTATGTATGCTGCCTTGCAATTTGAAACTTTATAGTCCTGAGCAACCCGCGTCTTCAGAGTTATGCCCATTTATTTAGCTGAGCAGTACATTCTCAAACTTCAGCGCACTACTTGGCGTATTAGTAAGCCTCTGTGTTACCATTTTTGCTACACACTCGACCCCACGCGATGCGGTACCACACTGTATTGAGTAATGAGCGCGGGTGAGGGGGCAGAGTTTTTAAGTAGATACGTTGATCATAACAGGGATATGCTTTTAAAAAATGCCGGGATCCCGGGTTTTAAATTAATTGTACCTTTTCAATTTGCATACGCACCTTCGTTACAAATATTATTAAGAAAGGTCTAATTTTGCATTAGAAATGACCGTATCTAAATTAGGCGCGCGAGTTCAATGCCGAGCTTAGAAATATGAACGCTACTTAGTTTGGTGTTTCACGCAGGTTATAAAAGTGTTAGAAGACATTAATGTCAATCCTGCCAGGCTAGCATGCGCACCACGACAAAATTTTGTCTACTGTTGTGTATCGCTCTTTCTCGTGCGAATATGAGATAAATTCACGATATCATATATTCATCGATACAATTTTGTCACGGCGTGCATGCTGCACGGCTGGATTCCCCGGGATTAAAAGGCACATCCATATTAAGATAGTGAAAAGGTCTACAAAAAATCAAATAAAAGAAAACCATAATATGATTTATACACAGGTGTATAATTTAAATTGAATCAATAATATAATACTTACGCGAGTTACATCTTCATACGGCTGGCGCGTTCTTCAAAATCAACATAGTAGGTATTTGTTACATTTGACACTTCATTAGGTATTAAATTACTATTTTGCCACTGATGATAATAATTCGACGTATATAAATAAATATTTAAACTATCTGGTTTGGTCCAAATATTATGCACTAAAATATATTTTTCGAAATAGAAGACCGAGAAGTCACTCAAAATAAAATATATGAAGATAAAATGAATATAAATATAAAATAGATGCTTTGATCGAAATATATACGAAGAATTTAAAAATCAACTACAAAATAATACTAGAGATGAAAGTTAAAGCTATCAGTTGATCACCAGCTGAGTTTATTCATACATTTTTAGACCGCGAAAATGGAGTAAGTACTACATCATATTACTTATGAATGTATTTACCTATGGGGTCGTTTTGTACCGTGTCATGTTATATTAACGACAAAATTGACGATTTATATGTATGGTTTCGTTACTAAGAAATAGACATGTAAAATAGCTTACAACCATAGATTAAACATAATCTAAAGTTGAATTATCAACGCATACGTGTACAAGCTGCAATATAAACGAGTAAAAAGCCTGGCAGCACATTCTCTTTGACATTATAAATCTAAATTGAGCCAATGGCTAATTTGAATTCCCAGAAAATGGTAGAGGCAGACCTCTACTCCCAGAGGACTATGTGCTTCCGGTTCCTTACAAAGTTCCAATGAAACCGGATGTTGCAGCTGGATGCTCGAGCTTTAGTATACTCGACACTCGTGTAGCAATTACGTTAATGTAAAAAGTTATTACATAACATCAGACTTCGAATAACAAAATCGCTAAAATACTTGACGAAATAGTATCAAGAGATCACAGAAAATGGAAGTTTGATAGAGAAATATTGTAAAAATAATCAAAATATAATATACTTAATCACAGTTATTAACATTTAAAGTCTGGAATGATAGTATGTCGCGTACAGGAGCGCAGTCTAGGAGAGGACTCTACGATCTGCACTGCAGCTAATCGATTAAGGCATCACAGAAGCTTGGCTTCTAGCGCATATAAGTAGTCATCTCGGGGGTGCAGGGCTCTAGATCTATCTACAGATGATTCACTACACCACACTCCTGTACATAGTTTATTTGACTAAAGAATTTGTGACAGAAATACACGAAGAAGTTAAAAGATATAGCCGTTAAATCTTACATTTTACAACTAACATTTCGCAGTCACTTGCCTAAACGAACAACCACTCGTAACTTGTCACAATGAATACATTCTAATTTCCTATTCAAAGAAGCGTCATGTGTATCACTCACTGATAAGTTACTAAGTGGTAACTTCAGAGGTGACTGCGTGTACTTATCTTGGGCGTAAACTCCTTAACGTAGGTCCCATATAATCTCACGTTTTCTAGACATCTTACACATTTAGGTGCCATAACTAACGCTACATAAATTAATATGAATACATTTTATAAAAAAAAGTATGTTCGAGCGCGTGTTTCTATAAACGTATCGAAAATGTTGGCACAGAATTAATTTATTAGTAATTTCTTATATTTGGGGTTTTTGTTAAAATTGTATTTAAAGGCGAACAGAGGCAAGTCTGCGCCTGCGCCTGATGCAAAATTGTATAAGGCAAGTCGGTTTTGTATACGCACTCGCATTAGTTTTTGGCTTTTTTCGGCGGGGAGTGGCTGCACACAGTACAGACCGCACCCGCAGCGCAAGTACGGATCGTTTCGATCGATAAAATACATTCCATCTCTTTCTCGTGTTCTTATTTGGAAAGAGACGGAGCGAAACTAAAATTAAGTTTAGGTTTGTGATGCCAAAATCGAGGCGATTGCAGCCTTCATAAATATCCTATCGAAAATATTCCTTGCTACCTCGACCTACACCTACTGGCAAATATTAGTAACTATATATCTATTTAGGCCGTCAAGTCTCGGGTAACGTCGCCCTTTAATGCGTCGTTAGATGATTGAAAGCCAAGGTACAATTTGAGTTTGAAAATGTTGAGAATATAAATAGAATTTCTCATAGCGACCTAGAGAATAATTTTTATCAAGAAAGGAGCTGTCTAGCTAAGCAGGCGACTAAAAATGTGATTTTAGTGGTAACACTATATAACTTCAAATAATAAAATCCTGCGCGGCACTGCATCTAAAATTACATGTTTTAAAATCTTATACCGGAATAGCAAAGCCAGTTTGTTAAAAACACTGTCCCTATTTTTTGATGTGCCATTAGTTTTGCTCGACACTATTTGCATTTTTAAATCGTTTGAGAATAGAAATAGGAGACTAGAGGCTTCCGACGGACTACAGTACGGTCAGAAACAATTCTTCATCGATGGCATAAAAGTTGGCAAAGCCCTCTTGATATAGAGCTGTTTTTACCAAAACAGATCGATAGCGTTAGAATGGGCGCTCAAACATCAACCGCAAGCTCACAAACACACTGACTGCCATCAACGGTGCGCGGTTAAGTTTGGCAATAACTGGTCTTCAAAGTATGTTGGTGCTCGGGAACACTCAACGTGCTTTGGAGAACTTTCTTCAAAGCACTTTTCTGTTTAAACTTTTAAACAACGACTTCTTATAGAGGTCCCTGAGTTAAGTGTCTAAAATATTTCAATATCCTTAAATACTAGCGGTAACCCTATTTAGAACCGAGTTGTATCGTTAAAGATTTCATTTGCGACGCACACTTGCAAGTTTCACTAACATAAGACTGCTTTTACAATATAATTTGTGCATTTTAATTGCATTGTCCGTATAAAAAAATCATTAAAGATATCGTTTTATAAACTATGTCAATCAGTATAAAAACAACGTGCTTACATCGATAGAATATAAAAAACAATGGACACACACAGCTGCGTACAGTTTACAACAAACTAACTAACTTATCAGATTACTAGCCACCGCAACTAACTCGAGCCGACCCGGCATCCACCGGAGCTACACGAGGGCACAGAACAAGCAACAGTTGAAGCGATAGTGGCGCAGTGGTAACGACGTCGGCGCCGATCTGTAGTCGATTGTTCGAATCAATGACCTTCAGCTTTCGGTAATTCAAATTCAAATTCAAAATGCTTTATTCAAATAGACCCCAAAGGAGCACTTATGAAAGTTAAATGACTCTAACAGCGGGTCTCTGCAACATTCGTGTACCCGAATCACAGACTAAAACTAATGCTGTCTTTATCAGAACATAATAAATGACAAAGACACCAACAGACCCGATCCATGCTCAAGGTCAACGAACTTTCCAGAAACCCACCGTGCCCGTTCCAAATTGGTAATGGAAAACATCGTGATGCAACCATGGCTTTGTGACAGCGCTCGCCAGGCTAACTACCGCCCTCAAGTTGAAAATCTGTCGCCAAACACTTGTCGGCGTGTCCCGGCAGCTGTACTGTAGAGCCAGTCTCAATTTACATCTAGCGTAGTCGTCATGTTCCACCACGTCATCGCTTAGTTTGTTAGTATAAAAAAAGTTGGATGCGAGCTATAGTAATTGGGATGTTGACTCAATTTGTTTCATGATGCTAATCAATTCGTTTCCTCATGAAAATCAAATGTCTATATCGAAAAAACTGGAAATCGAATGCTAACAACGTCAAAAATGAGAGCCAAAGTCAGGCGGATCTAGTGAGCGCTAAAACGCCCCATACTAATTGGGCTTACCGCGTGACGTCACATGATCAACGCGGCCCGTAAAGTTGAACTAAAACACACATTTTGTTGATTTTGGCCGTGAAAAATTGCGTTTAAGTACATAGTTGTCATACATTTGTTATTCATTAAAATGTAAAGAATCTGATAGTATAGTTTAAATTCCAATAGGATGATAAAAAAAACCGTTGAATTCTGGAAAGTTTTAGATCCAGTATCTTTGTGGAAATTATATATTTTTTGTGAATTTTATAACCACAGTATTTATGTGTTTTGTATTTTATGCAAGTACCCAATTGTTTTTGTTTATCCTGTGCCCTCTCTTCGACTTCAGATGCTTCGGTGGCTGACGGGCCTCGCGAGTCCTAAACTGTATAAATAAATAAGAATATTCTACAAATAGCTTAACAACTCTCCTGTAGGAATGCTAAACAACTGCAAAATGAAATTAACTACAAAATGAATATTTTTTATGATAAATGCTATTTTGTTCGTAGTATTACGCTCGCTTACTTTGTATACCTAGTTTTCTATCTATAATATTTGAGTCTTGTATTATGCTATGAATTTGATTCATCTCTTGCACGGTGTAGTACAAATGCAGTATGCTGGCTCCTAGTATGATCTAAGGAACTGGCTCTAAGCGGAAACAGACCACAAACTGAGTGCTTGGTTAAGCAAATTGCAAGATCGTCTTAAGTTACGTCACATAATAATTATGTGTTTTAGAGAAATCATTGGGATAGTTATAATTACACCCGTGACATCACCATCCAAATAAAAATAAATACATAACTAACTTTAGTAACGAACAACACTAATACCTACTAGGTTCCTTATAAAAAGAACGGTTACATGTTATACACAACATGTAAAAGTAAAATAAATACATAGTAAATTACACTTTTGTAAAACAGTAGCTGTCCGCCAGTTCCTTAGAAAAATATGAAGTTAGTTCTCGTATTATTCAACACTGCAAGACGCACCTACCTACTTGTCCGAACAACAAAGAATTACTAAAGCTAAGCGTTTCACTTGTGATGCTTAGGGGAGTCCACACCGCACTGCGACGTCGCGATCTACTGGTCGCGGTCTACTGGTCGCGGTCTACTGGTCGCGGTCTACTGGTCCGCCACTCTACCGGTCTACCTCACACGGACGAGGAGTTTCTTCCACTTGAGCCACACGCAGTGTCGGAGCATCGCGCGCCGGCCTTCGTCCGGAGGTTTCTCCGATCTGGAAGAATATTTATTTATTTAGTTTGTGACTGCACTAATCCCATTCAAACGACTACGTGCTTCTTTTTATAACTACCTACTTAAGGTTATCTGTATTGAGCTCAGTCAGACAGACTGCTACTTTTTTTAAATATTTTTTTATTATTACTAATTTGTGAAGTGTCGTCGCTGCAGTGCGTGAGGTAGCGCGCGCCCCCCCTGCCCCCCGTACACTCACGGTCAGTGCGCCGGCTCCCAGCGCGCGTCGTCGCTGCAGTGCGTGAGGTAGCGCGCGCCCCCCCCGCCCCCCGTACACTCACGGTCAGTGCGCCGGCTCCCAGCGCGCGTCGTCGCTGCAGTGCGTGAGGTAGCGCGCGCCCCCCCCGCCCCCCGTACACTCACGGTCAGTGCGCCGGCTCCCAGCGCGCGTCGTCGCTGCAGTGCGTGAGGTAGCGCGCGCCCCCCCCCCCCCCCCGTACACTCACGGTCAGTGCGCCGGCTCCCAGCGCGCGTCGTCGCTGCAGTGCGTGAGGTAGCGCGCGCCCCCCCCCGCCCCCCGTACACTCACGGTCAGTGCGCCGGCTCCCAGCGCGCGTCGTCGCTGCAGTGCGTGAGGTAGCGCGCGCCCCCCCCGCCCCCCGTACACTCACGGTCAGTGCGCCGGCTCCCAGCGCGCGTCGTCGCTGCAGTGCGTGAGGTAGCGCGCGCCCCCCCCCGCCCCCCGTACACTCACGGTCAGTGCGCCGGCTCCCAGCGCGCGTCGTCGCTGCAGTGCGTGAGGTAGCGCGCGCCCACGCGGGCCTCCAGCGCGCGCAGGTCCTGCCACGCCTGGCGCGTCTGCAGCCACGCGTGCGCCACCGACTTGTCGACGGACAGCCGCTTGCGCTGCTTCACTTGCAGCAGGTTGTTGATGAGGTCGATGGCTGCGGACAGAGGGCGCGGTCAGTGGGCGCGGGCGCGGTCGCAGGCGGGGCCGGCGCGGGCGGCGCGGGCGCACACGTACCCTCGGCGGAGATCTCCCTCCAGGGCGCCGGCGGGTACATGAAGGCGGCGTTCTGTATCTGCTCGTGGATGTCCTCGTCCTCGTTGAAGGGGAAGGTCCCCGACAGCGACACGTACACGATGACGCCCACCGACCACATGTCCAGCGAGCGGTTGTAGCCCTTGTTGCGCAGCACCTCGGGCGCTGCAACACCACCGCCCTGTTACTGCGGCCGCTTCTAACGCGAGCGGGAACGACGGTCGCGAGGGCAAACGAGCGCAAGCGTCAGGTACCAGATAAAAATGTATTTAAATATGCAATATTAAAGGCACACTATAGAAATCAGATGTGGCAAGTTACAGTAGTTTTCTATCCTTATTGTTTGAAATGAACCAGATCAAGTAATTTGTTAGCTCAAGTGCAACAAATGCAGCGTCTACTTTTTGCGGTGACTGACTAACTCGAGTAGGTGTTGGGGAGCCAGTCGCCCGCGGCTAGCTGGCGAGCACAGTACCGAGGTGGGCGGGCACAGTACCGAGGTGGGCGGCACAGTACCGGGTGGGCGGCACAGTACCGAGGTAGGCGGCACAGTACCGAGGCGGGCGGGCACAGTACCGAGGTAGGCGGGCGTGCCGACCACGGAGCGGCGGAAGCTCTTCTCGCCGATGATGCGCGCGAAGCCGAAGTCGCACAGCTTGACCTGCGGGAACTGCTCGTCCGACGACAGCAGCACGTTCTCCGGCTTCAGGTCGCAGTGCACGATGTTCTTGGAGTGCAGGTGCTTCAGCGCCACCAGGATCTGCGGCCGGCGACACGGGCGGTACTACGGGCGTGCGCGGCCCGGGGGGGCGCCGCGGTACCTATGGGTTTGTCCCCGGAAGAGGACAAACCCTAAGGTATCGCGCCACTCTCCCGCCTGCATTCGTTCAATTTGAATAGGGAACCTGCACACTTAAATTTAGTGATTATCAATAAAGTCTTTATATTATTTAACACCGACTTACGTTTGACCGAGATCTCACCTGATGTTAAGCAAAGTTGCGATTAAAGATGTAGCACTCTTGCCTAAAAGAAACCATATTCACCGATAACCGATGGGGAAGAAAGGTTTTCGAGTGGCGACCACAAACCGGAAGACGTAGTGTAGGACGGCCCCCCACTAGGTGGACCGATGATTTTGTCAGAACCGCGGGAAATCGTTGGATGCAAGAGGCGAGTAGGCGATCCAAGTGGCGTTCTATGGGAGAGGTCAATGTTCAGCAGTGGACGTTTTCCGGCTGATGAGGATGATGAATGCAGACGCTACGCGTTACCCCGGGTTATCCCAGAAATATGCAGTCTCTAAGAGAGAACGAGCGCATGAACTGCGCTACGGACGCGGACGGTGTGAATGGAGCCCCGCACCTGCGCCACCAAGAACTTAGTGACCCTCTCGGTGAGGCGGCCCTTCTCGTGCGACAGTATCATCTCCAGCATGTCCCCGCGGAGCTTCTCCATCACCACGAAGATGCGCTCCGGCGTCTCGAACATGCGCTCCAGGTTCACCACGCCGGGGTGCGACAGGTTCTGCAGGATCGCCACCTCGTTCTTGAGCTGCGCTTCCTCTTTGGTCGGGAACCGGAGCTTGTCTATGACCTGGAACAAATCGCGCCCGAGACGCGTAACTTCTAAGCTTCTCTATGGTGGTTTATGTGTTGTAGCGTGAATCCGACTACGGTGGATATAGGCAGCATTTTATCACGCAAAAATGCGGGATAAAATGTAAATAAAAATGCGGGTAGTGGCTAGTCTGTACTAATATTATAAAGCAGTACGGTTTGTGACTTTTGTTTGTTCCGGCTAATCTCCGAAACCGAATGTCCGATTCTAAAAATGCTTTCACTAATATGAAGGTACATTATTTCTGAATGCTATAGGCTACATTTTATTCTGATTCCATGCGTGCGAAGCCGCGGGCAGACGCTGTATAGTATAAAACTGAGTACAGACTAAACGCTTCTAGTATTGGAAATTAGTTTTTGGGTCACAAATTAAACAAAATGAGATACGATTATAAGGTAGGTACACAGAAATGAGAGTGACAAATACGTTTTATAAACAATCAATGTGTTAGTCTTGGAGTCGGGTTTTATGACTATAGAAAACTAGAAAGAAAGAAACGTGAAAAACGTTCCGGTGTTTAGGCTGTGCGTTGAACGAGTATCGAACGTTTAGAAGATCGAAAGTACATATTAAAAAAAAGAAGATTGGAAAAGAGAAGAGAGTGTAGGATGCCACAAAACTTCACGCGTTGCTAATTACCCGACTGCCGAAGGAGGGCAACCGACAAAGTAGCTGGCTTGCGCGTAAGCATGTCCGATTATAGGTCCCCACACATCTGTACCGGCCTTCTGATTTTGATAACACAATGTAAGATCGGAACCGAGTATCGATCCTGGAATTGACAGGGGCTATAAATAAAACGTCACGAATAATGAATTCAAATTTAAGTTCAGTACGAAGTAGTAATGAAACGTTTCTCTTGACTTTTAGTCGTCATATAAAATGTGAGTTCCAACCGTGCTCCATCGGCGCCGCCCTCTCACTCCGGCACTGTTGAGCAGCCCCCCCCCCCCCCCCCCCCCCCACGTACCTTGATGGCGGCGGGCTGGCGCGTGCGGCGGTGCAGCCCCCCGTACACGATGCCGAACTGGCCGGAGCCCAGCACCTCGTCCGGGAAGATCTGGTACACCTGCGCCATCTCCGGCGCGCGCCCGGCGCCCGCGCACGCCTCCGCTGCGGCACGAGGGCGGCCGGGTCACACAGGGACGTCGACGCCTCCGCGTCGATACTTGATCGTTTATCGGTTCACGGAGGTCTTAGATTGATAGGTGAGTTCAACATGACCGCCTTGCGAAGTTACATACTTCCAATATATAAATAGATATAAGAGTCGATATCTTATATTGTTGAAAACAGAGGTTACAATCGGTAGGTTATTTTATATTTGCCAGTATATGAATAATTTCGTTAGTGGGAGGACTAACTCTTCTGCGAGTGTCCATCTGGGTTGTTACCACCGCGCCGTGAGTGAAGTCTGCCGCCAAGCAGTAGTGTGCAAGCATTACTGTGTTCCGGTTTGATGAGCAGAGTATCCAGTGAAATTACTGAGCTTATGAGACTTAATACCTAATGTCTCAGGGTAACGAGCGCACTGCAGTGCCGCGCAGGCCTTTGTGTTTCAAAGTTCTGGGTGGTACTGCAATCGTTTTGGGCCGGCGTTATGCTTACCATCAGGCAAACGACCAGCTCGTCTCGTTACCAAATAACATAAAAAAAGCATTTGTTTTGGAAAATGAAAAGATCTTGGGCGGCAACACTATTCGCCGAGGGAATTCTATAGAAAAGACGATTCGCTCCAACTGAGCTCTAGCTGGTGCTTCCTGTTCTTTCGTGTAGTGTATGTACGTAAGGTTTATTTTCGTTGGGTACCCGAGTGGTGCGTGACGGGCAGCAGCGCGTGTCTGACGGCGGTCTCCCACGAGCGCGCCAGGTAGGCGCCCACGCCCGAGTCGGGCGGCGGCAGCGGCGGCAGCGGCGCGGCGCCGCCCAGCTGCGGGTCCACGCCCACCAGGTAGTCCACGTTGGCCGTGCGCACCTCGAAGCAGTGCATTATGTCGGTGCCTGGCAAATTAAACTATCCAAATGTATACAAACATCCCGCAGTGCCTGTAGCGATTTGGAACGGGCACGTAGAGAGACTACCATGAAAACCGAGGCATGCGTTTAACCGACGCGTTCTGCCCGTTCTTACAAACGGTCAGCAGAAACGTAGCTTCTTAGCTATGTTAAGCATTACACTCGTGAACCGGATATCGAAATTGGACGACGAATTAAAGTCGAAGATGTAGGTCAAAGGATCACGAAGCTGTAATGGAGGTGAGCGGGTCGACCAGACTTGATGATGGAAGGTGCACCGAGGCACTCGCGAGTGGTGACCGCCAGATGGTAGGAGGCTTCCAGGTGGAACACCAGATTGATGGATATCTATCAATCATACTTGACGCAATATCCATGAAAATGGACGTGTTAAGTATAATTGATCCCGACCAAGAAAAGGTTCATTTTCCTTTCGTAAGTCAAAAAGTATTTTCTATGATCTATCATTAAATCATTTTAAATTTCGATTACAAGTTTTTTACACAGTCTTTCCTCCTCCCGGTACAGTATAGACAGACCGCGGACTATTTTTATAACGGAGCACAAAAAAAATGCCACTAAAAGTGTAATCTTGACTTCTAACTTATCATCCAAAGTAACACTGTATCATAAAACAGTAAGCTATTTTAAATTATTAAGTGTATTTTTGAACAAGCATTTTTTCTTATGATATTCCAACTCAATAATCTCAGCTGCTCCGGGCCACCGATATATTTTTATTTAGCATACCTGTACTTTCCGTCGGGCAATCTAAGGCAACACATATTTAATATTTAAATTTCATTTCTCAGTCATTAACACATAAAACCTTATAATGATACAACATTCATATAATATCCACAGATTCTGGACTACTCGTAGTAATTCTAGTTTCTACTAAAGTTGTATAGGTCCAGATGGACGCAGATTATTATCGGACCGGTATAATACCAGCGGCGCAAGTACGAAAGTCGGTTCGATAAATTTGTCGAATCGATAAAACTTATAAATTTATGGAATGTTGCGAGTACCGAAGTCTGATCGTAAAGTATTGTAGTAGCTCTATATTCTCTTTGGATTCGACCTAGTTATTCGATAACTTTTGTCGATTGTATCGAGGCTCGATAAATAATACAACAAGTCGATAAAACTCACTTTATCGATTTGAACTGTCAATTTTATCGATCGAAAAAATCCGTACTTGCGCTGCAGTTCCAAATTTCGATACTATCAGTTTTATATTCAAGCGCTAGTCTTCACGTCTCCACTGGTAGCGGCATAATGGAATATGGAACGGAATGGAATATTCACGTCTTGGTTACGCGAGTGTAAAGAGAAAATCAAAATATCTAGTATACACGGGACCAGGGTGTAGATTCTTGCAGAGTTGGAAGCACAACCGGATCCATTGCCGTTTAAAATTGCGAATTTAACCATCTTTAATGCCGTAGCAATTGTCGACGGCGAGCACCTCGTTGAGCGGGATCTCCTTGTAGTAGTTGCTGCCCGTCTCCGACGTGAACAGCGTCAGCGACTTGTGTGTGTGTGCGTGTGCGTGCGTGTGTGTACGTACCGGGGTGCGGCTGGCGCGCGGTGTCGACGGCGAGCACCTCGTTGAGCGGGATCTCCTTGTAGTAGTTGCTGCCCGTCTCCGACGTGAACAGCGTCAGCGACTTGTGTGTGTGTGCGTGTGCGTGCGTGTGTGTACGTACCGGGGTGCGGCTGGCGCGCGGTGTCGACGGCGAGCACCTCGTTGAGCGGGATCTCCTTGTAGTAGTTGCTGCCCGTCTCCGACGTGAACAGCGTCAGCGACTTGTGTGTGTGTGCGTGTGCGTGCGTGTGTGTACGTACCGGGGTGCGGCTGGCGCGCGGTGTCGACGGCGAGCACCTCGTTGAGCGGGATCTCCTTGTAGTAGTTGCTGCCCGTCTCCGACGTGAACAGCGTCAGCGACTTGTGTGTGTGTGCGTGTGCGTGCGTGTGTGTACGTACCGGGGTGCGGCTGGCGCGCGGTGTCGACGGCGAGCACCTCGTTGAGCGGGATCTCCTTGTAGTAGTTGCTGCCCGTCTCCGACGTGAACAGCGTCAGCGACTTGTGTGTGTGTGCGTGTGCGTGCGTGTGTGTACGTACCGGGGTGCGGCTGGCGCGCGGTGTCGACGGCGAGCACCTCGTTGAGCGGGATCTCCTTGTAGTAGTTGCTGCCCGTCTCCGACGTGAACAGCGTCAGCGACTTGTGTGTGTGTGCGTGTGCGTGCGTGTGTGTACGTACCGGGGTGCGGCTGGCGCGCGGTGTCGACGGCGAGCACCTCGTTGAGCGGGATCTCCTTGTAGTAGTTGCTGCCCGTCTCCGACGTGAACAGCGTCAGCGACTTGCTATCCAGTCGCCAATAGTGCCGCTTTATCTGTGGGGCGGCGACCACTCAGTGCAAGAGATAATTACCGGACAACACTTCACTTTGGGCGGAAACGCAAAGTGTGTTGTTGTCGGTTTTGAATGTTATTTTAATTATTAAAATCTTTATCACCTAATCTCAATCCTATCAATCCTATACTACTCTGTGGCTACACTCTGTCTGGATTGCTGTCGTGGCGAGGGATCTCAGGCCCCTTACCGTCTAAATGAATAACTTGCTTGTATAGACACGTTGCCACCCCTGATAAATACCCCTTGACAATACAATTTCACTAAACAACCCCCCCCCCCCCCCACACACACACACATCCACACACGCACACACATACACTCACACTTTCACACATAAACCCACACACATCCACCAGCACACACGTTTACACAACATAATAACCTAAATAAATATTAGTCTCCTAGGAAATTTATCCTGTAACTATAACGGTTAAAGTGGGGCCTTACTGTCCCGTCTCACAAATCCACCCTGTATAATCGACTCACCGTTTTGTCTTTGTTGGTGAAGTGCACCAGCCAGCCCTCCTTGAGCCACTGGCCCTCCCTCTTCTTGGTGTGCTTGACGCTCTGCACGATCCTCATGAGCGGGATGTTGGCGCTGGGCGACGACGACGAGCTGCAACGTCACGCGATCAGCTCCGACTGGACGGGGGGCGGGGCGGGGGCGTGGAGCGGGGAAGTGGAGCGGGGGCGGGCCGCGTGGTGGCGAGCGACCTTGGCTCGTGACTTCGTTTTTTTTATTGCAATAAACTGACCGTTACAAAATCGTGATAAATGAAAAAAAAAACAGGTCATGAGTGTATGACCTCGTTTTGAATTTATTGTTGTTCGACTTGTTAGAAAATTGATTAATTATTAAAACAGAATACGCTAATCGGCTCTTTTTCGTACTATAAATACTTATTATAATACATGCGAGAGTGTGTTTGTTTTTTTGTTGCTTTGTCCTTTTTTCACGCAGCTACGAATCAATGTGGTTTTTTGCATTGGCATAGTTTATGGACCGAAGAGTGACATAATATACGCTAATTGATATTCCGAAAAAATATATAGTTCTTGCAGTACATACGAGAACTGCATATTTATTCGGCATTTCCACGTGGGTGAAACTGCGCGCGGCGGCTAGTTTCATTACAAAAAACCCAACATTTAAGGACGTTATACGGGCCAAGGACCTTGCTCGAATGGGTGGAGTCAAGCGCACTTCCCCCGCGCGGTCCACACTACGTCTTTCAAGAACATCGCAAAACCTAACGTCATAGAACACGCGGATGAACCGCTACGAAGCGGTACCCGCACGCGCGCACGGCATCTTTGCCTATAATTCTTTGAATTCATTTAGTGGAAAGTTTTTCATTGAAATGAAGTGTTGAAGTGATCATTATTATTCGTAAATAAACGGTACGGACGCACATGAGATTATCCAACGTTGAGATTGATCTCAAAATATCGCTCTGGACTAAAATAAAAGTACAGACAGCCAATTTGCTCCGTAAAGTTGAAATTTGTTACACATTTTGACCCAAAAATTAACATGTACGTAAATAAATTATTTTCGGGTTGTTTTTATTTTTACTTTTGTAGTCGTGTTTTTTATTTTGGTGTCATTTACGAGGTATCGAGTCATCTGCGAGTGTCCGTCTGGGTTTCCACTTTGTTCATGAAGCCTAATCATAATAATTTATTTGCTAAAAATGTTGGTGACAACAATAGTGTCGGGTCACAGGTATAGAAAATATAAAGTATCATAAACATTTTACCACATTGTGGCATGCAAATATTAGAATAATTAACTATCATTGAATTTAAAATATTACAAAAAACTAATGACACAATGATCGTAATACAATTCATATTTCATTTCCTATAGGTACTTATTTATATTATCAAATGTTATTATTTTTCTTATTAATTATACTAAAGTGTCCAAAAATAAAACCAATAATTTAAATAGAATTCTAGAAATTCAGTGGTCAAATAAATTACTTTAAAACTTCAGCTATAGTATAGTAATATTTTTCATGCAACCAACATTTCAATTTTTGCCAAAACCGTGTCCAAGGTAGGTCCTTGATTTCTCCCGGAACAGCATTATATGCTTGCCGGCAGATGTGCAAGCATTACTATGTTCCGGTTTGATGAGCAAAGTAACCAGCGAAATTACTGAGCTTATGAGACTTAGTTACGAGTACAGAGCAATGCCGCGCAGGCCTTTGTGTTTCAAAGTTCTGTGAAGCATTGCAATTTTTATGGGCCAGCATTATGATGAGCACACTGCGGTGCCCTGCAGGCCTTTGTGTTTCAAAGTTGTGAATGGCACTGCAATTACAACATATTTACAGTTTTCGGATAACGCCGGCCCATAACAATTGCAGTGCCAATCAATACTTTAAAACAAAAATATGCAGCACTGCATTGTGCTCGTTAACCTGAGACATTAGGTATTAAGTCTTATAAGGCCAGTAATTTTACTTTTCAATTTCATTTCCAGTATTTTCTATAACGGTTCTCAACCTCCCGATATTCCTTTGTTTACCAATACATATATTTGCCACTCGTAAAAATGATGTACGTAAACAAGAAATTGTAATCAGAAATGTAACCCACTCAATATGTATGCGAGGAGTGTCCACGCGCAAATCACGGAATGAATCAGATTTCACCACTCTAGACGCTACTCTTTGAGCAAGCTTCAAACCCACACGAAAACAAATACTTGTATTGTATATCATTCACGCACACAAATATGTAACGTCGGCGGACAGCGTGAGCAGAGCAACGAGCGACACAACCTCCCCGTCTGAATGCCAGTGCATGACTGCCGCGCGCGCCCGCGCAGAGCACCTCTGAGACTTGTACATTTGGAATTCAGTTTTTTGATAATTTCTTTGCGAAATATTGCTCTATGCACAAATTTAATCAATAAGAATTATAGAAAATTTTCTTCCTTATTTTTCGGTGTAAAATTAATCCCAAACGTCTAAGTCATTTAGAAGTTTTAGGGAAAATAGTTTTAAAATAGCATGCTGTTAAATATTTTTTCAAGCCATAAGTAATGGTAATACAAAAAAATCAATCAATCAAATTTAATGCCCTTGAATTGATCATTCAGGTAGTATTTTTTTCAAGTCGTTAAACCAAGCCGTGTGGGAGTTTTAGGAGCAGAAAGTAGTCGTTTTTGGGTAACCTAGCCCCTTAATTTATAAACCTGAAATGATCACCCATAGTGCAAACTAATAAAAATCCATACTAATATTATAAATGCGAAAGTTTGTTTGTTGGTGTGTCCTTCTTTCAGGCAGTAGCGGTGCAACACATCGACGTGATTTTTGGCATAGATATAGTTTATGTACCGGAGAGTAACATAGGCTACTTTTAATCCCGGAAAAATGCACGGTTCCTGTGGGAACGCGGGTGGAAACCTTGGGCAGAAGTTAGTGTGACATAAAATTGACATTGACAGCTGTCAATAAAGTTTTATAATGTTGACAAGTTGATTTAATTTGACAGATCGGTTTGACGGTTCCTGTGGGAACGCGGGTGAAAACCGCGGGCAGAAGCTAGTTTAATTTATAAACCTGATATGATGACTCATAATGCAAACTAATCAAAATAACCCAATTCCTACGCGTTCACAATATCGGCGTGCTCTCCTGTGAATAGAATTGAGAATTTATGCGAGTAAAATTACTATCAACTACAAATAATTAGCGTGAACCCCAAACTGAACCACCACCACAAATAAAAAGACCACATCACGCGCGCTGCGAAGCGATTCTGAAGCTTCGATGGTTCCCCTACGTCGACAGATCGAAATTTTGAATTGTACAATGAACTTGAGTTTCCAGTGAAAGCAGTTGGATGGCATTTTCTATGGCTCACCACACTTTTAGGTAGTTGAAGTTCTTTCGCCATATACCTGTGTGTTGGTGAACTGCACCAGGGTACACTTTTGACACTACCAACAAATGTTCCACGCACGCAAGAGCAGCTTCACCAACAATTATCACACAAAGAAATGAAAGCTATTTCTATCGTACACTCTGATAAGTCTTAACTTCTTCGTGAGCTAGTGTAGGTGAAGCCGCGGCTGCGTACGCGCGTTTTGGGACACCTGTTCGCAGTTCCAACACTCTCGTGCACTCTGGCTGACTGGAAGCTGTTAAACAAATGATCGTTTCGTTGTAGCTATTGTATGTCCTGTCCGCGGCCGCCACCACAAGCCCCCCCCCCTCCCCCCACCCCCGTCACCTGCTGGGCCGGCTGGCGGCGCGCTCGGGCGGCGCGTCCCGCTGCGGCTCCTCGGCGGGCTCCCCGCGCCGCCGCAGCTCCACCTCCACCTGCACACGGGACACGGTCACTTCACGACTAACGGACGGATAGTATACAAAACGAGTGCCAGAAGACTTACTCCGATTCTGGGCCATTTCTTTAACATATTTTACAGCTACGACTTTACTAAACATTTGGCTATACTACTGTATTTTATTTTGCTGGTAATATGTATGGAAATGGACAATTGTGCGACCAAAAACTGGACGTTTTGCATCAATGATGAAGAATCGACAGTAAATAATACGGAGGTGTTGTTGTTACCTCATCTTCGTCGTTAGGCGAGCCTCCCTCCGCGTTCTCCGGTCCTCCGTCATCGGACTCGTCCTCCAGTAACCTCGCGTTGTCCGATATCTCGCTGCTGGTGCTTATATTGTCTTGGAAGTCTCCTGGAAATGTTACAAAAACTGTATCAAATATTGGCATCACCAAAAATGAACTGAAAAAACTTTTAAAATTAGAAAATCACCAAATCGGGCTCGGTTGCTATCTTTATACTATGATGATGGTGATCACCATCACGTCGGCACGCCGTCACGCCGTGACGCCGTGACTCACCGTGTGCGTCGCGCAGCTCGGCGCCGCAGTCGCGCGGCACGGCGGGCAGGCACTTGCGGTGCGCGTTGTAGTGGCAGTCCTTGCACTGCAGGCCCTGCTTGAACAGGCCGCGCAGCAGCTTGCGGCACGAGCGGCACACCGTCGGCCGCGTGTACGAGCGCACCTGCCACGTGTGCGGGATGCCCCCCGCGCCCGCGCCCCCGCCCGCGCCCGCGCCCGGCGAGCGGCTGCGCTTGCTGCTCGCCTGAGGGCACAAGGACGCGCTCAGCTGAGTGGGGCGGGGTGGGGGCGAGCGATGGGGCCAAATAAATTGGGATTAATGTGAAGGGTAGAACGAAAATGAAATAAGAATACGTGAACTATTTGAAATAGATTGATAGTGTTTTATTACTAAATAATTGATCGATTGATTGATTGAACTCGTTTGACCTGTAGGTTCTTATTTTTGTATGAAAAAATATTTTATAAAAGATGACATACTTTGATCGTTGATCCCAGTTATCGATATTTGATCGAGATCCAATGATGCACTTCAAAAGCAAGACATTTTTTCAACTTGATAAATAATATTTAAACTCATTATTGTACTACGCGTATTCAACTTGTTTTGATGATTTATAAAGTGAGCAGAAGATGTTCGTTGATTGGCCACCTGCCGCCCTCAGCTGAAACTTGCCCGTTCCATGATTACTAACCAAATTTCTTATTAAATAGGTCTAAGCAGAACAGTAGTAAAATAAATACGAGTATCTACAAAACCTAACATCATTGTGAAATGAATCGTGACGCAAAAATATTACATTTCAAAAGGTAGCGAACAGGTTTAATGGCGAAGTCTTTAGGATAAGCGAGGTCGGCTAAAAAGTAACTTAATTGAACTTTTAACAAATACTGCTATAAGTAGATTTTTACCAGGTGGTAGAACTAACTCTTCTGCGAGTGTCCATCCGGACTCGTAATATAATGTTATATGCATTACTGTGTTCCAGTTAGATAAGCATAGTAGTTGATAAAGTTATTGGGCTTATGAGAGTAGTACCAAATGTCTCAGGGTAACGAACGTACCGCAGTGCCGCGCAGGCTTTTCTGTTTCAAAATTCTGAGTGGCACTGCAATTTTTATGGGCTGGCGTCGTGCTTATCATCAGTCAAACAATCCATTCGTCTCGTTATCCAATTGGGTTGTTGACTGTATTCAAATAAAAATATAATTTTGCCGCGAAACGGTAGTTTTTGTGACAGAAATCCTACTAAACACAATATTTTTGTTTATTTTTAAGGAATTTAATTTAAATTAAATAATCAAAATGTAATCACATCAATCCGAAGTCACGTGACCCAAAACGCCCGTGACGTCACGGTTTCAATCGGAATGAGTATATATTTTTTTTTTGTTTTGTTTTTGGCTCCACGTGATTTGCGCATTTAACTAGTGTCAAGTTATATAAGTAATAATATATAATAAATCTCTAGTTTTGGTGCATGAAAGTCGTCAAAGTCACGTTAAAGTTTAGTCTAGGCGCGGTCGAGTCGAAGTGACGCTTCAGTAAATTGGTGGATAGTTTACTGAAGCTTCTATGGAGTTTTGGATAGAATACGAAAATACACGTTTTTCCTCTTTGTACTATTTGCCTTTCACTCATGCAAGTTTACGAACACTTAATGGTTAATAATCCACTATTATTACACATTAACACTCTATAAAACAAAGGTTGTAGTAAATAACACAAAATCAACAACAGCACATTTTCGCATTCCCGCCAAAACTCCAATGAGTATATAGCTCGTTGCGCTTAACTGCTTAGTATTTTAGAGTGATTTCTGTGATTATTTATCTGTGCTGTGAATTCCGCGCCTATTTTTCTAAATTTATTTCGACTCTTGAATATTCTCCCATGATGGAAAGTGGCTTCATAAAGGCAAATAATTCCAATTTGCCGAGAATTGATTGTTTTACGGTGGCCAATTTCTTCTCGACAAACGATAATTTCTGCTCTGCTGAATTTAGAATGTGTAGACCTCCGTGTAAGTACCTACTTATTATACCAAAAATCATTATTTCTATAACCAACAATGAATATATAACAGTAATCGTAGATTCTAAGATCCAAAGTGTATTAATTAACCAAAGCATATATATAAATCAATAAGCTCAAAAAACTTAGAACTCATATTTTAATACATAACAATATATACACAGAAAGCATCGAATGAACTTGTCACTAAACGTAGCACAGACTAGGTAGTAGTGGTTATATTCTCTTTGCTTGTCACTTTACAGTGTTATAGAAAATTACTCTGTGGTAATTGAACACGTGACGTCACTGCCGTTTTGGAGCAAAATTTAAAACGGCATTTTAAATACATGATAATTAAAATATTAGTTGTTTTAAAAAGTAAATTTAAATTTTTTGGGTTATATTAGGCCCATACGCATCGTTTTAAACACTTTCCCAAAATCAGTAAACATCCCAATTGTAACTACTTATTAAAAAAAAAGCTATCTTAAAAATAGAATACTGTGTCGGAGTGTGTCGTGACGTGAGAGCGATATCGGATTCTTACAAAGGAAAAGGACGAAACGTGTGAAGCCGAATAAATGTATGAATTATGATAGCATTCTGTCGCGCCACGACACGGTTAATCTGAACCCGGTTTAAGCCTCCACTGCCTGCGATAAGATCTTCATAGATTGGTGTATATACATCTGAAATCTGTAAGTCCGTGGTTTTCGAGAATATCTAAAACATTTTCTAACCGCCGCACTCAAGAGTCGTTTAGTGATTACTTAGCGAGTCCTTAGTGTAGAATAAAAGAGTTAGTTAACGGGCGACTGCTTAGTGTAGATTTAAAAAGCTACCTCTCAGAGTTAGTTAACGGTTTATTAGAGACCGCTCATGGCAATTAAAGTCAAGGATAGCTGGACCCTTACTTAACTTTTTAATGATAGATTTTAACGTTCAAACGTGGATCTAGAATTCTATTTTCTCATGCGATTTTTATGTTTAACAAGTAACGCATACGCAGTAAATGATGAAATAGTGAGATTGATACACTGACAGCTTGACATTGACTATAGGCGTTGCCATTGCAAAAATGTTTTATTAACTTCATGTTCAATTGTTTTTTTAAATAGATAATTACCCATATTTTAATATGAAAAATACCGCAATGGAGGCTACATGATATATATTTTCTAAATTATAGTTATTGGAATTTTCGTATTTAAATTAGCAATATTTTACAAAATTCTAGCTCAATATTACACGTGGCAATATCATTAAATAATGATATTGCCACGTGTAATATTGAGCTAGAATTTCGATAAAATTATCGAAATTCGTAGTTTCCACGCGCACTGTCCCTTGGTCCCTTAAAGTTGTCGTTAGTTAGTTAACCCTTAAAATTTGTCTTATAGAAAAGACCACTTAGCAGTCTTAATGACTCTTAGTTAAGTATTAATTAGCGTTAATTTAATGAACGATTCTGAGTGCGGCAGTAATCAAGCGTGCTCCATATCTCCGCTTAACATCAGGTAAAAGTAACGAAATAATGCTCAAACTCAATTCTAGTTTGTATAAACCAAACATCCGTGTATCAATGGATAGGTACAAGAATTATCAAAAATATGTTTTAAAGTAATGAGTGCAGACAGCTGCAGGAAAATCTGACGTGACTAACAATTCTTAACACAGATGTCACTAGTAATATAAAAAAAGAACTATCTTAGTAACTTCAAGAGATATAGAGAGGGCACTCTCACAACTACCGATAGAGAGGGTCAGGTATTTGTGCAGCTGTCTGTACTCACTACTATTTTTGCTTTACATTAAAATTGGATGATGGGTATCATGGGTGTTCAAATGAAACTCAAAATATTAAAATAAAATAATTTATTCCAAAAATACACATACCGTACCCACCACCCAATTTTACGCCGTTAGTATTACAATAATAATACATCCTTACATCTAAATATTTATATATATTACATTTGTTAAGTGCTAATCATTAATTAATATAAGTAGTTTAAAATACTTTCAAAGTTGGACGGAGAAATTGCATATTAAGAATTATTAATTGTAATTTTACTGAAGTAATATAAATCGGAATGCTGCTATACAGGATGAGTTTGAATTGATATGTTATCCCGGAAGCTGATTAGGACCATGGTTGTCCACCAGCGGCGCAAGTACGGATCTTTTCGATCGATAAAATTGACAGTTCAAGTAGGTTTTATCGACGTTTTATATAATTTATCGAGCCTCGATACAATCGACAAAAGTGATTAAATAGCTAGGTTGAATCCAAAGAGAATATAGAGCTACTACAATACTTTACGATCAGTCTTCGTTACTCGCAACATTCGATAAATTTATCGGGTTTTTCGATTCGACAAATTTATCGAACCGACTTCCGTACTTGCGAGGCAGTTGTGAGAACCTCCCTTGGAAATATGTCATTCCAAATTTCCATACAAAAAATAAATTCAACTTCAAACGTGACGTGCGCGGAAGTTTCTGGAATTGTATCTAAGTCTCTTCTAATCAAAATCATCATTTATCAAAGATCAGCATAGTTCAAATGAATCAGCTAATCTAGGGTTGTCCGTAAATTCTGTAGTAGAATTTTGATGTAAACTTTAAATGGCATTTATTTTCTTCAATGAAAAATTCCGAATTAAAAAAACTCGTAAAACAAATGTTGTTGACCTGCAGGAGTACATTGACCTTGTTTCGGGACCTTACCAATTCAAACTCAGGTTGTATAAGTAAAACATTTTACGTTTCTAAATCAACATAAATAATTATATTAATAATTATGATATCCATTTTATGTAGGAAGGATCTCTACATGGTTTATAAATATACTTTTTTATCTTGATTATAATTATTCTTGAGACTCGTTTGAGATTCCTGACATGTCGTTAATATTGCCATGTGAGATATAATTAAATTGTATAATGTAATGATTTTTATTTTTCAAATATAAACATCCGTCATGTCGTTGTATGTAAAAAAGTGGGCGTGACCCTTCAATAATAGATTTTTTCCTGTATGTAACAATTTACATAATGTAAATTTAATAATTACGTACAATGTATTAGGATTGATTGATCAGTTAACAATAACCCAGTGGGGTCAAGGTTCTTTTATGCGAATCTCTTTTGAAGTAGGTAATTATTATTTTACTTTTTCAGTGCTATTGTTTCTGTGTGTTGAGTAACGTATTAGTAGGTATCAGCGTATTAGGGCTCTTATTAATAAACACTGCTAAACGGTTCAAAAGTGTATTAAACTGTGTTTTGTCTCTTTCACTTCAGTTTAAGGCAGCTAAATAGCTTCACTTGAAAGATTTTTTTAGTAAAATCAGATGAGCTTCTGGCACTGTGAAAAATATGCCATATTACATTGCCAGCCCTGGTGGCACAAAGTCCATCAAGAATAATTGTGTAATTTGTCGGTGTGTGATGATTAGTTTGAGCTCAGGATCAACGCGGGCACTGGGCGTTATTAGTTTTATTTTTACTATCGTACAGCTGAATTTCAATCTGAAACGGGCATTAAATTAAATAGCAGCAGTTATGTAATGCACGAACGTGATTCGAAGTTAAGTCTTGCAGAAATTTTAGTATTGCCATGAGGAGAAAACGGTTATAGCAATTGACTGTTTCCAACGCTTCTAACCCACACCCTCGGCGGTGACACCCGGGAGCTATCGCAAGCGCCGCTACTCCTTCCTCTCGTCGAACAGCTCGTACTTGTCCTTCCCCGTGACGAGGTCGGCGAGGCGCCTTACCAGCGAGTCGTCGTGCGACGCGTGTGACGCGTGCGACGCGTGAGACGCGTGCGACGCGTGCGAGGCGGTGGACGCGCGCGAGGGCGAGCGCGGCGCGGCGGAGGCGCGGCGCGTGCCGCCCGCCGCGCAGTTGGACGGGACCTTCACCGCGCACCGCTTGTGGTAGTTGAGGCCGCAGCCTGCGGACCGTACAGTACTACTTACTATAAGAAAAGAAATAGAGTGCGCTCTTTTGTCTAATCCGCGATGTACGGTGATCAGCGCCACCTACAAAAAGGCGGGGAAACTACTTTACTATCTATGTGTGCGTTCTTTATTTTACAAACACATTCTTACTTTTCTATCTATTTGCGCATTCTATATTTCACACACACTTTCACACCATTTCTATAGTTTCTGCTTAGTTCCTCCTGTTCAAGTAAATAAATGTACCTACTTATATGGAAAATTGTAGCCTTTCCCATGTTTGTGTAGCAAACGTAGTATGTATTTAAACCACTAATTTATATGACTTAAAATGCAAAAAAATATCAGGAAATCACAATGTTATTTTTCGAAATAGAAACTATTTTTATTTGTTACCGGTTTCCATGGTAACCATTTTAACATTTGATATTTAACATTAACGTCAAAATAGTTCCACGCCTTTTAACAGATGGCGTTAGTTCCTGTGTCTCGGGGCTCAACTAAGGAACTGTCACAAAGTGAGGCCCCACCTCTGTAGACGGACGACCGCGTTACTTCCTGTGCACCGACGTGTCGATGGGAGCTTTACAAGAAACGATTACTCGTGCTGTTCTATAAGAGGGGACGGAAGAACAATTTTTCCCTTGGACATCGGCAAAACGATGAACGTTACTATCGGTAGTGGGCTTACTCTTCTGCAAGAGTGCGGTTGAAAGGGTTCGACCGTTTCTGTCTCCAACCAGTCGACGTCTCGACCGCAGTCGGTACCTTCGCACTTGAGCCCCTGCCGCACGAGCCCGAAGAGCATCTCCCCGCAGAAGTCGCAGAAGGTGGGCGCCTTGTACGAGTGCACCGCCAGCGCGTGCGGCCGCGGGGTCGGCGCGCACTCGCCGCCCGAACATATCAGCGCTGCAACGGACGTTCGATCGATTACCATAATATATTACTCGTGTTAGGGTTGCAACTTGACAGGATTTAGCTTGCGGTCGGCTGATATTTTAATTAAGGAATTTGATATGCACAAGGCTAACGTTTTACTATTAACTATGTCACCTGATGTTAATAGAGCTAAACGCATTCGTAGATGCCTGTCGCACGATTTGCAATATGCGAACGATAATAGCATCCCAAGCGGAACGTTAGAATGTGGCCGATAATTTCTGGAGTTTGCAGCCAGATATTTTTCATTACGCTTTAGGACGAACACTGAAGAAGCACTGCATAAAAGAGGTAGCAGTTGGTACTTACTAACGTTTCCAAACAATGGCTTCAGGTGCTATTCTCAAAGGCCAGACTTGATCTGGTAATTTAGTGCTAGATACATGATTATGATAAATAGGTTCACAATCTTAGTGGCACCGCAGTTAGCTACAAGGCTACAGCAACACTTACGGCTGGCTGTGAGCACGATCTCGACGAGCGTCTCGTCGATGACGTCACTGGCGGCGTTGATGAGCTGCAGCACGTTGGGCGAGCAGTAGTCGTGGCGGAACAGCAGGATGCGCTCGCCCAGCCGGCTCAGACCGTTATCTGGGATCTGACCAACATAGCATTCATTACTGCGACTGTACACAAAAATCCCATACGAAGTAAATTTTTTTCAAGATTGGATGATCAAGATGGATGGTCATTGAGGGTTTTTGTATGTTAAGACGTCTAAAGCTGCATTCGTTGAAAGTAGATATAGCTCTGTAGCATTTTAAAGATAGTATGTATGTGAAGTACTAGGAAATAACGGTTTTGGTAATGAACGGTTAGCCAGCTGGCAGAGTGAACGTCAGCTGGTCATTTTTATCAGACTAAATAGAGAATTTTAAGCGTATATAAAAAACATATGCAGTGCTAGAAGCACGTTCAATAAGACATACAAAATTTGACTCTAAGTTATTAAGCTCCTAGGGACCGTCTTTAAAAAGAAAAACTGGCCCCAGCCGTGATCGGAAACGGATAAATAGAATATTGTATCTGCACGAACGTTATACCTTCTCGTGCACGAACTTGACGGCCAGCTCCTTGAGGTAGGCCAGCGTGAGCAGGTGCGGCGGCGCCGAGACCGCGTCCCGCGCGAACCCCAGCTGGAACATGAACGTGACCTCGTCCTCCATCGCAGCCCGGCGCGCCGCTGGCTGCGGGGAACACAGGGAATGGTCAACAACGGAAGACACGGACAGATGCAATACCTGGGAGAGCGGTGTGGGCGAGCGGGAACTTATGCGACTTTCAATCTGACGCACCTGATTTCGAATCCCATTGGCGTCGCACCAATGACTTATTTCACGTTAAGTGCAGATCACACTCGCTCTAAAAACGGTGAAGAAAAACATCGTAAGGAAACCAGCATATTCAAGAACCACAAAATTCGAGGACATGTGACAACCATCAAACTGCGCTGAGCCCGCGTGGTGGATTATGACTCTCTCTCTCTCTCTGATAAACTGCTGTATCTCAGCACAGTGACTGTAATAGGCTGATGAATACCTGGTACAGACACAGAGCAAAAATGACGAAAGGGAGGCGTTTTTGGGCTATGATGGAAAAACGTACGTAATTTAGCTTTTGTAACAAACATTTACACAATCCACAACTGCCTGCAGACATCTGCTACTATTATCTTACTCTCTTTAGTGAAATCACAAGTGTAAAATCTTTGGATTTTTTTTAGAGAAAAATTAATAGTTTTAATTTGATTTGGTTGTTTGTGTGAATCTTTTGACTTTATTTGTCTCTTTAACGAACCGGATTCAAACAATCGAACTGATCACTTGTTGACGTTAATTTTTCCTTATTTTTTGCCGAAAATAGAGAAAAGTTATCATTATCACACTGAAGGTGATCCAATTATTATGTTCAAGGTACACTACGCCAAAAATTAAAAACCAGACTGAACTGGAAAAATAGATTAAATAGTTGTGTATTTAGCGTTAAACTAAGAGCCCCCATACACGATCGTTGCAAATCCATCGCTCCGCGCGTCGTGGATTGACTCACTCCATTTCGAGCGCGCCATCGCTCCATTTCTCGGTCATTCTGCGTCTCGAGTACTGCCAAATGAGCGCGAAATGGATCGTCGTATCGGCCACTAACATAGGATTTGGAATGTTTGGATTTCTAATATTTCTATCACTAATCATTCCACGTAATTCATCTGAGTTTTCCCACACACGGGCGGTTTTTGGAACGTTGGCTTGGAAAGTTGTGTATTGGAGTGCTCTATATGCTATAATATGCTCTGTTTATGGATTCTAAGAGTAATAAGAGTTTTCAAATCAGGGCTAGGAGAAGCAATCAGGGTAGGGCTAGGGGGCCAGGAGATTATATATTATTTTTTGTGAAAAAAACTGTAGGTACAACGATAGTAATTATGTAAGTTTGTGTTTCTAGAAACATCGCTATAATTGTCATGGGCTGTCACGTTACTGTAATCTAATCGATAAGCGACCTTGACTGAGAGGAGAACAGCATGAGAGGTCTCACATGATTAATGATTCCTCGCTTGGAAAAAGGCTAATCACAATGTCGTCAAAAAAAGGAAAGAAAGAAATTTAAACGTGAAGTGCGCGGCATTTTGTTTATTGTTTTCTAAATCTCTTCTAATCAACATTTTTCTTTAACAAAGTTAACTGAGTCAGCTGATCTAGGGCTGCCCGAAAGCTCTGTAGCAGAATTTTGACGTAAACTTTAAATGCCTATTCTTCAACGAAAAAGTCCAAATTTCAAAAACTCGTAAAACAAATGTCTTGACCTCCAGGAGTACATAGACCTTCTTCCAGGATAACATACCAATTCAAACTCAGATTGTATACTCGATGTAGGTTAACATTTCACCACTACCTCGCGGAAATAAGGAACTAATTGAAATTCACAACATAATTGTGTGCTAATCATTTTTAGAAAACCAAAACAAGGATGCAAACCGACCAGCTGTTTGGAATACCTACGCGTATACCCAGTGGCGTATTTAAGGATTCAGCGCCCTGGGCCTGCAAGCCCCGCCGCCCTGCCGCACACCCACGACCACCTTACTAGATTTAGGCTGTTATTAATAAACAGTGTTAAACAGTGGTTTAGTTAAACTATGTTTTGTCTTTATTGGTATTTGACAATTTTAAACTGAATCGAAAGAGACAAAACACATTAAAAACTAAGTATTCAACCGTTTAACACTGTTTATTGATAAGAGCTCTAGGTACCTACTGTTTATTAATAAGAGCTTTAAGAGTTAGGTAGGGTTTTATAAATTCTTCTGTTTGCGCCGCCCCTCGCAGCCTGCCGCCCCGGGCCATGACCCTTTTGGCCCTAGGGTAAATACGCCTCTGCGTATACCTAGACTGTAATATTATCGGAGGTTGTTTAAGGCCGCGAGATATAAATAAAAACACACGCGGTCAAGGATTATCGGTGCATTTTTTAATCGGGCAGAGAATTGTGAAATGCAGCGTGCATGCGCATGGCAAGTAAACAGTAAACACACTGAGTCACCATTTAAACCACCTCAACAGGATACGATGCATGCTCAGCGGTAGTGAGACGTCTTGCTGAAGCAAACTTGAAGCCATTTAACGGCTCCGTAACTAAGTTGGTAGTAACCCTGCCTGCAAAAAGCGAGGGGTCCCGGGTTCGATTCCCGGCCGGGGCAGATTTTGTGTTAGCATAAAGTTTGTTCTCGGGTATGGGATATTTGTGATGTGTATCTGTGTGTGTCCATGCTACCTACGACACAGGGAATCCTAGTGCGGGGTATGAGTGTAAGCATTTATTTATTTATTATTTATATAAGCCTGCAAATGGTCCAAAACTCGAAAGGCAGCATCGAAATTCAAGGCTGAGTTACGCTAATGAAACCTCAAGCTTATTGTATGATTCGAAACAACGACCTGCAGGTCGTAGGCCGACGTCCCTGCTACGGAGCCATCATCGCACATTCCGTGTTTAGTTATGACCATGATGTTTGTAGTTCCTATTTCGCTAGATAAAGGGGATTTTATATAAGGGTCAGGATCTATTCTAAAGACCGTTGGTTATTTTTGTTTAATATTTAACTGCTGGGTGAAGGTCTCTCATCATCGGGTCATCTTTATAAAAGGTACAATTTCATAAAAAAAATATATTGTGCGCGCCGCCTGTGGTATCGTGGTGGGACGGATCGATGAGGTCTTCAAAAGACGTAACTGTTTGATCCCGCAACAGGCTGTGGGACCATAATTGCTTCCGTAGCTTCGGTTCTGATTGCCGAGCGTTTCTTAGAATGACAAGATTACGAAGAATTTACAATGACACAAAGAACAGAAACCCTAAAACAGGCTGAGACCGGATTTGTTATTAGGCAACTTTGCCCCCACGTATCAAGCCCAGACGTGGCCGCGGGTCATCATCGTTAACCGAGCCGCCCAGCGCAGACTAATTTCACAGCCACTGACTGTCCGTGACACCGTTTCTGAAGATGCACGCACCCAAATAAATGTGAAGTCGTTCACATTGCTTACACGTGTCGTTTGGGCGGCGGCGAACACCCGGCCTTGATCTTGGCGATCGAGATAGTGCAGCGGCGGGAGTTGCTAGCCTACCGGCCGGCCGCCGCGCGTGCTGGCCATAAGGAGCACCTCAGACGCTCAAGCAAACGTACGTTTGCTTATCAGAATAACAACGGTTTTGCGTCAAGCGCGCATTTCGAGTATCATGAAATCCACGCTTGACGCAAAAGTGTTGTTGTTCTGACACGCAAACGTACGTTTGCTTGAGCGTCTAAGGTGCCCCTTATGCGCTTCTTTCCATCATATTCTAAGACATCACACGTGTTTAGAGTTTGGTCAGTCACGTAATAGCCGGAAAAATAGCTCGCCGCAGATCAATATAAAGATTACCTGTCTATGAAGTTTCATGTCGATTTTCCACGTTTTATAGTTGTGTGAATATAATAAATGGAAATTTTAAGTAGGTATATGATAGGTAACTAAAGTCTTTTGGGGAGAAGAACACGTGCCAGATTCAAGTAAAGCATGTCTCGAAACAGCTATCGATGTGGTCTGTTTTTTGACCACGATCTCACCTGGTGGAAAGCGACGAAGTGATCACCGGTTGGTGCACGCTTTCTCAGTAAATACATATTCACTCTTGCCTTGAACACACCTAGATTGTATTTAGGCGGACACATAGACGGCGGTAGGACATTCCTCTCCTTCACGTGTTCTGGTAGCTGCATTTGAGTCACTTTTCTAGCCTTAGTGATATAGTAGATCATTATGACGTTTGATCACATTGTGTTAGGATAGCGGTCCTAACCGTTGGACAAAAACAACGGTCGTTCAAATTCGAAATGCTTTATTCAAATAGGCCCCAAAGGAGCACTTATGAAACTTAAAATAAATGACTCTAACAGCGGGCCTCTGCAACATTCGTCTACCCGAATCACAGACTAAAACTAATGCTGTCTTTATTAGAACATAATAAATGACAAAGACACCAACAGACCCAATCCGTGCTCAAAGTCAACGAGCCCTCCAGAAACCCACCTTACCCGTTCCAAATTGGTATAGGCATAGGCGTGTCTATGTTAAAAGGTTAAATTGCTAAGAACATTATATCGTCATATAAGAAGACGTCACTATACACATAATCTCATCAACATAGTAATATATAAACGCGTACGAAAAACAACACATTGCATTGGACTGCTGTAACAGCAAATTGTTATCTACCATTCAGCGTTGTGAATCTGATGCGATGTTTCCTAAATCACGTCAGACTTTCCCTTTTGAATAGTGAACGAAGCCGACGCGCGACGTCCAGACAAATAAAATATTGCCTTGTTTATAATGTGTTTTTTTTTAATGTTTTACTAGCTGCTACCAGCAACTTCGTCCACAGTGCAGGTATCTACGATCCATGACAAGCTGAACTCTAAATATATGCTTTGCCCGCGCCTTCGCTCGCGTTGTAAAGTGATGCGTTTGAGTGCTCGCGTTTAGAAATGGTTTTAAGCTTTACAAATAATTAAAATGTACAAGGAGCTTTTCATAGTTGCTGCAAGCTGTAAAATAGAGGATATTTATTAAAACTTTGACGCCCTTGAACCCCTTGGGATGCGAATTTTCCAAATGTGCATTTTTATCCTTTTATTATCACTCCCTCAAAATTTCAAGTCACAACGTCTAGCGGTTTGGGCTGTACGTTGTCTGTCTCTCATTCAGTCAGTCACTGAGGACAAAACCTTTTTTATATATACCTACCTAGAATAGATGCAAGATAGATAATGGTCCGTAAAGAGCCCGTCACTACGGACTCCGGTCGGCCTCCAAAACTACACGTGTAAGAGATATGAACATAATTATTAACACCAAACTCTACGGATAACGTTTGACACAAGATTCTTGTGGGAAAATATATTTTTACAGACAAGCTTTTATAAAATACGTTGGCAATTGGTACCTACTGTATTCTTGTGGCCACATTCCGGCTCCATCATCAGGAACCCTGGACATCGTCTAGGATCAGAGTACTTGTAAAGACAAATCAAAACGAGGCCAAACTCGATGGGGTTACGTCGTTTGGTTACAGTTCCTGGTGCCGCCTTCCTGGTCCATCATCAGACCAGCTCCGTATCATAATTATATTGTATTGTTATGCGATTTACCATATACACATATATTATGTATGTACAATTTCGGCTCAATCGAACACCGGGAAGTGGGTAATTTTTTATCAATTTACGTATTCCTTCATACTTTGTCTCTCACGCTGCTAAAGTTCATTCTTACACATCTCTCGCTACATCAGCATTCATCAATCTTCCCATGCTCTGCGTGCGACCGTACATTATCTTCCAAAGCTGTGAAAAACTTTAATACGTTCTATAATAAATGCGAAAGTATGTTTGTCGGTTTGCCGGTATAGCCGCCAAGCAGTAATGTGCAAGCATTACTGTGTTCCGGTTTGATGTGCAAAGTAGCCACTGAAATTACTGGGCTTATGAGACTTAATACCTAATATCTCAGGGTAACAAGCGCACTGCAGTGCCGCGCAGGCCTTTGTGTTTCAAAGTTCTGAGTAGCACTGCATTTTTTATGGGCCGGCGTTACGTTTCCCTTCAGGCAAATGACCAGCTCGTCTCGTTAACAAATAGCATTAAAAAAATTGGTTTGCTTTTCTTTCATTTCACGCAGGAATGGCGTAACGGATCCGAGTGATTTTTAGCATACAAATAGTTTATGAACCGGAGAGATAACAATAGGCTAGTTTTTATTCCGGAAAAATGCACTGTTTGTACGGGAATCGCCAGGCGGGAGAAACCGTGGGCAGAAGCTGGTCTACTATTGTTACGTATAGCAAACAAAACAATAAATATCGCTCCAGCTCCAAAAGTTTATCAAATACGTAAGTTGTTGTACTGAGTAAGCGTTTCGTCCAGTTGCATGACAGTATCGGTTATCGAGAACAATGCGCATGCGGCCGGGTCGCCCGCAGGCCACGGCCGCACGTGGAAAGGATTTGGACAGGTTGGACGATAACAATCGTTCCGATTATTGTTCTGTGATAACATCTACAGTGAAGCGGGCGTCGCGTGTGTCACCGGGTCATCGAGGACGCGGCCTTACACGTGTAAGGGATTTAGGCGAGCGTGTACGTGTTTTTCTTTAGAGATTCTTGGCCAGTTAGTCAACGTGATCAATGCCAAACTTAACGATTGATCTTTGATTTGTATGTATTGATTTATTTGTGTGTTCTTGAGTAGCCTCTTTATTTCAATCGAATTAGATCTTGTTTTGGCTATCGGTGGCAAGGAACTTTTTAAACCGTGTGATGGTGCTTGATTTTGTCCACACAGCGGCGCGAGTACGGAATTCGGTTCGATAAATTTGTCGAACCGAAAAACTCGACAAATTTATCGAATGTTGCGAGTACCGAAGTCTGATCGTAAAGTATTGTAGTAACTCTATATTCTTTATGGATTCGACCTAGCTTTTCGATAACTTTTGTCGATTGTTTCGAGGCTTGATAAATCCCACTTTATCGATTTGAACTGTCAATTTTATCGAATTTTATCGAGCGAAAAGATCCGTACTTGCGCCGCAGTTGCTATAGTAAGCGTCTTTGCATTTGACGATGAAACACGTTTCCTTCGACCATAAGATACTTATTCCCTCGCGAGTTAAAGATGTCCAGACTAACATGCGCACCACGACAAAATTTTGTCTACTGCTTTGTCTCGCTCTTTCTCCTGCAAATACGAGACAAATGCACTAAGCATCGACAAAATTTTGTCACGACGCGCATGTTAGCACGGCAGGTTACAGCGGTCGGGAAGCACAGACTCCGGCGCGTAATTGCTTCCATTCCTTAGCCTAACGCATTCGGTGTATAACTCAGCTATTCCACATTCTATTATTAAGGTACCTAGAGCGCTGTTACGCAGCAGCTGCGCTGTATGCCGAGTACACCTACATTATGTAGGTGTCAGGTAGACTACTTGACCTGAGCTTGCGTAACGCAACGAGTCGTTGTCCTCTGTGTTTTGTATTTGCGTAGAAGTTTTGCTTCCGCGATTGTGACTGATCGAGTCACACAAATCATGTAAAACACGCTATTGTGATATGAAATGAGTTGTGATGTCGGTTCTTTGATTTTCTCCCACTTAGTAAAATTGTGCTTGCGAATCCTGATTTTGGGCTGATTATGAGGTTAACGAACGGGGCACTGTCGCCTGCAAGCCGGTCGTATCGATTGACTCCGGTGGGCAAGCTCTCTAATTTTGATTGCCAGGCGCCAGTAGTAGCGCCAGCAGACCTAGTAGACCTCTACTTATTATCCTATTAATATTATAAATGCGAAAGTGTGTTTATTGGTTTGTTGGTTTGTGTTCTTTCACGCAGTAACGGAGCAACGGATCGACGTGATTTTTGGCATAAATATAGTTTATGGACCGGAGAGTAACATAGGCTACTTCTTATCCCGGAAAAATGCACGGTTCCTGTGGGAACGCGGGTGAAAAGCTAGTCTTCTATAATCTAGATCTATATCAGAATACTGCATGACAAGAGTTCACCCGACTGTCAAGTAAGGTCTTTTTCGTCATACTCGTATATGAAACAAGTTCAGTTTGTATATATTTACGTCAGCAGAGAGGTGATCCAGTTAGTATCGGAACAAAGCCTGCAAGTAAACAAAGGGGCTACACGTGGAAACGAGCTGATAACCCAGCCCTGGCGGCCACAGCGCCACTCGGCAGTGAGATCGAGGCCGATGAGCTTGCAAGATACGAAGGTTTGGATTCGGACTGTACTTTATGAGGTACTACAGCAAACTAGGATAATATAGTTTGCTGTTTATCTTTAAACTAATTCGGTTACCGAAATAAGAACTAAATTTGCGAAGCATAAAAAAAGCAAGCATCGCTGCTGACTGTCAATTTTCACTACACATAAAACAGCGCATGTCGCCTTCAAATAGAAACTGCAATCAAGAATCCCAAAATAAAACAAGTTTTTTGTGGAAAAATATATTTTCCGGACAGGTGTTTATAAAATACGTAATTGATACTGTAATCGCATGGCCACCTTCCGGCTCCATCAACAGGAACCCTGGACATCGTCTAGGATCAGAGTACTTGTAAAGTCGAATCAAACGAGCCCAAACTCGATGGGGTTATGTCGTTTTGTTACAAGTTCCTATGGCCACATTCCGGCTCCATCATCAGACCACCTCTGTGACATCATTATATTGCATTGTCATCCGATTTACACATGTATGTAAAATTTCAGCTCAATCGAACACCGGGAAGTGGGTTAAATTTAGCTTCCAGATTTGACCTAAACAAACATACATACCTTGCAAGTAAAAAATATACATGTTAGATGTTCTCAGAGACATTGCATGGTATGCAGCAGGCGCATTCCCTTCCGGGCCTTGCACCTTGTACTGTGACAGGCGCCAGTGTCGTCAACACAATGACCGACTGTGCCGGGTCATCATACTTCACATAAAAAATTCAATAAACATTACATATGCAAATAATTTACAACCGTCCCTTCATGTTGATAGCTTCCTCAACGTAAATACATAAATAACTCGTCGCATTTACATAATTAATGCGCGCGATCGATATTATTACTCGATCGATACGATGGTGAAACAATTGGACCTATATTGTGTACCTGCAAAACTAGTTCACAAATAACTTGATATTTTAAATTATCTATAAATTAAAACTATAAATAACATTGTTTGCTTTTTCGTTGAATTTTAATACCTTGACCTTCTGTAACAAATAAATACGTAAATTACAAAAAGCTAAGGCGATACGCAATTCTCTACGTAACCATAGGCGCAGAAGCTTGTTATCTGAAAATTAAAAATCATTTTCAGATAATTATACCTTAATATTTAAGAAAATAGTCATTGATTTGACGTCTGAAAATGACTGACCTCGATGGTCACTCATGGACTTGTTTCTTAACTAGCAAATGAAATTAAGAATAAAAGAACGCTAGGGTCTTACCACAAAAAAAATTAAACACACGTTAAACATGGGTTAATCACTGTTTAACGTTTAAACATGCCTTAGTCGCGCGATTAAATATGTGCTCATATTTAACCACAAATCCTGATTTAAGTAGTGTCTATCCGTCTAACACAATTCTGTTGTGACATTTCTAATCATTTTTGACGTTTTTCTTTAGACGCTGTCTAGTCAAACCGGCAACTAAACTTTTTAATTAAACTTTTTTTGTGGTAACACTGCTATAGTTCTCGGCAGGGCCGAGGATGCCTAAGGGCGTGCGGTGCGTGCACTGATAGCTCGTATCGCCCCACCGGCGCGTCGAGTCAATGGGCCGGGCGACTCATGCGGTCGGAGGGCACGATGTTCCGAGTTGCACGTGGAGCGCTTATCCGGACAAACAGCCTTATCGCGGAGATAGTGACACCGATCGGGATACGCATCCCAGTTGAAGGTTGCCACGACGTTTCAACGCTCTAAGAGTCATCTAAGAGTCGTCTGGAGTCATTTTGATATCTGTTTTAAGATCGTGCAAGTTTGTCATCCAGCCGGAATGAACAGCCCGCCCTGACGTCGGAATACTTTAAGATGAACGCCTCCAACGTAACATAATTACATAAGAACATGTCATTGTTGCCAATAGTTCTTTACTCAGTCCCAAACGACAGTTTGACATGCCCTATGAAGCACGAAAGCGCTACATGGCACTTGCAGTCACTGATCCATGTAACAAGTGGCCGGATCTTTGATCCAACCAGCTGATTAAGAATCAGTGCCGCGTAGGTTCTTATTCTTATTCAAGTGGGGGCGATAAGGCTTGCACTGACGTCCCGCTTGGGGTGTATTGTGCTTTTCCCCCTGCCAGTATCTACCCAAGCCATCCCAACTCCTTTACATAACGGGGCACGGCTTTAGGTTGCTGGCACAGCTGTTCCAGTGAAATTTTAGGTGGTTTACATTTTCCGGAGTCCGATCTTGGTCGAGCCTCTCTCCGTGATTCGCCGCGTTGCAAGCCAGTGGCTACTCTGATATCCTCTGTGGCCGTACAGTGTAGCAGCACATGGTCCACAGTTTCTTGTTCCTGCATGCAGCCTCGGCAAAGAGGACTATCCGTTGCTCCAGTTTTATGCAGGTGCTAGTTAAGGTTACAATGACCTGGCTGACTGAGCGTTGTGCTGTTTTGAATCTAAGAAGAGTTAGTAATGACGCACGTTACCTAAGCGCGTACAATGTTGTCAGTTTTCAGAAGGCGTAAGTCTTATCAGCACGTTTACTGCGGTTACGCGTTCGAAGTCAACTGCCTACGTATTGACCCACATTCGGGCAATCATGGTCGTTGCCTCCATGGTCTAATGCGGGTGTATGATGTGATACTACCAACGATAAGAGAGAGCCTACTGACCCAGTTATATTATTGGTCTATACAATATGACAACGATAAAGGACAGAAAAATAATCTCCAGAGAGTGAAAACGCTCACAAATATACGTTTATGTTTTACTCCCAGAATCCAGGGGTAGCGAGATCGACTGACGATCCGTAGGGTGGTGGTTCCAAACATGCAATGAGCTTAAGTTTGTCACCTCAGCACGGCGGTAGGGCATTTTCTGTGAGCTCAAGATAAGATTCTGTTAAAAACACGCTAAAAAACTGTTAATTAATCCTTTGTTTATCCATTGTCCCACGGGACCTAGCATATATTTTATAGTCCGGGAAAATATTACCTCGCTTGCGTTGAAAAACATTGGTCTTCTTGCGCCCCTTTCCCCCAACTCAATTTAATAACATGGTAATACGATCGCGCAGCGGCTGTCTTTGGAAGCGCATAATAATTAATTTGAAGACTATAGGTACCTACTAGACGCAAATAGGAGTGACATACACGATACCTAGCGAAATGATACTATATAACATTGTAACGCTGTATTCTGCCGAACGATAATCAACAAAGTAGTGAAATCGGATAGTTTGAGGAATCGGTAAGTTCAAAGTGTAAAATGATACCTATTTATAAAATTCACTCAATCAATTGATGGTTTTTGATAGGTTAGCTTCTGAACACTACTTCACCTAGTCATAGACTTTCTACATCCACTATCGATAGTAGACAAATCAAAAATGTATGGAACTGACATATTAGGTTGGGGAAAAAGTCTTTTCGCATTATAGTATGTATGAACTTGTAATAAAATCTCTTTGGCTATACTATTTGTATCTGGCTGGTTTTGGTATCATATGAAAGTTTAAATTTTAAAGAACATAATTCCATATTCAAATTAGGAAAATGTGTGATTTTAATTTGTTTTTCGTACTGTCAAAATGAGTGAATCTAATGAAGAAATTCGATACATTTTAAAATTTTACTATAAAAAAGGTAAAAATGCAACGCAAGCCGCGAAAAAAATTTGCGATGTTTATGGACCTAGTGCAGTGTCTGTGAGAGTAGCACAAATTTGGTTTAAGCGTTTTCAATCCGGAAATTTTGATTTCAAAGATGCACGTCGCTCTGGTCGCCCTATTACGGATAAAATGGATGCCATTTTTGAAAAAGTGGAACAAGATCGGCATATCAGTAGTTACGACGTAGCTGAAGAACTGGGAATTGACCACAAAACAGTTTTGGCGCATTTGAAAAAAACTGGGTACACAAAAAAGCTCGATATTTGGGTACCTCACGAGCTCACTGAAAGAAACCTAATGAACCGTGTACTCATTTGTGATTCTTTACTACAACGTAATGAAACCGAACCATTTTTGAAGAAGCTGATAACTGGTGATGAAAAGTGAATCACGTACGACAAGAACGTGCGAAAAAGGTCGTGGTCAAAGACCGGTCAGGCTTCACTGACTGTGGCGAAACCCGGGTTAACTCGCAACAAGGTGATGCTGTGTGTGTGGTGGGATTGGAAGGGCATTATTCATTATGAGCTGTTACCACCAGACAGGACCATCGATTCTGAACTCTACTGCGAACAACTGATGAGATTAAAGCAAGAAGTTGAGAGAAAGCGGCCGGAATTAATCAACAGAAGGGGTGTGGTTTTCATTTTCATGGTTTTTCATGATAACGCTAGACCTCACACATCTTTAGCCACTCAGAAAAAATTAAGAGAGTTTGGCTGGGAGGTGTTAATGCATCCGCCGTATAGTCCTGACCTTGCACCTTCAGATTTCCACCTGTTTCGGTCTCTTCAGAATTCTTTAGGCAGTGTCAGGTTAACATCACGAGAGGACTGCCAAAACCACTTGTCGCGGTATTTTGATCAGAAGTCCCAAAATTTCTATAGCAATGAGATCATGTCCCTACCTACAAGATGGCAAAAAGTTATCGAACAAAATGGTACCTACATACTTTAGTTAAATGTAAATAAACTATATTAAAAAATGTTTTGAATTTTCTTAAAAAATGCGAAGAAACTTTTTCCCCGACCTATTATGTCACCATCCTTACTGTGGTAACTCAACGAATCCTTATTTCAAGTTCATACACAACGATAATTACTGTAGAATAAAATTAGAATCATTTCGAAGTTAGTGCCATAAGCCCTCTGATCCTAAGTGATCACATCATTATATCAGCCTCATACACTCCCACTGTTGAGATACCGGCCTTCTCTCAGAGAGAGAGTAGGCGCCAGAACCCAGCACGCGGGCCCAGTGCGGCGTGGTGGATGTCAAATGTCCTCAAATTTTTTTTTCTCACTGATACAGGCGCTAATATAGCGAGTAGTATACGACGCGTCCATATATCTACTACTAGCTTCTGCCCGCGGTTTTCACCCTCGTTCCCACAGGAACCGTGCATTATTCCGGGATAAAAAGTAGCCTATGTTACTCTCCGGTCCATAAACTATATCTGTGCCAAAAATCACGTCGATCCGTTGCTCCGTTACTGCGTGAAAGAAGGTCAAACCAACAAACACACTTTCACATTTATAATATTACTAGGATTATGCGCATGAGCTTTGCGTAAATATGGGTCAGTAAGTAAACAAATTATCATGTAATCGCCATATTCACGGCTAGGTGTGCAAATATTTAGTCGTTATTGATTAAATTATGCACCCTTATCATTAAAATTGTCAATTACCGATTAATAATTAGCTATTACAGATAATTATTAATCGGTAATTATATTTATTAATAAATAATTAGTAATTTGTATGGAAGCATCGATCTAATCAGCTGTAGACGTGATATCCAGCCTGCCATGATGACTTGAGACGCTAATTACCTATTGCAGATTTATCTTAATGACCGCAGGTCAACAGTTACATCTACATTACCATTTAAGACGATTAAATTAACTTAATTGTGAAAGGTAAAAATATATTTAAGCATTGAGTTAGATAATTTTGTTTGGAGTTATAGTCATCGTTACCTGATACAACGTGCTTCTGGGATACATAGGATGAGCTGCCTTATCAGCTAACAATCTCGTGTTCGTTTTCAATACCAGACCGATTAAAACCAGCGGTCACTAGTCTTCGTGTGGAAGCAGTTGTCTATAGTTTTCGCTTCTTTTCGTTTTGTAAGAGCTTATTTCTTTAATAACCAGCGATAATTCTAGACTATTCCTTCCACACGAAGATTAGTGACTGCTGGTTTTAATCGGTCTGGTATTCGTTTGGTTGTTTTCAACGAACACGAGATTGTTAGCTGATAAGGCAGCAGCTTATAAGCGACGGACCTGGGGTTCTATCTAGCAGGCTTGTATAAGTAATTACCATTTATTGCCATATGTTTCACAAAGCGCACGCTCGGGGAACCCTAAGTTTCTTACGAAGGAGCACCGACAGGTAAACCACTGTAAACATACCTAATGTTTCAAGTAGATCCATCGTCTGGCATACATTGTGTAGTCTAATGATTTCTGGCCTGTGGGGCTTTCGAGTCTCGTACAGTTTATCCTTGAACGATACAATTGTACATGCAATTGTATATACAAACAAACACTTATATACTCATACCCGCACTAGGATTCCCTGTGTCGCAGGTGGCATGGACACACACACACATCCAAGACCCGAGAACAAATTTTATGCTTACACAAAATCTGCCCCGGCCGGGAATCGATCCCGGGACCCCTCGCTTTGCAGCCAGGGTCACTACCAACTTAGCTACGGAGCTACCGGAATATAGGTAGGTACACAGAAAGCACGGATCACCGTTGAAGTACACTACAAAGCAATTCTTAGCAGATACCATTAATTACCTATAGCACTTTTCGCTGAATAAATGTTACTAAACTTTCAATGGGGATGTTGACTCAATTTTTTTTATGATGTCAATCAATTCGTTTTCTCATGAGAGTCAAATGTCTATATTGAAAAAATTGGAAATCGAACGCTAGGGACGTCAAAAATGAGAGTCAAAGTCGGGCGTATCTACTGCGCGCTAAAACGCCCCATACAAATTGGGCGGAACATCTGACGTCACTTGTTCAACGCAGCATTAGGGTCCGGCCGTAAAGCTGTACTAAAAAAATGCATTTTGTTGATTTGTCTGTGGAAAACTGCATTGAAGTACATAATTGTCATACATTTTTTTATTCATTGAAATGTAAAGAATCCGGTGGTATCATTTAAATTACTATTGGATGATAACAAAATATCGTCATACTATTAGATGCAGTATGTATCTTTGTGGAAATTATATATTTTTGTTAATTTCATTTTTATTGCGTTAATGTGATGTATTTAGATATGTATAACGACAGAAATTATGTATTTTGTGTTTCATGCAACAACCCTATTATTATATCATCTCTTTATGCAATATTTTGATAAGGCATATCATGTCAATTCATGTTCCGTGTAGCAACGATACACGAGGTCAAGGTGCACTTAAAGCCAAAATATATAATGCTATCTCTGAAATTATGCAGGTTTATCGTAGTCTATTTTCCATGATGATATGAAATCGAAATGTTTTTATAATATTGCAGTTAATTATAAATCAATACGTACATGACATCATACTAGTTATTGCACGCAGCGGGTAGTGGTTACAACTAGGGCTGCGCGTGGGCAACCGGCGCGCGGCGCTGCAGGCGTAGCGCTGACGTGCCGAGGCGAAACCAGTCCGTTTCAGTTTTTTTCGATGGTGTCTTGTGTAGCCTGGGTAGTGTATTCTTTTCGCGAACTACTAAGGTATCACACGAGTCACCACGAATTTTTACGAGCTTTTATGTGCTTTTTTATGTTATTGGTAACGAGACGAGGTGGTCGATTGCCTGATGGTAAGCATAACGCCGGCCAATACCATTTGCAGTGCCACTCAGAACTTTGAAACACAAACACGCCTGTGCGGCACTGTAATGTGCTCATTACATAAGGTATTTAAGTCTCATAAGCCCAGTAATTTCACTGGCTATTTTGCTCATCCAATCGGAGCAAAGTAATGCTTGCACGTTATTGCTTGGCGGAAGACTTCACGAGAAAAGCGTTGGCGCCACTCGCAGAAGTGTTAGTCCTACCACCTAGTGGAAGTAGGTATGTATGGAGAAGTCTAGATGCGAAAGTTTTCGCATTCAACGATTTTCATTTTTCTTTTTGTGGACATATAAATGTTATTTCTCTAGCAGCCTTTGACCATGATCTCACCTGATGGGACGTGACGATGCGGTTGTTGCTCGCTTGCTCAGTAAACACCTACTCACTCTTGCTTAGAACACATCCAGGTTTTATTTAGCTGGAAACATACGACAAAGGTAGGGCGTACCACTCTTTTGCGTTCTAATAATAAAAGTGGAAGCAAAAAGCTTCATGCGGATTAGTGGTATTTCCACCATAAAAGGGTGGCGCTCCGTCGAATATCCGATAGTTCGGTTCGAATGTACACAGCAGGGACCTTACTCCGAAAATCGGACGTCGAAGCTTCGGCTGGCGGATCGTAGTTTTCCTACTCTGAAAGTGTTTCGGATCCAACGTTCGATACGATTTTTGCACTTGACATTTTGTCTTTCACAGTAGGAAAATGCCGATCCGTCAACCGAAGCTTCGACGTTCGATTTACGTAGTAAGGCCCCTGGGGCCTTACTACGTAAATCGAACAGGTACAGATGACACCTTCGAATGGAATTACGTTATCATCACGTATCTATCGTACAACGCATTGCATTTATGTTACAAACGCATGTTGCGCCTGAGACAGTCATAAAGGTACTGTCTTAGCGTGTTATCTCGCTGCTTTCTTTGCACGTGGCGTCGTCCACGTGGTTTTTGGCATGAAACAACGGTGCATGGATGGTAGTAGCAGATTCATATTCATATTCCAAACTTTTCTGGAAATACTGAAGGTTTTAGTTTTTGAAATTCATCGGAACATTCATTACGTACAATTGCTCCTGAGTGTACATTAGTGCTCCTGTTGTCTTAGCATGTTTTGTCCTTTAAATGGCGATCTTCTAAACCTCCACTGCTGGAAACCAACGCTGCTCAATTCTTTGGGGTAGCGGAATGAATGATACATCTTTAATAACCATCTCAAGCAAAATAAATTACCATAAAAAACGTGCATTGAACGGTTTATTTGTTGTCTACGAAGTAACGTATACATAATATTTGACTGTGCTCTGTTGTTGGAGACGTTGTGAACTCCTTGCCTGAGTCTGGGCTGCTTCGAGTGAATAGGTATTTTTTTAGGCAGGCGTGCTTTACAGTCGACCGTATTGTCGCTTACTAACATTACAGGTGAGATAGTAGCCAAATGTTAAGACTCGTATAATAATAAGGGTAGGATTCGCTGTATGTTTGTTATAGCTAATCTCAGAACCTACAGGCCCAGAGAGGTTCTAAAAAATCTTTCAAATAAGAGTCTATCTACATTATCCCTGAGTGCTACAGCCTAAACAAATTGATACCATGTTGCCGCGGGCAAAAGCTGGTTCTATGTAAAAAAGAGGTACAAGCCTTTAGAAATAAAAAACCGAATGCTGATCGGCTGGCTCAGCTCATAAAGATGAGTCATCGCGAAACAGCAATGAATAAGATTCGCCAGGGAGCTTGGCGACTCTCGAGCCTTATCTCGGACTTTAAGGCTGCGACTTATCTCCGGTTTATATAGGAGGGCGGGCGCTCGAGGCGGCAGTCGCGCCAAGTCCGCGGGCCGCGAGAGTCGAGCCATGACTGCCCAGGAGTGCGCCAGGGGAGCCGCGCTCGCCGCCGCGGTCATCTGCGCTGGTGAGTGACCACGCGAACGTGACCAGTGTTCTAGCTCTCGCGATGATGTCATGTGAGGTTTTGAACAAACCGATTATGGTTTAAAACGCGACGATATGAAGAATGCTCGGTGAGAAAACTATGGTGGTATAATTTTAGTTTGACTATTATTTCCGATCTTAAGTAATACGATAGACCTTAAAGGATGTTCTCGATTCTAATAAAAATAAAAATAGACCGATTTATGTAGTATAAATACATAAGTATTTCTTTAACACAGGTACATAAAAAATAGATAAAAAGCAGCTCGCTTTCTAAACCTCGTCCTGCTTTGGATAAAAAAGACGCGTGACGAGAGTTTGACATTGAACCAATGAAACGCGAATCGAAATTAAATAAGTATGTATTAGGTTGGGGAAAAAGTCTTTTCGCATTATAGTATGTATGAACTTGTAATAAAATTTCTTTGGCTATACTATTTGTATCTGGCTGGTTTTGGTATCATATGAAAGTTTAAATTTTAAAGAACATAATTCCATATTCAAATTATGAAAATGTGTGATTTTCATTTGTTTTTCGTACTGTCAAAATGAGTGAATCTAATGAAGAATTTCGATACATTTTAAAATTTTACTATAAAAAAGGTAAAAATGCAACGCAAGCCGCGAAAAAAATTTGCGATGTTTATGGACCTAGTGCAGTGTCTGTGAGAGTAGCACAAATTTGGTTTAAGCGTTTTCAATCCGGAAATTTTGATCTCAAAGATGCACGTCGCTCTGGTCGCCCTATTACGGATAAAATGGATGCCATTTTTGAAAAAGTGGAACAAGATCGGCATATCAGTAGTTACGACGTAGCTGAAGAACTGGGAATTGACCACAAAACAGTTTTGGCGCATTTGAAAAAAACTGGGTACACAAAAAAGCTCGATATTTGGGTACCTCACGAGCTCACTGAAAGAAACCTAATGAACCGTGTACTCATTTGTGATTCTTTACTACCACGTAATGAAACCGAACCATTTTTGAAGAAGCTGATAACTGGTGATGAAAAGTGAATCACGTACGACAAGAACGTGCGAAAAAGGTCGTGGTCAAAGACCGGTCAGGCTTCACAGACTGTGGCGAAACCCGGGTTAACTCGCAACAAGGTGATGCTGTGTGTGTGGTGGGATTGGAAGGCCATTATTCATTATGAGCTGTTACCACCAGGCAGGACCATCGATTCTGAACAACTGATGAGATTAAAGCAAGAAGTTGAGAGAAAGCGCCCGGAATTAATCAACAGAAGGGGTGTGGTTTTCATTTTCATGGTTTTTCATGATAACGCTAGACCTCACACATCTTTAGCCACTCAGAAAAAATTAAGAGAGTTTGGCTGGGAGGTGTTAATGCATCCGCCGTATAGTCCTGACCTTGCACCTTCAGATTTCCACCTGTTTCGGTCTCTTCAGAATTCTTTAGGCAGTGTCAGGTTAACATCACGAGAGGACTGCTAAAACCACTTGTCGCGGTATTTTGATAAGAAGTCCCAAAATTTATATAGCAATGGGATCATGTCCCTACCTACAAGATGGCAAAAAGTTATCGAACAAAATGGTACCTACATACTTTAGTTAAATGTAAATAAACTATATTAAAAAATGTTTTGAATTTTCTTAAAAAATGCGAAGAAACTTTTTCCCCGACCTATTAGTATTTTATGGCTTTATTTATGTACAAACAATGTACAAAGCTACTGTATACAGTGTTATGTTTTTAACTGGGACAGTATGAAGAAATCCGAAACCATAGGAGATACAAGCAAACTTTCTTAGAAACCATTAGGTCTTTTTTTTGTAAAAACAATTTTATATTAAATTTTTTGCTACATAAAAGTAAGTTATTTTGATCTTTTTTTTAATGCGGTTTGACGCAGTTTCAAGTAAATATCATTTCAATGTATCAGAAGAGAAAAATCGGAGCAGTAGAAGTTAGTCAAATTTTAATAAAAAGATTTCTCATGTTGCAAACTCTTTGTAACCGTTCTTGATGGATAAGGGAAGGTCCTATGCTGAGAATTGGGATGTTGCATGAAACACAAAATACATAATTTCTGTCGTTATACGCTTGTAAGATCACATTAAAACAATACATGTATTGTTTTAATCAATACATATTATGTATTCTTGCAAATAAATGTTTGATTTGATTTGATTTACAAATTAAATTCACAAAAAATATATAATTTCCACAAAGATTTTTCCACGCAGTTTTTCACGGACAAATCAACAAAATGCATATTTTTACTACAGCTTTACGGCCCGCGTTGAACAAGTGACGTCAGATTTTCTGTCCAATTTGTATTGGGTGTTTTAGCGCTCAGTAGATACGCCCGACTTTGACTCTCATTTTTGACGTTTGTAGACGTTTTATAGACATTTGATTCGCCTGAGAAAATGAATTGAATGATATCATAAAAAAAATTCAGTCAACATCTCGATTCAGAAGTGGGCGTATCTGTAAATGGCTATAACATAGTGTAAAGTGCAGTCGTAGTAACTGCTACGATATACGCTACGAGATCTCGTAGCCAACGAGCTACAAAAAGCGTACACCGCCTGTAGCAAAATCTAATTGAGAAGAAAATCCATAAGAAAACATATATTTTGTTGATGACAGTGCATGCCTTTTTAACTCTTTCTTTTGCATACAAATAGCATTCTTGCCTCGCGCAATTCAATTTGTACTGGCACATAAAGTTGATTACTATTGTAGTAAAAACTACGTGTAACCTTAGCGGTTTGAAGAAACACGTGTAACTGCGAGACAGTAAACAAATCACAAACACCGGTTCACATAACCAGTTTTTCTAAAGGCTTGCGTTCGGAGTCCACCTTGCAAATGTTTTGATTAGATTTGGTAAGATAATACAAAAATAATATTGTATACAGTGTAGCTTATTTATGAAACCACATTCGGAAAAGGAAATACTAAAAAATGCACGTTACAACACGTTAGTTCGCGTATTGTAAATAGTACATAAACATTTTCGGCCTTATTACAAAAAACTCGTTAAACTCGACTTTGGTCGACAACCAATTTGTCTTCAACTATCTTTAGAGTCGACCTATAAACCAAACCTTATTACAAAAGATGAATAAAGCCAAGACAACTTAATACCAAACTGTAGCTATGGTAGAAATTATTTCCACAGATAATAAATGTCTTTATGCTACGGATACACGAAATGTAGAATTGACACAATGTACTAATTTTTATTTTGGAATATAAGTAGCTATTTTGTCACACAATACTATTTTCTAATATCGAAAAATATTGTAGGTAATTTTTAAATGACTTTTGATCATTGCGAGTAATTCAATACATCCGAATTAGGTATTTACGTATATGAAAAAAATGTTAAGGAGATACTCCTTATATATCCAACCTATACAATGGCACACTATGGCTAAGTAACCATAGCAACATGTTTTGTTGATTGTGTGTACTGTCAATTCTTGTAATATATTCTGTTTTTACTATGGATACTTTCGATATTATAAGTATTTCCTATATATTTTTAAAAGCTATTATTCTACTCATCCACACTTCCTAATACCTCACCACCCCTTCTTACTTTAATACAAAATATATGAATTTTTTTACGATTTGACAAGTAGAATACGTGGCCGCCATTAAAATAAATGCTTAAACCGTCGCTAAACTAGGTGCCCGGCAAGACTAACTTTGACACCATAGTCAACCAAGACCTAAGTGCTAATCTGCTTTTTGTAATAAGAAATTTGACAAAACTACGGTTTAAACTCCAGTTTAGCGTTAAAACTCGTTTTGTAATAAGGCCGTTTAAGTTTTCTGATTACAAATATGTATATTTTATGCATTGTCGAACTAGTCGGTCTATACTGGTACTACCTGTGAAGCAGGTTTGTATACGAGTTTAGATAAGTGCGATAATGACCCGGACATGAACTGCTGTTGTATAAAAATAACAAATATTAAACGAGCTTTTACTATCCAAATACCTATTTATATGCACTAGTAGTTGTATGTGATTTTGTTTTGGGGTCTCGAAATCGATCTAGTAAAAAGGTATGTTGGCGTAAACACGAGAAAACTAACGGAATTCTGTGCATGTCCAGATACTGACCTGACTTGTAACTTGGCAAAAAAAAAGGCAGCGCGACCCATGAATAAAAAATGCTTGCTGAGGGCCCAATGGAGTGTTTGTGTTAGTGGGAGGACTAACTCTTCTGCGAGTGTCCGTCTGGGTTGTTACCACCGCTTTGCTCGTGAAGTCTGCCGCCAAGCAGTGGTGTGCAGGCATTGCTGTGTTCCGGTTTGATGAGCAGAGTATCCAGTGAAATTACTGGGCTTTTGAGACTTAATACCTAATGTCTCAGGGTAACGAGCGCATTGCAGTGCCGCGCAGGCCTTTGTGTTTCAAAGTTCTGGGTGGCACTGCAATTGTTATGGGCCGGCGTTATGCTTACCATCAGGCAAACGACCAGCTCGTCTCGTTACCAAATAACATAAAAAAAAAAAAAAAAAAAAAAAAAAAACAATTATTTTATTATTATTATTTTTACAATTATTTTTGTTAGTGGGAGGACTAACTCTTCTGCGAGTGTCCATCTGGGTTGTTACCACCGCTTTGTGAGTGAAGTCTGCCGCCAAGCAGTAGTGTGCAAGCATTACTGTGTTCCGGTTTGATGAGCAGAGTATCCAGTGAAATTACTGGGCTTATGAGACTTAATACCTAATGTCTCAGGGTAACGAGCGCACTGCAGTGCCGCGCAGGCCTTTGTGTTTCAAAGTTCTGGGTGGCACTGCAATTGTTATGGGCCGGCGTTATGCTTACCATCAGGCAAACGACGAGCTCGTCTCGTTACCAAATAACATAAAAAAAAAAAAAACATTAGCAGTTTATGTTATCAATATAATATAATTCGATATTAGAGTATTCTAAAATTGCAATCACAAAAATGCTTTTGAGTAGTTCAAAACTAATGAGATGTTGAGTTTATAGTTTGTACGGTACAATTTTATTTCATTAACTAGCTGCTGCCCGCGGTTCCACCCGCACGGAGTCCCGTCAAAATCGGCCCAGCCGTTTCGGAGATTACCCAGAACAAACATACATACAGACAAAAAATTTAAAAATGATAGGTACCGTATAACTTTCATATGCATTTAGTAAAAAGCTGTTATTTGGACATTACAAACAGACACTTCAATTTTATTTATTTGTATAGATATGTCAATTTTAATGTTTTTGGTAAGTCCTCGATGTGAAAATTATATTAAAAAAATAATTTGATGACCTCTTCCTTTTCTGAAATTGTGTTCCTAATCTATTGTGTTTATTGTAGAGAGAACGCTGGCAAAACAATTAGCAATAGATTAATTAGTTACCAAGGTCACCAAAGAAACCAATTTCCTGTGTGAATTTATTTAACGCATACCTACTCATTAATTATATCATTGTGCTACGAAATTATTCAAATCGCCGCTAGTTTAGTTTAGTTTTTAGTTTCTTCATTACATTTTTAGACATCAATTACTTGTTTAATTTAAAATTGAAATGATAACAAATAAAATACAATAGGTACATTTTCTGCCAAGAAAAACCACAAGTCTTCGTGTTCCCCATAAGAGTCGTCAGTTTGCTAATAAGATCGCCTCTCATTACCGATTTTTTTTACAAGTGTCTTAATTATGGTATCTTTGAAACGATTTCTGGTAAAGATTTTTAATTCATAATTCCCAATTCATTTGAACAACTTAGTTACGGAAAATGTAAGGCGGGTATCATATTTACTTTCTATGACACCCCGACGGAAGAGCAATTAAATAAAGTAAGGCGTTTATCCTCCTTTAAAGACCAATAATACATTTATGCTTTTTTAGTTTCAGTGTGCACGGTGGCGGCGCGCTCGGACGCGTCTGTCGGATGCGACGTCCGCGCGCACACTGACAAGGGTTGGGTGCGGGGCCGCTGCGTGCCGCGGGGCGGCGCCGGCGCCGGCGCGCTGCGGCCCCACTACGCCAGCTTCACAAACGTCCCGTACGCCAAACAGCCACTGGGGGAGTTAAGATTTAAGGTTCGTTCTTTACCGCTGACTTGAAATACGATCATTGTTCTTATTTTGCAAGCAATACGGTTGAAGACTTGTGCATAGAATTAACTTGTAAATTACATATAATCTTTATCTATCGATTAAATCCTGGCAGGAAGTTGAGTGATTTGTCGCACGGCTTCCATCTTAGTAAAGAATCTTTATTAAAACCTTCCAGGAGCTAGAGCCGGCACAGCCCTGGGAGCACCTGTACGAAGCGACAGAAGAAGGTCCGACGTGCTACCAGACCGACGTGGTCTACGGACGCATCATGCAGTCGATCGGCGACCAGGAGGCGTGCATCCACGCCAACATCCACGCGCCCATCGACGCCCTCCCCTACAGCAGGAGCCGCCTGCGACAAGCGAGGGAGCTCCTGTTCCCGTACCAGACGGGGTTCACGGACAGAGAACATGCTGAAAACAGAGGTCTTCCGGTCCTTGTGTTCGTGCATGGAGGAGGTTTTCAAGGCGGCTCAGGCGATCCCGATCTGCACGGACCGGAATATCTCGTCAGCAAGAACGTAGTCGTCATTACCTTTAATTACAGGTAACGTTTTGTTAAACATAAAACATTTTCATCCAATAATGATCTGCTTAAAAACAGGTTAATTTTAACAGGTAAATTTTAGTAAAGAGGCAATATACATTTTCAATTCACATACAGAACACTCTCACATTAATAAAAAACAGTTTACAATACAGAAAACAAAACAAATGAATGTCACGGTCATTCGGCTACATACACGTTTCCTACATAAATTTAAACATTCTTGCGTATCGACAGGAAAATAAAATTAGTTACTATAGTATGAACGTGCCTGTTGAAAGTATTCAAAGATGGGCTAGATGGAGAGATTTTCGTCATGTTTCTATCAATTATCTCTGCTAATCTCACGCTTAATATACGGCCAACATAGGGCCTAGTTGCGAAAAAAGACCCGAGCATTTAGTAACATTTGGAGTAACCAAACTTAACGATTGGAACATGTTAATTTCAGATTAAACGCATTCGGATTTCTGTCATTAAATTCTCCCGAGATCCCCGGCAACCAGGGCCTGCGCGACATGGTGACGCTTCTGCGCTGGGTGCAGAGAAACGCGCGCGCCTTCGGCGGAGACCCTGACAATGTCACATTGATGGGGCAGAGTGCCGGCGCTGCGGCCGTCCATCTGCTGACGCTTTCGAAAGCAACAGAAGGTCTATACAAAAGGTATATAAAGGTGTAATTTTTGTATTCATATATACGCTACGATAAGATGAATTAGAACTCAAATTAAGTATGTCTTTCATATCGCGATGTCGTCTGATTAATTTTATTTATTTCTTGCAGGGCCTTCCTAATGAGCGGAACCGGTATATCAGGCTTCTATTCTTCTTCACCAATGTTTGCGCAACAACTGTCCAACGTGTTCCTCGCTACGCTGGGTATCAACTCCACGGACCCGGCAAATGACATCCATCGACAACTCATCGATTTGCCAGTCGAGAAGATACATGACGCTAATAGGATCATGCTTGACGAGTTCGGGTTGACTACATTCGTGCCGACTGTTGAGTCAGCGTTCCCAGGTGTCACTAGAGTTTTGGACGAAGATCCCGATACTTTAATGGCTAAAGGCCGTGGTAAAGACGTGCCGCTCGTGATAGGGTACACCTCCGACGAGTGCGAGGTGTTTCGTCCGAGACTGGATCAGATAGACATCGCGTCAAAGATCATAGACAACCCTATCCTCACAGTGCCAGCGAATATAATCTACATAACGCCCCCAGAATTCCTGCCCGATATCGCCAAGAGAATAGATCAGAAGTACTACAACGGCACAGTTGACACTGACAGATTTATTAAGTTCTGCACGGACGGCTACTATAAGTACCCAGCATTGAAACTTGCGGAGAAACGAGCAGCTTCCGCCGGAGCGCCTGTATATTTATATGAGTTCTCTTATGGAAGTGAAAACAGCGTACTGAGGGAAGCACTCAACTTGGATTACAAGGGCGCAGCTCATATCGAAGACTTGACGTACGTGTTCCGGGTTAACTCCATTCTCGGGACCCAGGACTCGTACTCGCCTAATGCAAGGGATGACTATATTAAAAACTGGATGACGACGTTCCTCACTAACTTTATGGAGTGCAGGTAATGTCGTGAACGTTTAACCTTTTAAACTTGTCAATAATTAAAACAACTAAATATAGTATTTACTTTTGTTTGTTTTCAGTGAGCCAGTGTGCGACACAAGGTCATCGTGGTTGCCAGTGATGCCCAGAAGGCTTCTGGTCCAGGAGGTTCGGTTACCTCCTTTGAACCGGGATCTATCGACGGAAGAGCTCGATATCATGCAGTTCTTTGATAGTTTATAGCACAGATAGTGGACTGCTATTTTTGTGGATGATTCATTTGACCTGTGCTAGTCCTTATGTTTCTGATAACGATGCCCATGCCGAACCTAAATATTATCAATGAGTACAAAGTAATTTGGTGGTTAGAATTTTGTTATTATTTCGTTTTTGTGGAGGGTTTGTGAGTTTGACGCGAGAATCAAGATTGTGAAATTAGATGTAAATAAAGGCATGGGCGCCCTAACCGACTGATTTTGTATTTAAATAGCTTAAGTTTATTAATGTATAATATAATTTATTTAAGCCTTAGTTTTTGTTTCATTTCTCAGTCAAAGTCACGCAGCGTTTAGTATTAGTACGCCTGAATAGATTAAGGTCATAAATAAATCCTACTAATATTATAAATGCGAAAGTGTGTTTGTTGATTTGTCCTTCTTTCACGCAGTAGCGGAGCAACGGATCAACGTGATTTTTGGCATAGATATAGTTTATGGACCGGAGAGTAACATAGGGGCCATTCCACGGTAATCGATACCAGATGAGATAAAAATAAATGTTATGTTACAAGCACTTTAACATTAATTACTAATAGTAAATATGTTTAATTTTCACCTAATGATGTAAAAAAAACAAAATTCTAGCATTCACTCAATTAAATTTCATTTGAAGTTTCATCTTGCCAAGGAATTTCCATGGTAGAAAAAACACATGTGTGTTGGAAACACTGATTTGCGTTTTCTATGGGTTATTCCGCGATATTTTGACTGTCAACAGAGTGCTCAAGATATCAGCTTGTGGTGGAACAATTTTTGGTGTTTCTCAGATAATTACATAATATTTTACTAATCATTTTAGCAAGGCAAGTTTGCATGTCACGCCCGTCACAAAATACATAGAAAAGTTCTCATCAAAGAGTCCAAATCACTTGCACATTGTAATAAAGCTTACGAAAGTAAGGATATGTCGCAAAGGAATGTATGTGAATAACTTTTATAAATTTTTATGTTACTGATTGGTGATGCTCAGCAAATTACTTTGGTCACGCCCGTCACAAATCACGCCCATCACAGTATTTTTACCTTTTTTTTTATTTATATATTATTTGGTAACAAGACGAGCTGGTCGTTTGCCTGATGGTAAGCGTAACGCCGGTCCATAACAATTGCAGTGCCACTCAGAACTTTGAAACACAAAGGCCAGCGCGGCACTGCAGTGCGCTTGTTACCCTGAGACATTAGGCATTAAGTCTCATAAGCCCAGTAATTTCACTGGCTACTCTGGTCATCAAACCGGAACACAGTAATGCTTGCACATTACTGCTTGGCGGCAGACTTCACGAGCAAAGCGGTGGTAACAACCCAGACGGACACTCGCAGAAGAGTTAGTCCTAACATTAACAAAACCGGCTAAAAAACTGAGTTTTTTAAACTTTCGCTTATAAATTTAGAATTTGGGTTAATGCTTATAAGACTTTAGGTGATAAAATTGTTTGTTTACTTATTAAAAATTGAACTCGTCACGCCCGTCACAAAGTCTTGTCACGCCCGTCACAACTTATTTCAGGTCACGAAAACTGCAATATCAAATATTCACATACGATATATCACTGTAAATCTAGAAGGCATATTATTCTAAAAGGCGGACTAATTGAATTTAAAAAACAATTGTGTAATTAGCAGAAATATTGTGTCTTGTCGAAGAGGTCGATAATCTTGTTCGAGTACGCGTCACGCCCGTCACAGCGACTAAAATCGTCGTAACTTGTTTTGTAAGCCGAATAAGAAAAAAAATGTTGTAAATTTAGTAAAAACCATCGATGTCTTATCTATTGCAATAGTATTTAAGCAATTTCGTATAATAGTTAAAGAATAAATGCACAAAATAGAAGTTGAAATGTCACGCCCGTCACCGTGGAATGACCCATAGGCTACTTTTTATCCCGGAAAAATGCACGGTTCCTGAGGGAACGCGGGTGAAAACCGCGGGCGGAAGCTAGTTAAACAAATAAATGTCACTGATAATTTAACTTGTGAACAACCCAGACCGTTTCAATTATGCTAGGGTTTAAACATGCGGTGATTGCAGTGCGCGCCATTAAAATAATAGATATAATCTACATTGTGAGTTCACTTTCACCTTTTGTGACACAATGCACATTGTGCCGGGCAAATAATGCAATAGCGGTCAGGTGACACCGCCCGGCGACGATGCAAGTGAATAGTAATAAATAAACATTTGGACGGGCGCGCGGTGACCAGGGCGCACGAGGGTAACGAGGGTAACGGTACCCTTACACAATTGAATTAATTTGAAATGTGTCTGAGGCTATCTGTATTGATTTCTGTTACCTTATGGTACTGTAGTGTAAATTGTGCGTACAACGATAGGAAATATTTGTTTTTGCTAGTGGGAGGCCTAACTCTTCTGCGAGTGTCCGTCTGGGTTGTCACCACCGCTTTGTGAGTGAAGTCTGCCGCCAAGCAGTAGTGTGCAAGTATTACTGTGTTCCGGTTTGATGAGCAGAGTAGCCAGTGAAATTACTGGGCTTATGAGACTTAATATCTAATGTCTCAGGGTAACGAGCGCACAGCAGTGCCGCGCAGGCCTTTGTGTTTCAAAGTTCTGGGTGGCACTGCAATTGTTATGGGCCGGCGTTATGCTTACCATCAGGCAAACGACCAGCTCGTCTCGTTAACAAATAACATAAAAAAAGCAAATGCACGTTTGCATATCTTTATAAATGGTAGTCTATGTGTTATTCTGATGCTGCGAGGATCAAGTTGGCAATCCTTTGCGACACCCAAACCACTATCGAGGCTTCAAACTACACCACCGGGTGCAACACTATCTCAATTAGATGAAATGTAAACATTTTATGAATATGGATACGCAGTGCGTGCAGCAGTTGGCGTGACAGTAGGTGTTTTGAAAACGACAATTTAAAAAATATTATTATTTATAAATTCTACATCTTTGTAAATAGATACTTTTTTAAAATCAAAGATTTTAATATTTTTTTTTAAACAATTTAATCTACTAAAGTTTATTTTTCAATTAATTTATCGCATTGTCTGAGTACTGATCAATTTCTTTCCGATTTTAGGTTTTATGATCCACTTACGAGTTAAGAGTTCTGATCACAGTAGAAATTAATATAGGAAATGTCAAAATAAACCTTGTTGATACCTACTCAACTACTACTTATCCCTCATATTTGTAACTCGCATAAAGCAATTGAAGAAATCGAAAGGACCCATTGTTAATTATTTGAATGATGAGATCTACCTTTCCGGAAGTCAAAGCAGCCAGGATGCAACTTGTGATACTGCTGAGTATTGGCCTCGTGCTGCTGACAGAACAGAACGTGATCAGCACCGCCCAGGGCCGGCTGCGGGGAGACGTGCACGACGGATATGTGTCCTACAGAGGGGTGCCTTACGCTACTGTACTGACCAAAGATGGGAGATTCAAGGTAAGATTAAAATTAAGAATTTAGACTTTTTATTAATAGTGTTGGACTCTGTCATCTAGAGAGTGAAAATATAATTATACTTCATTATGATCTCAAGCTCTAAGTCTTAGAATTACCTACTTGCTAAGCCTCTATTAGTTTTTAGTTCTTATTTTGTATTGTTAAGTAAGTACCTAATTTAAGTTTGCAACGCCCTCCTAACAGGGTGCATATGTTTACGCTTAGTATAAGTTGAATGTATGTGTGCAATAAATAAATAAATAAATAAATAAATAAATAAATAAATAAATAAATAAATAAATAAATAAAAGTTTACATCCACTACACAGCTCTATAAAGTGACCGTGCTGGGAACATATCAGGCATCTACATAGTCTACCATTCTCTCGTTTGATTTCAAACCAACAAAATACAAACTCAAATCATCATCAAAATATCATGTTGTAGTCTATATTTCATGAAATAAAAACCGTCATTCGTATGGCAAATTCAAATTTTTGAGGAGAGCAACGCTCGTTTTGTTTCATTATAAACAAAGATCCATAATGATACAAGTGTGCTAAGTTGGACATTACATACCACACGCGTGTCATACGACGTTTTTCAACAAACTTGGGAGGAAATAAACAGACTTGTATTATTATTTTTTTCGGAACATGTCGCGTAAAAAAAGTTGGTGCTAAAGCTGGAACCTATCATACTATATAGAGAGCTGGCCTCGCTCCCCTGTGGCATGGCATACGCGAGACACACGACGTCCATTGCTCGGCGGTCTCCGGCACAGAGGACTGCCTGCAGCTGGAAGTCCACGTGCCGTCGACGGCGTCAGGACCCTGGCCAGTGCTGGTGTGGGCGACGGGCGGCAGCGGGGTCTATAACCCGCGGGCTCTTGTGCGCAAAGGGATCATAGTGGTCATTGTATACCACAGGTACTTATTACATTTATAATTTTATGTAGTTTAGTCGATGTAACCAAAGCAACATAAAAAAACACGACTGCCCTAGCCAGTGTCTCTCGGGATGGTGTAACGATTCTAACGATACCCCATACATCCAAATTTGTGTACATTTAAAAGTTATGGTGGAGTAAAGAAGCTCACATAAAGACATACATGAACCATAAACACATTACTTTCTTTTTCTTCATCTTTTTTGAGCAGTCGTGTAATGACAATAGAAAGAAACGTCCCCATCCTCCAACATGTTATAAAGATATCTCATTCGAAGCATCTCAGTATGTAGTTAATATTTTTATCTACATACCAAGGAGCTAGCTATATAATATCTTTATGTATATGCTAAGGATGCTTCGAATGAGATATCTTTCAAATCTATTGGAGGTTGAAGGCGGAGTCCATATAAAATCGACCATTGTCCTTTCCTTAAATGACTTTAAAAAAAATATTAGCATGTTTTTTGTTCTAGATTTGGTCCACTAGGATTCCTCTGTCTGGGCGAGGATAAAATTCCAGGCAACGCTGGCGTTAAAGACGTAATATTGGCTTTACGATGGGTCAGGGACAACATAGTGGCATTCAAAGGCAACCCGTCTAAAGTGGTGATGGCAGGACAGGGCCTCGGAGCAGCCATTGCAGAGGGAGTGATGCTGTCGCCGATGTCCTTGGGCCTTTATCAGGGAGTCATATTGCAAAGTGGGAGCGTTCTAGCGCCATGGGCATTCAATTACGATGCAAGAGAACGCGCAATGAAACTGGGAAAAATGTTCCCTGACGACGATAGCATACCAACTACGCTCCTCAAGGCGAAGATTGAGGAGTTAGTAGATAAATCCAATAAGTTTGATATGCCCTATTTCCCTTTCGGAATGTGTGTAGAGAATGCTACGAAGCACGAAGAGAGGTTGCTTTCAGAGGCTCCGTTCGATTTGCTCACAAGTAAAAAGGTTGGCAAAGTTCCCATGATCATTGGCTATACTAGCGATGAAGCTTATATTTTTTCATCAGTTCTTAAAGAATCAAATGTCATTAGAGCAATGTATCGAAAAACGACGTTTCTATTGCCGGACGAATTAAAATTCTTAAATGATCGAGAAATGAAGCAGGTGGCCAGACAGGTGGAAGATGTATATTTCAAGTCTAACATTAGCTTGAGAACTGTTCTTGATTATCACAGGTATTGTTTTATTTTTGAGTACTATCTGTACACTATCCTTCCCCAAGAAATTGAGCAATTTAAACTCTTTTGGGTCACTTGTTAAGTCATGAAGAGATAGCAGCCAGACTGATACTGTTACTTTGAAATTTATAACACTACTTTGAATTTTCTACATAAATATATTTAGCGTATGTTTTTCTCAAAAATTGTGAGGTGACTAATGGGGAGGCACAGGCAAAGCTAATCTAAGATGGCGCCACCTCCGCTGGTGCTTGTCATCGATGGTTATTTTGAGGGATAATGAATTAAACTATAACCAGTAAACATGCTCACGTCTTAGAAATCATTAGATTTGAAATGGTCACTACATAACCGAGACGAATAATTGGTATCCAATATTTTTTGCTGAGCAATGCTTTGATCCACAATTTACGTTTTTCTCGTTAGAAGAGAAACGTGTGTACCTTAAGTTTACATTGAATTGCACTTTACAGAGGCATACTTTGTTGAAAAGACGATGTTTTGTTCATTTACTAAAATTTTATAATGAAGTTTCATAGTGAAACAGCACCAGCGATAATGCGCCACCTAGCGGGATAAGTAAGCAGTGTGGCTCCCCATTGGCTTTAATTATAGTCTACTTTTTATGTTTTATTTTTATGTTCAGTGATGCCTATTTCCTGAACCATATCCACCGGAGCGCTCGCCTCCACGCGTCAGCATTCCAACCCGTGTACTACTACCAGTTCTCATACTCTGGACACCTCGGCGTACAAGAGGAGCCCCGGGTCCCGAAGGTGGGCGCCGCGCACTCGGACGAGCTGGCGTATTTGTTTAGCGGGAGAGACCTGGATGGTGATGAGGGAACTGTGCAGATGCGCTTGGTGACGCTTTGGACAAATTTCGTTAAGTATTTGTAAGTTATGATATCAACAAATATATGCGGTTATATTTTGACATGCGTGTATTAGGACATTTTGCTCGCCTAGCTGCAACTCTCAGGTCGAAATATGCCATACCAATGTAGGTCATATTTCAAAAACGTTTGACTGCTGGATTTCAGGAACCCAACGTACAAAGAGTCCGCGAGATGGGATGCCTTCGACCCTGACCACGCCCGCCTCCTAGATATCGGTACAGAGCTGAACATGATAAACTACCCTCATGAGCGGTCTTTTAGCGTGTGGGATGATATATACGAGAAGTTCTATTATAAGAGGAACCGAGTGCGAGTTTAAAAACAAAATGAAAATAAAATTCTTTTGTATAGATATGAACTTTACTTTTGCTTAAAATCAAATCTACGCCACCAGCTATAAAGGATTATTTAGTTTATATTCTTTGGCACACAAAAAAATATGTACAATCAGGAACTTAATGACACCATTGCCTTGCTAGCATTACTAGTCAACCTCGACGTGCAAGAAAAATGGCGACTATGCAGTGAAAAAAAAAACGAAATTCCTGGAAATTAAAATGAAGGATTAATAATTAAGGAAGTATGGGTCAAAACTTGTGAAAAATTAGAAGGCTCAGTGCAGCAGTAAAGATGACAAACCATGGAGGTTTAGTTATTTAATCAGCTGTTTATACAGGGTGAGTTTGAATTGGTATGTTATCCCGGAAGGGGGTGATTAGGACTGTGGTTGTCGACAAGTTGTGAGAACCTCCCTTGAAAAGAAATCAATCAAAATTTCCGAAAAAAAAAAAACTTCAAACAAGAAGTACGGCGGCATATTCTGGGAACAAATCGTAAAAAACTCGGTCGTGTTTGCCCTCAAAGTGGGAGTACACAAACTAAAGGAGATTGTGTACCGCAGTCCGCGTCACCCAACCCCCCGCAAGATCTCCGCCGTTGCTCTGCGCAAGTACATTCGTTTCACAACTGTAAGGGCTGTAAAACTGTGGTTTAGGTACATGTTAGGTTATTCGTGATAATAATAAGTGGTGTGCAGTATCTGTGTCAATTGCATAATTGGTTCAAAAATATACAAACAGTAAATAATTGCGTAGTTATTAAAGCAGATGCGTGACTAGATGTGTACAGCGTTTAGTGAGGTGTTGGTGCACGATGGTTTACTACAAGTTCGTGTATTTGTCTCTATTTTTTTACGTCAACAAAGGTAAATGCAATAAATTGATTTTAAATATTGTAATAATCGACCAATAATTTGTGAGCAGACCAAAAGACCGTAGTTATTTGTTTCATGTTTTGTAAATAGTGAAAATGAAATAAAATAAAATATTATTAGTAATTTTGACTCCATCACAAATACAACAGATAATGATATAGTTTTTTTACTTGACTCAATTGGTACAAAATAAATAGACTGAATGTGGTCCAATTCATTTGGTTGTCTCAGTCTCTGCTCTAACGGATCTATTCCAGTATGTTTAGTAAGCTGTGAGGAGTACTGTCAGGTGCGCACACGCATCGAGTCTGGCGGGATATGCGGGAGGCGCCGCCGCGCCGACGACGGCTCGGAGTACGCCAGCTTCAGAGGGATACCCTATGCAAAACAGCCTGTGGGGGACTTGAGGTTCCAGGTCAGAAACATTTGTTTTGTTTAATATTATGTTCTGTCCGGCAAAAAATTATGTTCAGAAGATAAGTGTAAGTGTATCTATCTGTGCTAAGATAAAACATACTCCTGCTTATGCAGTTCAAATGGAAAACACAGTACACACAGTAATGTGCAAGCATTACTGTGTTTCGATCAGCAAAGTATCTATTCAGTAAAATTACTGGGCATATTGTCTCAGTTACGAGCGCACTGTAGTGCCACGCAGACCTTTGTGTCTCAATGTTCTGAGTGGCGCTGCAATTGTTATGGGTCAGCGTTATGCTTACCATCAGGCAAACGACCAGCTCGTCTCGTTATCCAATAGTATATTCTAAAACAAGATAACATCAACATATATCTACTTAAATAAGTTTATTTCCAGGAATTGCGGCCGGCAACTCCTTGGAACCATTATCTCGATGCAACAGAGGAACGACCCGCTTGTCCTCAGCACGATGAAACTTTTGGGCGTCTCATGAGGACTATCCAAGGAACAAGCGAGGCGTGCATCTATGCCAACGTACATGTCCCCCTTAAAGGGCCGTATAAAAGGGAAAATCCATATTATGGTTATAAGGGAGCTCGAAAAAAGGATCTTCCTAATCCTCACAAAGACTCCTATGATGAAAAAGAGGAACAACTTCATAGAGGTTATTCAAAGGCTCAAGGTCTTCCAATCCTCGTATACATCCATGGAGGAGCCTTTCATTCAGGGTCAGGAGACTCGGATCTAAACGGGCCAGAGTACCTTGTTAGTCAAGGTGTGATCGTAATCACTTTTAATTACAGGTATGCAATGTGCGGAAAGTTGAGACGTGGTTGAGACGTATTTTGACGTGATGTACTTACTGATTAACGTTAAGGGTACATAAATTTACTTGGTAAATCTTTTCAAAGTTTTGGCCTTAAAAGACGTTTTTTTCCCACAGAATAAACGTCTTTGGATTCCTGTATTTGAACACACCCAAGGTTCCTGGCAACCAGGGTCTGCGCGACCAGGTGGTGCTGCTGCGCTGGGTGCAGCGGAATGCACGGGCCTTTGGTGGAGACCCTGACAACGTCACCATCATGGGGCAAAGTAGTGGTGCTACGTTTGCTCATCTACTGTCTTTGTCTAAAGAAACTGATGGTCTTTTCCGAAGGTACGACTTATGAAGAATTATGGAAATTTGTATGATGTTTGCTATAAAAATAGATTTTGCGAGAACGCAAAGGAAGGTATTTTTATTTTTTATCGAACCATTGGGAAATCTATAGCAGAAAAATAATATTTGATTTTCAAATACCGTTTCAGAGTGATTCTGTCAAGTGGAACCGCCAACCCGGGTTACTATACGACATCTCCATTGTTCTCCACGTTCATGGCCACACTATTCCTCTCACAGCTGGGCATCAACTCTACAGACCCCGACGACATTCATGACCAACTTGTCAATATACCTCTTAACAGGATATTGCTCGCTAACAGCAATTTGCAATACATGGCAGGAATAGTCTCTTTCGGCCCCGTAGTGGAGACACCGTTCCCAGGAGTCACGAGGATACTGGATGATGAACCGACCGAGCTAATAAAGAGAGGTCGAGGAAATCAGTACCCTTTAATTATCGGATATACTACAAACGAGTGCGAGTTTTTTAGACCAAAAGTAATATATTTAGATTACTCAGGTCGGATAGAAGCGAACCCAACCACGATATTAAGTCCAAGGATAGTATTTCAGACACCTCCCAATGTATCTCTACAACTTGCAAGGCAAGCAATGCGACGATATTTTAAGCGAAGTTTTACGTACGACGAATACATAACAAGTTGCACGGAGACATTCTTTCAGTACCCTGCTTTCCAGCTGGCAAACCTCAGAGCGTCTATGAAAGGATCTCCGGTGTTTCTTTATCAGTTTTCTTATAATAGCGAGTTGAATTTAGTGAAGAAAGCCGGATGGCTCAAGTATAACGGTACTGCTCACGTGGAAGATTTAGTACGAATTTTCCGGCCAAATGCTATCATTGAAGATATCAGTAACAGCACCGGCGAAGACCATTTACCACCCAGAGATGAGCAGTTTAAGGACTGGATGACAGAGCTCATTGTCAACTTCATGAGATGCAGGTAATTCTTACTCTTTCATGTCACAATAAGTCCACGACCGATAAGCGTAGGTGACCCAACGTGAAACCAAAAACATAAACTAATCAGATTCATATATCAATCATCGTTTAGTTAATAAAAGCTTCTATAACAAACGTTGAATGTTTCAGCAACCCAAATTGCTCTATCAAGAAGACACGGCAGTCTCGTTGGCTAGCAGTAAAGGAAGGGATGTTCAACTACCTGCGGATTGAGGAGCCCCAGGTGTACAGGAACACTGGACCCACACCGGAACAGTGGGACATGATCGAGTTCTTCGAATATATTGAGACAGAGAGCAGGTGAACATCGTGTTTTTGGATCTTTTTGAAAAAGACGGATGTTAAAAGACTTCACTAGTAGGAATCAGTATTAATACGTTCCATTTTTCTGGTGGTTTGTAAGAAACATCGTGCCCAAAAAATTATTAAGCTATTTAACTTTGATAATAAAACATTTTCAGGAGAGCAGTGGCAAGCCAAGGAGCCTCCTTCGACGATGCATTCATGGCCAACATGACTGCCATCCTTGACCTCAAGAGGCCAAAATACCCTGTAGCTATTGTTTATAGACCCAAGATCTCCCCAAATAATAGGCATTTTAAAGAGTTGCACCGGGTAAAATACTAGGCAAAGGCTATTTGGCTTAAATAATAATTTGAAACGCTCGTTTTGTCCGTGTTTGCCAATTCGAAACTGTCGAATAGCTTCTACTTCTGGGCTTTTATCAGGAATTCTTATTATCACTTTTATCAGACTAGATTAAGGATAATGGTTTGAGATGCGATTTTAAATTACTTCTTAATCAGCTTATTACGCTCCCATGGCTGAGATATTGGAATTCTCTCAGAGGGCGATAATCGGCCACGCGGACCCAGTGTGGATTGGCGGATGTGTCATGTCCATTTCCAATTTTGTGCTTCTTGAACGTGTGAGTCGACTTCTTGAGTTTCCTCACGATATTGCCTATCGCCTAGGTTGATAAACGTCATTGGTGCGGGATTCGAACTATGGTGCTTCCCATTGAAAGTCGTACCAGCGGCGCGAGTAAGGAAGTCGGTTCGATAAATTTGTCGAACCGAAAAACTCGACAAATTTATCGAATGTTGCGAGTACCGAAGTCTGATCGTAAAGTATTGTAGTAGCTCTATATTCTCTTTGGATTCGACCTAGCTTTTCGATAACTTTTGTCGATTGTTTCGAGGCTCGATAAATCCCACTTTATCGAATTTTGTCGAATATTATCGACCCGAATAGATCCGTACTTGCGCCGGAGTTCCCGTTCGGCCACACTCACTCAATTGCTAAAAAAGCAAAAAAATGAATTGACGTATAAACTACATATTATATAAAGAAACAATGAGTAGGCTACATAGGAATATTTGAGAATAAGTGCGTCTGCCAGTGCGCACTTTCTAGTAGGATATATGAATTGTTTTGTTGTATTTGTTTTTTATATGCAATAAAATGTTATTGTGTTGTCTATTTAAAATCCTCCTTAGGTCACGTCTTTGCCATTAAGTGACGCGTTTGTCTCCTGTCTACTTACCCACTAAGCCATGAAGGGGCGCTGTCAATATCCGTACCTGCAAATAATTAAGAAACAATAAATTAAAAAAAGTAATTTATAATTAACTTGTATTGTTTTTGTCTGTGTTTTGGATGAAGTTAACAGCCAGCGAAGGCGATGATGAAGTCGAGATTCGAGTATGAATGCCTCGCCGACTGAAGACTAAAATTCAGTACAGTTACAATACACAGGTACAAGAATACCTCCGGAGACCTACTCGCAAAATCAATGATCGATATATTGTTGTATTTGTCGTGTCGTACCCCACTCTAAGTTTCAACGATTTCACTGTCGTATCGGCAATCGATCGAACGATATCAGTTTGAGAATTAAAAAAGACTTGTAGTACGAACATGTCTATAATAATGATAATATTTTTTATGTGAAGTATGATGACCCGGCACAGTCGGTCATTGTGTTGACGACACTGGCGCCTGTCACAGTACAAGGTGCAAGGCCCGGAAGGGAATGCGCCTGCTGCATACCAAGCAATATCAATTAGATCTGAGAAAATAGCTATGTATATTTTTACAAGGTTTTATTTAACTTGCAATGTTTGTATGTATGTTTGTTTAGGTCAAATCTTGGAAAATAAATTTGACCCAATTCCCGGTGTTCGATTGAGCCGAAATTTTACACACTTATGTAAATCGGACGACAACACGATGAATAGTAATTTATTTCGATTAGCAAAGAATCATACACATTCATCATACATTAAATTAAGTAGGTAATCCAATAACAATCAATTCAATTCAATATCTAATGAAATGAATACATACATAAAAATATAATTATTTATTTTTGTTTGGCAGTATGTGAACCATACAACACAGATTCAGATACTGACTGTCAAATCTATTAGCTAACACGCTCATTATGCTGTTGGAGCTGGCGCGGACCCTGCGCATCAGAGATGTGCACCGTTTCCGCATAATCGTGTAGAAACAGTCTACACGTGACTCGGCGAACATCCCTGATGCGCTACAGAACCGAGGCAGCCCCCTCAGCACCCTGAACGCGTTGTTATACTGGATACGTAGGGCATTGCACTGCTTGAGCGTGTAAGTTACCCACAGACTGCTCGTGTAATCTGCTGGACAATACAATGATGTCACCCAGCAGGTCTGAAGATGGAGCCGGAAGGTGGCCATCCTAACTCTGTAACGAAACGACGTAAACTCATGGAGTTTGGGCTAAACCCCTTTTTAAGCATAAAAAGACTGGTATTGGTTTCTAAATGAACATTATTGCATTCAAACTTTTTTTATTTAATCTATTTTGCTCTGCGAGCTCCAGGGCTCGCACCCTTTGTTTGGTACTTATTGTATACAGAAAAATTTCTTACTTATCATCAATTTAACAAAAGCAAACTTACTCCGAAAGCCTAAGTGTCGTTCACATACATACATATATATAGTTTTATATAAATAACAAATATTACAAATGTTAGTAGGAGGACTAACTCTTCTGCGAGTGTCCGTCTGGGTTGTTACCACCGCTTTGCTCGTGAAGTCTGCCGCCAAGCAGTAGTGTGCAAGCATTACTGTGTTCCGGTTTGATGAGCAGAGTATCCAGTGAAATTACTGGGCTTATGAGACTTCATACCTAATGTCTCAGGGTAACGAGCGCATTGCAGTGCCGTGCAGGCCTTTGTGTTTCAAAGTTCTGGGTGGCACTGCAATTGTAATGGGCCGGCGTTACCAAATAAAAAAAAAAATTAAAACTAGAATAAGTACTTAATTGAGTACACAATCGGAGCGGACGAGATCCCACAAGCAGCACCCGTTCACGAGTGTGACGTATGTGCCAGCCATCGCTCTCCTCAACCATTTTAGAGGGAAGAGGGCGACCCGCCACACGACGCCACTGCAAGCAGGGTCATTCCAGTGACCATGAACACTCCGGTTGTTCACCCAATTTATTTAACCAATTCAAACTTAGACGTAATCAAGTTTGCATACAATAGACAGGTGTATGTAATTTAAATGTAAATTACATCTGTCATTGAATCGTTGTATAATTATTGGGTGACATTTGCCACAGTTACAAATATTAATTTGGAATACCGCAAAAAAACATTGTTTAGCAATTGCAATTTTCATTTGTAATCACTTGATGAGAGGTTTCATAATATAAAAAGATTTGTCGAGTGTTCCATTACCTTGAAAGTATAGGAACAGCTAGCTCGTTCCACTTGCATCCCCCATTTCGATCACCCAGGGGATCGAAAAACACTCTCTAACTCCTGATATACAATACAATTTGACACTGACAATTAAAGTTTTGACAACTATATGTATTGACACTTAACAGAGTAAAAATACAATGCGCTGACATTTTGTTTTCCAGTCAAGAGCGAGTATATGAAGTGTCATTGAATTCAATCGTGCGACTAAATTAACCTGTTAATGTGTAAAAAAAAAAAAAAAAAAAAGTTCTATAGCAAGTGAGATGTTGCATGTGATACATGCTACCATGCCAAAGAGTAAAATTATATACTGGGAATACCATGCCAATGTGCTGTCTGAAGAGCTGTGGCTCGACATTTGACGCCATTTTTGTTTATGTTTCGGCTCGCAATACGTTCCTTACCTTTTGTTCGTCCGTACCTTTTGTTCACCTCTACTTTTCTTTAATTCTTTAATCTATATTTTGATGTATCACTGTCCGGAGGTTCGTGATGTCATAGGTGTGGGTTCCGACTGAAAATCAGTTATTAAGGTCCTTGGACCTTAATTGCATGCTGAGTCGGAACCCTTATCATGGCATCACGCAACATTGGGTTTTTATTTATATACTTGTCTGTCCTTTTTTTTTTTTTCATCTTTTATGCATGTGTAAAACTGTAATGTTGTGTGATGTCCTGAAATAAATGTATTTTCTTTCTTTCTTTCTTTCTATATATGATTTATAAAGTAGTTTGTGTAAATCACACCGACTACTTCAGTTTGCACGCTGAATAATTCCTAAAACGTTTTTAGCTACAACATTTGAATTATTATCTAGAGGCATCCAATCACTTGAAGATTACGTAGTTAAGTTACATATAGGTAGTATTAGTGGTTACGCAGTAGCTATTTTAGAACTATAATATAAACATGTTGCGTATACCTATACGTAGTATCTGGACCAGGTTTACAGCATATCTGATGCTTTTATTCAGGGACTTCTCGCGTCGAGATCGCGCCGGAGACTGCGAGCGAGTGAATAACCGACCTACGTCAGTATTTGCATGGTATTAGGGTCTTTTCTAGAGCCCACTTGGCTAGCTATCGCGATAATACGTCGCCAAGCGCCTATCGATGTCATGTGTTGTACATTTTTTTATTCATTGAAATGTAAAGAATCTAGTGGTATCATTTAAATTACTATTGGACAATAAAAAAATAATTGAATTCGCGAAACTTTTAGGGGCAGCTTAGATGCAGTATCTTTGAGGAAATTATATATTTTTTGTGAATTTTATTTTTATTGTGTTAATGTGATCTTCTTAAAACTGTATAACGACAGAAATTATGTATTTTGTGTTTCAGGCAACTACCTAATTATAAGGTCGGACACGGTTGCGCGACTAAGGACATAGTTAGGTTACAGCAGGGCCGGTTTGACACAAAGGTCAACACGTAGTGTCGACCGGCAGAGACGGGTGGACGGCGCGGTTCAACACTAAGTGCCTTTTCACACGTACCGGTTGCCGGGTAGCCGGCGCCGGTTACCCGGTGGTGAAGTGTATGGGCATGGTACATAGCTTTCACATGTACCGGCGTAATTTATCCGGCAGGAGGTTGCCGGGTGCGCGCCGGAACCACCACTGTGCGTCCGGTCGCCGGGCATCGGTTAGCCGGCGGCCGAACTGACAGTGGTGTATGGAACACGCAACTAGCTTTCAGACGCGCCGGCCGGTCAGTCGCCCAGGTACAGTCTGCGAGAGCACGCGCGTGCGTAGTTCTGTCGCACGCTCGACGACGCTATAAACTATAGAACGAGACTGTACTCTTGTCGGCTCTCTAGCCGATACTGCCGGCATCAACCGGGACATGTGAAAGCTTATTTGACACCGGGTATCCGGCGCCGGCTACCCGGCAACCGGTACGTGTGAAAAGGCACTAACTGCGAGAGTTCATACGCACACAGCGGTCAACCGCGAGGGCTACTAACCGCGCCGCTTTAATATAATATTTTAATATGCAACCGATCATATTCTACGCACTAATCAGCCGCAAAATTCCAATGCGCACTGCAGTGCCGCGTAGGCCTTTGTGTTTCAAAGTTCTGGGTGGCACTGCAATTGTTATGGGCCGGCGTTATGCTTACCATCAGGCAAACGACCAGCTCGTCTCGTTACCAAATAACATTAAAAAATATTGTAATTGGGTAGTTGAATGAAACACATAAACACTGTGATTATACAGGTTTAAGAACATCACATTAACACAATAAAAATGAAATCACAAAAAATATATAATTTCCACAAAGATACTGGATCTAAAACTTTCCAGAATTCAACGATTTTCTTATCATACAATAGTAATTTAACTATCAGATTCTTTACATTTTAATGAATAACAAATGTATGACAACTATGTACTTAAACGCAGTTTTTCACGGCCAAAATCAACAAAATGTGTTTTAGTACAACTTTACGGGCCGCGTTGATCATGTGACGTCACGCGCTAAGCCCAATTAGCATGGGGCGTTTTAGCGCTCACTAGATCCGCCTGACTTTGGCTCTAATTTTTGACGTTGTTAGCATTCGATTTCCAGTTTCTTCGATATAGACATGATTTTCATGAGAAAACGAATTGATTAGCATCATAAAAGAAATGGAGTCAACATCCCAATTCCAGCCGCGCAGTTGCCCGTTAGTGTCGCGGTTGCCCGGCGCGTGAGCTCTGAAGCAATCGGAGTAAACCACATTGTATTTAGGGGAGTGTACAGTATTGCTTCACATAATCCAACAGTTGTCAGATTACTATTTTTATGGATCAGTAGTAAGCTATAGGTACCGCTTTTTTATTTTTATTTTGTCTGGCTTATAGTAATAGGTCCAATTACAGTATATAACGTAAGTAATCTTTTTCGAACGCTCGAACAGCATGTGCTTGCGCGCGTTGTATGCTTGTAAAGATTTGTACTGTACTTTATAAGCAAGCCGGCTTTCTTTTCAGCGCGCTGTCCTTATATTTCTGCAAGTTTATTAGTGGTCATTTATAATTAAGTGTTTAACAAATCAGTCATTGTTTAATTCGATCCAAGTGTGACTAGTGAGTATAATCGGATTATACATTAGGGATCAGCTGGTTGTGTTTCAACACCTTTAGCGACGCCAGCATAATGGGACACAGGGGGACAGTTATCGTTGCTTTAGTGGTTTTCATTAGTGGTAAGATCTTTGTTTTTTTTATCCATTTAACCTTAGCGACAGTCTGGAGCTGTGCTTTTGTATCTTCACCACGACAAATACACATTATGCTCTTTAGCATGAAGTTCGTTATGAATCCGAAACTTTGTAGAACTTTGATGATAATCTAAAACCTAACCCATGTGCACTGTATTTTTCGAAAGCCAAATTTTTAACATTAGGGCTGGTCTGAACATACGCACGTTCCGCCCCTCTCACTCTTGTTACAGTCCGCATACCTTTAAGAATATCGAGATTTCATTCGATCGTATCCTGCCAGAAATGTGAATTATTTAAAATGTACGATTTTGACATTGCATTTGACAGTTATCTCAGCTGATCTTAAGTGACGTTGTGTTCGAAGGTGGCGAACCCATATTTCATTTGTTTCAGAGTGCCTTATAGATGTTGCGCATAGCAATTGCGCGGCGACGGAATGCGAGGTGCGCTTGCGCATAGACGCTGGTTGGCTGTGCGGGAGGGTGCGCCGGGCCGAGGATTCCACCCTGTACGCCAGTTTCCGGGGGGTGCCGTACGCCAAGCCGCCCTTAGGCGAGCGACGATTTAAGGTGTGAATACATTTGCTCCACCTATATACTTGTAGACAGCCCTGCAAATGTTATCATACACTATAATTAAGTTTTCAAATCAAATTACAAACAAAAATGCTTCATTTAACATTTGCTTACAATCAGCCAAAAGACAGGGTCGTCTCGTTGTAAAAAAAATGCTTCTATCATTCAGTTATCATTTTTGTGTCGACACACTACTGATGATACTTTGATTAACTAAGGACTTTTACGGACTATAATAATAATAATAATAATAATAATAATCATTTAATATCAGATAAAATGCAATCCAAATTTTGTTAGTAAAAATAAGTTTATCTAATTATGTTAGTATTATAAAAGTACATCTTCAATACAATAATTCATTTAATTTCATAGTAATATTAATCAATCAAAATCAAATTAAAGAATTACATTTGTTTTACTTTTACGCCTTAAACCTTACATTATATCTCCTTCGAATTTGTCACATTATTTTAATCAGTTTAGTCCTGTATTCAGTATCTCTTCAGTATCAACTTGACACGTGGTTCAATAGTAATCTACATACCTAATTCAAACAAATTATTCGATTTTAAATATCAAATAACAGGCAAACCTGACATTTTATGAGGTTTTGTCACATGGCAATTGTTGTTAGTATTGATGGCCACAAACAATAAAATAAAGATGGCGGCGACCACTTATGCCAGGCTTCATACAAAAATAGTTTATCCCGGAAAAATACACGGTTCCTGTGGGAAGCGGGTGAAAACCGCGGGCAGAAGCTTGTATGTCTTCTGTATAATTGTAATTATTTGAAATTTAAAACCAAACAGAATCTAAAATTTAGATACAAAACCAATTACAATTATAAATAGGTACACGAAAAACAAAAACCAATAGCAACTAACGTTATAAATTACAATTAGTTTCTTTATAATTACACACTTCAACACATTTCGACATTTTAGCATTTTGTCATTTTTATTCTGCGTATTACTTACATTTAGACATTTATAAACTTCGACATTTGACATTAATATACCTTGTAAATTATCATTTTAGACTTTAGCCGCCTATAACCCTCTAAACTGACCATTCTGGACGCACCAGAAATCTTAGTGCTGGAAAGGGATAAACGATTTATCTCATGATAACTTCATAGCAAAATTAAAGTTTTATATTATGTCAAATTTTCATTCTGTGTGTGCTATCAGACGTTGCCGTTCTGTGGTGTCCTCTCAGATGTTGTCATCCAAAAAATTTTGTCTGTCTATCTGTTTGTTTCGGGTAATCTCCGAAACGGCTGGACCGATTTTGACGGGACTTTGCAGCAGATAGCTGATGTTGTAAGGAGTAACTTAGGCTACGTGAGCGATGCCGCGGGGCACAGCTAAAAATCAATTATTATTTCGTAGTCTTTATTCAATACTAAATTATTTATTAAATAACCTTCCTTCTGTCGCACTCGGGTAAAAAATAATCCCATTCTGCATGAATGTAAAACATGTATGTCTGACCAGCAACAGCAATGTGTGAAGGAGACGTAATGAGAACACAACCGTGGATTATATGTAAGAGAGACGAAGAGAGACTATATGTCAAGCCAAGGTATGGGGCGTTCTAGCGCTCAATGGATACGCCCGACTTTGGCTCTCATTTTTGACGTTCCATTCGATTTCCCCTTTTTTGGATATAGACATTTGATTCTCACGAGAAAACCTCATATCATAAAAAAAAATGGAGTCAACATTCCTATTCTAAATGATTCTAAATTCAGGAATTGGAGCCGCCTGAACCCTGGAGCCATTTGTACGACGCGACAGAAGACAGCGCAGCGTGTCCTCAAAAAGACTTCATCTACAGCCGCCTGCCCTTGCAAATCAAGGGACAGAGTGAGGACTGCATGTATCTAAACCTTCACATGCCTATGACGGTTCTCCCTTATTACGAGAAGTCTGAAAACGAGCCCAAGAAGCCAGGCGTGCCTATTCTTGTCATGGTCCACGGAGGGGGCTTTCAAGCAGGCTCAGGTCTAACGGACATGCACGGCCCGGAGTACCTGATGAGAAACGAAGTTATTGTCATAACTTTTAACTTTAGGTAATCTTACATTACTTTTGACTACATTATTTTATTCAGCACTCTATTTTTTTTTCTAACTCTTTACAAATTTCAGGATTAACATCTTCGGTTTTCTTTCTCTGAATACAGCTAAAATTCCTGGAAACCAAGGCCTCAGAGATATAATTACCCTGCTGAGGTGGGTACGTCGTAACGCGCAGGCTTTTGGCGGAAACCCTGATGACGTTACTCTGGTGGGGCACAGCACCGGTGCCACCTGTGCACATCTCGTGTCCTTATCGGAACCTGCTAAAGGACTGATTCATAAGTAATTATTGGAAATTATTTTAAATAGCCATTGATATACTCAGTGTGATATTGTATGATATGTTGTTTGATATTTGATAGCTACCGTGGTGTAGGTTGTTGGATTCGACTGTTATGGCGCGTAAGGGCGCTGGTTAGATCAGCGGGACCAATACTATTACATCGGAAGAAAAGTTCACCTAAACTTGTTTCAGGTCTGAGTAATTTCCGAGTCCCTATAGATACCGAAATTCTAGTTAGACTATATCTAACCGCTTACACACTCAAACCCAATCTAAAAATAAGAAAGCAATGTGGTCGTTGGTGGTATTTATGATTTTTTTTGTTTCAGAGTAATTTTGATGAGCGGTACTGGAATCCCCAACTACTTTAGTCCCACGAAAGAACACGCTAAATCTGTAGCCGACAATTTCCTCGTGGCTCTGGGCATCAACTCCACGGACACCGACTACATCCACGAGCGCTTGACCAAAGAGCCGCTTCTGAACATAATGAGTTCACTAAATAATGTACAATCGAAAGCAGACATCGTGCTGCTCAACTTAGTGCCAACCGTGGAAACAGAGTTTCCCAACGTCACTCGAGTGATAGACGACTACCCCCTAGTACTGATGGCTAAAGGTCGAGGCAAGGAATACCCGCTTATAATGGGCTTTACAACCGCCGAGTTCAGTTACTTTAAATGGCAGCTCTTAAGTACAGATATGGCTAAGCGAGTGGAAGAGGATGCGTCAGTTCTTCTAGCAGCACGACAACGTAACTATTTTCCAATGGAAAAGGAGAGGTTAACAATGGAACTGAAAAAAAGGTACTTCAAAGGGACACCAACATTGGAAGAAGCTGTGGTCTATTATTCGGATATGTTCTTTAGACACCCTGCGCTAATAGTGGCAGAATGGAGGTCGCTTTGGGGAGCTCCTGTGTATCTATACCAGTTCTCATATGAGAGCGAGCGTAGTTTAATTAAAGAGGGCATCTGGTGCACCTACAGCGGGGTGGCGCACGTCGAAGACCTGACCTACTTATTCCGCATTAACTCCTTACTTCACGGCTATGTCTCACACCCGCCCAAGAACAACGACGACTTGATGAAGGAATGGCTGTCGACGCTGTTTGTCAATTTTTTGCGATGCGGGTACGTTTTGTTAATCATCATCATCAGCCGGAAGACGTCTACTGTTGAACATAGGCCTCCCCATAGAACGCTACAATTACGCAGTTTTGTTAATGGTTGTTAAATATTAGACGTATCTGGCTGTCAGCCCAATATTGCCGGATGGTGAAAGCCAAAAATATCTTAGATCTGACTGCACAGACACTCCACAGATCCCAAAAACAAGAGGCTTGTACTCAACAGTGCCAAAAAGGTTGATGAACATGGTGTTTTTGGTGTATCTGACAGCAGATACACAACATAGACTGTCAGTAACACCATTGTCTGTCAGTTGACTGTCAGTGGACGGATTCATCTTCTCATAATTTGTTCGGCTGCTAGTTCGATTGCAATGGGAGCAATATTTGTGCACTAAAAAAGCGAAGTATTTGTTTCGTGTTAAGTTGTTGTGGGACCATGGGTCTCGTAGATCGAGATGAGCGTTATTATTGGTCGAAAAAAAAATCCAATGGAACTACTTTGAAAAGCATTATTCTAATGGAGAAATTTTTTACAGTAACCCTACATGTACCAAAGACGAGCTGGAGTGGCCTCCGCTTAGCCCCGGAAGGTTGACGTACCAAGACATTGCGTTACCCAAGATCTACAGGATGAGCAACCTGACTGCGGAGCAGGAGAATATCATGCAGTTCTACAACCGGATCGACAAGGAGTTCAGGTATAGGCATTGCAATTTCATAACGATTTTTTTGCGTGGCTTAAAATCCTCGTGGGGGCATCCATGAGGATTTGACAGCTAGTCCCACTTATAGGACCCCACCTACGGAGACAACGTACTCCACGTACGCCATCGCCGGATCCCCCCTAAAGGGGCGCGCGGGAACACGCGGCAGTTTCCGAACGTGCATCAACAACACTCCAACTTTTGTTATAGTAATTAACCGTATCTAACCGGTTCACTGACATAATTCAGTTTCATTGAATAACAGAGGATCGAGCGTTTACTTGAAAAACTGGTTTAAGCCGAATATTGTACCGATTCATTGTCAGATGTCTGTGTTATATTATTAACTAGCTGTGCCCCGCGGCTTAGACTAAGTTACTCCTAATAAAATCGGCTATCTGCAAGTGAAATTCATGTCAAAATCGGCCCAGCCGTTTCGGAGATTACCCGGAACAAACAGACAGACAGACAAAAATTTAAAAAATGGTTGTTTTGTTTTTATGTACCGTATATACTTTCATATGCATTTAATTAGTAAAAAGCTGTTATTTTGATATTACAAACAGACACTTCAAATTTAATTAGTTGTATTTATAGATGATGTAAACATGAGAAATTATACAACAAATATACAGAAAACTAACACAATTTTAGTTTTAACAGTTATTTTTTTGTTTCAGAAACGTCAGCGCTCAAATTGAGATTGCTGCGATGTCCGATGTATGAGTTCAATAACAAGATAAAATCGATTCCCGCTTTTGCAAAAGCGAAATGTAAAAACGAAAATATCGTGATATTTAAAATTTCATCCCCTTTTTTCCACCCTTAAATTCTAAAGTAAAATGTATCTTTGTATCATGAATTCCATTTTGAATATGTTTAATTCTGATTATTTTGTATAATATTGTATTTAATTTCAAATATATATTGAACTGACCAGGGATTAAATTGAACAGAAGATATTGAATTTGACTCCATCGAAGATATTTAGTATTCAACTTCAAAATGCTTTATTCATATAGACCCCAACGGAGCACTTATTTCGTTGTAACTATCATCGGAAACGAGTTGTTCATGAAATCGGTAGTGCCAACCGAAGAAATGAGTTCACGAAATTTGTAATGCCAACCGAAGAAATGAGTTCACGAAATTGGTAGTGCCAACCGAAGAAATGTGCTAGGCGGGAACAGTAACGTTGGTAGGAAATGAAACACTGGTATTGTAAGTTAAGTTAGTTCTTGTTGAGTAATCGAGTAGGAAGGTTGGTTGATAAGCAAGTATCGTTGTAAAGTTATAATATTTAAGTAAATTATGAGTTTGTATAAAGAAAATAAAAGTTACAAAGAAGACACAGTGATTTTATTAAACTTGAGATACCCTACTCATTAAGAAAGAATTATTTAAATTGGTGGAGAACTGAGGGAGAAAACAAGTAACATCACCAAAAACAAAAAAAGAAATACAAACGAATTGAGAAACTCCTCCTTAAAATTGTAAAAACTCGAAAAAAATATCGACCAATGACGTGAGTTACAGCCGGTTTTTAACAATTTATAAAGTGTGATACTCAGGACAATTTTAATTGTAAAATAACCTCCTACTTTCTTGGAAGTCGCTTAAGAATGTAGCCTTAGATGTAAACGGACTATAATAACAAATCAATTGACATCTCTTTTTTTTTTTTTTATGTTATTTGGTAATGTGACGAGCTGGTCATGCTTACCATCAGGCAAACGCCTGATGGTAAGCATAACGCCGGCCCATAACAATTGCAGTGCCACCCAGAACTTTGAAACACAAAGGCCTGCGCGGCACTGCAGTGCGCTCGTTACCATGAGACATTAGGTATTAAGTCTCTTAAGCCCGGTAATTTCACTGGATACTCTACTCATCAAACCGGAACACATTAATGCTTGCATACTACTGCTTGGCGGCAGACTTCACTCACGGCGCGGTGGTAACAACCCAGACGGACACTCGCAGAAGAGTTAGTCCTCCACTAACAAATCGGATGACGATCAGACGAGTAGTACAGGCGCTACGGTGGAACATACTATACACAAACATAGACAGACTGTCAGGGTCATAGTATTCAGTTAGCGGTCCTTACACAAAGCACATTAGACAGGTACTGTGCACGACGACGGCAAGTTGAAATTAAGGGCCAGATCTCCGTCGCACGGATTTCAGTTTTGACCCCCACTTCCCCGCAACAAAATGTACCACTGCAACACCTAGCGCTATTTTCACAATTATAAATTTGCGGAACCAAACACTTCCAAGTATTAGCGCCATCTGATTAGGACTGCTGGGACTACGTTTCAATGCGCAAACGCCACACGCCATCTGTATTTTCATACAAGAACTAGCTGTGAATGATATAGCCAGTTTGCGACAATAAATGTTACAGTACATACACGCATAGTGTATTTTGAACCCCGATTTTGACTCAACTCGTTTTTTTTACAAGTATCAATAATTTTAATAAATGTAAGCTCTAGAGTAAAACTCCCGCATGGATACGACAACTATTTTATTTTTAAAAAAATATCAAAGTATACATACAACCGGGTCATGAGATTAACAAAAAAAAAATATATAAAAAGAACTGGAGAACTTATTTGAGTTTTTATTTTATTATATAATCATATACTTCATAAAACACCTTCTGACAAGATTTTGTCATTTTACTTTGTGTAGATAACGAAATATGAATATTTTTATCCTTTTTCTTTATATTTTTTTTTCTCGACTATAACGCCGTATTAGTTGGAGATTTCTAAATTAAACAATTTTTTTGGTATCCGTTTATCGATATTATTATTTAACCATAACTAATTCCGCGTTATCTAGAAGTTATCAGCAATTTTCATTTTTTGTCAGGGTTGTCACGTACGCACATCCGGATGCTTATGGTATTCAAAATTTTTATCCGGATCAATTCAAATTTCTTTATTCACACGGGGCTCCAGGCCCGTCCCAAAGAGGTAAGTATACACTAATCAAAATCAAGACCCAGAAACTCGTCGATATTATTTTAAAATAAATAATGATTAGTGATGGCAAGTTTAGAGTGCCTATTTCTATTTTCTTTAAAAAAGGTGTAATAGATTCGCGTGAACCCATGTTGTAGATGCATTTCCCTACTCACTCTTCTATACAAATAAATAAAATTGATGTGTCTGTTTGTAATATCAAAATTACAGATTTTTACTAAATGTATATGAAAGTATATACGGTACCTATAACAAAAACACAATTTTGTCTGTCTGTCTGTCTGTCTCTCTGTTTGATCCGGATAATCTCCGAAACGGCTGGACTGATTTTGACAGGACTTTCACTGGCAGATAACTGACGTTATAAGTAGTAACTAAGGCTACTTTTAATTTAGTAAAAGGGTTGGTATTGGTTATACTTTCATAAAATTAGTAAATTTGTGTACATAATTAATATAGGGTGGTGCCCTGCCTACTTAAAACAATAATCATTTAAATCTGTTGACAATTGGCAGATAAATCAAATTAAGTCACCACAAAAAACTACAGATAACTGAACCTACTACTTTAATTGAAGTTGGTTAAAATATTAGTAGTTTGTTTCGTATAAAATATGAACAACAAAAATCCATAATTATCTCAAGAGAATATTTTCAGATGAGAAGGTGATGACCCTGGACCCGGATTAATCTGGATATAACATTAATTGCTGATAACTTCTAGATAACGCGGAATTAGTTTTTGGTTTTAATAATATCGATAAACGGATGCCTAAATAAACAATCTGTTCGGGCATGGATTGATGATCTGTGGCTCCGCCCGCCGAGCGTGTGTCTACAGCAACAAAAAAAAGTAGCTCTTACTTTTTTCCCTTGTGATTTTTCGTTTCCATATTCTGATGTCATTCTGATTAAACAGCAGCAAGAAATCAATGATTTTTATTTCATCTCGCGGAGACCAGCGCAAAAACTACAAATATACATGGTCCATATCGAACCAGATCACCGAGGATGATGGATTACCGCGGATGAAATGAGATGGAAAAATATGGAGCTCACCAAGATAATGGCGTTCATGAGTTTAGGTGGAATTGTGTTTTCAACCCAGAACTCGGGTCAGGTAGTATATAATGTAATGTAAAATCAAAAAGGTTAGTCAATGTTTTAATCAATATTCTATGTTTAATGTCATTTCAAGATGTTATAATTACAAAGTTAACCTAACATCCAACATGTTCATGTGTCATATGTAATTGTAATTTTCTAGGCAGAAACACAGGCTTGCATATCTGTATGAGTTATGTATGTCAATTGCAAGACCTTTTGTGATGAAGTTTCCTTAGATTTTGTTCGACATTTGGTAGTTTGGTTAACCTATTAGGTATTTCTTGCATTTCATTGTAATTGTAACTTTCTAAGCAGAAACATAGGTTTGCACTCTGTATGAGTTATTTATGTCAATTGCAAATCCTTTTGTGATGAAGTTTCCTTAGATTTTGTTTGACATTTGGTAGTTTGGTTAACCTGTTAGGTATTTCTTGCATTTCATTGTAATTTTCTAGGCAGAAACACAGGCTTGCATATCTGTATGAGTTATGTATGTCAATTGCAAGACCTTTTGTGATGAAGTTTCCTTAGATTTTGTTCGACATTTGGTAGTTTGGTTAACCTATTAGGTATTTCTTGCATTTCATTGTAATTGTAACTTTCTAAGCAGAAACATAGGTTTGCACTCTGTATGAGTTATTTATGTCAATTGCAAATCCTTTTGTGATGAAGTTTCCTTAGATTTTGTTCGACATTTAGTAGTTTGGTTAACCTGTTAGGTATTTCTTGCATTTCATTGTAATTGCAACTTTCTAAGCAGAAACATAGGTTTGCACTCTGTATGAGTTATGTATGTCAATTGCAAATCCTTTTGTGATGTAGTTTCCTTAGATTTTGTTTGACATTTGGTAGTTTGGTTAACCTATTAGGTATTTCTTGCATTTCGTTGTAATTGTAACTTTCTAAGCAGAAACATAGGTTTGCACTCTGTGTGAGTTATTTATGTCAATTGCAAATCCTTTTGTGATGTAGTTTCCTTAGAGTTATTGTTAGTAACATCTAGAATTATCCATAGAAACCTCAGTGTATTAAGTAAAGTGAATCTTCAAACAGTTGTCAAACTTGAGGTTATGTAAAGAACCATTTACTGTAAGATCTGTTATTTACTTCACTAGTTATAGACAAAGTAATTTTGAGCATTTTTAGTTTGTATTGCACCTACATTTATTGAGATTTACCCTATGCCTGTACAACAACTAGGTACATGTTGGAATTGTTTGTTTAAACAAATATTTAAGTTTGAAATTGTACATTCCAGGTAAAGGCAGCCTCCCACATACCTACCAAACATGACGGAGAAGGAAGAGAAGGATTTAATTAAACGGCGTGCAAGCTATAAGGGCCGCCTTACAGCATTCTCTAATTTCCTGAATGATTTGGACGATGAGTTAAACCCACTTCAGGTAAACGAGTTGCAGCTGCGGTTAGGTAAAATTGAAACTTTATATCAACAACTAGTATTTCGCGCGGTGCGCGGGCTGCTAAAGCAGCCCGCGTGCTGTGGTTGTGTCCGTTTCGGGGTCAGGAATCCTAATTCTAATTTTGAACTCTATTGGGGAAACTTATTTTCTGTCCGCAATTTGGCCGCCGCGAGCTGTAGTGGGCCTGCGCGGGCCGCAAGCGGCCCGCGAGGAGTTTTCGAAAGACATGGCCAACCCTAAATAGGTTCTGTTATCGTAATAAAAAATCCTCAAGGCCTCTGAATTTAAAATCAAAATTTTGGAGCAAGTTTGTTTTTGGCCGTCGGTGTTGCCACTATATATGGCCGCCGCGAGGCTTTGTTGATCCTGCGCGGGCCGCAAGCGGCCCACGAGGTGGGTTTATCTCTTACTTATAAATTTGAACCCGATCGGAGCATCTTTACTTTTTTGCGTTTGACCCCTACTTTGCTACCCCATTGTGGCCACTTATTCCGGACGCCCCGAAAAGGTATTGTTCCTGCGCGGGCTGCAAGCAGCCCGCGAGGAGGCGCAGGCAGCAAGCTGCCCGCGTTTTGAAGTTTGCGTTCAACCCCCATTGTGGCCACTGATTCCGGATGCCCCGAAAGGACTTTGCTCCTGCGCGGGCTGCAAGCAGCCCGCGAGGTGTGCGCGGGCAGCAAGCTGCCCGCGTGTTGAATTTTGCGTTCAACCCCCATTGCGACCACTGATTCCGGACGCCCCGAAAGGACTTTGCTCCTGCGCGGGCTGCAAGCAGCCCGCGAGGAGGGCGCGGACAGCAAGCTGCCCGCGTGTTAAATTTTGCGTTTAACCCCTATTGGGTATTGTTTTGCGTTCGGCTGTTGTTGTGTCCATTTCGGGGTCAGGAATCCTAATTCTAATTTTGAACTCGATAGAAGAAACTTTAATTCTGGCCGCAATTTGGCCGCCGCGAGCTGTAGTGGGCCTGCGCGGGCCGCAAGCGGCCCGCGAGGAATTTGGGCATAATAGTGGGCAACCCTAAAGAGGTTTGGTTATCGTTATCAGCAATCCCCAAGGCCTCGGAATTTGAAATCAAAATTTTCGAGCAAGCATGTTTTTAGCCGTCAGTGTTTCCACTATATATGGCCGCCGCAAGGATTTTATGATCCTGCGCGGGCCGCAAGCGGCCCGCGAGGTAGATTTGACTCTTAATTTTAAATTTGAACCTGATCGGAGCAACTTTACTATTTTGCGTTTGACCCCTACTTTGCTACCCCATTGTGGCCACTGATTCCGGACGCCCCGAAAGGGTATTGTTCCTGCGCGGGCTGCAAGCAGCCCGCGAGGTGTGCGCGGGCAGCAAGCTGCCCGCGTATTGAATTTTGCGTTCAACCCCCATTGCCACCACTTATTCCGGACGCCCCGAAAGGACTTTGCTCCTGCGCGGGCTGCAAGCAGCCCGCGAGGTGGGCGCGGACAGCAAGCTGCTCGCGTGTTGAATTTTGCGTTTAACCCCTATTGGGTATTGTTTTGCGTTCGGCTGTTGTTGTGTCCGTTTCGGGGTCAGGAATCCTAATTCTAATTTTGAACTCAATAGAAGAAACTTTAACTCTGGCCGCAATATGGCCGCCGCGAGCTGTAGTGGGCCTGCGCGGGCCGCAAGCGGCCCGCGAGGAGTTTGGACATAATAGTGGGCAACCCTAAAGAGGTTTGGTTATCGTTATCAGCAATCCCCAAGGTCTCGGAATTTAAAATCAAAATTTTGGAGCAAGTTTGTTTTTGGCCGCCGGTGTTGCCACAATATATGGCCGCCGCGAGGCATTTTTGTTCCTGCGTCCTGTTCAGGTGGATTTGTCTCTTACTTTTAAATTTGAACCCGATCGGAGCAACTTTACTTTTTTGCGTTTGACCCCTACTTTGCTACCTCATTGTGGCCACTGATTCCGGACGCCCTGAAGGGGTCTTCTTCCTTCGCGGGCTGCAAGCAGCCCGCGAGGTGTGCGCGGGCAGCAAGCTGCCCGCGTGTTGAATTTTGCGTTCAACCCCCATTGTGACCACTAATTCCGGACGCCCCGAAAGGACTCTGTTCCTGCGCGGGCTGCAAGCAGCCCGCGAGGTACCACCGCTTTACTCGAAATCCTCCGGTCCCGTTTAGGCAATGTCGGCGCCCAGGGGCCTTACTCCGAAAATCGAACGTCGAAGCTTCAGCTGACGGATCGCAGTTTTCCACTATGAAAGTGTTTCGGATCCAACGTTCATACTTAACATTTTGTCTTTCATGATACGAAAATGTCGATCCCTCAGCCGAAGCTTCGGACTTTAAATTTTCAGAGTAAGGCCCTACGGTGCGCTGTTCGTGTTTTGTTTCTTTTGCGAACATAAAGTACCATTATGATGAAAATTCGGAAAAAATCTTCCCGTTTTACAGTTTCCGAGGCGTTATGTGGCCATATGGTAAGAGCTATACGAAAACAATGTATGGAAGAAACGTTCATCTTGAAATGATTTACAAAAAAGTCCGCGATAGCATATGTCTATGTATTCGGGTTTGCTTGCAATTCGCGTTTTTACCATTTTAAAATTTGGCCAAAAACGGTACTTTATTTGCAGCCGTGTTTTCACCTACACGATATGAATCCTTATCTAAATAAACACGTTTATCACCGAGAGTGTTTCATCGAGAACAATATTGCTGTTTACATCGTTCAATTCGGATGAATATCTTCGGAGATATAGCGAAATTAAAATAAAGCGGCGACGCGGGAATTAATTTTTTGGTCGAAATTTTTTGTCTCTTTTTTTAATTTTTTTTTTAATTTTCGGAAATCCCTTGCCATTCTCTACAACATTAGTTCGAGCACCACCTTCCTAACTGCTACCGTTTTTGAGATATTAGCTTCTACTTTTTGTATGGCGGCCATGTTTTTTTGTTCGGGACCCATGTTTTTTTTTGGTGGGTCAAAATCTGCTCAGGGTCCTCTCCAATATTAGTTCGAACGCCACCCCCCTAACCCCAACCGTTTCCGAGATCCGAGGGGGTACCCTGGTGTACCTTCCACATTCAGGTCACGCGGTACTTTTACCGTGTTCACAAGGCCGACCTGAACACTTCCCCAGAACATTGTTGATACCTCAGCACGCTACTTCCGGCGCAAGAAGACATCGAAAATCCGGACAACTTTTTGTTCGGCAGCCATATTGAAAAATGGAGTTTTTGAATTTTTTTTTCGAATGGGACCAACAGCACCCCAGAAAACCCCCGGATGCCAATTTTCAGCCCGGCCGGATCAAAATTTTTTTTCGGCCATTCTTTTCGGCCACTTTTTCGGCCATTTCCGAAAGCCCTCGCGATCCTCTACAATATTAGTTTGGGCACCCCCCGCCTACCTCTTACCGTTTCGGAGCAAGGGGCGCTTACTTTTTGTATGAAAAAAAAGTTTTTTTGTTCGGCGGCCATCTTTTTTTTTTGTTTTCCTAAATCGGCTCAGGGTTTCCTCCATTTTTAGTTCGAGCACCATCCCCTTGCGGCTGATAGTTTCCGAGAACCACATGGCTGTTCCATTCTACCTTCCACTTTCTTCCATTATCGGATTTTTCTGGGGGTCACGGGACCCATCCGAGTACGATCCGGTATGCCACTCCCCCCCACCTAAACTCCTTCTGGGAGAACAATTCTGTCAGTCAGTCAGTGAGTGGTAATCCAACTTTATATAATATAATATGATGAAGTGCAATTAAAATTAGAATGTCTGGTCAGTGATGTAGACCTGCAGATAGCTGAACGCAATGAATTTGAGTCAGTATATTACAAGACTCTATCTAAAGCTCAAATTTTACTTCAGAATAACAGTAACAAATCTGTGGATGTTACATTAGGTACTGAGCATAGTTCACCAAAAAATAGACAACATGTTAAGTTACCTGTTATTCAGTTACCTAGATTTTCAGGATCTTATGACAACTGGCTTGAATTTCGTGACACATTCACGAGTCTTATACATTCGAACGAGGATATAGAAAATGTAAATAAGTTTCACTATTTGCGAGCCTCTCTTGAGGGCACAGCGGCTGTAGTTATTCAGTCAATTGAGTTTTCTGCTATGAATTATTCTGTGGCTTGGGCATTATTATGTGAGCGTTTTAACAATAATCGCCTATTAGTACAAAATCATGTTACTGCCTTGTTTAACTTAGATTCTATCAAGACTGAATCGTCTGCTTGTCTTAAGCGACTAATTGACCAAGTTAATAAAAATATGCGTGCTTTAGAAACACTTGGTGAACCTGTTTCTCAGTGGGACACGCTTCTCATCCACATTGTCACTCTGAAGCTTGATCAGAAATCATTTCGTGAATGGGAAGAGTGTAAAGGTAGGTTTGATAAGAATCAGCGGATAACACTTAGTTATTTTCTAGAATTTTTGAGGAACCGAGCTAACCTATTAGAGACTTTAGAGATGTCCCGTGGCACTAAATGTAGTCAAAATGTTAATTCTAATGTGAAGCTTAAGACCATGGTTTCAATGTCGGACTCTCAGTCAGGATCTGAAGTCAAGAAGCAGCAGGGTTTTAAACCTTGTCCGAAGTGTAATGGTGCACACCCACTTTACCATTGTTCTCAATTTCTCAGTCTTAGTGTTGAAAAGAGAAGAGAGTTGTTACCACAGTACAAAGTGTGTTTCAATTGTTTTCGCACCGGTCACTATGCTAATCGCTGTAAGGCAAATGGCTGTAGGATTTGTAAATGTAAGCACAACATTTTGATTCATCTTGCAGAAAACAAAAAATCGATGACTTGTCACTCATCAACGACAGATGATGGCAGTAAGATTTCTCCTGAATTATCCTCTTCGAGTTCAGCACCCAGTAACGTGACGCTGACCACATGCATGAATACGCCTTTAGAATGTGAACAGGACGTATTACTTTCAACTGCTTTAGTCAGGGTACTAGACAGGCATGGTCAAGCTCACATTGTTCGTGTACTACTGGATTGTGCGAGTTCTTCATGTATTATGACAGAGAAACTTAGCCAATTGTTGGATTTACCTTTTGTTCGTGTTGACAAGTCAATACATGGTATAAATAATACAAAGACAAATACGTCAGGCATATGCTGTGTCAACATGCAGTCATTAAATGAAAATTACTCGCGGACTATACAATGTTATGTTTTGCCGGCAATCAGTGATAGGATTCCCTGCCGTCGAGTAAATATTAATAAGTTGAACATACCTAATGACCTTAAGTTAGCAGATCCCAATTTTCACATGCCGTCTGACGTTGATGTAGTGATAGGAAGTAATGTATTTTGGGACCTTTTAGGTCCACGAAAAATTGAACTCGGAGAAAACAAACCGGTACTCTGGGAAACTAGGCTAGGTTGGCTAGTTTCCGGTCCTGTTAGGTAGTGGCCAAGTACGGTCTCCGGTATTATGCAATTTCACCAAGGTTGAATCAACTCAGATGATTTTCTAATTGACAACAGTCAATATCTTTTAACTCACTTCTGCCAAAATGAAGAAGTGTCTCGAAAATCATCATTTTTTAAAGAGGAACAACTTTGTGAAGAAATCTTTGTGTAAAACACAACTCGTTTGTGTAACGGTAGTTTTTGTGTTAGATTACCGTTGAAGCAATCACCTGAAGTGTTAGGTGACTCATTAGCGCGAGCTAAGCATTGTCTCATGTTAGATTACCGTTGAAGCAATCACCTGAAGTGTTAGGTGACTCATTAGCGCGAGCTAAACATTGTCTCATTTCGTTGGAGCGTAAGTTTAAACTCCAACTAGAGTTTTATAAAAGATATACTGATTTCATGACGGAGTACATGACTATGGGTCACATGTCTAAGTGCCCAATCGATCCTAAATCGATATCGTATTTCATACCTCATCATGGCGTTCTCCGTGAAAGTAGCTTAACTACAAAATTGCGTGTAGTTTTTAATGCAAGTCAACCCAGTACATCTCAAATATCATGCAATCAGATCCAGATGGTGGGACCGACAGTGCAAGATGACCTTTTGTCGATCCTCATTAGATTTAGGCAACATAAGTAGGGCTGAGATTGTAAAGTGCTTGCCAAACTTGAATGACTTATGCATTCCCCGTTATGTTTTGTGCGACTCGTGTAGGGGAAATAATAGAGCAGACTAGTAACTGTAATTGGCGACCCGTGCCCACTAAACAAAATCCCGCTGATCTGATTTCTCGTGGTGTTGACATGAGTGACATACAGTCACTAAATTTATTGTGGTTAGGCCCACCTTATCTTAGCCAAGACATTTCTCAGTGGCCAACACATCCTGGCACGTCAGAATTAGACCCGCTGCCAGAAGTGCGCACTGAAGTTACTTTGCATGTTACTCTAGATACAGATTTCATAGTATTTGAGCGTTTTTCAAATTTATTAAGACTCAACCGTACTATGGCTTATGTGTTACGGTTTATTAACAGTTGTAAGAAGAAGCCAATCGAATGCAGTTTCCTTACTAATGATGAACTACAGAATGCTTTGATATTAATTATTAGGCTTTCTCAAAAGGAATGTTTTCCTGAATATGAAATGTTATGTAAAAATCAACCTATTCCAAAAAGAAGTAGGTTATGTAAGTTTAATATTTTCTTAGACGACAACAAATTAATACGAGTTGGAGGTCGTCTCAGCAATTCAATGTTTTCTTATGATAAGAAATATCCAATACTTATACAGTCCACTCATCGTTTTGTAAAATTATTGTTTCAATATGAGCATATGAAGTTAATGCATGCAGGCCCACAGTTGTTATTAGCCACGGTTAGAGATACTTACTGGCCAATAGGAGGTCGTAACTTAGCGAAACTTACCTACCATAAATGTGTTCTCTGTACTCGGATGAAAGGGAAGGTTTTAGAACCTCTGATGGGAAATTTGCCACAGTCCCGATTGACATCTGGTGGCTACCCGTTCGAATGTGTAGGTGTGGACTATGCTGGTCCTATCTCGTGTGCAAGTCGCCAAGGACGTGGTTGTAGGATGCTTAAAGTCTATATTGCAATATTCGTTTGTTTCACAACCAAGGCGATTCATACTGAACTTGTGGGTGACTTAACAAGCAATAATTTTTTGTCAGCTTTACGCAGGTTTATATCTCGCAGGGGCAAACCCCGAGACTTATATTCCGACAACGGTACTTCGTTTGTCGGTGCTTATCATGAATTGGGAAAGTTCTTAAAGAACAGCTGCAACTCGTTGTCTGAAAGCGTAGCCAACGAAGGAATTAATTTTCACTTCATTCCTCCTTACTCTCCGCATTTTGGTGGTCTGTGGGAAGCCGGGGTTAAGGCAATTAAATTTCATTTATTTCGAGTTCTGGGAAATTGTAATTTAACATATGAAGAGTTGAACACTGTACTAGTTCAAATTGAAGCCATACTCAACTCGCGCCCGCTCTCTTCGTTATCCACGGATCCGAACGATTACCTGCCGCTTACGCCCGGCCATTTTTTGATTGGAAGACCGTTAGTCTCCCTTCCTGCACCAAACTTTCAAGACTCCAACATGAGTCATCTATCGCGGTACCAGAGACTGGAACAGCTTCGACAGCATTTTTGGTCCAGATGGAGTAAGGAATATATTGGAGAGTTGCAACAACGCACCAAGTGGCGATTAAACCAGGACACCCTCAAGATTGATGCTCTTGTCGTTGTCAAGGAGGACAACTTGCCGCCTCTCAAGTGGAGACTGGGCCGAATTGTTGCCATTCACCCAGGAACTGATGGAATAAGTCGAGTTGCAGATATCAGAACTTCAAATGGCGTCGTGAGAAGATCTTTTAGCAAGATTTGCCCTCTGAATGATGAGTCTGGTTGAAAGACTAGCTTCCAACGCCCGGGGGCATGTTCGGGCATGGATTGATGATCTGTGGCTCCGCCCGCCGAGCGTGTGTCTACAGCAACAAAAAAAAGTAGCTCTTACTTTTTTCCCTTGTGATTTTTCGTTTCCATATTCTGATGTCATTCTGATTAAACAGCAGCAAGAAATCAATGATTTTTATTTCATCTCGCGGAGACCAGCGCAAAAACTACAAATATACACAATCGTTTAATTTAGAAATCCCCGACTAATATATTATTGTTACTAATTACTAATATAGTATTGTTATAGTCGACAAAAAAGAAATATATAGAAAAAGGATAATAATATTCATATTTCGTCATCTACACAAAGTAAAAAGACAAAATCTGGTCAGAAGGTGTGTTATGAACTCACGAACTAAATCACAAAGCTGTTCGAATAAAATGTTTAGAAGGCAGTCAAATCTATGTTTCAGTGAAGTCCTAGGGTCGTTTGTTTCCGTGTCATTACGAATTTAAACATTTTCTTTTTTTTTTCTCAAACTATCGGCCGTTTCCGGAATAGCTATTTAGACAAAAAGATACCTCACTAATTCCTCTACGCCCTCACAACATATCTCGTCATAATTCCATGGGCTAATAAAGTTATCAGCCAAAACATTGTATGTCCGGTTTACTCGGTTACAGGAATGATACTTTGTTTTTTTTATTTTTTTATTAATTATTGACAAGTGGAATATGGCAGGTAGGTAGTTTATAGGTAGGAGTATATGAATAGTATATAGTATATGTAGAGTATATAGTATTTTATGATATATCGGAGCAATGACGTCACAGGCGAGCTTCATGGACGGTGTAAAATGACAACAATCAAAACATGTTAACTTTGGTTTCCTAATAAGCGTTTAGAACCATAAATTACTCATTGGATTGTTAATAATTTCACTTAAACTTTGATTAACTAATTAATGTTTGTGAACCATTAATTACTCATTGAATTGTTAAAACTAGACAAATGATTGTTAAACTGAACAAATTCACTGTAAACACATTTTTTAAAAGATTGCCGGCAAGTTTCTTGCCCGTTCTTCTTGTACGGCCTATTACTTGGAATGGGCGCCTAGAGTCATTTATTTTAACTATCATGAGTGCTCTCCTGGGCCCCATGTTAATAAAAGTAATGAATTTCAATTGAAGATTAAAATCTAAAGTAGAATGACAAGATCTAACAAGTTTTATAAAGATTCTTTGTCACAATCCGTTTTGCTATAAATACGAGCGACCGACTGTTGGAAACAACTAGTATTGCGCCTACCGTCGGACCGTTCAGATCTCCCATATAACTTTGCCGCAATAAATGGTTGAGATAAATCGAGCTACTTCGTGTTTTCTTTCTACGAGGGGTGAGCGGTCACCATGATGCTGAAGATGTTGACGTCACCGGTGGTGACGTCACCGTTTTTAAAAAGACCCCTGGACTCGCCGCCCCGTCATCAGAAGTGGGATTGGAACGGAACAACTTAGCTTTCCAGTCCTAGCCTTCTCACCCGCTTGTCACCTGAAGGACCAGCACAAATGGGCAATGCAGCCGAGCCCAGTCGCAGCAAAGGTCCCTACATCAGACACCAGCTCCTGAAGATTATGCAGACACACCACCGTATTGGCGAGAGATGACCCATCACTACCAGCTCCTGAAGATTATGCTGACACACCACCGTATTGGCGACAGATGACCCATCACTACCAGCTCCTGAAGATTATGCTGACACACCAGCCACGTCCGTGGTATCAACACGAACGGGCCAACACGTGCAACCAAACCAAGAAAAAGGCGATGGAGACATGACATCAGAATACAGGTGAATCGTAACTTTTTCTACCATATTTTAACTTTAGACTTGCATGCGCATAAACGCAACTTACAACTTACAAATAATCCAAGAGATTACTTCTAATTTTACGAGATTTCGTAGTTTCTTGAGTTTTATTTTAAAAGTTTTTCACAAGATACCCACAAATACCAAAAATCTACGAGTTATCTGTGTGCTACCCACTATTTATCACGAGTTACCCGCGAGGTACCTACCTACGATTTTCTAAGAAAAGTCGCTTCTTTTAATTGATTTTGATTATTGTGTTTGAAATTATTGCTCATCGGTCTTGTGAATTTGTGAAAGTGAGTTGTAAGTCACAACAAGCATTCTAATTTAATTTAAACTTATTTTGACCAACTAAATAAAAGGGCCGCCAAATCATTTCAAGTATGGCAGTCTCTTTAATCGACATCACAACTCTTAATTCGGGTTAAGCTTTGTGTAGTGAGTGTGAAGTTTGATTTGTTTGGTTTAAGTTGAACTTCGATGTTTGTGTTGGAAAACTATTACCGTTTTTCCTGTGAATCTGTGTGTATGCTAGTTAATTCTAAAACGCGTTTGCCACTAGCGTTTGCGTTCATAGTGTTACTTCTATTCCGGTATACGTAAATGCGCGATGTGGTAGTTACAAAAATTCATTGAATATACTGAACTTTCATTGTTTGATTGTTTCATAAATTCGCGGCGTTAGCAACAGCGCGATGTGTTAATTTAGTACTGTGTGAGTCGGGAATTGATAAGTCAACTACGCCTACTAATCATTTTTATTATGGTTTCATGTGACTGCTGCATCTATCATCTGATGCCTAAGCAACAGCGCAAGAAGTGCGGTAAAAGGCTGGCGCTTTACATGTGATGGTGACACATGGCTTCTTCGGTCATCAAGAAAGTGGGCTCATCCACTAGTCATCAGCAAGTGAACCTGTGCTCCAAAACTGCGCGAGGAATGTTACAGATAAGTGATATTCGATTAATGATTCGGGATCCGAATTGTTAAACCTGATAATTTTGAATCGTCTTTAAGACTGTACAAATCATTTTATTCCTTATATCCCCTCCATTTTTGTCATTTTCAGAGCCTCTGTGGACCACGGTCATTTAAAGGCCTAGACCAAAGCATCGTCCTTTCCAATTTCCTTTAGAGCCCCTGTGGACCACGGCGTAGAAGATCGCCCAGACCACAGCATCGATTACTTGTGAGCTATTTATAATTACTATCGTAACAACGTGTTTGTTGTTCGTTATTGTTTTATTATTTCAGAGCCTCTGTGGACCACGGTCATAATTTAAAGGCCTAGACCACAGCATCGTCCTTTCCAATTTCCTTTAGAGCCCCTGTGGACCACGGCGTACAAGACCGCCCAGACCACAGCATCAATTACCTGTGACTTATTTATAATTACTATAACGTGTTTGTTGTTCGTTTTTCTTTTATTACTTTTTTCAGAGCCTCTGCGGACCACGGTCATAACAATAAGGCCCAGACCGCAGCATCAACCTGTATCCCATTTCCTTTAGAGCCTCTGTGGACCACGGCGTACAAGACCGCCCAGACCACAGCATCAATTCCTAGATTTCAGAGCCTCTGTGGACCACGGCCATTTAAAGGCCTAGACCACAGCATCGTCCTTTCCCATTTCCCTTAGAGCCTCTGTGGACCACGGCGTACAAGACCGCCCAGACCACAGCAACATCCCTGTCTACGAGAATTTAAAAATAATGCAATGATGCGTGGAGCATTTGCATTGAACCTATAATAAATCTATTCATGCAATGATGCGTGGAGCATTTGCATTGAACCAATAATAAATCAAAGCCATAATGCGTGGAGCATTGGCAAACTACTGCTACTCACATTCCCTTGTACAGCAAATTTATTTAAGTTTAACTGTGAATGTTTGCATGTGAACTGTTGTGTTTACAGAATATTATTAAGAAAGTACCTACTAAAAGTTGGCTGATAATTTTGTTACGTGAATATTGTTTCACTCTAACATAAAATGAAATCTTCGCAATTTGAAAAATAAGCAATGCAGCTTAATTTATGCAGTGATGAGAAACAAAGTTAACAGCTAGTGTACCGGTGTACGGGTACCTACCTCAAAACCAAATTTCTAGTTTTAAGAAACACCGTGCCTGGTGCAGGGCGCGCACCACCTGTCAGAATGGCCGAGTCGGCGCGAAGCGGGCTACGTCTACGGTGTTGAGCAGGGCAATAGGAAACATAGCATGTTTACCTATTTTGATTAACTAAATGTTTACCTACTTTGATTAACTAAATAGTTTGCTCATTAGATTGTCGAAACTAGATAACTTCACTGTAAAGATAATTGATCAAAGAAAAGAAAGCAAAAAGAAAAAGAAAAGAAAAAGAACAAAAAAAAAAAAAAAAAATTTTCTTTTCTCTTAAGAATGCAAACTATTACTCTTGCAAACTTAACTGCAAGCAACGGTGGTTGCTTACAGATACCAAACTCAGAAGAAAACGTCTCATTGTTTCAGAACATAACTGGACTGGTGCAGAGCACGCACCATCTATCAGAATGGCCGTATCGGAGCAATGACGTCACAGGCGAGCTTCATGGACGGTGTAAAATGACAACAATCAAAACATGTTAACTTTGGTTTCCTAATAAGCGTTTAGAACCATAAATTACTCATTGGATTGTTAATAATTTCACTTAAACTTTGATTAACTAATTAATGTTTGTGAACCATTAATTACTCATTGAATTGTTAAAACTAGACAAATGATTGTTAAACTGAACAAATTCACTGTAAACACATTTTTTAAAAGATTGCCGGCAAGTTTCTTGCCCGTTCTTCTTGTACGGCCTATTACTTGGAATGGGCGCCTAGAGTCATTTATTTTAACTATCATGAGTGCTCTCCTGGGCCCCATGTTAATAAAAGTAATGAATTTCAATTGAAGATTAAAATCTAAAGTAGAATGACAAGATCTAACAAGTTTTATAAAGATTCTTTGTCACAATCCGTTTTGCTATAAATACGAGCGACCGACTGTTGGAAACAACTAGTATTGCGCCTACCGTCGGACCGTTCAGATCTCCCATATAACTTTGCCGCAATAAATGGTTGAGATAAATCGAGCTACTTCGTGTTTTCTTTCTACGAGGGGTGAGCGGTCACCATGATGCTGAAGATGTTGACGTCACCGGTGGTGACGTCACCGTTTTTAAAAAGACCCCTGGACTCGCCGCCCCGTCAGATATTATATATTTATTTTTGCGGTTATCCGGATCAAATCGGGACGATTTTCAAAAAATCATATTTCTGGAACTAGATACCTTTGATACCTGGGAGTTTTACTCTTGCATTTTATTTAATTAAAACTATTAGGTTTTGCAGTAAAAATGGAATGACACAAAATCAGTCAGGAATTAGTCATAGTAGTTTATTTTATGCGAAATTAAATTTCCTTTAATTATTCATTCATTTTAATCTAAAGAGTTAGCCTGTGTGGTTTTTATGTTATTTGGAGTTAACTTTAAGACCCTTTATTTTTGCTTGCGAGTGTAGTAGGTATATTTATACTAATAAGTATAAAAATAGTTTTTCACCTCGCAAGCTCAGAAAGGTATTGTTTATCATTCGAAATCTGCGTGCAGAAGTACATTATATCCACTGATTTTATATAGCGTGGCGCGCGCAACGCCGCACGGTACGAAGTTGCATAGTATATTATGAACCCCAATTTTGTCTCGTCTCGTTTTTTTTACAAATAGGTATCAATAGTTTTAGTAAATTAATCTCTAGAATAACAAGGACACGACAAGTAGTTTTTTTAAAAAAAATTATCAAAGTTGCCCTACAATCGGGTCATGAAATTAACACAAAAAAATATTTAAAAAGAACTGCGGCGCAAGTACGGATGTCCTAACGATAAATTTGTCGAATCGAAAATACTGATAAATTTATCGAATGTTGCGAGTACCGAAGTCTGATCGTAAAATATTATAGTAGCTTTATATTCTCTTTGGATTTGGATTCGACCTAGCAATTCGATAACTTTTATAGGTTTTTCAAGGCTCGATAAATTATATAAAAAATCAATAAAACCCAATTTATCGAGTTGAACTGTCAATTTCATCGATCGAAAAGATGTACTTGCGCTGCTGGAGGACTTATTTGAGTTTTTATTTTATTATATTAGATAATCATACACTTCATAACACACCTGATCAGTTTTTGTCTTTTTACTTTGTGTAGATATCGAAATATAAATATTTTTATCCTTTTTCTTAATATTTTTTTCTTTCGGCTATGACGCCGTATTAAACTGAGATTTCAAAACTAAGCGATTGTTTAGACATATTTTTATCGATAATATTAAAACCGCAATCTAATTTCGCCGTATCTAGAAGTTATCAGCAATTAATGTTATATCCAGACTAATCCGGGTCCAGGGGGGTGACACCGTCTCACCTGAAAATATTCTTTTGACATAATTATGCATTTTTATTGTTAATATTTTATACGAAATGAACGTCAAATAATTTAACCGTCTTCAATAAAAGGTATTAATTACACAAATTTACTAATTTTATAAAAAAATACGGGTGATATTCTTTTATCTAAGGGTGGAAAAATGGGGGATGAAATTTCATACCTATATCGCGACATTTTCGTCGAAGGTATTTCTCGCTCTTTCATTTCCGACTTTAAAATGGCCGAAAGAAAGAAGAAAATAAAAAGATCCCATTATCAGCTGAAGCAGTATATTTATTGAAACCTGTTGTTGAACAAAATATTTTATTTATTACTCCAGATGACCCTGATGATGAAAATGTAGTCATTCAGAATCTTCATTCTGAATGACTACGATTAAATTTGTATCTAACAATAACTCTTTGACCCTGTTTTTTAGCTGCTGTCATCGATGTAATTTCTATAATTATTACAAAAGAAAGAGTAGGTACTTGCCTCTACAACATGGGTACACGCGAATCTATTAGACACATTTTTTAAAGAAATAGGCACTCCATCACTAATCACTATTTATTTTAAAATAATGTCGGCGAGTTTCTGTCTCTTTATTTTGATTAGTGTATACTTACCTACTTGGGACAGGCCTGGAGTCCCATGTAAATAAAAAAAAAATTGATCCGGATAAAAACACTATAAGCATCCGGATGTGCGAAAGTGACAACCCTGACAAAAAAAGAAAATTGCTTATAAATTGTAGATAACGCGGAATTAGATTGTGGTTTTAATAATATCGATAAGAATATGTCTGAACAATCGTTTAATTTAGAAATCTCCGTCTAATACGGCATTATAGTCGAGAATAAAATATAAAGAAAAAAGGTAAAAATATTTATATTTCGTTACCTACACAAAATAAAAAGACAAAACTGGCCAGAAGGTGTGTTATGAAGTGTAAGATTATATAGTAAAACTAGCTGCTGGCCGCGGTTTCACCCGCGCGGATATATTGGATTTTACGGTTTTTATTTTTTTGCGCGGAACCCTAATTTTTTTTTCTAAAATTAAAGTAGCCTTAGTTTCTCATTGTAACATCAGCTATCTGCCAGTGAAAGTCCCGTCAAAATCGGCCCAGCCGTTTCGGAGATTAGCCGGAACAAACAAACAGACGGACAGACAAAAATTTTAAAATGGTTGTTTTGTTATAGGTACCGTAATACTTTCGTATGCATTTGGTAAAAAGCTGATATTTTGATATTACAAACAGACACTTCAATTTTATTTATTTGTATAGATAAAAACTTAAATAAGTAAGTAGGTACTCCAGTTCGTTTTAAATATTTTGTTTTTGTTGATTTCATGACCCGGTTGTAGGACAGATTTGATAATTTTTTCAAATAAACTACCTGAATAACGAGATGAGACAAAATCGGGGTTCATAATAACAAGTGCGACGATGAAAACACAAAAAATAAAATTGTGCAAAAAGTGACCTTTGATGAGATTCGATATATGGTGCTAAGTGCAATCGTACGCCTTCGGACCGAACGCTTCGACCACTAAACCAACACGACAGCTATGTGTTAGGTCGAAATTAGTAACATATTACTAGTACTTGTATTTTGTTTCCAAATTACAAAACGGAATTGTATCATCGTAGTTACAATGTCAACTCATTTCTCAGCTTACCCACAAGCTTGATAAATCAATTAGTTATTCACAGTTTGATTTACAGTTACAGCAATTTTATGATACATTTTTTCATCGGACCACAAATTTTCACTCTGATAAAATATGGTAACTTGATTCTCAAACTACTTGAATTATTTTATTTCGAATATTTTCGATCAGTTACAGTTAACGAAGAACTTGGATGACTTCATCAAATCATCTAGGAACGTCAAAGGTTGAACAAAGACCAGAAAACACAAAAAAAAATTGTGCAAAAAGAGCCCTTGCTGAGATTCGATATATGGAGCTAAGTGCAATCGTACGCCTTTGACGACACGCAATCTATGCGGGCGAAATTGGTAACAGAACTTGTTTTTTATTTACAAATTAGAAAACGGATATGTATCACAGTTTTAATGTCAAATCATTTCTCAAAGATTGATAAAACAAATTCGCCTAATGTACATTTTTTTATAAGATTGTTTACCCATAAATATGAGAGTTTTATTTGTGTAAATGTCCTGGAGAAAAGTGACACAGGTCCGTCTAGCAGCGCGGATCGCCGCGGAATGAGATAGAGCGTGAAGCAAAACACGCGAGTAACAAGAGAAAAGAGAGCGCCACGATGTTGCCGCTGCTCGAAATTAAAAACGTAAGCGACATTTCTAAAAATCCATATTATGTAAAAATAAAACAATTAATCAAAAAAGTAGCTCGGTCGATTGTTTTCTTATTATTTGGAGAATATTTAAGTGAAATATAAGACCGATACACTTTCGTGTTTAGGATATACAAGGGAATAACTTAATTTTCAGGGTTGCGTTTGACATTTTTTTTTATCGAGACTTTTACCTTAATTCGTGTTTTTAACCCGGTCGATTAGTCATTTATATCCTCGAGTATAACGTATTAAAATATCAATACTATACAGTAAGCAGGAACGACACAATATGGGTGGCAATATTGACTATTCTGGGCCTTAAAACACGTGAGTATAATTGTGTAGTGAATATTCGAGCACAAAAAACGTACCGGCGGAGACTGACAGATACGTATTATATACTAGCTGCTGCCCGCGGTTTCAACCGCGCGGAGATATTGGATTTCATGGGTTTTATTTTTTTACCCTAATTATTTTTCTAAAATTAAAGTAGCCTAAGTTACTCCTTGTAACATCAGCTATCTGCCAGTGAAAGTCTCGTCAAAATCGGTCCAGCCGTTATGGAGATTACCCGGAACAGACAGACAGACAGACAACAATTTTAAAAATGGTTGTTTTGTTATAGTTACCGTATATACTTTCATATGCATATAGTAAAAAGCTGTTATTGTGATATTAGAAACAGACACTTCAATTTTATTTATTTGTATAGATCGAGTCCGGCAGGTACCTATATAGTGAGCACGAGCGTTTGAGCCGCACATCTTGGCTGCTTCGTCAATTCCGCCATGTTTAGCCAGGGCTTCGTTCTCGCACTACTCGGTAAGTGATTTATTTAGCTCAGTTTAAGGGGCAGAATCCGGCGCGCCGCTATCTCGCTCGCGCATCTTAGCATTTTTGAAGATAAATAATCACTTAATATAATTATGAAAAATCGCACTCGGTGAAATTGCTGGCATTAACGTTACAAAGGTACGGCAAAAGTATCATTTTGATCCGATCAAGTTTTCATACATGAAAATGGGCAAAACATAAAATCCCATTTTTAGGTTTGAAAACCAGAATGGAACTCAAATTCAAATTCAAATTCAAAAGTCTTTATTCAAATAGGCCCCAAAGGAGCACTTATGAAAGTTAAAATGACTCTAACAGCCGGCCTCTGCAACATTCATCTACCCGAATCACAGACTAAAACTAATGCTGTCTTTATCAGAACATAATAAATGACAAAGACAACAACAGACCCAATCCGTGCTCAAAGTCAACGAATCTTCCAGAAACCCACCGTGCCCGTTCCAAATTGGTATAGGCCGAGCAAGAAGAAGGGCAAGAAACTCGTCACGGCATTCTTTTTAAAAAAAGTAGTTTTTTACAATGATTCTAATGCTAACAACTAACAATTTAAAGTTTAGTAGTCGCCAGGAGGCTCCTGAGCTGTTTGCCTCCATGCATCCTTGTCATCTACATAATCCTTAATTTTATAATACGCTTTTTTAATTAATACACTCTTGACTATACGTTTAAACTTTCCTTGTGGTAATTCAGTTAATACTTTAGGAATTTTGTTGTAGAATCTGACACCATTTGCCAGGAACGATTTGTTAGTTTTACTTAATCTGAACCCGGGTACAACAATTTTATGTTTACTTCTAGTATTTAACTCATGTACATCACTTTTTAAGTTAAATTTAGTAATATTCTTCCGTACATACATTATATTTTCCAAAATGTATAGCGAAGGCAGGGTTAGAATACCTATTTCTTTAAAAAAGTCTCTTAGAGATTCGCGTGGACCCATGTCATAGATGGCGCGTACTGCTCTCTTTTGTAATATGAAAATGGTATCTATATCGGCAGCAGATCCCCAAAGTAGGACGCCATAAGACATCAAACTATGAAAATATGCAAAATATACCAACCTTGCCGTCGCCACATCAGTCAGCTGCCTAATTTTACGTACTGCAAATGCAGCGGAACTCAAACGACCCGATAGGGCATTGATGTGAGGACCCCACTGCATTTTGGAGTCAATAGTTAATCCTAAGAATACAGTGTTATTCACCAGGTCAAGTTTGCTGCCTTCCAATTCCACTTTAGATTCCACGTGTGGTACGTTGGGAAGTGAAAATTTAATACATTTAGTTTTACTAGCGTTAAGTAGTAGATTATTAGCAGCAAACCATTCTGAGATTTTGTCAAGGTTATCATTTAATTCCTTTAGTTCACTGTCTTTCCTATCAGTTTTAAAAATGAGTGAAGTATCATCAGCAAACAAAACTATGTCCAATGCTATATGGTCTGTCATAAAGGGTAAGTCATTTATATATACTAGAAAGAGAAAGGGGCCCAGTATTGATCCCTGCGGCACGCCTATCTTCACTGAAGAACCACAAGATGTTACTCTATCGATGCCAACCTTCTGCTGTCTACCCGTCAAGTAAGAATTTACAAGATCAAGAGCTGTCCCACGCACGCCGTAATGATGCATTTTTTTAATAAGCGTTCTGTGGTCCACACAATCAAATGCTTTGGAGAGGTCACAGAATACTCCAATAGCATCCTGTGAACTCTCCCAAGCTTCAAAGATGTGGGACATCAGTTTAGCTCCGGCATCGACTGTTGATCTGCCTTTCGTGAAACCAAACTGGTGACCGTGCAATATTCTATACTCGTTGAAATGTGAAAGTAACTGTTCTAATATAATTTTTTCAAAGATTTTGCTAAGAGCTGGAAGTACAGAAACTGGCCTATAGTTAGAGGGGGTGTCCTTACAACCAGATTTAAAAATAGGGGTGACTTTACTGTGTTTCATTAGATCAGGAAAGACACCCTGATCTATAGAAAGATTAAAAATAATGACTAGATAGGGCGCAATTGTATCAATTAAGGATCCTATTACTTTTACCGATATACCCCACAAGTCTTCGGTGTTTTTCATATTGATAGATTTAAACGCTTTTTTGATATTAGTGGTTGTTATGTAACGAAAACTAAAATCCGGAATTAATTTAGAAAAGCTGTTTTGCAAAAGCATTTCTGCTTTTGCTGGAGAAGAGTCTAGTGATTTAGTAGCCTCCAATGGTATGTTTGTAAAAAACTTATTAAACTCATTGGCTATATCGAGTTGATCAGTAACTACTTTATCGTTAATTTTTAGTTTAAATTCACAATCTCTGTTTTTATTTTTACCAGTTTCTGTGTTAATAATTTTCCAAACAGTTTTGATTTTATTATTAGATTTTGTTACTTTATCCCTAATGTAGTTGGATTTAGCTTGCATACATACGCGTTTAAAAATCTTTGAATATTGACTGACATATTCGTGAATTTTTTTGTTATTAGTGAGTGATTTTTTATAGTATAATTCGTACATAACATCTCTACTTTTTCTAATACCCTTAGTGGCCCAGTCACTAAATTGAAATCTGTTCTTTACTGTTACTGTTTTCTTGGGGCACACTTTGCCAAATTCATTACAAATAATTGAAGACAACATTGCATAGATATCATTTGGATCTTCAAGTGGAAAATGCGCGAGGGCTAGTCTTGAATCTATGTTTTCATTTAGTATTTCTAATTTATTATCTGTAAGGGCTCGTATTTCAATCTTAGCGTCTATAGATTTAGTTTTATTTTCTAAGCCTATTTTCTGTCCCATGTGGTCGGATCTAACACCAGTTAATAGACTTTTTTGTTTAACACTAAAATTAACAACGATGTTGTCAATGCAGGTAGCAGAGGAATGACATACCCTAGTAGGTTCTGTAAACAGAAATTTCAAATCAAATGACTCAAATAGGGACACAAATTTTTGTTTATCTGATGACTGTCCTAATAAATCTATGTTGAAATCACCACAAACACATATACTTTTTTTACATTTAAATATTTTTCTTAAAATCTCTTCCATAATCAGTAAAAAGTGGGAAAAATGAAATTTTTGTGTAACCTTTGTAATGTCATTGTCAGCAATTTCACCGAATGCGATTTTTCATAATTATATTAAGTGATTGTTTATCTTGAAAAATGTTGAGATGCGCGAGGGAGATAGCGGCGCGCCGGATTCTGCCCCTTAATTTCCGGTGTAATAATAATTAATACTAGCTAATTTCTTCTTCACGAGCCCTTTTAGCGAACTCCGAAACTAAGAGGTGCTGTAGTAAAATATACTCTATCAAAATATTACGTATCTATAAATTAAGATAGTGTGTGTGTGTGTGTATAATATAAATTAGGAAAATATAATCTTGACTCTTCTCATAGTTGCCTGTCTTACAGCGAAGCTGAAGCTTTGAGCTTCGAGCTTTAAGTCGACATGCAAATTTTTGACACTAAAACCCCTAAATCGGGGATTCCCTTTAGCTAAGCTGAAGTTCCTCCATCCTTTTTTAACAAAACCTATTATTTTGCAATGATTTCTTTTGTAGCGGACGAGCGCTTCCTCTCCCGTTCCTACCGAGGAAATTGTCATTTGCAGAGCTGACGTCGCGCCGCCTGGGGCGATGTTAACATACCTGTTTCAGATTTATCTCGCTAGTCGCTTCGTCAATTTCGTGTTTTCTAATAGGGGGTCACTAGTGCAGACCGGAAGGAGGTTGCCCCAAAAACAGGGTAAATGCGATTCAGACTAGGGTCCCGTTGTTATTTTTTAACCGACTTCCAAAATCCAGGTGATTTTTGGCATATATATAGTGTATGGACCGGAGAGTAACATAGGCTACTTTTTATCTCGGAATAATGCGGATCCTGTGGGAACGCGGGTGAAAACCGCGGGCAGAAGCTAGTCGTTTATAAAAGAGGCCGACCAGTTTCTTGGCTCTGCGGCGCAAGTACGGAAGTCGGAACGATAAATTTGTCTAATTGATAAAACTAATAAATTAAGTGAACGTTGCTTGAGTACCAAAGTCTGATCGTAAACTTTTGTAGTAAAGTAAAAGTAAAAATCATTTATTGACATAACTTTTTGCACAAATTATCAATGAACCCATAGGCTGCCGAACTAGTAAAAACTGTGTTTCAGCAACCAGTGGCTTCTCCCAACTTTAGACAATAATATAATTATGTCGAAGTTTTTGTTTCAAAAATTCCGAAAAACTAATTATTATATAACTATAAGGTATATAACACTACTGAAACTAATTTAAAGTAAAACTATTTAGTAGTAGCTTTATGTTCTCATTGGATTCGACCTAGCTTTTTAACTATTGGTAGGGAATTTTGCTCTGTTCGCCTTTTTAGATACCAGTTACGAGTTGAAAAAATGTGGCCATCTACAGCTGTTCCGGAAACCTAAGGCCAGCATAAAAACGGTCTTGAAAGACCGAGAGACAGAGACAGATAACAAAGAAAACCTATTTATGGTTTCCTACTTTTAACTCCTGATGTCTCATGGCCATGAGCGAACTGCAGTTTTGAGTAGCACTGCAATTGTTAAGGGCTGGTGTTATGCTTCAGGCATCAGGCAACCCGCTCGTCTCGTTATCCAATACTAGAAAAAATCGAGGTACAAAAGTTACGGAACCCTAAAATCAAAATCGATCTTGAAACCGGTCTAATAGGTTATTTCAACACGTGTTAAATCATATGAGGTCATAACAATAATTTAACTAGTTAAGTAACAATTATTATTGGAGTGTTAATAAAAAGTATGATGTCAGTTTCCCGATTTATAAATAAACTAGCTGCTGCCCCGCGGTTTCACCCGCGTGGAGATATTGGATTTCATGGTTTTTATTTTTTTGCGCGGAACCCTAATTCTTTTTCCAAAATAAAAGTAGCCTATGTTACTCCTTGTAACATCAGCTATCTGCCAGTGAAAGTCCGGTCAAAATCGGCCCAGCCGTTTCGTAGATTACCCGGAACAAACCGACAGACAAAAATTTTAAAAATGGCTGTTTTGGTGTAGGTCCTTTATATACGTTCATATGCATTTAGTAAAAAGCTGTTATTTTGATATTACAAACATACACTTCAATTTTATTTAGTTGTATAGATATAGATATGTAGGTACATAGTGTATATATTTGCGGATGCCCAGCTGTTCTCGTGGCTTCACAGGCTGTTGAAATGGTTGAAATGATTTATCACATTTTAATAAAATGTTTATTTTTCCTTCCTGAAGTGGAGTTTATTTTAAAATTACAACAATGACAATAAGAGATGTTTTAAAATACCGTACGCCTGCACCGCTAATGCAGACCGTAGACGCTTATGCAAACGTGCGTTTGCTTGTCAGAATAACAACGCTTTTGCATCCAGCGCGGGTTTCGAGTATCTCGTAATTGACGCTTGATGCAAAAGCATTGTTATTTTGACAAGCAAACGCACTAAGCGTCTACGGTCTGCATTAGATCGTTTGCTGTTCGCAGTCACTTTATAAAAAACTATGGAATAAATATCATCATTTTAAAGTTTCTTTCTAATAACTAGCAAACTTTCCAAAAATAGCTATTAATTAAAATGGTACTTACACACAAAGTACATAATATAATATAATATAATGAAGTCTTCTTTCCTTCCAACGTATCACCACTCTACAAATGTTTTTCAGTGTGTTTATTTTTAAACTGCAAAACAAATGTTTTCTTATTTATTTAATCCGTACTATCCGTCCTTGTCCGTACCATAATAAATGCGAGTGTGCGTTTGTTTGTAAGTTTGTTTGTCCTTGGAAAACTTGTTGCAAAGTTACGCCCTTATTCCAGCAATCGTATTAAAAGAGTGTACACAAGATAGACTAGTAGGTATAGATAATCCTACCATCTTATCTATTCAGATGACAGCGTCGCGTCGCCTAAGAAATCCACCAAGAAAAATTTGAAATTTTGCCCCCCTGAAAAATTTAAGTTGGTGGCACTGTACTTATGTCCTTTGATGTCATAGTTATTTTTATTTTGCCTAATAAATCTTGTCTCTATAGCTTCCTGCGCCAGCGCTTTCCGAAGAATAGAGCCGGGAAACCACCTTTGGGGGAGAGAAGGTTCTCGGTAAACCAAACGTTTTTTTAACAACATTGAATAACGAGATGAGCGGGTCGTTTACCATTGTCAGCATAGCGTCAGCAGATAACAATCGCAGTGTCACTCAGAATTTTGAAACATAAAGGCTTGCGCGGTATTGCTTTGCGCTACTTACCTTGAGTGAGATATTAGGTACTAAGGCGCTCTCTGAAGCAAAACGTTTTGTTTTTCGTCGCACAAACATCAGTTCCCATACCTACATACTAAAAGCAAAAAAAAAATCTTGAAAGAACACAAAAAGACCCCTGAATTTTTTTTGTCTCGAAATTCTCAATATTTATTCATATTCCGAGGATATGCGTATCGCTAAGGAATACAAATCCTTGCCTGAGTCTGTGTTTCCCGATAGCTATAACCTAGGTTACCTCAAGGCACCAGTGAATCTTCTGGGTAATCGTGCTTCATCGTCAACCACATCGCCAATTATCAGCAGGTGAGATGGAGGCGAAACGTAAGCCAAACTGTATAAAAAAAATGTTACTAACTATATTCAGTAACTACTTTCTTCTTCTTCTTCAGATTATGGCTTCCTACTTTGCTTTTCAACCGGAACACAATAATGCTTGTGTAGGTAAGGCAGATCCAACGAGCAAAGCTATAGATATAAGTTTGGTCAATCATCTACAGACTTACTTATATGGACTCACTCTCAAAATTCAAGATCACGTGCCATTATATTTTCATTAGAGTAATTAGTAATGAGCAATACTACTCGATACAAAAGAATTTAATGGGGTAAGTGCCCACCTAATTTTCTTAAGTCGACAAACACGACTGTAATACTTGTTATTGGCATTTTCCAGGAGCTCGAGCCACTCGACCCATGGGACTACCTCCTGGATGCATCTGAGGATAGTCCAGCATGCCCACAGAAGGAAATAATCTACGGGCGCATGACTCGGCAGCTGCGAGGCCAGAGCGAGGACTGCATCTATCTAAACATTCACGTACCCTACTCAGACCTACCCGTGAAGCCGCTGAGCAATGCCACTAGGGTCGAGAAAGGTCTGCCGATCATGGTGATGATCCACGGAGGCGGCTTCCAGACTGGCTCGGGCCTGACGGATGTGCACGGACCGGAATATCTCATTACGAAGAGAGTCATTGTCATCTCGCTTAATTATAGGTAATAAATAGAACTTTTATCACTAACCAGTTTGCTTACAAGTGTTAGCGACCTTTGAATTATACTTTACTTTTTTAAGAAGTTCTGCTATATTCGGTGTTGTTCAAATGTGACACATATTTGTGCTAAACAAAGACTTTTTATGCTTACTATTGGATAATAGACGTACTGATCGTATCCTTGATGATATGCATAACGCAGGCCATAACAATTATGCAGTGCCACCCAAAACTGCAGTGCCATCCAATGTCTCACAAGCCCAGTAATTTCAATGACGACTTATGCTCATCAAATCGGAACATAGTAATGCTTGCACATTACACTTGGCGGCAGATTACACGAGCACCGCGGTGGCACCCCCTAAGGCGGTCATTCGTGTAAGAGTTAGTCCTACCAGATTTCGGATATGACTGCACAGTCTGCAGTCTGCACACATTTAAAGTATGTAGTCCGAATCCCCGAAATTAATTAATAATGGCATCAATTCGCTCAGATGAACGCACTAAATACATAATTGAGAATGTTTTCAGAATCAACGTCTTCGGCTTCCTTTCCCTGGGAACTCAGAAAGTACCCGGGAACCAGGGGCTTCGCGACATCCTCCGAGCACTGCGCTGGATACAAGAGCACGCGCCGGCGTTCGGCGGAGACCCTGGCAGCGTCACCCTGATGGGGCAGAGCTGCGGGGCCAGCTGCGTTCACCTCCTGTCACTGTCAAAAGCTGCCGAAGGATTGTTTCAAAGGTGCTACATTGTTCATGACAAAAGCATTTACGGCTCTCAAGTGCAGCTGCTAGAATATATTGATGGTGCTTAACGACGGATTGTCAATGAGAGGGTGCTGGTAGTTAGTTAGGCGAGCAATAGAAAACGCACCACCGCTATGGTTGCATGAAGAAGTTTTTCCAGAACGCTCAAGTTCATTATAAAATTCAAATCATAAACCTACGGATTCACGGGCGATCTCTCTACCACCGAGCTATAATCGCTCCAAATTGCTGTTCATCAGGGCAATTTTTATTCACTCGGAATGATTCCGTGTATGAAGCGACTGTTTCGGATCGGTTATATTTCTGAAGCGCATCCCGACAGAGAAATATTGTCGGGATTATATCCGTGTTTATGCGGCCGAGTTGTCAAATCTAAACGGTTTTTCCGACAAGATGCGATTTTAAAATATAACTCGTAATTACACAACTTAATTCCCTCTTTCCGTTTCCAACCAAAAATGCTTGTATTTAATTGTTTCAGAATATTTCTAATGAGCGGTCACGGAATTCCTAATTATTACGCCTCAAACCCCCAATTCGCGAAGGCAATCACAGCAGACTTTTTAAAATACCTGGGCGTTAACTCCACTGACCCAGACGAAATTCACGATCGTCTTATCAAAACACCATTAGAAGACATTATGTTGGCAAATAGTATGATCCAGTACGACTACGGTCTGACTTCATTCGTTCCTGTGGAAGAAGGAGAATACCCTGGTGTCGAGAGGGTCCTGGATGACAACCCACTGAAGCTCATAGCGCAGGGACGTGGGACGCAGTATCCCATGCTCTTAGGGTACACGAACAGCGAAGTGGAATTCTTCAAGTGGATAGCTTACATTTGGCAGATGCCACAACGGATAAAAAACAACCCAAACTTATCCCTACCGCTGAGGATCGCCTACTCCTTTCCAAAGGACATATCGCGTTTAGGAAACAGAACGGCAGAGAGGTGTTTCCATGGGAACTACAATTTAGAGAATTTTGTTAACTGCTATTCGTATTTGTTCTTTAAATATCCCATGTTGAAAATCGGCGAGTGGAGAAGCTTAGGAGGAGCTCCTGCATACTTATACAAGTACACGTACGAGAGCGAGCACAGCATCATTAAGGAGGCGGTGTGGACGACGTACAGGGGGGCGTGCCACGTGGAGGATCTGACCTACCTGTACCGCACTAACTCTATGCTCGGGAACTACGTGTCGCTCCCGCCTAAGAACAACGATGACTCCATGAAGCTGTGGTGGATTACGATTGCGACCAATTTTATGAAGTGCAAGTAAGTGTCTGGTGCTCCCCTAAAAATTATCTAACTTTCCATGTACTAAAAGTTCATTTTATATTCCTTAACTAGCTGCTGCCCCGCGGTTTCACCTGCGTGGAGATTTTGGATTTCGTGGTTTTTATTTTTTTGCGCGGAACCCTAAATCTTTTTCTAAAATTAAAGTAGCCTAAGTTACTCCTTGTAACATCAGCTATCTGCCAGTGAAGGTCCCGTCAAAATCGGTCCAGCCGTTTCGGAGATTACCCGGAACAAACAGACAGACAGACAGACAGACAAACATTTTAAAAATGGTTGTTTTGTAATAGCTTCCCTATATACTTTCATATGCATTTAGTAAAAAGCTGTTATTTTGATATTACAAACAGACACTTCAATTTTATTTATTTGTATGGAGTATAGATTCAAATCAAATCAAATCATTTATTTGCAGAAAAAACACGGTATTTTTACATACAATTGTTTAAAGCAATTACGAGATGGATGTATAATGTATAATTGTATATAAACCATGATAAAATGTAGTATAAAAGCCCAACTTTCAGCAACCCGACCTGCACAGAAGACGAAGCCCAATGGCCTCCTGTGAACAAGAACCGCCTGCAGTACCAGGAGATATCGAAGCCGATGTTGTACCAGATGAAGGACCTAGACGAGGAGGAGGCCGACTGGGTGCGGCATTACGACGAGGTGGACCTGGAAGTCAGGTGAGGGCTTGATTACGACTACTTGGACAGTGTAAAAATACTTGTCTTTATAAAAAGCGAGAACTGACTAACTACGAAAATATGGCGATAAAATTTCATCTCATAAAAAAATATTCATTCAAATCGGTTGACAACAGGCGCAGATATCAAGCATCGCCACTAAAAAAATACAGACGATTTGAGAACCTCCTTTTTTTTAATTCGGTTAAAAATAATTTGTAATTTGCGAATTTAATTTATTTGTGTTTCTATACTCATGGCACAATATAGCTGAAGTGCTAGAATAGAAAAGCTAGAAGTGGCCGAGTAGGACCTTTTGCGACTTTAATTATTTGCATTATTACGTTTATTGGTTTCAGAAATGTTGCGGATGAACTGAAAAACTATTTGTAACGCGAGACAAAGTGGAGAGTGCAAAGAGACGACACTCCCAGATATTGAATAAACGAAATACAAAGACATGATATCTTTAGCGCCAATCTTGCACGGCGTATTATACCTGCTGGACCTCACTACAATAACCCATTGCACAGGACTCGCACTAATACTTATGCAGACCGTAGACGCTTATGCAAACGTACGTTTGCTTCAATCAGAATAACAACGCTTTTCCGTCAAGCGCGCATTTCGGGTATCACGAAATCCGCGCTTGACGTAAAAGCGTTGTTATTCTGACAAGCAAACGTACGTTTGCATAAGCGTCTACACTGCCCCTTGCACCGGCCAAAAACTTTGGCGTAGGTACACGATAATAGATAGTTTAACTCTGGGGCTGCCAGCCTGCCATTACCGTTCCTAATTTCAAATAAAATTTAGCAGTAAGAGCAGGGAATGGCAGACCCGGAGGATTTTAACACGGTCGGGATTTTAAAAAAAAAAATATTTAAGTATTCCTTTTTGAATCGAGTTTACATCCGTCCGCGCCGTGGGTCTTTCAAAATTTTTATTTTATTTTTATTGAGTTTTACTGTTTTAAATAATAATTATGATCACAAAATGATCGATTTTATTAAGTACTTGTAGTTTTGCGGTGCTTGATCGGAATTGTTTTAAACAATAAGGCCACTATATATAACTACTATACTATAACTATTACATTATAATAAGTTAAAATAAACATTTTTCATTATGTCGTATTTTTTATTTCAATAGTATTTGTGTAGTCTATCAATCTACATTTTAACAAGTGCTTGAGTAATTTTCGTACAGACTGTTAAACGATATGTCTGGAACGGAAATAAGTAGCGATAATCTAGGACCTAGATTAGATTAGATAGGTATGTATATATCTACATACATATTACAACTACGTCTGGACATCAAATCACTGCGACAGGAGGAGTGAACCTCCTAGCCTCTTAGATATATTAAGCAGGTAAGGTAAGCAGTAGCTTCTCAAATTTCATTAAAATCTGTTCATTTATTATGAAGATTTAAGGACTTGATAGTTCGAGGGCGTAAACAGCACACAGCCTACGCGCGAGCACGAAATTTAAAAGCGCAAACCTAAACGATGTTCTAAATAATTACAATTAAATATTTCGTGAGTATCACACGTTACAAATTGTTAAGTAACCGTCTATAACTCACGTCATTTGTCGATATTATCGACCTAGGTTTTGAGCGCGTCCGACGCTCTTCCTAGGTCGATAATATCGACAAATGACGTGAGTTATAGACGGTTACTTAACAAGTTCTGAATCTTGTTTATTTTACTAGTTAGGTTAGCATCTGACCGCTATCTCTCCTGCAGGGCTAACATGCGCGCCACGACAATATTTTGTCTACTGTTTTGTCTCGCTCTTTCTCTCGCGAACATGAGACAAATGCACGACATAAGCATCGAGAAAATTTTGTCACGGTGCGCATGTTAGCCCTGCTGATCTTAAGCCACGATGTAGTCGATGGTATTCGTATTCTCTTTGGTCAAAGGTATCCTAAGACTGGACTAGGACTCAAAACTGGTTCTCAACTGCATCTGCCGGAACACAGCGACAAGTACTGTCGAGTTTCAACTTGTGTGGTAGCTAAAGCTGGCCAGCAGGGATATTTTAATTCACTCGGAATGATATCCGTGTCGGAAGCAACATTCTTGGTCGTTTATATTTCGGAATCGCAGCCCGTCAGAGAAATTTCCCGTTTAGATTCGACAACTCAGCTGCTTAAACACGGGTATGCGGCGCAAGTACGGATCTTTTTGATCGATAAAATTCGATAAAATTGACAGTTCAAATCGATAAAGTGGGTGTATCGACTTTTATCGAACCTCGATACTTTCGACAAAAGTTATCGAATAGCTAGGTCGAATCCAAAGAGAATATAGAGCTACTACAATACTTTACGATCAGACTTCGGTACTCGCAACATTCGATAAATTTATCAATTTTATCGATTCGTCTAATTTATCGAACCGACTTCCGTACTTGCGCCGATGATCCCGACAATATTTTCTGTCGGGATGCGTTTCCGAGATATAAACGATTAAGGACGTTATAGGCGCCAAGGACCTTGCTCGAATGGGCGGAGTCAAGCGCACTTCACCCGCGCAGTCCGCACTACGTCTTTCAAGAACATCGCAAAACCTAACGTCATAGAACACGCGGATGAACCGCTACGAAGCGGTACCCGCACGCGCGCACGGCATCTTTGCCTATAATTCTTTGAATTCATTTAGTGGAAAGTTCTTCATTGAAAGTGAAGTGTTGAAGTGATCATCATTTATTCGTAAATAAACGGTACGGATGCACATGAGATTATCCAACGTTGAGATTGATCTCAAAATATCGCTCTGGACTAAAATAAAAGTACAGACAGCCAATTTGCTCCGTAATGTTGAAATTTGTTACACATTTTGACCCAAAAACGAACTTTTTTTTATGTTATTTGGTGACGCGACGAGCTGGTCGTTTATTTATTTATTTGAAACACCAACAGTACACATATTAAATAATTTCTAGTTTTACATTTACTTATTTCTATTCTGTCCTTTACCTGATGATAAGCATAACGCCGGCTCATAACAATTGGGATGTTGACTGATTTTGGGAAAGTGTTTAAAACGATGCGTATGGGCCTAATATAAGCCAAAATATTTAAATTTACTTTTTAAAACAACTAATATTTTAATTTTCATGTATTTTAAATACGTTTTAAATTTCGCTCCAAAACGCCAATGACGTCACTTGTTCAATACCACAGAGTACTTTTCTATAACACTGTAAAGTGACAAGCAAAGAGAATATAACCACTACTACCTAGTCTGTGCTACGGTTAGTGACAAGTTGATTCGATATTTTCTGTGTATGTATTGTTATGTATTAAAATAAAGTTTTTTGAGCTTACTGATTTATATATAGGTATGCTTTGGTTAATTAATACACTTTGAATCTATGATACTATTATATATTCATTGTTGGTTATAGAAATAATGATTTTTGGCATAATAAGTACTTACACGGAGGTCTTCACATTTCTAAATTCAGCAGAGCAGATATTATCGTTTGTCGAAAAGAAATTGGCCACCGTAAAACAATCCATTCTCGGCAAATTGGAATTATTTGCCTTTATGAAGCCACTTTCCATCATGGGAGAATATCCAAGAGTAGAAATAAATTTCGAAAAAGTGGCGCGGAATTCACGGCACAGATAAATAATCACAGAAATCACTCTAAAATACTAAGCACAACGAGCAATATACTCATTGGAGTTTTGGCGGGAATGCGAAAATGTGCTGTTGTTGATTTTGTGTTATTTACTAATACGCAAATCACGTGGAGCCAAAAGCAAAAAAAATATATATTGAACAAGCGTCACGCGCGTTTTATGTCACGTGACTTCCGAGTGATGTGATTACATTTTGATTATTGAATTAAAATTAAATTCCTTAAAAATAAACAAAAATATTGTGTTTTATAGGATTTCTGTCACAAAAACTACCGTTTCGCGGCAAAATTATATTTTTATTTGAATACAGTCAACATCCCAATTGCAGTACCAATCAATACTTTGAAACAAAAAGATGCAGCACTGCATTGTGCTCGTATAAATAGTCCTAATAAAAAAAAGTAACTCAAAATATACTATAATAAATATAGCGTCCATGAGCACACACAATATAAATAGTTCCTATCTGATTTCCCTCTAGACGCTAGTCTTCAAACCCACACGAATAGAGAAATACTTGTGTCGATTGTCATTCACACACACAAATGCACGTAGTCGGTGGACAGCGCGAGCGGATCAACGAGTGACACAACCTCCCCGTCTGATAGCTAGCGCACGACTGCCGCGCGCGCCCGCGCAGAGCACCTCCAAGACTTGGACGTTTGGAAATAGATTTTTTGCTATTTTCTTTGAGAAAATGTTGCTTGATTTACAAAAGAAACACGTACTTTAAAGTAAATTTTCTTCCTTATTTTTTGGTGTAAAATTAATTCCAAACGTCTAAGTAATTTAGAAGTTTTAGGGAAAATAGTTTTAAAACAGCATGCTGTTAAATATTTTTTCAAGCCATAAGTAATGGTAACACAAAAAAATCAATCAGTCAAATTAATGCCCTTGAATTGATCATTCAGGTAGTATTTTTTTCAAGTCGTTAAACCAAGCCGTGTGGGAGTTTTAGGAGGAGAAAGTAGTCGTTTTGGCGTCCCTAGCCCCTTAAGAAAGTCGCTTTCGACACGGATATGATTCCGAGTGAATTAAAGTCACCACCTAGGTGAGCACTAGAAAATGCCCTACGAAAACGGAAATGAAACATAGTGAATTAATGCGTCACGATGTTTTCCTTTACCAAACTCTTGACCAGTATGTTTTCTCGTACGTGTATCATCTACCTAAAGGTGAAAATACACGGTTCACTTTTGTCTTTCAATTTGGATGAAGCAACCAAATTGATCCATGTAAACTTATAAGTGAATCATTCAATGTCATTGCAACAACAGTATTCCTTTCATTTCTGCTCCATTCAACCAAAGTGATTCAATTTGGTTGAACCGTGTATTTTCACCTTTAGGATATAAACGCCCGGCGAGCGCCTGCTCACATCGTGTAAGCAAACCACTTTCCGTTGGCTTGCTAGTTTTGTTATAATCCGGGTCGGGTGCAGAGAACAGTAAATAAAGTAACTCACCGCGCGCCAGTATTTATTTTACCTGAAATTAAAATTTAAAGTTTAGCATAAAAATATCTCTCCTTTATGGTCTGCAATATTTATATACAATTAATTATAACCCAGCTGTGTTACAGTCAAATAAGAATAAATCAATGCATGGTCGATATATCTCAAAGCTGAGTACACATTTTTTTTGCATACAAATTTTCTAGTACACCTTATACTGCTGAATATAAACGTGTTATGTAGACATGTATACCACCCAAAATGAGACAGTGCTGATGATCACGGCCCGTAAGCTCGAGACTCACGGAAACGTAAAAACCTGGTGATGATGATGACGGCTTCGAGGCTAAGTTAGTAGTAACCTTGCCGCAAAGCGAGGGGGCCCGGGTTCGATTCCCGGATTTTGTGTGGTTAACATAAAATTTGTTTTCGGGTCTTGGATGTTTCTACATCCACCTGAACAGGGAATCCTAGTGCCCTCTGTGAGAGGTGCAAGCGTTTATGTTTGTATGAGAAAGCAGTCAAAATTATTATTTACTCATCCTACTAATATTATAAATGCGAAAGTGTGTTTATACGTTTGTTGGTTTGTCCTTCTTTCACACAGCAACGAAGCAAGAAACTTTGCAGCATTTGCACGATCTTTTTTTTTTTTTTTATGTTATTAGGTAACGAGACGAGCTGGTCGTTTGCCTGATGGTAAGCATAACGCAGGCCCATAACAATTGCAGTGCCACCCAGAACTTTAAAACACAAAGGCCTGCGCGGCACTGCAATGCGTTCGTTACCCTGAGACATTAGGTATTAAGTCTCATAAGTCCAGTAATTTCACTGGATACTCTGCTCATCAAACCGGAACACAGTAATGCTTGCACACTACTGCTTGGCGGCAGACTTCACGAGCAAAGCGGTGGTAACAACCCAGACGGACACTCGCAGAAGAGTTAGTCCTCCCACTAACAGAATCATAACATAACATAATCATAATGTTATGCTCTAATTTTGAGAGTGATTTAAAAGAGGACCTTCAATTTATATCGTTGATGACATTATTTTAGAGCAAAAAAAAAAGAAACCACGGTGTTGGTTTTGCGTTCTTTAAGTTTGATGAGACAGAATGAAGGCGAATTTCATTGTCTCATTCAAGAATTAGAGGAAAATTGATTTCCGCAAATAGTGCGTTGTTCATTATTGATCGTCAGGAAAGTTCCTGACGCGCTGCTCATTCTCCTCCGTGACCATTCACGAAGGCGAATAAGCACAAAAATACTTTTTTTTTTTAATGTTATTTGGTAACGAGACGAGCTGGTCGTTTGCCTGATGGTAAGCATAACGCAGGCCCATAACGATTGCAGTGCTACCCAGAACTTTGAAACACAAAGGCCTGCGCGGCACTGCAATGCGCTCGTTACCCTGAGACATTAGATATTAAGTCTCATAAGCCCAGTAATTTCACTGGATATTCTGCTCATCAAACCGGAGCACAGTAATGCTTGCACACTACTGCTTGGCGGCAGACTTCACTCACAAAGCGGTGGTAACAACCCAGACGGACACTCGCAGAAGAGTTAGTCCTCCCACTAACTAATATAATAATAATAATATAATTTTAAAATGCCTTCATAAATAATTTTATATTATTTAAACAGCTACAGCGACATTAGTTATGCATGAGACAAATGTAATTGGGAAAAGAACATTGTTTCCGCCACCAGCCTAAGTTAATATTTAAAGACAATTAAAATAAACCGTTGTATAAAAGCGATCCCACAGTTGTAAGTGTGGCTATTTTTTGAAGATTGTTAAACCTTTCACAAGTATGTAAAAATATTTTTTAATTACCAAATTTGTTTGAAATGGCGTTTAAATTTTTCGGAATAGGTGTGCTGATTTCCTGCAGCTTCATCATTCCTGGTAAGTTGTTAAAGTTTTTAAATTACAATTTTAATCATATTTCTTTGCAAAAGTAAGTAATAAGTTTTCCGGGAATGAATTGAATACTGATAAAACCAATTTGTTTTTAAACGCTTCGTTCGTTGTGCAAAATTAAGAGCTTAGTTTTTTTGATTATGCTGTTTGTAGATATAGTTTATGGACCGGAGAGCAACATAGGCTACTCTTTATCCCGGAAAAATGCACGGCTCCTGTGGGAACGCGGGTGAAACCGCGGGCAAAAGCTAGTACTAGTGCTACTACTATTTATACTTCACGCAGATGTTATAGTAACATTAACTGTCTTCACATATCGTTTAATCAAGTTCTTATTGTTGGTGACCAACTAAAATAAAACAGGACCACAATCCCAGCGAGATTTAGAACCCAGTTTAGTAAGCAGACTTTACAAAATCTGACCGCGCCTCATGACTATATTTCGATGAGCAATTTTAACTAAATAAACTATTGTTTGACCATGTAGCTAGCTCTTTGAACGAGTACAGTTGCAAGCAAAAGTCAAGCTGCGAGGAGTCCGTGCAGACGAGCGCGGGCTGGGTGTGCGGCCAGCAGCGGAGCGCGGACGACGGCACCCCGTACGCTAGCTTCCGCGGTATACCCTACGGGAAACCTCCATTGGGGGCGAGGCGCTTCCAGGTACGCTTGCGCTCTATAGCGGACCCACGCGTCGCATGCTAGCTTTGTCAAGTTACAGTCTGTTTCTACGACCTTTACCACACTCAAAGTCTATCAATCGTAACGTAGTAAGAAATTAAATATAAAACCGGCCAAGTGCGGGTCGAGCTCGCTCAGAGTGACAGACGAGGACAGCGAAGCGATCCTTTAAGGGTTCCTATTTTCCTTTTGAGGTACGGAACCCTAAAACTCATATTATTTAGATATCATATTTACGCAAACATACCTAATACGATGTGTCGATGCCGGTTCTTCCGACGGCCTTAATAACATTGTACAATATCTACTGCACGATATATTCACGAACCATTTTAGTTATTATTTAGTTAGTGAGCCAGGGATAACTTAGCAATTCATCATTATAAGGTATTATTTTGTTAGTGGGAGGACTAAATCTTCTGCGAGTGTCCGTCTGGGCTGTTACCACCGCTTTGCTCGTGAAGTCTGCCGCCAAGCAGTAGTGTGCTAGCATTAATTACTGTGTTCCGGTTTGATGAGCAGAGTATCCAGTGAAATTACTGAGCTTAAATGAGACATAATATCTAATGTCTCAGGATAACGAGCGCACTGCAGTGCCGCGCAGGCCTTTCTGTTTCAAAGTTCTGGGTGGCACTGAAATTGTTATGGGCCGGCGTTATGCTTACCATCAGGCAAACGACCAGCTCGTCTCGTTACCAAATAACATAAAAAAAAAAAATACAAACAGCTAAAAGAGGAATTGGCTGAAAACGAGAGACAATAAAATTTGTTATTTACAATCACTTAGGAACTGGAGCCCGTGGAACCATGGAGTGGACTATTTGACGCAACTGAAGATGCTCCAGCGTGTCCTCAAACCGACTTCAGATTCGGACGTATACCACTCCAAATTAAAGGACAGAGCGAAGATTGTATCTACCTCAACGTGCACGTATCTCATGCTCCTGTTCCGAACTCTCCTGATGGAGACGGACAATATCTACGGCCTGTACTTGTGTACATTCATGGAGGACTATTCCAGAGCGGATCAGGCCTGACAGACTTTTATGGCCCTGAATATCTAATGACTCAGCCAGTCGTAGTTATCACTTTTAACTATCGGTAAGTTTTCAAATGTTGAAAGAGCTAAGGATTGTATGGCGATATCATCACGTGCATTGACGTTGGTTATACTATTCAGGTTAAATGTGTTCGGGTTCCTTTCATTGAACACGAAAGAAATTCCCGGCAACCAAGGTCTTCGCGACATGTTGACGCTTCTCAAGTGGGTGCAGACAAATGTCCAGGCTTTCGGCGGAGACCCCGACAATGTCACGCTGATGGGGCAGAGCGTCGGAGGCACCGCGGCGCATATCTTAGCTCTATCGAAGGTAGCTAAAGGACTGTTTCAAAGGTATGTCTAATATTTCTTCCGAACATCGTGGCAATCCACAACGTAGTTATTTTCTGTTCTCAAAGGTCATCCGGTAATGCATTTATTTCTATTTCAGACTCATATTAACAAGTGGCACAGCTTTTCCAAATCATTACACAACATCTCCTAAATACGCAAAGAAAGTCGCTGGCATGTTCTTGCAAGAAGTCGGGATTAACTCTACGGACTCAGTTTATATCCATAACCAGTTGACCAAAATGCCCCTTCTAAAGATCATGGCTGCTAACGTGGCCGTCCAATATAAAACAGGCCTGGCGTCATTTACACCAGTAGTAGAATCCAAGTTCTCAGGAATTACGAGGATATTGGACGCGGGCCCGTTAACACTCATAGCTAAGGGCAGAGGAAAGAATTACCCTTCAATAGTGAGCTTCACAAACCACGAGATGGATTTTGCCAGATGGCTGTTCACGCGTAAAAACTTACTGGGAAAGTTGCAACAAGATCGGACAGGGATAGTCACACCGAGACTGAAGTACAGCTTGTCGAAGAATCAAGTTTCAAGAACAGCTGACATAATCTACGAGACATATTTCCCGGGAGGATCACCTACTCTCAAACAAGTCATGACTTATTATACAGATTTAATCTTCAAGCATTCATCGTTTAACCTGGCGCAGTGGAGAGTGGCATTGGGCGGTGCCCCGATGTACATGTACGAGTACTCTTACGAGGCTCGGTACAGCCCCATGAAAGCAGGCCTTTGGGTGGAGTACACAGGAGCCGCTCACATGGACGACTTGGCTTCCATCTTCCGCTTCAACTCCATGATGGGCGACTCTATCAGCCACCCTCAAGATGAAAAAATGCGACAATGGATGGTATCACTGATCACAAACTTCATGACTTGCGAGTACGATTTGTTTACATTAAACTTTTCTACATACATCTATCATGTAAATTAACACGTTACTAAATTAATAAATTATTACAGGAAACCTTTGTGCGATGATCCTGAAGAGTTGTGGCCCCCAGTGAGCAATGATAGCCTTCTATATAATGAGATTTTAAAACCTTTTGAAGTAACTATGAAGGAGCCGACGAAAAGGCAAAGAGAAATAGTAGACTTCTTCGACAGCATCGATCCTGAAGTCAGGTAAGATAGTCTCAGTTAGTTCCAAATGTTAAAATATTTGGGGATTATGCCAGTAGCGAACAAAGCATAACCAACCAAGTGCATGTTTTCCCTCCGTTATACTCGGAAAGTCTTCACACACAGGATAACTGAAACGATTTTCATTGAGAAGCCCCACTAGGGTCCAACTCAACAATATTTCATGTCACCATCAATTCCCAGGTTCCCAATTTCTAGGTTTAACTCGTGTCTCACCTTCAACCACATCGAAACAAAAATAAACAAAAAAATAACAAAAAAATTTTTTCAGGAACATCACTGCGCGCCTCGACGACGTCGAGTGTGAGTACTAACTTCTCAACGGCGAAAGCGAGTGGCTACGAAAAATGAATCTTCTATTATATTCCATTCAAAAATGTAAAAGAAAATCCATCGATATATAAACAACAACCCCGAATAACAAAAACAACGCACGTAGGAATATTATAGAAGCGTCTGTACCAAATTACACTAGATCAACGGATGGCTATGTCGCTGTAAAATAGCGTAACATAAGATCCTATTAAATGAGACTGTGTAATAAATTAATAATGTAATGTCCCAAACACTTCCACACGTTGAGGTAGATTGTAGTCTCCACACAAGGGCCGTCGCTCGTCTAGTTTTGATTTATTGAATGCCGCCCTATTCGACAGCACTTCAATATGTGGGGAAAAAGCTTCGATATACATACCAATGTAACAACAACACACGACGTTTCTGAACAGAGTCGCGGCAGCACCGACATTATCCAAAAAAAGTTTTAGTGATAGCTTCAATTTTTTACTATCCTATCCACAGATCTTTATGATCCTATCCTTATAGGATCCTATCCTAATATTATAAATGCTAAAGTTTGTGTGTGTGAATGTTTGTTACCACGTATCTCCGTGACGACTAAGCCGATTTTGATGAACTTTGGAATGTAGATAGCTTAGGTTCTGGAGACTATAAAGATATGTACCACGCGGGCGCAGCCGCGTGCAGAAGCTAGTATAATATTAAATTGTAAAACCAACTTTGGGTACGGCATCTTAACATACACTTTAAGATTAATTTTGTTCCTAGCTCAGTATGTTCTGTTGTTTGAAGAAATAAATATTATTTTTATTCACAGTATTATCTTTGTTTAATATACATTTTACAGTTTCTATTTTTTTATACCATTTGGTAACGAGACGAGCTGGTCGTTTGCCTGATAGTAATCATAACGCCGGCCCATAACAACTGCAGTGCCACCCAGAACTTTGAAACACAAAGGCCTGCGCGGCACTGCAGTGCTCTCGTTACCCTGAGACATTAGGTATTAAGTCTCATAAGCCCAGTAATTTCACTGGCTACACTGCTCATCAAACGGGAACACAGTAATGCTTGCACACTACTGCTTGGACTTCACTCACAAAGCGGTGGTAACAACCCAGACGGACACTCGCAGAAGAGTTAGTCCTACCACTAACAAAATTGTATTGTATTATTAAATAGATACAAAATAAAGCCTAGGCGTCGTTTACACGTAGTCAACTTCAGTCTCTAGCGTCCAAAGATTTTCTTTATGGGTAAAGAGAATTTACCTATTGAAGTGGCAAGCTACAGTATATTAAAGCCACTTTAGTTATAGAGATGTACAGCAGGCAATAAACACGGCGCCGTTATCTCGCCGCGAGTGGCTGATAGCGCGGGTGATGGATCCGCCGAGAACGAAAGATAACTGATCGAGCTTTTGTGCGTGCTCGATGCTCGTGTACTACGAACAGAAAAACTGTTATAGAAAAACATTCAACTGGATATCATTGTTTATATGTAATAGGTTGGACTAACTGTTCTGCGAGTGTCCGTCTGGGTTGTTACAACCGCTTTGTGAGTGAAGTCTGCCGCCAAGCAGTAGGGTGCAAGCATTACTGTGTTCCGGTTTGATGAGCAGAGTAGCCAGTGAAATAAATGGGCTTATGAGACTTCATACCTAATGTCTCAGGGTAACGAGCGCACTGCAGTGCCGCGCAGGCCTTTGTGTTTCAAAGTTCTGAGTGGCACTGCAATTGTTATGGGCCGGCGTTATGCTTACCATCAGGCAAACGACCAGCTCGTCTCGTTACCAAAAAACATTAAAAAAAAAATGACACCGGTTGCAATCTGCAACGGAGCGAGAATAACTTTTTCTAGTACCTAGTCAACAATTCAAACAAGTTGTTTACAACCTTTTCAATTGTTTACACAAAATAGTGATAAAACGTTAAACTGTAGAAAATAATTTAAATAAAACCGCTGAATAATTTAGTAACTTTTGTTCCTGATGCCCCACATGATCGATACAGGGCAATCTCACTGCTGAGTGCTGCCATACACAGTATCAAACGTTGTTCGCGGACGGCTCGACGGTTGTAATAGACTCATGCTGGCTGCTGGTGAGTGATAATTGTCACTAATTGAACCCAATAATGACGATAATCAACCTATGTTGACTGATTGATAGCTTGGCTAGACTAAAACTATTTTACAGAAATATTTGCATCACTAAAATAATACACGTATTTAACGATAACTTTACATCAATCTCTGGTTAGACCAATAATATTTCAAGCTTTTCTCGACTCATCTATTTCATTTATCTTTGCGTTTCCAATAATTAATAATGCTCATTAATTAATTAATCACTTTTTAAAATGCAATTTTAAGCCGAAATCATACACCTTTTCCAGGTTTTTCTAATTTTCGAACATGCGGTGGAAATTAATCAGTTTGTTTCCCTTACTGATAGCTGTGACGAATGCCCAGATTATAACAATTGATAACAACATCAATGTCCAGATACCTGAAAATGAGACATTTAATCCAGAAGACTACACTGTCTCGCTTGCAGATGGTGTAGAGACAAATAAAAGCTTTTACAAAAGCTTAACAACTCATACGCCACCGTCAAGTAAAGTTTCAGTTATTGATAGTTCGACTGAAAACGACGTTGAACAAGAATTGCACTCAGGTGATAGTTTATCTGGTACAAAGCCATCGTCAACTAGTCGTCAAACTAGAGAAACAAGCGAAGAAAGTAAATCAAACGAACCATCACAAAGTAGAGAAGACGAATCGAACAAAATATCAGAAAGCGAAGAAAATGCTTCAAGCAAAGTCTCTAAAAGTCAAGAAAATGTATCAGCAAATAAACCTGCAAGTTCTGAAAACGATTCACAAGATATGCCAAACAGTGAAGAGGATACACCAGAAATTCAGAATAGCAAAGAATCTGAATCGAATGAAAAACCAGGAAGCGGTGAAGAGACATCAGTGAGCGTCGAAGACTTATCAGTAGGAAAGCCTGAAAGCAGTGATGGTTTTGTCGATATTAGTGCTTCTAGCAATGAGGATCCAGCAGAGGAGCCAAGCAGCACAACTAACGAGCAACAGGTTCAAACTACACATGGACCCGTGAGAGGGCACCAATGGAACGAGAATTCTGAGATAATGGCCTTTATTGATATTCCGTACGGAAAGTTTCACGGGCCCTTCGAGGTGCGTTACTTGATTTTTTTCTGGTCTTATTGTTTGGTAACTGTTATGGTTAATTAATCTTTTCTACATTACAGGCACCTGTTACAGCGCAGTCTTGGCTAGATGTTCACAATGTTATAAACCATACCAAGCAATGTCCTCGATTCTATAATGATGAATACACAGGTGATACGGATTGCTTAACGTTAAGCATATTCACACCAAAAGATGCGGAAAATGTCAGTGTTCTTTTTCACATTTACGACGGCTATTCTAAGAGTATGAGCGCAGATCCGTTAATTTATGGCCCCGACTACCTGGTTTCAAAAGGAGTCATCCTCGTTTTACCTAACTACAGACTGGGCCCTATGGGGTTCTTGTGCATGCAAAATGATACAGCACCAGGAAACGCCGGATTGAAGGACTTGTCATTAGCACTAGAATGGATCAAAGATAACATTCATTTGTTTGGAGGAAACTCATCAAGTATCGTCGTGAGTGGTGATGGCGCAGCGGGCGCATTTTCCAGCTACTTGGCGTTGTATTCCCGATCTAGATATTACTTCAACAAAGTTATCACAGAGAGTGGGTCCGCACTGTCTCATTGGGCGTTGGACAGAAATCCGATAGATACAGCGTACAAGCTAGCAGATAAAATAAGAGGTGAACATTCTGACGGGGCACTTTACAACAATACATTTGATGAGGTAGCCTTGGGAACAATAATGAAAGCAGCAAAGGGTATGAGATTCCATCCATGTTTAGAGCTCGATTTAGAACCGTTTATGAACGACACTCCGTGGAACGCGCTTCATAATATGGAGATGGATACTACTTTCATGATTGGATCCGCGAGCTATGCAGGGGCGCATGACGCTCTGGACATTGTCGATTTTGATGAATTAAATACAAATTTCAACCAATTTTTACCTGAGGACTTAACTTTCGGTAATGACAACGAGAGAAATGAATGTGCGCAGCAGTTGAGAGCTCAATATTTTAAAGAGGATAACATCACTTCAAATAATATAAAAGAATTGTCTCTTTGGTACACTGATGCTTCATACTTAAGTCCTGGCATTCGTCTCGCTCGACCGCTGCTGACGGCTGGCGCCACAGTCTATCTATATGAGTTTTCTTTTGTCGGAGAATTAAATAGAGAACTAGAGGCAATGAACAAGGTGGTGCCGGAGGCGGTTCGCGGCGATATCGTAGGATATCTGTTTCATAAAGATGGAACTACGGTCGAAGACAACTCGCCGGAGAAACGTATGATCGATCTGATGGTGGATTTGTGGGTCAGCTTTATTAATACCGGGTAATGATATTACTTGTAATCTTTAAAATAAGCATTTACGTAACCTTATTCTTTTACTTTCAATGAACAATCACCTTTATGAACAGTCACCACTATCTCGCCTGATCTTAAGCGACGATGTAGCCGAAGATGGCGAATACGTTAAGCATAGATTAGGCCTGGCTCTCAAGTGCAGCCGGAAGTCGGAGCGCAATGGTAGGTGCTTGGCGACAGACTTTCAAAACGATGTGGTAGACCGGTAGCTATCACTAGAAAACGCCCTACTACCATACAATGCTCTACCACTATTCATTATTTTCCTAGTTAAAAGTAGGAGCTAATGAGGAATGTTGCTGAGATATTTTAAATTTTAACTTTCGTCATTTCAGAAAGCCAGTTGCAGAGAAAGTTGAATGGAACCAGTTGAAAATAACCGAGGACTCAGAAGAAGAGTGGTTGATAATCAATTCGGAGCCCAAGATGGGAAAAGGCATCCACGTGGACCGTCTGCGGCTGTGGACGCGACTCTACAACGAGCACTTCATAGAGAACAGCTCCGCACTCCGCAATACAGCCCCCCACTACCTGGCCGTCGCAGCCGTGCTAATGTGTTGGATGGCAAACAACAAACTCAATGACAGCAGTCAGTAAAGGAGGCCGTCACGCACGTCCAACACAAATGTAGTTAGAGCCATGTACTTTAATATTATTGCAAGTGGTATATCGATTAATAAACAATTTCAGCACAGCATGACGTGATTCACGAATTCCGATAACCTAATGTTTATGTTAAGTTGTCTAATGTTTTGATGTGGGCTTCCTAAATGTCTGAAATGCGTCAATCGAGCGATGCGGTGGAGTAAGATGCACTCACCGGTGCGGTCAGGTCGCGCGTGCGGTTGTTTACTGTCGAAGGTGGTAATATCGGGGGTGTTTGTTCACCTGTTGTGTGCGGGTGGCGCGCAGGGCGAGCGGGCGCGAGTGCCGCCGCGGCCGTTTCGGCAAGTCCGTATCACACAGGGCGCGGCGCGTGGGTACTTCTCTCCCCGGCCGCCGCACTACGCCTTCCTCGGCCTCCCATACGCGCGCGCCCCCACGCCGCTCAGCAGGTTTAAGGTCAGCTGGTTCTTTTGTTGGTAGACGGGAATCCCATTTGCTGTGTAGATTGTTATCCGGCGACAATGTGATTGAGGCCGCTCGAAAGCTGAAGTACTCGTTAAATGAACGCACGAAACACTCCGGAGGGGTGGCACACTTTCATTGGCTAAGTATCGACAAATGAATTGATGACTTCATGCATTAATTAATTAATCAAGAGAGTGGATTGATGTAGTACAATTAGGCTGCATAGATTCCGACGGCAGATTGTCACTAACATGTATTACGAGTAAGTAATGAGTTTATTCACAAACGCTTCACAGTCACACCAACTTTGACAATTATAGAAGTTTGGGCTTAGCACCTTGTTCATGGTATACATGGGGATATAACTGTAAAGAATCCGTTTTATTATTTTAGATAATACATCTTATTGAGAAATCGAGCTGGTCATTTTTTTTTACTCTTGATAGGTTATCATTTGGCCACCATCTAGCCTGATCATGTAAACGAAAACACTGCTTGCACTTTTAGGCTTTACGGCAGAATAATTAGCAAAGCTATAATGACCACCGACGGATAAAACGTCGCATCGTAGCGTAGGTATCATACCAGATGGTGGGAAATTCCCATTTCGCAGTCTAATCCAAAGGCCGAGTTCGATGACTTGGGCGAGTCACCGCGTAGGCACGAGAGCAGTGAAAGTATGTTCTGCCAATACAAGTATACCATTACGGTAAATTCTTGTATTGACAATACGCATTGAGATAGATTCTAGGTCTTCCTAGGTGTGCTAAGTAGTGTTAATGTCCAGCGGGTCAAGACAAAATTGAATTGTACTAATTGTACTTACTTTGAAATTAGATCCTATTCTGTCTGTTACCAACGATTTTAGAAGAAAAAGAGAAAAAAAATTTTTTTTCTTCTAAAATGTTGCATGAACCCACACTTTATTAAGTGTGTTGATGAGTTCGCAACAATAATTACTTGATTAGATTGCACTTGCGTTAATCACACTATTCTGCCCGCGTTCCCATAGGAACCGTGCATTTTTCCGGGATAAAAAGTGGCCTATGTTACTCTCCGGTCTGCGGATAAGCCATATCTATGCCAAAAATCAAGTCGATCAGTTGCGCCGTTGCTGCGTCTAAAAAGGATAAACCAACAAACGTACCAACACACTTTTGCATTTATTATTGTATACTTATCGTTGTTATAATTATATTGTGGACATAATTGTGTGTATGCATTATAATTATGAGATAGAAACATAACGTAAACTAATTTCATTGGTGTAATGTTTCGGGTGCTAGTTTGGGGAGCGAGTAAGCGACGCGATCCGTCACTGTCAGGGGTTCAGAGATCTCCGGTTATTACTATCCTTGGTAGGTCTGACGTTTTATTAGAGCTCTGGTGTGTGTAACTGTCTGGAAGTCAACAACACTCTAAGTAGGTCACTTCTACACTAGAACGTTTTGCGCACTGCGTGACCTCCTCAGCGACGCGACGTGGGGAAATTATCTGGACTGATAATAGTACCTCTGATGCCCGTGGGCCTCGAAACTAACTAGCTAAGAGAACATTAAAATATGTTTTTTCTAATTAATGTCTCGAGTTTTGACGCGGAATTATAATAGACTAGGGAATTTAAAAATCCAAAATATGCTTTTGTTAGTCATATGTGACCATTCTCTGTCCACGAATGTTTAGAAGGCACTTTTCTTAGGAGCGAGGCGAGGCTAGTTGAGGCTAGTTAAGATCTGAATAATTTATTTGAATGTAAAATTCCTCAAATGCAATCAAATAATTGCCATTGCCATTCTAAAACATCCACCAATAAAGCGGCTGGATTCGTCGATTTAGTATGTTACAGTAATGTTTTAATAACTTATAGGCACCAGAACCTCCTCCTTCCTGGGACGGCATTTTCGAGGCCACGCACCGCGTGAAATGTTCTCAGGACGGCGCGGGCGACGAGAACTGCTTAGTGCTGAACGTCTTTACGCCGGAGAATGGAACAGGGCTGCCAGTCGTCGTGTTTGTGCATGATGGGCACTTTCAAAACGGGTAAGAGAAGAACCTATGTAGACGCCCATTAATTTCCCCAACCTCACCGGAGGTGAGCTGTGAGCAAAGCAGCAACCACTGTTTATTTTACGCTGCCTGTCACATGTCTGAGACTATAATTATCCTCGTTATTTTTTATGTTTTAGAAATAACGAATTAGTAAAGGTGCCAGATAGTAACCATTGAAGAAATAAAAAGTAACCCAAGGTTTTTGAAGACATTGAAGTAGTGACTTTCAGAAATCTCACTCAAGATCCCTTTGTATAAGGATTATAGAGGTGTCTAAAGTTCTTATAAAAACATCTTGAGTGATTATTGACAACAATCTAAAGATTTAATTTAATTTTTAAACTGTATGCCCAGGAGCATTTACAATATTTACTTAACATTTAAGTTGACCCATTGATGAATTTGGACATGAGTCATGTAAATGAGGTGTGATGTGATAAGGAATGGCCTTTACTCCAAATCAAATGATTGTTAAAACAACCATATAGGTAGAATGTTTTTAATAAAGAAAAATACTAAAGATAAGTTGACAATGAGGATATAAACAAAATACAATATTGGTATGTATATTATTTTCTGAATTTATGTGTATGTATGTATGTATATTATCATAATACACTTCATTTCAGTTAGTCAGTACAGAATCTTCATAGAAATATTCTGTAAATAGCAATAATGTTGTTTGGTTTCAAATAGTATTATACAGCTTACCTTCCATGCCAATCTTACCCTTACTTTTTATCTTTACCTTTACTTAGCTTATATTTTAAACAAATAAATATGTGCCCCTTTAGGCCCTGGTAAATATTGATCTTAAGGATTTGAATCCTGTTTTGGATACAATATTCTACTTTCAGAAGAGGCTCCTACCAACCACCAGGTCGTCTTTTAAGCCAGGGTTTGGTAATAGTGACCTTTAACTATCGCCTTGGTTTGCTTGGTTTCCTATGTCTCGGCACATCGGAGGCTCCTGGCAATGCTGGCTTGAAGGACCAAGTGTCAGCACTCTACTGGGTGCAGAGGAACATTGCAAGCTTTTGTGGAAACCCTTCAGATGTTACAATGTATGGGGTTGGGACAGGAGCAATAGCTGTACATCTGTTGCTCCTATCAGGGGTAACCGACGGGTTGTTCCACAAGGTGGTGCTAGAATCTGGATCGGCCTTATCACCATTATCACTAAACTATGAACCAGTATCATTAGCCATGACTGTTGCTATGAATTTAAAGTATGAAGGTGCAGAAGACCTTAACGAAGTAGTAGAGTTCTTCAAAAAAGTTCCAGCTAAGAATTTGACAATAATATCTGAAATATTTCTGCCTTGCATTGAAAATCACAACTATGAACATAGTCTATTAGATTGGGACCCGATAGAAGTGCTGAGGAAAGGAAGTTTTCAGCATGTACCTGTGTTGATGTTGTTTACACATCTGGATGGGATGTCTTTGGTTATGAGAAGCATGGAAAAGTTTGATCGCCCACCCCTACATTTTGAAGAAATATTACCCAATAATTTGAAGTTCAATGATGAGAATACTAAACTGAACATAGGGCAGTTTGTAAAAGAATTTTACTTTGACGACATCAACAATAGCATCAACCAAAATTACGCAGATTACTTTCATGATGTGCTATTTGAATATCCGATAGTAAAGGCTGCAATACTTTATGCTGAACAAAGTTATTCGCCAGTCTTTGTAATGGAGTTTGGGAATAAAAGAAAAAGCAAGCATCTAGTAGAAACTTCAGAATATGAAAGAATCAATGATTACATTTTTGGAGAAAACAATCTGGGAGAGGATGAAAATGTAGCAGAGATATTAATTACTTTATTGAGCAATTTTATAAGATTAGGGTAAGTTTTATAAAGTGTGTGCGTGTGTGTAATAATTTGATCTCTTTGTATTTTAAGATGGCCACAGAAGTAATTGATGGCTAACACATATTATCTCTTTGGTCATTGATAGTGATGTATTATAATTGTGTTAAGATTGAAATGTTAATGATATTTTGGTATGTTTGTGTATAGAGTTTATATCAGTATCAGTTAGAACTACACCTACGAGTGTAAACTATTCTATACTATAGCCTACATAGAATGTGTTATAATAGACACATAATGGCTGAATAGTAGTTAAGTACTTAATAATCACGTAATCTGCAGATTTGCTATAGTTTAAAAACGGAGAAAGAAAATATCACAAATAAATTAACCCCATAAAGTCCAAGGAACCAGCCACATAATTTCAAAACATAATAGGTTATCCATAAAATTGTAATTGGACAGTGTGGTAAAATGGCAATTGTTCATACCCTCTCCATCTGACTCTCTGAAAGGAACTATTAATTACTAGCTTATTAACAAGGCTCATTTATACCCTGTCATTTACAGCGATCCAACACCAATAACTACAACTTCGATCCCAGTAATATGGCAGCCCATACAAGAGGACTCAGATGGAAGGCTCAACATACAGACAGCATCAGTGTTCTTATTAGATGACAGTATAACAATGAGCTCTACAGCAAACAACCAGCGGCTGGCTTTCTGGGACCATGTCTACAAGAACTTTCACAGGACACAAGCACCTATACATGATGATTTCAACTGAATTTAGTATTTAGTCTGAAACTTTTGTTGCTTATATACTTTTTAGGTTTTTTTATTCATAAACCATGTGGTAAAAAGTTTGTTCAAATACTTGGGATACTTTATTTATGGACTTAAGTACGGACCCTTAATTATGATGCAATAAATATTCTTCACAGAAAATAGTAATTATTGTAGGTTTTAATTATTAACTGTGTTAGAAATTAGGTGATGTTGTTTAATGGTTTTTTGGTACGAAGAGTTGGTAAATAGAGCGAATAGTCGGCTCGTATCGTCACAGTCACGCCACACTCTCTAGATCCGGAACTCTGTATCCATGAAACGGAACTTGCAATTTCGGCAATATCTATGTAACTAGGACGAAACTTTATCTTTACAAGGCGGGTATTGGCTGCAGGAATGTCAGTAGGAGTGATATGAATCAATTAATACTCCACATGAAGTCATCACAGAACATCGACGTCGTCAGAAATAAATAATACCGTTACCTGATCAGTAGGGGCCTCGGCGAGGGTGCACGGGATTTCTCCGGAATTGTTTCTCCTGCAGCACTATAACATAACTGTCGCACATACAGTAGCACTATGAATCATTAATTTCTCACACAATAATTTACACAATAAAATCAACAAGTAAAATACAAAATGCAAAACATGGAACTCCCGTCACATTTTACTGATATGACAGCCATTAGTTCCGTTTGAAAACTGTCGAGGTCGCGATGAATTTTTTGACTTTGGCATGCAGGACGTTTTTATTGTTTTGAAAAAACTAATTTGTAACAATAATGCGAGGATGTATTTCTATTAGAAATAAAATAGTTTATTGTTATGTTATCAAGGATATCTATTTTATAAAATACTTACCAACTGGAGAGTTCAAGTAAAAAATATTTCTAGCAGCGCTATGTTTCTGAACGAAAAAATGTAGAGTAATTTTGCTAATATTTTCATATAAGTACGACTCTTTATGACTCTGTTCACCAAAAAGTGATGCTCTACGAATACCATAACATTCTATTCAACAATTTCTCAACGCCCTAAGATAAAATTTCTAAAACTTTGATTCGATATCTTTTTCTTTTCAAATGTTTCATTAATAAGTTAAAACTCCTGAAAATAGGATCATAGCGATCAACTCTGATGTACCTACTCGAAAGTCGAAGGTAGCGCTTCTTTGTGCCCGTGGGCATGGGCGTGGGGGCCAATAATTATTCAGCTTTGATCTGTCTCATTGTCATTATGCACTAAAGCTTGTGATAAGGTTTTAGAACATCTATAGACCTACATGTTTTTTTTTACTAGGGGATAAATAACGAGACGAACGGGGGTCGTTTGCCTGATGGTAAGCATAACACCAGCCCACAATTGCAGTAGTACCACCCAGAATTTTGGAAAACAAAGGCACTGCGTAAGAGTATAGGTAAAAAGTACTCTATGGGCACTGCATTAAACCAGTGATTAGAGTAGCTTTTCTCGATGAATAAAACGACAAGATCTTAGACTAAAGCATTCTCATTCAAAGTGTTAATACCTACTGCCAATATTTTGTGAACGTTGCCTGCTAGTATACATTGGCGTATTTTAGGATTCAGCGCCCTGGGCCTGCAGGCCACGCCGCCCTTTTTTTTATTGACGATTTTATACTGAATCGAAAGAGACAAAACACAGGTTAACACTTCATTAATAAGAGCCTTACTTTGGTAGACTTTTTTAAATTTCTTCTGCAAGCACCGCACCACTGCTAGCAGCCTGCCGCCCCAGGTCATGGCCCTTTTGGCCCTAGGGTAAATCCGCCCCTGCTAGTATAGCGGTTGATTGATTTATTTAATTTTGTCAGAGCGTTTGATTGATGCGACGCGTAACCAAAATGCTGTTACTTATTTGGCTCAACGGATCAGCATTGCGGTTCAACGAGGCAATGCCGCCAGCATTCTGGGTACGCTTCCAACTGGTAGTGGGCTAGAACATTTGAATTATCTATAGGCCTACATGGGCTTGTAGATTATCCAACTGTTTTTGTAGCTAGCTAGGTTAGATGTAGTGTTTATTTGTGTATTAGCTTGTTTATTTAATAATGCATTGCACTAAAATATTAATTATAGTATATTAATCTACTTCTTTAGTACCTACCTAAACGTCTCATAAGCCCAGTAATTTCACTGACTAGGTACCTACTTTGCTCATCAAACCGGACCACAGTAATGCTGGTTATTACTGTTTGGCGGCAGAATACACGGGCAAAGCTTTGGGTACCTACCCACCCAGAAGGATACTTGCAGAAGAGTTAGTCCTAAACCACCTTGTAAAATAATAGACACTGCCGCAAAATTGTAAAACAATCATTACACCTACCATTGAATTTTGATATCTAAATACATTCGGTTTGAATAACTTCTTGTTCATTGTAGATACTACAGGATAAAATAAGTGAACTTCAATTAAGGTATAAGGAAGAATACAATATATTTTATTTACATAATACGTATTCTATATAAATTCTTATACTTAACTAATTTTAATACTAATTAACAGAATTTTCTTTAAGGATGACAAACGCAACGGAAGGTAGAGGTATAATAATATGCAATGCGCCTCGTTCAAACAAACACATCAAGTTTTGTTTAGAAGCCACTAGCTATGCACCGCAGCTTCGCCCACGTAAAATAAAAGTAGCCTAACTTTTATTTTGCGTGCCTAAGTTACCCTAAGATACTCCTTATAACATCAACTATCTGACAGTGATAGTCCCGTCAACGTCGGTGTCTGAAACAAACACACAGATAGAAGGACAGATTTTTTTTTAATAATTGTTTTTGTTATTTTACCGTTTATTTTAGTTAAAAGCTGTTATTTTGACTTTACAAACAGACACTTCCCATGTTATCACAAAAAACATTTATAGTCGCCTTTTTAGCTAGACAGTGACTAAAGATAAACGTCTGCAAGGATTAGACAACAGTCACAACAAAATGGAGTTAGACAACGGATAGACACTACATGAATCAAGATTTGTGGTTGCCCGGATTTAAACAAGTGAATAAGGCGTTTAGGAGTTATTTAATTCATTTATTCAATTGACCACATTATAACATAGTACGTTATATTAGGCATGTAATAAAACACTACACATGGTCAGCAATTAAATTTTATAATTCTTACTTATTACATTTACATTATTCAAATTGTTATTCAATCTCATTTATAGCAAATTAGAAATTGGACATTTCTGCAGTCCAAAATTTCGTTATAAATTCAAATTAATGAATCAAATGGATGTTTTAAAAAATCTTTAGTTTTGGTTTTAAATTCTAGGATAGAGACAATTAATTATACATATCAATTTTCTGATTACCTCCTTGCGTATATGTTTTAGTATAAGCCTAATAGTTCTTGGTACCTTTAGCTTTTCTTTATTTCTCATATTGTATTTATGTCCATCCATTTTCATAGGCAACTGATATTTGACTAAGTTATTTATAATATCTTAAAGATATATATAGTCAAGAATTGATATACATAAAGGTCAAGATTTGATTGACACAGACTTACTATTTGTCTTTGAGATTTCCAAAGTAATAAAAAAGTATATCAACATGATTACAAAGTGATACACATAAATGACAGACATCGTAATATCACATTTAAACACTTAAAAAAATCTGAAGATGATATGCTTATTTCTATCTTAAATTATTGTCAAAGTTAGTAATATACTTAACCCTATTTAAAAATACAGTTCAGAAATAAGTGCAAGCTATATAATAATACCTACATACATTGGCTTACAGACAGTAGGTAATACATATTTTGTACAATACAAGTTCAGAATACTTAGTAATATCGATCACAGTAAGAAATTGCAATTACGTGAGCTTTTACAGTTTATTTCTAATGGAAAATGCTTTTTGGCCTTTTGTTTAGGATAATGAAGTTGTAATTTTTGAAATTAAAAGAGCTCTAGGTATACGATACATCTACCAAAATGGAATGGATTCGTCTTTAGGTATGTCTTCTGTTAGCTTAGCATTTTACACCATAAAATTAAGTGCCTATTATAGAAATACTGAGTTAGTATTACTTTATCGTCTTTTCAAGCTATCTATGGAAGAAGCTCCATCAGGGTTGAAATAATTATTATACATACTAGATTAAGTCTAGAAGTACATAAGTAAACTAAGAAACACGTAGGCAGTGCTAAAAGTTTATTTTCTGTATGTGCGAGTACAATAAAGATTGTTGGCAAGATGTTATATTAAATTAAAAAGGTCTCTACTGTACATGGAAGGGAAAGAAGTTAAGCATTGCTGTCGTTGGAAATACGTATGGGGAAGAAAAATATAGTATATTGCTTATAACGTACCTTAAAATACGTAGTCTTACTTAATATAACACATTGTTTTAAATTTTGCCAAATTATTGTATTGAAACTAATTAAGATTAGTTTCCTTTCAACGAGTAATATCTAAATATCCACAGAATTACTAATTATTTTAAACTTTCACGGTTATTCATTACTTTACACATTGTAACGGGATATTTACCGTGATTACAGTATTCCCGTGAACATGACGCTTGCAACCGCGTCGAAATACGGGGAGCTCACCAGCTTATAATAATCACGGTAAATATCCCGTTGCAATGTGTAAAGTAGAATTACTAATTGTGCTTATTGCATATTTTCTGGACCTCTCGGTAGTCACGAATCACGATATACCATAACCATACGTGCCTGTATATAAAAATGAGGTTTTTCGGATAATAATGGTCCCAAATTCTATAAACATAGATAATATTAATTGCATTTGGTTTCTAATTGCATTGCATTTAACGGTGCTAGAATTGGGATAACTGCAACCGATCTGCCGCTACAATGCTGTCAATATTTATACATAAGACAAATATTTATTCATTCAGAATTTTAGATAATCCGCTCACAGACAAAACGGTTCGACGTAAATAAAATAGTTTTGTCGGTTCATAATTTACTATCGCATGTATTCGGCTCTTTCTTCTGCCATCTCCCCATAACTCTCTATTTCTTAAACTATCATCAGTTCACAAATCCGTCATACAATATCACGTTCTAGGCATCAACTGTTGATACGCGAGGTTGTTCACTGGCAGTGCTCCGTGAGGTCCACGACCGTGTTCTTCCGCCAGCCGAAGAAGAAGTACCCGACGGCCAGCCCGGCCACCAGCGCGGCGCACAGCCACACGTTGTACGTCATGAACACCAGCATCAGCACGTAGGACGCCGCCGACTGCACCACGTGCAGCCCCGTCTGCACCACGTGCCCCGTCGACAGCATCGAGTATCTGCAAAGAGAGCTTGCATTGAGATACTGTCGGTGCCCAGTGGAGCTGCCGTCGGAGAAAGATAGGCAAACGACCAGCTCGTCTCGTTACCAAACAACATAAAAAAAAACCTGCTACTAAAATCATGTTCTTGTACAGGACCATCTTAGTAGTATAGAGAAGGGTAGTAAATACTTACTTGACAACAGCAGTTCCACCGCAAGCTCCGCTGGTCCCGCATTCGCTCTTCGTAATATTAACCCTGGAGTCTCCCGTGGCTGTAGTGGCCCTCGCATGCAGAGCCTCCCTGTAGTACTTGAGACCCTCGTACAGGATTCCAGCGAGGAAGATGGCAGCTGCTGACCCCAGAAGCTCCAGGACGGTGGTGGTCACCCAGCCATTGAACAGGATCTCCTGGCACACGCCGGCGTGGAACTGGAAATAGAGAGAACGCTTGTTTAAGGGCTTGTTTGTTTATGATTATCGGTCCTTACTGGTGAGGTCGCTCGCTGATCTGTAGATTAAGGGTTCGAATCCTATAATGGGCTTGAGTAATTAGTGATTAAAATCATTTTATAGTGCTCGCCTCTAAGTCTCAAATTGAAAACCTGTTCCCAAATACATTTATTTTCGTTTAAAACGTTCGTTTATGGAATATATAGCTATAATATTATAACTAAACTAGCGTGCACCCGCGGCTTTACACGTCATCAGTAAAATGTGAATCACAATAAAATGTGGCATGTAATAAATACTCAAGGATCATGAAGCTTCCTATTAGTGAAATATTTTTTTGGATCGGGCCAGCGGTTCCATAGATTAGGGTAACAAACAAACAGAAAAACTAACATACATATTTTACTGCTTCAACTTTACTATTCAAACATTTTCTCAAGTAATTCAGGAGTAAATAAGTGCCAATGAAGGTACCTACATAATAATAAAAAAGTGGTCTACGATGATCGGGAAAAGAAGCCACAGTTCTGCTGAGTATATTATCTCATGCAAAAACGCGTCAAGTAATTACACAGCAGTATTTTCCTATAGTTACTATTTACTAATTAGTGTTGCGTTATAACTACAAAACTTCAACAAGAAGATGACAAGGAAAACAACTACCAGGTAATGTAATATTTTAGAATGAGATTGTATGAATACACTGTCGGCTATTGTTTTAGCAGAATATTTGTGAATGTGGCGGATTCGCCGAATTTCCTTATAATGGCATCGATTTCACACGCTCTCGCCTCCAGGTCCGCATACCTATCTGAATATGTTTTACAAAACCTACCTGATACAACTACCTAAATTCAAATACTTACCTAAATATTTTGACATTATAAAACTTATGTTTTAAGCTATAACATTTTTATGTGCCACGAAGGCTATTCACGCGATGAATTTACTTCTCCATCATGATTTAGATTAATAGTGGAAGAAAACTTTGAAGCCAAAGCTTCCTGATTGCCGTTTCTTTTTTGTTGCTTTTGTTAGCGAACAAAAAGACGCGGCATCGTCTCCATAGGCGTCCATAAGTCTGCAATATTACTGATGTCTGCTCTGTGCTCAGGACGGCGGGTACTGGACGTTACCACTCACCACTGAATATTCGGCGGAACTGCCCCTCATGCTTGTCACTTGTTTTAAAAAAGTGAAAAAGAGGTCATTGCCACTATGATCACCTGGGTGATATCACCTAGGAGATCATAGGCGACACTTTGGTGTCCTGCCTTTTATTGACGTAAAAATATTGATCCTGAATTTGCTTCAATTCAAGGAAAATTTAACGTATGATTGTAAACAAAAAAAAAGTGGTTGATATGCGATGTATTGGGGTTCCGTATCTGAGTAAAATCTTCAGACGCTGGATTTGATTCTATTTCTTAATTAAATTATTTTTAGGTACCTATTAATAGGTATTTATTTAAGGAAAAAGCTACTCAAAATTGTACGACTTTTATGACCTCTCAACCACAAGCGGTTATATGACAAGTGCTATCATAGTCGATGAGAAATTCTAACGTTATCTGTGTTTTTGTGCAACTGGCACCGCAACCGGTAGAGTCGCGGTTTGCATCGATAACGCGGTAGAGCAACAGTGTCGTTGTTTTGGGTGTGCAACCACACTGTACTGAACAATAAACACTCGAAGGAAGGAATGCGGAGAAAAGCTAAGTACCCTTGAACTAAATTAATAAAAACGAGAAATTTAGAGTTTGGAAAAGTAGTGAGGACACAGTCTGTCTGAACTCTGATGGAAAGTGGTCACTGTCTGTAGTTATCAAAACCCGAGCCGGGGAGCAGCTAATGTAAAATAAAAACTTGAAAACGAAATTAAATGCGGTTTGGAAGAGATAAATCTCGGAAGAGGCGCATCCGCCCACCGATGGGTCGCTGGTAATCCTATCCTACAAAGAGTTTAGGGAAGGAAAATATTTTGATACAATCGACTATGTTTCCATCACAATATCATATTTATATACCACTACGCTAAAAGCGGGAAGATATTTTCATGTGAGCGCCTGGCTAGCAAAGTCACGTCCAACGTCCCAGACGGAAAGTGGTCACATGATACTCACCACCATGGCGTGACTGTGGCCGCCGCACGGGCCGTGGTCATGGTTGTCGTGGTCACCGTGATCGTGATGGTCGTGGTCCATTGTTCAATCTGGAAACAAGAAAATTATTGTTAAACATGGCAAAGAGTGTAGGTCTGGTACTGAACCTAATAAATTGTGAAATATTGTGGTTATCAGTGGAAGATGGGTAAGAGGTAAGGTTTTTATGAGACGATGCTACGATGTACCTTCCCTACTAAAATTAATTAACAGAATGGCGTAAATGTATCAACCTGTTGGTACACCCAATAAAGTAACCTGAGTTTTATTGACATAGGTTGATTATGAAGGTGATGAATAGGGCAAAGAAGCTGGTGCTTGTGTTTTCAAAGGACAAAAGAACGTAGGTGCTTCTTGTATAATATAAAAGACACTCTATAGACGTATTATGTGTATTGACGCTTTGATCTGTTATTGTATATTTACACAAAAGTGAACCAGGCTATGACACAGCAGCCACGCAAAATGTTGGTTCAGTGATTCACACTTTGTAATTTCCTCTTTGTGACTGCGGTGGCAGCCATCATTACAGGTGTACCAACATAATAAAGCTGAATACAATGTATAACTATGTACGAACGTTAAATTGTTTTCAAAAGTACAATTGCTCATAATTTAACTCTTTTATGGTACATACAAAAGTACACAGAAATAATGTGTCGTGATAATAGTATTTATCTTTGAGAAAATAGAGGAAAACGGTCGGCAGAAATTTGTCACATATATCTGACTCCATGTAAATGGAAACATAAACCATAAAATTACAAGGAAAAATGATTGAAATATGGATATGCAATCTGTGTGAGCCTTATGCAAGATCTCGTACTTTCACTTGGAGCAACCTCGCTAGCTGCAGAATTACGCAAGTCATCCAACCAGATGCACTTCACTATAGACAAGGGAACGAAACTATAGTAAGTGTGGCGGATTCTAGTCCTTTATATACCCTAGAATAAATGGTGCGAGATGCTAGGTTCTAGAGAAAGCAGCTCTTGCGTTGCTAAATTAGCTAAAGGCAAATTGGATGATTATACAATTCATAGAACGAGTCGTATGTGTAGTAGTGTAGATGATCTGTGCCTTTAGCAGTCATAGACGGGTAACAGAATATGCCTGATGATAGACAAAGCTAGTAAGTGGGCAAGCCACGAACAGACCCCGCCAATTAACTAGTCTGAGTAGTTTATGTTGTAGACATGCACCAGTACTGCGCAGTAATAGTGCCTTCAGCTCACGACAATGCAAATGAATCATCTCTTTCAGAACGGAGGAAAGAGAAATGAAGAAAAATAAAGTGGTGAGGAGGGACTAATACTAATTATGTTTTCTAAGTGTAGTATAGGTACGCCCCTGAAAATAAATGATCTCATGTATCACAGAGAAGCTTATTTTACTACTATTCTTGTATTTTCGCGTGCGAATCAACTGAATTAACTATTTCTAAAAAAATGCAGAACGCTGAGAATGCTGGGAAAGAATGCCGGTAACATTTAACATAATATCTTTGAAAATCTTAAATTTAATTCGCTTATTATAAATGGGTATAAGGAGAGATCTGTGGTACTTATAGGTAAGTTGTATGTCGTATGACTGCTGCCTCTGACTTAGGAGGATAATTCACTGTTTACGGATTTTAGGTTTCCTTTACATCATCACTCTCACCAGGTCCTGCGAGCGTCCGTCTAGGTGGCCATCGCCGATTTGCACGTGTATAATGTCAGCCGTATGCAAGCATTACCGTGTTCTGGTATGATGAGCCAAGTAGTCAGTGAAATTACTGGGCTTATGAGACTTAATAACTAACGTCTCAGGGTAACGAGCGCACTGCAGTGCCGCGCAGGCCTTTGTGTTTCAAAGTTATAAGTGCTACTGCAATTGTTATGGGCCGGGGTTATGCCTGCTCGTATCGTTATCCATTAGAATTACGATACATCGTAATTCATGTATTATGCAGTGACTACAAGTGGAACACTACAATACTACTATATCAGGTGATTATTTGTTTCTGCTCTAATAACCGAGAGCACTGCACGAACTTAACGATTGTTGAGCACGTAATACTTAATTACTTATTACATTTAGTGTTTGTTTACGAGATTAAAATGTATAAGTTGCTTTTATCGTACTAACTTGTAGAGGTTATAATATAACCCATTAGACCAGAGTAATGACGAGAAATGTCATTGTAAAGATATGTAAGTTTACTTCGTAAAGATGTCGCACTCGCTTTCCCGCAACGAAGCAAACAAGAAGGTTACGATATATACCTACTTAAATCTACAAAACTATAACATATTCACCAGCAAGTTTTTACAGACTATAACAGCTTATTTTTTAAACTGTTGGTTAGCTTGCAAGAAGGCACTGGAGGCATCCACACAATCATTACTGCATGCCTCGACGTGGTTCACCTTGAAACTATAGATAAAGAGGAGTATCTACGAGCAGACCCGGTTTTTGTTTTTCAGTTTTTGTTTTCGTTTGTCTTGTACAGTTGAAAAGGTAACCGTGTAATATAAAAATGAAAATAAGCGGAAGTGTCCATACGAGTATCTAAGGTTTTTACGGCTATCCTGTACTGAGATGTGAGATTGAAACCAAATTATAGTTTAACAATTTAATACCTAAATACCTAAGTGAAAAACTGTCCTTCTATTGAACATAAAACCATCACAGTTTAATTTAAACTGTGAAATAAAAACTTTCCTGTTATTAAAATAGATCAAAAATCTAACGTTAAATCTTCCTGAACAAGCATTGCCATTAGCATATCTCTCAGACGAATTTGATGAACTGAAATTACAGTATTTTATTTTATAATTATATTGATTATGTTGACAATCAGAGTAAAGAGAATACATTAAAGTCACAGTTACTTACTTGTATTAGGGATCGACACCTAGACTTGCACTGGATAACTAAGTTTGTGTCAGGTGTCATTTAGATTTTATTATGAAGACTATCTAGAATCTAGATAAACAGTAAAGCTAAATGATCGCGTAGTAAGAAAACCACAGAAAACTTGACCTAAATCCCTACGCTATAGGTACATTATCTGACCACCTGTGCGGCGCGCTGCAGTAAAGTGCATCGTAATGACATCCGGCGCATGACGCGCAATGTCAAGGATGCGCCCGCGCACGTACCGGACGACACGTACCAATAAGTTTCCAGTTTTTTTATGTAATTTGGTGACGAGGGCTGTCAATCCTTCAATCTGAATAGCAGTGATGCTTGCAGCCATGTCCTGGTGAGTGGTTGGAGAATGTGGCATTGGGTCTTTTTTTAATCATCATTCATAATCATTATTTATCAGCCTGTGTGTCATATAGATGTAGGACATACTTTTTCTGAAGCACGTGGCTAAACCCTAAATTGGATTCTTCTACCACCAGACCCCGTACTACATAATATATCATTAGAAATATAAATAAGTAACTACTTACTTAATGCAGTGATTAGGAAGTACACAAAGACATAATGTTAGAATACGTTAGTCAATTAATATATTATCATACTTAAAGGTCACTTCTTTAATTTAGTACTACATAAAATAAAAATATAAATCTGCAACTAAAGTAACTTGAAAGTATTTACCTGACGTGAGCAATATGAAGATATATACGTGGAAAATTAAATTATGATGTTTGTTTAATACGTACACTGTAAGCGTAGGTATGTGTTAACTTTTCCAGTAAGCATTTTTGACATTACCTTGTGTATACATATTATATGAAGACGTGTTATTTGCTCTAAATAATTTGATTTGTTTAATAATTTTAAATAAAATTCGCTGTCCAATTAATCGAGTTACAGACGGTTATTTAACAATTTATTAATGTGTGATACTCACGAAAATTGTAATAGTAAAATATTTTTTTAGTTCAGCTCGACTACTTCGCACCTCGATTTCAAAGACGAAGCCTTCGAAGCGAACACGTTCTAAACGTTATAATTATAGGTACAAAGAGATGTCTTCGCGTGTCCGTAATCATATAAAATTCAAATAAGCTTCATAAATACTTTGGGTTTCGAAGCAATCTGTCTGGCGTTCTGTTTTTATTTATTGTTTTTAGTCTGAATCATACTTCTTTTTAGTGTTAATTCTAAAAGTCTGATAAATGTTTTGTCTTTTATTCTTATTTCAGACAGTATTGTTTGAATACAATTACACAATTTGTATTCTTTTCTTTACGATACCAGAACCATAGCCAGAACGAAAGCAACAATTCATCAAAATGACGTAACAACGAGTCCTTTTGTCTTAGATATTAGGTATATGGACAGAGCCAAGCAAGCTATATCAGCAGCTGCAGCTATATCTGCAGCTATATCTGCAGCTCGGCTGCAGAGAGTAATGATACCTACCTTTCTGGACTCTGTCCTACAACAAACTTGCAGCCGGGTTTGGTGCCACATTTAGCAACCAGCGTTTTTGGTAAATCTATATAAATTTTTGAATTTCCATCATTTCGATCCATTTCCATTATATTATATGGTCCAAAATTATTGTCATTAGAGTTTATATTAATCGTATTAGAATTATTTCTTATAGGTACCTAGTTTTTTGATTAAAGTTTATAATATTCTAGGATTTATATCTGCTAAGAGTAGAGCAGTGGAGAAGCTTATTATCTAGTTTGGTTTTTCGACAATTTAGATAATTAATGTGCTAGTCCAGATGGAACATACATTTGACAAATAATATGAATCAAATCCGTAATCCGTAAATAAATGTGAAAATTTTGGTTTGTCCTTCTTTCACGCAGTAACGGCGCAACGTATCGTCGACGTGATTTTTTGCATAAAGAAATAGTTTATAGGCCGGAGAGTAATATAGGCTATCGTTTATCCCGGAAAATGGACGGATTCTGTAGGAATTTACACGTGAGTGAAACGGTGGACAGCAACAAGCAGATAAATAAATAGCATCGCTCCAAAAAGCGATAACTCTTTTTACACTTTAGTGTAACAAAGCACTATAATCTCTGCACTCAGAGGAACAATATTATATAATGATGCTGATAGTTAGCCGCGGCAATTTTCTAAAAGTACCTAAGTAATGCCAATCACCGCTGGAAGAAGCGCCCCACCTGCTGAGGAAGGAAGCAATTGACTGCAAATGCGCATAGAGCGTCGTTATCATTGCTACTAGATCACCTCCCCCATAATACCTGGCATGGACGTGAGCGCTGAGCATGAACCACGTGACCTGCGCAGTAATAAAATGCATAATAAATCGGGTACTGAGAAGGTTATATGATGCCTCGCCAGAATATCTCCACGCCAAGTTTTATGCTCTTCTTGTTCATTATAGTTTATTTCATAAGTCTATAAAATAAACCACGCGATATACTAGTCATTCCTTAAATACCTTCCAATTATTATTACCGTTAGGTGTACGTGGAATAATCTTTGTATGTAAATACATGTTTATAAATATAACTTTAACAATGGTCGTCTTGCGCATGCGGCCTCAGACCAAGTTCCTAGAACAATAAGAACGAACACCCTATAATGAGCTGGTCATCTGGACATCTACTGATGTAATAATAGTATAGTTGTAGGTATAACATACCATATATTTAGTTGTTTAAGTAGTTTTTATAAATATATTATAATAGGTTTGCAAAAGCTCTACTTGCTCTATATTTTAGGTGCATCTAAAGTTATATATAGCCAATCCTAACATCATTGTCGTCAAGTCTCTGACTTCGCTTTTTTGGGCTCATGCAAGTGATGTGGGAGACGACTAGAATGTCAAGAAAGCTTATCTTGGAGCCCCAAATGGCCGCCAGCTAGTCGGTAGACCACGATACCGCTAGAACAACGTCGTGGAGGCGGACCTGGGTGAACTCCAAGTTGCCGCGGAATCGCAACCAGTGGCGTTCTCTCGTGTAGGAGGTCAACATCCTTTTTGGATCGCAATGCCAGCGGAGTAAGTAAAGTTATGTTATTATAGCATCAGTATCAGTACAAGTATTGCTAACGTTACGTAGTCCCAGGCCCGTAGTAAACATCCGGATGGTCTACATCGGTGGCGCATTTACAAAATACCGCCTAGCGTCGCCGTGCCGCCGGCGGATACCGTCGCCAAATATGTGGAAATGCACACATTTGTTGCAATTTCGGCACTGTAAACATTCGAGTCGGAATCCTAAATCACGCCAGGTGTTGTGTTTAAAAACAATAAAATGTCACGAAGCGTTACGAGGCTAATGTTGCGCGTCTAGCTGAAGCTGAGTAGGTAATCAGGCAACAACTTTATTATTGTATAAGATCAGACAAGTGCCCTACTTGAGGTTCTTGAGGAAGGTAAGAACATGTGACTGTAGTAGCATTCTGTACCCGTAGAATGAAGATAGACCAAACGCTCATTTTTTTCTTCTCGCTACAATTTGGCGTGTGACATTTTGTCAGTGGTGTGACCATTATGTTATGATGGTGGAAAGTAATACATCTACATTAAGACTGGCTCCAAGCTTGAGGGTGATAGCTAGCAAGGCAAGTATATTACCCTACCACCGTGCACAACCAACATGGTTACATCACTATGTTTTCCTTCTCCGAAAAGTCAAACTCATGACAGGATTATCGAGTCCTGCAGTGAGCTTTGGGAGCTCCATTTTTTCCCTACAGATCAGCGGTACACTTACGACTGAGCCATCATCAGTTTAAAACCCGTTCATCTCATCCCGATAAAATCAAAATAATGTGATTGATCATCTTTCACAATTTTATTATGAAAATTAATATCAAATTAATCACACTAGTAACGACCTATTAGATAATAACTTCAAGCTTAATCGGCCGGACGTCTACCTATCAAATAATTTCTTTGTTATCAATATAAAAGTACTTACACCTATCGCGAGCCACCAATCTCCAAAAACACGCCAATAAAAACCACCTAATAAATGATAATGATAATCATACAATAGGGTTGTCTTCAATGCGATTGTATCTACATTTAATCTCTCGTTTAACATTTTATTTCTAAGAACGTTTAATTCGCTTATCGAATGTCAAACAAGTACGTCTACCAACGTCGATACGTCAACGCTTGGGAGTTGTATCGTATATAATCTTAGAGGGCCAGTGACGAAAGATAAAGTAATCCCTTAAAGGTGTAAAGAATGCGTAATTTAAAACTTTGAAATCAAATCCGATGCACGGATCTCATGCACATACCTTACACTTAACTAGAGTTCCCTGTGTCTAGGGAATCTGGAATTACCAGGTCCCCAGTCCCAGAATACCCAGTTACCGACGGAACAGCAATGTACCTACTAGCACTTTTGTAAGTGAGAACAAAAGTACAAAAGTTAGAATCTGTCAACTGTACACGACGAAGTAAAAACTTATTTATGGAATAACAGAATTTCCACATAAACCAGTAAGTTTCCCAAGAGCCCTTGCCCCGTGACTCAACCTGTCACCGGCGATGAAAGCCGGCGCGGGACGGTCGCCTGCCTCTATGAAGGCTGGTCTTATGAAATATCAACTCTCTATCGACTACAGTCACCTTGATGGCTGTCGGCTGGTTCGGGAAGGTTGCTTTCTGAAGCGGAAAGCGTAAAATTGGGTTAAACTGGTAAATGTTACTAAATACTGGTAAAAGAACACACAGAACATTCGCACCAATACAGTATACTCGAACTCGAACTAACGGGAATAATCGAACGCGAATCTTCACAGTATTTTTTCAATACTGAATCAATTATTATATTTCAATTTAGATCATTATAATTACTGTAATGAATGGGCTTAGTTACCTAGACTATGTTAACATCCAATTTCTTACCTATTTAAATTAAATTTTGTTTTTTTGTAAATTACTCAAACTATTTTTCAATTTTGACCTGTAATGAGTATTACCAATAAATTTATTATGATTATTGATTCTATTAGGGTTCTCGAAATAAATTGAACAAAACACTAGCTTCTTGATTAAAAAAAAAATTAGCTACTTAACGAATTATAAATTTCCCATCTGACTTATATATTCAGTTTAGGTGTTATCCTCCTTGCTCCCACAGCAGATTGGACCTAAAGTCCATGGTATATAATAAAACAGGAATATGCTATCCTGGAACAGTTACAGCACATTATAGGTTTTTAAACTGTCATGGTCATCAACACTTTGAAAATTATCACTAGAAACGGGATATTTACCATGTATATTGTTTGATTTGAGTTTCCGATATTTCGGCGCTGTTGCAAACGCCATGATCACGGGAGAACACGTTTGCAACAGCGCCGAAATATCGGAAACTCAAATCAAACAATATACATGGTAAATATCCCGTTTCTAGTGATAATTTTCAAACAGCACATTATAATCTATTAAAAATATTAATGTGACAAAAAGTATTGCTTATCATTTGGAACGCTACACTTTAGGCAGTTAAGCATGCTGTATGATGATTGATGAACAAAAACCCATTGGTAAGTTCACGGCAAGAACCTATAAATGATACTCGTAAACTTTAAAAACTGGTTAGTCGGTCACAGCCACACAACATAAACTCGTTACACAATCGAGATCAGCTGACCGCGAGCCGTTGACCGTTGGTTTGGTAATCTGGTTCCTCAGCAGTCTGATGAAGTATTACGATTGCTCAACCAAACGAAAATGAAAAGGTATAACAACATATTGAATTCTAGTCAGTACAGTAAAAAGCGTTATAAATATACCGCGGGCTATTGTAAACCAATAATGGCACAGAATCCATCCATACTAATCCATACTATCCATACTAATCCATACTTCCATACTAATATTATAAATACGAAAGTGTGTTTGTTGATTTGTTGGTTTGTCCTTCTTTCACGCAGTAACTAAGCAACGGATCGACGTGATTTTTGGCATTATAGTTTATGGACCGGAGAGTAACATAAGCTACTTTTTATCCTGGAAAAATGCACAGTTCTTGTGGGAACGTGGGTGAAAACCGTGGGCAGAAGTTAGTGTGACATAAAATTGACATTGACATCTGTCAATAAATTGACAGCCGTCAATATGATGATGGTGATTTAATTTGACAGATCGGTTTGACGGTTCCTGTGGGACCGCGGGTGAAAACCGCGGGCAGAAGCTAGTCACTTTATAATTTCCAAAATCTGGACAGATACAGGACAAAAAAGGAGGTATCGAGAACGGCAGTATCAATTCATAAAGTCAATGACCCTTTGTTTAATTATATGTAAAAAAAAACGATGAGACAAATAAAACACGACAACGATTACTATTAATGTCATTGATAGCTTAAATAGTGCACTTGAATAATTCGTGCAAAACCGGTTAAAAATTAACGCTCTGTTGCTTAAAGCGACTAATAGGTAGGTATATAATGTGTTTCTGTATACAAGTAGCAGTGGCCCGTGGTTTTACCCGCGGGGAAATTCTCACAGAAACCATCCCTTTTTCCGGTCCATAAACTATATCTATGCAAAATATCACGAATCACGATTTATCGTCGCAAAATATCACGATTCGTAGAGTTCTGTGTGAAAGAATGGCAGTTAACCAACAAGCACACTTCCGCATCTATAGTATTTAGTATTGATAACAGATTAAATTAATATTCAACCATTAAAACATTAATTTAATCTAATCAACGAAGGTGATTTAAGTAGGTCACATCACTTATTTATGTATTACAACGAGTTATACAATAACTGCATAGCGCAATTCAAAAATTGGGGCAAATAGCTAACAGCGATAAGGAAAACCATAAAAAAGTGATTAATTTCTTTTATATCGCAAAGCAACATCTATAATGCTAAGTTAGTATTATAGTTGTTTGTCTCAAAAGTTTTTATCCGTTTCAGGTCTTCTGTAATTTTGGGTTAAAAAAGAAACATGCTGGAAACGACCGTTCAGGTACTTGTTTCAGGAAGATGTAGATGGATTGTTTTAAGCGATAAATTGTGTGATGCTGCGTATCCTAATAATATTATAAATGCGAAGGTGTGTTTGTTGGTTTGTCCTCCTTTCACGTAGTAACGGATCAACGTGATTCAGGTGAGAACCGCGGGCAGAAGCTAGTAGAAATATACAACTGTATCAAATCACAAATTACAAAAGGTGTTTTTTTTTTTTTTTTTATGTTATTCGGTAACGAGACGAGCTGGTCGTTTGCCTGATGGTAAGCATAACGCCGGCCCATAACAATTGCAGTGCCGCCCAGAACTTTGAAACACAAAGGCCTGCGCGGCACTGCAGTACGCTCGTTACCCTGAGACATTAGGTATTAAGTCTCATAAGCCCAGTAATTTCACTGGATACTCTGCTCATCAAACCGGAACACAGTAATGCTTGCACACTACTGCTTGGCGGCAGACTTCACGAGCAAAGCGGTGGTAACAACCCAGACGGACACTCGCAGAAGAGTTAGTCCTACCACTAACAAAATTGATTGATGTTCATCGATCGTAAATGTAACATAGCTTTCAGAGATGACGGTAGGCTTTCTAAAATTTATCCTTTTAGGCCGACATGTACACACTGAGCATAAAAATATGTAGAAAGATAATAGAAAGAGTACTCTACTAGTTACGGAACAATAAAGTACCTATCATGAGAATCAGATCCTGGCATGAATCAAACTGATATAATTTCCTTCGTAACAGATTTTATTTTACTGGTTAGCAGTCAGCCAGGCGGGCACTATATCACATAGGGCAGGGGGGTATGTGAGCGTTATGTTCTTTTATTTATTTAGAAAATGCTCCATTACTATGCCAAGGTTGCAACAGCGCTTCAAAAAGCTAGATAGAGACTATAAAATTTCTACAGTTATAAGGAAATCTAGCTATTGTAAACCTGTTCCGCGACCGGTCGCCGATCCCGCAGCTCGCGGCTCTAGCTCTCCGGGACTCTACCTGTTAGTAGAGCGACAAAGTAGACGGAGATATAAATTTTCAAACACAGCCATTTAAAAAAAACTGGTGTAGGTACTTGAAGGTTCAGAAAGACTAATAACCTGTAGCTAAATTATACTTTCTACTAGTATTAACAACAATCGTGAATGACTGAATGAAATGCATTCTTTCTTCTCATTGCTATACCCATAATCCTAGTAATATTATAAATGCGAAAGTGTGTTTGTTGGTTTGTTGATTTGTTGGTTTGTCCTTCTTTCACGCAATAACGGAGCAACGGATCGACGTGAATTTTGGCATAGATATAGTTTATGGACCGGAGAGTAACATAGGCTACTTTTTAACCCGGAAAAATGCACGGTTCCTGTGGGAACGCGGGTGAAAACCGCGGGCAGAAGCTAGTAATGTTATAAATGCGAAAGTGTGTTTGCTGGTTTGTTGATTTGTTGGTTTGTCCTTCTTTCACGCAGTAACGGAATAACGGCTCGACATGGTTTTTGGCATAGATATAGTTTATGGACCGGAGAGTAACATAGGCTACTTTTTATCCCGGAAAATGCACGGTTCCTGTGGGAACGCGGGTGAAAACCGCGGGCGGAAGCTAGTGTGCTATAAATTACGATCTCCTATGATGAATAAGATATTTTTCTCAAGTTTCGCACGATACTGGGTAGTATCGTGTGAAAGATCTGATAAGATTGAAGGAAATTTTAGATGTAGTATCAGATATAAGACTTCAAGTATTTAGATTAGGTAGCACGTTAGTTGTATTTAGATGTAATATCTTAATATCTTATCTGTAGATCAAGCATTTCGAACACATTTTCTTATAACGTGTATAATGTATATAAAGTGTGTCGTCAAGCAGTTACATATGTGTTTCGGCAGCTGCCCTTGAGAATTTTCTCTCTAGCTCTTACAATTATCACAAAAAATAATCATTCGATCTACGAGTATGTCTCTACTATATTACAAATCTGTGGTATGTCTACACTAAAAATTAAGGTTCTAGCGTATTTTATTGAAAGACCTTGCACGGCTGCTAGGCGAACCGGTATTTCAATCTCTAGACATGCAATTTCTTTGAGTCTTTGTTACTCATACTGCTGTTGTTTCACCTTCAATGAGGAATGTCAACCGAAGGACAACTTATTTATTCTAGACGTTATATTATTTTCCCGCACGGTATATGTGTAGGCTAGTAGAAGTTGTTTTTATTTTTTATTGAAATGTAAATAATCCTATGTATAGACGTATATTGTTGTATATTAAATTTATATCTTAGCTAAAAGCGATCTTTTCTTGACAGAACGCTCCTGGCTTTGATGATGATGACCCACACAAAAGCACCACTCATTTTGTTTGATTTTGTAAAATCATTAAAATCACCACTGCCATCATTCCCACTTCAAAATGCGACCTTCGAAACTATGATAAAAAAGATACCCTCAAACCAGTATCTGAGTTATGCCTACTTGTTTAATAATTCTATTTTTACCTATGCTAGCTAGCTCTTTCCCACAGTACTGCTTGCTTGGGTTTGAATTGCCATATATAGTCACTCTTCTATTTATCAGTATCAGCCAATTGTTGACATAGCTACAAAAACTAGTGTAAAAATATGATTCCCTCTTATTTATATAGAGATTTATAGATACAGAGCCGCGCGTCGGGGCGACACAGGAAAATCGTTGAGTGGCCCATTTTGTGTAATTTAAAACAATAAGCTTCATTGGCGGATTGGCCGCAATCATCTCATCGTCAGATTTGCGATGGAGCGCTGATACGGGGTCCTGGGACCCACAGCTCTGTGTTTATATATCTAGTTCTAGGTACTATGTTTATATTTGAATCTAACTTCACTCTAGAAATACATACCTACTACTAGAGTGCTTCATCATTGTCTGAGAGATTATAAGAAGATATTACCTACTAAACACTACTTTATATGAGACTAAACAACTAAACATACTGGACATGTTGAAAAAAAAAACGAGCAGATGAAAAATATAGATTGCAACCAAATCGATTTTGAGCCTTGCCAAGTTAATATGCAGTAATTTGAAATATTTAATGGATTCGTATTTTGTACTTCTTGCAATTAAATCGGTGTCCACGTTTAATCATCTTTAATATACTTTAAGCTTGAATTTTTATTTAATCATCAGAGCGGGTGTGATCGACTCGGCCGCGCTCAATAACTTTTATCAAGCTATGTGCGGAATTATCCACTCGCTCTAAAACGATGAAGGAAAACATCATGAGGAAAGCCGCCTGTTCAAGAATCACTAAAAAAATTCGTGACATCCACCGCGCACTGGGCCCGCGTGGTGGGTAATGGGTTATGGCCCATACCTACTCTCTCCTTTTGAGAGAAGGCCGGTATCCCAGCAATAGAAGCACATGAGGCTGATAATGTTTAATCATCTAATGCAGACCGTAGACGCTTATACAAACGTGCGTTTGCTTGTCAGAATAACAACGAAACATAGCTATTGCATCAAGCGCGATTTCGAGTATCTCGTAATCGACGCTTGATGCAAAAGCGTTGTATCGTCTACGGTCTGCATAAGGCTTTATCTCGGTCGAAACTTTGTCGGGAAAAACCACAGAGTACAGAACTTGCTCGGCGCGTGAGCGAGTTGTGAAAAACAATAATTTTATCGGATGTCTGAGCGATATAAATCGGATTCAACACTAGTGTTATTTAAGGTACTGTAAGTAGATACGATGTTCAGAAAGAAAAATCATCTTAATAATATATCTTTCGTATTATATTAACTGCTATATGCATTGAAATGAAAATAAATTCAAAAATTTTGACGACCACGCTTTTCATAACGTTAAAAAATCGATGTAGACACTACCTATAAGAAAATACCAAATAACGTGTCACAGAAATGAGAATAGAAATACCAATTATTGATTACCTACCTACAAATAAATGTTAAAGTCATCAACACCACTACGATAAGCCTTGTTAGTATAACGCATAAAATATCTTTATAACAGTTTTATTGATCGCGTTTGTGGCGTGTCCTTCAGGTCGAGTTTTATAAGGAAAACTTGAAATAGTCTTCAATTAAGCCGTGCATCGGTTTTATAAAACATCACTAACTTGCATCGGAGGTATTCCCCGTGACACAAGTAGGTACCTGACTTTATAATTTATTTCATTAAAGAGCAATTAAGTGAGGATTTGTCAGTTCAAGGATGATTCAACAACTTAAAAGCAATGTACGTATGACGTTGAATTAGACACAATTTTTACTAAAAAAATAACTATGCTTATAAATGACGTGAAGTGAAGAAGCTGGTCACTACCCGTGGTAAAGTATATACTGCTACAGGGTGCTATTTAAAATTTAAACCTAATCGGAACAGCAGCTTGACCCGGGAAGAGGTAAAAGACAGACATTTTTACTTTCAGGTGTATATTTTGGAACTTTGCATAGACTATCTAGAATATACTTATCTAGCTATAAAAGGGCTATAATTTGATCTATCACATCCGTTAATACTTATAGCAAATTATAATACTTACTTGATTTTTTTAACTAGGTACATGTATTAGACGTTACGAAATTGTACGTACAGACAGATCGTGTACGAACTTCGTGCTGTGTAGCTAGTTCCTTAATTGTCGAAAGTTACAGTATTCAACGGCCATTAAATTAATTTATGTACTTACGTAATAAAACAAAATAATAGCAAAATATAAATTACATTTTATCATCATATACTCATCCTCTTTATTCAAATGTCAAGTTACGTACCAAACAGGAAATAATCAAATAAAAAGTAATCGACAAGTACACGCTACATGCTACCTAATAATATGTAAACATGATGTTGTGATCGTTACAGATAACGCGTTATAGCGATAATGCCGGTAAATAGCGGTGTTAGCAACGTAACGCATAATAATTATCCGTGTAATGTTGCGCTGAATTAATATCTACACTCTACAGTGTGCAATAATTGAGTTTTATATTATTCTGACTTTTGATTTTTGATTGTTCATACTGTCACTCAAGGAAGTTCAGTAGGGTCATATCGTGCAACGTCAGAAGTCGGGAATTTGAATCCCCATCAGCCCCTCTTATGCACAAGCACATAGCGGTGGGGCCTTTGGAAATATACCTTTAGTATTGAAGATGCGACGCTTTATAATGATGTTCACAGGAACAAGCAAATTTATCAATAGTCTCAATATTATTCAGAATAAGAACATCGGTCTCTTCACCGGACTGGCCCAGCCAAGTGACAGATCCAAAAATATCTACAAAAGGACAGGAAAATAACCTCAGCAAAACTTATTTATTAATCGCACAATAACACAAAAAAAAAATTACGGTGACAGAGAAGGTCTTATCGCTCAAACAAATTTGGACGGATTCCACAGAAGTCTACGATTACTTAGAAGTGGCTAATTTGAACTCTATAACTAGATACTGACAATAACAGTTCTTTAAATAGGCCGGCTCAAGTTGTTCGACTGCATGTTTTAGGTAATTTTATTTATTTATTTATTTATTTTATTTATTTAATTAACACGGCAAATGAACACCATTTACATTAATTAAATCATTGTCAAAAAGGAACAAATTTAGATTGCACATTTACACAAATCATTACACATTAGCTTATAAAATTTAACTAAACAAACCTTATCATACATCTCGCTCACAAAACACCAGACACACTGACAAAACCTCCGCCCACGCATCCACGAACAAATCAATCTCCGGACATGCTTGAAGGAGCGTGTTGAGCGCAGACAGGGTACGCGGCAGCGGCGCGTTCGCCCGCGCCACGGTGCGGCTGGAAGGCACTGCGAACAGTTTGTGGCTCCTGATACGGGTGTGGTTGTCCGGTGTATATAAGCGACATAGCTCGTCACTTAACTCTGGAGCATCAATTTTGCTCCGGAGAATCTTACAGGCTGTCACAATTTGGTCATAAGCTCGACGTACCTCAAGGGAGTTATAACCCAAGCTACCAAGAAGAAATTTGGTCGGGTACATATAAGGGTAGTACCCAAATTGCCGTTTATACAGGCTCCTCAGAAAGGCTTTCTGTACCTTTTCGAGAATCAGTGCATATGTAGACTCGTGAGGGTTCCAAACACATGCACTGGATTCTAGTTTAGTTCGGACTAGGGCACTAAATAGAAGCCGGACAATACTGGTGTTTTTGAAGTCACGAGCATTTCTCATCACAAATCCCAACCGTCTAAAGCACTCCTTCGCAAGACTATTTATATGGTCATGAAACGTGAGCTTCCGGTCAAATGTGACTCCCAAGTCCTTCATAGCTTCAGTTCTTACTATGTCGTGATTATTAATTTTGTAAGCGAAGGTGATTGGGTGCCACATTCGACCGAAAGTCATCACGTAACACTTGCTAATGTTGAGTTCCATGTTGTTTGCCATGGTCCACTCATAAATAGCATCAATATCCCTTTGCAGCTTGTAACAGTCCGCTTCCGACCTTATCTCTGAGTAAAGCTTAATATCATCGGCGTAGAATAAACTTTTACCGTGGGAAATCACTCTTGGCAGATCGTTTACCATTAACAAGAACAGCAGAGGACCGAGAATAGAACCTTGACTCACACCGGAACGCGTATGATAGGGTCGGGACTCGTAAGTTCCAAGTCTGACAAGTTGCTGGCGGTCCCGCAGATAGTCCGCGACAAGTCGGAGGAGGGCTGGGGCAAAGCCAATCGAACATAGTTTAGCCAGCAGTATGTCGTTATCAACCCTATCAAACGCCTTCCGGAAGTCGAAATAAAGCACATCGACCTGGCATCCACTGTCCAGGCACTTGGAAATATAATCTACCAGAACTAATAAGTTTGTATTAACAGATCTCTTAGGTCGAAAGCCGTGCTGTTCGCCGCACAAGAATCTATCCACCTGACTATAAATAAGCCTATGCAGAACGCTCTCGAAAATTTTTGCAGGCGCCGATAAGATCGCTATTGGGCGGTACTCCTCAACCATAGATTTATTGCTACCTTTAGGTATTGGAGTAACCCGAGACAGCTTCCATTGCGAAGGATACACCCCCGACTCCAATGCCAAGTTAAAGATATGGCATAGGGGAACACAAAAAAGCTTTTTAGCACTTTTAATAATAGCAGGTGGAATATTGTCAGGCCCCACAGAGCTGCCTGCCCTAAGCCTATTTATACCGTAGATTACGTCATCGGGAGTAAATTCACTTATGTTTACATAGTTACTATCTCTACTACCATCGTTAGCGTTAATTTGTGTAACGTCAAGTTGAGGCACATCTGTCAGAAAGACGCTGGCAAAGAAATCAGCAAAAGCCTCAGCCGCTTTCGGTCCAGAAACAGCTAACCCATTATAGGTCACGTTTGGTTCAAATCCACCCTTGGTTTTTAAACTCGATATTAGCTGCCAGAATCTACGCGGATCTAGCCCAATGCTGTCCTCAATGCCAGATATATAATTTTCATAAGCGTAAGCTACACGAGTCTTTAAGTTGGCTCTAAGGTCCGAAAACAGGTTATAAGATTGCTCTGATTTATCCCGCTTCCAAGACCCATGCAGTTTTATTTTTTGTTTTGCATCCCGGATGATGTCTCCCGTGAACCAAACGGGAAAGCGTCTACTTATGCTATCTTTCCGCCTCTTTTTCGGCATACAGGAATCGAAGATATTATAAATGACGCTGTAAAATTCCTGGCAAGCACTGGGCACGTCACCGGCCAGCAAGACATTTTTATTCCATGAAATTTCAGCTAGCATATGACTCAACAGCTCATAATTACATTTCCTGAAATTCCAGTCTCTAGTTGGATCGATATTACTCGGTTGGAGGAGATCAGTGGTATAAGCTGTGTAGGTTCTCACCTCAACGTCCAAAGGGGGATGATACGCGTCGGGGGGAACAATACCTTCCGCTGCCGCGACCGTCACCTCAGCCACGTCACCTCCCTCTTTCACTAATACGACATCAAGCATACCTCCATGCGAATTCTCAATTTCGTTCTTCTCAACCAGACTACAAAAAGACAAGAAATAAATATAATAATTATTAATATTCAGAGATGCACTACGCAAGTTAAGGTCGCCTAAAATTAAAACAGTTCCTTTTAACATATTTACAAAACTTTCAGTCTTACAAAACCAGTCCATGTAGTCGTTATCCATAGCGCTCGGTTTAATGTATACTACGCACACATAGAACGGACGTCCGCGCCACGTAAAATGCGCCCACAAATCTTCGCCTCTAGTTGTTTCCAGATCACGCCGACGGCGCAGTACGATAGGAGCCCGCGCGGCAAGCAGTACACCTCCACACGGCGAGCCTCTGTCACGGCGCAGTATACTCCAGTCCCCGGAAAGTAGTTCAAGGTCACCCACAGAGTCATCCAGAAAGGATTCAGTTACAGCTATCAAGTTATGTTCGGATACGGCCAGGTGGTGGCGCCACTGACTTAGTTTTGTCTTAAGACCTCGGACATTCTGGTAGAGAGCGTGAAGTCTCGAGATCTTACCACTACGCTCTCGAGGGGCCACGAAAGGGCTGGTTTTTTTGTGCTGGCATCCGCTGGGCTGCAGGCTTTCTGAAGATGACCCAATCATTCACTCTGGCATTGACAGGCCAAACATCATTAGAGTAGCACGTTTCATAGTAAGCTACTGGAATGCCTAACTTATAGGATTTGTAGCAACCCTTAGGCTTTAACTCCTCCACGGTGCATGTGCCGCCAGGACAGAGTCCACGGAGATACTCGATAATGTCACCTACGCTGGATTCCATGTTCCACAGATGCAAATATTTTCGTGGCTCCACTGCCTTGAGAGATGTCACAGCTGGTCCAGCTGTCCCAAAAATAGAGGCTGGTCTGTGGCTTTTTCTTTTTTTTACCTCAACCCACTCTTGCACCTCCGGTACAACCGGACTGGCAGGCTTTGTTATCTCCGTACCATCATTGCAGTGAGCAATATTAGCCACACTTTCCGAATTCCTGACGGGCTTTGGATTTTGGATTTCCTGCCGAGGTTCCGGCAGAGAAGGCGCTAGCATCATCTGACGAGATTTTTTAGTTGTCATATTCATCTTCTTCAGCCCCTGTATGCTCGAGGTGGTAATCTTTACATCCCGAGGTGGAGAGACACGAGGCTGAATACTTATTTCGGTAGTATTTGCTTCCGGAGTAGGAGAGATTCGAGGCAGGATGCTTGGGGTGGCAATATTTACTTCCCGAGGCGGGGCGATTGGAGGCTGGATGTTTGAGGCGGTAGAATTTACTTCCCTTGGTGGAGAGATTCGAGGCTGGGGCAGCTCTTCAGCAACCAGAGATATTTTGGAGACCTCAGAATGCCTCATTGCGTTGGTTAGTATCTCTATTTGAGATTTTAAGCACTTTAGCTCAACAGACATTTTAGCATTAGAGGCTTCAGACTGAATAAGTTGATTACGAATCGCCTCCATCTGTGAAGATAAGTCTCTCATTGTAATGTCATTACTTTTTATGATAGAAACAGATTCCGTAAGCAGCACTCTTATTTCGGATATTTCCCGCCTCAGGCTACTCGCCTCAGCTGAAGAGCTAACCTCTTCCCCAACTTCCTCTTTTTGCAGCTCTTCTGAACCCGCAGGCACTTGCTTTTTACGAAACGTGACATTAATATCGCGGTACTTTCTTGAACCAACCGGAGCCAGGCTATTGTCTCCGCCTCTCTTCACACTGCAGCAGCATTCAGGGCATGCCCAGGTATTACAGCGCTCGCTAGCGGTGCTATTGCCACCCGCACAAAGGAGATGGTATATCTTATTACATTTTTCAATAGTGCATTGTAATCCATCTTCACCCTCAATTAAGGTACAACAAGCGGCGCAATTCATTTTAAAACGCAAAAACAGCAAATATTATTCTGCGTAAATAAAACAAAAGCGCGCAGCTGATAGGTAAGTAGTCACCCTGTTGGGTAGGGTCAATGAACCCGCAGCGAAGCGGGCAACCGGCGAGAAACACGATCGCCGACCGTTGTCTTAAAAAATCTTTAGTTTTTCACTAATAACTTCGTTATTAATAGTCAGATCTTCACCAAACAAAACTCACTAAGCTCGTCAAATTATGAGCCACATATATATGTAATTTTACTGATACATCAGCACTTTAAATCACTTTTAACTAAGATTATTTGCGGAGCAAACAACCGAGATGTTGCCGCACGGACACGTGACAAGTGAATCATACGTAATGACCTGCAGTTACGTAGTACCTACCTAATAGTAGTTAGGTAGGTAGTTATCTATTCATGCGTTGGTGCCAAAGGTCACTACGTTACGTTGCGTATGGTTACGTTACGTTGTACGTTGGTACATGTGTTCTACTCTCGACTGTTTTTTATTGCTCATTTAATTATCAAGATATGATTATTTTATTATCAATTATGCTTTTTACGGTCTTGGAAATAACAGCAGAGCGGTTAATAGAAGTCATTGTTGTAGCTACATATAATAACTAGGTATATAACCTCCTCGTGCATAATGCACAAAATCCATACTAATATTATAAATGCGAAAGTGTGTTTGTCGGTTTGTTGGTTTGTCCTTCTTTCACGCAGTAACGAAGCAACGGATCGGCGTGATTTTTGGCATAGATATAGTTTATGGACCGGAAAGTAACATAGGCTACTTTTTATACCGGAAAAATGCACGGTTCCTGTGGGAACGCGGGTGAAAACCGCGGGCAGGAGTTAGTGTGACATAAAATTGACATTGACAGCTGTCAATAAAGTGTATTATAAAGAGCATTCTCTTTAAAAAATATTGATTAAAAATAGCATAAAATAATTATCCAAAGCCTATTTAATGTACAAGTAACTTATCACTTTGAAAGCAAACATCTTTAGACAATTTTAACATGGTTTATATCGCTACTTACTTTGACTCATTATGTAGGTATAAATGTTTATAATTTATATAGATAGGTACTAATATAATTGTTTTTAAATATTCAGTTAAAATAGTTTTTTTAAATAGTATAATCATACAATAAATATCGTTAATAAGAATTTAAGAACGAAAGTTAGAAGTGCTTCTTTTGGTACCTACTAGAAATGTTAGCAGTTTTTATGACATTGACAATAAAACATTCAATGTAATTTTGAAACCTCCAAACTGGTTTCAACACGCTCATTGGTTTCAAAGACCAGTAATTTACGTTCACTAAAATAATAACAACTATTATTTCGCAAGGACGTCTCCGAAACTGTTCATAGTCACGGAGTTTTTAAAAATAAACGGGACTTACCGAATTGATTAAAATACAAATAACACAGGCTGACGAGATTCTCGATAGTTTTTTTATTTTCAAAGTCCAACTTTGAATTTTGAAGCACTCGCGGCGATTGACAGTATGAGGTGAGTGACAGCTGTCAAAGTTATGGCGGGAACGTGCTCACGCGTCGGCGAGCGCGCGGTTTGTGATGTGAGTGAGCATCGAGTGCGCGTCGCGTCGGCGACCCACAGGCTACGGAGTAATACGGAGTGAGAAGTATTGCGCGAGTGATTACAACATTTTAATGTCTGTTTACACGAAGCGATTTTGTATGGACATTAGTTTTTAATACGTGACCGAAATACAATATTCTTCATTGTGAATTAAGTGCGCTATGAAATATATTATACTTAATTGTTTATTAAACTACATTCGATACGCTCGCATGAAACGTAATTTGGTACTTACAGTTACATTTATAATATTTTTAGTGCACATCAGACCTTTACCTAGTAGTAAGACACATCAACAACTTATTATAAAAATACCTGTATCAAATCGTAATCAATATCACCAGCACTCATGGTTTCACTTCAAAAAAAGTAACTTAAACGTGGACTCGTTGTAAATAGGGCAAAACTCGGGAGAAAAGGCTGTAGAAATCGTATTTATACAAGACTAGCTTCTGCCCGCGGTTTTCATCCGCGTTCCCACAGGAACTGTGCATTTTTCCAGGATAAAAAGTAGCCTAAGTTACTCTCCGGTCCCTAAAATATATCTATGCCAAAAATCACGTCGATCCGTTGCTTCGTTACTGCGTTGAAAGAAGGACAAACCAACAAACCAACAAACACACTTTCGCATTTATAATATTATAGTATGGAGTATGGATAACAATAATTTAAAATAAATGTCGTTTAATGCTGCAGATTTATTTCTAAACCAATTGTAGAACTTAAAACAACTGTAGAATTACCTAACAAAAAATTTACTCCACGTAAACACAGCACTCCCAAACCGCAAGCCACATGTTATCAAGCCGGCTCATTACGCATGCGACCGTTCGGATTCGTGACGTTCGCGTTCGTTTTGCCAGGTGACATGTCACCATAGTCACCAACATGCAACATGTCAGAAGCCCGCGGTGCGCTGCATCACGCATGCAAACGACCTCCCCGACCAGGAAGTCGTGTGAGACCACGATTAATTCTCAATTGATGACATTTGGTATTGATATTCGCGGGTTTTTGTTTTGTTACGTAATTTTTAGAGTTCCTTTTGGAAAAATAAGAGTAGAATAAGAATAAGATAAAATAATCCATACTAATATTATAAATGTGAAAGTGTGTTTGTTAGTTTGTCCTTCTTTCACGCAGTAACGAAGCAACGGATCGACGTGATTTTTGGCATAGATATAGTTTATGGACCGGAGAGTAGCATAGGCTACTTTTTATCCTGGAAAAATGCATGGTTCCTATGAGAACGCGGGTGAAAACCACGGGCAGAAGTTAGTGTGACATAAAATTGACATTGACAGCAGTCAATAAATTGACATCTGTCAATAAAGTTTTACAATGTTGACAAATTGATTTAATTTAACAGATCGTTTTGACGGTTCCTGCGGGAACGCGGGCGAAAACCGCGGACAGAAACTAGTACATAATAATATAAAGTGAAAATTTAAATAATATTGTGTTCATTTAATTAATGTTCTACTTACCGTACGCTTACGTTGATAAGACGTACCAATTTTTTGAAATGTTACAAGGACGAAGAAAGGCCGATTAAGTAGCTACTATATTATTAACAAAGAAGATTTTACATGCTTTTTTATATTGGATAAGCTTGCGTTTGACCACAATCTCACCTGATGGTAAGCGACGATGCGGTCGACGAAAATGTATCTATACATTTTTCAATATACAATGACTTGTAGATTATCCAATTGTTCAAGTATCTTTTTTTGTCACCCAGGGAAAACCTTTGCGGGCTTACCCTTCCGTGCCCCGGGGGCGGCTGACGGACAGAGTTTGGGACTCCCCGCTTGCCTGCACAGCGTCCTACCCAAAAAAACCACTGGGACGTTTCCTTACGGTTTAGGGGCAGCGTAGACGCTTATGCAAACGTACGTTAGCTTGTCAGAATAACAACGCTTTTGCGTCAAGCGCGCATTTCGAGTATCACGAAATTCGCGCGAAATGATTGTATTTAATACAAGTCTTACCATCTATATAATATACTTACAAAAGCTCTTCCCACTCTCTACCAAATGCCTGAGTCTCAAATGAAGCGCACCAACTATCAGGACATCTAAACTATTTGTTAGTATTCAAGCTCTGTCTTCGAGCGGTTTCGTCATTTGGACAAATGCGATGTCCTGGATACGGCTAATGTTACCTTCTCTACTTCACAAAAGCTTTTAGTACCTACTTACTTGTTCTATCCAAATATGAAAAGAACCGCTATGATGTCTGGTGATAACTTCTAATAGGGGCATTCTTAATTTAGTGTGCTCGCGCATTAGGCAGTGTTTTGGCAACAATGATGCGGGTGGGCAGTTGAGTGGCGGCCGGTATTTTAAGCGGCTTGTTGCTGGTTTCTTATCAGTAACATCCAAAGCTGACCTTAAATTTTCTCAAAGAAAATTTGAATAGAAGTATTTATTTACTTAATTCTTATGGGAAGACCAAGATTGTGTGTGTTATCATCTATTAGTGTGCTCTTGCTGCTGCAATTATGTAGCTGTCCTTATTCTACAGATGTCTCCTTATAGTATTAGTGTTACAGTCTTAGGCCATACCGCGCTATGGCATTAGGTGAGATTGTAGTCAAAAGCAAACCTATCGATAATACAAAAGAAGTGCAGAAGCCACATTTTTTTGCCATCTACAGCCGACCAATTCAATGGCCATATCCTAAATCTACTTATCAATGATTGTAATCTGAAGATTCAGTTTTCAGCGCCGATAAGTATAAGACATGGCGACAAGATTATGCGGTCCTGACCTTGCTGCGGCCACGCCACCTCGCCGCCTAATGCACGCCGGCGCTTTTATTTGTGCATACATTTTATGCTACGCAAGGTTCACAAGGTATCTAATAATATAAAGAAATAAACTATATCTTAAGTCAGATAGATACGTTTGAGTTACATTGTTAAAGTTATGAATATCATATTTTTATCGCTTCTCTAAAACACAATGGGTTATAGTTATGTCGGATTTAGAAAAGGTTAAAATAGATGACCGTATACATACAATGATATGTGGATTGTGGCATGTTGCTGTCAAGGCTACGTTGGTGGTGTTTGACAGCTTGTAGCGAGGGAGGTTTATTTATCTTCCTTGAACCTGACCGTGTTCTTCCATTACATACATCTTCATAGAAACGTTAGTCTATTACATTGGTAAATGATAACTGTTGGAAAGATATCGAAATCAGACGCCCTTCTGACTGATCGTCAACATTTTGCTTTGTCGTTCACAAAACGAAAAGGAGTAAAACTGCATCGTCTATGTTTGGGGTGTTCAATATAAGAGTTACTACTTAGTATAATTACTTAGCATGCTGCATCACACTCCACTGCGTTACTTTCCATCGGATTGGTCAATATAAAAAAATTGCAAAGGGATTGTGAATTGTTGATATGTGTATTGAAATAAATGAAAGCCTTTGTCCATTTATTTATTTAAATGCTATATGTACATAGGCACGGTTTTCAGGAAGAAACCACTTAGAGCAATGGGACTGCTAGGTTATTGATGTTACGCTTATTTTTATGTTATGTTACTGCATTACGCCGTGCAATTTCATTTTCTATCTAGCTATCTACTCATCTAGCTATCTAGTTGTACGATAGATCTACCTGAAAGTACTACAAAAAAATAATTTAAAAAGGGATTTCCAGGAGAGAGGGAGGACGCGTTGTCCCTTTTCTGTATTTCTAAATTATGTGATATGTATAAGCACAAAATTTTCTTAACTTATTGATTGGATAATCCAAATGATTTTTTTGTTTTTACTCTTGTTAGCAAGTCACTATAGGTACCATCAATCAATAAATGTAGGTACGTAGGTACTTACTTATTTAATAATTTATCTATGAACCATGCGATATGAAACATCTTCATCATTTACCTATCGCTTTCTTTTAACTGTGACGCCTTTTAATATTTTGACATCCTTCACATAAAAAAATATCTATGTATAGCACATATATCACATATCTGTGATGTATAGTTTCTACCACGGTCCAATCCAACTCATGTACTATACTATATATTCTGTGATCCAACCACAGACCACAATTTATTGATACCTACATTTTTCGGCGATCCAGCAAAATTGCAACGTATTGTGTTGTGTGCGTTTTGTTGCAATATACTGGCTGGCAATTGTAAGGATTGAAAAGCTAGTAGAGGCTTTAAGATATTTGCAAATTAGTGTCCCAAATATGTAAATTAGGACTTACCTGTACGTATCTTCCAAATGAGTGAAAGCGGTGTCCCTTTCACGTCCGTCCGTGTGTTCCCAAGCGCAATCCGCGACTGACTTGCGTCGATAACACAGGGGCTTTAAACTGAGGTGTAGTATCTTCGTCACTGGTCCGTAAGGGAATTAAGATTATGCGCGATATATATGCTGGACACTGTTCCGACAGCCAGCTCCAACATCCACGGAGATAGACCGGCTAGGATGTGTTAGGAATCTTGGTCGCAATGATGAGTGCTTGAAACATTTTTCAAATTCAAAATCATTCATTCACATGGGCTCTAGGGGAGCACACATGCAAGGTAAAATAAATGATTCTCCGTGCCCATTCCAAATAGTACTACCGGTCAAGAAGAAGGGCAAGAAACTCGTCGGCATTCATTTGAAAAATCAGATGAAACGAGTACCTACGTTAATTTTTTTCCCCGAGCAGTGTTAGGGTGGCGTTGGCGAATAAAAAAATTTTGCATTTTCAAGTAGGTACCTACGTCTAGCTATTAGCTTTATTTGCTGACGTCGCTCGTATACAGCCAGACAACAAAAAAAGGACATCTTTGAGGAGTTTCAATTGGCTTCTTTGTAGAATTTATTTGCGAAGCGACATTACCTGAATCAATTTCGAACGGGAAATTAGAGAAAATTCATGTTAACCAAATAGTACATATAGGTATAGGATCAAATTGTATAGTTATTTTAGTTCATTTTGTTGAATTTGTTTAATCAGTTTAGTTTATGTTGCGAATAAATGACTATGTAATTTTATCTTCTAGAGGGATTCGATTATTTGAATGTCTAAGTTGTACTAAACAAGTATAAATTAGTATGCGCAATGTGTCCGGAGCACCAGTTCGCGTGACCTAACTTTGAATTCCCGATTTCAATACGTCGACGTTTTTGATAAATTATTACTTATCAAAGACGACGACATTAGTTTAGAAAAACCCAATTCAAAATTAACAAGTTTATTCAAAAGTTAATTTTAGGCCTAACTCAACCTTGTGCCATCTCAGCTTGTCTCGCTAAACGGTATCATTTGAAGTCGCTGCGCGTTATCAGTTTTATCATATCTGCAAGCAAGAATGAATTCAATAGTTAGAACATGTAGTACTTTACTTAAATTTTAGATATCTACAAGTAGTGGCTATTAGATAATAATATCTATTTATAAATGATGCTAGCTCAGTGTTAGTATCGTCGCTTGCTAATCCTTATGTTGATGGTTCAAATCCTACTAAATATAGGTTTTAGTCTTAGATAGGGTTTAGTATTAGCTTGAGTTGTCGCTTAAAGGTAACATTGGAATACTTAATACAAAACGTATTCTTTGGCATGATGATAGGGCACTTCTGGCTAGTTACCAACTGCAAGTTGAATATCTGTCGCCAAGCAAACATCGCTATGTTCCGGTAGCAGCAATCGAGAGCCAGACGTAATCTATAGGCTTAGTCTTAGCCAGTCCTATTCAGCCCTTACATGATCAATTATCAATAGATTAGGACTAAGAGATCTGTGATTAGGACAGATTATGCATCAAGGGCATGGTGGCGCCCTTGGTGCATAATCTGTCTGTATATTGAATATATGTATATAAGGTCTTTGGCCCTTCATTGCCCGCTGAGTCGGAGCCTTTATCATGGCATCACGCAACAATGCGCTTTTAGTTTACCTACTTGTATGTGCCTTATTTATTTTTGTATTTGTAAAAACTGTAATGTTGTGTGACATGCTGATATAAATGTTTATTTTCTTTCTGTCTTATCAGTGCATTAGAGTCACGGTCGCATTTTGTATCCCGAGCGCAACGAAGGATTCTGAAGCTGAGCTACGGCATATGCATATGTACCTATATGTAGCGAAAGATTTTAGAATAGGAAAGACAAACGAATACACGCAATGACTTTAATAGTCCTTCGACAGAATTGGTACCATTTGCTTTTAAGTTACAATTAATTAATTTAGTGGCAAACGTGTCAAACTGCATGGATGATTGCGCTTTTTAGTCAATTAATTTTGTAAAGATTAGTATTTCAATTTTCAAACTTCAAAGTCATCCACTATATCTGCATCACGTACCTGCATTTGTACTTGACGTGCGCATGACTAATCAGTTATATAAACAATAAACTAGGTGTTCTGAATCAACAGTCTAATCATCTACTTTAGATCATTTTTTATGTCTTATTAATTGATACATATTTGATGTATGCATGTACATAATACTTCCTACTATAATTTCGCCCTATGCCCTAGATATGTTGCGTATTGCCGCATTGATTAAGCCAAGGCATTTTTATTTTAAACGCTAAAGAGTGGAACTCATTGTCGGCATCTGTTTTTCCTGTACACTACAATCTGGGAGTCTTCAAGAGACGAGTGAACAGGTATCTTCTAGGCAAGCGTGCTTCATCGTCGACCGCGTCGTCGCTTAACATCAAGTGAGACAGCGGTCAAACGCAAGCCCATATACAATAAAAAAATAATATATAATATATATTTTTAGTAGATAACGAGATAGAAATATAGACCGTACCTTTAAGTACTACTACTACTAATTATAGTAGAACTATGATTCGTCATTTATTATAAACTTACTTACATGCATATTAAATAGATGATTGAAATGTTTCTTGACCATTTCGTTAGAAGCGAAGGACAAAAACTTGATTATTCTCATTACTTAATGAATTTATCATTGGCGCTTTGTACAATCCGGGGTCTGTTGTAAAATTACATGCTAATTTCAATATATCGTATCAATTTACTGTGGGCTATTGAATTGATTGATTAATTATTATTTTAATTATTTTCCACAGATCGCAATACCTAACGATCTAAAATTAGTATAGTTTTTCTATATACGAGTAGTGCACATATACTCGTATTTGGCGCGTTGCAGGAATCAAACAGCTTTACCTACTGCCCTTTTACATCCGCTGACTTACCTAACTACATTACCATGGGGGATGTCTCAACCGCGTGGATGCTGCTAATGTCTCAGGGTAACGAGCGCACTGCAGTGCCGCGCAGGCCTTTGTGTTTTAAAGTTCTGGGTGGCACTGCAATTGTTATGGGCCGGTGTTATGCTTACCATCAGGCAAACGACCAGCTCGTCTCGTTATCAATTAACATAAAAAAAACATATCGCTTCGGCAGGCTACGAAACCGGAAATTTCGTAAAGTATAGTTTAAACGAAGGCTTTTTTTATCCTTAGTACCTGAATAATCCTGGTCGTCAAAACCCGAAATTAGCCTGGAGTGGCCTGGACATCATAGTAATACAATCGGAATACATCTCACGATCTCAATCTAAGCTTAAAATATGCAAGTTGGAAGTCATACTTATACGAAATATCCACCAACAAACCCGCCAACTGCAAACTAATCTAGTTACCACGACTGAACTCATAGATATTTTATAACCTGTCGTAAGTTGTAACGGCACAAGTCCTTCTAAAATCACTGATAGGCCGCGAGTACCGGCGCATGGAGTAGGTACACAGAATGGGGCTGGCAACAAGGTACGTACGCACCGCGCGCCGCGGGTTGCCGTCGCTCGCGGCCGTTGCTCGGACTCCAGTGCTATCAATGATAATTGATAATAAAGCTGCTGATAACGTACTGGTGCCGTGTGCAACACCGTTAAGGAGTAGGGTTCTGGAAATCTTTACGATATTCCAACGTCCTTTAAATTCTTGTAATCTATCTTAGGTTACCTAGATTGCATTGTTGGGTATTATTATGTTAGGTGGGTAGGTACTTACTTAATTTAAGCACTACTCTGCGTTATGCACTATGATTTTTTAAGTACTACCAAAAAGTTTACATTTTTGTTGCTAACGAAATCTTAACTACCTACGTACTTACTAAAAACTTTATAGGTAATATCAAGTAAAATCTATGTAATATTTCGTCTTTAACAAAATCATTACGAAATCCATGATTTTTATCTCAGTCAAGTTAAGTTCACTTGCTTGGGGAGACCCATAATCCTGTTAATCCTCTTCTGTCATGCTGGTCATACCACATAATATATAGGTAATATGAGTCATGCTCTATCAGGCTTCAACAGAAGTGAGTATCGGTTAACGCCCGGCGCTGCGTCCGCGCAGGCCACCGAGCCCGACGCATTGCTATCAATATAATATGCTATCAATAATAATTGATATTAAAGTTATTGATAAGATGTTGGTGCCGTGTGCACGACTTAAGGAGAGGACGTTGCTTTGAAATGTATATTTCATGTGGTACTATTGCTGCATGTTATAGGTCTGTATTCGTGGGAGAAAAAGAGGTTTATTATTAGTGGACTATTTTTATTTTGTTATGGAATAAATAAGTTACTAGGTCATCATCTCTTTGCCGTTATTCCAAGTATTTATAAATATATTTTTAGCGAAATCAATCTTAACTTTTACTCGCATAGCTCTGCTCGACCTAGCATACTCCATAGGTATTCCTATTATTTTTGAAGTCCTGAAAAACATAGTAGAGCAATGTTTAGGTTAGGTTAGATTAGGCAGCAATGGTTAGCTTTCTATCAATAGATACTATCTTATACATATATATATGAATTTTATTATTATTCAACGTAGTATTATTTACAAGTGCATTTACTATTTTGTTGCATGCTGTGTTCATCTCAAGAAGGTTGTGCACTGTATGTTAAAATTATACTTTGTTTCTTATTACTAAGACATAAGTGTTCCAGTTTGACAAACTTAATAAAAAATTGACAATATAATATGTACCTATATAAAATCGAAAGGTCACATCACTGTCTATACCCGAAATCTCGATAGCTACTTGACTACTGAGATGCGAGGTGGGGTCGGAGAAAAGGGTCTCTTCGGCTCCTGAGGTCCAGGGGGTGGACAACTGGACAGTTGGACACGGAGGTGTCACCGCGCGCCCCTTAGGGAGTAGGATACGGCGATGGTATATAATATCTATTCTGTGTTATGGAGTGTTGTCGCCGGATGTGGGGTCATAAATGGGACCACCGCGTCGCCGGAGCTGCGGTTGGGTACTAGCATGCGGCCCGGCCTTACAGCGCAGAGAAGGAACGTTTTGTTAGTTGATAGGTCGGCCTCATTAGCCGGAATCCAACATAACCGCGCTGCCCCCTCGGCGGGTGGTATTCATGAGCATTTTAAGAAAAGTTAAAATAAAGATATAAAAGGTTACTTATTATAGCAGCCTGTACTATATTCCAATATGCGGACGATTGTCTTCTTAAGTGTAGTTCACGCGGCACCACGACGTCCGTAGTGCCGTGTGCAAAAAGGCTTTCAGCAATGATTCGCAATCGGAGTCAATGATATCGAGCTACGTACAACTAATCATTTGCGAGTTGCGACCGATACCTACTCCGAAGTGAACATTCCGCTGTAAATCCCAGATATCACTTATGATTACTTGAAGAAAATAAATTTGAAATTATTAATAATTGTTATGTAAGCGAAACTTATATTATTTCATCAGGTAATATAATCAGCAAGGGAAATTTTAAGCAAGATTACAGTAACATAAAATATATGTGACGACTACGATGCAGATAGTGCCATCTAGCGACCAGCGGCATCTCTAATAGCCGTATAAAGAATTTAATATCTGAACCATGGTTCTAACTTTCAATTTGTTTAGTTGTTCTATTCGCCGCTAGATGGCAGCAGTTGTTCTTAGCTCATGTAGAGTTTGCATTTTCATGAAAATAATACGCAAGGCTTCATCACCTGATGAAGTGAAAGCTGTATGTAGGTTTTAAATACTGCAATATATATAAAACGAAGTAGTATAGATATTTATAATTTTAAAGCAAAATGTTTGCCTTTTCTAAAGTAGAGTCTGTAGAGTATGAAACAATACCTACTGTATACTGACCTAGGTAGGTACTGTAGTATTATTTAATGTCTAGCTAAAAATGAAACATCTCTGTACTTATAAAGTTTGGTAAGTGGTGATTGTCAATGAGCTTTCTTGCATAATCACGAAATAGATCAATTAACTACCTAGGTATTTAATATTGCTCAGATTGCTTCAAACCGGAACACAGTAGGTAGTATATGAGGTAATGCAATGCTTGCACAAAACCTGTTTTTTTAAGTATGTCAGGATTTTCTCTTCTTTGACAATTTATCTGTTATACCATAACATTATCACAATCCTATCGTTCACAAAGCCTCATTGGTTCTTGCTTAGTTTGGGTCACACCGACAAATGTTTCAATCAATGTTAGGTAAATAGGTATTAAGTGATGGTTTCTTTTATTTCGTAAGTAGCTAAATAATATTGCCCCTCAGCACACACAGAAACAAATAACAAGAAACAAGTACCTACCCATTTTAACCTAGTTAAAAAAACACGACTGCCCAGTCAGTGTCACTCGGTATTATGTAAGGATTCTATATAACGATTAGGTGTGCCCCGCGGATTCGCCCACGTAATAAAAGTAGCCTGAGTTACTCCTTATAATATAGCTATCTGGCAATGAAAGTCACGTCAACATCGGTCCAGCTGTTTCGGAGATTAGCCGAGCCGGAACAAACAGACAGACAGGCAAAATTATTAAAAATTGTGTTTATATTTTATAGGTACCGTAAGTATATACTTTCATACGCTTTTAGTAAAAAGCTATTATTTTGACATTACAAACAGACACTTCACTTTCTTTGTTTATATTAATAATAATGTAGGTATGTATAATGTAATAATAGATGTATTACATCCAAATCTGTTCACGCATTTGTTATAGTGGAATAAATAATGAACCCTGAAACCATTACACTTCTTTCTTGGGCAATCGTGTGATAAATATCATTTTCTACCAGTCACACTAGCTTCTCCTATTGAATAATAACTAGTAAATCAATAACACTAAATAAATGGCATACTCGATGCAGAATGGCATCGTTTCGGTGGCAAGTCAGTAAGAAATCGTATAAAAAGCTCGCAGACCCGTGACGAATCGGCAAACTGTCGGCACATGCAATCGGAACCACGGGTCGCCGCGACCGCCGCCGATGATTAGTCGGCTGCTGACGGCCTTCATCGTATTGATGTGGGTTTTTTTACTACCGCGGTGACATGTCATGGGTCGGCGGCGGTCACTTTGTAACGTGACACGTGTGACTTGACACGCTACCCGGACGGTCGCTGTTGGGGACTTGGGATGAATATTATAAGTTTTTGTCTCATGGTTGATATTATACTGTCAATATTATAAGCTACTTTAAGGATCACCTCTGCGATATTCTGTTTTACACGACCGCCCAAGAAAGGAGTTTTCAGGATTTATGTATTGTATGCGAGTGTCTTTATTACACCATAGCTTTTAATTTAAATGCCTGAACAGATTTGGATGTAATGTATGGGGGTATCGTTAGAATACTTACATCATCCCGAGTCACACTGGCTATAGTAGTCGTGTTTTTTAATTACAATTTTTGTATGTAGGTACAAGCTGTTAAAATGACCTCATTTCTAGATCTGTGAAATTAATCTCGTCAGCTATCTAATACCGTCCGGTCCGTGAGGGCCGGGAGCTCATATTTTCAATATTTTGTCAGAGCGTTTGATTGATGCGAGGTGTTGCCAAAACGCTGGTAGGTACTTATTTGACTCAACGGATCAGCATTGCGGTTCAACGAGGCAATGCCGCCAGCATGCTGGGTACACTTCCAACTGGTAGTGGGCTGGAACATTTGGATTATCTATAAGCCTGCTTGGGCTTGTAGATTATCCAACTGTTTTTGTAGCTAAGTCAAAGTCAAAGTCAAAGTTCTTTATTTGCCAGAATGCAGGTATACATAGTATGATGGTAAAATATAAAAGTCCCAAATACATTCTACCACTACAAATGGTGTGCAAATGTTTGCAATAACAAATAATAATAAGAATAATAATTCTAAACAATATGTATTAATTAAATTCAATTATATTTTCAATTACGAACATGCAAAATTCAGATTTTAAACGTTGTCTTATAATGTCAGTTTCTTATAATAGGTCGGGGAAAAAGTTCCTTCGCATTTTTTCGCAAATTCAAAACATTTTTTAATATAGTTTATTTACATTTAACTAAAGTATGTAGGTACCATTTTGTTCGATAACTTTTTGCCATCTTGTAGGTAGGGACATGATCCCATTGCTATATAAATTTTGGGACTTCTGATCAAAATACCGCGGCAAGTGGTTTTGGCAGTCCTCTCGTGATGTTAACCTGACACTGCCTAAAGAATTCTGAAGAGACCGAAACAGGTGGAAATCTGAAGGTGCAAGGTCAGGACTATACGGCAGATGCATTAACACCTCCCAGCCAAACTATCTTAATTTTTTCTGAGTGGCTAAAGATGTGTGAGGTCTAGCGTTATCATGATGAAAAACCACACCCCTTCTGTTGATTAATTCCGGCCGCTTTCTCTCAACTTCTTGCTTTAATCTCATCAGTTGTTCGCAGTAGAGTTCAGAATCGATGGTCCTGCCTGGTGGTAACAGCTCATAATGAATAATGGCCTTCCAATCCCACCACACACACAGCATCACCTTGTTGCGAGTTAACCCGGGTTTCGCCACAGTCTGTGAAGCCTGACCGGTCTTTGACCACGACCTTTTTCGCACGTTCTTGTCGTACGTGATTCACTTTTCATCACCAGTTATCAGCTTCTTCAAAAATGGTTCGGTTTCATTATGTCGTAGTAAAGAATCACAAATGAGTACACGGTTCATTAGCAATTGATTAGGTTTCTTTCAGTGAGCTCGTGAGGTACCCAAATATCGAGCTTTTTTGTGTACCCAGTTTTTTTCAAATGCGCCAAAACTGTTTTGTGGTCAATTCCCAGTTCTTCAGCTACGTCGTAACTACTGATATGCCGATCTTGTTCCACTTTTTCAAAAATGGCATCCATTTTATCCGTAATAGGGCGACCAGAGCGACGTGCATCTTTGAAATCATAATTTCCGGATTGAAAACGCTTAAACCAAATTTGTGCTACTCTCAGAGACACTGCACTAGGTCCATAAACATCGCAAATTTTTTTCGCGGCTTGCGTTGCATTTTTACCTTTTTTGTAGTAAAATTTTAAAATGTATCGAATTTCTTCATTAGATTCACTCATTTTGACAGTACGAAAAACAAATGAAAATCACACATTTTCCTAATTTGAATTTGGAATTATGTTCTTTAAAATTTAAACTTTCATATGATACCAAAACCAGCCAGATACAAATACTATAGCCAAAGAGATTTTATTACAAGTTCATACATACTATAATGCGAAAAGACTTTTTCCCCAACCTAATATTTAACTTAATAATGAGATTTCAATTTAATGTCATTCAAATTCAATAGTAAAGCCATCAAAAACAAGTCAACTATCAATGTCAAAATTTTGCAATGTTATGTGTGTACTGTCATAAATTCTTTAAGGTCATAAAAACAATGTTCTGCTAGCCAGTGTGTCAATTTTTTTTTAAATAATTTCGTTGGTAAATCTTTGAAATCATTAGGTAATTTATTGTATATTTTAATGGCATTTACATAAACGTTTCTTTGAAATAATTTAATTCTACATTTTGGAAAATAAAGTTTATGTTTGTTTCTAGATCCCGCTTTCTTTTTAATGACATCAATGTTTTTGTCAAAATATTGTTGATGTCCGTGCACAAAGATACACACCTCTCTAATATACATGCACGGCAGTGGCAGAATTTTTAACATTTTAAATAATGGCTTACAACTATCTGTGAACCAGGCTCCACAGATTGCACGAATACATTTCTTTTGCAGTTTAAAAGCTTTCTCAATTTGGACCGAGTTACCCCACAATAAAAGACCATACGAGAGAACAGACGAAACATATCCATGATATGCACTTAACGCCGCATCCTTTGACACTGTATCTCGCAAACGATTGATCGCATAAACGAATCTGTCAAGTTTGTCACATACATAAGCTATGTGAGCTTTCCAGTCACAATTCTGGTCTAACATAATTCCAAGAAATTTGGTTGTTAACACTTCTTCAATAGTGTTATCTTGATATTTTATATTTAGCGTTAGTGGTTTCTTTTGAGCAGTTAAATGTAGTGTTTATTTATGTATTACCTAGCTAATAAAAGCATTTAGACGGTTAAAAAACGTATTACCTATACCTTCCTAATTATTAAGTGACTTTTCTATGTTTTTTATTAGGTACAGATGCTGGCGGCTTCTATGAAATCTCAGCCCACCTTTGTATAATTTTAGTATTTTCAACGCGTTTCGTGACAAAGCCGCCGGCCGCGTCGCATTTTTAATTACAAGTGGCTGGCACGGCGCGGCGCGGCGGCGGTGTCAAATATCACTATAAGACTATAACGCCGGCCATTTTGTTTTTTGCTCCCGCGCTTTTGTGCGCGAAACGGCCACGCTCGTAAAGCTCTGTTGTTACTACAGTAAAATTTCGGATTAGGTGTTATTATGGGAAACAAAGAGGGGATTTAATTGGTAATTCGTGGCCAGAGAGAATTTTGTTTCAACTTTCCTGGCTTCAATATCTAACTTCAGAGTCTGTGATACTATAGAATGCCATTTTCTCTTTACTTAGGTAGGTAGGTAGGTACTCTCCTGATTTTATCATTCATCGTTTTATTCTTTTTCTTTAATACCTAGGTACTTGTACAATTCTTATGCTTCTCTGTTTTAAATTAAAAGTTAAATTACACAATGGTGAAATTATGTCGGTCCTACAATAGGCCATTTTTTAAATCAAAGATGAAAATAGAAAATTCAAGACATAGGTACCTACTACGCCAAATCTTTAAAAGAAAAAAAAAATACATGATTCACATTCACAATTCTAGGATAGGTAGAGTACCTAAGTAGATGATAAATATTTTTTTTACCAATCTAAACTAAATAAAATAAGGGTTTTGGATTTTTCGAATAATTAGCACATTAGTCGATGTCTCCGGCATATAATAACAAAGGGAGCCTCCTCCTTGTGTACGGGATATTCCTCATATAAAGGGAAAATGCTCATAATTTAAAGGATATTCAAATCACTCCAGATATAAAACTGTTTCCTGATGTCTATAGGCACACTCAAAAAGTGAATTAATGATTTCATTAGAATAAATAACTTTTTTAAAAGTCTACCAAAGGAGTAACTAGGCGGTATCATATATATAAATTTGCTCAAGATCTGATGTTGCCCTCCCAAAGTACTTAGATAGCTAAAGGTTTCACTTTTCATAATAAATTATTAACTCACCATACTTCGTACCTACCTCTGACCTCTTAGGTACTTGATCTACATTTCAAACTTCATTGAGAGTCATACATGGCTAGCACTTAACAAGCACATAATTAATGAGTAGGTAAATAAAAACATTTTAATTCTGTAAACAAAACTTTATTCTGGTACCGTTTAAGTCTATGCTTTAAATATTTATCTTATGATACGCAAATATAGGTACCTAGTTTGTACAAGTCGAAAATAGTTGATAAATGACTCTCAGATTTTATCTAGATAAAATTATTATCTAAACTTGTGTATTGTATTTATACTTTTAAATATTGTTTACTAGATTATGTATGAATTTATGAATGTAGGCATGCGCTTTGTGTGTACCAAATTATAGCTTTCGATTAGATTAAAAATCCATTCACTCTAAATCTATTCTTGCAGTTTATTTATCTGAGACAAGCATTTATTTAAAAGTCTTGTGTATTAATAACTTACTTAAATGAAATTGTTTAAACCGCTTGGGCTTTGCTAACTTCGTAGCTTGACCTTTCTAACACCATTACAGATAACCTTATTTTCATTATATACCAACATTTAAATATTTATTTACATCATTGCACTATTTAAATAAATTCAAGAAATCCTTAACATAGATACATAATTTATAATTAAATCTATCGTTAAATTAAAAACCTTACTTTTTAATACCAACTATTATCTTACACGTCCTGAAATATGTACACTATTAATACTTTTAAAAATTAATTATTTCTCCTTAAAATGTTCTTTATTTCTTTTCACTGAGGTTACTTGATTACGGTTTTAGAAATAAATATGATAATAATCATACATTTCTATGGAATTCATGCAAAAATGCATCCCGAAGGCACCCGAATACATAAAGACTAGAAATAAATAATACAGCAAGGCGTAGGTTTCTAAAAGGTATGCAGTTGGCACGCAGTGTGTGGAATAACGTTATGAAACCTGCTGTAACAAAATATCAATACATAAATACCGTAGCAAATCTTTTTACATCTTCGTCTTATGATACTAATTAAATGTCCACATACTCTATCAGTTCACAAACTTTAAATTTATGGCTACCTATACTCTTGCTAGTTTTAAGGCACTTTCAAGTCACACGGATTGTACCCACACCGTTATCAGACATGCAATCAAATCAGTTCTCTTTTTGCCGCTGACGGTGTAACTGACGCCCCACTGTTAGCCCCCGCATCGAGCGTCGTCCAGCCGCAGTGGCTCGGTGCCGGCGCCGCCGCGGGGCGTCACCGGTCGTGGTTGGTGTGCGCCACGAAGGCCGCGGGTCATAGCGCGTGCGCGTGGTGCGGGTGCGGCGGCGCCTGCGCGTGCGGGTGCGCCAGCCCGTGCGGGTTGCCGCCACCGTGCTGCCGGCCCTGGGGAAACCACAACACCAACTATAAGAACATTTCTTGTGCCAGCACAGATGGCGCACTAAGGCGATACAGGGCGGGATAGGGTACATAAGGTGCTTCTTAGTATGGTTTTTATATAGGGTTCACTGTCTTACATAGGGTGCAAATAGTAGTCGTAGGGCTAGCTAGTGCAGCGACCATCACCTTTGCGGTGGTAGGATATGCATTGTATACCCGTGCACGGCAGCGGTAAGATATAAGGTGCCTTAGAATGCATCTAGTCCAGTCAGGGGGTGTGGTCAACATTTTGTGGTACGCTCTTCGAGGCCAATAGACATAGGCCTCATCTAAAGTCAAAAATAGCAATGGTAGGAGTGCTGCAGCAGCACGAGGAATATTGTTTATTTGGATTAGGACTCAAAACGCAAGGCATCTCCGATCACATTCTTCGGGGTTCCTCCATCTCACCTGCAGGTACACGTAGTAGTCGTAGGGCTGGTGCAGCGGCCAGCAGCGCTGCGGCGGCACGGGGTACAACGGCGGCACGGGGTACAGCGCGCCGCCGCCGAGCTTGTTCCTTAGTATCCGGCTGATGCTGGAGACCGAGGGAACGTTATACTTGTCGCAGACGCCGTCCGCAAGCAGCCGGTCGCGGATCTCCCACGCGAAGATGCCAGGGTCTTTGGCTTTCAACTGTTTAATATACGACACTACCTGGAGGAAAAAGCTCTAGGTTAGTATTATAACTTTAAACGAGCAGTTCTTGTAGATGAGCAATTCATGATAGCTAGTACTAAGATTCAACTTTAGCCTAAGCTAGCTTACCTAAGAAGAATGTTAGGCGTTGGACTACGGAAGCGGGACAGTAAGATAAGTGTTACCTTTGGCGTCGTAACTCTTGGCTTTGATCCTCCGATGGCGCCCGGCAGAATGGATCCAGTTTCGTGGTATCGCGCCAAGATCTTTGACACGCAGCCGTGGGACACCCTCAGCTGTCGACTTATGTCGCAGGGCCTGTGCACAAATAATAAAATACAAAACTCTGCAATAAAGAGTCCATATATTCAAAGCTGAAAATCTTCTAAAGTTTACAATATATGGGCAAGAGTCCATATATAAGATTGCTAAATGATATTTTTCAATTCAATTCCTCAAAGGTATCAATAGATCCGATCCAAACAAACTATAATGTAATGTTAGGGGCGCCATTACTGAAACTGATACGTAGGTACTGTATGGAAATCAAGCGTAAATGCGTGACGAACAGAGCATTACAAAAAAGTTAGTGATCTAATAATTACCAAGTGACGTAAACGCGGTTCAGTTTCGAAAAACTACAACTGATTCTGATCTGTTCACCAGTACTTTATGTGTTATAATCTCGCCTGATGATAAGAGACCATCGAGCTATCACCAAAGTGACTTCCACTTTTATTCCTTTCCATGCATGCTCTCAGAAGAGCCTCACCTGATGCCGAGCTGCGCGAGCTCCACAATCCGCAGGCGCACGGCGTTGGGCAGCGGGCGTCCGTTCACGAACACGCCACCGAGCTGGTTCACCTCGCCGTACTGCTGCGTGCCGCCGGCCATGCCGCCGTTGCCCATGCCGCCGGCACTCGGGTCTGGGGACAAGAGAGGTACTTTTTAGTGAATTGCGAATAAAGCGACATTAGTGCCGCCACCGTGGGAATGCGTTCCTGTCGCCAGTTTTTAACATAAATGCTTGCACAATCATACCCCTGCACTAGGATTCCCTGTGCCGCAGGTGGCGTGGACACACAATACACAACATTAAAAATGAACAAGAATCAAGAACAAATCGCTTGTTCACCACATAAAATCTGCATTTTGCAGGAATCGAACCCCATAGCCGCAGGGTTACTTACCAACTTAGTCACGGAGCCGTTAGATTCAGAATGCAATATTAATGCTAAACTACTTATTTTAGTTTACTGAAGTCGTTTTCTTAATCAAATTATCACCCGTGCGAAGTCGGGCCGGTTCGGTGGTAACTGGTAATCTATAGAGGATGATAAAAGGTACCTACCTACAGGGTAAAGGTAGGTAAAGGTATAAGATATCACGTAATTTATCATTTATAAGAACTCGGTACTTTTGTCAATGTCATATTATCGCGGTACCCGATTGTTTTTTATCATCTAGTGCTTATTAATTTCATCATATCGAGCCTACCATTACACCTGCATTAATTGGATATTTGCTTGCTAACTTGATACAATGTTTACCACAACATAATAATATGAATCATGATTAAAATTAGTAACGCGAAATAATTTTATGAAACACCTATCAAAACTCTAAGCGCCTTACTCGATTTCTCTGCCAATTGGCAACCGATTTTTATAAGACTGCATAAAAAAAGGAGTATAATATTTTTAGGGTTCATGTATGTATGTTTGTATGTATGTCTGTCTGTATGTGAGTTTCTTTATTCCACCATAACGTTTAAATGCCTGAACAGATTTGGATGTGTGGCGTAACGTTATAATCCTTACATGACATCTCCTTTTAGCCTTTTTAATAGGTGATAGGACTAACTCTTCTGCGAGTGCCCGTCTGGGTTGGTACCACCACTTTGCTTGTGAAGTCTGCCCGCCAAGCAGTAATACGCAAACATTCCTGTGTTCCGGTTTGTTGAGCAAAGTAGCCAGTGATATTACTGGGCCTATGAGACACAGAGTATAAACAATATTCAAAAAATCTGTACCTATGTAATAAAAAGTAGCCTATTAAATCACTTCTTAATCCTTATTATTATAAGGACTGTCAGTGAAAGTCCCGTCAAAATCAGTCCAGCCGTTTCGGAGATTAGCCAGAGCAGAAAAACAGACTACAATTTTAAAATTGTGATTAAAAAGCTGTCATTTTGGCATTACAATCAGACACTTCAATTTTATTTATTTGTTTACAGGGTGAGCTTGAATTGTATTGATTTGTATACAGGTTGTAGATAAGTGTAGAAAAATCAATTTATTGGACATTTGTTTTCTTTTCTATCTGCCAAGATAAAGATGGGCACTTGAAGAGTTTTTGTATTATATTAATGTAAAATATATACCTACATCTCAAAAATTTCGCCAATAAGGGGTTTCAAACCCGCTCCTTCTGATTATGTAGTGTTAGGTCCAGAATTGAGACAACTCGGTTTGAATAATCGACATACGTGTATTTTCACTTTTAGTTCAATGAAGACTGCTGTCTTTCCCCGCGTCTTCCCCTTGCGTAGCGCTGGGACGACTACGGCGTAGCACTGACTTCACGGTGTAGCTGCTGACGTCATAGCGTAGCACCACAGCACCACACCATGTTCTACCTTTATTCTTACACTAGACAAGACGCTTCAACCAACTAGGATATGGGAGCGATCAACGTTAGCCACGAAAATCTCGAGATGATGGCTTCTGTCGCCTTCTGAGCAACGTTTTAAGAGCTTCTAAAGCTTTCGTATTGTTTTGTAAGTATTTGTTCTGCTGAGTTTGGGTATTGTAGGACCCCGGCTCTCTAGATTCAGTGTTATTATCATTTTTATTTACATTTTATGATGAGAGATACTCAACATCAATTCGCAGCAAATTACGCACTGTAACGTAACATTACAACGCGAATCGAAAGTCGGCAGCTTGCAGATACATCCAATCTGATGAAATTGGCATTACATGGTATTTGTTTTGAAATCTAACTTTAATAAGCTGTGATTAGATAACTATCAGGTGATGTAAGTATATCAATACTGAAGATTAATTTATCTTACTAACTGATAAGGGTTGCTTGGCTTGCCTATTAAAGTGTACTTATCATGATTTTGCTAAGTCCTAAAATGTGTTTTATACGATTGGATCGTGCCGTTTGCCTGATTGTAAGTATAACGCTGGCCCATAACAATTGCAGTGCCATTCAGAACTTTGAAATACAAAGGCCTGTGTGGCACTGCATTGCGTTCGTTATTTATACCCTGAGACAAGCCCAGTAATTTCACAGAGGAGAAGTGAGATTTGTCTGTAGTGGTTTTTATAGTGATTAGACGCAATCATAAAAAAGGTGCTTTGTGACATTTTTTGAGGGTGGGAGGACGTACAGTCGTACAAGGTGAACTTTGGTCTCCAGCAAAAACCCTAGCAGGGTTAAATACTTAAACCAGAACATGTAACAAAGTTCCCTAAAACTTTCGAGACCATAAGCAAATCGAGAAACATTTATAGAAATTGCAACCTAATCCCAAAAGAGGCTAATTTGTTACTCGCCACGTGCGATGACGCCACCGGGCACGACCCGCATACACGTTACACTAGTGTCACCGGACACTCCCGACACCACCCGACACCCGCTGTGAAACGTTTGAAGAATGAAATCGCAGCCGACCCTGCCTCGTCTTTTTGTGAGCGTCGTAAACCACAAGCTTGTTAAAATGTTTAATTTTATGTTCGTGCGCGGTTTCGACATTATACTCTGAGGATATCTTAAACTTTGATTGAAAATTACTAAATTGTATTCAACAATTTTTCCTTCCGACTAAGGTTTTATTGTTTATCAATTAGCTCACCCTACGCATAAAGCTATGAATCCAGTTTAAACCACGCCTCTAGTACCTAGTAATAACAATAACAGGTACCCAAATAGCAGCTCAAGCTATCAACGCAAAGCGTCAACAGCAAAAATTAAGAGAACATCTAAAACATTTAAACTACTGTATACATAAATGAAACAACGAAAACGCTTCAAATGTATTTCCAACGCAGCTTTGTCACAAGTCACAACTCACAACCAATCAAACGTAATCAAAACTGCCACTGAAACACATTGAAATCGAAACTATTAACTCCAAACGCTCCTGATGAACGTACTAACATCAAACAAGCGGCTCGCGTTACATCCGCCCAACGAGCGTCGGGACGCTGACACGCCAGTCACACTGTCACGTCGGTCACGCTGACAGCTGACGTAACACGGTGCTTGGCTCGCGGAGCACGCGTAAAAATAGAGGGAGCTCTGAACAAATGGATTACAGACTTGTTGAGACGATTAGGGTTGGTTTTCGGATTGCTTTACAAATTAGTGTCGACTTTTTTGTTTTAAATGTTCGGGGTTTGTTAATAATGGCTTTTTGGTCTGTGTTACTATTACGATGTGGTGGACTGTTGACACCTTATCTAGCAGTGGGTGTCTAAGCTGGTTGATATAAATAGACAACGTTGTATAAATAGTTTTAAGTTTAATTGTCTTGTGCTCGCCTGGCTAGGGTCGACCTTCAAGATCAAAGTCCCCAAGTACCGTCCTGTGTGTGCCATACTTCAGAGTCAGCTATTCCTTTAGCTGTGACAACCCCCATGGTGTAGAGTTTGCACTAAATTGGTAGGAGTACAGCACATGATAAGGGTTACGAGTTCCGAGTTCGGTACATTATGCTATAAATACAAATACAAAAGATTTCTATTGACAAAAAGAGAAAATGTTACATTTTTATGATGGTCCGTTCCCGCCCTAGGAATAAAAAGTGCAAGTAAATATTTTTATCGTGTGTGTTATTGGTCTTCGTAGTTTTTGACTCCATGGACGCAGTAAGATGGTTTGGAAAACACTTGCGATGAATAACAACAAGTAAAAAAATAATTATAACGAACTTTTAACTTAAATATGTGATGTAATGATGTTCGACGATAAAAAGTAATACAAATTTAGTACTATGACTGTTCTGTGTTCGACAAATTGCGTTCTTAAAATAAAAGCGTTCTCCCGAGCGCACCGCAGGTCTCCAACTTGACAAATGCGTAAAAACAAACCACGTACAGCGATCCATCAGCCGACCCCTCCGATCGGCGCGAGGCGCAGACTGAGCATTTCTGCAAATGAGTACGCGGTGGTTCTGCACTACAAAATGATTGACAAATGGTCGTGTTTTGTCTGCGGCAAGATATATCTACTTGTTTAGGTGTTAGATTAAAGATTTGTGATCTAAAAATAAGAATGCGAGCATAACTGCGGTTATAGGAACAATTCAGACCACAGGTTTAGACACTTTATCGGACAAACGGCCAAATTCGGGCAGTAAAAAGAGCTTGTAGAACCGATCCGTATTGTAATACGTGTTTGAGTTCGCTTTGGATGACACGTGTTTTTATGTAAGTCAATGGATAAGTATTAGGTAAATATGTTTTTTGTTGTAGGGCCAGCAGGCGCTCAACGCCAAGCGCGGGCCCAACGGCTTCGAGGTCCGCTCGCTGCCGCACTCCGAATGGCATTGTGAGTATAACGGACGGACCTTGGATTATGAACGGCGAGTTTCTGTTGTAATTACCAAAAATTTTGATTCACCGTTTTCTCAAAATCTAAATAAAGAACCTCATTCTAGAAGCTCAACCCACGTCTTCTTGCTATTTAGACCAGACGCTTTAACCGTCTAAGCTATGGCTTCAATCGATGTTAGCGCCGAAATTCTTGATGAGTTTTCTTTTGCCTGATTGTAAGCATAACGCCATTACGATTGCAGTTCTGTACGCAGAACTTTGAAACACAAAGTCCTGCGCAGCACTGCATTCCATCTACCATGGCTTGTAGAATATCCAACTGCAATGTGTTTGTAGTTAAGTTATATATGTAGTTTTTAATGTATACATATACTATAGCTATAGTAATTGGTAAAGGCTTTTAGAACTGTTGAAAGAAAAGTAGATACCTAATAACATGATTTTAACAAGGTAAGTATGTTAGGTCTTAAAAGCTTAAAGACTGACATGAAATTAAAAGTAATATTTTCTGCAGCACTCGGTCGTCATCACTCTATACCTTGGGAATTTCGCCTCATCGAGATTGCAATACTCAAATCAAAAAAGTATTTATTTAAAGAGTTCACTTCAAAGCGAAACGAGGCGGATAGAAATTCCTTGAAAACATAGCGCCGGGCGGCGCAGCGGGGTCAGGAGCCAGTGGGCGGGGCAGCGCTTAGCGACGGAACACGTGCTGGCGGGAGAAGGCACTTGGGGTCATATGAAATTGATTCGATTCTTGTAACGGGACATTGTTTGTGTACAGAAAAAGAGTAAGCATTATTGTTCAGACAGGCACCAGGGCCGAACCACCAGAGAGGTTGCCACGCGACGTGGGACGTAGCTCCATGGGATCCCAATTTTGATTCGCTTTTGTTAAGATGGTTGTATAGATATACATGGGGATCAATTTACATAAATATTTTTAACTGATGACAAGGAAGGAAGTCTCTGTTGTGACATGAATGGCATCTTTATAAGTGCGTGAATGGTAAACACAATGTATCTGTCATGCAAACGTCAATAGATTTGTACGCTGTCTAGTTTTATCTATGGACCTCCGTACTCTGTGTGTGCTCTCTTTACGGTGTCACGTAGTAATTCTTTCTTGCATTTGCTCTTACAATAAATCCCTGCGAATCTTGAAGCTGGTTTACTTGTGCCCCATATTTATCAGTCTCTAAATCCTATATAGATCCGTGGTCCAATTGTACTAACCATAATGGCTACTTCGGTATGCCTCCAAAAGTTAAGAATTGTATTGGGCTCCAGGACAATTCTTGTTGACTGGTTCACAGTCCGTCCCTTTTGCTCACGTTAGTATTGAAAAATTTTTTTTTTTTTTGACATTGGAACGAAGGAGGACAAAACAACCGAATTTAAGTGAAACTTAACGTATTTTAGAAACGTTTGAATAAACATTTTATGTAGTAAGATATATGAGAACTCTTCCAGTAGGTATTTCGTCAAATGAACCACTTTCATTGCATATAACAGTTGCAAAAACTTGGTTGTAATTTCATGGAACGACATCTCTTTGATGCTGCGCAGTAGCGGGTACTGCACAGTTGCACAGATGTCGTCAAGGTCGCCGTTCCCCGAAGGCTGCCTCCTCGCGCGGCTCCCGCGGCGAGATCAAAGGATTACAATGTGCGCCTGCAGGAACAATGTCCTGATCGTTTTGTATTTTGTAGAATGTGACAATCATGTGGGAGTTTTGGATACGACAGAAAAGAAAGAAAGATTGTTTGAATGTTTGTTGAATAATTTTAACACTAACTCTGACGTTAAGATCTTCTTTTTTGATGATATCATCGTATATATGAAGTTATTAGTCGCTCTCGTAAAACCAGATTTGTAAGGAGTACGACGTTTTTTGAATTGTTGAAATACTCGTAAAATATCGTCGCGTAATTTTGGATACTATCATATCTAGTCTGGTACTTACCATTAGGAAACATTAAGCTCGCCTCACCATATCGTTGTACATAAACTTTCTGAATTCACATCTAATATCACAATTGAGTTCAGACTAAAGTGACACCTACCACGACACCACCTGTCACCACATCGGAAAATAACTCACCGCGTCTTGTTCGCTCGCCAAACTTATATAAAACGATAATCGAGCATGTCGCTATAAATATAAATAAATTTAAATTAAATCTGTCGGACCACTCCAGATATAAAGCTAAGAAAATCACACTATACTTACAAACGCCGACGTTTACGATGCGGATTCTAAATTTAATTTAAAAATAGGTTTATGCGAACAACTATCTATCAATTGTTTTCTCTAATATTGGTAATATGTTACTAGAACTTTTGAATGAGGACAATCTTATATCGATAATAGTAAATTCACGAGTCGTTCTACTGTTTACGTTTTGTTGTAAGCAGGTCGATGCAAAAAGGTGACGTTATAGCGATATAGCGTATACATTATTGCGAACCGAAACTTGTTTATGATAAAGAATGCTTACCGTTTTTCCCCTGTCTTAAATTCTAAAGTTGCAGGAAATAATATATTGAATAAAAATTGAAACAAAAGTATAACATACAGAAGAAGATAATTAAAAAACTAAGAATTTATCAATTAAAAATAAAATTAAACAAAACCTTATAAATAAAAAACAGCATTAAGGTCGCAAAAAAAAAAAAAGTTGCAGGTAAATGTCAACTTTGATTTTTGGCAGCGTAGTTATGTAGACCCAATCGGCCTTATTACAAAACGAGTTTTAACGCTAAACTGGAGTTTAAACCGTAGTTTTGTCAAATTTCTTATTACAAAAAGCAGATTAGCACTTAGGTCTTGGTTGACTATGGTGTCAAAGTTAGTCTTGCCGGGCACCTAGTTTAGCGACGGTTTAAGCATTTATTTTAATGGCGGCCACGTATTCTACTTGTCAAATCGTAAAAAAATTCATATATTTTGTATTAAAGTAAGAAGGGGTGGTGAGGTATTAGGAAGCGTGGATGAGTAGAATAATAGCTTTTAGCAAAATATATAGGAAATACTTATAATATCGAAAGTATACATAGTAAAAACAGAATATATTACAAGAATTGACAGTACACACAATCAACAAAACATGTTGCTATGGTTACTTAGCCATAGTGTGCCATTGTATAGGTTGGATATATAAGGAGTATCTCCTTAACATTTTTTTCATATACGTAAATACCTAATTAGGATGTTTTGAATTACTCGCAATGATCAAAAGTCATTTAAAAATTACCTACAATATTTTTCGATATTAAAAAATAGTATTGTGTGACAAAATAGCTACTTATATTCCAAAATAAAAATTAGTACATTGTGTCAATTCTACATTTCGTGTATCCGTAGCATAAAGACATTTATTATCTGTGGAAATAATTTCTACCATAGCTACAGTTTGGTATTAAGTTGTCTTGGCTTTATTCATCTTTTGTAATAAGGTTTGGTTTATAGGTCGACTCTAAAGATAGTTGAAGACAAATTGGTTGTCGACCAAAGTCGAGTTTAACGAGTTTTTTGTAATAAGGCCGAATGACTGAGAAGACATTTTCTAAACTCTATGCGCTCCCAGTTTCCACGTTCTTAGCGTTTTGGCTAACGAAAAGGCTCAAATGTGTAGCTGCTATCTAATAGGTACATTTTCAGTAGGAAGACATGATATCGATACTGCATTTTCGGCTACACTGCTGACGCTGTTAACTCCTCTCCCGTCGGCACTTTTAATTCTCAACTAATTGGTTCTAAAACGGGACAGATATATCCTTCAGCTGCATCGTCAGAAAAGGACGACAACAACGGGGCGGGAAACATCTTTCTTCCGTGGATAATTTAGTGTTCTCCTTTGAATTTCACTGCTGACAGTTACTAGTGTTTTGAGCGAATATAACACATTCATTAATCCGAGGGAGACTCGGACTTTTACACCGGTCCGGGCATATTTCTGGTCGCGTTCGGGAAGCGTGCGTTTGCTGAGAACAAAGGGTGCAATGGTTCGTTAAAATCTGAAGCGGCAGTAAATTTAATAATTTGTGTCGTTTAACGTATTCTTTGGTTTTAGTGATTAATTGTTTGGTCTCGAGTTAAAAGCGGTGACTCTGATGTTGGACTCTTTGTTGTTTGTGAAGTTCGGTTTTGGCGAGTTCTTCTGTGGCTCTGGGTAGTAATTGATGCGTTTCCAACGGATAAGAATATTCGTGACCTTTGTCGTTTACATAATGAATTTAAAAACTGTGTAGGAAAATGAGCTGTTTTCTGTTTCAATAAATGATTTTTCGATCATGTCAACGGCCAATATGCTGTTTGATGTAGATAGTTTAGGTTCTGGAATAACACATTGGCTATAAAGATAAATACCACGCGGGCAATGAGGTGGGCGGAAGCTAGTATCCAATATTTATTGAATTTATGACGTGCGCCTTCAACAATGGCTCTAAAGCAGAGCCTAGGTACGAGTGTAGTCTGTCAACATTGTTCGAGGTATTGCTAAATGTTATCGGCAATGGCCGACAGATCCCGTCACCCGCGCAACCGATTTACAAACAAGCTTGACGAATTAGAAAAAGAAAGAAAATACATTTATTTTGTAGCCATTGCCCAAAATATAGGTAGGTACATAGATTTTAAAGCTAAAATTAGGACTTGAAAAAATTGGGCAGTTGGCTACAAAATGGACACAGCTCAGCACAAAAGCGCCACCGAAGTAGCGCGCTCGTTTTCAGCTGTGGCCCATTTATATAGGTATAATATGTGGCCAATTATAATCTCATCCAGTGAAATTACTGGGCTTATGAGACTTAATACCTAATATCTCAGGGTAACGAGCGCACTGCAGTGCCGCGCAGGCCTTTGTGTTTCAAAGTTCTGAGTGGCACTGCAATTGTTATGGGCCGGCGTTAAGCTTAGCATCAGGCAAACCACCACTAGTCTCATTGCCAAATAACATAAAAAAACTCTCGTGCAGTTGTTTTCAACTGTTTATCAGTTCATTTCAGTGAACTGAATAACGGATCTGATTTCAATAATTCGTTACAAAACTCTAGTTTAGGTTTCCATGTTTCCTGTTATCGTTTCGGCGTAATGGCGTCTGAAACCTGCCCGTTTACGAGTGCTTTACGATAGCTGTCCGCAACCAATCCGAGCCTGCGCCCGCGCATATTAATCGATTTTCCAATATGGTAAAGGTTAGATGACCTAATTTAGGAAAGTTTTGTATCGTTAGTTTCTAAAAAATGCGAATTAGGAAAAAACCAATCTTGGACAGTGGTAGAGGTTTTATGGAGGTCATCTTAAATCCAATCCCTGTACAACCTTATATGCCATAAAATATTTAATTGACAGGCTCCCTGTGCCAAAAGCTACAGGTATCCAAATTCTCCGTTGAAGTAAAATTCAAAGACATTATGTTGTACCAAAATGGTTACTATGTATATTTAGATACGCTAATGGGGTTAAAAATCGTGAGGGCATCCGCCTTTTCAAGAACTAAATACAATTACGAGAACACGTAATTTGAAGCATGACATAGTTCATCACAACTTACAACGATGACCGTAATTAAAACCAAGGTAATAAAATACCATCAGGATACTTGTGTTAGTTGTTACCTTGACAAGGTTCGCCGGCTAGTTACATATGTAATTAACGAGTATGCTAAGCTAATATTTTGAGTTCAGTGGCCTCATGATTTTGATAAGAAACGTTAAAAGGTATAATACCCAATCTAAGGAGACCACACAACTACATTGTAATTTAAATTCAGCTAATGGTTATGTTATTAATATATCACTTAACATTTCCGAGAAGGAGAAACATAAAAACTTCATAATGCAAATGACAAAATGTTGCAATACCCTGTCTTGAATACAGAAACATACGCACACAAAGAACTAGCCAATGAGACAGTAGCGTTAGTTGTGCCCGCCCAGAGGTAAACAAACTTCGGATTGAATTTTTAATCACATTTGTTTGCTAACATTTCCTAACAACTAAGTGGATGTTTGATCTTTTCGAGGCGTGCGGCACAGTTTTATTAATGACCCTTGAACTAAATTACATGACCACGGCCTTTTCTCTTTTGAGGTTTCGTCACTAATGTACTAAATAAAAAAGAAATGTAAAACCAAATTAGAGATAGGTACCTAGACCAATTTAAGATTTAAGTACTATTTAAGACCGATACCTAGTTAAAGGGTTTGGTATTCTACAGTAAGCTTGAGAACACATAACACCCATTGGCATAAATAATCTCGTGTTGCATTTTGAGCCTGGTGGTAGGGCTTTATAAAGTGTTTACCTGGCTAGCTATCAATCGCCTCGATATCTTTTAGTGCCACCGCACGTTGTAATAGTTCCCATTGAAGGCCTGGGTAGCGTTAGATATACGTACTCCCTTGACATTCCTTCAACTTAATCATCACTTAATCAATCCGATGAAACAGATGTCAAACGCAAACTAATGGAAACAAAAACTGTTGAAGTTTGAGCTAACACACGATGACAAATGATGGAGCTAGATATAAAAAGCGACGATGGCTGCGAGGTAGTGACATAGCCGCTGATCTGAAGGTTCGAATCCAATAATCAAAAAAGTCGTGATTCGTAACGCAAGTGGTAGGGCTTTTCTAGTGCTCTTAGGCTCTTCTTAGTATTAGGGCTCTTCTGGCTAGCTAACATCCTCAATTTGAAGGTCTGTCGGCGTGCACCTACCAGTAGGAACATACCGGTAGGTGCACGGCTCCACTTGACAGCCAGTTCTAATCTAGGTCTAGCTTTATACACAATCTCTGACCACATCGTCTCTTAAGATCAGGCGAGATGTAGCGGTCAAATCGGAAGCAGACTATTTCCCTGATTCCGACTTTATTCTCTGACAATTTCCAACAGGTCCACGATATATGTCCAAGCGTATTCTCTGTCCATTTGTTATCGTATTACGTGAGTCTATTAGCTTCCTACTCGAGGCGACGGTCGTCGGTAGCTGTTTGCTTAGCGGACCGTTTGTCGGCGGCCTAACGTCGCGTGTGGTCGCTCGAGAGCCCTCGCAGGCGGGGAAAGTTATACCGGTGGCACAACGGAGATGACTTTGAATGTATTGATGTGTCTTTGTCATCGTTCGGAATTAAAGAGTATTTCGCGATTCAACACAAAATTTAAACATTAAAAACTATGTAGTTACAGATGGCGGTGGTATCGCCAACAGTCATTCTTACTAATAATTTTTCTTCTGTTGATTGTGCGGTGTGTACGTGAGTAAGAAAAGATATTTACATACATCACTTTTACTGATATTTTTCTATACATACATTATATTTTCAAAAATATATAACAGCAATATCAAGGTTAGAACGCCTCATATCTTTAAAAAAACCTCTAAGTGTTTCGCGTGGAACCATATCGCAGATGGCGCGTACTGGTCTCTTTTATAATATGAAAGTGGTTCTAACATCAGCAGCAGTTCCAAAAAGTAGGACACCATAAGACATCAAATCACCACTTAATCTCAAATTATTGACAAAGAATAATAATAACCTAAAGGTTGACAAAAAATTAACTGCTTTTGTAATCTTAACTAAAATAATCTACCTGATACATTTAACATTAGTTTAGTTTTATTCAGCTGTATTATTTTTTAGGTTTTTTGAAGCTACTTAATAAAGGTATAAATTCTACATCTATATGTATATAATCAGAAGAGTTAACATTTGCCATCATTCGTACGTACGACTCACTGATACACTGCATAAACAATCATCTGTTTTGACATTCCAACATCACGATCATCAATAACAACTGAAAGTAACGACCACTAAACGAGCTGAAAGAAAAATGAGGTGTCTAGAACCATTACCCATTATTTGGCATCAGCTGGCCTTATTAACCTCTAGAGCTATGAACTATTCGCGGCCATTTCTCTTGCCACGCTAATTATCGACACGCGTCCCATCCCTCGGCGCGTGCCAGGACTAGGCGAAATGTCAGATAGTGATGGCTGCTGTGGCCAGGATTTAGGAGCAAATGGGAAAACGGGACTGAAGACTGTATTGATTTGTGTGTAGGAAGAAAGATAGACAATCACTTAGTGAATCTAAATCGTGTAACAGAAGTCACAAAGAAATAATAATAAATGCCAGATGCGAGTTGGACTCGCGCTCCGAGGGTTTCGTAACTTGTATGTATTCGTCCATTACGGGAATCGTTAACTTAATTGTACAACTACATACAAATTTACGGTTTGCATGATGCTAGGTCAACTGGACGTATAGGTTTTGATTCCCTTAAAGTTTCATTTTTCACAGCTCCAAGGGATTGCAGACCTGAATATTTGATGTTAATTTCAACTTGTATCTGTGTTTGATACCTCCACGGTTCCTCAAAAAAAGAGCCCTGACAGACAGATAGACAGACAGACAGACGGACGAAGTGTCCTTTACGGGTAAAATATCTTTGTATAGGACAGAAATGAAAACCGGGACATCCCACTTCAAACTTTTGCATCCGACATCACTATTACGAAACCACCGGAGCGGCAGTTCGTTCCTGCAATTTGTAACTCCGAGGCAGTTTTATGGGTTAAAGGTGATCCTGATTTGTCCCGAGACCCGCCGTCCCGAGTTCTCCGGGATATTTCGGGATATCCTCCCGGCAGCTGGACCTCATAATGAGGTATTTATGGAGTGTTTTAATTAAGGTTCGATGTTGCAATTTGAGGGGAGCAATTGGCGAAGATTAAATTCTATTTTTGTTTTAATAGCTGGTTTAAGATTAGTCCTAATTATGTGCCTGGTGAAACTGCTAAATATGAGACTGATAATCTAATAAACTTAAGCTTTAAATCTTACAACTATTTAGAGAGGACGCCCGCATTAGATGGCAACGTCTTTGATAATGATAAGAAACCACTCTACCTACTATCATAATGACAAATGTTATTATAGCTTGACGGATTTTTTTAATGACCCACAATTAAATAGTAACAACTCATAAAGAAAATTTTGCTACTATGCTTGTAAAATGGACCGGCAAGCTCGTCACCTATGTTGCTATACCCTAACTAGGGTCATATGTAAGCTCACCTACTAATCTAAGACCTTTCTGTAATGTACATATGATGCAATAAATGATTGAATATGAATAATTAATAATATCCGCTTTTTCTTAATAATTTAGTCCAAACTTTTTTGCGCGCTGTGGGCTCCTATAAATAATCGAAGGAGCACAAATTGTATTCCTATGTGTATCTTTTGTTAGAGGTCTATTATAATTAAATAAACATGACAAGCCTAGATTGAAGACTATCTCTCAAACGTCTGTCAGACGGAACAAACTGCTAAGTTTTACTCGACTGTTTTTTAATTTTAGGGACCACCCTCAAACCACCTTCAGCACTAATAGAGACAGCAGTAATCTTTGTAAAGACTATACTTTCTCACGGGAGAGTGTCAAAATACAATCTCGAAAACATTATTTCATACCGCAAAAGGCAAAACACGAAACAACAGCGCCTGCTTTTTGTCACAATTTGTTCTCCATAAATCCCGTTGCGCCCGCGCATCTGTCCACAGTAGCGGCGACATGTCAGCCCTCCCCCCTCGCGGGCGGGATCGGTGAAGGAGGGGGGTACTGTTTGCCGCCATTACTCTGTTGACTCTGCGCGGCGGCTAATGCGTGAGCAAACACTGGGTTCAAGTAGAGTTACACGCGGAATTACTGGACGATGCATCGATGGCTTGAAGGAATGGTGGTTTGACGAAAAGATCGAGGGACTTATAATAGGAAGTATTTGTACAAACTCGTGTCATACTGGTGCTGGGTTGCAATAATTGGTAGAGGCAGGGAGATTTGAAAGCGATGACGGCTCAGCGGTAGCGACTTAGCCTGTTATTGGTAACGAGACGAGCTGGTCATGTGCCTGATGGTAAGCATAACGCCGGCCCATAACAATTGCAGTGCCACTCAGAACTTTGAAACACAAAGGCCTGCGCGGCACTGCAGTGCGCTCATTACCCTGAGACATTAGGTATTAAGTCTCATAAGCCCAGTAATTTCACTGGCTACTCTGCTCATCAAACCAGAACACAGTAATACTTGCACACCACTGCTTGGCGACAGACTTCACTCACAAAGCGGTGATAACAACTTAGACGGACACTCGCAGAAGAATTAGTCCTACCACTAACAACAAGTCTCGACCAAAAGCTCATCTTTAAATGAAATTACGACGAACGCATTATTTTAATGGGTCAGGTACAAATGAAATTATATTCAATAGCTCAGCTGGCTGACCATCTCCTTAGCTGCAGTACATCTGCGCCGTCCGAGCCGATGCCCCGGACAGCAAGCTGTGTTGCGGTCTGCATGGTCGGTCATGCAAGGGCGTTGTTATTGCCTCACGCTTAGGCTGTTTAATAAAAGTGACAAATATGTCAAAAATCGACCGGTGAAATCTTGACATATTTGTCATCTAAAAACGCGTTTAATAAAACTCGACATATGTCAAAAAACCACAGTCAAATTTAATCTGACAATAAGAAAATTGTCGTGACAAATTTGTCAATTTTCCACCTCTGCTCTCAACTCAACTCTGCTAATAGATTTGTGTGTATAAATATTATTTAGTTATTTTATTTTTAATTCATAAGTTGTTTATTGTTTTACTATTAAAGTACTAACTGAGTAATTACCTACATTTGGACTGAAGATAAAAACAAAAATTAAGAATCATGACTATTTAGGTACCGCTTAAAATCAACAATAATTATTGTTGTTACAGTTGATTTTATCACATAGCTACTGACCGTTTCTAGAGTTCAATGTAATTTATAAAATTTCGTGAAATTCACGTAGGCCCAGAAGAGCGCTCATGAGTTACAAAAGTTAAAGTTTAATTAAGTGCACGTTTCAAGTATATTACCGATCTGGAAGAAGAGTGAGAAAAAGGAGAAAGGCATTCTTTTTTTGTTTCAAAAATGTGTTACAATGTTACTTATGTTAACAAATATGTTCAAAGTGTTAATCTAAGTAGATCAGAGTAGTCGCCAGGAGGCTCCAGAGCTGTGTGACAAAAAAATATTGTAGTATTTGATCAATTGTATCTTTTTGTTTGAGTAGGAGCACTAGAAAGCTCCACACTACACATCAATTAGTGTTTCACTATCAATAGTGATTTATATTCTTATAGATTCAAGGCTGCAGGAGCACAAATCAGTGGCGGTCTCTGTCTAAACATTGACTTTTCAAAGAGCCTAATTGACAGGAAATTGTAACGTTATTCGTTGTTTGCGCTTGTACTTAGAGACTGTCACCGCGCGTCGAGTTACAGACTCATCTGTGGAGTTAACCGCTACAAATGGTCTTGTCAACAATGTAGCCTAGTTTTTTTAATGTGATCACAGGCGCCACCTGATGTTTGAATACGAATACTTAAGAAAATAACGATGTTTTGGTAAAGTAAATTGTAAACATATTGCAAAGGTAAGGAGAGTCTACTTCCTACTGCCTACTACCCAACTATAGCTACTTATAAGTTTTCAGATTTTCAGATGTATAATGGGAAATTAAAATAAACTAATTTTGGAAAAATAATTGTACTCAGTTACGTTTCACGATTGATTAGTATTCCGAAATGAAAACGTATTCGAAAATAAGTGTACGTATAGTACCTACCTACACATATGTTCGCAAAATCGTTTAGTTACAGGTAGATACTAACTTTGAAAATTTTAAAGTGTGTACATAATTATTATTGGCCTCTACTTAGGTCAAAGATTAAGCATTGCCATTCAACGTGGCAATGCGGCCAGCATTTTGGGAACGTTGCCTACTGGTAGCGGATTATTAGATTAAGATTGTAAATAAATTAGTGTGTATTTTATTTAGTTATTTTAGTTTATGTTGGTTACTTTTTCTATTATTATTGCAGCCAACTGCAGGTACCTACATGTTGGAATATTTTCTGTTCATGAAACTGGAGAGAAAACGCTGGCAGTTTTCAGTCTCAGTATAACGTAAAAATGTACGAAAATGCTTTTCATTACCACTTTTCAGTTGTATTTAATCATATATCAAGTCTGTTTCAATTAGGTTCAACCTGTAAGCGGAGGGGAAAAGTAAATATGTAGTTAAAAGGCAAATAAGTTGGAAACAAGATGGAGCAACTGGGCAGGCGTGCTAAGTGTAGCCGACCGCATCATCGCTCTACCTCAGGTGAGATGCGGTCATATAATAAAATATTCCGAATTATTTTGTCCATTTGCACAAAAAAACCAACATAAGGGGCAGTATAGACGCTTATGCAAACGTACGTTTGCTTGTCAGAATAACAACGCTTTTGCGTCAAGCGCGGATTTCGTGACTCGAAAAGCGCGCTTGACGTAAAAGCGTATTCTGACAAGCAAACGTACGTTTGCATAAGTGTCTACGGTCTGCATATCACAAACTTAGGTTTCCATAAAATATACAAAACCAGTCGCATCGCATCTAGAACTTCTCCGTAACCGTAATGCAACATATTTTTTTTTTTATAAAAACAGTATACCTAGTCGTATTTGTCGTCCGGTAGCGCAGTCTGTTTGCGCGCGGCGACGTCTGGAGCCGCGCGCAAACACCCGCGACAAACAGTCACGCCGCCCGTCTGTGTCTTCAACTACGAGATAATGCTTTCAGAGAGGATGAAGCTGCTCTCGGTACACGCACTTGACCTGAGATGTCCGATGCACGTTCTAGTAGAGCACAGATTCAGACTCTTAGAGAGGCCATGGTTGACCGGACCAACTCGACAATGTCGGCCGTCTCCCAATGGGGTGACGATAAAGTTGTCAAGTTCAATGCTTCGAAAACCCAGGCGTTTCTATACTCCGTTAAGAAGAGTCAATTTCATCTAGTTATGTGTGGATGAGCTTTTTACCGGTGGCGAGATGTTTGGTGATAGAACTGTAACAGTGGGATGAGATTAAAAAGCTCTTGTATATTCGGTAGAATATACAGAGCGAACCAACGTCTCTGCGACTATTAAGCGGCTCTGGAGGTCCGTGAATTTGAGCTCCTCGATGATTTGGATTGCTTTATACGTCGTATTGCGTTGAGTGACTGGAGTTGATATGAAGGTGCAACGATCCAACGGTGTGAGCAGTATTCCGTGTGAGGACGAACTTGTGCCTTGTATAGCAACAGTCGTTGCCTCGGCGTGAAATACCGCTTTGCTTTGTTCAGCACACCAAGCTTTTTTGATGCAACTCCAGCCTTACTCACAATGTGATGACGGAACTGCGGCGCAAGTACGGATCTTTTCGGTCGATAAAATTCGATAAAATTTACAGTTGAAATCGATGAAGTGGGTTTTATCGAGCCTCGTAACAATCGACAAAAGTTATCGAAAAGCTAGGTCGAATCCAAAGAGAATATAGAGCTACTACAATACTTCACGATTTGACTTCGGTACTCGCAAAATTCGATAAATTTATCGAGTTTTTCGATTAGGCAAATTTATCGAACCGACTTCCGTACTTGCGCCGCATAACATCTTGAATGAAACCAAAGGCCAGTTTAAAATTTTCTTGTTTGAGTCATGTTATATCCGCTGTAACTCAAGTAATATCATAACTGATACTGATAGCCCCTATCTGTACACAATTAATGATGCTAAAATAAAACAATTAAGTACTCGCTAATGTAAAAACTAGCCTAGCCGCAATTTCCGTTTAACCTATACCTACTCAATAAAAAATTTAAACGAACTCTCACAAAAAAAATCAGTTATAATTTTGTAACGTTTTCCCAAATTTAATTGAACAGATAAGCATTTTCACTTAATTAAACGAAAAAGTGGATAAAAATTAATCGTGCGATAGGACATTGTAATAGTGCCGAGTAGTACGAGTCGCGACGTAATAGTGTGGTCGCCGTCGGTCGGTCGTTAGTGGCTCGTGCGGTGACGTGCGCCGGATAACCTCCGATAACCGTCGATTATGGCGACCCCGCGTATCGATGCTCCGGGCGAGGGCGAGGGCGAGGGCGCGGCGCGCGGGTGAGGCGGCGTGAGCGGACAACACTAGGTTCGCAAACGGCGTCAAGCGCTGTGGATGGTAACCTAGCCTAGCTCTAATTCTTGAGCTGAAAACACGAACTGATTTATGCAGAAGGAGCAGTAACTGAGATCGCAATAAATACCAAGTTGACAACCAACAAGTTTATTTAATAATTCGAAATGAGTTTCCATGAAAGGGTCAAATTTGTTGCATAAAAAGTGCAATTGGTATTTGTTTCGCTTTTGAGTTTTGTAGTTCGTGATGGCCTAGACTAGCTAGCTATAGCTAGTAAAATGTCTTAAGCTAGCGAGTACATTGCAATGCCGTGTAGGCCTGTCTTTCAAAGATCTGAAGGGCACTATAATTGTTTTATATTTATTATATATTTAATTGGTAACTGGCAAGGGCACCAGACAAAATATAAATGGATTTTAAAAAAGCAGGAACCTTCTTCTTTATTTCAACCCTTATTTATTTTAGAAGGGAGATACTCTTCTGCCACGTTTTAGCCTGAAGGGACTGACTATGAGCAATACCTAACTGCTGCTAGTTGCATCGTACACTGCCAGTTGCATCATCTATGATGCAGATTCTGCTACGATTAATGTGAGAACATTATTAGTTAAAGAGAGATTTTTGAATTGAACAGGTTTGAATTTAAAAAAACATTTATAGATCTTCCTGTAGCACTGAGTTGGACAACAAAACCTAACTAGGTAACAGTTAGAAAAGATATTTTGATTGCATAATATTTTACTAACTTTCATAAAGCTGTACCTATCTAAATTCCAAACTAAAAAACTGGGTAGGCCTTTGACTGCGACCCGTGTCGAAGGCCGTGTTTGTTATTGTGCCTAATATTCCGTAAATATGTGACGTTATCTTATCACCGTGCGTCTAAAAAGTATGAAACACATTTCGGTACATACAATGTGTTATTTTGTTTTTATTAATTGAGAGCTCCCGTGGTGTAGAGGGTAGGTCGATAGAACGGTATAATGAGGTTTGTATATAATTAAACATCCGTACTTATCCATACTAATATTATAAATGCGAAAGTGTGTTTGTTGGTTTGTCCTTCTTTCACGCAGTAACGGAGCAACAAATAGACGTAATTTTTGGCATAGATATAGTTTATGGACCGGAGAGTAACACAGGCTACTTTTATCCTGGAAAAATTCACGGTTCCTGTGGGAACGCGGGTGAAAACCGCGGGCAGAAGTTAGTGTGACATACAATTGATATTGACAGCTGTCAATAAAGTTTTATAATGTTGACAAGTTGATTTAATTTGACAGATCGGTTTGACGGTCCCTGAGGGAACGCGGGTAAAAACCGCAGGCAGAAGCTAGTATGGATATTAACTTTACTTATTGAAAAAGCTATTTGAACGGGAACTAGGTATATGGAAACGAGCAGAGCTTTCAACATAAACACATGATTTTATATGCTTGGGAATAGGATGATGGTTCAGTAGTACCTTCTGCCTTATGTAGTAGGCCAGCCACGGATCCACTAGTCGACGGGAGTCCTACATTGGGACTGAGCGCACATCATGACACAACCATAGCACGGTGATAGGGTATTTTCAAATGCTTGCCTGGCTATCAAATCTGTCCCCAAACTCTTATCGTTGCGTTCCGGTAGCCGCATTTGAGAGACGGTCCTAGTTTAGGTTCAGCATGGTCAAATGATCACTCAAGATCAGAATTTAAAAACTTTTTAAGTTAGACTCGTAATTTACTGTAGAAAACATACACTTATGTATTTAAGTAAGATAGCCGTCGTCTGTAACTTAGCGGGATCTTAATATTATACCGTAATAGTTTGGGGATAGGTAATCGACTTCGTTATTTTATGATCAGTAATGTAATAAAAAGTTAAAAATGTAAGTATCAGTTCCCAAACATCAATAATAGGTAGCAGTAGTGACGGTCGCGCGCTATCAGCGTCGATAACCCGTGGCGCCCTCTGATCCGGCGATAAACTCGTTGCAGCTATGCGCCGCCCGCCACCTCCCTAGCTATCGAAGCCCGCGGGGCTGGCGATCGACTAATTCCCTAATATGAACCTAAATAGCAATAGGTATCTACCTAATTGAAATAAAATTATATTATTGGAGCTTAAAGTACAAGTTGTAGGCCGCTACGACGTGCTACGACTGCGTAGGCCTACGAAAGAAAAGAAACATTTACTAGGTGGTAGGACTAACTCTTCTGCGAGTGTCGTTTTGGATGGTTACCGCCGATTTGCTCGTGTATTCCGCCGCCAAGCAGTAATGTTTAAGCTTTACTGTGTTCCAGTTTGATGAGCCAAGTAGTTAGTGAAATTACAGGGCTTATGAGACTTAATAAATAATTTCTCAGGGTTACGAGCGCAATGCAGTGCCGTGCAGGCCTTTGTGCTTCAAAGTTCTGAATGACATTGCATTTGTTAGGCAGCCCAGATACCTAAAGCATGATTTATAGATAAGCATCAATCACGGACCACGCGAAAACCATGGAAAAACCACGATCCACGTGACGCACTACCTCTGACCGTGGTGCGGTTAGCGCTCGGACTATAGTTCTACCAAGCTCCACAATAGACGGTACGATATGCATCAAGCGGGTCGTGGTTTTTCGCGTGGTCCGTGATTGATGCTTATACATCAATCATGCATTACGTGTAACGGGCCACTTATTGGTTAAAATAAAATGTTTGATATAAACAAAGTTGGTCCTTGTTTTACAAGACAGACAGACAGACTCGTCTTTGTCTATGACCGCATAGTGTGTGTATGTCCGATATATGAATGGAATTTGCCAAGTACCTAGTGTTTATAATAAGCATTAATTTAGACACTAATATACTATTTCGAAAAACCAAATATAATGTAGATAAATAGAATATAGAGTTACTTTTAGTAACGTGCAAATTTTAAGCAGGTAGAACAAAATCGGATTTTAAGATAACATTGAGGAATATCTAAGACAATAACAATAGTCAGCATCACCATTATTAGTTTTCACATTTATGTGAAGACTAATTAATTGATTCTTTATTTCATAAAAATGTACCTATCAATTACACCAAGTATGTTGTGAAATGCACGTGAAATTTGCAGCAAAGTGTGAATGACAGAAAAGTGAATGACGCTCACGCCCCCTGGCCCCCTGCTCCCGCCGGGTCAGCCGGCGAGGAGATATGGGCGCTGCGCGTCACATCTCATACCACTCCACTTTCCGATGTGATAGCTATTATTATCGCTAGTCAAATGTAAATATTATTGATTGTTTATTATGTAACTGAAGCGACGGTGGATCAGTGGCAATGAGATGTGCTTTCGCTCCGTAGGCCGATCGGTGGTTCGATTCCTTCAATGAGCCTGAACGTTCAGAAATATTGTGAGCAAATCGAATCACAATGTTTTCCTTTGCTGAAATTTTAAACTCATTGATGGATTCGAAAGGAGTAAATGGCCTATTCTAGGTATATAAAGGTTGATCCAATTCAAGTTTCGTAACTTTCACTTAAAAAAACACACACAAAATGTAATATTATCTTAGATATTTTTTTTTAGTATACACTTTATTTCTTTCTAATCTTAAAAAATCTTAAAAAATCAGATTTGTCTGAGTTTGTTTACAATATTTCTATAAAAATACAAAATATTATAAAAAACCTAAACCTAGAGTGCCGCCGGCAGCGGGGCAGGGCCCAAGCTACCGGTGGTTATTAGTATTATTATTATTTTGTTAGTGGTACGACTAACTCTTCTGCGAGTGTCCGTCTGGGTTGTAACCACCGCTTTGCTCGTGAAGTCTGCCGCCAAGCCGTAGTGTGCAAGCATTACTGTGTTCCGGTTTGATGAGTAGAGTAGCCAGTGAAATTACTGGGCTTATGAGACTTAATACCTAATCCTAAACTATGATTTTTAAACTAAATTTTTTTTATTATTCTTCGCTTTTTGTCTGTACAATTTTATCCAAAATAGGCTTGGTAGTCTAATAATTTCGTTTATTGGCAACGACACGACTGATAATGCGGCTGGTAGTGTCATTGCCAATAAATGCTTTAGATGCACTAGCTATTTGACTAAAAATTATTTCCATTACTCTAACGCAAAAATTACTGAAGGAACTTGATAAAACTTTACAGTAATATAGCTTATAAGCAGGGCTTTAAATGCCGGTAAAACATCTGTAACGTTACCTCTACTCGATCGCGTTACCGGTAGGTAAATATAAATTATCGGTAATAAATTCAACTTTACTTATATGTCACGTCATACCGGTAAACATTCTTAACGATACTCTCAAATCAACGTTAATTTTACCATTGCTATTAGCTTGTTTTTTAAACTTCGTATTGTCCGACGGTTCTATTTCTGATTCACATTATTATTTTCGCAAGAATTCATAGTTACCTATCGATATTTTTAAAATCGGGATACAATCTTACTCGAATCTACTCATGGAGAGCTTTTAGGCCAAAGTTGAGGGTAAGAAGTGCAGTAACTGCCTGAATGTCGTTTTCCTATTGTCTTGTCATTATGGTTAGATTTATTAGGTAAGTTTCAGAACTTAAATATAAACATAATTTTTAAAGTGAAACGCATTGATTTAAATAATAATAGAATAATAAATAAATATAATAATAGAATTTAATATAGAATTTTGGACCGTTTTTTAAGCAAGCAATTTATTTACCTTTTTCACTAGACGTAAAGTTTGCCGAGTTTCCCGACGGCTCTACTTTAATGAAAAATTGATGGTTGCTAAATTTCATAAATGTTTTACGATGTTTTCTACATGTTTTTGTGATAAGCCATGAGATCGTAGTTGCTCCAGAAGACCCTAGAGACCTCCAGGAGAGTCCAAAACAGCTTTTTTCGAAGCGAGCCTCACCTGCGTCCATGGCGTACCCCGCGGCGGCGGCGGCGGCGTGCAGCGCGCCGTACTCTTTCCCGTCCATGCCTCCCAGCATCGTGCACTCTCACTACACATCCGCACTCTTACCACAAGCAGCACAAGGCGTGCGTCACGGAGCGCGGCGCCGCGACGTGTGCTGCCTACCACCGGCGCCGGCGCACGCGCACCCCGCCCCGCCCCGCCGCCGCCATTGGCGCGCAACAACCAATCACCGCGCTCCATTTCAAACGCTTTCCTTTTTCCATGTCGCGTTCTATTTGAAGCGTGTTGATGCATCTTCAGTTTTCAGCATCGCGTTATCGACTTTAGCCTGTCCGTGCAAAGTCGAGAGTTGAACGAGAGGGGGGAATAAATATGTCTGTTTTCCCATTCGGTCGGATGCGCTCGGGCAGGAGCGCGACGAGAGCCGAGGAAAATACGTCCCGCTCGAGTAGGTAGGGTAAACTACACATAATGTGGCCACTGGCACCGGGGCTCCCCGAGCGGCCCCGAGCGGGCCCGAACTGCTATATGCTACAGCTATAGTGCTGTACCTATGCCGTGACGAATGCCGCGCTGTGCTGGGATTGTAATTGATATTTTTATGTTCGTTAAATTGTGTTTCTAACGCGCATACGGTTTCGCTGTAATTCACTGGGGTAATGGATAAATTATTGCACATGTACGTGTTGATGATGTAATGGCATGATTTTTAAGTGGTATGTATCGGTTAACTTCCAAATAAAATAACGTGTGTATCTACGATATCTACTTACTTGATAGCAAAATAATTTTAGGACCCCTTACTACACAGCTGACGCCTTATTGACAGCTGTCAATAAAATTTTGTAATGTTGACAAGTTGATTTAATTTGACCGATCGGTTTGACGGTTCCTGTGGGAACGCGGGTGAAAACCGCGGGCAGAAGCTAGTAAAGAATAAATCAAATTCGATCAGCTCTATCCCGGCAGCCAGCCTGCAACCGCACGTACAAGCAGGAGCCAACTTCCAGCAATTAAAGGCACCATGCATAATCTTGCAAAAACGGCACAGTCGCGCCGCCGCCGTATTTCTGTTAATTACCGCAAATATTATGTCGCGTATTCGAGCAAAAAATTATAAAAACGCATAAAGTCGCCTTTGTCGCATGCGGTACAACGCCGCGACGGCGGATGGGAACAAATTACCGCGCTGGAAATGATGCGCGACAAAATGCAGACTCAAACGCACCGACTGCGCCGAGCTCTGTTGACCTTTGTGTGGAGTACGGCGCGGCGATCCCGTTATAGACTTCTGGTTTCGATGGACAATTTTTGTTTTATAGGTTTTTGAAGGAATACAAACATCTGTGCTTTGTAATATGATAAAATAATAATCCCTACTAATATTATAAATGCGAAAGTGTGTTTGTTGGTTTGTCCTTCTTTCACGCAGTAACGGAGCAACAAATCGACGTGATTTTTGGCATAGATATAGTTTATGGACCGGAGAGTAACATAAGCTACTTTTTATCCCGGAAAAATGCACGGTTCCTGTGAGAATGCGGGTGAAAACCGCGGGCAGAAGCTAGTAATAATATATGTTTATTTACTAATACTTAATTGATGTACAAAAGAAGCTTATATCCAAGTACAACATTTTTTTTATTGTTAATCATTGATTTAGCCGCCGGTGGTCCCACATTAGGCTCTGGGCCCGTGTCGTGGAGACCTATAGGATGATTCGAAATACAAGTTACAAGGCACATATCAGAGGCAACCTACATTTTTGTTAGATTTAAAATAGGGGAAGTAGTATGTTTGTGGAAGAGTAAGATAAATAAACAGTGCACCTAGTTGTGTGTATGTGAGCGTTTGTGTATATATAAGCTTACATTAAGTTTTCAGTTTCCAAGTATGAGTAACTTAATAGCCATGTCTGCACCAGCAACTTTACCTAAGTATTATTGACAGTATAGCTATTGATACCGTGTCAAAAGCTTTCGCAAGATCAAGAAAGTCTCCCTGAGAGCGCTGATTTTGGTCCACGGCAGATGAAACTGTCGTAGTCAACAAAACAGCGGCATCCTCAGACAATTTGCGACGCTGAAAACCAAATTGTCTCTCTGAAAAAATCTGGTTTACTTCCAAGTAGTGTACCTACCAGTCTATTGTTAACAATTTTCTCCAATAATTTAGTTCATGGTTTTTACTTATCTAGGGTAGACGGCCCGGTTTTGGCCACTTGGATATTCAAAGGCATATATATAAGGCAAAGAAAATATTTTAGTTTGCGTGAACATCCGCTAGTGTCGGGTAACACTATAAAATATATTTCATAACATCTTAGTTATTTTATATATGCCAGAAAAATCATTGGTCTGTGGTTTATTTATATATTTGGGGACTTTTTTTGAGTACGTATAGCACATTTACACCGCATACCTTTAGGCACAAATATAGCTACTTAGATATGTTTGATTTACAATGAGGTGTACCTACCTCTCTGCAAGGCCTATGTCATTGAACTATATGATTTGGGATGTGACATCTAAATCAAGAGGGTTTTATAGATCTATACCTATATACTTTATAGTTTTTCCTTAACTTACTTTGTATTTTGAGACCTCGACGACTATTCTTAAATATTTGAATAGGTAAGTGATTTTAGTTGGTATGATCGATTTGAGTTAACATATAATATAATTCGTAGCTATAAATATAGGTACGTAGCATGTTTGGCCGTGATTATGACAATGTAGATTTAAAGCACCACTGAGATTTGTTTCTCAGTTTTTTTCAATTATTTAATGAGAAACGGCGTCCGGAGAATTCCACTAAAAATTAAAGCGGAAATAAAATATCAATAACAAGCTCGTTTGTCCGGAATTATTTCGCGATTTTTACAACAGTTTTGGTGCGAGCGGCGAGCGGGCCGGGGCCGCAGAACGTTAATAAATAACCTATAAAGCCCATTGTTCTCTCCCACTCTGCGTGGTTTATGCCCAATTGTACCGGCCCGCAGATTGGAAAGCGACCCCGGCCCACACAGCATTGTTTAACCTTTATCTTTCTCTATTGAATTTCGATTTATAGCTGTCGTTAAATCGATATATTTCGCATTTTTCTTTGTGTTTCATTAGATTTTATCGAAACGTTATCAAATGAAACGGCGTGGCGTCGCATAAGAATGGAAATATGGACGTCATAAACTAGAAAAGATTGGAAATTTATATTTACAGAGCGCGGTGAAAACACAATCATCATAGTGTTACTTAATCTAAAAAAGTAATTTGAAAATATTTATTTTACAATATTATGTACCTTAGTGACCCGCCCTGAGTATTTTTTCTCTAAGCCCGCTCTATAGGTGTAGACGATACGCACGGGTAGCTTTTAGACAGCATGTGCCTCATTTCATGTAAATCAAATCCATTTTACCGACTTTTCCCACGGATTTTCCAAAAAAATTCTTTTATACAAAACTTGTCATATAACAATTACGAACACAGTAAATAAAATCAGCCAAATCCATCCAGCCGATCACTAATTGATTTTTTAGATAGGTACTTACTAACTTAGTAAATTTTGAGCATTCCTCTACAATCATTTGGAAAACAGAAGTAAAATTCGACGCCCAAATAATTGCCTCAATCCGAAAGAGATTTGTTGACAGCTAAATGAAGTTACTTAAAACAAAAATGTGTTTGTATATATTCAACCATAATACCGTAAAGAAAGGCATGGCAGGATCGACTTACATCTGCAGTAAGCGTCATCAATAGGCCGAGAGCGCCGAGAGTGATTGTTTCACTGCCTCTATTCGACCGTCACGCCTCGCCGAGCACGACACTTGCCTCACGTCGGCGTCGCTACCAATGGAAGAAAATTACAATTGACTTACATTATTCAACTTATTAATAAACTAATGAAATACTATGAGACACAGTCTCAACTTTCAGCGATCTATCAGCTTTCTTCCTCAGCGATTCAACTGTTACCTTCGCATCTTTACACATTGTCTCGACTCGGCTCTACCTCTTATTATATTGGTACCCATGAATAAGTTTGGCATTTTGAATCGCGAAAGTTCTACCACTTGGAGCGTGCATCAGCTACTTCACATCAACTTCGACGGCTCCGTAGCTAAGTTGGTAGTAACCCTGCCTGCAAGGCGAGGGGTCCCGGGTTCGATTCCCGGCCGGGGCAGATTATGTGTAAGCATAAAGTTTGTTCTCGGGTCTTGGATGTTTGTGATGTGTGTCTGTGTATGTCCATGCCACCTGCGACACAGGGAATCATAGTGCGGGGGTATGAGTGTTTAAGCGTTTATGTTTAACTAGCACGATATATTTTGACAACATAGTTTTAGGACAAAGATCACAGAATCTTTTAGCCTATCGTAAGGTAAGACTTTTCTAGTTGCAACTCAGTCTAGTACTTAATTAGGGGTGCCTGTCAATTTTTTTAGAAAGACGAGTAGCACTGATTTAAAGTATTTTGGAACAGATCTTCAAAATACCAATGTAAATGTCAGTTCGGCAAGGAACGATTGTTACAGCGCGGCAGACGCGGCCGACGCGACGCGCCGTCACGCGCGGTCGGCCGCGTCGCCGCGTCCCTTTACTCTAATAATAGGAGAATTGCATGATTTTAATGTACTGTGAGGTTTTACGATGGAAATAGAATACGAGTAAAGTTTGAGTGGTCTAGGAGAGCCGCCAAGAGTTCAAGTATTACGATTGTAAACGATTATTCTATTCTGAATTAGGTTTTTTCTTAAAAGCAGAATTCGTAAAAATTAAAAGTTCTCATGTACATAGAAAGATAGCAATACGTTTTACAGTGAAAAGAAAAGCTACTCATTACAAGATTCGTGAATTATTGTCACAATAGATTGTTTTCAAAGAAATGGCTTTGCAGGTATTAAGACTTTTGGAAGAGAAATGACACGCTTTGTCTATAAATCTAAAATAAAGACTGCCTCTCTCAACTGCAACACCCGAAAGTCACCGATAGCAGCTCTGCAACGGTATTCAGGCAAGCACATAAATAATAATGCTTTTCCACTGTACTAAAGTAGCATGATGGCATCTCGATGTTTTCCATAACGTTATTCCTGAAAGCCCTCGAACTAGGTACCTACTCTCCAATTCATCATTCCTCGTAGCTCATATTTTGACAGGCCTCTCCCGGCACCAACACAAAGACCGTCAGTACAACCCTGTCATTAACATTTGTGTGCATGAGAGCTCGGTGTTCCTCGTTTCCCTATAAATAGTTGGTACTTCCCAAACGCGCATGCGCCTTAGATCTCAGCGGCGGGCGTTCCGCGCCACTGCTCCCAGTAATAGTGCCGCCTACCCTACTCTTTAACAAACCCCTACCAGTCAAATTCCAACTCTATCTTTCTGCTGTAAAGAATATTTTTCTTTGTGAAGTCATAAAGAGAGCTTACAGAATTGAGGCGCATAGGATTTTCGATTTTACAGCTTTAATTTTAGGGTCTAATTTTAAGTTTTGGCGGGTACAAAGGGCGTAAGACAACGGAAGCGGTATCCGAGCCGATGGTATCTCGTACGGTCTTTAATTAGACGGTTTAATTAAGAAACGCGAGTTATCCGAAGCGATAATTGGATCATCAATTCGGGTTTGCAATCATCTGTCGTCGGAGTAGTTGGTGCATCCGTTCGACTCTATGTGTTCAATGGAAATCCATTTAAATAGCTAAAACCCATTATGAGAAACCAAAATTAAACGATAGAACATCAGCGGCGCAAGTACGGATCTTTTCGGTCGATAAAATTCGATAAAATTGACAGTTCAAATCGATAAAGTCGTTTTATAGGTTTTATCGACTTTTTATACAATTTATCGAGCCTCGAAACAATCGACAAAAGTTATCGAATTGCTAGGTGGAATTCAAAGACAATATAGAGCTACTACAATACTTTACAATCAGACTTCGGTACCTACTCGCAACATTCGATAAATTTATCGGGTTTTTCGATTCGACAAATTTATCGAACCGTCTGCCGTACCTACTTGCGCCGCAGATCAGATAACTCTATAGCGATGTGGCTCAGTGGTGGTCACGTCGGCCTGTAGTAGATGGTTCGAATCCTAGAATAAGGAAAACCTGGTGCTACAAATGGTGCTTGGGGAAGGTCATTTTCTAGTGTTGACCTTTCCTACCTTTTCATAACGAGACGAGTGGTCATTTGTCTGACGGCAAGCATACTGCATAACGCCAGCAGTTAGCACATAACAATCGCAGTGCCACTCAGAACTTTGAAACATAAAGGCACTGCAGTGCGCTCCTTGCCCTGAGATAGGTATTAAGTCTCATACCACATCGTCGCTTAAGATCAGTTGAGAAAGTAGTCAAACGCTAGTCACACCTACTATGTATAGATAAAAAAACAAGATCTTAAGACAAACTACGAACAGTAAGACAGAACGAAGAAATTCGGCATACCACCTATCTAATTGCTACTTACAATGTAGTGAAACACAACTCTCATCCCGCCGCCGCCCGCCCGTCAATAGATCCCCATTTTCCCGAGCTCCCGTGACAAACAAACACGCCAGAAGTACACGGTATCCGTGTCAAAGCTGCCGCTGTCCCGCACCGTGACGAAGTGACAAACTGACAGACAGTCGCGTCACACATGCGCCCTATTAAAACGAGTGAGGCGCCGCGAGGGCATGTTTCTTCTACTTATAAAACGCGTCTCACTTTTTATTTCCTACAGTGGAGTTAGCTGAGATATTGTATTTAGGTACTTATGTACTAGCAAGGCGGCTCCGTAGCTGAGCTGGTAGTAACCCTGCCTGCTAAGCGAGGGGCCCGGGGTTCGGTGTAATCGTGTGCTCCATAATAATCACGGGAAATATCCTGTTACAATATACGAGTATATAATTATATAATGTAGGTACAGGATACAGTACCTAGGTACGTTCTATAGAAAAAGTAATCTATAATCGTGTTTCATAATTTTAGGCTGAGTCAGATATATAGGTAGCTATATTTTGTATCTAAGATCACAACGTGCGGCATGTTCCTTCGGAACAAGTTAGATAAACAGAGCAGAGCAAGAGAAGTAGCCTGTAGCATCTTTCAGTCCTTTTATATTTTTCATTAAAACTAAATTTGCATCGCAAAAAAATTACGAATGAAAAAATTTTATAGAAATATATAGATAGGTATCCGTTACCAATGTTTCAGACTCTGTTTTTAGGTTCATAAAGCATGTGCACTACTACTTTATCAACGTAGTACAACATAGATTGAGTCAGCTGTTCAGAATAAGTATTTCGACCTCTAATGACCTAGTTCATGGCAACCTCGCACATGTTACCGGTTTATAGCGAAAAAAACATCATTCGCTAAAAAGAACGGTTTTTAATATTTTTGCTGTGTTTATGTGTTAATTGGAGCTAGAATGAATGTGTCGACATTGAACTTGTGTCAGATTCGCACGTCTAATTAGACGCAAGCACCTGCAGCGGCGCGGCGGTGCGTTGCGCGTCGTGGCCGGCCGCGCTCGGACTCAGGCCATTTGCCGCCGCGCGCGCTGCGTTACACCTTGTTGCTGCCACATGTAGCGTGCCCTGGCGCGGCGTGGCGCAGCGTCGCGTAGCGTGGCGCGGTGTGGTGTAGCCTTGCGTGGTGTAGCGTACTACTTCTGCGGTTGAGGTTAGAAATTTTCGTAGGTTGAACATAAAGTTAGGTCATGAACAGATATTTCTATAACTACGTCGGTGGGCAAGGGATCGTAGGTTTAGGAACTGTCCTGGCTGATAAGAAATTGCAATTTTACTGGAGGTTTAATACAAATAGTTTGACGTATCGAATTCGTAACGTGAGTGGTTTATGTATCAAAAATACAACAATTCTATAACGTCATGTTCATTTGATTTTATGCGTCATGTAGACAGAGATACATTCAAGTCAACTAATTATTACCTATGTCCCTAAAGGTGGTTCAATTAATTTTTGATTGGTAAGCATAAAATACGTAATGTTACAGCGAGATTCTGATGATACCTACCTATCATTAGGTATGTTTTTTTAAGACAAAACGAAAATAAAAATCATATACGTAATTTAAACAACTTCTAAGTAAGGAAGCTGTCCTTTATCATTTTTTATGCTATTCGATAATGAGACGAGCTGGTCGTTTGCCTGATGGTAAGCATAACGCCGGCCCATAACAATCGCAGTGCCACTCAGAACTTTGAAACACAAACGCCTGCGCGTCACTGCGGTGCGCTTGTTACCCTGAGACATTAGGTATAAAGTCTCATAAGCCCATAGTAATTTCACTGGCTACTTTGCTCATCAAACCGGAACCAATTGATGCTTGCACACTACTGCTTGGTGGCAGACTTCACGAGCAAAGCGGGGGGTTCCAACCCAGACGGACACTCGCAGAAGAGTTAATCATTTCCTATTTACTTAGTACTATTTTTGTTAAGTAATGAAAAGTAGGTTTAATCTCGACAGAACAACGCTTATTATCTTACTCCGAGAATTATTTTGAAATCTACTAGTTAGTGACTCGAACGGTCGTAAAGTCATTAAACTCGTAGGTAGGTACTTCAGTAGTTTTAGCATTCATGTTTTATAATTTTAAAAAATTCGCTTTCGTCTTGTAAGATTTATGAAATTCGTTCCGAGAGAGTTGAATCAAAAATAAGATCCGTTCCGGACGCCACACGTTTCAGCAATGAAAACAACATTTTAGTTCCGCCCTTTTTCCGACGCGTTTTATTTTTTAATATCCAGAGTAAAACAAACAACCCGTGGCCGAGTGTCTGAGTTATTTGTAATGGGCTTCGCTATTAATCAGAGTAAGCGTTTTATTATTCCTCGGAGGCAGCTGGAGTGAGCAGACGCGGTTCCGCCAAATACGTCGTGACGAGTGACGGCGGCAAACAGACGACCGAAACAAGATGGCGGCGGCGTCGACGTCGTTTTGTCGCAAATGGCTGCGGCGTGGCTGGCTGAGATCGCGAGGTCGCTGATGAGTTTGCTGCAAATTAACAACGTGGCGAGATGTAAGTGAAATTACTAAGCTTCATATTAAAAAAAATGCTGTTACCTAATCAACAAATAATTTTATAGACTCTTTATTCTTTATTTTTATGTTCGAGCGATTGAAGATTTATACATAACTGTAGGTAAATACGGAGCGTTAGCGTGTACCATTATCTAGGTATTCTGTGGCGTTATAGATCGGTAGATACTTGCTTCAATCGTAGTATATATACCTATATATGGCCGTCTTACTGCTAGCTTATTGCTGACCCTTTCTCTCTATGGGGATCTGGGGAGCATTTTATTTGAAGAGACACAGAGCTTCTTGTTTTTGTTTGTTATAATTATAATATTATTAGTAACTACGAAACCGTAACAATTCTGTCAAGTGTCAATTCTCTTTACGATTTTCTTGTGCTATGCGAGAGGAGAAAATCCGGCACAATTTCATCCGGCACCGGCACGACATCGGCACCCCACGCCTCCTGCATAGATACTTTGAATCTGAGTTTCTATAAAGTTTAGTAGCTCTTCCGCGTCGCGCATTTATCCATATTGCGAACGAACTTGACGGATTTTATTTATTATTCTTTTTGGAAGTTTGGCCGCGTCTCATGAGCAAAGTCGCAGACCAAACATAGACAACAGTCAATTATAAACTGGCCGTTGAATAAACTTGCGTGAACCCTGTCTCGTGGAGAAGAGAACCGTGCATCATCAGGAGCACCGGCATCAATCTCGGGAAGCAGCCGTGACGCGCGACACCGCGTGACGCCGCGCCGTGACGCCGCAACTGAGCAGGGAGGACAAAAATGCGTGCAAACAACACAAACACTGAGATGTACGCAGGTACAGTCAGGGACAATCGAACAAATAGAATCTAGCGACTTGCGTTAGGCTACCTAAAAATAATTGGGTAGGTAAGTACCTACATATCTTGAATTTTCGAGTTCTCTTCTCTTCTTCTCCCAATATCCCTAGCTGTTCCGTCCCTTCTTTTTTAGCTTCTATCTAGAAATAAATGGTAGGTATACCTAACCATCCCGGTTGTTGAGCAAGAAACTTGAATTTTGCAGTAGTTAATTTCAACTATAGATCTCAATTACCTCAATTATAGATAGCTAAATAGGCTACGTAGGTATAGGCCCATATGTAAAAAGGTACCTATGTAGGCACAACAAACTTACAGAACCCTGAAAAAATATCGGAGATTTTAATATTATGTAGTTTTACTTATACGTGTTTATCTATGTCGGCGGCAAAGACGTATGAAGTTTTATAAATTATTTCTTTGTAACACTTTTATGCGCGAGTGTCTCTGCGCGCCGCCATTTTTCATGCACGCGTGAACGCTCGGCCGCCGGCGAACGGATTTACTCACTTCAGTTTCAGAATATCTCTCGGCATTTCAGCTAATTGGTTTTTTCATAAAGTTCATAAACTTCTGAAGGATGTGCGCTTCAGTGCCAGTCGGATGTTTAGAGTAGATTAGTAGGGGCGCGGCGTTTGAACGTTTTTGTTTCCTAATATGATGAAAATTAAATCTTATTTTGATGCTTTAGGAATTTCTCAATTTCAGGTCTCGTATCTCAATAAAAGAAATATACAATTAGCGATAAAAAAGTGAGTGCGGACTCTCGCAGAAGAGTTTATAAATCTACCACTTATAGATAAACCTCTAAAAGATTGTGTACCTAAATGATGTAATAAAATTAATAGATACTGATAAATTTATAATGATAAACAGCGTGTTGCGTAAAGGCGTACTACTACAACTAAGTTTTGCTGTATAAGTTTGTAGAGCAAAAATGTCCTAAGTATAAACAATAGATATATAGGTAAACGTTTACAACGCCATTCAATACAACCGTTATTGTAAGTAGGTACTGCGCTGCAGCAAGTTCTACTATACATAACCACATAACATAGTAGGTACAGGATGATATTCCTCTTAGTCCAAAGAAGTATGTACTTAATAAGTACCTAGGTACTATAACAGCGTCTCGGTGACTACCTCTATCTATTACCTATTAACAAAGCTGATAGCCTATTTTATTTCGATAGGTTACCCAGTTCGTTAGACAATCCAGTGAAACTAGCCAAAACTTTTGATCATCCATCAAACCCAAAACTTCCTGTCTTTGTGTCTAGTCTAGACATCCTTGATACGATCGCGATGGTTACAAAAATAGGAAGATAAATGGCGTGAGTGATGCGTCGCTGACATCCACTGATTGTGCGTGGGAGTCTCGGACATGCGTGAAATTAAACTAGGCGACCTCTGCTAACGTAGAGTAGAGTAGAGACAGATGATTGATCTATGATAGATAGCGCTATTAAACTGATTTTTTGTAATACAGACGGCTTTCTGGCTTCATGGCGCTTGAAAAGAGGTGAAATTGAAAAAGAAAACATTTGCGAAGATAGTATGAGAAAAGGTTGTGCCAAAATTGTAAAAATATCACTTTGCTAGGATTTCCACAAAACAAAACTCATACAACCTTTATTATACATCTAGTGCTGCCATCTATTGCTGAGTAGCTGTTCTAGTCTTATGCATTTGGAAATAACGCCATCTGTATTTGAGTAGGAAAATCAAAATTCATAAAATTTCTACTAGTAAAGATGGCTGATATTTCTTCTTATTCTTCAGATTATGGCTTATAATGACTGATACTTACTCTTTCTTAAATAATTGGTTCCAAAATATATTTTTTTTTAATTTAATTATTTTTTATGTAAATTGTTTTTAATTCGTTTGATTGCCCTTTTTCGTAAAATGGAACGTAAATATTTTTAGCCTGTCTATAGACTATTGAGTCAAGAAAAAAAAGTATTCGGGAGTATTATTGACCCATCGGCAGAATGAACCGTTTCTTTTGACCCGTTCGATCGATCGATCGATTGATTTGAAAAAGCAGCACGGGTCGCTTCGTAACATGTTCACACGTAATTATTTGTAAGCGTTCTTAACTTTACGTGAATAGGCACAAAATCAATTTCAAAACTAGGTAATAATTTTTTTACTTCTAAGTTCGTAGAAGAAGAAGTAGGTACTTCTGATATGATCCTCCATGACCCACCGCGCGCCGCCTCCCGCGCCGCGCCGGCTGGCCACGCACCGATCTTATCGCTCGATCGAAAGAACGAATCGATCGAAGCAGCAGGTTGTACTGATTCGTTCGGTCACGAACGACACACTCTTAGAGTAAAGGCTTGGGCAAATTCAAATTCAAAATGCTTTATTCAAATAGGCCCCAAAGGAGCACCTAAGAAAGTTAAAATAAATGACTCTAACAGCTGCGGGCCTCTGCAACATTCGTCTACCCGAATCACAGACTAAAACTAATGCTATCTTTGGCTTAATCATTCACTGAGTGGAGCGCTCCGTACTAGACTAGTAACTGAAACAGGTACATTTGACCGATAATATAGCTATAAGCTTTCAAGATAGCTAAACCCTAAATTACAGAACACAATAATTTTAATTAAAACACCAGAGATTTATGCTGTATAATTTACGCGGTAAGGTTCAATTTTGTTTGAGAGAATACATTAATAATTGTCACCTAGTACAAATGAAGACGTCTCACGCGCTCGCTCTTTCTCTTTCGTATGATGAAAGAGCGAGCACACCGAGACCGACCGATCACATCTGCTCTATGGGTTGGTACTTAGTAGTTCGTACGGACCTAATAGTACTTGATTCAAAAAAAATTCAAAATTCAAAAGTCTTTATTCAAATAGGCCCCAAAGGAGCACTTATGAAAGTTAAAATGACTCTAACAGCCGGCCTCTGCAACATTCATCTACCCGAATCACAGACTAAAACTAATGCTGTCTTTATCAGAACATAATAAATGACAAAGACACCAACAGACCCAATCCGTGCTCAAAGCCAACGAATCTTCCAGAAACCCACCGTGCCCGTTCCAAATTGGTATAGGCCGAGCAAGAAGAAGGGCAAGAAACTCGTCACGGCATTCTTTTTAAAAAAAGTAGTTTTTTACAATGATTCTAATGCTAACAACTAACAATTTAAAGTTTAGTAGTCGCCAGGAGGCTCCTGAGCTGTTTGCCTCCATGCATCCTTGTCATCTACATAATCCTTAATTTTATAATACGCTTTTTTAATTAATACACTCTTGACTATACGTTTAAACTTTCCTTGTGGTAATTCAGTTAATACTTTAGGAATTTTGTTGTAGAATCTGACACCATTTGCCAGGAACGATTTGTTAGTTTTACTTAATCTGAACCCGGGTACAACAATTTTATGTTTACTTCTAGTATTTAACTCATGTACATCACTTTTTAAGTTAAATTTAGTAATATTCTTCCGTACATACATTATATTTTCCAAAATGTATAGCGAAGGCAGGGTTAGAATACCTATTTCTTTAAAAAAGTCTCTTAGAGATTCGCGTGGACCCATGTCATAGATGGCGCGTACTGCTCTCTTTTGTAATATGAAAATGGTATCTATATCGGCAGCAGATCCCCAAAGTAGGACGCCATAAGACATCAAACTATGAAAATATGCAAAATATACCAACCTTGCCGTCGCCACATCAGTCAGCTGCCTAATTTTACGTACTGCAAATGCAGCGGAACTCAAACGACCCGATAGGGCATTGATGTGAGGACCCCACTGCATTTTGGAGTCAATAGTTAATCCTAAGAATACAGTGTTATTCACCAGGTCAAGTTTGCTGCCTTCCAATTCCACTTTAGATTCCACGTGTGGTACGTTGGGAAGTGAAAATTTAATACATTTAGTTTTACTAGCGTTAAGTAGTAGATTATTAGCAGCAAACCATTCTGAGATTTTGTCAAGGTTATCATTTAATTCCTTTAGTTCACTGTCTTTCCTATCAGTTTTAAAAATGAGTGAAGTATCATCAGCAAACAAAACTATGTCCAATGCTATATGGTCTGTCATAAAGGGTAAGTCATTTATATATACTAGAAAGAGAAAGGGGCCCAGTATTGATCCCTGCGGCACGCCTATCTTCACTGAAGAACCACAAGATGTTACTCTATCGATGCCAACCTTCTGCTGTCTACCCGTCAAGTAAGAATTTACAAGATCAAGAGCTGTCCCACGCACGCCGTAATGATGCATTTTTTTAATAAGCGTTCTGTGGTCCACACAATCAAATGCTTTGGAGAGGTCACAGAATACTCCAATAACATCCTGTGAACTCTCCCAAGCTTCAAAGATGTGGGACATCAGTTTAGCTCCGGCATCGACTGTTGATCTGCCTTTCGTGAAACCAAACTGGTGACCGTGCAATATTCTATACTCGTTGAAATGTGAAAGTAACTGTTCTAATATAATTTTTTCAAAGATTTTGCTAAGAGCTGGAAGTACAGAAACTGGTCTATAGTTAGAGGGGGTGTCCTTACAACCAGATTTAAAAATAGGGGTGACTTTACTGTGTTTCATTAGATCAGGAAAGACACCCTGATCTATAGAAAGATTAAAAATAATAACTAGATAGGGCGCAATTGTATCAATTAAATTGAACTAATAAGCACAATTTCGGGGAACAGTTCGTTCTCGTTCAGTAGTGAGAATTCATCGTTCTTCGACTTCTTCGTACGTGAACTACACAACACAAGCCTACTAAGAGTATGATAAATATTTCAAATCGCAGTGCTATTGTTGACTAAAAATTGTTTTACAAAATGGGGACAGAAGTTGCAATATCGTTTAGTACATTACGTGCTCAATTAGAAAATGAAAGAAGCAGTTTGTATAAAATAGACGAAAACATAAAAAAAATAGTGCAAACGACTGGAAGATTCTCAAACGATAGGTTATTAAATTACCTTGAAGTTTTTATTTTCGGTCGTATTTTTGTAGTACTAGGTAGCTATTGACGTAGCTGTTTATTTGTAGATTCAATTCTTCTGGAGAATATGCAAGAGGTAACAATCGTGCCGGAGGTCGTAATTCTTTTGGAGACTCCGGAAACAGTTTCAACAAAGTCGATGATCATTTCGGCAAAAGAAAACAAGAAACGAAGACTGTTTTTAGCAGGTGAGCACAGATTTTGTGTAATCGATTTGAAACGATGCATAAGGCAATGCATGATTTAATAATTTGTTGTGAGTAGGTATCTACATACCTATTTGATAATTAATTTTCATGCCATGGTTCTGACATCATGTTGCGTTCACATTTAATCATTTTAAGCCTTGCTAAGAAAACGAACATTGGGCAGATTGGGCTGCTCTCAACACTGAAATCTTTTATTATGTTCAAGTAGATTTTACCAAACAAACAAATTGCAGAATAACCACCCACCTATCTAAATAACTCTAAAGTTTATATGTAGCAACTATAATTCTACATTATAGAAAGAAAAAATAATAATTAACTAAGCTACTGCAGTACCTACAATGATTTATAAATTGAGGTAAAATAGAATTGGAGTATGTACTAGGTACCTATAGTGTTATTGTTCCATATCTATACAAATAAATAAATTTGAAGTGTCTGTTTGTATATCAAAATAACAGCTTTTTACTAAATGCATATGAAAGTATATACGGTACCTATAACAAAACAACCATATTTTAAATTTTTGTCTGTCAGTCTGTTTGTTCCGGGTAATCTCCGAAATGGCTGGACCTATTTTGACGGGACTTTCACTGGCAGATAGATGATGTTACAAGGAGTAACTTACGCTACTTTAATTTTTGAAAAATAATTAGGGTTCTGCGCAAAAAAATAAAACCCATGAAATCCAATATCTACATGCGGGTGAAACCGCAGGCAGCAGCTAGTCATTTATATGTTAATGTTTTGTGTGAAGCCACAAAATTTTACCACCAAATGAAAACTACTCAGTTACTAGTTACACCAGTTTCTACTGTAATTTCAACACTAGGTTATCAGCCAGAGTCCATGACAGTGATGGAGAAGATGATGGCCCTGGGTCTAAGCGAGCACGGATGCCTTCTGCAGTGTCTCGAGAACTCCCCACTCGTGCCGCAGTGCTCCGAGCACAAGGTGATGATGAGCAAGCAAGGACTAGGAACAGGAGGATCTTTGGATCACTACTGGGGACTCTGCAAAAGTTTAAGCAGGAGGAAATTGTTTTACAGACTAAGGTAAAATTTAAGTTTAAATAGTTATAAGTGTATGAGAATAAAAAAAAATGAGAGTTCTAGTTCTCAGTTTTATCTCATTCTAGTTCTGTTTTATCTCATTCTTCTATTCAACCTAATTTCAAAATAAAGTTGCATTAATTTGACCTTCTTTTATATTTCCTAAAAAACCTGTTATACCATTATTAATCGTCTAACATCAGCATATTACTTACGTTTGCTTTTTGTTGTTAAATTACAGGAAGAAAAAAAAGCACAAGTGGAGCGCAAAATTGAAGAGCAGGCACGACTAGAAAAAGAAAGAGAACAGAAGGAGAGAAAAACATTATTTGCTGAGAGAGAACACAAGAAAGCCACAATCAAGGCTTTGGAAGCAAAAATGGCGAGGGTCCAAGAGTTTGAAAAGTGGGAGGAGTCTCAGAAACATTTGGGCAACTTCATTCTGACTAAATCAAGGCCTCATTTGTACTGGATACCTAAGAAAATGAATGAAAAGGCTGAAGAAAAACTGATGTCCAGTAGAAAGTATCATGAAAGTAAGTATCCTCTTAGTAATTCCTCTTTGAATTAGGACTAAACCACTTTTTCTGGGACAGTTTTTCATAGATTATTTGTACCTTACAGCTAAGTATGGTCGCCTGTATTTCAGTAAGTAAAAGTGTTGGGCTGTTTGAGAGTACCATTGGTTGTATAAAATGGTTCTTGTGTGATGTGTGTTCATGACCTACTGATTCATATAAATCCATCATTGTTGGGTTAGTAATCAAGATTCTCAGTTCTTATTATACAATAACATTACAGAATGCATGTCCAGAAAACGCAATGAGCTCCAAGAAGAATTGCATCGAATAGAGCAACGCTGTCTCCGCCCTCGGGGTCCTGGAACCAAGGAAAACTATCCGGCTTCCACCATTGAAAATAAAGGGCAGGACAAGAATGGGCAAGAGGTTAACATGGAAGGAACAGAACAGAATGATGAAGACAGAGGGCGGAAGAGGGACAAGTTTGCAACAGATGTAGAAAAGGATGACAGTGATGGTGATGATCATCATGATGAGGTGGAGGTTAAGCTGGAGAATGATAAAGAGAAGCCGGTTAAAGAGGAGACACGTGAGTGTAACTTAATAAAACAATTTAATCAACATTTGTCATTGGGACTGCTAGGTCTCAATTGAAAAGATAGTGCAAACTGCACACAGGTAGGTAGCTGATAATATTATCCACGCTTCAACAAATTTAAGTGTCTAAAAAAATTTTAGCCTCTATCCAGTCATAGTGTCTCTAGTTTGTCCATTTTTTTAATATAAATAAATAAGGTCATAAAATTTGTCCATTTTTTTAATATAAATAAATAAGGTCATAAAATTTGAACTGTATTTGTACTGTTCACAGCTATAACAACAATACCAGAAGAAAACAAAATGGAAACAAGCACTCAATCCATCACAGAACTAGAAATTCTTCCGGTTCCCGGAGAGGAACCCAATCAGACAATGCTATCAGTGGCATCCACTGATGCTGAGTTGAAGCCTGAAACAAATGCAGAGATCACCTCCGTGGTGGAGGATGTTGTAGTGGCACCAGAGAATAATGAAGAACATTCCTAACAAAAGCTAATTGCCTTGTAGACTGTTTGTGGATTCTGTATAGACAAAATAAATTGTGAACTTTTATGCTGTGACAATGGCTTTTGAATCATCTACTTTCAATAGAATTTGTAAGAATGCAGTATGTAGGGAAATTAAATTATAAAACATTGAAAATTCTTAATTACTCCATTAATATCAAGATATACAATATCTACAAGAGAGATGATAGCAGCAGTGACTGGCCACTCTGTAGGTTGATGGTTTGAATCCTACATGAAGGAAAACAGTAAACATAGCTTGGTGATAGAGAATTTTATAGTGCTCTAACAATTTTATCATGCACTGATGAGACCAGCAGGTTAAGAGCCTACTAGTCCATGGAGCGAACTCATCGGTGGGCGCGGCTAAAATGCATGCTATTTCATCTAACATTCGTGGGACAAGGTAAGACTCTGCAGCGATGAGTAGTATGAGGCTAATGCTCGTACATACACAATTACACACACTCGTAAAGTCGCGACGAAAACCGAAAAGTTGAAAACCGGCGCGCATAACTGTACGAATTGGCTTCTGGTGCTTGGGGTTTTACGACCAAACTACTGAATGTATTTAGTCAGACCAAAGTTATTTGAAATGTCAATAAACTAAAGCTTGTTAGTATGTACATTATTTTGGAGTTTTAGTAATCCTTTTGTAATTTATTTACGTCCAAACTTGCGTTAAAATACGTGCTAAAATTCAGATGTTTGAAGGCTCATTACTTTCAAGCCACTTATTTTTTTTCTGTATAATTAGCAGGCTGACCTAGATAACGAAGAGATAAATCGATATTATTCTTAATTTTGGACTTAAAACGTCAAGTAGTGGAGTAATCACCCAAGTACGGTTGTATGGAGAAATGAACGACTAGTTTGTCCTTAAGTTCTGCTTTTTCAGAATTTTTAGTGACATTTTATTACCAGGTAAGTTTTGCGCGTTGCACTGCATTTCTCTCGGAAAACGGCTCAACTAGTTGAGCCTAGCAGTAGAGCCTACGGTCCAAAAAGGAAATATCAGGTGTCTCTGTAATTTCTAACTTTACTATGTAGAAACTCTTCTGCGAGTGTCCGTCTGGGTTCGTCTGGGTTGCTCTGCTTGTGTATTCTGCTGTGAAACGGTAATGTGCAAGTATTACTGTGTTCCGGTTTAATAAAAACAAACTTAATCATGTCCATGTCACAATTGGTAATTTATAAATTATTTTGATTTTGATAAAAATAAGATAATTATGCCATGTTTGTTACAAAAGATTTATTCGTAAAATGTATTACGTAGGTACATAATATAAAAGCATCACAGTTAAAAAATTTACACTAGAAGTATGAAGCAAGCAATAATAAAATAACAACATTATAAGTTCATCCAACAAACTAATGACCATAAAGCCGAGTTTACATTGAGTTTAAGAATATTTTTCAAGTCAGTATAGTGCTGCCACGTTAGTGCTGACTGTATTCCGGCTGGATATTTTGGAGTCAGTCCGCTCCCACCGCCACCCGCGCCGGCGGTCTACAAAGGTCTATGACCTTCGTACTGAGCTTGTGTAAACAACGAATCGACGAAGTCAGTAGTCTTGCGTAGTGAAAATGACACGCACCTTGAAGTAAATAACCACTACTGACTGACTGACTTAATGTAAACAGTATGAGTCAGTTCTGACGTCAATAACTGACTTAATATTTTTGATTTTACCAATCTACTTCCAAACCTTCAATTACATGCAACACTAGCATACTGTTTAGAGAGACATTTGTTCTACATACACACTGGTGACTGGCGCTGATTTTATTCCTCACAAAGTAAACTAATGCTAACTAAGTTTAGAAACAATAAATATAAATAAAAATTTTGTAGGTATCTTTTCATGTTCCTACGACAAAAGGATGGAATATATTTCTGTCAAATCAATCCACTTAGTAACTAATGTTAATTTAACAGCAATTTGTAACCAAACTCGGCGGATGCCAACCAATCACAACATTGGATCGCTAAATATCGTCCACCCTTTTCTTATATTCTTAGTTGCAAAAGAGATATATAATACTAGCTTCCGCCCGCGTGGTATAATTATATTTGTATAAATTGTAGTCTATGTGTTATTCTAATGTATAAGCTATATTACTGTAAAGTTTCATCAAAAGCCGTTCAGTAGTTTTTGTGTAAATGAGTAAAATCATTCATCCATACATCCTCATAAACTTTCGAATTTATAATATTAATATGAAGGATAGAATAATAACATAATATTAGTTATTTGAATAACACAATAATAATTGAAGCCATTGCCTAAATGTAAACATAAATGCTTCATGAGATTAATAAATCACTTTGATAGAAATTGACATCCATGGCGGAGTTGGTAGGTGCCTGCAAAGCGAGGGGCCCCGTGGTAGGGAAACTATGTAATGAGCATAAAGTTTGACCACACCACTTGCGACACAGGGAACTCTACAGTTGTGTGTAAGCGTATGTGTGTTTGAATTATATTTGAAGAAATTGCACCCAAAGCTACATTTTTTCTAGTAATAAACTAACTTATTATCCTAGTCCTAGCTTGCAGTTTCATAAAGGCTGGATCTGTGACCTGCCTCACTTTGCCTATCAATTTCATTCCCTTTGTAGAGACGTTAGTAACTTTAATATTAACCAAATAGGCCATTTTACAATATAAATATAATGCCCTCGTTAGAGCCGCAGCAAATGCAAGTTAATAAATGTTTAGTCAAGAGTCAAGTGAAGGCTAGTTTAGTCCAGCGTGAATATCCTGGAGGCGATATCGTCCAGCATCCAGTTGACTCCGGCGAGCAGGTTCTCTCCGGTGACGGCGGAGCAGCGCTCGATGCGCCAGTGGTGCGTCTTGATGTTGTCCAAGTCCAGAGCCTGGAACGATCCGCACTATATGTTTTTATTTCAAACTAGCTGCTGCCCGCGGTTTCACCCGCGCGGAGATATTGGATTTCATGGTTTTTATTATTTTCTTGCGCGGAACTAATTCTTGTTCTAAAATAAAAGTAGCCTAAGTTACTTCTTATAACATCAGCTATCTGCCAGTGAAAGTCCCGTCAAAATCGGCCCAGCCGTTTCGGAGGTTACCCGGAACAAACAGACAAAATTTAAAAAATGGTTAACCACAAAAAATTTAAACACTCATGTTTAACTCGTACACATGCCATAGTCGCGTGTTTAAATATGAGTACGAGTCCCGCGGCACTGCATTGAGCTCGTTACCATGAGACATTAGTTATTAACTGACTACTTTACCTTATTTTTCTCTCTTAGTTGATTAACATTTACCTGTCTAATATCCTGCATAGACAGTGCTCCTGGTAGGTCAGCCTTGTTGGCCAACACCAGTAGTGTGGCTCCCGCCAGCCGCTCTTCTCTGAGCAGTGAGTGCAGTTCTCGAGCGCAGTCCGCCAGCCGCTGTGGGTCCGCGCTGTCCACCACCCATGTGACGCCGTCTGTGCTTTCAAAGTAATTTTTCCAATATGACCTGAAGAAGTTAATAACACTTTTAAGTTGTTTGCAAATTATGATCACTAATACATGTTTAATTTGAATGACTTTTTTTTACAGTGTTTCATAATGAAATATAATTGAAGTTATGATGGTTCAGTGGTATTAGTGATGTCAATTTCATTTGTAGGTTGATGATTCCAATTCTACAATGAGCATTTGATGAAAGAACACATTGTGATGATTGTGGTACTCTAGTGCTTGCCTGACCTTACAACCCTCAAATTAAAAATATGTTGCCAAGCATGTATTGGTGTATCCAGAAGCTGCACATCAGAGCCAGTTAAATTATAGGTGTAGCATGCTCATTACTTATCAACTACATCTATATCATCACTTTCATCACTGAATTCATCACTGATCAGTTCAGGTGTTAGTAAAACAATAAGAATAAATAAAAACAGTCTGGATTTCAGAGGACCTAGGCCCGAAATCTACTGCGCAAATGATTTAAAAATGACAATGATTTCATCGCAAAATTATCACTGATGAACAGCATATGAAAATTAACAATGGTTGACTGATTGTCATTGGCAACTATAGAAAAACGATTGTGCTATGAAATACTGAAAGTGCCTAAAGTGTTCATTTTGCGATGAAACCATTGCCATTTTGAAACCCTTTATTTATGTAGTAAAATTGGGCCCCAGATTAGACCATCTCATAAACATACTAATGTCTATCAGACAAATATTAACCCGTGTGGGAGAACTAGCGTGCACTCACTAGCGCAAAAAGGGCTGCTAAAAGGCCTAGCTGTGGAAAAGAGCCTGCAAACTAAGTACTATGGCCTATATTTTTTATAGTATGCCAAAATGACCTTACCTTAAAGATTTCTGTCCTCCAACATCCCAAATGTTGAGTTTATATCCCTTGTGCTCCAGTGTTTTAATATTGAAGCCGAGTGTTGGTGAGATAGTGTCAATGCGTTCTCCATTGAACCGCTTCAGTATTGTTGTCTTGCCAGCATTGTCTAGACCTCTGACATATTTTTTTAAGGAAATAATAAGAATTTTAAGCATATGACTTTTGAGCATTTGAGAGCAAGTGTTCTTTTACTGGGTTCTCATACATCAATAGTATCAGAATCTCCAACAAATAATATATAATGGATAAATACATATTTATAGCGATTGCAGAATTTTCTATTATTCTAATCATAGCTTATCTGGCCAATTTTTGATAAGAAATAGAATTGATTAGTATCTATAGTGGGATAAGTAAATAAATTTCTTACTGTACATATTGTGAACATTGAATGCAGATGAAAATATCTCTAACTGTTATCTAACAGACATCTCCTAAATTGTTGCAACAGATAGCAGTTTTTTGTTTTCATTTAAAAGTTAAAATATCAACCCTTACTACCTGATGGTTTCAAAAATCCACCATTTTCCACAGATATAGATATATACATATATATAGATTTTGTCTTACTGTGGCAATCTAAGCTGACTGTGATTCCACATCTCCTCAAAATAAATGACACCAGGTCTTCTAATAAAGTTTTCAATAAGCTCATTTATATGAAGTAGTTTTTCCTACTTGTCACTACAAATGCGCTGACACTAATCACTTCAAAATTGTAATATAGCATGCATACCCATATTATGTATTGTGGGCCAGGATGCAGATGAGTGCAAAGCCATAGTTGGTGCAGCAAAGATCCGTAAGGAACTCCTGATGGGATGTTCATTTAGAGATGACATTCCAGTCTTACCACAAAAAAATTAAACATGTGCTAAACAGTGTTTAACTCCTAAACCTGCGTTAGTCGTTTTTAAAAGTGAGCAACCACAAATCTTGATTTATGTAGCGTCTAATCATTGTCTAACGCAATTTTCTTGTGACATTTCTAATAATTTTAGACGCTGTCTAGCTAAACAGGCGTCTAAAAGTTGTTTTTTGTGGTAACACGGTTCCTGTTTCACTTATGAATATTGCTGATCTCAACTTCAACTACTTCAACTTCTTCTTTGAATGGCTTCTGCAGGGTTGCCGCAATTTCGCCAATGTCGCGTGGATAGATCGGGGGATAAACGAAGGAGGTTGATCGGTGGAAGAGAAGATAGAAAAAAGAAAAAAAAAATTATTGTTAATATATGGACCTATCTTGCATCTGAGTATATATGTGTTTACTGTTTACCTGAAACAAATACAGACTTTCACAAGACATCACAAATATTAATACATACTTAATTAAAAATATTGTAATAAGTATATAGATAATAATAATACGTGTTTAAAAATAAAAACTACAACTACAATTTAATCTTATTAATTATAATACATTTATATAGGACATGCACAAATGGGGTAAATACAAGAGACAGTAAATAACTAAGGTTAGTAGGGAAGGGTATATCGGGAGGTAACATATCGTACAAAGAGCAGCGGAGCGTCGAACAACTGAAAAAGATGTGATCAGCGGTACCCTCTTCGAGACCACATTCACAGATTGAGTGATTACGTATTCTTAGTTTAGCTAAGAAGACCGGTGTGCAGGAATGACCCAGTCGCAAGCGACATATAATGGATGTAGCAATTTTATTTATTTTCTTAAATTTAAAAAACCAAGGCTTTGGAGGGATGGTCGGTTGTAATTGGCCATAATGTATTGCTGATCTCTTTTTCCTATGAAATTGTTTGATTTGTGTTCAAGAGGGTAGATAATAAATATTTTTAAAAGGATACAACATGAGAATCCGCATTTCTTTCTCCTTTTGTCGTAGTTTCTTCAAGATTGTTAAGAACCCCATAATAAGTGTCTGTAAACACAAATAAAAAGTTGAAATACATAGTTCTTTGCGGCCCCCAGCTTCTGATGGTTTTCATGCAATACGCATCCAAAAGAGAAAAACATTGAAATCTGAATTGAGAATTCTTCTTACGTAGTATTTGTATTCTACAACTTCAAATCTTTATATTTTGTATTGATGTATTCTCTTTGAGAATTCTGAAGTTATTAGTATACGGTTTCTATGATTCTGAAAATGAATTCTGAAAATGACGTCGACGAGTCACGGTACGTCACGATTGACATTGACGGCTCATGGCTAGAGCTGTAAGAAACCGTATGTATTCGTTACTGAGTAACGAGTACATCGCCAGATTCGAAGTACCGAATCGTTACTTACAAATTCAATTCGTTACTTCGGTATGTTTCGTATCATGTCAGCTTGATTCGTTATCCGTACGAATACAACGCACGATGCGTGAACTGAAACGGTTTGTCCAGCGATCGAATGAATGCGAGTGAGAAATAGCATCGTGGCTTCGTATTGTTCATATTTTTATCCAACTTCAAAATATGGAGCAGAAGGGTCCTCAATTCACCTGTATTTTTTTTTGTGGAGATGTTACTCTTTATCTCCGCCATTTATCGACCGATTCGACTGATTTTCAAATTTTTATATTTCATTATTTTACTAAGGATTTTTTATGGTGTTACTTTGTGCCAATAATGTTATTAACTATATCTAAGCAAGACGAGAATAGTTCATACGTTAGACAATACGTATGTACCTACATTTATATATTAGTCATTTTACGAAGTCAGGTAATCGTAAGTTCGATACTCGATTGTATCAAAAGTAACGAGAAAAGTAACGAGTACTGATGATTTCAATACCGAATACATACGAGTACTCGATTTCTCGTTACTTTTACAGCTCTACTCATGGCAACAAACAATAAAGACAGACCACAGATGGCAGATATTTTAGTGTTCAATTTGTCATTGTCATTCTGTCAGTCAGTCATTTGCAAAGAGTATAATAACTATCATTTGGGTGTGGTCCATGAAGAAAGTATGGTAAAATAAACATTAAAATGACTGACTTTCATTGTAAAAAGATGTTATAATTATTAAGTGAAAGTGTGGTATTCCAAATTCCAATCATCAAAGAACTTGGATGACTTCATCACAGAGCACAGAACATTATTCAGAGACTCAGAGTACATTAGTAAGGATAACTTCAACAAAACAGGATTTGATCAAAGATTATAACAACGATAAATAGATAAATTCATAATTTTTTCAAACTACGCAAATTACTGTGCAAAACTTAGAAAACTTGGACAAACATCTTGGACGAGTGGAATGGGCTTCTGTCAAAGAACTTTGATCTTTAGGGGACACAGAACTTGGACAGAGATCTTTGACGTGTGGAATATTAGCTCAACTTTGATGAAAACTGAAGCGAATGCTTTTCCATGGACATATTCAGCCAGCTATTTAATGCCACGATAATCTGCCTGACCCACTTTCCCACTTTCTTAAAATTTTTGTTACTGACTGTACATGAACCATAATCAAAAAAGAAAACTTTTTTCAGGAAATCGAAATTGAAGTCCAATACCATAGAGTAAAATTTCCATCCATGGCGGATCCCGTCGATGTCAAGGCTCTTAGTTTTTTGCGTTAAAAATGGAGCACCTTCATCAATGCTTTTAAGTAGGTTTATAGAGTGGAAGTGATCGTGTGGCGGCGCGGTCTCGGTGATACGGCTTGATAGTCGGCTGCACCATGTTTAGTGGCACGGTGCGAGTGCGGATCTGTGAGGCCACGGGCCTCAGACCGACCGACTTTCAGAAACGGCACAACATGACCTTCGGGAAACCAGGTACGTTCCCGAAATCGTCTCCATCTCGTCCCCGATACGTCCTCGCGTGTGATTGTAATTCAAAACATCTTTATAGATGCAGGGTTTACTCGTAACACTGCGCCCTCAGTAGGCGTTTTATGTTTACCAAAATGGGTGTTGGTATAGTATGTAAATACGGGGTATCATTGCAGACGACCAGCCGATAGACCCATATGTGTCGATAGACGCCGACGAGCACCATATAGACCGCTCGACCACAAAGCCGAAGACATTCGACCCTGTGTGGAACGAGACCTTCATCCATGAGGTGCACAATGTCACCAGGTATGTTATCACTGCACTGGGTATTTACTCACCAAACACAGTGCTGTTTACACACCTAATGATACTGGTGTTGTTGTAGTTTGGGCATCACCGTGTTCCACGATGCTGCAATCCCTCCAGATGACTTTGTTGCAAATTGCTCTATACCATTTGAGGATCTCATACATCGAGATAAAGATGCTTCAGACTTCTGGGTGAGTCCACACTGCCATTGACTACATTCACCGCTTAACTACTGATTACAAAAAAATCTAAAATACATATCTATCTTTAGACATTTATCCATCATAATCTCCAGATAAGATATATGTACAGATTGTCTGTTTGTACAGTAAGAATGCTTTATCAATGTGTTTGTATAATGTTTGTTTTGGCAGATAACCTCTTGAGGCATTTGAAAGTCTTCAGTATGTAGCGTTTATTTCTAAAATTAAGTTAAAACATTATGAATCATTTGAGGAGAAGATTTTCTTGTCCCGATCCCAAATATGTCCAACTAGTGGAAGAGGTGTGCATTGACAGTATTTTTTGGTTGATTCACTGTTGATGTTATTTTCCTGTTCTGATTATTATTGGCTAAATTCAGTGGAAATGTCTCATTGAAATGAATCATTTAAGATTAATTTGAGATGAGTCATGTTGGGCATTCTAATGAATGACCTTGAAGTAAAAGTGCAGTTTACCCTGTGTTTATTATATCCCCTGAGAAATTTTCTACAAGAATCTTATTGGCCTTGGATAGTTTTATTCACAATAAATAAATGGTTTCTTATTAAACATTCCTACTATATATTTTATAAATTCCTGTAATGTTAGACTGTCTTGTTGCTTGCGGTTCATACCTTGGTTGTTATTAATAAACAGTGTTAAACAATTGAATAGTTAAACTATGTTTTCTGTTTCAATTCAGTTTAAAATAGTCAAAGGTCAACAAAGACAAAACATAGTTTAACTAAACCATTGTTTAACACTATATATTTTATTAATAAGAGCCCTAGACAATTATGTATTTAGTTTGTATAAATTCCACTGTTGTTGAGTTACATTGTTATTATTTAAATAGTAACTATTTGTATTTTATAGGTGGACCTAGAGCCTCAAGGAAAATTGCATCTCAAAATAGATCTGAAATGGAACTCTCAAGGTTGGTACTAAATATGGATTTTGGTTTATTGTTGTATCCCACGGTTTTTGAGTTATGAAATCTACCTAAATTAAAAAATTGTGAGCTGAAGCATAAGCATAGCAGTTAATGTTATATATAAATTGTAACTACAAGAAAATATTACCACTTTTTAAATGTTTTACATTATTTTTTAATGCTAATAGGCATTTGTTTAGTCTTTTCTTAATATTTAAACTATACTCTATAAGCTCCAGGACTCGCACCTTTTTTTGGTAAATAAATAAATTTGTCACAATTTCTTCAGAAACGTTAACTCCGATTATAACTATAATTATTAACAGTTTTCAAGGTCATTTATAATTGTGACATCGCACATAGTATAGTAATATGATGAAATTAATGAAAGAAAATGCAAAAAAATATAAAAATATAATTTGAGCAAGGCAGGTAGTTAGACTGACTCTAGATTATAAATTTACTAGCTTCTGCCGGCGGTTTCATCCGCGTGGCGATGCCCACACGAACCGTGCTTTATTCTGGAATAAAAATTAGCCTATGTTACTCACCGTTCCATAAACTATATCTATGCCAAAATCACGTCGATATGTTGCGCCCTGGCTGCGTAAAAGGACAAATCAACAAACCTACAACACACTTTCGCATTTCTTGTTATATATAATTATATATGTATAGTACGGATGAATATAGACCCGTCATCCATCGAAGTGGGGTTAGCCGGATAAGCAGCGCAAGTTCGGATCTTATCGATCGATAAATTTTTATAAAATTGACAGTACAAATCTATAAAATGGTTTTTATATAATTTATTGAGGCTCAAAACAATCGACAAAAGTTATCGTACAGCTAGTTCGAATCCAAAGAGAATATAGAGCTACTACAATACTTTACGATCAGACTTCGGTACTCGCAACATTCGATAAATTTAGCAGTTTTATCGATTCGACAAATTTATCGAATCGATTTCCGTACTTGCGCCGAAAGATAAGCACAGAATAAGTAACAGTTGGTAGCAGTTACGGCAATCATTAGGGATGTTGCATGAAACACTAAATATTAATAATATATAATAATAATTATTTATAATATTAATCAAGAAAATGCATGTTTTCAGTACAGCAGTACGGCCCGCGTTGAACAAGTGACGTCAGATTTTCTGGCCAATTTGTACGGGGCGTTCTAGCGCTCAGTAGATACGCCCGTATTTGACTCTCATTTTTAGGTTTCTTGCGTTCAATCTCCAGTTTTTTCGATATAGACATTTGATTCTCATGATCACGAGAAAAAATGAATCGATCTACATCATAAAAAAAATGGATTCAATATCCCTATTTTCTCCCCACTACCAACTGTTACTTGTGAGATGTGATATACTCGTCCTTCGGTGGATGGTGGGCCTAGGTCAGGGACTCAGCTCGGCGCGTGTCGCAGGCGGCTGCCCCGGCGCGGAGGCCCCGCGGCCGCCGGGGCCCCGCGGCGGGCGCGAGTTCAAGGAGGGCGCGGGCTTCGCGCGGCGCCGCGGGGCCATGCGCCGCCGCGTGCACCAGGTCAACGGACACAAGTTCATGGCCACCTTCCTGCGGCAGCCCACCTTCTGCAGCCACTGCCGCGAGTTCATCTGGTGAGTGCTGCCATCACTGCGTCACTGTCATAGCCGGGAGAGCAAGCGAACATCGAATGAAACACGACGGTCTCAACGATAGGAACCTGTAACCGATAAAAGTTAATCAAACATTGATGCTGATGAAGAGAAACGACTTACCCATAAATATAATGTAGAAGGTCTTTTTGTACTGTTATATGGATCTATACTTAACATTAACTGAAACATAGCTTTGTGTTCTAGCAGTAATGATCACTGACATGGCCCTTCACTGTCAAGCTTACAAACACTGTTATTATGTAGGGGAATGTTTGAATTGACATGTCTTTAGTAGGTTTTGAAACTCTTAGGACTGTTACCAATTTTATCAGAGGTAACCTTGATAGATAGACACAAAGAAAATATAAATATTATTTATTTGTATTTTTCAGGGGCCTGGGCAAGCAAGGTTACCAGTGTCAAGGTAAGACCTCTCACTCAATCCTGGATTCTACCAGCTGTATTAAGCCTTGTTCAGACGTAACCGTTATTCGCTATCGCCGAGCACCTGCTGCATAAGAGGAAACCGACTGGGCAAGAAACTTCCAGGCGATATTAACGCTCAATATATCCGCCTACCCAACATTAGTAGCAAATAACGCATACGTCTGGAGGCCTAGCACGAATAATTTGATATTACGAATTCTAAACGAGCTATTTTTGTATCAAAAATACAACAGTTCTATATAACGTTATTATTTAATTTTATGCATTTTGCGCACTAATAATAGACAGAGATAGTAATATAATCTTCAAGTTAATCGAATATTATGTGTCTAATTAGCATTTTTAGGGATTTAAAGTTTGCTTTCTTACGCAAATGGCTTGTGCTAGGGCTACTGAACACTGAACAGCTGCCTTATCAGCTAACAATCTCGTGTTCGTTTTCAATACCAGACCGATTAAAACCAGCGGTCACTAGTCTTCGTGTGGAAGGAATAGTCTAGAATTTTCGCTGGTTATTAAAGAAATAAGCTCTTACAAAACGAATAGAAGCGAAAACTATTGACAACTGCTTCCACACGAAGACTAGTGACCGCTGGTTTTAATCGGTCTGGTATTGAAAACGAACACGAGATTGTTAGCTGATAAGGCGGCAGGTACTTACAGTCGTGTTGTGTGACGCGTGTGTCCCCGCAGTGTGCACGTGCGTGGTGCACAAACGCTGCCACTCGCTGGTCGTCACCAAGTGTCCGGGGATGAAGGAGGAGGGGAATGTAAGTAACCAATCTTTCTCCATCTTTCTCTACTCAAGTGTTGAATGGGAGTTATGGTAGGAGCGCTAAAATGTGCTGTGGTTAGTTTTTAGTTGTATTATTTATATACAAACATTTCTGTATTTTAGAGAGTTACCGTGCTACCACTAAACACAACTTTTAGACCCTTGTTAACTAGACATGTCTAAAATATCTAAAATAAGTGAAATTGCGCTAAAAAAGCGACGAACCGACTTCAGTGACAAACTACTGAACCGATTTTGATGACATTTCTATGGGACCGATCTGATAGTATATCCTTTCAAATACGAAAATAATTTTCCAATTCGATTTATAAATGACGGAGATCTAAGGTATCAAACATAAAAAAATAAACACCGAATTGAGAACCTTCTCTTTTTTGCAAGTCGGTATTGACCGACATACATTTCTAATCATTGGATTAGAAATGTTACAAGGAGTTAGGCTGAGATTCAGAGACGAATCTAAGCGTGGACTCACGCTTCCATACGTCAAAATTCTATACAGTTTTGACATATGGAAGCCAAAGTCTACGCTTAGAATCGTCTCTGAATCTTAGCCTTAGACAACGGTTAGACACTTGTACTGTCGGCCCAAAGATATATGATATCATGTCATTATTATGGAGGAGTAATGAAGATACTTTGAAGTTATCCAGTCGTTTCATCATTTTAACTTTCAACGAACCTTACACACTTTTTAGTTCATGTTTTGTGGTTGCTTATATTTAAACAAGCGACTAAGGCACGTTTAAGAGTTGAACGCTGCGTAACACATATACAGGATGGACCAAATGAATGCCCTCCGGAGGGAAAGTACCCTAAACATTTGTGTTAGCAAATTTTATACAAAGAAAGCATTTCTTTATTTTTAGAAATAAAAATAACTGTAATCAAAGATTTTTAAACTGTCATGGTTATCAACACTTTGAAAATTATCACTAGAAACGGGATATTTACCATGTATATTATTTGTTTTGTGTTTCCGATATTTCGGCGCTATTGCAAACGCCATGATCACGGGAGAACTGATCCCAGTTGATAATTTTCAAAATGCATTCAAAGATTTCTTAAAAGTCACTTGCCAGAGCCGGGAATCGAACCCGCCAAATGTAGAAAATAAACATTCTGTATTTTTATGATACCGATGGACCAAACGAATGGCTCGTTTGGTCCACCCTGTATATGTTGTGTTTAAGTTGTTATGTTGAGCCGGTCCCGTGTGTGGTGCAGCAAACGAGCGCGGTGGCGGTGTGCAGCGGGCAGCGGTTCAACGTGAACGTGCCGCACCGGTTCGTGGTGCACTCGTACAAGCGGTTCACGTTCTGCGACCACTGCGGCTCGCTGCTCTACGGACTCATCAAGCAGGGCCTGCAGTGCGAGGGTGAGCGCACACCACACCGCCACGACTACACCCTGTTCCATATCTTACATATTAAAAAAAAGATATTTTTTGTAAACAATGAAATGTCACGAAAAGTCACTGTCAAAATGACATGCCGGTTGCCCAAAACGTTCTTCGCTTGTGAAAGATATTTTTGTTTCTATTTCCCCCGGCGTTGCTCTCGCGTGGCACAATTGTGACGTAACAAGAAACAAATAACAAGAACTAAAAACAGAAACTTGAACAAAACCACTACAAAATAACAAGACTTTAACAACAACACATACGCAGCAAGATTAGACTAAAAAGAAAATGGCGGCGTTTGCACGAAATGTTTCAAATCTCTACTGTGTTCCCAGTCTAAGAAAAATAACTGCACGAAAAACACTTCCTTTTATTATAGTTTTGTTTAAAATAACAATGTTGCAAATCATTCACGATTTTTCAATAATGCATGTTTATCATGTTATAATTTAAAATCAATTAATAATAATGTCTATCATCAAATTATGATTGCACAGTTTTCTATCAATTTTTCGTTGTGTCAACCCTTTTGTTTACATAAAATATCTAAAATTTTGGAACAGGATATAGCTAATACATAAATAAACACTACATCTAACTTAGCTAGCTACAAAAACAGTTGGATAATCTACAAGCCCAAATGGGCCTATAGATAATCCAAATGTTCTAGCCCACTACCGATCGGAAGCGTACCCAGCATGCTGTTGGCATTGCCTCGTTGAACCGCAATGCTGATCCGTTAAGCCAAATAAGTGCCAGCATTTTGGTTACGCGTCGCATCGATCAAACGCTCTACAACATTTTGAAAATATGAGCTCCCGGCCCCCCAATGCTGCCCCTATACAAGTAGCTCGTATAGGGATAGCCGACACCTGCCAGACTAACATGAGATTCGGCTCGACCCCTCCCCTCCCTAAACGCCTAAAGTAATTAATGGACGCCACCTCAGCAACGTTTCAAACGTCTCCGAATAATATGAATTTGATCGTAAGTAAGTAGTGAATTTTGAAATGTGGAAGCAAAAGTCCACGCTTAGAGTCTTTTCTGAAACTTAGCCTTAATCTCAGTGCGCCGATCCCAAATGATCTGATAAGGGTAAGGAGATGGCGATGAGTAAGTAGTTAGAATCGTGTTGTCGTTGTTCCAGTGTGCAACATGAACGTGCACAAACGATGCCAGAAGAACGTCGCCAACAACTGTGGCATCAACACCAAGATGATGGCCGACATACTCAACGAGATGGGCATCTCGCCCGACAAGAACCCGCGCCCGCGCGCCTCCAAGGTAACTCACATGCAACCATTCAACTAAATATAAAAGAACTCGCCAACAACTGTGGCATCAACACCAAGATGATGGCCGACATACTCAACGAGATGGGCATCTCGCCCGACAAGAACCCGCGCCCGCGCGCCTCCAAGGTAACTCACATGCAACCATTCAACTAAATATAAAAGAACTCGCCAACAACTGTGGCATCAACACCAAGATGATGGCCGACATACTCAACGAGATGGGCATCTCGCCCGACAAGAACCCGCGCCCGCGCGCCTCCAAGGTAACTCACATGCAACCATTCAACTAAATATAAAAGAACTCGCCAACAACTGTGGCATCAACACCAAGATGATGGCCGACATACTCAACGAGATGGGCATCTCGCCCGACAAGAACCCGCGCCCGCGCGCCTCCAAGGTAACTCACATGCAACCATTCAACTAAATATAAAAGAACTCGCCAACAACTGTGGCATCAACACCAAGATGATGGCCGACATACTCAACGAGATGGGCATCTCGCCCGACAAGAACCCGCGCCCGCGCGCCTCCAAGGTAACTCACATGCAACCATTCAACTAAATATAAAAGAACTCGCCAACAACTGTGGCATCAACACCAAGATGATGGCCGACATACTCAACGAGATGGGCATCTCGCCCGACAAGAACCCGCGCCCGCGCGCCTCCAAGGTAACTCACATGCAACCATTCAACTAAATATAAAAGAACTCGCCAACAACTGTGGCATCAACACCAAGATGATGGCCGACATACTCAACGAGATGGGCATCTCGCCCGACAAGAACCCGCGCCCGCGCGCCTCCAAGGTAACTCACATGCAACCATTCAACTAAATATAAAAGAACTCGCCAACAACTGTGGCATCAACACCAAGATGATGGCCGACATACTCAACGAGATGGGCATCTCGCCCGACAAGAACCCGCGCCCGCGCGCCTCCAAGGTAACTCACATGCAACCATTCAACTAAATATAAAAGAACTCGCCAACAACTGTGGCATCAACACCAAGATGATGGCCGACATACTCAACGAGATGGGCATCTCGCCCGACAAGAACCCGCGCCCGCGCGCCTCCAAGGTAACTCACATGCAACCATTCAACTAAATATAAAAGAACTCGCCAACAACTGTGGCATCAACACCAAGATGATGGCCGACATACTCAACGAGATGGGCATCTCGCCCGACAAGAACCCGCGCCCGCGCGCCTCCAAGGTAACTCACATGCAACCATTCAACTAAATATAAAAGAACTCGCCAACAACTGTGGCATCAACACCAAGATGATGGCCGACATACTCAACGAGATGGGCATCTCGCCCGACAAGAACCCGCGCCCGCGCGCCTCCAAGGTAACTCACATGCAACCATTCAACTAAATATAAAAGAACTCGCCAACAACTGTGGCATCAACACCAAGATGATGGCCGACATACTCAACGAGATGGGCATCTCGCCCGACAAGAACCCGCGCCCGCGCGCCTCCAAGGTAACTCACATGCAACCATTCAACTAAATATAAAAGAACTCGCCAACAACTGTGGCATCAACACCAAGATGATGACCGACATACTCAACGAGATGGGCATCTCGCCCGACAAGAACCCGCGCCCGCGCGCCTCCAAGGTAACTCACATGCAACCATTCAACTAAATATAAAAGAACTCGCCAACAACTGTGGCATCAACACCAAGATGATGACCGACATACTCAACGAGATGGGCATCTCGCCCGACAAGAACCCGCGCCCGCGCGCCTCCAAGGTAACTCACATGCAACCATTCAACTAAATATAAAAGAACTCGCCAACAACTGTGGCATCAACACCAAGATGATGGCCGACATACTCAACGAGATGGGCATCTCGCCCGACAAGAACCCGCGCCCGCGCGCCTCCAAGGAAACTCACATGCAACCATTCAACTAAATATAAAAGAACTCGCCAACAACTGTGGCATCAACACCAAGATGATGGCCGACATACTCAACGAGATTTTTGAGAGAGAGAGCTTTGGGCTTCAATCCACCACGCGGGCCCAGTGCGGCTATGTGGATGTCACATGTCCTCGAATTTTCTGGTTCTTGAACATGCGGGTTTCCTCACGCTGTTTTTCCTTCGCCGTTTTAGAGCGAGTGTGAATAATCCGCACATAACTTGAATTAAGTCATTGGAACTACGGTGCGTCGGATTGAAAGTCGCACAAGTTCCCGCTCGGACACACTCCCTCTATGAGACTCTCCCTGAGACATTACCTGACTATTAAGTCTCATTCCCAGTAAATTCTTGCACATTACTGCTTGGCGGCAGACTACACTCACGGCGCAGTGGTATCCATCCAAGCGGACATCGTAAAAGAGTTAGTGGTACCGCGCGGTAGTGTAGCAGTGGCGACGGTCGTGTTCTGTAGCAGTTGTTGTGCGCAGTACCTCAACACGGCGCTCATGGAGGGCGCCTCCGAGCTGGCGGCCGGGGACGCGGAGGGCAAGGAGGGCAAGGACGACGACAAGTGTGAGTTGCATTCTACACCTTACCACTATGTAATACGGTACATTATACTTTATCATCTACTACATAATAGAGTATTTTTATTACTTTTGTATTTTGTTTGCCGAATAGTGTGCGTTTTGTAGCGTCACGACATATATTACGATGTATGGCTCATTATGTACTTTTTTATTTATTCTTAGGTCTTCATTTATTATTTCGAATCGAATGAAATCAGCTGCCTTATCAGCTAACAATCTCGTGTTCGTTTTCAATACCAGACCGATTAAAACCAGCGGTCACTAGTCTTCGTGTGGAAGGAATAGTCTAGAATTTTCGCTGGTTATTAAAAAAATAAGCTCTTACAAAACGAAAAGAAGCGAAAACTATCGACAACTCCTTCCACACGAAGACTAGTGACCGCTGGTTTTAATCGGTCTGGTATTGAAAACGAACACGAGATTGTTAGCTGATAAGGCGGCTGGATTCATTTTTGCGATGGCTGCGATAGGCAAGTAAGAAATAGCGGAAATTAAATAAAACTTTGTTGTTAAATTTTTGAAAGCTTCTTTGATCGCACCAATGTTTTGTCTCGAACTCAATCTCGTCATGAGTCTGTTTGTTATTATGTTTGTACAATTTAGTTTCCATTCGCCTGTGTTCAATGTTGTTTTGTTGCGTGTCCAGTAGGTTTGTTGCAAGCGCGGTCGGTGTGGCGCTCGCACTGGGACGACTTGGAGGATATATTCGGGTGCCAAGGTGCTTCACTTTGTGTTGTTTGTGGTGGAGGGAGGGAGGATTGCTTTTATCTGTTGTTTTTGCACGTGGTTTCTGCTTTATAGCGTCCGTTGACTTTGAAATTGTTTTGAATAATCATTAAACTGATGGATGTACATGAAAATATAAGAATGCAAAATTACTGCAGTATGATCTGCGTATAAGATACTTGATCATTTGTGATGTACCTGCCTGTACTTTGTTAATTATTATAGTTTGATACGCGGGACAGGTGACAGGGGCTTTACTTCGAAAATCGAACGTCGACGCTTCAGCTGACGGATCGCAGTTTACCTGCCACTAAAGTGTGACGACAAAATGTCAAGCGACGAGCATCGAATCGAACGCAATACAAAATACACATTGAAACACTTTCACGGTAGGAACTGTGACCGATAGCCGAAGATTCGTGTTCGATTTTCAGAGTTAGGCCCCTGTTGTCATCGTGAACGTGCAAGTTCCGTATTTTTTTACAGTCAAAATGTACGCAATACAATGTCGTACTTTGTGTTGAGGGATGTTCATTGCTTAACCATAGAATATAAAAACCAGCTGTCAAGCGTATCAAGCTATATTTAAAAAGTTGGTAGCGGACAGCAGTATAGAACATGCGTTCGAAAGAGAAACCTGTGTTGTGTGAGTGAGATACCAACTTGACGTAAGTCGTGCGGATACTTTAGGAAACTACTAAACCGATCTCAATGCCATGGCACAGAGGTGAGTAACCTGAAAAATAACACAGCTGCTATTATAACTGCAGCTAAAGTCACCCGACCAGTATAAAACATATTCATAATAATATAATATTCAAAATAATATACATGGTAAATATCCCGTTTCTAGTGATAATTTTCAAAGTAAAACATATTCGTTGGGCGTAATAGAGAAATAATATTATTGTGGCTGTAAATTAACCCTCTGCACTAACATGTATTTAATTCTGTGTATTCGATGTCACGGGTCTTGAATCCGCAACTTCTAGCGCTCAGTGGCTATGGTCTATGCTAGCTACGGTCGTCAGTAAATTAGAAAAAGGGTTAGTATTGTAGAAAACACTACAAACTCACCAGCTTACCGTAATCCCACGTTGTCAAACGAAGTACATCATACATCCATACACCGCGGGGCAACGTGGTACCGCTGCCCCGTTGTCGAGTGTATGGGTGTATGGAGTACCTTCGGAAGCGGGGCGAGTCCCCACTGACGGCGTGCGTGTGTTGCAGCGGGCGAGTGCACCGGCGCCACCGTGACGGCGCGGGACAAGGTCACGCTGGACGACTTCACATTCATCAAGGTGCTGGGCAAGGGATCCTTCGGGAAGGTCATGCTGGCTGAGAAGAAGAACACTGATGAGGTAAGGTTTAGAATCAAAACTGAGACGAGTTTCTTGCCCTTCTTTTTGCTCGGCTTATACCAATTTGGAACGGGTATAGTGGGTTTCTGGAAGGTTCGTTGACTTTGAGCACGGATTGGGTCTTTTGATGTCTTTGTCATTTATTATGTTCTGATAAAGACAGCATTAGTTTTGACCCGTTGTTAGAGTTGTTAATTTTAACTTTCATGAGTGCTTCCTTGGGGCCTGTATGAATAAAGCATTTGAACAGCTTAAATGTATCTGTATTCTATATATGTCGTTTAGAGCAGGGGTGTGAGATACTGTATCGTGTTCTCGACCTTGACCGAGAATAAACTTTGTTGACACGATCCAGGGCGCCTCGCTTCGCAGGCAGGATTACGGGTTTCGATTCTGTCGTCTCGTACCTAATCCCAATCGTAGTTTCAATCTTTCTTGCTAAAAGAGAACGCGAGTAAAAGATGGAATATATTTTAGGCCTGTCAAGTTATTCCACTCGCTCGTATCTAGTGTAAACGGTAACTTCCTAGGCCTGGTATCTCGAACAACATTTGACGATGTCGAGTTGTGGAACGTCCGGCTCCCACTGTATCAGCCGCCTCACGGTCGCCTTGTGCGGTGCCGCAGGTGTACGCGGTGAAGGTGCTGAAGAAGGACGCCATCGTGCAGGACGACGACGTGGAGTGCACGCTGACGGAGCGGCGCGTGCTGGCGCTGGCGGCGCGGCACCCCTTCCTCACGGCGCTGCACTCCGCCTTCCAGACACGGGACCGGCTGTTCTTCGTCATGGAGTACGTGGACGGCGGGGACCTCATGTTCCAGATACAGCGCGCGCGCAAGTTCGACGAGCCGCGCGCCAGGTACGTACGTACGCGCTAACGGACCCCGAATACTTTTAGTACACTGTACCAGCGGAAACTGCCGCTGGATAAGCCTGTCAAAGAAAAAAAATTAATTCAAAAAAGAAAAGAAGAATTTAAAGAAAAGCTCCAAAAAGATAAATTAACAGTCTTGTTGGGTAACTTTGAATGTTTTTCTCAAATTTTTACTGATATCAAAATAAAAATGTATCGGTCTGTCTTATTGATTAACCAGCTGCTGCCCGCGGTTTCACCCGCGCGGAGATATTGAATTTAATGTGTTTTCATTTTTTGCGCGGTACCCTAATTATTTTTCTATAATAAAAGTAGCCTAAGTTACTCCTTATAACGTTAGCTATCTGCCAGTAAAAGTCCCGTCAAAATAAGTCCAGCCGTTTCGGAGATTACCTGGAACAAACAAACACAGACAAAAATTTTAAAAAATTGTGTTTTTGTTATAGGTACCGTATATACTTTCATATACATTTGATAAAAAGCTGTTATTTTGACATTAAAAACATACATTCAATTTTATTTATATGTATAGATGAATATTTTTACATAACCCAATTTAGAATAATTTATATAAAATTAAGTTTTTTGGCCGTTCAAAGTTACCATCACTATTAGGTATCTTTGAACTTAGATATTGTGAACAGCGAAAACAATTTTTATCGGCAATTTAACTGACTGGGGTAAGATTAAACTCATATTGTGAATGAAAAAAAACGGATCTGTCAAAGTAAATTAACTCGTCGACATTATAAAACTTCATTGACAGCTGTCAATTTCGTGATTCATTTAAAACTCAAAATATTTGGTCTTTCCGTTTCACGCAATTATCAATTTTTCATAAAACGTATTTTGGGAAAAAAAATAATGAATCTTTAAACCCGTTCTATTCAAAGTTATTCAAAGATACCCAACAAGACTGTATTTTTTTTCTATTATCAGTTTACGTGAGGTTTAAGTTCCCCTTGATTTAAATGAGAATCGTTGAGATTCGTCCGCCTCCCGTGGCGCGGTGCGGCCGCCCTGCAGCTGTAGTCCCGCTGGGCGCAGGTTCTACGCGGCGGAGGTGACGCTGGCGCTGCAGTTCCTGCACTCGCACGGCGTCATCTACCGCGACCTGAAGCTGGACAACATCCTGCTGGACGCCGACGGACACTGCAAGCTCGCCGACTTCGGCATGTGCAAGGAAGGCATCCACGGTACGGACGACTTTATTGTATACTAGCTGCTGGCCCGCGGTTTCACCCGCGTGGATATTTTGGATTACATGGTTTTTATTTTTTTGCGCGGAACCCCAATTATTTTTCTAAAATTAAAGTAGCCTATGTTACCCCTTGTAACATCAGCTATCTGCCAGTGAAAGTCCGGTCAAAATCGGCCCAGCCGTTTCGGAGATCACCCGGAACAAACAGACAGACAGACAGACAGACAAAAATTTTAAAAATGGTTGTTTTGTTATAGATACCGTATATACTTTCATATGCATTTAGTAAAAAGTTGTTATTTTGATATTACAAACAGACACTTCAATTTTATTTATCTGTATGGACGACTTTATTATATACTAGCTGCCGGCGTTGAGGTTCTGCATACACCGCGCATTTGCACGGAATAAGAAGTAGCGAGTGTATCCGAGCGGGAACTTGTGCGGCTTTCAATCCGACGCACCGTAGTTCGAATCTCGACTCGGCCCGTACCGATGACTTACATCAAGTTATGTGCGGATTATTCACACTCGCTCTAAAACGGTGAAGGAAAACAACGTGGGGAAACCCGCATGGTCAAGAACTAGAAAATTCGGGGAGATGTGACATCCACCAACACCGCGCGGGTGAAGCCGCGACTGGAAGCTGTATTATTAAAACCCGAAGGCTGATCGATTTGTATTTTCTTTAAGGGCTGAGAGCGCACTATTAGTTGTATTTATTTATCTAATCTCTCGTATAATATCGCGGTGCGTTGTTGCAGAGGGCGTAACGACCACGACGTTCTGCGGAACCCCGGACTACATCGCCCCCGAGGTGAGGCATCGTAGACTCGTGCTGCGTTCTGTGGGCGGCGGTGAGTGACTGTAGCGGTTGTGCGCAGATCCTGCAGGAGCTGGAGTACGGCCCGTCGGTGGACTGGTGGGCGCTGGGCGTGCTGCTGTACGAGATGCTGGCGGGGCAGCCGCCCTTCGAGGCCGACAACGAGGACGACCTGTTCGAGTCCATCCTGCACGACGACGTGCTGTACCCCGTGTGGCTGTCCAAGGACGCCGTGTCCATCCTCAAGGGTGCGTGCGGCGGCGGCGGCGGGGGCGAGGGCGTCCGCCTCGTACACTGTAGCACTATAACAGTAAGCGTGTGTGCGCAGGGTTCATGACCAAGTCCCCGGCGCGGCGGCTGGGCGTGTGCGGCGGCGCGGCCGGCATCCGCGCGCACGGGTTCTTCCGCGACGTCGACTGGGACGCGCTGGCGCAGCGCCGCCTGCGCCCGCCCTTCAGACCCAAGGTAAACGCATCCACCGTCCACCTACATCCACTCACACGCACCTAAACTAAAACACTCACTTCCTTCCGTAAACGCAAACAATCATCCACCAAAGGCCAACCACGAACCTACACATAAACACACTCCACACAAAACACACATTGATACAGCGATACACACCTTCACAAAACACTACTTAACGTCCACCCACACACACGCATCCACCCGAACACACCCACACAACCACCTAACACAAAGACACCCACACACACCCCATGTCTACACCTACTCTCAAACACACCGTCACACAAACATACCTACCTACAGCCACAAGTACACTCCTCCACCAATATCAAAACACCTGTACATAACACTCATCACCACCCACCCACACCCACTATAAAGAAAGAAAGAACATTTATTTCATGACATCACACAACATTACAGTTTTAAACAGACAAAAAATAATTTTTTTATGGAACAGACAAATATATAACTAAAAAAACCCAATGTTGCGTGATGCCATGATAAGGGTCCATATACATTCAATTTGATGTTCAGTTTGATGTATGTGTACCCACACATACATCAAACTTACACACAACAGTAACTAAAAATCGGATACTTGCACCAATCTCATTGGCTATGTGAACAATATGTTAGAAGCATTGGACAATGGTGGTCAAACTAATAATATCTATACAGATTTCAGTAAAGCTTTTGATCTCGTCAAGCATGACTTGTTGCTGGCAAAACGTAACAAACTGGGCATTCATGGGACACTGTTGCGGTGGTTTGATTCATATCTGCGAAAGAGGTCTCAACCGGTGGTCGTCAAGGGTTTTAGTTCTGTGTTAATCGGAAGGCCGTCAGGTGTTCCTCAGGGTTCGCATTTGGGTCCAGTCTTCTTTTCGAATCATAAGTCCGATCTTCATTAATGATCTGCCTAATGTTATTTGGTCAAAGGTAGCATTGCAGATCATTTAAAAGTATATAAAGAAATCAGAGGGCAAAAGGAGGTTGAGGCTCGTCAGGTGGATTTTGAGTTAGTGTGTAAATTATTACATGAAGCTGGTTTGAGAAGTTTCAATAGTAAAAAAATTAAAACTATCACACATACACACTTACACCCAAACAATCTCTTATCGCCCATTAATAACCACTCACAAACACAGTGGAGTGAGTGAAGTCTGCCGCCTGCTTGGCGGCAGACTTCACTCAAGGCGCGGTGGAAACAACCCAGACGGACGCTCGCAGAAGAGTTAGTCCTCCCACTACCGTATTATTATATATAACGTAGTATTAAAACAATGTATTATTACCCGTCCCCGTCGCTCGTGGCTCGTTGGTGGTGGTGCGTGCAGCGGAGCAAGCGCGAGGCGGCCAACTTCGACGCGGAGTTCACGAAGGAGGAGCCGGTGCTGACGCCCGTGCACAACGACGTGGTGCGCGCCATCAACCAGGTGCGTGCACTGCGGCCCGCTGCGGCCCGCTGCGGCCCGCTGCGGCCCGCTGCGGCCTGGGACGGCACTTGACATCATACAGTTGACTGGACCGTTTCAGTGATCGGAGATTACACCCGACTTTGGCATTAATTTTTAACGTTTCTAGCGTTCGAATTCCAATTTTTTCGATATACTTGATAATTGAATCTCATAAAAAACAAATTTATCGACTTCATAAAAAAAAATGGAGTCGACATTTATCCGGTGTAGTGCCACCGAACACCTTAGTTGGCGGTATTCGGGTGACGCGTTTACTTAGTAAAGGCGGATCTAAGGAAAGGCCTTCAGTGCACATTTGGATAGCGTGTCGCCCGGGTGCATTCAATTAACATTTTCACTTAACATTTTAAACATTAAGAACATTTTTATACAACAATAAATTAGTAATAATTCAAACAGTATTTTAACATCATAATCACCGCAATCCTCGCTACGTCCCGACAACATCCTTACTGATTGTTTGTTTTCTCGCTTCCAGGAGGAGTTCCGCGGCTTCTCCTTCGTCAACAAAGACTTCAACCCGCAGCCCGCCGCGCCCGCGCCGGCGCCCGACCGCACGCCCTCCTAGGCGCGGCGGCACGTGGCGGCAAGTGGCGGCACGCGGCGGCACGCGCGGCCGCAGATACCTACCGGAACTGTTACGCACCTGACGTTCTGTCGCGCGCCGGCAGACGACCAAAGTTCCCAGCGCAGTCAGTAAAGAACCTCTCCTGTTGTATCACATACGATTTGTATCGGCTTCAAAATCAATCGTAGAGTTCACAGGAAATACGCGACCGTGCGATTTTATAACGCGACGGGTTCCTATCGCGTGCCAGTCGCGACACGTTGCGACATGTCGCACGCCATCACTCTAGTCAGGCGGCGCTCGCCGCGAGTATTATTTAGTTAGGGGCCGCGGCCGCTCCCGAGGGGCCTTTTATCACGTTGGAACGTAGACACATCGCACGCCATATATTTCTTCTCCAAGATCGACATCGCGGTTACAAAGTTTTCCTTACGATGCTACAAGATGTGGGATCGATCGCGCCAGGAGTGGCTTCGACTATAGACACTAAACTAGACACCCTCGCGACTATATGTGCGTGGTGCGACTCGATGTCGTCGTTTCCTCAAACGCTTTCCCCCTAGGAAGTATCGAAGACGCCAAACGGTACGTATTTACGTCGATCGAAGGTTTACTTATGAAGTTCTCTGTCCATGAAGCTGCGAGTCTGCGCGAGCGCTCGGCAGCAGCCAGGTTCAAGCCATATTAGGATGTTTACGTGTAAACTGTTAGGAAAGTTTACGGTCCATAATAACGCGAGCTGCGGTTTTGAAATTACTCAAACCGTTTATCGATAAGGAAAGTAACAGTGTAACGTCCGAAGCCAAAGTACCGAACGAAGTTACGGCACGTTTGCTTCTCTACGAACGTTCGGTGGCGTTGGTTCACTGAGCGTTTCGACGTCTGAAGCCAGAGTACTGTAAACGAGATATGCAGCACTTTGGTTTCGCTTTCTGTGGCTCCGGTCGCAGTACACTATTGGAAGCAGTATGGACTCTGCGCAGGAAGCGATCCGTGTCGCGCTCACCACCGCGCTAGGGGCCTGCTCGGCAAGACTCAACGAGACAGACGCACTTGGGACGGCAGTCAGTGATGTCTCTCTCTCTCTCTTTAGCGAGGGAGATCCCTCGCTAAAGAGAGAGAGAGAGAGATCTGTCAATGGCGAGCGCTCTTCTGTCGCAGATCTAGCTTGTTTATTTTCGAGCTAGTCCATATTGTTATCTAATCCGTTATACATAGTATTCTTCGCTTCTCTTATTAGTCTGTACTTTTCAATAATCTGAATGGCCCGCGTTGTCCTTGTGGCTTTCAAACCGCAGCTCCACTTAACTTGTAGAAACCACCTCGAAATAGGTATAAGTAACAGATCTGTTCAATCGGATTTTAACGCGCGTCCGTAATTTTTAACATATTGCAAATCGTGCAAATGAAGTGAGAGATGCATTTTCTTGATCGAAACAAACCACGTTAGAGATCAGCCATAATAGTTGTAAATACAAAAAAGCGTGCGCTCGGGATGCATAAAAAAAAAATCACGATCTGTGCGGCCAGGGTTGAGCTACTGGTTTTGTTTTGTACGGTGGCAACACAGAGTCGTTTCTCGGGGAAGCGGGTTCGGGTGTAATCGGTAAACCCCATTTGCGATAGTAGCGAGTTATAATTGCGTGTCTTCGCATGTGTGAGTGTGTGCGTGTGTGTGCGCCGGCGTGTGCGGGGGAGGGGGGGAAGGGGGGGAGGTGTGCGTGTTTATGGTTCTGTTCGCACGACGCACCGCGGTCGGTGGTCGGCGGTTTTAGTCAGATTCGTGTTCTTTTCTTAGCATCGTTTACGATTACGGTCCAGATCACGAGCTTTAGTATAATTTATGTTAGCAAAGAAAACTCTCAGTCACTGTACCTTTCTGTCCTTAACGAATTTAATTGCTTAGACGAGAGAGCGATACCAGAGTTGGTTCCTATAGTAGGTTCGGGGCGCCGGCGGCGGCGCGGTGGTTTCTCTATACAGTGTCGAAGGAAACCGGTGGCATAGAGGCTTCTGCTTAAAGCATGACGCGACAGAAACACCGCCGCGGCGCCGGCTGCCGCTGCGGTGGCGCCCCCGCACTGGCCAGCGACAGACCGTCGCCGGCAGGGAGGGGGGGGGGGGGGGGGCGCTGCCACCTGTTAGTCAGTCCCCGGCGTCTAGTCGTCCCGCGTTGTGTTGCGTCGACCTGCGAGGCATTTCTTCCAATACTCATTACATTTCGCGCTTTAGTATTATTTTTATTTACTTTTGTCTCGCTGTCTCAGAAACTGTACCAAATGGATGTACATATAAGATCTTTCAGTTTGTAACGGTAGGGATGCCGGTCCCCGTACCCCTGAATGCAAACTCTAACCTACCTCGCCGCAGTGCTGCTCGGGTGTTGTTTTTTTTATCAACTTTCGAGTAGCACTGAGTCGAGGTAGGCTGGAGTTTGCGTTTAAGGGTACGGATGTAACGTCTTTTGTTGTCGTGTTGTTTGAAACGTTTCTCGATTTGGTACAGTTTCTTAGCCCGCGACGGGCTTATCTGCCGTATTCATTTGATGAATATGTTTTGAGCGAATTTTACACTGCGCATGTTGGCAGCGTTGAGATGATGGTGATGCTAAGATACTGAAATATGCAATAGAAAAGGTATAAGAATAATTCCCCTTTGACAAAAGTGTAGACTTTGTGGTATATTGAACTGAATTAGATTTTAAACAAAACTGCATCGCTTATAATAATTAATAATCAGGCTATGATACTCTGATACTCCCGCTGCACTGCGCGGCTGGGATACAGAGAGAGAGAGAGAGAGAGAGACAGAGAAAGAGCGCCACGAGGGCGCAGTGCGGTGTGGGGGATGTCAAATAAGTACTAGCAGCGTCTAATACGATGCGGTTGATGAAGTGTGTTGTACCGCTGGAGCCGCATGCGCAGTGTGACTCGCGTTACTTACGTAACCTCCTATTTTGAGATTATTATTTAATATTTTCTAGTTCTTTTTGTTAATGATTTGTTATATTATCGCGTACTGTAAGTACCCAGCGGCACACGTTGAATCACATTAACTCTGTCTGCGACAGTATTCTGATTTGTAAGTATTATTTCGTTAGTTCTTAGTTGTATACCAAAGGTGTTAAGTTTATCGCGTAGTATAATCTTTAGTATTATTTGTGGGGGTGTGTGTGGCGGGCACGCCGAGGGCGAGGGGCGGGGGGAGGCGCAGAGATCTATGGCACAAATGTAATGCTTTATGTAGTGTATAAATATAATAAAAAAAATATATTATTATTAAAATAATTATAACAAGTCTCTGTTCGTGTTCCCGTATTCGAAATGTTACCTATGTACTTTTGACATAATATATTTTATCTGACGTTTTTATTTTTATATAGATTTGATGTGAAATTAACGTTTACCAGGGTTTTGTTTTGTTGTAACGTTGATATAGGTTTCTTTCTACACTGAGTAGCCAAAGTGTCTTTTTATACTCGGAACTGGTAGGAATCTCGACTTTCCTACTCGAATGTAAAAAGTCAGTAGATTCTTGTGAGTTTTTCAAATTATCTTTGTATGTGACGCGATCGATGTTACAAAGGTGCAGTTCCTTTTGTTTGCTCTTTTATTATACAGCAGTAGTATTGGAATAAAAATAGTGTTTTCTAAATAATAATGTAATGAATGTTATCGAACTGAATGTCCTCAGTGTCCGGGAGGGATCCCGTCCCGCTGCTGCGATCGTCTCTCTGCCCTTTGTAATATCTTCGCTTCACGTTCTCTGACGTGTAACGTTCAATTATGTTTACAATCTGGTCGTTTCTCTGTTGCTTAGCCGTAAGTTAAATGTATGTGCAGAAATTAATTTTTGATGTGAAACGTACTAATAAAATATAAAAAAACGTATAGAGCATAGTGAAAAGTATAATAGTTCGTAAGTAAGGTTATGATAGTGACGCGTCGTCGTTGTCTGAAGCTTCACTCACGCGCGTGCGCACGCCGCTTGTTGTACGTCGCGACTGCACGCGTGTGTGTCGTCCGGTGTGCGTGTGTGTGTGCGCGGCAGGGCCGTCCCGGTACTCTAATCAACATTAGATCTTATCAAGGACAAAACAACAAAGCTTTTATTATAATATATTTTGATGTTGTACGTGTGGGAGGTAAAAACGTAACTGAATATGTTTGGCTTCCTGCGAACCGTAAGGCAGTGAGGGCGGCACTGTCGCGCGACAGCGCGTGTCGCGTGTGTCGCAGCGCCGCGCGACTGTGGCGGCCGCAGTCGGCAGTCGGCAGGAGGCGGCACCGAGTGCCTCCAGCGGGCTCGGCGGAGGCGCGGCGCTTCGGCCTCGTCCGAGCCGGGATTCGATTCCGTTGCGAGCGCGATTTCTATTGATTTCCAAATAGCACAAGGTGTTCTCGTTTGCCGACCTCTTTTAAACGTATAGATGAATAGAGAAATGTTATGAAGTTTTTGAAAACATTTATTTATTAATTTTTTGAAAGTTTACATCGTATTATTTCTCGGTTTTATTATGATATAGTGTTATTTAATAGATGTTAATTAAAACTAGTACGATTGTAGTTACGGAGCGTACTAACTGCAGTCGCTATGTGTGTGTACACACGGCACCAAACGAAGCTGCCTACAGGCTCGCACGCTGCATACGTCACGTACACTTTAGAAACGTTCAGTTTGATTGATGAGCCTTCACTCGGCGCGTTCAGTTCATTGTCGCGCGGTGAGTGCGCAGGCGCCGCTCTTGACCACTCGCTGCCGTCAAACATTTCAAATCGGCATAGTGGGTGCGTTCCTTAATTCTTTGGTGACAGAAGCTAGCTAAACAAATATAAACAAAGGTAATTTCAGCTGCTTTCAAACTTTAAACGTAAAAGCAAACTTACCGGTATATTTCCTTTCAGAGTTATATAAAAACGCAAGTTTCCGTTCTGTCACCGACTGTGCCAAAGTAACCGATTAAAACTGGTGATTTTCAACGGTGACCGGTCATCGCCGACAGTAATTCAAATATTTACAGTTTCACTCTCACTTCGTTATGATAGCTTGTTCACTTTATTTTTCTAAATCGTACAATATTTTCGTCAGCACTTAGTTGTAGCTTGGAGTCCGCGTGCGTCGGCTCTGGCCGGCTATCGTGCGGATATTTTGCCTCACCTGTTATAAATAGCTTGTACACATAGCTTGAGGCGGTTATGACCGTCCGACGCTCTGGAAACCGACGTCATCGATCACTAACTCTATAAAGTCATTGGAACCAGTGATACGTTACTATAATTTTAAGAATTCTAGTCATTGCGGTTAATTCTCACCTTTTAATATCGATGTATCAGTAATATAGTGTTAGTGAACATTCGGTCGCGTTCGGTCGGTCGCTATGAAATCGCTCGTTTGTCCATTTAATATGAAACGAACATACAGTAACGCTATTCGATGCCATTTTGTAACACTAAGGCCGGTTCGTCCTGCACCGAGCGAACATTCGTGTTCGTGTTCGTGCGGCGTGAACGGGCCTTAACGCTAGCTGTAACTTGACATATCACGCTGTATTCTCGTTGGTTTTTTAACAATATGTTTTATATTTATATCAAAATCAGTGATCTATTTAAATTTATATGAATTGTACCATGTTGTCCTGTGTCAAACATAGAGCATTGGTTCTTTTGTGATTGGTTCGTTCGCAATCTTCGTAAATAATTTTATCCGTTAAACTGCTTGCTAGGTAAGAAATAATTTATAAAAGAAGGTCCTAATTATTCAATAATTAATTGTGAATTATCACTTTTACGCGCGATACCTTTAAATTACGAGCGAAATGTGTGGCTCCACGGACTAATTGACTTTTGGCCAGATTTTAAAAGTTCAGCGTTACGAAGATTGCAGACGAAAGTTTTGCATAATTTATTTTTTACTAATTTTTAAATGCTTTATATAAATGAGAAATAAATATATTTTACGCTTCTCAGAGGTGTTATATAGCCAAAGAATGGATTACGTACAAAGTGGCTGTAAGCCCGTCATGTTGTATTAGTTGAAATATATTCTCTTGCCACACGTTATTAACGTAGTACATGATCTGTATGTTGTTGTTTTTGAACGATTGTTTGGTTGTAGGGCGAGGTGCACAACTGAATCTCTCGGTGTAACTACTAAACATGTATTCGCATCTCCGAGAAAAATCGTCAAGTAGATTATTTTTCTCATTATCCTCACTGCCTTATTGCAAGAAATGGTTTATTACCATTACGTTTACTATCATTACGGGACCGTAACGTTAAGTAATGTCAAGTGATTCTACTTGATTAACATCAGCTCCGCTAATGGATAATTTAACTGTTGCGGGAAGCCTTGGCAAACATCTTGGCGTAGTATAGTCAGGTGTGCGACGCGGGTGGTCACTTGTCTGTCGGCAAGATCCGTGTTCTCAGCAGCATTTATAACAGCAGACATAATTGAGAACATTGCCATAAGTGACCTCGTGTCCATCGCGTCACGTCCCGTCGTCACTAGAGTTTGAACTAGATTTCGGCTTTATGCAACCTTTGACAATTTTTGGGATCGTTGCAATAAATACAATTTTTCTCGGTTTTTTGAATATAAATCTGATTTTACAATATTCGAATAATGTTGAAAGTGCACCTCGCTCTATATAACTGTATGTATAACTAGTTTGTGTTGATTGACTGTAGCTAACAGATAATATTACGAAGTCTGTGGTTGCGCGCCGCCTCCTAGTCTGTGGTTTCTGGAATAACATCTGACTTAGGAAAAGTGGATATAAGTGTAATAACAAATATCCAATTTCAAGCGATTGAAAGTATATTAGTTTGAGTCAGTTTTATATATTGTTCCAATTGCCGTAGACAAGGCGGCGCGCGCGCATGTTTGTAATACATATATTTGTTGTTTGTTCACTGATTCACTATTAGGACACTTAGCGGAGTAAATTAATGCATATAATATAGTTTTATGATGGGAAAATATGTATATGTAATCCTACATGTCTATTAAATCGGTGAAAATAGATAATAATAGCGTGAAGTTTTATTTTCTCAATCACCATTCCGCGACTTTATACGATGAACAGAGAACTGACAGTGAACGAGCCTTGCGATCATAAATGAAGTAGCCGGTAGCATACCGGTATCTGCTTGCGATATACACAGGATTGTACACTTGTAATATCTATAGACAACAGGCAAGACAAAAAGCACGTACCTGTTTGCCTATACATGTACAGTCATGGTAAGAATACCTGCGTCAGTTCTCAAATTATTTGTTTTATCACGTAAGGACACTTAGTACCTTTTGATCTTACGGCAGGTAGCTGACTACGTTATAAAATACTAGTATTTAATGGAATGATAACAAAGGTTAAAATAGCATTCACCTTTGACCAATGTCTAGTTAACATCAACATAAAACCTTAATGGCCGGGCGGCTATTTGGAAAAATAATTCTAATTTGTTTTATTTAAATGTCAAAGGGGATTCTCTTTGTTCATACATCTTATTATATCAGAATCGTTGTTACGGTAATGCAATACTGGTATAGACTAGACAAATAGGTAAGTAAGGAGACGCACAAAACAACTACTGAGCAAGCAAAAATAGACCGATAGATAAGATGATGAACCTTTTCTTACTATGACTGTACCTACATTATCTACTCTTGTCATTCATTGAGGCAGTTAGGTAAAGTCTTAAATCTATACTATAATAAATGCGAAAGGGTGTTTGTATGTTTTTTGGTTTATCCTTCTTTTACGCAGCAAAGGATCAACGTGTTTTTGGCTTAGATATAGTTTGTGGACCGGAGAGTAAGACAGGCTATACTTTGTCCCAGAAAAAGCACGGTTGCTTTGGGAACGCGGGTGGAACCGTGGGCAGAAGCTAGTAAGGAGATAAATTAAGGATGCAAAGGAAAGACCTAGCACTAGGTATGCAAGTTCTTTGTATAAGCTAATCAGAATAGGATTGAAAATCCGCTAACTTCAATTTAGCTTTTTGTCCGTAGTACAGTTGTCCGGTCAACCGGACTACGGAAAAAAAAATATTTTCTATAGTTCAGTTGACCGGACTACGGAACAGTTTTTTTTCTTCAGTAGTCAGGTTGACGGGCAAGAAGCGAAAATAGGTGATGTAAGTGCCTGGTATTCCTAATCTGCCACGCAAACCTCGCAAAATGGCGAAGTGTTCCACGTAATGAAGCAATACCGTTAACACAACAGCACGCGGGCGGGGTCGTGGGTCAGCTATCTGTGAACAACATCTCGGTAAGGAACATAGCGTACCTATTGTACCTACGTAGGCAGTACCTACTATCTCTAGGTTAGTTCAGTGGCGGGAACGACTGGGCGCCTTGTAAGGGCTCCCCAGTCCTCACATCAAAGGGCATCCAAGTTGGGTGCTGCACCAATTCTGTTGTCGTTTAGATGTGTACACGATTAGAAACGTTTCATTAATTTGTATGATATCATTAACATACCACAATTTTAAGTTATACGTATGCTCTTTTGTCCTAATCACCCACTTCCGGTATATAACATACCAATTCTAACCTAGCTACATATATAGTAATCTGTGATTCAAACTCACCCTGTATAGGTACCTAGAGGAAGGTGGCTATGACTGGACCACTTAATTTCATGACGTCATATCTTTGTAAATTAAGGTGATAAAATGAAATAATGTAATCATTTTTATTATTCAATTTGATTAAAACTAATATCACGTACTAAACAATTTAGTATTAAACACAAATATATACATCCCAAAAATTTCGCTTGCCACAGGATTCGTACCTGCGTCTTCTGGTTATCTAGACCAGACGCCTTAACCAACTAGGCTATGGGAGCAATCGATGTTGACTGCGAAATTCCTGATATGTTTTCTTCCCGGCTTACAAGCATTATACTTTTTGACATATCTAATATGAAGAATATTTGTGGCAGTTGCCTTATTTGGACCATGATCGCCTTGATTGGTCCAATGAGTTGCCATCAATGGACTTAGAAATATTGGTTCTAGTGGTCAAATCAAGGTGCTCCAGATAAATTAACAAATGTAGTAACAAAATAGTGTTGCCTTCGGGACTCCGTATATTATACTCGCCTCATTTAAACCAACATCTATTCACTGATTTAACAGCAAGGTGCATACTTCTTTTATTTAAGACATTCATAAGGAATGTTATTTTGAAATAACCTACGTAAAATAAACGACTAAAATATATAGGTACAGAGATTTCTGATACTGGCGATAAATGCCTGTTTTAAAGTCTACTTTTTACGACATACGATACACCAATCTAGAAAACACAATTGCAGCTCGAGTCCGCAGCAAACGGGGTTAGTTCATCGACAACAACGATAAAAACATTGGGGGACGTGCACCGCCTGTAGATTGGCCACTTGTTGTCGACAACATTATTCAACACAAAAGTTATCAGCCATCGCGCCATGCGGCGGCGAGCGCTGACAATGAGGCCAAGTTTTTATACCGTCAGCTGCACAAGTGCTCCATTGTCTGCAGTCACGACAAAAATGGGATTAAACTGTTCTTCTAATTTATTTAAGAGCGACATGCGGTTGCCCTATTAAAATAAGCCCTCGCCTCGGTCCCACGGCGCAACCCCTCGCGAATGTATCTTTCTATTCATTAATGCGATTATTGTTGCCCCACGCAACCGCGCGTAAAATCGGATCGATTAACGCTTCATTTCAATCGAACGATCCCTGATGGACGATTATCGTAAACGATTTTTATCTCTACCGTTACAATAATTGAGTGCCATGAATGATCGTGTCGAATCGAAATTTGAATGATAGCTACTGTTGGACAATAAATAAGGGGATTTAGTGTGTTTATTTCGTTTTTTATTGCGCTTTTTTTGTGAGATATGGAAATAAATGGCTTAGGAAATCGATTCGGTGCCTACGGTCAGTCTATTAAAAATAAATTGGAATAGCGTTTGAATCGGGATATAAATTTCAAAAAGCGCTTTCAAGTGTCGAGACATTCACACGGCGTCGGAGAGCGCAATCAATCTCGGAGGGTCGGTGTCCATCGTCCGTGTACCCATTTGACTACATCACCTTCGTCGTTTGTTTCCCTAACGAGCGAGTTTACGCGGCGGGTGACGCCAGCGTGCAGCGCCGGCGTGTCGGTTCCTGGATCGCGTGTCAGAGTAACGTATCGACAAATCGGCTACATCTGTTACCATTGTCACGGCGTCTCATTATTTCACACTTGCGCGCAACATCAAAAAGTCAAATGCGGCGTCTAACGAGGATCGTGACTCGGCCGGACGGCGCGCGGCGCACGGGGCGGCGCCGGACAGCCTAGGCACGGATCCTCTCCCAGATATAAATAGTCAAAAACTTGCCTCCAACCAATCACAGGAAACGTAACCACTTATAGGTAGTTACTGTTGCCTGGCCAAGAATACAATAAAACCCACATCCGCGCGAACAATAACAGTTGCATTCACTACCGGCCGTTTTCCATATAGCGGCACCATCGTGTTAGCTCACTAGCAACGAATGTCTACAGCTTAATTAGCATGAAGTTCATTAAGGTCATGAGATGAAGATGAGGTACGTATGTCCTGTCGATACGTATCTGCCCGTCGCAGTCGTGTGCTGCTCTTCTCAGCAGCGCGGCTAATTGCGCTAGTTACCTGCGTTGAACCTGCGCCCTGGACCGCTCGAGATCAAGCAGTTTGTCACGATTGTATCTTAAGATTTGTTGGGACCGCTGCTTGAATAAGAACCAAGGTAAAGCGTCCCTTGCGGAACTCTACCTAGGCATCACAGTTTTGCTTATAATGTATTCTGTTGGCGCTAAGCTATAATAACGTAGTGTGTATAAGAATTATTATTTATTTTTATTTATTACCAGTTTGTAACATCAAATATCTATTGACTATTCTATGAATTGAATGAATTGAATGTCATAAACACTGCACAAGGGGAAGGCTTCGCCTCAAATTACCGGCTAAACGTTTACGTAAGTCTCAAACACAAGTAGGTTACATAGGTGCTAAAATCTATAACAACCTACCTAAGACGATAACTGATGCACCTAATCACAGCACGTTCACGCGTAGGCTTAAGACACTAATGCTCAGCAAAGCATACTATAGTTTCAGTGAATACTTCGAGGACAAAATGATCGCTGATCCAAACTTGGTTTATTAAGAATGAATAAAATATGTATTCACACTTAAATTGTTTAAATAAGTATGGCTATTATTTATAAGATTGACATGTAAGATTTATCTTATTAATAAAGAATTGAATTGAATTTAGGGGCTATGATTAATTGAAATACTGTTAAAAAATGGTCTCAGGGTGGCGAGCATATAGATATAGATACAGCAGTCTTTGTAATTCAAAGTTTCTGATGGCTCCACACCACAAAGGTAACCATACCTAAGCCTATAGACTTCGTGACGTGTGATCATTCTATAATAAGTATACCTACAATAAAAAACGTCGAAATTAACATTCGCCGGGAAAATTACTAAGTACTTAAAAGAAATACTTCAGATGAAGATTCATTTAAAGCGTTCAACGGTTGCTCATCCTTCGACTGTTTCTTCAATAAACCACTAATTCTCGTCTAATTAGCCGCACGAGCTTTCAGAATATGCGTAAGTATTAAACTTTCAACAAGCTAATTACCACGTCGTTCATTAGCAGCATGCGACACATCGCAGGTCGCGTCCCCTGACCCGGTGCACATCTGCCGCCGTCTCGGTGCTCTGCAGACGGCGAGGACTAATTGTGCTGGTTAATGAACCTGGGGATAGACTAGATCAGTGTACCTAACTGCATCGTCAAAGTGAAGAAGTGTTGCCTTTATGATCTGTTTATTCCATATTTTTTCAATAATTGCAATAGTAGTATACGCAAATATATACATCACAAAAATTTCGCTTTCAACAGGATTCTATCCTGCGTCTTCTGGTTATCTAGACGAGAAGCCTTAACCAACTAGGCTATGGGAGCCGATTGCTCCTATAGCCTAGCTATGTGCGCAATCGATGTTGACTGCGAAATTCTTGATATGATGAATTTCTTTCCAGCTTACAAGCCGTAGCTCCATCTAGCAGACCCGCTTTGTAGCGATTACCTACTCCATTGTTGATTAAGGCGTCTGGTCTAGATAACCAGAAGACGCAGTTTCGAATCCTGTTGGAAGCGAAATTTTTGTGATGTATATATTTGCGTGAACATCCGCTAGTGTCGGTTAACACTGTAAAATTTATTTCATAATTGTAGTATAGAACAATAAGTACAGTGATCCATAATGGGTCTTGATCTCCTATTTTATAAATAAGGCCCGTAATATTTTGTGAGATGTGACTCATCAAACTTTTGTACACCTCGAATGAATTTACTTGCCGCGTGATCGGATTACATGTTTTAAATGATCGATGCTTGTACGTTGCTAGTATTGTCGACGTCATGGCATAACCATAAAAGTCTAGATTACCTACTGTACGGGTTACCGCACAGTAAGCAATGTCAATGACTCGCTAATTGAGGTCACTTAGCATGTGTACATTTGCTTATACATCATTTTACATAACTATTTAAACCTATGTTATTTTTACAATAAATCAGTGTTAGAACGATTATCATTGGGTTTGTTTCCTACATTAACTCTCCCTGTTCCTGGCACTCATCACATAAACTGTAACAACACTACACCTACCTACCTTACAACACAACTAACTTAATGATATCTCCCTGCTGTATATAGTCCAAAACCTTACTTAGTCTAATTAACCTCGTACCAGCGTCCCTGTATTAATTCCCCGTTAAGTGTCCATGTCCAGTGCCCTGATACTGGAGAAGTTATCTAAGCTGTTTATCTAAGTTGAGGCTTGCTTAGGCCATTTTAGAAACCTATGCAGAGAAGTGCGGCGGCCGGCTCCGAGGGAAAGCGCCTGAAAACTAAAGTAGCTTGTACGGTAGAGTCGTGAGCGAGACATTACCTGAACATGAGGCAATTACTGTAAGGGTATAGAGTATCTGTTGGTTTGGATTAAATTAATTAAATGTGTTGGTTATTTGCTTATATTGTGAAGAATGGCTCGGTGATTGAATTTAAAAGATCTTGCAGGTAAGTCAAAACTCGTAGTTTTAAAAAAAGTATCGATTTAACCACTCAAATTAAATAGTTAAAGTCAAATTTGTTTTACAACTTCCATTTATGTTTCCTAACTTTCATTCATGGTTACGGACTAACACTATAATGTTAGAAACGGTATAAATTAGAAAACATATCAAAGAAATTAGTTTTTACCCTTTATAAATGCCACTTTCATAGACATAACTTCTAAGTACTAATCATTCTAGTACCGTTCCTAAAGTAATTTCCATACCTACACCACAGATTTACAATGTGCCTACACACTTCTCAAAATAATGTAAGTCGAGATAAACTATAGATAGGTACCAATTTTTAATAGCAGATTCGATTGTCACCGCTTAAGTTACGTTCGACCCCATCGTCGCCTGCACCACACCTAATAACTAAACAAAATAACACTTAACCCCACAGGCACTAACAACTAATTACCGTCCAAAAGCGTGGTAATTGAAACCTGTCCTCATAACATTTCCATACTCCAGCGACGTCTAACGGCGACGACGCGCCCGGCCGCGGCGCAGGCTCCGCGCGCATTAGGCGGTCGGGACGTCAAACACGGACATTAGCATGGTAATCGAGGGGACGCTATTTATTGGACAAATGCTGTATAATTCGTGATGCGCGCCCACGCGACAAGCCGCCCGTTTTGATTTGATTGGCTTTATTTGGGTTCCGCTGGCTTAGAGTAAGAATGGGTATGAAGCTGCAAATAAAAACTATCGCAGTATTTTTCATTCCTACATATCCTGGCAGATATTTTATGTTTTACCTTCAGGGACTATTCGAATTTCTTAAAAAAACTTTTAAGGTCAAACTTGCCATATCTTCGCTACCTTGGTAACTATTGAAACGTCTGTCGCCGAGATGAATGCAGTATGTAAATGCAATTATAAAGTACCCTGGCGATCGATCTGTGCTTGTTATACCAAGCTTTCCAAAGCGTAAAGTTAGCTTTGATAGATTCATTTCTAGACCTTTACAGTTACTGGTTCACGACTCTCATCGCAATCTTTTATACTGTTCTTCTATATCGCTTATATGTTATATTGTTCTAATCGTTTATCCTGACCTTCTATATAATCATTGCTATTCACGAATATTTTTTCTCTATTGAAACAGTTCTTTAATTAATATCTATTAGGTAAGTATGTGTTTTATTTGTGACTAACAAGACTAAGTATACTTCTTAATTAATTTTTATAATTTCTATAACAGAAAAGCGTTTCAGAACTATCACCCTTTCATCAATGATGATGTGTTCGAGAGAGACGACAAAAGAACTTAATTTTCTACTAGAAAAGATAATTTTAAGATATTCATAAATAATTCTCAGAGTAAATATATTCTACGGAACCTTCCAGCCACTGGTGAACTCTTACTATGTGCAGTTGACCGATTTATCGACTACTCGAGAACGTATGGGCTTAAATTGGAATATTATTAAACGCCGAACGACTTCGGCTATCGATATGATACGAATAAAAATATTAGCTTCTCTTTAGAAAAAAGGTTTTCGGAGATTCGACTCGACTACTCTGACGAAATACCTTTTGAAATTGTATCTCCGTATAGTAGCTAGATATATGTGTGATGAACACTATTAACTTCGTGTTAATAGTGTTCAAGATACTTTTTAATTAATATTAGCCACTAATTAACCAAATCTTTATTGTAACACGTTTTACACATTGTCGACTGGTTGGCTCTCTCAGAGAATTCTTAGTTCAATAACGGGTTAGGAAATGAGTTTTCTATATGTGTCAACATAATTATAGTATTAGAAGAACTGTTATGTCCACAACATAAAAAATTGTGTAATTAACTTGACAGTACGCAAGAACATGTTGGCTATATTCCGGTTTCCTCCTTTAAACAGGAATACAGAATAATTGTTACTCATTATGAGAGTTAAAAACTGTAAGATGATTACGAAAAGTTGTGAACGGTTTGTACAGAGTTCCGCAATTGTTTGATATTAAAAGTTCACCACCACAATCTTGTCACCTATTAAAATGTTAGCGGCGGAGAAAGAATTCTAGCTTCATTTTAAAGTATTCGTTAACAAGACGAGCGTGTCGTTTGCCTGATGTTAAGCATACCATAACAATTGCAGTGCCACTCAGAACGCTATAACGCCTGTGCGGCACTGGGTTGCGCTTCTTACCTTGAGAAGTTAGGTATTAAGTTTGATAAGTCCAGTCACTGACTAGCTTTTGTACAACGCTCGCGAGAACGAAGAGTTTGCTACTTATTTTCTGTTGTTCTTATTGATACTTACTACTATTTGTCTACTCCTGCATATTACATTCTACTAGCTCCATCTCAGGTCATTCATCTTCCATGATATTACGGTCATAACCTCGGCGGCAGTAAAAACAAACCACGAGCTCGCCGGCAAATGAGCAGATATATCGGCAGCGGCTGCGCACAAAAATGCGCACAATGAGCCGTATCCATGACAGATAGATTGCCGACCTCTGCCGCTCCGGAGCACGGGGCGACCACCGCTCCGGGAGATAAATGGAAATGGAAAATTAAATTAAACAACTCGATGTAACAAACGTTACATAAATAAACACGACTGACCTAGCCAGTCGCACTCGGGATGATGTAAGGATTCTAACGATACCTCATACAGCCAGCCACATAGCGGCTTATAAAATTTCTGATAGCTGTTGGCCCCCATGCATCTTTGTCATCTACATAATCTTTTTTTTTTTTTTTTTTTTATTGAAAGTCCACAAAACTGGAAATACATACTGATAAACATTACAAAACTAAGAATAAAATATTTTAGAAAAACATATTTCCTACTAGGAGTGGACCTAGCATTTACATTATAACTAACAATTATACTACTATTATAACAACAAGATGCGAAAATACAACTCTTTTGCTGCTTACTGAAAACACATAAATAAAAACACAAAAAAAGGTATACTTAACTACACTAATTTGTTCAGATGATATTTGACTGAGGCCAGCGAACTATGGTCAAATATATCAAAATCGTTCTTTACTGTGGAGTAACTTTCACACATGCGATAAACAGGAGAGTGCCTCAACATGTTGGTTCTACAACTAGGAAGAAAAAATGAGTTTCTGTCCAAAAGGCGACTACCGGGACGCGGGACTCGGAGAGCTATCCTACTGATGATCTCTTGACATTCCACTGATCCACGGATAAATTTGTAAAGCATTATAATATCGGATACCTTACGCCGCTTTTCCAGAGGTAAAATTTGATAATGATCCAATCGAGATTTATAAGACCGGAGTGATGAACATAAATTGTCCATGAAAGTGATGTGATACAGGAATTTCTTTTGGACCCACTCCAACCTGTTAGCGTGCACTTGGTATACAGGATTCCAAACAACGCTACAGTAGTCCAAGATGCTGCGGACGAGACTATAAAAAAGCTGAATGGAGAGACTAGAGTTTTGAAAGATCTTCGACTGTCTGACAACAAAACCACCTATCCTAAACGATTTTTTAACAATAGAGTCAATGTGGTCAATCTTTAACCCTATAATACGCTTTTATCTATACAAATAAATAAAATTGAAATGTCTGTTTGTAACAAAATAACAGCTTTTTACTAAATGCATATGAAAGTATACAACGATACCTACGTATAAGAAAAAAACCATTTTTTAAAGTTTTGTCTCTCTGTCTGTCTGTCTAGTCTGTTTGTTTGTTCCGGGTACTGGCAGATAGCTGATGTTACAAGGAGTAACTTAGGCTACGTGGGCGAAGCCGCGGGTCACAGCTAGTAATATATTTTTAACTATACGTTTAAACTTTCCTTGTGGTAATTCAGTAATTGTTTTAGGAATTTTATTGTAGAATCTAGCACCGTTATATTCGAAGACAGTTTCTTTAGGGCGCACGCTCACTGTTTATTTAAATTAAATATTTTATCTTTTTATTTCTTTATTCACACAGCCCCCAGAAATCTCTTGTGAAAGTTAAATGAATCTAAGTGCCAGTTCCGACACATCCAGAAGGACAAATTAGTCGGCATTGTTTTGATCCTGTCAGAACTATCCACATTTCCCTGCGCACATGCGCCCTCTACACTCACGGCGCGGCCGGGACTCCTGCCTATTCTGCGCAGGGAGCAGGGGCGCAGGAGGGCTCGCCGGAGTCTCATAAATTACCGTCGCGATGTCGGAGCGCCGTGACGTGTAATTGCAGCGCGGTCACGAATCTAGCGCGCCGGGATGGGCCGGGAGCTCCGGGATGGGGAACTAATGTCGGTTATCTTTCCCTGTCGGGATGCTACTGATGGGTTTGATTCTTGCTGTAATTCATGATACCAGTTATGTTTAAACTACATTTCATTACTTTGGCTCGCCTGCACAGCTCATGTGCATGTGCGTTTGCGTCATGCTTATAGAAATGGGGTCTAAGGAAGTCAGAGCACATATGATCTGCTGTTTAATACATTCAGCCCAAATTTACTCCGTTGGTCCTCAGAAAACTTGACAGATTTTATCCTCCTTGACTATTCGCCTCAATAAAGACATATTTATAAAAAAAAAATATTTATATGAAAGTAACTTGAGTGTTTGTTACCTGTGGCTCCTCGCCTGGCTAACCCGCTCCCGACATGCCATTGTCCGGGGCCAGGCGGTGGCGGTGGCGGTGGCGGTGGCGTGCTCCCCGATCGTTTGTCCGCGATACCTGCACGATACCGAACCATCTCGCAACACCTCGTGTCTGATCGACTCGGGACTGGACTTGGAGACAGAGGTTGATCTAGTGTATGGATGCTGAAGTACTCTACACATCGTCGGGCTATGCTGGCTGTGCTATAGTTACGTTACTTTTTCTCAATCGTGCTTCTCGGATGTAACTTTGTTAGTGGGAGGACTAACTCTTCTGCGAGTGTCCGTCTGGGTTGTTACCACCACTTTGCTCGTGAAGTCTGCCGCCAAACAGTAGTGTGCAAGCATTACTGTGTTCCGGTTTGATGAGCAAAGTATCCAGTGAAATTACTGGGCTTATGAGAATTATTACCTAATGTCTCAGGGTAACGAGCGCACTGCAGTGCCGCGCAGGCCTTTGTGTTTCAAAGTTCTGGGTGGCACTGCAATTGTTATGCGCCGGCGTTATGCTTACCATCAGGCAAACGACCAGCTCGTCTCGTTACCAATAACATAAAAAAAAAAAACTGTTCTGGCAAGGTAACATCTGTGTAATGGCTCGCAAAGTGCCACTCGATCGTCTATTCCTGATGCATATTCGATGCTACTCTAGTCTTATCTGACCTGGTGATGGAGACAGTGGCTAAACTACTAGTGGCAGCTGCTTTTATCTGATACTGTAAAAGTAGTTGTGTATTCTGACAATTATGTAGCGATGACATCAGTTTTCTTTCTATAAAAATTACCAGGTTACCAGTTAGTTTCATGAGTAAGTATATAATTAGCACGGACATATATTTAGCTTATGGTTTTCAAGACATTCGCAAAGTTCCAGTACTCTCTGTCCTGCCGTGGTCCATGTCTCTGATGCTGTGATAGTGCGCTCGTTAGCCCTCGTTACGGATGGTGTGAATTTATCACCAGCTCGTAGTCCGTCTGTGGAACCTGCGAAAACGAACGCGCCAATATCGAAGGCTTACGAAGATTGCTGAGCCAGATATGATGCAGGAGTCGGGCTACAGCTTTAGAGCATTTTATTTCGCATGGATTTCAATCTTATACGTGTTTCTTAAACCCCTAAGTTTAACCGTCTTTATGTATGGGACTCCTTTTCCACTATTTCTTGCACTAATTAAGTATGTAATTCAATCGTTTTTTTTAAATAAAACCTTTGTGTGATTTTCTGTCTGTAAACTAATTATGAAATCTATGGTGCCAATAATGGTTGATGTTCAGCTGATACCTACTTAATTTCAATTTTTCTAATGCTAATTATCTTTTATTTTGCTATGTTCAGGAAATGGAAGTGTGTTATAATGTTTTGCGATATACCTACGTTGCGTAGCATCGCTCTACGAAATAAAAGAGCCGTCCCGTTAGAACACTTAGTTACAACTTAGGCGTGTACGTATTCCGCAAAGACGAATGACATCACCACGTGTATCTTTATCATCTAAAGCACCAGCCACCAGCCAACCATTTCCTGAGCAACACCCAACCAAATGAGATCATACATCTAGACTTTATCTCGATCGGCCGCGTCGTGCCGAGTCATAGGTCTGGTTAGATCTACTGCGGTCCGAATGAGGCGCTACTGTCATAGGTCTAGGTAAGTCTAAGTGGGGTCATGTCACCACCAGTGGGGCCATTCACTGGGCGGCAGGCTCCGGCAGAGGGCGTGGTGCGCGATTGCGATTGGTTGGCGGAAAGGAAAGGAGTGCAGTTTATTGCATTTGGCCAGCTCGCCCTCGTTTCCCCCTCCCATCCCTGTCCGTCGCGCTCGTGAATGTAAACAATGAGCGTGACCTGATTAGGGCGGACCTCCAGTGGCGAAGGTTTGAATGAAAACTGAGCTAATGAGCTATTCAAGAATTCGAACCACACATTGTGTTTGTTACTCTAGAGTCTAGAACAGATTCAGCTCCATTACATAAAAAGTCAACATTTTTTTTTTCATAAAAACTTGCATTTTCTTATATAATATACAACAAGTATCATCCAAATCGCCGATCTTAAAATCGTTCCCATCTACTCTTATTCATTCGGCAGATGGTTCACTCGTGCTTAACACCTAATCGAGTTCTGAATGTCAGATATTTCTAGATTGCATTTCTAAAAAAGACAAACAAAAGACTAAAAAACATTTAAAGCGTACATCACCTAGTACGTTACCATAATTAAGTCTTGCCAACTACCCTGAAAAAAGACAGCTTTATCGAACTAGACTTCCCAGACTCGAGTGGTGCCTGTGGTCCGCGAGCCTTACGTCACGCTCGGCCAGTCCGCTCTCTTTATTAGTTTTTGCCGCAGTGCTTGTAGTTGTGTAACGCGCGTGCGCGACGCCTTGCGCAAGCGCGCCCGCGTCCGCTCGTGTTACAATTAATAGGTTCTGTTCTTAGCGCGGGGTAGCTGTGCATCTCGTGTTTTTATTGCAACACGAGCCCTCCGAGGAATGTAATCGTCGCTAGCTAATTTTCATGTACTCTTGTTGCTTTCGTGGTTAAGAAATTTGTTTTATTGATTCTCAAAATGTTTTGAGAAGTTTAGAAGACTTCTATAAATTTACAAATTGAGTTGTTTGTTATTATAAAATTGCTTGATAAACGTTTGAAAACTTTGGGATTGACCATATTGAAGATGGTAATTAATCGTGCAGTCTCGGTGTATATGTGAACAGAATCAATCCATCTCTCACCTCCCTGGCTGAACGCCAGTAGCGCTCTGCACCATTTGGTAACGCTGTAAAGGTGGTCAGACCAATATAACGTCATTAAAAAAAACATCTCTTCCTAAGAAATAAGCAGATATGTGTAGCAGCATTCTCTTCGGCCAACATCGAAATACGACCACCAAAATACCTGTCAAGTTTATAATTTTTTTTTGTTCAGAGTCGCAAAAATAGAACTAAATCACATAAGAACACATTGTACGTTAGACGTTTACAGGAATTATATCTACAGGTCGACGAATAATAGCTACAACTGTCTTGTATACTACTCATTGAAATATAACATTAACCAAAATATAAAGGCGTACACACTCGTACTCTTGGACTAGGATTCCCTGTGTTAATATACAATACAGACATTGATAACCTGAGAACAAACTTTATGCTCAACACATTACAAAGTGTGCCCCGGCCGGCAATCGAACCCGGGGCTCCTCGCTTTGTACGCAGGGTTACCACCAGCTTCACCATGGACTCGGAGTTTTAGTTTACTGTACCATTGGAGCGATAGGATTGGAGATATTTCTAGGAACACAACCGAAGTCGCACGCCTAGCGCTATTAGGTACTGAATGCACCGCGTGCGCGTTGATGTCTTTTGTATGGAAATAACTATTGACAAAATATGTGTTGCGTAGATTTTTTTTTATGTTATTTGGTAACAAGACGACCTGGTCGTTTGCCTGATGGTAAGCATAACGCCGGCCCATAACAATTGCAGTGACACCCAGAACTTTGAAACACAAAGGCCTGCGCGACACTGCAGTGCGCTCGTTACCCTGAGACATTAGGTATTAAGTCTCATAAGCCCAGTAATTTCACTGGGTACTCTGCACATCAAACCGGAACACAGTAATGCTTGCACACTACTGCTTGGCGGCAGACTTCACGAGCAAAGCGGTGGTAACAACCCAGACGGACACTCGCAGAAGAGTTAGTCCTCCCACTAACAAGGAAAGTATTTTCTAACAATATGTAACTTAATAAAATAAAAATAAAAGTAATAAGGCGAAGCGATGATAGCTCAGTGGTAGTGTGGTCGACCACCGATTTGTAGGTCCATGGTTCAAATCCTACAATGAATCTACAACGAGTTTGAGCTTTTGTTAAAGGAAAATATCAATCAATTAAATCGTAGTGGTAGAGTATTTTCTTGTGCTGCCTGGCTAGCGACCACCCTCAATAAAATCTGTCGGTGCGTTCCGGCAGCCGCTCTTGAGAGACAGTTCTCAGTCACATTGTCACTTAAGATCATGTGCGTTAGTGGTCAAACGCTATGTTATCAATACTAAAAACAGGTAAAGCACAATTTCTGAGATTTGTGCCACTCCCTCCGAAGGTGAACTTTTATTTAAGGTTTTGACTAGACTAGATACTATTGCGTTAAAATATGAGACGTAACTAAAAAGACAGTTAAAGATTATTTGAATTTATATAATTCAACCAATCCTAACGATAACCAAACCTTAAGGGTCTTACCACAAAAAAAATTAAACTGACTTTAAACCTGTGTTAAACAGTGTTTAACTCCTAAACATGCCTTAGTCGCGCATTAAAATATGAGCAACCACGAATCCTAACCATTGTCTGACTCAATACTGTTGTGACATTTCTAATCATTTATCTTTACACACTATCTAGCTAAACATGGCGTCTAAAAATGGTTTTTGTGGTAACACAGTATATGTTTTAACTCACGTCGTAACTAAGATATTAGCGCATTCCTCGCCTCCCACAATTTTTGCTAAACCCAGTTTAGAAAGTACACTTCATACAATTAGGTACGTGCGGCGACTTCCCGCCGAGGCTGCGCTGATGGATGCGCCAGATCCGAGCGCAGCCGCCGGCGGCATACTAACTGCCGGTAATGAGCTGCTGAGCGGTGGGCTGCGGGCAGATCAGTGCTCAGGAAGTAGAAGGTTTGCTAATTTTTTTTATTTTTATGTTAATTATTATTACAATGTAACCTACAGCTGAAAATCAGCGCTGTGTTTGTGCACAGCATAATGCTGAGCTCAGACCGTGCACAACCTGTACATTGCAGCAACCTCAGTAATTTGTATAATGTAGGCATAGTTCATTGTGTGTACGTTTTGTTTCTTTTTTTATATTTTGTTCACTTTTTAACGAATTTTCTTTCACCATGTTTTTTTTGTATTTTGGCTGTTCTGTCCAGTGTTGTGTGAACAAAAAAATTTTCTTTCCTTCTGTTTACATAGATGATTATTGAAGCCATCGACAATGTTTCAGTGCGCGTGAAGTCGCCACCTGGTCTGTAGGCTGAAGGTTCAAATCCTACAACGTGCTTAGCAACACAAGCTTGGCTGGTTTCTAAGGTTTTGGGTAAAGGCTCCTGTGAGTGCGACATGAATAATACTGAACGACAGGAAATCCATATTTCTTATTTGACGTTACATCTGATTATTTTATTATACCTGAAAGCATGCCATATAAGGCGTGAGTGAGAAATAAATATTGTCTATAACTAATCCGATATGTCCTGTGTACATAATTGGGTATGAATATTATCACGAAAAAACTTCAGCAACGGATAAAGATTTTCTCAGCATTATTTGCCTTTGCTTGTTCTACTGTATGACCACAGCTTTACAATAACTGCCGGGAAATGAGATCTAAAATAACTCAAAAACGTCAAATTTGTGTTGTTTTTAGATGCGATCTGCTTTCAACCACGATTTATGCATTTAAATCGTTGAATGTGGAGGTTTCAGCCGTGAGATGAATGCCTTATTAGCCAGATGCTGTAAATGTGCCGTTAGGAGCATGAGATCTGAATGATGCATGTATATTTTGAGATAAAATATTTCGGGTAAAAAGGTGTTTAGAATACAAATATTATTTCTCAATACGTCAATGTTTCAAAATCTAAACATTTCATGTTGTTATGATTGTATAACAAATTTTCGTCAAACCAAGTCTACTAAAGTACTAGTAGTTAATCCTTCTAGTCACAGATTATGGATTTATAGTCTTTGCTTCTAGTACTCCAATTAATTGTGATAGAATGAATAGACCTGTTTGGTGAAACAACAACGTCATTGTCATTGCAGAGATCAGAAGGAGTTTACGTCATTATAGGCGCTCCGACAGTGCCGAAATAAACACATATTCCGGTTTTAAAAATAATAATTGGCCTATTAGCTGATGATGAGAGTCCTTATTCATAAACAATCCGTAACTTATTTAATTACTTGAAAGTGTTTTGTCTCGTTTTCACGCGTAACAGCTTCCGTCAACGAGAAGTTAACAGAGCAGTTTAAAGCATAGATTATCTTATTGAGCTGTTATGAATAAGGGCGTAGTTGTTTTAAGCTTTATTTAATTACGTCATGTCGTTAAGCACCCCCCTTGACGTTGTAAAATAAAATTCCTTGTTTAATTAAATCGAACGTTTTGAAATTCCATCGGTACCTCCCTCCGTATCACGTAGAAGCTAGGAGATAGACCTATCTTAATGAAGTTGTCACGAGAAATCGATAACGTGAATCGTAGCAGTAATATCGAGTACGCGTGACCGGTGCGCGACTCGATACCGATTCCAATATACCGATACAGAGTTAATTGCACCGTCCGTCCCGCTATCGATTTTATGTTTATTGTAATTGCGTGTAATCGATACGGGTGTTGCTTGATTCAAAATATGAGCATAAATGCTTTGTGTGGGCTATAACGAAGACGTCCGTGCGCTGATAATGCGAGATAAAAAAACAATTTATTGAGCGACGGCTGAAAATGTATGAGAGTTAATTTGTGATTAATACTGCGAGACTTGTGCTGATAAGAAACAGCTGTTTCGAAACACTTTTCAAGTATATTTATTTTTTGTAGAGATATCTGTGTATGTAATGTTCTAATAAATAATTTACGACTACAAATTGCTATTTCCGTATACGGTTGCCGTTTTAGATAACGTCTTTTGAAAGCGATGATGGTTCAATGGGGTCGCACCGATTTGACGTGATTTTCTTTCACTGAAGGAAAGAATTTCTGCGAGTTGAACATTGGTCGTCAAGCTCCTCCTGGTCTGCTCCCGTACATAGGGCATATGGAATAAAAAAAATCTTTACAAAACTTAAAACTTCTAAAAGTAAAGTACATGATTAGATTGATTAGGTATTCAACCGCGATATAGTAGTAGTACACGTTTATTTCCTCATTTGTCCTGATTTTTCTTAGTAATCAGCGTCAATTGAAATAAAGATGTTTTTAAGGAACACAAAAAGTTTAGACTAAAACTAAGGATTAGATGAAAGGACTAAATATAAACAACCTCTTGAGTCTTGAGTCTGGTTGAAGGCTCTTCAATCAGCAGTCGTGAGCAGTCCATCCGCGGCTGACGCGCACAGCCCGGACAGACAGACGGACGGCGCCTGAGTCGCACTATCGACAGCACACGCCGGCCGCTATCTGTCGCCCTATAAATCCATACGGAGCTGATAGACGACGTGTGGTGCCGTGGAAGTTAACCGGTAAGCTTCTTATCCCACAAATGCAAAGTGTGTGATTGTAGTGATGCCCGGTACCCAGTGTCCGTAGTCAGCATTACATTATGAAAACAGGTTGTTGATTTAACGTAAGTAATAAATGCATTGGTTTTAACAGATTGCGGTATCGGCAAGTCCGGAGCAACGCATACTTATTTCATCACAAGATTAATATATAAGCTCTGTTTGTGTTAAGTGTATGTTTATCAATTTTAAGCCGACTACATTGACTAGTCACTAATGAAGTGACTAGTCAATGTAGGCGTCATCATTAGTGACTAGTCAATGTAGGCGTCATCATTGATCTTCAACCATATCATGGTGTTACATATAGGGCATTTTATTCCTCGCTTGGTGCTTATTCAAATTCAAATTCAATTCAAATTCAAAAGTCTTTATTCAAATAGGCCCCAAAGGAGCACTTATGAAAGTTAAAATGACTCTAACAGCGGGCCTCTGCAACATTCATCTACCCGAATCACAGACTAAAACTAATGCTGTCTTTATCAGAACATAATAAATGACAAAGACACCAACAGAACCAATCCGTGCTCAAAGTCAACGAACCTTCCAGAAACCCAACAGCTTAGCGACAGATTCCGAACGTGAAGGTATTAATTAAACCTTTACGTTCTAAATCTGTCGTGTGTGGACCTGTTACACTTAGGTTTAGGTTTAAAGACATTTATTCTCAAAAAAGACATTACATATCACTTGCTTGAGAACAATTCCAAACATTAATAAAATTATCACAACATCGTCCCGTCCAGTAGATTATACCTACCCACCCAACGTATTCATTTCCTTATGAGACTGTGATCTGCTATTAGGTGTTGAGCAAGTTGTTTTTTAAATACGTTGAATGAGTTTACATTTTTTATGCGTGAGGGTATCTTGAAAGTCAGTTTCTAAAATATAATCGCTTACACACTCATACCTTTGCACTAGGATTCCCTGTTCTGCAGCGGGCACGGACACATACAGATACACAACAAAAACATCCAAGACCCAAAAACAAACTTTATGTTATTCACACAAAGTTAGCCTCGGGACCCGGGCCCTCGCTTCGCAGACAACTCAGCGACATGGCCGTATTGTTTGATATAATACTTAGCTAGGTATATCACTTTGGACCTCATCACTTGATGAGATACTGGCAAAGCATTTCCAGGCTTTTATTAGGTTACTTTAGCATAGCTCTATTATTATAAGCAGTTAATTAAACGTAAGTATTTGTTTAATGTGTCTATAATAATACATGCTTTTCTATGTTGTGCGCTACACTGTGCCTTCGTGCCCCAGGCATTCCTCCCCGGCGATCGTCCATCGACGCCGGCATGCCATCCGTCACGGCGTCCCGCAAGCTGGTAATTACGGACTGACCGCCCAATTACTGTTATTAATACCAACATAATTTACCGCCGATCCCGCCGGAGCGCACGTCCGCCCGCCGCGGCGCACTGTGCGCAAATGGCCGCCATATTTCTTTCTGTGTATGGATTGGCATGTTTGATTGGCTGTCGGAGCGATATTGACCGAGATATTTCTAATGATTATTGTATTCTTTAATTACATGCCGAAGTTCTATTATATTTTATTATGGTATCCCGGCACACGAATGTCATGTTTTAACTGGTTATAATATATAATGTATAATCACATTTAGCCTTGACGCAAAATAGTGTTTTAGAAGACTTTTTCTATATCGCAGTAGCAGATGAAGCGATACTATATTTGACTAACGTGTACTTAAAACTGGTTAGTTGCTAAAACCGATTTTGGGGTCCAACAACAAGCCAACATAAAGATAAAGCCTTGCCAATGCGTAGCTTTACGTCGAATACTATATCCGTTTTGTTATTTACTGGGGTTAATGCCTCTAAATATCTATAGAAGTCAAAGCAGAAGCCATTCAACTTTCGTCAGTTCTCATGATCAAGCGGACAAACGGAATTCTTTCTTCAATAAATAAAACTGTTATTTTTACCAAACCTCTATATTCCAAACTCCGAGATCTGGTTCAAGTACCCTCAGCCAAAACAAACCAACAGGTTCCATCTGTCCCTCGGAGAGCAAACAGTCGCGCGCCGGCGGTTGTTCTCATCTCACAGGTGCGTGGGCGACTGTGTACGCATGTCTGTTTGTTCGTAACGTGGAGATAAGTGCTTTTAAATTGCTTGTGGTTTTTATTGGCTGATTTTTGAAATAGTATTGTGGAGCGAGCTATACGGATCTGTGTAGAGTTGTAGCTTTTGTTATAATTAGCTTCTAAAGATTAAAAAATAGACGTGGAAATATTAATCCATGAAACTTTTTTAGACATAATTCTGAGATCAACACTTGGATTAGCAAAGAAAAAAAAACAAGAGTTTTACAAAAATGTTAATTGGTAAAATGATTTACACATCAAGTATTAGTAAATCTCTCTTATAAATCAAAACAAAAATATCAAAAGTGATATTCACAGCGACTACTGCAATCAATTAAAAACCTTGCATTCCTATCCAACATGCTCCTACATGCTGGACACAAATATCTGAAATAATTACGCGTATTGTACGACCGACGCGCGACGTGTCGGAAAGTTTCGACACACGCAGGTGTGACTTTCAAACGAGTACACTTGAGATTATGGAATATCGTAGTCAAATACAATGCTGTTATAGTACGAGTAAAATAAACTGTTTTTAAAAAAATGTTTATGACCTTAATATTGTAAAAAAGAAAAATGTGATAATGTGGTGTTTTACGACTATTTGCGACACCCGAACTGGGTATAATGTACGTACTTACTTGACTATTTTATCTGTCCACCAATGTACATTTATGCAAAATAAATTATGAATTATGAACTATCGATAGTACAAAAGTAAAAAAGGTACGATATCGATTTTGTCAACGTGATTACCATGGTAACTTATGTCTCAATTTCACACAAACTTTATTAATAAAAACTGTAGATTGCGATGTAATCACTTCGAAGCGAATGTCATTGGTCCATGCCCTCAGGTCCGATAATCAGTATAGTGTCGAGGGTTAAAAAAGTCTTATCAAGTTGAAAAATATTTCTATACCAAATATCAATACAATAAAAGAGTACTCAAGCGAGTACTCAATCAACAATCGAGTCGTGACCCAAGCAGGTGGCTCCAGCACTAAAGACATAAAGCACCGATAAGTGGCGACGACAAAACACGGTAATATACTGCGTTGTTATCCGGCAACAATCCGGCGCATCGGTCTGTTACAACGATAACTAATTGTTTGATCCGACCTGCTGCGCCGGGAATGGGAGATTTATGGAATTGTTTCATATTGGAAGGTGTACGTTTATTTCATTATTGGAAAGTCCGTTTGTTATTACGTTATGGAAAGTATCTACTGTTTGTTATACCGGTGTACGGGTAACGACGTAATAATTTAATGTTTTTATTGGAGACTAGACACGAGCCAAATTGAAAAGATCTTTGTTTATATGAGTGTTGTTGGGAGTGTGTTGAATGCTGCGTTATTTTATGTCAGACTGAGACACAGCTGGTAGAGCAACTGAAACAATGAACAAGAAACAGTTTCAGTGTACTTTGATTTGATTACGTTAAAAGTATTGGTTTTCTGATTTAGGGACTTATAGCTCAATATTATTGTAGCTTTTCTATTTCGTAGGGATACCTGTCCTACAGGAACCGTGAATATTTCTCTAATTATGATCAGCCTATGTCACGTTTCAGCCCGTAAACCATCTTTAGTCGATTTGTTGCTGCAAGAAAGACAAACCAACAAACACACTTTCGCATTCTAAAAACATAATGAAAATTTACTAGACCCAGCAGTAACTGAACATTTGGGTGGTGTTATGTAGTACAATCACGCTTTGTAGCTAAACTTACACACCAACCCTGCGCCCCCTGCGCCGCAGGTTGCATGGACACACACAGATACACAACACACACGTCCAAGAGCCGAGAACAAACTTGCACACCACACAAGTCTGTCCCGGCCGGGAATCAAATCCAGCTGCCTTATCAGCTAACAATCTCGTGTTCGTTTTCAATACCAGACCGATTAAAACCAGTGGTCACTAGTCTTCGTGTGGAAGGAGTTGTCAATAGTTTTCGCTTCTTTTCGTTTTGTAAGAGCTTATTTCTTTAATAACGTTCGTTCGAAAATGATAACCAGCGAACATTCTAGACTATTCCTTCCACACGAAGACTAGTGACCGCTGGTTTTAATCGGTTTGGTATTGCAAACGAACACGAGATTGTTAGCTGATAAGGTAGCTGGGCTACTCGCTTTGCAGGCAGGGTTATTACCAACCAGGGCCAAAACAAAGTAGGTAGTTAACAGCAGACAACAGTGAATTGATCATACGAATAGTTTCTATGAACATTCGGTCTAAACATATCTACAAACCCGGGAAAACAAGCCAAATACGGACGATGATCATATAGGTATTTCATTTAGGTTAGTGAGCATATTTTTTTTTAAATATGCGCTCGCCTTTGCTCTTTTTTCCTAGCAAATATATCAAAATATAAACGGGCGATTTCCAGCTCGTCGTGAAGCAACGCTGTACTTAAAGAGCATTTAATTTATAAATGCATTTTATCTCGTACAAATTAAATGAACAGAACGGTTTGCGAAACTGTACTGCCCGTCACAGCAATCGTGCTTAGGAAATCCAGCGTTCCTAAATACAAGTCCAGAACGGCACTAGGAAACCTAGAATTAAACCTAGACGTTAACATTGCCTGGGTCATTTCATTAACCTTGGTAAATAGCTATAGCCTCGCCCCGGCTTCGCTCGTCCCTCGCGTTTAATACAAGATAGTATCATTTAATTGAAAAGGAGCGAGCAGGATGTTCGTTAGTAATTGACTTCCTTGTCCGACGACCGGCTCGGTCATTGATTGTGGAAAGCTTAATCATAAACTACACGATGTTTTAACAGTAATTATAATTTAAATCTAAATTACAATTTATTTGGTTGCAGATACTCGAACTAAATGTGCTTTGTTTTGATAAAATTTAAAGCAAGTGTTGCATGAAATGTTAAAATTTGGTTGCTAGTTTGCAATTTTTTTTTATGTTATTTGTTAACGAGACGAGCTTGTCGTTTGCCTGATGGTAAGCATAACACCGGCCCATAACAATTGCAGTGCCACTCAGAACTTTGAAACACAAAGGCCTGCGCGACACTGCAGTGCGCTCGTTACCCTGAGACATTAGGTATTAAGTCTCATAAGCCCAGTAATTTCACTGGATACTCTGCTAATCAAACCGGAACACAGTAATGCTTGCACACTACTGCTTGGCGGCAGACTTCACGAGCAAAGCGGTGGTAACAACCCAGACGGACACTCGCAGAAGAGTTAGTCCTCCCACTAACAAAAGCCAAATTTGCAATAGCCAAAATAACGTTTTGAGTCACAATTTAATCCCGGCTTTTTAACTGGATAGATAACCCATGTTTTTTTATACTCTTTTATAACGAGACGAGCCGGACGTTTGTCTGATGGTAAGCGTTACGACGGCCCATAACAATTGCATGTTTATCATGTTTGTTTTTATGATTGAATATCATCAGGTTTTATGGGGAAGAAAATAATAGATATTTTATTGTGCCTACACTAATTATTTTTTTGCAAAACTGAATATTCTAGCATCTACTTCATTTCACTGAAAATTTCTGCGCAGACAAGTTCATGTTCAACAAGTGCTAGAATTGCGGAGAACTGCACAAACAAGATATTAAATTCTATAGCTGATAAAAACAGCAAAACGTCTGCTACAGCATCGTAGAATTTTATCGCTTTAATATCATTCACTGCATTAAGTTATTGAACTTTTATTGATCCTATTGAAAATAGTATATTTATTCGAGAATGTGCGTATTAGCAGCGCTAAAAGAAATAAAATTAGGTATAATCAGCACAACGGCGTGACGAGCGCCGCGGGGCGTCGCGCGCGACGTTTACATCAATTACTTAAATTCTACAAGTCGATTTACATAATTAAGGTCAAAAAGGTGATCTAAATTGTATTTAGTGTCTGATCTATTTTGGCCACCTTTTTGCCGGACTTTACTACGACACCTCGATGTTTATTTGGCATTGAATTAGGAATACAAATACAATCTGTACATTGACACCAATTAAAATACATATTATGAAGATGATACTTATTTTAAATGAGATACAATTTTTAGTTTTATCCCTGAAACTGATCTCTCGGACATCCAAAGGATGTTGAGGATAAGAAAATATTTACTTAAGATTGGTAGCGCAACAATGTTTTAAAATATTTACGTAAACATTTGTATACAAAAGTTAATTGATCCAAATTTTTTATGCTCTCCTTGAGATTTAACTGATATTAATAATTGTACCTAGTAGTTTGTACTTGGATGTTTTATTCTACCGTTTGAGTCGCCTAAAACTTACTATGAACCGTCGCCTCATCAATATTCAACTACTGGCATTCGGAATTAGTATAGAACCTACTCTTTACGCGCGAACATAACTTTATAGTAAGTGCTTTTATCCGACAAATTCCCGAAACATTTCCACAAACGGTTCCTCCATTAAAAGTAACGATGCTTTAAATAATACTCAAGCCTTCCCACCGCTGGCATGACTGTTCAAACGCGACTTATAAAGCACGGCTCTATTCGGTCCGGCATTAGTTTGGACAGGCGTCCAAATATTTGGGGTATGCGGCGCGCGCGGATCACTCCAATGATCTCTGACCTCCGCGTCGGTACATTATGTATTCATTTTATTTATATTTGGTATTCTAGTAGGTACAATAATCTACTGCTTAATAATTCTGAATTGTTTACTATACAGCGTGATGTTATCGTTTTACCAGAGAGCGAGTAAATCTTTTGATGCTTTTACTATGGATGGTAAATAAATAAATAAAAAATAATAAAATGTCTTTATTTCAGGTATGAAACCCATAAAAAATGAGAACTTTCAGTGACAGCTTTTCTCTCTATGTTGTTGGAGAGGCTTTTTTGATGTTATTTCGTAACGAGACGAGCTGGTCGTTTGCCTGATAGTAAACATAACACCGGCCCATAACAATTGCAGTGCCACCCAGAACTTTGTAACACAAAGGCCTGCTCGGCAACGCAGTGCGCTCGTTACCCTGAGACATTAGGTATTACGTCTCATAAGCCCAGTAATTTCACTGGATACTCTGCTCATCAAACCGGAACACAGTAATGCTTGCACAATACTGCTTGGCGGCAGACTTCACGAGCAAAGCGGTGGTAACAACCCAGACGGACACTCGCAGAAGAATTAGTCCTCCCACTAACAATCTTATATACTCTTCTCTTCTCTTATATGCTTATATACCCATTTAAGGAATATTTAATTTGCTTTATTTTTAATAGTGTATGAATTTGTTAACCAACGTCGACAACTCACCTCTACTCTTCTATTATCTTTTGTTTCATTGTTTATCACTCATAAAAACATTTTGTCTAACTAACTGCTATACTTAATATTAGATATCTAGATAATTTGACATTAGTTCCGTAATGGAAAGCTACATCCCAGTTGTCTAACGTTAAAGCAATTCCTCTAGATAGCTCGCTGGATGGCCTCCCCATCACCATGTAGTTTCATCACCACACTGTAGTAATTCTGGCGCAATACTACAAGCAGTATAAGATGTGCCATTATACGGTAGTATCGGCCGGGGTCACCGGGGCTCGCACTAAATAACCCGGGAATTCAATTTTGACACGTTAACGGCGGCCGCGGCCCTCGCATTAACATAAATCAGAGAAATTGTCCACTTACCAGTAAAAACATCTGAGTTAATGGACGAGCGGTCCGCGAGGGACATACGCGCCGCGGATTGAACGTTGCCGCTGCTTTTTTATACTATAGGATAACAAGACGGTGGTGAGCATAACACCAGCAGCAGTGCCGCTCAGAACTTTGAAACAGCGTTGCACTGCAGTGCACTCGTTACCCTGAAACATTAGGACTTAAGTCTCATAAGCCCAGTAATTTGACTGACTAATTTGCTCAACAAACTAGAACAGAATAATGCTTGCACACTACTACTTGGTGGTAGACTACATGAGCAAAGCAGTAGTCCCTACCCGGCAGAGTTAGTTCTACTACCTGGTAAAAAAATGCTAATATAATAGTCCTAACGTAACATACAAAATGTTTACTGCCATCGGGGTATCGCGTAAAAGTTGCTGGTTCAATTACCAGTATTTGAGCACTTAAAAAAACAAGTATAGTTATTTATTCATTTCTTTGAAATTTTTTTTTATTACACTCCAATAGGTTGGATTGTTATTTTTACATACATTAAGGATAATAAAATAATATTGTGAATTAAAAACGATATAATTATGTAATGATATGGCCATCAAATTCGTCTGGGAATGCTATACGAACACGAGCGGATTTACATTTTTTCGTAGGTACCCAAAAATATTATTACATTGTGTTACGACAAAGAGTAACAAAAACTCAGTGACTGTAGTTTCTCAATGCAAAAAGTACAATATTTAGTGACACCGAATGTCTGGTCCTGGTCACCAACCATGCTTGTGAAGTCAGCCGCCAAGCAGTAGTGTGCAAGCATTACTGTGTTCCTGTTTGATGAGCAGAGTATCCAGTGAAATTACTGGGCTTATGAGACTTATTACCTAATGTCTCAGGGTAACGAGTGCACTGCAGTGCCGCGCAGGCCTTTGTGTTTCAAAGTTCTGGGTGGCACTGCAATTGTTATGGGCCGGCGTTATGCTTACCATCAGGCAAACGACCAGCTCGTGTCGTTACCAAATAATATTAAAAAAAAACCAACCGTTCACAGCAATTGGGAAAGCAAAAAAGACTGATACTGTAGTTAATGAAAATACTTTTATATTTTCATTTCAAAGATTATAATGCGGTCTAATCGAATCGAGAAATTTGTGTGGCAAACATGATGTTTGTTCTAGAATCTTGGATACATATATTGTGAACCTGTGTGCGACATGAACCCTACTGCAGCGAGCTATGAGTTTGCAATGTCACGTGTATAACAAATACTCATGTTTTTGAGAGAGCGCGTTGAAGTCTTTTACTTAGCTGCGATGAACACGAATGCAGACAGCAACGTTGTCAGCCGGACTCTTCTCCCGTATGTCGCTCGGTTGTCCTTACGGTATTTAGTTACGTAATGGCTCCGATGTAATTCGCTTTGTCCGTCCGTCGGCTATCCGTCGGTCGATATCAGCCGCGCGTGTGATTGCCGCTTGTGTAACACAAACGTGAATCAACTGTGGCTCGGTTGCGATGATTGCGACACATATAACGAGGTTTTCATAAGATAGTCAGATTTTGGAGCGATTTTCATATTCGCTTATCAGCTAAACATAGTTTAAGGTATGATAATTTACTTTCAGTTAGTGTTGATGTCTCAGTGGTAGTGACGTTTGCATCTGTCGGTCAATGGTTTGAATCCTACAGCTTGAGCTTTTGCAGCAGCAGACGTTTTCCGTGTGATAATGATGATGATTATGAGAATCCTATATAGTTAGAGTCTGTATTAACTGTGATTGATGATATGATATAAGAAATACTCCCGTTGGGACCCTTTGATTTATTATTACTCCCAATGAGAGTATTTATTATTTGCAACATCGTTCCTCACTCCATCCGCACCGCTCCGCACCCGAGGTCCACGGGTCGCGACCAGTGATTGACCATTGTTGTAAACCGCCGTGTACTGGTAATCACGCGCCGCACCGCAGCCGACCACCGAACAACTGCACCGCACGACACACCTTGTCGCAGTACGAACATGCAAACGCATTTGGCCGTCAAACGATACATCAAAATATTAATTTCGATAAGGTCTGTTGTACAATCATTTGTTGTACTCGAAACATTCTGTTATATTTACCTCTAAGATCTCTGATAAGCATTAAAAGGTGAAGTTTCTTTGTGCATTGTAACCGGAGATAGATCGGCGGCGCCGGCGCAGATACGTGCCGGCTTATTTATTGTACTAGGTTAGCTTTATATTAGTCAAATTGATGAATAACAAACGATGTTTTCTGTATAGGAATAATGGCCAGTAATCATCTGCCCACGGTCAGCAAAATTCTCCACCGATTTTAATTTTTAGAATGATGAAAAAATAAGCTCACTAAACTATTTTTTTAAACTAATTGATAACGAGACGTGCTACTCAGAACAATCCCAGTAATTCACTGACTACTTTGCTCATGAAACCGGAAAACAGCAATGTTTGCACATTACTGCTTGGCGACATCCAGATGAAATATGTTCTCTAAAATGCGATATCGTGATGTTGTGGTTTGGTTGACTCATCTGCTAAACTGCGTAAGGATTTCGTCTTATTTTTACGTGATAAGTTCGATCAATATCTTACTTGATCACTTGTACGTTATCTATTCTGTGCTTGATCTTAAATAACGATGCGGTCAAAGGTCACAAATACATGAAACCTAAAACTGGTTTCGATCCTCGTAATCAATATATTTTGCGCTCAGAAAACTGTTTATTATGTGTTGAAGGGCTAAGATTCTTGTAGTATCAAATTCTTTAAATACGGAAAAAAATATTCCACTTAGATCGGTCTATTATCTATGTATTTATGTAATCGTTTGGCGTTATTTATCATTAATTTATTTATTAGGTAACAATGTTAGTAGATCGCCACATCGATTGGGATATCTCTCGTGATTTTATGTGTTTCGTTAATGCTATTGCTTAAACTTATGTAATGTTACTCAATGTGTGTATGTTTGTTAGTTCTGTTTCAAATTGTGTGGGAAATGTTAATAGTTATGAGTGTAAGTAATTTGAGAAAACGTATCCATCTTTATCTATTAGTAAAGGTCTCGGCCCACTACACTGTACCATAAACGTTTACTGGACTATAATCGTTTCGCCTGCCAAAAATATTTCATGGATATTTTACTATATTAGAAGTTTCCTTCGTCGTTCAACACCGGACCGACATTAAATTCGAAACGTCATTTTGCTAGTGACGCACCGTATAGTAGAACCATTTACGTTTTGTAAAATTCTAGTTTCTACATAGACCATACCAGAAAACAAACGGATTATACCGTCATTAAACACGTTGGATACTGGGATAATAAGTTATTGATCGATTTGTATTCACAGCTCAATCATGGGCATAGAGATATATCATGGCATTCTATACCTACAACGCACAGTGCACGAAGGACGCCATGAGAAGTCTCCATCCATAGCTAATAAGTCAATTTTGCGTTCGTAGCATGGCTAGTACCTATATTACGGTTTAGTGGGTGAAGTCCTTTATGCGTACTTTTAAGTTTCGCCCACCTCTGAGGCCAGAGGGAGATGTACGGTAATGTAAACTCACATTATGAAGAATTGTGAGGACCGCCTGCCTGTCGCGGTCTGCTGCAGTCTGCGGGTTTGGTTTCATAGACAACGGTGTCTATGGCAGAAACATACACGTTCCAACCTTCGCATTATAGGGTCATTTACTCGAAATATATGTAAATTAAGGTAATAAATACGTATTAAATGTCTTTATATTTGGGTAATGTTGTTATTTTTATGACGTGACAATTATTAATGGTTAGAATTTAACAATAAATTATCATTTTTTTATATTATTGCACAATCTGTTTATTAAAGTGTCTTCAGCACAAAGTATTTGAAGAATGCGGTCAGTGAAGACAGATAGTCTGCATAGTTCATAAACGTAATGTAAAAAAATAACTCAATTACTGCCCGCTGTTTCACTGCACGAAGATTCTGAAACCATGTATTTCCTAGCTCCATTGCTGCGTGAAAGAAGAACAAACCAACAAACACACTTTCGCATTCGTGTTTTTTTGTATTGTTGTAGTTGTCATGGTGGCCATCCCTCTCAAACATTACTGAACGAGCTACTAGTAACATAATATTAATTATAAATACAACTCCCGCATAGGAATTACCTATTTAGGTAGCTGTTGACCCAACACTATCACAATTACCAATGACTCTTGCCCAATCCTATAATTTCCACATCTTTACCATACAACCTCATACTCTAGAAGCTTCCCGGTCGCGTGTAGAGTCGCGTCCATTAGCAGCTATCTCGGATGTCGCGCGATAAGAGACACGCGACGGGCGGGTGGTCCGCGCCTCTGCCGCTCTACTGTACAGTACTAGACACGGGGGCAGCTATTGTGTTCAGTGTCCAGTCTCGGACTGACGATTAATTTTTTGGTTGATCTATAGAAATAAATAAAATTGAAGTGTCTGTTTGTAATATCAAAATAACAGCTTTTTACTAAATGCATTTGAAACTATATTCGGTACCTATAACAAAACAACCATTTTTAACCGACTTCCAAAAAAGGAGAAGGTTATCAATTTGGTGGGTATTTATTTTTATGTTTGGTCTCATATCTCTGTCATTTATAAACCGATTTGGAAAATTATATTTTTTTTGAAAGGATATTGGCCCCATAGAAATGTCATCAAAATCGGTTCAGTAGTTTGTCACTGAAGTCGGTTCGTAGCTTTTTTAAAGCAATTTTTTTTTAAACTTTGTCTTTCTTTCTGTCTGTTTGTTCCGGGTAATATTCGAAACGGCCGGACTGATTTTGACGGGACTTTCATTGGCAGATAGCTGATGTTACAAGAAACAACTTAGGCTACGTGGGCGAAGCCGCTGGGCACAGCTAGTTTGTACATAGAATAAGTAGAGCGGCTTCTAGTGACTGTAGTAGAGTCCACTTACAACAACAATTGTACAGATGTAGATTGTCGAGAGCAAAGCTGCTCGTCGTTGAACGACTTGAAGAATATGAAATAAATTATAAAAACTAATTATTCTAATTAATTATCATTAGCTTTGTGTAGTTATAACTGGATATAAAGTAGTTTTCCAATATGACATTTACGTTTTTATTATTATTCAGGCTTTCGGTTGACCACTATCTCACTTGGTGGTAAGCGACGGTGCGGTCGACGATGTAGCACGCTCACCTAGAAGACAACTATTCACTGGCGCCTCGAAGCAGCCCAGGTTACGTACATCTTGATTTAATTTGTATTACACATAGCGTTTGAAAAATCCAAACATTATTTCCCGCTCGTGATCTCTTAAGGGAACCCAAAAAACAATAATGGCTTTGTATATCTTTATATTGTTGGATGGTGCGCGTGCGGCTATCAGCGGCGGTAGTCAATTAATAATCATTTAAATAATTTTATGAGCTTTACCGTTCGGAGATTTGTGGTGAGCTCCACCACGAGCGCCGGCTCTACCGTCGTGACTGCAGGCACACTCAGCGGCAGAAGTTATCCGACCAGCTAAAAAAAGTTTCAGAACATGCGAAATTTGCAAATGTTTTTATAATATATTGAACGAAGATAATCTAAGCTGAGCTAACCTGGACATCTCCCACCCCAAGCTCTCATGTATGGCCGGTATACATCCATGTATGAGGTACTTGACGATAGGTTTTCACTATAGGAGAGCAGGAGTAGTAGCAGATATAGGAATCAAAATTGCCTAAAAACGGATTGAATTATACCCATCAACTACAACCAAGCTGTGGTTGCATCACCATAGTTTTCAAAAAAGCTTCATCTAATTGATCTGAACTCACAACTTTTGGAACAGTGGACGAGCTCACAATCACTGCGCCCGCGCCATCACGGCTTCAATGTAACTGAACAAAATTTATTCAAATGGTTCATAAAACTTTTACAAGTGCCAATCATGACTATAACGAGCCAATAATAATACTCTCAAAAATAACGAGAGGAGCTGGTCGTTTTTCCTGGTGGTAAGCATAACACCGGCCCATAAAAATTGTAGTGCCACCTATGCCAAAGGCCTGCGCGGCATTGCAGTGCGCTCGTCACCCTGAGACATTAGGTATTAAGTCTCATAAGCCCAGTAATTTCACTGGCTACTATGCTCATCAAACCGGAACACAGCAATGCTTGCACATTACTGCTTGGCGGCAGACTTCACGAGTAAAGCGATGGTAACAACCCAGACGGACACTCGCAGAAGAGTTAGTCCTACCACTAACAATAACAACAAAACAACAACTGACTCTATCGCTTGTTTATTATGTAAAGTGCAAAGTAGGAGAACTGTAAGTTTGATCTTTAAGTTACTTGTGTCCGTGACTGTTCGTTTTAATAGCTCATGAATTAGTAATTTAAAGAGCCCACGAGCGCGGATCAACTCGCTAGCAGTTATTTATTTATTGGAAATTGGAATCTTTGATCTGAGCGATATAATCTGGTAATTATATTATAAACAAAAGATCACTTCTTGAATTAATTACGAAATTAATTGAGGAAACTGATTTGATGAATATTATTATATTATGATTATTAGCCATAGCTTAAAAATATAATTCATTTTTACTTTCATAATAAAGTTTTCTTTATACTTTGTTGGCTGGCGTTTGACCGAAATCTCATACCTGTTCACTCTTGTCTTGAAGACTCCCAAATTCAGGAAATACAGATGCCGGCAAAGAATTCCATTCTTCCAAAGTTGTCGGTAGAGAAGGCTGCGGATGATACTGTAAACTGTTTGGTATGATATTTGCTAGCATTCAACAAAGGGCGCTATCAGCGGTGTTAGAGGGCATGTTTACCGCCCGATGCATGCGCCCGTGAGACCCGTGATACCAGGATTTATCGGGTGATTGCACCGTGTCTACACTTCCTGATGCAAGCGTGAAATAATCTTTTGAAAAGTTATGCTTCTAATTACATATTTTTAAGTGTGTTAGTTGATTCTGGCTGTAATTTTAGTCAACAAAAGTTAAAAAATTACTTTAAAAAAGCGACGCACCGACTTAAGTGACAAACTACTGAAGCAATTTTGATGAAATTTCTATAGCACTAATCTGAAAGTATATTCCTTAAATTAAAAAAGGAATTTTTAAAAGCATCATTTCCTCCAATTTTTAATGATTGTCACATATACCGCAAACCGTTACAAAACTGGGTTGATAATATTGAAGATAATATGTCGAAATCGAACTAAATATACAGGCTCTATTGCAAAACTAGCGCACAAGCTCCGCGGTACAACGCCGATGCAGATCTCGCGTGAGATAAAGCCCGATTTAAAGATGCAAATCCGCATCCGGGAAGCGGCCCGCCAGTGCCACAACATAAACACACGTGGAACAGGTTCGATGCGCGATGGTACACGCTCGCTGCAATTGCAGATGTAATGCAGTCCGTGAAGCTCGTTGTAGATAGGGATAGATTGGAATTAAGTTTTAAAAGTGTGTGGCGGTACGGGAATCGCGGACAACTGAGGATAACTAACTGTACAAATCCCAAAAAACTCTAAGAGAGGATCTATGAATATGAAATAAAACAAAACCTTTGGCGTGTGTAAATAGGTTGATTTATTGAATCAGTTATCTATCGTTTGACTTTCACGTGCAGAACTAGTCACCGCGATGTAGAATTTTACCTGTCATCATACTAGCGCATCTATTGAGAATCTCGGTGAACTAACTCGAATACAAGAAAGGTAATAAAACAAACATGCTTATTTTACATTTAAACATTCCGGCCGCCATGGACCTATGTCCATAACACAAACATTAAATTACAATAAGAAGAACTAAAAAAAGAAAATACTTATTCTTCTGATAACACACTAAAAAATGGTACATATAAATAAAGTTTACTCTGACACTGGCAATATACAGAGTTTGGATACCGGTCGCTTAATAGTTACACCCTTGCAACGCAAACTAACAACACGGGTAATTTTGTCCAAACCACTATGTTTCTCAACAATTACGCCATAAAGCCATCTAGCTGGAGGTAGATCATCTTCTTTGACTAAAACAACATCTCCAATCTCAGGTTCTGGAGTGCGATTTTTCCACTTGTGTCGTTGCAAAAATTGTGTAAGATATTCGCTGGACCACCGTCTCCAAAAGTCTTGAACCATCCGTTGTGTCAACTGCCAACGCCTGAGGCAGGTGATGTTCGAATCTTCGTAATTGGTTTCCGGAACAAGCACTAGTGGTTCCCCAACCAGGAAGTGTCCTGGTGTTAATGGGAAGGGATCATCCGAAGTTTCACTTACTCGCGAGATTGGTCTGGAATTGAGGCAGGCCTCAATTTGAGCCAGCACTGTGGTGAGTTCCTCAAACGTCAAAGTTGTGTCTCCAATAACTCGTTTGAGATGTTTTTTTGTTGACTTAATCCCTGCTTCCCAAAGGCCTCCAAAATTAGGACTATAGGGAGGTATTCTATGCCAAGTCGTGCCATTAGTAGCAAGTGCATCAGCAATATCTGAAGCTACACTTGATTTCTCGGCAGCGAGTAAAGTCTTTAGTTCACGATCAGCGCCCACGAAAGTAGTCGCGTTATCACTCCAAAGGTCTGTACAGTGGCCACGTCTAGCAACAAAACGCTTGAAAGCTGCAAGGAACGTTTCAGAAGTGAGGTCGCTTACAACTTCAAGGTGAATAGCTTTTGTCGCCATGCACACAAAAAGGCAGATGTAGCCCTTGGTAGAACGATGACCTCGTCCCTTCGTGGTTCTAATCGCTATGGGGCCAGCGTAATCTAAACCGCTTTGACTGAACGGCCTACTTGCAGTCACTCTGGCCGATGGTAACTGACCCATCATTGGGTGAACCGATTGCGATGAATAACGCAAACATTTCACACATTTGTGAACATAAGATTTCACTAAATTCCGCAAATTTACGATCCAGTACTTTGAATGGATGTAATTTATCATCAGCTGTGGACCTCCATGAAGTGTTTTTTCATGAGCATCCGCGATCAGCAATTTGGCAAGATGGGATTGGCGTGGAATCAAAAGAGGATGCTTCCGATTTTCTGATAAATCAGCACTATGCAACCGGCCACTAACACGCCAAATTCCATCACTGTCCTTGTAAGGATTGAGAGAAGAAAACTTACCTTTCTTACTCTTGAGATCTTCATTAAAGTAATGAAGTTGACATCTTTTTATACAGATATGCATTACATTTTGTAGCTCCTTAGCCGTCAACCAAGATGGTTTTGGCTGATCACCCGGTAGGTAAAATCTTTTGCACCAAGCCAGTACACGAACGAGTCTTCGCAAAGAAGAAAATCGCTCCAAAAAAGGATCTCCATCAGCATCACAGGTAAGTGTATGACACTGTAGACTAGATTTCTTTTCCTCCAGGGTAGTATCCGTTAGATCTCCTTTACTAAATTTTATTTCTTCCAGGTGTAGCCATCGAGGACCACAGTTCCAGAGCATATTTTCGACACATTCCGCAGGTTGTAAACCTCGAGACGCGCAATCTGCAGGATTCTCTTTTGAGGCCACGTGTGACCACTGGCTTCCATCAGTAATGGTAAGTATTTCAGATACTCTGTTGGCAATAAAGGTCTTCCACCGACTAGGGTGACTGCTTAACCACGCCAGGACGATCATCGAGTCGGTCCATGCATGAATATTAGTCTTGGGAATGTCAAGCGTTGTCGCTACTTCCCTCAACAATTTGGCTAACAACAGTGCACCGCATAACTCTAAACGAGGTATCGATACTTGCTTTATTGGTGCCACTCTAGTTTTGGAAGTTACTAGACTTACATGTATCTTTCCTTCACGGTCTACAACACGCGCATAAACAACAGCAGCGTATGCAACGTTTGAAGCATCAGAAAATCCGTGTAATTCGAGACATCTGTCATCTTGACTCGTGTTGATCCATCTAGGTATACGAATTTGTGTCAGCTTCTCGAGACCATCTCGGAAGTTCATCCAATCTTTCAACAGTGAAAATGGAAGTACATCGTCCCATTCAATGCCAGATAGCCAGAGCCTTTGGATAAAAACCTTGGCTGTTGTAATGGCTGGTGCCAGCCACCCTAAAGGATCAAACAATCGAGCGATGTCGGATATGACACGTCTTTTGGTAACTGGACCTTCAATCGGAGCAAGCTTGACAGTGCATTGGAATGTATCAGCTTCTCTATTCCAAGTAAGTCCAAGAATTTTCATGACTTCATCCGCCTTAAGCTCTATGTCCTGTTCCTGCACAGCTTTCTCACCATGAATGTGATCCATTAACTGATTGCTGTTACTTGACCACTTCTGCAGTGGAAATCCCCCACGATCCAGTAAAGCAGTCATTTCTTCATAAATCTTGATTCCTTCAGCGGTAGAAAAACAACCGGACATCAGGTCGTCAACATAAAAATCGGTCAGCACACGACCAGCCGCTAAAGGGAAATCAGCGCCTTCATCTCTTGCCAGCTGTTGAAGAGCACGGACAGCTAAGTAAGGTGCTGACGAGATACCAAAAGTCACCCTTAACAGGCGAAAATGCTGCAATTCAACATTTGAATCTTCACGCCAACAAATGCGCTGAAAATCTGCATCCTCGTCAGCTACTTTTACTTGCCGGTACATTTTCACAATGTCCGCCACAAGTGCAATAGGAAAGCAACGCCAACGCATTACTAAGTGCCGCAATTCTGGTTGAAGAGTGGGGCCTGTCATCAAATCATTATTTAATGATTTTCCGTTTGAGCCGCAGCAAGAACCATCAAAAACTACACGAACCTTTGAAGTGGTCTTATCCTGCCTGACAACTGCATGATGAGGCAGATACACCGCATTCGACTCCTCGGGATTGCTAACTACCTCCATGTGACCCAAACGAATATATTCATCAATAACCTTTGAATAATCAGCTTTGAGTTCAGGATCCTTAGTGAAGCGCCTTTCCAACATGAGAAAGCGCTTGTGAGCAATCTTCTTTAAACCACCATATTTACAGAGTGGATCATTAGATCTAAATGGCAGTTTGACAACATACCGACCACTCTCATCTCTATGGGTTGTTCGACAAAACAACTCCTCACATTTTTGCTCCTCAGGTGTGAAATGCTTCACCTTGGAAGATGGCGGTTCCGACTCGATCTCCCAGAACTTCTTCAAAAGTTCATTATCGTCAGATGTCAACAAATGCATGCTGACGATGTTAGAGCACTTATCGCTATGGTTGCCTTCATTGAGCGTGTGTATTCTACCAGAGAGGATCCAACCGAGTCTAGTGTTTTGAGCAATCACAGACCCTAGCGGACCCTTGATTAAACCATCTAACAAAATCTGGCTATACACCTCCGCCCCCAATAGCAGATCAATTTTGTTTGGTGTACCAAAATATGGATCTCCTAATTCCACAGACGATAATGCTGTAAAAAGTTGCACTTTAGGCAACTTGGCACTGGGAAGTAAACACGTTAATTTATTTAAAACGTGTGCTTTAACTTCAAAGGTAAAGTTTGGATTGAGACGTGACTGAATTTTAAGGACTACTGTGGATTTCGATGCTATCATCGAATCCTGGTCTCCGCCTAACCCAGAAACTAAACCAGTCTCAGGACGTTTCTTGAGACCTAACATCTGCACTGCAGATTCCGTTACAAAGGATGCCTGAGATCCCTGATCAATCAGAGACCTTAATACTACAGCCGTTTTATTTCTGTTTGACTCCACCTTTACTAAAGCGGTTGCCAAAAGAACTTGACTGGGAGTATTCGAATGACAAGACATAATTGTCGGGACATCCGATGATTCGCCATGGGTTTGTGATGAAGATGTTGATGCTGTAACTGCTGCAACAACACTCTTATTCATAGATTGATCAACCTTGACATCGTCATTAGTTGATTTTTGAGTTTTGGGATGCAATAAAGTGTGGTGCTTTTTCTTACATAGGCGACACCTCGTGGACAAATTGCACTGATATACTGTGTGATCAGTATTCAAGCAGTTGAAGCATAAGTGGTGAGTTTGAGCAAAATTACGTCTTGTGTCAGTAGTTTCCCTTGCAAACTTTTTACAATTACTGACCTTGTGACCTTCTGAACAAAATGTACAAGATATTATAGTTGTAGCGACATGACTGTAGTTAGGTTTTTCTTGTTTCTGTATTTTAGGGTCTAAGAATTCTAAAGATCTAAATCGGTTCTCTAAAAATTCCTTAAACATTGTCAACGATGGTAAGTCAAGTAGAGACTCAGTTACTCTCTGTTCCCAGTGTTTCCGAGACTCAGGGTCAAGTTTTTGACTGATCAGAAAAATCACAATAATATCCCAGGAACTTATATCTACACCTAGGTTTTCAATTGCGTACAAACATTCCTTGGTAGTGTCTAATAACTGTTTAATTGCACTTGAAGACTCAGAAGTCAATACCTTTTGGCTAGTAAGTTTTTTCAGTATACAATTAGCTAGATACTTTTTGTTATTAAACCTGTTCTCTAACTGAGCCCAACATATTTCATAATTGTCAGCAGTAACAGGAATATGTCGCAACAACTGTTCAGCTTCACCAGATACAGAACTCTTAAGGTAGTGTAGCTTTTGCACATTATCGATTTTTCTGTTTTTGTGAATCAAGGAAGTGAACAGATCACGAAAGCTGGCCCATTCAGAATATATCCCTGAAAACTTCGGGATTTCAATTTTCGGTAGCCTCACACTAGAACATTCAGTGCCCTGATTCTCACTAGCTTTCGGAACAACAGGATTGGGTCTTAGCTTAACCAAAATGTCTCTTAAAAGTGATTTAAACTCAATATAAGCCTCCTCAGTTACATCAAATAAATCTGTGGTGACATATGAAGATGCCTCTAAGTCCTCACCCTTAATTTCGAGAACAATATTTCGATGGTTTTCAACAAAATCTTTCCAATGTTGCTCTAAAGTTTCTAGACGAGTATCAACATAGGACAAAGTAAGCCTGTCTTTAGAAGCCTTCCTAAAATTAATCTTAGATTTCTTAATTTGAGCCGCAATATTTTCTTGAAGCTTAAAATAATTAGGTGCCATCGTGACATAAATGACAATTTATCAGAAAACAAGCAATATTGAATACAACCTAACACAATCGATACAACTTATAAAGAAAAAACACAAGTTCATAGATAAAATAATCTGCCGAAAATTTTCTAAGTCCATGATATTTTGTTCAAAAATTTTCTAAGTGTTTGACAATTGTAACTTCGCTGTAAAATCGGGCATAGATTCCCCGTTAGAACACTTTTTGCGAAATTATTCTAAGTCCCATGAAACACTTTTATTACTTGAAAGTACTTACAGTTTTTCCACTTCAAACTCACTTGCTTCTTTGAAAATTATGCACTTCCAATCCAAATCCGAAAGAAAGATCCCAGCTGGGGGCTCCGAAGGCGTCAGGGGCTTCGCACCAATCGCCCAAGCCAGGGCGTCAGCGGGCGCTTTACCGACGACCCGCTTTCCAAGACTCGACTTCGGCCTCCAGGTCCCGGGGACTTCAACAGTAGGTGGACCGTGCACAGTCTTCAGGCCACTCCGTGTCACCAAAATATCCGGCTCGAAGGACCATGTACAAATCCCAAAAAACTCTAAGAGAGGATCTATGAATATGAAATAAAACAAAACCTTTGGCGTGTGTAAATAGGTTGATTTATTGAATCAGTTATCTATCGTTTGACTTTCACGTGCAGAACTAGTCACCGCGATGTAGAATTTTACCTGTCATCATACTAGCGCATCTATTGAGAATCTCGGTGAACTAACTCGAATACAAGAAAGGTAATAAAACAAACATGCTTATTTTACATTTAAACACTAACTAAGGACTAAGGATACTGGCCATAGCATACGTCATGATACGATATGATAATTGGCAAAATATGGAGAAATGTAACTAATTAAGGATCACCTAAGACTGGTCTAAGAAACTGGTTGACACAAAATTAATTTAATAATTTAAATGAATATTTTTAAAGCAATGTTCTGACATTATGGATTTATAATTGAAATTTATATATCATAATAAGATATCATTTAATTTACTAATTCAGACCCAATTTATAATTCTATTAGCATACTTTATACGTAATACGTTATTATTTACGTAAATTTATTCCATAATATGTATCTGGTACTCCCGTGCTGGTCACGTAAGCTGTGGGTATCGGCTCTAAAGGTAATTATAGGATAATAATGGTCGTTTTGTAATGTAATAAACAATAAAGTAGCCGAAAAGGTTTGATAAGAAGTCCACCTTCCCACGCCAAAAAGGAAGTGATAATCACACAGAAATATAATAATTTGTATTTATGATATTTTGATAACTAATTATGGAATTCCTTCAGGAATTCCATAATTAGTCCGATAATAAACCAACCGACGTGATTTTTGTGCAGTAGGTAAATATGGGGCAGAGAGTGAAATGAGATGAAATGAATATGAGATTAAAAAACAGGCTACTTTTCTCGAATAAATTTGCACGGTTCCATTGGGAAATTTCGCGCGGGTGAAAACCCTGGGGCAGCAGTTTGTGACACAACTCCCGCATGCATTTGCTTGAAATAGCAGAGTAACTATTTCAATGTTTAATTTTTAATAAAAACTATTCGAATATAAGTTCTCCTGTAAATTATATGGTTTTTGTTGAACTACTAAGTATAGCTCAAAAAGTAAATCGAATCCGTTTATCTTCCAATTGAAGACATAACGACGGCTTCAATAAACGGCGCTCGACCGCGTTCGATGCAATCTGCGGTCACAGCGATGAGAGCGGCGACTCCCGATCGATTCCCGAGCGATCTGCGGTCGACACGATTATCGCGCGATCGAGCGTTTTATCGACTTGTGGTTACCGTCCGGCCGATGTAGTTATGGTTGGACGTTTGTAAACATGGGAGTGGTCGGGGAGCAGTAGAGATTTTGAATCATTCTTCTGTTCTTAGAGGCTAACCACAGAACACGTTTTACAGACAGAATAAGGTTTGGAATAAATAAATGTCTTGTTATTGATTGACAGTAGAATTTTAGACTCTTTTGCCTTTTGATTCTAGTGCCTTTTTTTATTAAAAGATACATTATAGATTAATATACTTGAAAACAGAATTAATTTTTCTCCATTCATCGGCAAAAGGACCAGAAGAAGCGATGATTTCTTCCAGTGGCAAAACTTATTCTTCTGTAAAAGTCCATCTAAGCACCATTTTTGAGCAGCACTCATAACTGTGTCTGTTGGTTTGATGGGTCATGTCGTCTAGCGGGCGTATGAGGTTTGAATGCTTTTGTCTTCATCATGTAATTATGTCTTCATTGTGTAATTTTGTCTTCTGGCCAATAATCAACTTGTGTTGTTACTTATTTATATAAAAATGATGTATTCAAAAATATTCAATCCCTGATTAAAATCAAAATTAAACTGTTTTTATGATAAGCTATTTTCGTATTTTCCTCTATGAAATTTATAAATTCTTAGCGTGATGAGGTGCACCAAATCGTTGTCTATTTAGAGCGTTCGGGGTTCAGACTTACAATGCTATACACGTAGCTGTCTATCTACCCTATCTATCGTCGAATATCGGCGCTAGAGTTATCCCTAGCTACATAGCCCTATCGCTAACTCACGTTGCTTTATTGCCCGCCAGATGGATTAGATACGCTAGGAACATATATTCGGGTGTTGGAGTCGTGGATACGTCGGGCTATCGGCCCATCGCGAGCACTGGAGAGCTTCTACCACGTTCGATAAAGTCCAGATTGGCGAATATTTAACTCGGACTTATCTACATGACGTACTGAGTACGTGAAATGTGTTGGTGTTCGTGATGAGATACAATTTGTAGTTTTAGTTTTATGTCATATGTTAACTACTTCCTAAACATCTACAAGTTTACGCACAAAGAGATTTGCTTCTACTTTCATTATGCGTACCACTAAGGAGTGAAATGTCTTGCGGGAGTCTGAGGTCCCTCAAATATTAAAAAAAAACTTACTATTAGTAAAATAATTTTTAGAATCGGACCATACAGCTCAGTTACAGACACTAGCGGTAACAAACAAAGAAAAAACTTACAAATTGTATTGCTTTATAATATTTTATATATAAAAAATACATTATTGTACAGTATAGATTAGAATATGTGATTAGAAGAAGCCACTCGCTGCTTAAACAGTTTTCACTGGTTCGGTAGCTTATGGATTCACTAAATAACTATACAAGAAGTTATGTCAATAAATTATTTTTTACTTTACTTTTTACTTTATGCATATTAAATACTTTTTTGTTCTGTATGTTTTTTGGAAAATTTAGTCATAAGTTATATATGTACGACGTACGTGTCTGCGTGAGTAACTTTACGATTCAAGTAAGCGATAATTTTAAGTATGCTAATGTACGCAGCTCGACATGGAAAATTGATTTCGTCTAAACATTAACAGGCATTATGCACATACATTGCACATTACTTTAACTTAACAGCTTAATGTGACAGGTCTTTTGTGACGCGCCGGGTGACAGCTGCACTAATGTCCACAGTTTAGTGGCCACATTAAACTCGTAAGTAAACGAGTCACCCTCGGCCCTCATTTCTCAGATAGAAAGCGATGATCATGTGAAAATGTGCACTTTAGGGTTTTTATGTAAAGCAGTAGATAGAGTTCTTAAAAGATTTCATCTGGGTGGTTTATTTATTTTAAAGCAGTTGCGTGCTGTGTGTGGTTGTCTAAGCCCTCATTGGAGTTTTGAAATTCAGCTACCTTTCTACATAGGCATTATGATTTTTCAAGGTGAGGACGAGTAGTGGTGCTGCTTCGCGGTCTTAACTTCTGGCTAGCGCTGCAATTAGTTGGATAGATTCTTTATTGACATCACAATGTCACCTTATAACTTAATCAACTTAGCAATAAGTGTCACAATTGCGTGTATTGTAATTGTTACGGCGAAAAGTAGAGCCTACCTAGTTGGTGGTTAGATCAGAATTTATTAAGATGGTGTTTTGAAGCGATGTCGACTCAGTGGTGGTAACCGGTCGCCGATCTGTAGGTCAGTAGTTCATCCCCTACAACAAGCTAGAACTTAAGTTAGAGGAAAACACCGCGGTGCTACCATAACATGGTGGTATGAGGCATGTTGTAGTGGTCACTTGACGTTGGCAGAGTGAGAAATTTCAACTTACCTTAAGTTGAAGTTTTAAGTTTGCCAATAACCTATGGGTAAGTTCCAGGCAGCTGCATCTTAGAGCCAGTTGTATTCTAAGATTATTTCGTTAATCACCATTGATCAAATCGTTACAAATCAAGCGAGAAATTGGTCAAACCCTCCCCTTGCGAGAGCAATATAGAAGCTAATTCAGTTTATAAAGTATTAGTAAGTAAATAGATAATTTCCTGAGCAGACATCCACTCCACGCAATCCCGTGAGATGGATATTTCGGTACCTACAACCACGTTCGGCCCATTCCCAATATTCATCAGGTGAATGTTGCCAAACGCAACTCCATTCAATGTATAAAACGACGGTGCTGTTCGTCTAACGACTTTTACAATGTTACCATAAGTAATATTTTCTGTGGCATATCTATCTCTACACGTTATATTACCTAAGACGTGTTACCGCTTGTTGTTGACAATCTCACGACATCCAACGCGTCCAAACAACAAACAATACCTTATTGAAATAAAGAGCTGCGGAACGAATCTATTACTCACAACTTTTTTACAACCTTACTTAAATGTAAATGTCAACGTGCACCGTGATCCCGTGACATTTGAGGGCCACAACATCGACTATAGCCTGTTATTACTATAATCAGAGCGAGTGTTCTCCGCTAGCTCTTTGTCCCAACACGCGACGGCCCGCCCTGTAGTTGTTTGTAATTATTCGGTGAAATAAACCGGACAATAATTGGTTTGTAAATATGGTACAATGGGTGGTTGTCTGACGCGCTGTGTAGATTGAGGGACAGGGTGGGATCAGTTTTACAGATAGCAGTATTTTTTTTCCATCCCTTTTTGAAAGTAATTCATACACATGGTTATAAAAGATGATTTATTTCAACTAAATTTATAACAAGCTTTTTTGCCATATGTTTTTTATACTATTTGATAACGAGACCACCGTCGAGTCTTTCTCTCTTGCTTCTTCGTTAACTCATTTTCCTGTCCTGTCACCAGCTCTTGGGATTCAGAGAGTAATTTCAGGAGATAGTACCGTGACAATAATCTGCAGCAGCTGCCGTACTAATCGGCACAAAATAATAATTGGTGAGCGGACGGCGCGACGCGCTCCATAATTACCGCGGAGCTGTCCCGATGGTTTACAGCGCAGTATCTAGGCTTATCGCCGATCATCACGCTGCTTTCCTTTAAGGTGCCCAGAGAGCCTGCTTCGGGCCCTATATCGCAGTTCCTGATACATTTGGCTGCTTAAGATAAGGCCTGTCAAGTTTGCTGGCCATTACATGATAATCTGTGGCATTCAAAGGAAATATGTCACGAGATTTAATTGTCTGCTTTTTATATTCTTTTATTTTTCCCTCATTCCCTACTCATCTAATCTTGATCAGGTTAAAAGTAAACTTGCTTCTCAAAAAAATTTCTCACAAGTTTCCGAAGTTTACTTCCTACATCTAATTTATTCGTTTTTTATTATCAGTCGTAGATATTAATCAGCATCATAACCCACATATTATTATCTTTTAGTGTTTTTTAACAGTTCGAGAAGATAATTAAAAGCTGTCATTGCTAGTTTTATTAGAGCCGTCGGCCACAACGTGGCGATTAAACGCGATAATTGAAACGAATGCGTGGTTGTGGTGTTTACACGGCGCGATGCGTGGCGTGGCGTGGCGTGGCGGTGGGACACGGCACATCATCAACAATATGCCAATAATAATTATCAATCACTTTGAAATAGTGGTAGTGACGTCGACTACTGATCTTTGAGGCCGATGATTCGAATCCTATAAGTACAATGAAATTGAATCATCGTGATGCTCATACTCAGGACTCAGGACTTTGAAACACAAAGTCCTGCGCGGCACGGCAGTGCGCCCGCTACCCTGAGATATTAGGTATTAAGTCTCAAAAGCCCAGTAATTTCACAGTAACTGCCAGTAACGATCGCAATGCAGTCCACAGTGCCACGCAGGCCTTTGTTTTTTCAAAGTTCTGATGGTATTGCAATTGTTATGGGCCGGTGTAATGCTTACCATCAGGCAAAGGACAAGCTCGTCTCGTTATCGATTAGTATAAAAAAATTGTATGGTAAAAATAAAACAAAATTCCAGGGTTTTAAACTCACCAAGACAATTTTTTAAAATATGTTTTTGCTAACGTAAACTAGATGGCGCTAGTAGGTTTTGTATAAGTTCAAACTCACCAAATCTGCGTTTCTGAGGTGATTCGTAAAGGATCTCCTTAGAGGAAGCCTCGGCGCCCGGCCCGGCGCGGCGTGCGAATTATTTCTGCACAGACACACACTTGAGTCCGAACTTATGTTTCACGTTGTTCTCAACATGTACTCTATCGTTTTGAAACCTATGTCATATGATAACTCGATCGAGATCAAGGTCTAGAAGGTTTGATGTCTTCTGGACATACAATGTAACGTTTAGAATGTAGCTTAACATTAGGCGAGATAGTGATCAACCGTAAAAGTATTATCACAACAAAAAATACACTTTTATCATTCAAAATAGCAACAAAAAACTCAATCTCTGATCCTGAGCACTTTATTTTTTTCTGATTTTATAATTGTTCCATACGCAGATTAAAACTGATAATAATTAATGTATGTATTTATAATTAATATTTTCGAGAACCAGAGTGACGTGATAAGATATTTTATGGATCTGTAATTAAAATGATATCTTTATAATTAAAAGTTTCCATACGACGTATAATCATAAATATGTAATTAGTAATATGTCAATTCGGCGCAACAACTCATTAAGAACTTTATACCTTTTAATTTGTATAAGAGTGGTTGCACACGTGACCCGGTTGGGCTCCGAGAGTCGTGTACTGTAACGATCGCAATTAAACTAGAAAGTAATGTGAATTATAGCCATGATCCAGATATTAAACTAGTTATTAAATAAATTAGTTCTAGTTCTGATGGCGAAAAAATTAAGTGGGGGCGTGCACGGTCCCGAACGGTGAGCGGCCGCGCCGATAAAAAAATATGATTTACGTGAGGGCTAGTCCAGGAGGTCATAAAAGAGATATCAAAAGTGGGATATCAATTTGTTAGTGGGAGGACTAACTCTTCTGCGAGTGTCCGTCTGGGTTGTTACCACCGCTTTGCTCGTGAAGTCTGCCGCCAAGCAGTAGTGTGCAAGCATTACTGTGTTCCGGTTTGATGAACAGAGTTTCCAGTGAAATTACTGGGCTTATGAGACTTAAGGACGTTATACGGGCCAAGGACCTTGCTCGAATGGGTGGAGTCAAGCGCACTTCACCCGCGCGGTCCACACTACGTCTTTCAAGAACATCGCAAAACCTAACGTCATAGAACACGCGGATGAACCGCTACGAAGCGGTACCCGCACGCGCGCACGGCATCTTTGCCTATAATTCTTTGAATTCATTTAGTGGAAAGTTCTTCATTGAAATGAAGTGTTGAAGTGATCATTATTATTCGTAAATAAACGGTACGGACGCACATGAGATTATCCAACGTTGAGATTGATCTCAAAATATCGCTCTGGACTAAAATAAAAGTACAGACAGCCAATTTGCTCCGTAAAGTTGAAATTTGTTACACATTTTGACCCAAAAATTAACGTGTACGTAAATAAATGATTTTCGGGTTGTTTTTATTTTTACTTTTGTAGTCGTGTTTTTTATTTTGGTGTCATTTACGAGGTATCGAGTCATCTGCGAGTGTCCGTCTGGGTTTCCACTTTGTTCATGAAGCCTAATCATAATAATTTATTTGCTAAAAATGTTGGTGACAACAATAGTGTCGGGTCACAGGTATAGAAAATATAAAGTATCATAAACATTTTACCACATTGTGGCATGCAAATATTAGAATAATTAACTATCATTGAATTTAAAATATTACAAAAAACTAATGACACAATAATCGTAATACAATTCATATTTCATTTCCTATAGGTACTTATTTATATTATCAAATGTTTATATAATATTATATATTATTTTTCTTATTAATTATACTAAAGTGTCAAAAAATAAAACCAATAATTTAAATAGAATTCTAGAAATTCAGTGGTCAAATAAATTACTTTAAAACTTCAGCTATAGTATAGTAATATTTTTCATGCAACCAACATTTCAATTTTTGCCAAAACCGTGTCCAAGGTAGGTCCTTGATTTCTCCCGGAACAGCATTATATGCTTGCCGGCAGATGTGCAAGCATTACTATGTTCCGGTTTGATGAGCAAAGTAGCCAGCGAAATTACTGAGCTTATGAGACTTAGTTACGAGTACAGAGCAATGCCGCGCAGGCCTTTGTGTTTCAAAGTTCTGTGAAGCATTGCAATTGTTATGGGCCAGCATTATGATGAGCACACTGCGGTGCCCTGCAGGCCTTTGTGTTTCAAAGTTGTGAATGGCACTGCAATTACAACATATTTACAGTTTTCGGATAACGCCGGCCCATAACAATTGCAGTGCCAATCAATACTTTAAAACAAAAATATGCAGCACTGCATTGTGCTCGTTAACCTGAGACATTAGGTATTAAGTCTTATAAGGCCAGTAATTTTACTTTTCAATTTCATTTCCAGTATTTTCTAAAACGGTTCTCAACCTCCCGATATTCCTTTGTTTACCAATACATATATTTGCCACTCGTAAAAATGATGTACGTAAACAAGAAATTGTAATCAGAAATGTAACCCACTCAATATGTATGCGAGGAGTGTCCACGCGCAAATCACGGAATGAATCAGATTTCACCGCTCTAGACGCTACTCTTTGAGCAAGCTTCAAACCCACACGAAAACAAATACTTGTATTGTATATCATTCACGCACACAAATATGTAACGTCGGCGGACAGCGTTTGCAGAGCAACGAGCGACACAACCTCCCCGTCTGAATGCCAGTGCATGACTGCCGCGCGCGCCCGCGCAGAGCACCTCTGAGACTTGTACATTTGGAATTCAGTTTTTTGATAATTTCTTTGCGAAATATTGCTCTATGCACAAATTTAATCAATACGATGTATAGAAAATTTTCTTCCTTATTTTTTGGTGTAAAATTAATCCCAAACGTCTAAGTCATTTAGAAGTTTTAGGGAAAATAGTTTTAAAATAGCATGCTGTTAAATATTTTTTCAAGCCATAAGTGATGGTAATACAAAAAAATCAATCATACAAATTAATGCCCTTGAATTGATCATTCAGGTAGTATTTTTTCAAGTCGTTAAACCAAGCCGTGTGGGAGTTTTAGGAGCAGAAAGTAGTCGTTTTTGGGTAACCTAGCCCCTTAATACCTAATGTCTCAGGGTAACGAGCGGCGCTGCAGTGCCACGCAGGCCTTTGTGTTTCAAAGTTCTGGGTGGCACTGCAATTGTTATGGGCCGGCGTTATGCTTACCATCAGGCAAACGACCAGCTCGTCTCGTTACCAAATAACATAAAAAAATAAAAACAAAAGGTACAGCCTGGGTTGTTGTGATCCTCGTTGCGAGACTCGACCGAGAAAATGTCTATACGCCGTTACAGGCTCTAGTTAAACAAAACAGGCAGCGAAGTCTATTTAGCTTGGTCGTGTCGCAAATGCCTGGCAGGCGGTGCTAGTAGTGTCTAATAGATTTTTCGCAATAAGTGAATATTTATAGGCGTAATTAGCGCCCTTTCGCTGCGCTGCTGCCGTCCGTCACGCTCCCACACGCTCCGGGTCCGGCATTTCACGACTAAAGCCAGCCATTACAGCTTCGCGGCACCCCATCCGTCTTCCGCATCGCCACTAGCGGCAGTCCCGTGCCCTACTTGGCGCTCCAGTCACCGATACGTTAGTTATGTAGGTATCGATGGCAGTAAATTGTGGTGGTTCGGCGATCGCAGCCACTTGTCGCGGTGTGAATGGCCGGCTTTATTGTGAGCGCGATTGTGCTTGTAATGGGTGTCGGAATAATGCTTGAACAAGGCGATGGGGAAATAGGGTTTATAGTTTTTTCTATTTGATATCTGAAGCTATATCAGACAGTAGGAGCTAAGGTTCGCGAGATGTTCAAAATATTTATTCTTCACACTGTAAAAAAATACAATTTGCACAAAAAGAACACAAGGATTCATCGATATTACAACAGGACAGAAAAATATACGCACTAATTACTAATACATTTAAATGTATAACGGTCAACAATCATATAAACCTAGAACCATAACTGGGATTCCCTGTATCTGGCGAGTCACAAAATAAAATTTAAATGAAATAGAACAAATATATTCACGAAAAACATGAAGTTAGATACGAACATATGTTATAATAAAGGTACTGCAAGAAACAAATACGAAGAAGTGACACGCAGTTTGTGTAGAAATGTATTCAATTAAAACCACGAAATGTTCAATTTAATGTTTTAAAAGGGAAATTGTTTGTTCAAATGCGTATGTATTTATTGTAAAATGAAGTAACAATTACAAGGCGTGTCGACTAATTGTGGAACGCGGTACCTGACAGCCGCGCCGGCACCGACGCTGTGTTCCAGTCTGGTGTACCAGTGCCGCGTGACGGCTCTACTCGACCAGTACCGGAGAATCTAGACCAGACTGCTTTTGTAACTACTCTATTGATACGAGTACAATCGTTGTTTCTACTAAATAATCAACAGCGATCACAACACAAAGATGCAATGGACCTATTAGTTCTCTTTTGTAGGTACCAGTCTGTTATACACGGCGGTGAATCATCGATTTTTCTGAAGAAGTATGATAATGGAATTGATTAAATGGAAATTCGGAATTAGGTTAACTTTAGTAGTCAAATATACAACGGAGAAATTTCATCTAGACATACTTTTAACATGGAATATCGTCACAAAGATGGTAGTGAGGCAGGCTTCGGAAACCGGTAAGAGTGCATGAAAAAGCTGACTTATTTTGATGAAACCCAATAAGTATGCCAGGACATAAAAGTATAAAGTTGGCGTAGTAATAGTAGTAGTAATAGTAGTAGTACCTAAATGTGGTGTAATTCATCAACTTCGTTTGAGATACATGTAATGTGGAAATTACTTTCAACCAATCTAGCCATACTGCGAACCTTTTTACTAGTTTCATGATAGTTTTGTTTAAGTCTAGTTTCATGATAGTTTTGTTTAAGTGGGTTAGTAATTTAGAAAAAGTAATTTTATTTTATGTATGTATGACGGCTCCGTAGCTAAGTTGGTAGTAACCCTGCCTGCAAGGCGAGGGGTCCCGGGTTCGATTCCCGGCCGGGGCAGATTTTGTGTAAGCATAAAGTTTGTTCTCGGGTCTTGGATGTTTGTGATGTGTATCTGTGTATGTCCATGCCACCTGCGACACAGGGAATCCTAGTGCGGGGGTATGAGTGTGTAAGCGTTTATGTTTATGTTTATTTGCTTAGTTTAAATGTCATATTGATTTATAAGTTAGGATACATATATCATATAATATGAAGCACTAAGGTAATTCCTAAATGTGTTATATTACAGGTGAAAACTTGTAACTGGCCCGGTTTATAGTTCTAAGTTTGTATTTACTGTAATTTGACAGCCTGGAAGTTTTCCAATGATAAATAAATAAATGATATGATATATGTCTACGGAGACATTTTAACTGCATTGACTTTTTTCTATTCTATACGTATATATTTGTTCTACAATATTGTACTAAAAATGTCATAGGTTAAAGTAATTCCAAACGGTATGAATTGTTCCACCGTGCGATATTACGCACCGCCTAGACGCGATGTTATCGAACGCCTATTGTCGCTGCGACGCGATGCGATCATCGCGATACGTCGGACACGACCACGCGCGATTTGGAAGGGAAAACAGCTGATCGCGATCGCACGGAGCTTGTAATGCACAATACTGCACAGTTGTACGGCCGCGGTGCAGGAGCTGAGTTAGGGCGTGTTGGGAGTGTAGACAAGGCGTAAATTGTATGATATCTCGTAATGGATTGTGAGATTGATCTTTATGTTTCGTCTTCTGGATGTATTCTCAGTTTACTGTAAACATCTTCCTTTCTAATGAAATTTATTCAGTTGTCGCAGGAACACATGCAGCATACAAAAATTCTGGTTAGGAAGTCGACGTAACAAAAGTTACATAAATAAAAAACCACGACTGACTAGTCAGTGTTACTCGGGATGATGTAAGGGTTCTAACGAAATCCAATACATCCAAATCTGTTCAGGAATTCAAAAGGTATGGTGGAGGAAAAAAACTCACATACATTTATTTATTTTATTTATTTATTTATTTACATAAAATTACAAAAAAAAATTACTCTTATTTTTGGTGCACTCGTGTAAAAACTGGGTTTAATGAAAGCTCAATAAGAAAATTAGTAGGAATTGTTTGAGACCGAAACCATAGAGAAGTGAGATATCGTATTTAAAAAAAATGGCCGAGATTTGATTGGAAGATGTCCTGATCAATGGGACGTACATACTACTCAAAAATATCCTTGTATTACGTACTTATATGAAGAGACAATAAATACTCTGTCGTTACGGAAACTCCACTACGGTGACAGTGGCGATAACAAACTGTAAAATAAACGACAGCTAATTTTAATGAACTCGTATTAACTGCTCTTTTCCGACGCCGCAGTGATGTCCGTTAACAGTTTATTTATTCATCTGCATCTTGTTTCTAACAAGGTCGCTAGTCAAAGTCTAGCTCGTGAAAATGTCCCACTAGCCAACTAATTTATGTACCTGCTTAACGTCACCTGTCCGCGAGTGGAGCGAGTGATCCGCGCCGAGCAGGAAATGTCTCGCGGCCGACATTCGGGCACAAACCAATAAATTAGCTGCCAGCCGTAACTTACCATTTATTTTAATCCGCGCAGTGACGAGTGTATCTCACTCCGGTTCCAATGCATGTAATTCCGCAACATTTCGCACGCTCTGCACCCTGTCTTATATTTCACGCTATCGCTTTATCACGCCTACGCATTTAAAACTCTAAATCGGGATGTTAAAGTTCAAATTCGGTTGTAAGTTCATTTTTAAATGATACAAACCGTGTTATAAATGTGGACAGAGCGTTTACTGCGCTTATCATGTAAATGCGCGCACAATAGATATCTATTCGCGGCGCGCAGAGATGGCGCACTTAGTCTAATTTTATCGGAGGCTTTAAAAGCCCTGGTTTGTCTTCTGTCGTGATAGCTTCAGCTTGTTTTAGGAGCAGGTTTAGAATGCTACTCCATGATTTGGTACTCCATATCTTTAACAGAAAAGTAAGCACACTCTTCCTGCGGGATTGAATATTTAAGAGTCACCATGGCTACCTTTATTTTGAAATATAAATTTAATACCAGATACCACATTTGGCGACCAACTCAACTTACGTTTGCATGCTACGTTTGGAAAGTCATTGACGTTTCTAAACGAATACAAAGGAGCGTAATATTTTCAGGGTTAATGTATGTGTGTTTCTTTATTCCACCATAACTTTAAAATGCTTGAAAAGATTTGGATGTATGTGGTATCGTTAGAATCCTCATCTCGGGTGACACTGGTTAGGCCAGTTTTTTTGTATCTTTTGTTACATGGACTTGTTTCATTGTATAGTTGCCTCGTGCAATTATTGCATAGTTTTGCGCTCAGTTAGAATAGTCAATCTCTACATTGTATATCTCTTCGCAGCTCTATAGACAGGAAGCGAGCATCAGTCTTCCTTACGGTCTGTGTGTTGACACCTAGATTTATGGCGTCCAGCGCGCAGCGTTCGCACCTCGCTGCGCCATTGTCGCGCGCCGCGGGTGTCGCGCGACTGTCGCACGTGTGGATTAGCCCTTAGCTGAAAGCAGATTGGCAATGCGTGCAGTGAGGCGCAGACGTTAGAGCCAGTGGGCGGTATTGCGTGAATAGCAATAATACTAATTTATCTCAGAAATTCAAAGCGTTAGTTTCAGAGATAACTGTGGTTAATTTAAATAAATCTCATAGCAATATCAAAGGGCATAGAGAACAGAAACTGCTCCTACAACTATAGGCTACAAAGTCTATGGCTGTCATAAATCATTATACCTGCGTTGAAGTCCAGTAATCACTAGCGAGGGGGAACAATCTCAATTATAGTTTTTTCGGTCGATATTTTAACGTTATATAACGTTATACTATTTAATCACCCGGTCTTAGTGAAAAGCCAACGATGAACCCAGAAGCTGGAGATGAAGGCATATTTTAAAAAAACGCTTCACACTATAATACTTCTGTACTAGGATTACCTATGCCGCAGGTGGCATGGATATAAAATGATAAACAACAAAAACATCCAACAACCGGGAATAATTGGTGCTCACCACAATAAGTTTACCCCGGCTGGGATTTAGATCCCAGCCCTCCCTGAATCCCTGGATTCGTCCAGGGCGTATGGTTTTGCTGGCAAGGTTATTACTTATTTATAGCCACGTAGGATTTTATAATATCAAAATTTCGTCCATCCTAGCCAATTAGCCATAGAGCATTCATTATTTCTCTCAAGAAGTCCACTTTTCTAGAATAGCTCCAATCGCTTGGCGTAGTGCTAAATGATTCGTTGTACTTTTAAAAGGATACGTTTATAGGGCTTTCTTTTAGACTATACCTTATGTAATACAATTTTCTAAAACAATCCATCAATTCTAATCCCTCGAGACGTTTTCTAATTCTAACATGAATCCGTCGGTCTGTCTATACTGCAGCAACTATATACTTCCTCTATTATGTTTCAATAAAAAGTGTGTTATAAATAATTGAAGGCCAACCTGCCGTTTAACTAAATGCTCTGATTCCTCTCAATTAGGATTCCCGGAATGTCCGTAATGAGTGGGCGTGTTTTTGTGAACCGTGCGGGTGCAGTACAAACACGCGTTGGCAGTAGATCCACTCCGTACAAACTATAACAATTCTAATACAATAATTCTCTCATTGGTAAAATAAATACAATTAGTTATGAAATAACTATGAAGTCTTATCTTAGTTTAATTCACTCTCAAACGCACTTTAAATTTCATTCCATACATTTACGACCAAATTCTTGACAAAGACATGTTGTTTACATTTTTTTTTTAATTTTATTTGGTAACGAGACGAGCTGGTCTTTTACCTGATGGTAAGCATAACGCCGGCCCATAACATTTGCAGTGCCACCCAGAACTTTGAAACACAAAGGCCTGCGCGGCACTGCAGTGCGCTCGTTACCCTGAGACATTAGGTATTAAGTCTCATAAGCCCAGTAATTTCACTGGATACTCTGCTCATCAAACCGGAACACAGTAATGCTTGCACACTACTGCTTGGCGGCAGACTTCACGAGCTCTACTATGACGATACTCTTCTATGACGAATCGAGCGGGTCGTTTGCCATAACAATTGGCTTTGTCTGTCAAATTTGTAAGTGGCACTGCATTGTGCTCGTTACCCGAGGTATACATTAGGTATTAAGTCTGTTATTATGACCAGTAAGGAAAACACAGTAACTAACACACAAAAAACACAGTAAGTACTAATTTTGTTTCAATTTAAATTTAATTTCATTTCATTTCATTTAAATTATTTGTTTGTGCAGAGATGCGTTACTGTTCGTAAGTGTGCAGTGGTTAGTCCCTCCCTGAGAGATTGTTATATCAATGGTCCGCATGCAGGATCTAGAGGTCGTCGCCCCCGCCCGCGCCCGCGCCCGCTCGAGAAAGGCTTCTGACTTTTTGTTCCGTTTTTGTGTTTCCGTGACGCGGGATGTGCTCCACTCGAACCTTTGAAAAGGCTTGAGTTAAGATTTTAATTATTAGTCAACTAAATGTTCCTTTTGAAAGAGGCAGTCATTTATTGAAATAGGTAACCATCATAAGGTGTGTTATGTTTGAGGGAATGTTCAATAGAGATTATTATAGTATAGAAGAAGTACAAATATGATAAGTTATAAACTTTATTCAATATTTATACCATGGAATATATTATTTTGTTTTTTTACTGGAAATAAATGTTAGTATCTCAGTTCTTATACTTAATTCGATTTTTTAGAAACGTTTTTATGTAAGCATTTTTTTAATTCTATTTGATAACGAGATGTGCTGGTCATTTGTCTGATGGTGAGCATAACGCCAGGCCATAACAACTGCAGTGCCACTCAGAACTGAAACACAAAGGCCAGCGCGGCACTGCAGTGTGCTTGTTACCCTGAGACCTTTATTTATTTATTTATTCAACGAACACCAACATAATATACACTGTTAAAATACACAGAGAACAATATTTTGATACATACTAAGTGCTATTACAATTATAGGTGTAGACTACATGCTTATAGTTGAGCGAGTAAAATGTTTAAAAAATTTTTATTATATTATATAATCATTAGGTATTAAAGTATCATAAGCCCAGTAATTTCAGTGGAGTAAATAATTCACTTTGTCTGCTTTTTGAGCATTTCATAGGGATCAGAATAATATGAAAATTTTACAGATTTGTAGACTAATTTGGTTCAATGGTAATACGTACGCTAGCAGTTTGTAAACGTGGTTTGTTAAAATAAGATCCTACAATAAAAATTCTGAACTGATAGGCTTGCGTTTGACCTCTATATCACCTGTTGGTAAGTGCTGACGACGCGGTCGACGATTAATTACTAAGTCGTATTAGCTCAAATATTACTAGCTTTATTGTTTGGAATAAAATGAACTGATTATTTAAATGCAGTATATAAAGCTGAAGCATCTAGACGCGTAGGACAATAGTATGACGGCTCCGTAGCTAAGTTGGTAGTAACCCTGCCTGCAAAGCGAGGGGTCCCGGGTTCGATTCCCGGCCGAGGCAGATTTTGTGTAAACATAAAATTTGTTCTCGGGTCTTGGATGTTTGTGATGTGTATCTGTGTGTGTCCATGCCACCTGCGACACAGGGAATCCTAGTGCGGGGGTATGAGTGTAAGCGTTTATTTATTTATTTATTTATTTATTTATGTTGTGACGTGACGTCACGGCGGACGTCGACGCCTGCCGTCGCGGCGGCCGTCGCCGGCGCACACACGCGCGACTAATTGACAGTGACACGCGCACGATCATATCTACCCTCCGTAAAACACATATCAATCAATCAATCAATCAATATATTTTATGGAACCGTTCGGATTGAAACCAACCTTGACTTTGGCTGATATGGCTCTACTATACGAAATATTAAATAAACTGTTTGTCAGTACAGAAGTGATATATTTCAAAAGTAAACTGCATGTTATCGGAAGTGCTGCAACACGGCTGCAACCCTGGATAAAGTGATCAAGACCTTAACCCCTGCGGGCTGATATACTTCGTAACGCAATCGCGGTCTTCAATGTAGTTGAATCTGCTACACTTTAATGCCTTGTTGTAATTCATATTTTAAACCGCTTTAGCCCTAACGATGCAAGCGTGAAACTCTACACACGCTATCTACACTGTGACAAAGTACTAAAATATAAGGAGTAAGTTAGTTCTCAATGTACAACAGTGGATGCGCGGGTTAGGTCTTGCAGTAAATCTAGATTCCCACCATCGACAACGGCGCGCGCGCAGCGGGGCGCCCGCGCAGGCAACCTGCCCTGCCACCTGCCATGTGTTATCATTAGCCACGCAGAAACTTACAAATGGACTTGGCAGTCACAATAAAAAGAATTGCAGTCATTTCATTTAATAATCTTTAAATCAATTTTAAGCCAAAAAACTGACATGGCCCTGTATTTATGCAAAGAAGTCTAAAACAAATTAAGTCATAAACATTAGTCATTCAACAAAAAATAAATGATAGTAAAATAAGTTATTCCTTTTTAGCAAGTATTTTTTTGTGTTCTTTGGTAACGAGACTACTAGTTGGCCGTTTGCCTGATGGTAAGCATAACGCCAGCCCATAACAATTGCAGTGCCACCCAGAACTTTGAAACACAAAGGCCTGCGCGGCACTGCAGTGCGCTCGTTACCCTGAGACATTAGGTATTAAGTCTCATAAGCCCAGTAATTTCACTGGCTACTCTGCTCATCTAACCGGAACACAGTAATGCTTGCACATTACTGCTTGGCGGCAGACTTCACGAGCAATAGTCGATTATCAGACACGTTCGTCTGTGCCGGGCAGTAAGTGAACCCCATCCCGGGTTGAACCAATCAGCCTCCCGGGAGGTGTGAAATGCGGACGCGTCATGCAAGATGAAAGCATCCTGATAGACGCGCACGATTCCGAAGCTCGCAAAAACCGGGTGCGTCACGCGCGCGCTTTCATTAAACGACACCCTTTGCGTCTAATGACTGCCTTCGGTGGAGAACTATCCGCTGAATGAACGTAAATCACTACAAACGGTGGTTTTTGCCGATCGCCACAGATTCGTGATCGGACTGCGATCCTTTGACGTTCATTCATAGGAATAGCTGTCGACTAACTGTCGCGATAATGGGACTCCTAGTACTTCTGAATGCCATTGTAGGTATGTATCTACCTACTTTACGTTTTACCTACTGGTTGCGAGACTGCGATTCCATCTGGGTGGTGCCACCGCTTTGCAAAGCCACGTGAAGTCTAACGCCAAACAGTAATTTGCAAGCATTACTGTGTTCCGGTTTGTTGAGCAAAGTAGTCAGTGACATTACTGGGCTTATGAGAGTTATTACCTAATGTATCAGGGTAATGAGCGCAATATGCAGGCCTTTGTGTTTTCATCGATCAAATAGTTGCGCTTTTCTGTTCACAAATTTTGATACCGACGACAATATAGTTCCTGTAACTTCCATGCATTTAACAATTCGACCACTTCAACCACTAAGTCATAGAGAGACTCATTGTTTCTAAGAACTATCTTCTCTAGTTACTCAGTCACTGCTAGGAGAGAGGTCACGGACGCCACTTTGTTACTGAATTCTTGTGAGTACAGTCAGTGGGCTAGCGGAGGGCATGACAACTGTAGTTCAATGCAAACTCATAGCAATTAATTAATCAACTCCAATTAAGAGGCCGGTGACTAGTCAATGGTTTTAACGGATGATTCGCTTTTAGTCTCTCAACAATTATTGTTTACATTAATTCTTCAGAAGTTTAGAAATTATTGTTATAGTCATTATTGCATGCTGCCAGCATGCTAGGGACGCTGGCATCACATTCGATTGTCAATTAGATTGGCAATGGTCTATGTTTTGTAAATGTTTTAATCATTTATCACCAGGCGGAAAACGTCGACTGTGAAGATCGGTCTCCCCGTGAAGGGCGGATTTTTCCATGCGACAGCGCGCTTGCCAGCCATCTTGTCATCAGCCATCTTGGCAGTACATTGTGTGACCAAGGAGAATTCTGCTTCCATGGACATTCCCGCGGGTGCCATGCGAGTGGATGATATGAGATTGGGTGGTATTGTTCTTAGCTGAGACGACACGGCTACGTCAACTAGGTAGGTATGTTTAGATATAGTATGTACGTAGGCAGGTATGCTAGTTGATAAAAGCACTCTGGCTGTAAAAAGATAAAAAAAATATCACCTATTCTACTACTTCCACGTATTGAACTCCGGTGCTGACACCGGAGTTCAATACGTGGAAGTAGTATGGTGAAATATCTGAATATTTCACCATATCATGGTCATGATCATGATTATGGTCAAAAGATACATAAAGTAATAAAATTCAAATTTATGTATCATTGCGTATATGGAGTCAATTGAGACAGGTGGCCGGAAAAAAACGACAAATTTGGCATTCAAATGATTATCGATATTAAAATAATTAATGGATTAATTTAACTGAAGCGTTCTCAGATACTGGCTGCAGCATTACGGTCAAGTCAGAGTAGATGGCCGTTGTGACTTGTTTGGCTGTTGATTAAATCTTGCAAATAAATATCTGCATTGTCCAGTTTTAGGACAAAAAAAAACCCAAACATGCAATGGAAATGTAAAAACATGGAGCGGCTTGAACCCACGATCTGTGGAATACCGTTCCATAGTATTTTTTATGTTATTTGGTACGAGACGAGCTGGTCGTTTGCCTGATGGTAAGCATAACGCCAGCCCATAACAATTGCAGTGCCACCCAGAACTTATAAACACAAAAGACTGCGCGGCACTGCAGTGCGCTCGTTACCCTGAGACATTAGGTATTAAGTCTCACAAGCCCAGTAATTTCATTGGCTACTTTGCTCATCAAACCGGAACACAGTAATGCTTGCACGCTACTGCTTGGCGGCAGACTTCACTCACAAAGCGGTGGTAACAACCCAGACGGACACTCGCAGAAGAGTGAGTCCTCCCACTAACAAATAGTTATAATAACTGAGCCATCCAGAACCTACCTACTTCAGGAGATGACGTGACATTAATTTATTGCGCCTGTCTTACTTTGACGCCTTATTGGAGACTACCTAGTTTCCCTTTCAAGTTTAAAACATTTAATATAGGTCCTCGTTAAGTATAAGCCAATAAATAACGATATAATACTTAAATATGACGTAGCTACCCGATATAACCTGTTGATGACCCTGGCTGCAGCGCTAAGTAATTTACATTATTTTTTAGTACAATTATATCTATTCTAGAAACGCATGCAAATAAAATCTAGTTGAATTAGATAAGACGCATAAAGGATAAAAAACTCATAAAAGCGTGCTAAAAAGAATATTGTCGTAAAAATAAACTTTCCATAATAGTTGAATAAAATAACAATACATTAATAAAATATGTAAATAATTATAGATAAGGATATTTTGGTTTTATCAAACTAATTGATGTAAAAAGTCTATACATTATACTCATTATACACACTGATCAAAATCTGGTAGGTTTTTCCTTGATTATAAACAGACCATCAACGTTACGACCTTATCGATCTATAAACTGGAGAAAAGGCCATAAATATTAAGATTATATTAAACACACTTGATTTAATATTATAAGTAACTTTAGAATAGTGGAAAAATTTTTTTTGATAAAACAGAAAAATTTTGTTTTGACCTCATGAATATTTTAAATAAGTACCTGAAAAAAACAACTGATAATTTCGTCCTTAACGATGCACTAAATCATTGGAGATCATCAAGCAGCCACTTACCTCCTGGGCAAGAGAGCTGCAGCCTTGACATTTGGATTATTAGCTGATCTTTATCAGCCATCGCCATCTAATCCGGCTCCTCTCGCGGCTGGCCTTCAGGAAAAATTAGTATTGAGACACGCGTCAAACACACACACGTACCTACTTGCATATGTAAATTCCAAATTAATTGACTTCATCATTCGATGAAGATTAAGATCTGAGATAACCTTTACGAGGTGGACAAAACGAAGCCTTGTCCTCCAGCTCCAACGACGTTCAAGTTCAAACCGACCAAGTTCATCGACGTCACTGATTACTTATTTATTTTAAATCATTCCATCCATATCTTTATGGCTTTTATGATTTTTATTTATGATATTACGAGATACTGGAATTTATTCGCCTACGTGATCGGTTTTTGGCAAGTTTCCAGAATCTTTTTCCAGAAGCTTAAGTTCAGTGACCCATGCAATTATACATATACTAATTTGATAAACCTACTTCATCTTTTAACACCTAGAATCAAAGTCTATAATTGTGTAAATCACTTGTAAGTGGTAATTGGTGGTCGTAAGCTCAGAATGTGGCCGGGATGGGAGCGTCGAGCGCTAAAAAAGCGGGGGCGGGGGCGGCGGCGGGGGCGGGGCGCGGCCGCGGGCGCTTACAAACTTACGGTTACGGTTCAGCTACCGGCGTCCGTAACAAATTGTTCTCATTGATTACATAAACGAAAAATTAGTTTGCTAGCACGACTGTTCCAGGAAACTACAAAAATGCCCAAAACTTGTTGCCTAACCGACAAAATTTTGCAGCACTTTTTAAACTATTGTAAATTTTAACTATAAATCTACACAAGAGTTGCTAAGGTGAAAATAAGTTTCTACAGGGTCTACATCCGGAAGGCTACCTGACAGCTACCTGGCTACATTCCACACTGTATGCTCCCAAATCTTTTCCAAACATCCAGTAGCGTCAAGTCATGCGCAGTAATGGTCTTCACGAATTAATCGTTTATCCCCCCCTAACCGTCAGTTAAAGATTACCCGCAATTACACGTGAATTATACCTGGGAGCCGCGGCTCTCGGGGCTATTGTGCGCTATTGATTGGCTCAAATTATAGCTTTGTTTGGCAGTTGCTGGTGATCCCTCGCGTTCTAATAATAGCTGATGATTTATTTGTTTGTCAGTCTGCGCTATCTTTGTGAAATTGCTCAGGAATTTTATTTAAATCGTGCACCAACGTACCTGATAATTATAATATAATTTAACAATTGAACGGTCACAAGGCTATGTTGAATGACGGTAGGTACTAAGCTAGGTTTGTAGTGGCCCTGTCTGCTAAGCGACGGACTCCGGGTTTATCCGTGGGACAAATTTTTCTTGAGCATAAAAGTTTACTCTCGGGTCATGGATGTTTATGTTGTGTATCTGTGGGCATGCGACCTGCGACACCGGAAATGCTAGAGCAGGAAAATAATCTTGTTAGATAATAGGAGTCCTGTACGTCTATTACAAACAATATAAATCCACCAATATTACATTTCAAGTCTTGAACAAACAAGTTTTAAAAATAATTTTTTTTTATGTTATTAGGTAACGAGACGAGCTGGTCGTTTGCCTGATGGTAAGTATAACTCCGGCCAATAACGATTGCAGTGCCACCCAGAACTTTAAAACACAAACGCCTGCGCGGCACTGCAGTGCGCTCGTTACCCTGAGACATTAGGTATTAAGTCTCATAAGCCCAGTAATTTCACTGGCTACTCTGCTCATCAAACCGGAACACGGTAATGCTTGCACACTACTGCTTGGCGGCACACTTCACGAGCAGATACGTACAAACGTTGATTAATTGGTGGATAATTTGTATTTCACAAATAGACTTGTACTGTGTATGTAGTTTATGTACCGCCGTAACCGGTCTAATTAGTACTACATTGAACATATTTAGATTTTTTTAATCAAAGTTATTTAAATATGTTGTTGTAACTAATAAAATGACTAGCTGAGAATAATTTTACATAATTTACGTGTCTTTGCATTCCCGCGTCTCTTTTATTTTTGTGAGTAGCTTAATTATAATTTAAATTATTTTATAATTTAAATTTAGATATTTATAGTACTCCTATTGACCTCAATAATTTAATTTGCATAGCGTTTGCTAATGCAATGGACATAAATAAATAAAATTCATCCTAGTATCAACATTCAACAGTGCTCGAGGGCAGAATATTTTTTTAGCTGTTTTGTGTCACAAAATCTACTTAATATAACCATGGAACTGTCCATCGTGGGCTCGGCACGACATGGTACAAAATCCATACTAATATTATAAATGCGAAAGTGTGTTTGTTGGTTTGTCCTTCTTTCACGCAGTAACGAAGCAACGGATCGACGTGATTTTTGGCATAGATATAGTTTATTGACTGGAGAGTAACATAGGCTACTTTTTATCCCGGAAAAATGCACGGTTCTTGTGGGAACGCGGGTGAAGTCCGCGGGCAGAAGCTAGGCATATAGATAGAATTATACTCGAACTAATAATAATAACGAATATCTCTAAATGAAGACTCGTGGTGGTGACGTGACCCGTCGGTCTGCAGCCGGCGGTTCGTATCCTAGCACGAACTTGAGCCTTTAGTGAAGGAAAAAATCGTGATGCAACTAGTATAGCTTGGTGATGATTCGGTGGGAGGACATCCTAGCGCTTCCCTGGACAGCTCCGGGGTGGTAGCTCAAGTTGTAAATCTGTCGAATCCAGGTTTGGCATATACATCATTTCCGACCACATCGTCACCTTATTTGATAGATAGATACATAAACTCTTAATTGAAACACCACAATCAATGAGTCAGTGACCACAAAACCGAAAAATAAGGGGTGGCAGTCGATCTGTGTTTTACGGTCGGGGTGTGAAAAACTGTGTCTTCGCCATCAGAAGTGTTTCTACCTCATCTGTGTAGTAGGACCGTGGTTCTTGTTGTTCCTGATTCTCCAGACATAAAACAGTTTAGTCTGAGATCAGGATCTCAAGGCAAGATTAGCCAGGAAGGTATATTGTTTAAGTAGCTTATGACTTCGATCTTCAACTGTAAATGGGATAGACACAGATTGATATGCTCTCCAAAACACGAAAGTGCTGAGCTGTATATACCATTGATAAACTATCTGCTTCACCTAAATGCCGATCTGTTCAAAACGTTCAGTCACGACACGACATGCTTTTCTCACGTGATGTAAAATATATCTACTGTCGAATTATTGCTATCGTAGGTAATATCCATTGTCCTTGTACTCTATCTAAATCAGATATGTTCACTATTGTGATCCTCCGATAAGACCAAGGTCTATCCTTTAGCCTCAACACGTCGGCAACCAACGTTCTCACGGCGCGGGCGCGGTGTCGCAACTCCGCAACACATGTGGGTTGCCGGCCGGCTCGCTCCACTCTTGCGAGTTGCGAGACGGACAGACGGACAATGATTTGTGCAAATTATATACGTCAGTACCACTCGAGTGGTTTATGCGAGTATTGCTAATAGTAACAGGTACTATTGGTGCACTAAATACCGACTAGTTATTTTTTTTGAGGGTCAATTCTGAGTTGTTTATTTCCAATTCATTCCTAAGCAACATTCGCGCATAGTAACAAGTGGAAGCGGCAAAAAACGTTTCTGGAACGTAGCGGTTTTAGTGCGTCAATTACCAAAAACATTTGAAGGCAGGTGTTAAATCGAACTTCATTATAAATCCTCCATAATAAACGTACAGCGGTCATAAAGTAATAAGGCTTTATTAACAGGTTTCTGATTAGATTGGGTTCGATCTCGGAGCCTGTGGGAGGGAATGACTATAAAATTTGTCATTACCCGAATAGGAGGTAGGATCCTCGGCCGGTTCTCATTCCTTTCTCGATCGCTTCTCACAGATATCGAAGCAATCTTAGTAATGCCCGGTTAGATTAGAAGTAGGTATGTAGGTGGGCGTCGTGAGCTCGCGGGCTGCGGTGCAATAGAAAACTATGATTATCTTCCTATTCGTTATAATCACGCACAATTGGAGCACAGGATTAATTTTCTAGTAGAAAGCGGGCTCTGTAATCAAGTAATATATTTAAGTTCTCTTGAAGTCATTCCATACCAGCTGCTGCCCCGCGGTTTCACCCGCGTGGAGATTTTGGATTACATGGTTTTTATTATTTTGCGCGGAACCCTAATTATTTTTCTAAAATTAAAGTAGCCTATGTTACTCCTTGTAACATCAGCTATCTGACAGTGAAAGTCCCGTCAAAATCGGTCCAGCCGTTTCGGAGATTATCCGGAACAAACAGACAGACAGACAGACAGACAAAATTTTTAAAAATGCTTGTTTTGTTATAGGTACCGTATATACTTTCATATGCATTTGGTAAAAAGCTGTTATTTTGATATTACAAACAGACACTTCAATTTTATTTATCTGTATGGATATAGGTACGTCAAATATTTGGAGATTTCTTATTTCAATCTCGTGTGAACCTTTACTGCTAATCATTATTTTGAGAAGTCATTACGTGTTTAGCGCAACCGAGTTAATTGCTAAATTACAGAGCTCGCACTGCCCTCTCTTTCTAAATAGAAAGTTTAATGGATCGCAAATGCAATCAAAATTTAAATACCGATTAATTCAATTCATTTGGATTTAATTCTGTCATTAAGGTGCAGGCTCGAGGTGAGGTATCTCCGAGGAATTAAGCGACTGCAGTAAATATTTGTGAGGTTCGTTTCTCACGGTCCGGCGCGGTTTATTCGCTGGTGGCGGGCGCGGTGGTCGCGATCGTCATACTCCACAAATTTTTTTCACCACACCGCATAAGAAAAGAAAAAAAAAACACGAGTACGCCGCCGCATGACGCGCGTGTCGAGACTTCCCACGAACCATTTTATTATCTCATTAGTGTGAAGAATGTCTTCATAAAGTGTCTCCGGCCGCGGGACATCGTTCATTACGCACTGTAACCGCTTTAATAAAATCCTATATTTTTCATCGACATCACGCACTCGTCAAAATTTACTATAAAACAATATTTAATCCATTGCGCCTTTAGTAAGGCGTTTGATCGTTTGCGTATATGTGAGGCGGTCGTTATGTGCTAAATGTAGATGAGATATCATCCGGCGAGTAGCGTAGTAGCGACGGGCCATTACAGAGGAGCCTGCAGGCGTGCTGGTGCGCAGGCGCAGCGGTGGCGGCGCGACCAGGTGCGTCCCTCGGGGCGCGCTACTGCGCCGCGCTGATAATATTGAACGGGGCTGCTAGCGCCTGGTGTTCAACCATATCATTATTGGCACTTGTTGGATGTTTACTCGAGATTATCAGACGATAAATTAAAATTAATAAACTATACATAATTTATACGACAAAAATTAATAGTATTCTTTTGTTGCTATAAATGGATGTTATTCTTATGTAAGTTGCTGATACATCTATAACTTATCCTTTATCTACGAATAGATGAATAGTTAAGTACGTATTTCATCTGTCGTTTGCATAACCGCCAATCTGTCTGAATCTACAATCTCTACAAATGGGTATGAAATCATGATTGAAATACATGAATGTGCCAAACTGAGCATAATCGTAAGTGGTCGGTATGGCTCGCTTTTGTAACGCTGTTCACACGCTAGCGTTTTGCAGACAACTGTACACAGACGTGCATGTTTGAGGACCATATCGCTTTGACTTTTTTTATGGTACAGCCTCTTCTGTAAGAATTTTGACGTGCATCTATTGTGAAAAGGTACCATGCCGGGCGGCGTGTGAGGCGGCGCGTCGGCCGCGGGCGAATGTCGGGAGGCATCGATCATCGCGGCGCGCCCGCGACACGCTCGGACAACGAACAAATTGTCCACGTTCACAAACCTCGGTTGCGCATCTGTCGCGCCAATTTACTTGTTCTCCGTCATTTCAATACTGTCCACGTTGGGAACTATGTATAGATTGGGACATACATTTTGTTAGTGGGAGGACTAACTCTTCTGTGTCCGTCTGGGTTGTTACCACCGCTTTGCTCGTGAAGTCTGCCGCCAAGCAGTAGTGTGCAAGCATTACTGTGTTCCGGTTTGATGAGCAGAGTATCCAGTGAAATTACTGGGCCTATGAGACTTAATATCTGATGTCTCAGGGTAACGAGCGCACTGCGTTGCCGCGCAGGCCTTTGTGTTTCAAAGTTCTGAGTGGCACTGCAATTGTTATGGGCCGGCGTTATGCTTCCCATCAGGCAAACGACCAGCTCATCTAGTTATCAAATAAGATAAAAAAGCATACCTTCGTTATTGTTACCGATCAAAAACTCAATGTAAATAATTTTACAGCTAAGAGACTCGGGTTTATAATTAATGTCGCGTGTAATGTTTCGTAACGCCGGCCGAAGTAGTAAATTTAGTTAATAATAAAGTTTTGTCGTCTCGGGACATAATGGTGGGATATATATATGTGTGGTGTGCGCGCGGACAGGTCGTTCGGTTATCAAGTTATCGGTTGAATTAGTGAGGAGCCCCGTCGCCTACGCGCGACTCGCCCTTGCCTGCGTTTGTGCTTACAAAGCTTAACGTTCTATGAATGGTATATTTACTGTACCAAGGAAATATATTTTTAACCGACTTCCAAAAAAGGAGGAGGTTATCAATTCGGTGGGTATTTTTTATTTATGTTTGTTACCTCATATCTCCGTCATTTATAAACCGATTTAGAAAATTATTTTGTTATTAGAAAGGATATACTTTCAGATCGGTCCCATAGAAATTTCATCAAAATCGGTTCAGTAGTTTGTCAGTGAAGTCGGTTCATAGCTTTTTTAAAGCAATTTTTGTTACAATACAATGTTAGCGTTTGACCACTATTTCTCCTGACCTTAAGCAATGATGAGATGGCGAATACTCTAGATCTAGAGCTTAAACTTTTCTAAAACTGAGCCTTGGTTCTAGTAGGTATCATATTTGGACATAACATCTAGCTGCTCTCCTACTAATCTAGTTGCATTATTACATTGATCTCATGATGTCTAACGTCTTGATTGCCGTTCGCGTTACGGAATGCAGTGGCTGATACATTCGACGAGCTATTACCGTTTCTAGCAATAAACGCGCATGGCATTTATGTCATAGAGCAATGTACCACTATTTACTTAAATAAACTCATAACTATCTTGTTATGAGTATTTTATACAATATAAAACATGTTTCTGTTTTATGTAAGTTAGAAGAGGTGCGCGCGACCTGAGATTGAGAAACTTCTCTGCGGTGTGCTGCGATAACCTTTCCGCTATAACATTTGAATGACAAAGGCGCATGCGCACTGTGGCTATGGAAATGTCTTATGTAATTATTTATTAACATTTCTCAAACGTAAGTACATTTCTTTATTTGGAATTACTTATTATTACTTCAGTAGCTCACTTGGTAAGGTATCGTAATAAAAAGTTTGAGTAAACTCAACTTCACTTGAATGTAAGTATTTGTGTATGTAAAAATGTAACGGACTAAATACTTTTAGTAACTAGTTACTACACAAATACTATCTACTGATAACTGCATCACTAACAAGCTACAAAAATAATTGGGTAATCTATACAGGCCATAAATTCATTATCTACAGGCCTTCAAATGTTCTGTTCCTCCCCCCCCCTGCTCCCCCCGCCTACTAACTGGATGCATACCCATTATGTGTATTGTACTTAGGCCCTATTTACCACTTTTGCTAAAGATAAATTAAGCATACCTCTCTAAACTTTTTGCTCACCAGAGGGTCAACTAATTAAGGTAGGCCGGGACACCGTACAAGCGTACATTGTCTGGCGTGTCTACGTCTACGCAGGGCTAGACTTTACGATGATTAGACGGTGAGAACTGAGACGTTTTTCCATCTTCTGACATTGCACCTAAATAGATATATAATAGTGCCGCCGCCACGCACAGACCCCCGTCCTTTTCCACTAAGAGTTATCAAGAAAGCCAACGCACTCATGTTAGTAAGTAATGCGATGAAGTAATTTAACCATAATGTACAAGCTTGTGCCGCGCCTACGCCCGTTGACGTATAAACGCGTAACGCATTGTGTCCAGAGGCGAGACGTCTCCATCGCCCCAGCGCGCATTAGCATAATTTAGTAAATTCTCCATTGTGTCCTCACCGCTTGTCCAGCATCCGAGTACACATTGTACTGCGTCTGCTGAGAGACATTTGTTAGAGATTTGTACAATGTTGTGACGCGTCGAGTCGAACAGACGGCGTCGTTCACGAGACAAATTGTATTGGGTCTTACCTCGTACGAGTATAACAAATATGTTGATTTCTCGTATGAATAATTGTATACGTTTGTTAAGCGTGTTATTGATGAATTCTTGTATACTCGTAATTTAATTTTATCACTTCATAATATAGATACTCGGGTTCAATTTAAGTAGTCTGAAGTTTTTAATTAATTCTTAGTAACCTAACAATTCATTGTATATCATAGTGGAATTGACAATCACACGCTTTCACATCACACGATTACATTATAGGTTTGATCGCTGGATAAGATTCGCTTGGGACATTCAAAGAAAAATTTTCTTTTTGGAACGGGCACCTGGAGTCGTTGAGCGCTCTCTCGGGGCTAGTACAATGATTTGAGGTTAAATCAAATCTGTTTATTTCTTTAACATAGTATTCCATGTTATCCCTCGATCCTGGTCAAAGTTTTATTTTTATTACCAAACTAAAAGAACAGTAAATCTGTCGAAGGCTTTCAGTTCTATTTCCAGATTGGAGCATAAAATCAAGTCCGAGTTAACGAACTGTTCACAATCTCCTATTAAACCGAGCATGTCAAAGCTAAACAGAAAAAGGCATCAAATCTAATTTGTCCAATTCTCGAGCATGTAATCTAATTTATTCTAGGCGGTGGGTCCGACACGGGGCCGGGCCGGCGGCGTGACGGGACGTGACTACCGTCCGCGGCCGCGTCACGGTGGGACGTCGGCCGCCGAGCGGCGATAATCGCGCCTGATGAGCTGTGACTGGGAACGAGGAGTTGCCGGCCGGCTGCTTCTTGAAACAGGAGAAGGTGGCTGGACTAATTTGTAGTAGTAAAACTACGGAACCACTCCTTTGAAAACTATCCGCTTATGAGACTTAACTCCTCTTGTCGCAGGGTAGCGAGGTAACGCATGCCTTTATGTTTCAAAGTTCTGGGTCGCACTGCAATTATTATGGCCTGGCGTTTGCTTACGATCCGTTAAGTTGCCAACGAAAGGCACTTCTCGTTATCCAGTTGTATAAAAAATGTGTCTAATTTAATGTGGTTGTCGGATTATTGGAGTCTGCTATGCTACTCAAATAAATTATCGTTTGAGATTTAAGATATTACCGGTCAAATTTGAAGCAAATTAATGTAAAATTTGTCACACAAATTTCATATTTGGATAGTGTTGTGAAGTTTCTTAAGCTTTTAATCCTACAATTTGAGGATTAGCGATATATTTAATTGGTAATCCTAAAATAATAGATAGGTTCTGAGATTGTATCAACATTTACATTTACAAAATTGATACTAAATTTCATAATCTGTCAGTTTTACGATACAAAATTTAACTTATTCGAATTACATTGTGTGTGGAAACGTACAAAATAAAATACTTGAGTTAAAAATAAAACTTTTGTCGAGGTATCCAACTTTGTCAACTCAAGGAGACCGTCACTGCGCGCGTTGAAGTCTTTTGTTCGGTGAATCGAATACAATGGTATGTGTTGTCGTGGTCAGTCGTACACGGCGCATGTAGCTTTGTTGCGACTGTCGTTGGATTGTTCCAGCTCTTTGTTCGGCATCCGAACTGTGCAGACAAGCAACGAGCGTGTATCTGTATTTTGATTTTAGCAGCGAGTGGGTCACGGACCCACAGCGGGGTGCTGCGGTTTAATTGTGTACTGGCGATATCAAAACGCACAACTCAAATACAATCAGCTCTCTAGGTTTAGCTTATTCAACATCTACGTCCTATGAGCACAGATCACGCGACACAGTGGCCCAATATAAAAAAAGAATTAATGTAGGATTTGGAACAGTATTAGATTGGTTAAAGCCAGCTCTGAATGTTGATTTATTTAAAGAGTGGCTGCCATCCTTGATTAACAACACCAAATGAAGAAGGATTTATGTATTTTAGTGGCGATGTACCTAATGTTTAGTGTCTATATATTCTATGGCCCGTTTAGGGCCTGATTTAGTTTTGTGACGTCTTTTCGGCCTTGGTTGTCCCACTGTTGCGTATAGTTCTTTCCTTCACAGTACTCCTCTCAGTGTACTGTTTGCCAGCCACAGCATCAGTCCATTTAGCTGCAGGTGATCTACCACCTAATCTTAAATAATGGAATTACCCCACTTCAAACTTATCTAAAGGAAGAAAATAACAATTACTAAAATGCTTGTGTTCGTTGTTGGACAACATTTATAGTAATTGCTTTGGAAACATTGTTGCCAATTATGAGCCTAGCTAAGGTAAAGCTGAAAATAAAGATCTTAGCATTAAGTCGTGCCGAGCATCGCCGCGGCCGCTCATTAGTCAATTACCGGTTCCTCCCGACTGTACGGACGGACGGCTATCTATAATTGAGATCGATGCCCGCTTTGTTTAGGACCTCTAGAACTAACTGGCTGGTAATCTGTGGTCGATAGATGGACTAAGCTGCCGTGATGCTTCAGCTAATATCAGTAAAGAAGTAAGTAAAAAATAACCGGACGTATTTTCAAAATCAATCTCTTAAACTCTAATAGTGATTATTGATTTAAGTTACTTATAGATACTTAAAATTCTGCTGCAACAAGGAAACATCGATACCTACTCGATACAAAAATATATTTGAAATGTTTGGTGATGAAATGCGATGTGTTCCTTTTCTCATTATGCTTTTGTTCGCTTCTTTTCTGTGGTAGTAGATTTGGTCTTAATACAGTCAAACTGTCGGGAACCTTGCTCCAAGTAACTAGCACATAATCTGTGCGCCGTACACGCCGACGGACACGACCGCGGCTGCACGCGATGGTTAACGCCGAGTCCGTGCAATTTCAGATTATCTTTTAAAACACGGGAGATCGAGGCCGCTCGCATTGGCTTCTCCCTTTAGAAGTGTTAAATCAAGAATCAAATAATAGATCTAGTGGATTTACAAACACATGCCCGCTCTTCCGTTATTGGATACTTGCATGGAACTGGCATTTACAAGTGAGCGCTTCCGTGCTTCGGTGACTTACGTTCAATCGTACGCAAATGAGGCAGATTCCACCGTGAGCTGCCAGACTTAATGACCAGAAGCGAATAGTCCCGGCGCACCCTTATGTACCGTTTAAATCCGGTTAAAGCCTTAACCACCCTGCTACGGCTGCTTCGTTGTTCCCTTATACCTCTCTCGTAAAACTCTTGAATTTAAAAATCAGTTGATGATTTAATGATTAGTAGTCTTATTATCATCACGGTATTTGTCTATATCCTACGACATTTGATTTAAAAAAGTACATAGAAGTAGAGCTACCGTTACGCGCCTCTATATAATTCTTTGAACAGGTTCTTCAACATATATGACATGTTCTACTCGAATCTTTTCCGAGACCGTTAATCCGCTCGATGCCGACAATTCGAGCTATTTACCACTAAACCGTAACACTCAGCTATTAAAGCAAACATTTTGAAATTCCGCCGCAACGACTGTGGCCGCGACTGTCGGCGAATAAATTAGTGCAGTCGTTATATAAATATTTGGTGGATAACATCGGAGGCACTGCTCCGAGGTAATGTTCTAAGAAGTGGAATTAATTGTCGTCCGTCGGTCGTCCGCGCCGGAAATACACGAGTATGAATCGCGACGTTCTTGTGCGTAGGGACGCGACTCGACGTCGTGTGATCCGCGTCACTGGATGTTTGTGGTCAGCGAAGTATTGGAAACGAACAAGAGGATATTGTGTGATAAGTACATTTGTTTCAAAATATTATCAACCAATCTATATTAATATAATGACACCTTAAGTACGTAATATATTGTTAGAAGCTTAGAAGTATAATGTTGTGTCTGCGATCTTGTTACTTCTGTAAGTACTTGTTTCTTATTTTGTATTGTTAAGTAAGTACCTAATTTAAGTTTGCAACGCCCTCCTAACAGGGTGCATATGTTTACGCTTAGTATAAGTTGAATGTATGTGTGCAATAAATAAATAAATAAATAAATAAATTTGTACTTATAATGTCCAAAAGTTTTTATAAGTATATTATGTTTCAACAGCTTCAAAAACATCGATAATTTCTATACCTCAAATTCAGTTTGTAATGAATAATAAACTAACGTCAACGCTAAGGTTCAAGAATACCTAAATAAAACTAAAGACAGCCGTGATTTCATGCACACCCCATCTCTATAGCAACCGGATTAAAAAAAACAGCATTTCGCAGTGAGACAGTTTACTGCTCCAATCCAGCGGCGTTTTTGCGGCGGCGCGGCGGTCGGCGCGGCGCGCGGCGGCGCGGGCGCACTCGCGATGCGAGACCTCGCTGTAATAAACAATATTTTATTGCTTGTCGTTTGTCGACTGGAACCCGTGGCTAATGTACCCGATGAGATAGTACATGTAGCGTGGATGTCCATTTGGAAATTATTCAATTAAGTTTTTATGGACGACACAAAATACGAAGTTAGCTTCGTAACTTCCTTATTATCATAATCAGTTTAGTTTGCACATGCATTCGAGACATTAATTTAGATTGTTTACTAATGTAACATGTTTTGGCAAATAACTGGTCGGATTGGCTTATGAGGAAGAAGGCTGCGACACCTAACGTTCGGCTTATGTAAACGAGTAGTTATGATTATGTTTCCGCATATTTTCTTTCTTTATTTAAAATCTCCATACTTTTCTTCGACAAACTTGATCTTTGCGACACTCTCACTCATACATCCACATTGCGTACTTTAGAAAATAATGTATTTCTACTCCCGCTCTTCTGACAAATTTACTTTGCACTACAGTATATCAATAAATCTTTGTACGAATTTAATATTCATAGTTTTTATATGTAACACTCAAGTCTCACTCATCTATAGAAACTTTTGACTTGAATAGACACACAATTTAAATGAGATATAGGTACTTATATCATGGTACGTATTGATGAGACAGTTCGATGTGTTCCACGGGTAGTCACCCGTGGTTGGTTTTGGTTTTTCATTGGTTTTTTAGGCGGGTTTGGCAGTCGCCAAACCCGCCTAAAAATACACCTATAACTAACTAATTAATTATTGTTTTTAAGGCACGCGTCGGCTTATTTATTGATACCTACCGCTAAAAATAAATAGACATACATTATACACATACTGGTTCTGTTGAACTTTGAAGCACTGAACAAAATAACACTAGTTTGAGAACAACCACAAAAATGTGGCCTCGGAGGTAGAGCCGTGTAAAATTGTGTATTTATTTAACTATTACTGTTAGTGGTAGGACTAACTCTTCTGTGAGTGTCCGTCTGGGTTGTTACCACCGCTTTGCTTGTGAAATCTGCCGCCAAGCAGTAGTGTGCAAGCATTACTGTGTTCCGGTTTGATGAGCAGAGTATCCAGTGAAATTACTGGGCTTATGAGACTTAATACCTAATGTCTCAGGGTAACGAGCGCACTGCAGTGCCGCACAGGCCTTTGTGTTTCAAAGTTCTGGGTAGCACTGCAATTGTTATGGGCCGGCGTTATGCTTACCATCAGGCAAACGTCCAGCTCGTCTCGTTACCAAATAACATAAAAAAAATACTATTACATGCTTTTTACTATTACGTACTGAATTAATACCGATGACTTAAAACAATGGGGGACGTTGTCCAATGTCGCTTGTCTATGCGATGTTTATGAGTTTGAGGGCGGGTGTCGCGTTACAGACGCGTCGCATTCGTTTTACTTAATCGACTACTAGCAAGGGCTCTCTTTATAAAATAACTGTTTGAGGAACAATGATAGTCCAGTCCACACCTATACAGTCTTACCACAAAAACACTAACCACACCCTAAACCTGTGTTATACAGCGTTTAACTGCTAAACATGCCTTAGTTGCGTTTTTAAATATGAGCAACCACAAATATTGATTTAAGTAGTGTGTAACCGTAGTCTAACTGCTTTCTGTGACATTTCTAATCATTTTAGACATTTATCTTTAAACACTGTCTAGCTAAACAGGCGTCTAAAAGTGGATTTTTGTGGTAACACGATAAGTGTCCACAAATGAAGTCGATAGTTTTTTACAAATTAATATTGGACACTATAATATAAATAGAAAATAGAAAAATATATTCTCTACTGGTCTAGTTGTAAAAAGGGCGGTATTATTCTTGAAGTGATTTCTTCCAGACAACCTAATGAGTGGGATAGTGGATTAACGTGGTAGGTAGGTGGTGGACTCTTCTGCGAATGTCTGTCTGGGTGTGTACTAACACTGCTCGTGAAGTCTGCTGCCAAGCAGTAATGTGCAAGCATTAATATGTTCCGGTTTCATGTGCAAAGTAGTCAGTGAAATTACTGGGCTTATGAGACTTCATTTCTCAGGATATCGAGCGAACTTCAGAGTGAGTTCTGAGTGACACTGCAATTGTTAAGGGCTGGCGATATATTTACCATCAGGCAAACAGCCTGCTCCTCTCATTACCAAATAGTATAAAATAGCTCTTTAGTAAGTGTCCTACATTATAGGTATGCTTATACTTGGCTGTAAGTCTGGCCGGCGGACTGTGGTTGCTTCGCTGGCAGGCCTGACGGAGCTCCGTCTATCGCTTTCTATTATTTATGACTTTATTGTTTGTTACTCGTACGTCGGTTGCGCCGGCGCGGCCCGCCGCTGCGAGGTGGCCTCGGCCTGATCTGCATTCCTCATTAATTCGCAAGACTCCGATATGAAGATCTCGCATCCTTCGCTTCGCAAGTATTAATAGCTAATATATTGACATTTATTTCTTAGATTTCCAGTTCTCCTTTCGTTGATTTACATTTATGATTATAGTCTCGTGCGATAAGATCTCTCGTGCAAGGTGAGCTTTTTCTATTTTCGTATGTTATACGTAATATTTATTCTAATTTGCGATTGAAATATTAACGGCATGACCAATTTATGTTTACTATGGTCATGTGGTCATTACTTAGGTTTTAGCGATTAATAAATGTTGAGTCAACTTTTAAAGGTTTACAACGCGTATTCACGTTATTTTAAGTCAGAAGTATATTTTTTGAGCGCTGCCGTTCTCGAAACATCGCCTATAATAGTAAACGCAAACTTAGAACTTGTTTAATTCGATTTTTTCTAAAGAATATGACGTTGGATAATTTTGAAATATAATAGGAACTTTATAAAACGTCTAATAAGAAAGGTATGAATTAAGATATAATACAATAGCGATAGTCGCTTCGAAGCAAATGGTGTTTGTGTAGGATCTAGGCCTTCAGTTGTCAATCATGATCACTAAACTTGTTATACGGAAAAGTGAACTCATCCTTTGTATTGCGTTGAGCTTGGTTAGTTATACAATTCTGTGTCAATAATTGGGTTCCAGGAAGATAAAAGCTCCAATCTCGAAAATTAAATAAATACCGTCCATAATACCTACAACAACAAGATAAATGATAGCTCCAACAAATAACAGGCAACTATGTGCATAATTTTATATTTATCAATAAATTATCACCAGCCGCGCTCGCATAAACTAATACTAGTTGTGCATTCGGAGGTATTACCATAATGTCACCATCACGTTACCATGCCGCACCACTAGCACACTGCTGTTTCCCAACGGTCGGTGGTAACTGGTGCTGGTAACCCGAGCGCGCGCTCAAATATTCTCAAATATTTGTGTAGCCCGCGGGTCCGGTTTCACTTGGAACGCGGGGAGCTGCGGTTAAGCTACCATTAAGCACTGATGTGTAACTTTAGTCTTAGTTCTAAGTTACTCTCATTATATTTTTTAATTAAGTAGCAGTAAGCAGTAAATTGTCAATAACATTTTGTAAATGTACATTTTTGTTTAGTTACAAATTACGTAAGCTCCATAAGAAAAGCAATAAAGTTATGAAGATGATGATACTGTGAGTCTGTGATATGGTAAGTGAGTGTTCGAAGCTCTAATAAATAATAAAGCTATGAGTAGCTCAATCAAAATCAAAAATAGCACGCAAACGACGTAAATCCTACTAATATTATAAATGCGAAAGTGTGTTTGTTGGTTTGTCCGTCTTTCACGCAGTAACGGAGCAAAGGATCGACGTGATTTTTGGCATAGATATAGTTTTGGGACCGGAGAGTAACATAGGCTGCTTTTTATCACGGAAAATGCACGGTTTCTGTGGGAACGCGGGTGCAAACCGCGGGTCTGCCCGCGGTTTGCACCTAGCTAGTTAAATGAAATTTACGAAAATAAAAGTATTTAATATTTCTCCATATAAAAAGTTACTTCATGCGATAACTTCGGGACAAAAAATTGATGTTATGATTATGTTGTCAAATTCATTCTCCGAGCAATTACTATTTTACAATTGGTTGATCAACAGAGTGATTGTAGTCTATCGTATTATTATTCAGGTAAGCAATGTAAAATACAAATTCAAGTAGATCATGTTAAGATTGAGCGGTTGCAATACTTGGCGCAGTGACTGGGCACACTGCATTTTGTACTTGAACTGTGACCGATCACTCACTGTTACTCGAACTGTAGGCAAAAGTAGTCTCGGAGCTAAATTGAAAATTTGGACTAGAAATGGTTTGAAACATTAGACAAGTAAGTATTCCTACTCAAAAACTCTAGCGATAATTATATTTAGAGATTTGATGCGCTCGGTTAGACGTTGTTGAACACGTTGGAACTTTAAATACAAATTTATTAATATTGTTTGGTATTACAGAGAAACTGGCGGCGGAGAAGTGATAATAGTAATTTGGATCTACATTCCAAAAATCAACATTGAGCCGTGTTGAACAGAGACTAAAAACCGGGCATACGTTGTACGAGACATATAAGCAGGTTATAAAATAAAATAATAAAATGATAGGTATATAGCAGAATCGAGAAACGGCCATTAGAATATAGAAGTGTTAGGGGCGGTACCCCTGTACTGCAGCGGAAAATGGTAATACCAGTGTTGATGTCCTTGTTTACCTCATCGTGCCTGCCTCTTGCACTATATCTCCATATCTCACGACCGACCGCGATTGTTCGTCCACGTCCGTCAGTCGCGCGGTAATTGATTCCACCGGCTCGCGGAACAATCGGGATATATATGTCCGGCGTGTCTGGCGTGTCCGGCTCCACTCATTCTGACGTGACATTCCATTCTACTGATTGCGATCTCCACTGTGTTGCCCAAGGTTGGGAAGCGTTGCGCTGGGCTAAATCAATAACAAGCAGGGGGAATGTGGCGGTGGCAGATTAGGTTTGTTTGTTGTAAAAGTTTTAATTTTTGTGTCCCTGTATGTAATTATTAAATACTAGTACTAACCCGCGGTCTCATTATTAATGAATATAGAATAAATGTTTTTGATTAAACTTATTATATTACTAGCTTCTGCCCGCGGTTTTCACCCGCATTCTCACAGGGACCATGCATTTTTCCGTGACAAAAAGTACTCTCCGGTCCATAAACTATATCTATGCCAAAAATCACGTCGATCCGTTGCTCCGTTACTGCGTTAAAGAAGGACAATCAACAAACACACTTTCGCATTTACAATATTAATAGGCTGTGGTCCGCGGTTTCATTCGTGTGGAGATAACCACAGGAACCGTTCATTTTTTCAAGATAAAAAGCAGCCGGTGCCATGGTCTGGTCCATAAACTGACACTATTACGTCAATCCACAAACTAAAAAACACACTTTCATATTTATAATAATAGACATAATAACGCATCGAGATTTTACTTACAGTTTATAGCGTTTTTTCTCGACATCTAACTTTTAAAGAAACAGCCAAAGCTATTCAGTAGTTTCGAAGGAATTAATTAAAAAAACAGACCACCTTCCGTATAGATAGTAGTCCAAAAACCTACCTAATATGAATCAAAACTAAACCATTATAATTACACGTGCGGTGTGTTTTTTTCGAATATTATTTTCAATCTGATAACGAGTTTATGCAAATGCCAAATTCGTCCGAGACAGCGCTAATTAATTACGTTCCCAAATGCAGAACAGCCCTCGTTCAGCCACAATTACCCGGGACCCGGCCGATGCATCACGCCGTGGGGAATCCCGCTTATGCGTAGCTCTTATCTGATCACAACTCCATCTCACCCGGCTGAGTAAGTGGAGACAGTTTTTAAACAAATGCTGAGAAGGAAATTGCGATGCATTTTAAAGGGGCTTTGCTCTGCTCATGTGTAGGTACTCCCTTTGTCCAGACAAAATTCCATTTCTGCCTACTGGGTTTACGTGGGAAATCGAAAAACAAAAAAGTCCTTAGTCTCTCATACTATTAAGCTTCAAACCAAATGTTAAGTCATAAGTTACAATATTTTTTTATACTAGCCTTTGACTTGTTACATCAGCCGGAAGACGTCCACTGCTGAACATAGACCTCCCCCATAGAACGCCACTTGGATCGGCTACTCGCCTCGCGCATCCAACGGTTCCTAGACAAGGTACGTGGCGCCACTCGAGAACCTTTCTACCTAAATAACTCAACTCGTCATCAGCTGACCTGTCAATCTCAGTTTATCCATCGTTACAATCTTCAAATTGAACATCTTTTAAATTTTCTTACAAAATAATAAAAATGTTCAGTCATGACCAGAAGCATTAAAATTTAACATAATCTTCTCATAAAGAGCAATTAATTAAAAACCATGATCCTTATTATAAAAATTAAAGGTGATTATGGCTCGAAATCTTCGCTGCCCCTTCTCATAAAGACCGCATCAAATCTTGCCAAATTATTAATTCGCAATTCGTGTCGTATTATCAAAAGATTATTTAAACGACTCCCAAATGTACTGTTACCACAAATAAGGTGTCAGCGTCAGTGGACACGTTATATTCGCCAAATAAGGGTTCATAATCAACACTTCTCGGGTTTATCGTCACTAAACATGCTAATATGTCGGCGTAAAAACATTCGAACGTATTATGGTAAGGAGGGTCCGTAAAGTGTTAGCGCGCGTCGTTAGCGCGGTCGTTACCGCGCCGGTATTCCGCGGTCGTTATAGCCCAACGTATGACGGTACACTCGGAATGAGAAAATAAAAAGACAACTATAGTGTGTCTTTGCACATTACAAGTGTGATCTGCGCTTTAAGGAACGAAAATTACGTAAACATATTTTTATCGGAATTTATATCGTGAAATGAGTGCCCTTACTACAAGAAAAAACAGATTATCACACGATGGAAAAGATATTTTTCGAGTTTAATGGGAAGAATTCACTCACGGGCCACGTACGGTGGGCCAGTAAACATTTGAAACAGTTTACTGGTGTAAAGGAGAAATGGTGTTCGTATGAACCCCATTCTTCTCGCTTGCAAGCTACCACCTTCAAATTTAAATCTGTCGGCAAGATTATATTATCTGTGTGTTCCATTATTATTATTGTATAAATACATTTATACTATGGACCACGTACTACATACGATCATAAAGATTAGGTACTATGTAGCCCTAAAAATACTACAATTCAAATATATTCTAACATCGTATAACCAACAGATATCTTTCTTTTGTTGTCGAGAGGGATATCTTTTTAAAATAACCGGGTGCCATGGAACATCCCGGACTCTCCCAAGGACCGCAGCAGTTCCCCAGCACTGCGCCCTTGGCTACCATACTCCATCCTACGACAGCCAGGGCCACACCAAGCTGCCGTCCTTCCTGGGTGATCAGAGCCCCATCTCCACATGCCCAAAAGCCCCCTTTTAGTCGCTTTTTACGACAGGTAGTAGTGGTACAGTATACCTATTCCATAAAACCCCAGATTACTGGGTTGAAACTCCGAACTAATGCGTTAAACAACAAATGCCTACTGGGTGGAAGAAGCGAGCGTAAGTATCAAATCCACTATCTAAATGAGCCCTCGATTGTAACGAGCATTCTCACTTCTTCAGTTTTTAATTACACCAATAAAACGAAATAACAATCGTTATTCTCTCTACGCAGCGTTAGATAACGGCGCTAACTGCCAAGTAGCGATACACTAAACGCGGAATGTCCCCGCGATGTGGGGCCATAAAGAAGGCGGTTTATTGGATCGCGCGGTACAAAGCGACTGCTGGTACACTCGAGCGGTTCTCTCGTCGGGTTATCTCCGCGCTAAAAGGGTCGCCGTTCGATAACGTTAACAACAAACTTTTTATATGACGTGCTGGACGCTGGCGCCGCACAGTGGACCAGTAAGGAGTCTGTACGATTTGAGCGTCTGATATGTTGTATCCCTCGATTTTAGCCACTTTCGATGTGCGGACAGAATATTTTTATCACCAGGCTCTCGCGGTTTGATGACATCAAATAAGTTATGTGTTTTCAAATAAATAAGAAAACATTCTCGGTGATTCCATAATTCTTTCTTGTGTTAATAAAATCAACGGCAATTATAATTTTTGAAACCTTTGTTTTTAAGGTTAATTGTATCGATTTTAATAGTATCGACTGATAAAAGAGCGTACTGGTGTGCGTCTCCCACGTTCTCTGTGACGCTGGACACGCGGTGCTCCGCTAGCCGCACCGAGTGACGCCGGGTGACGCCGGTAGCCGTCGTCGTACTTTATAGCCAAGTGTTGAACGATGCAGAAGGTCACTTTAACCACTCGACGGCGTCGCGTAACCTGCTTCATTATTCTATTATTTAATGAGCAGTTTTATTGAAATTCCCAACGCACGATTTACATATTTGCATTATGTGAAATATGATACCCGACAACTGATAAAGATCTACGTGGATTTGCTCTTCAACGAACTTATGAAATTTCAATATCAAGTTTTTCTAGAAGAATTCTCGCTAATCAGATGAAAGATCAGGAGACTGAAGAACATGATTATTCACTTTACCACTTTTTTTGAAAACGGCTAGAGGAAAAAAAGAGCCTAGCCAATAACATTGACCTCATAAAATTAAGTACCACGGAGGCGTAGAAGTATAAAAATATGAGCATCTCCCATCCCAGTTAGCGAGTTTGTAATGTTAATGATCTTCTAATTGCACTACTTTTTAGAAGTAAGTAGGTAGTGTTTACTTCCTGAACCTTTATTACATTCACTATGCGTTACGGAAAACATTTAGTCATTTTGAATTTCGGATTGTGCGGCAGTTAGTTGTCCTGTACACGCAAAAAAGAGACATTCTTGCTTCAGTTCTATTTTATAAAATAAATGTACGGGATTTATTTTTGCGTGATTTTTTATGAATAAATAAATAAATAAGTGACGCACAGAAATGTAATTATTTTCCAACGTTGCGGTACGAAAATTATTTGCCCGTATTTGTAAGGCTGATACGATTTTGAAAAATGCCTATAACTATCAAAGTATCACATAGAGCCCCATGCGACTGCAGTTGCGTATACTGAAGGATGTAACCTATTGGTTAGTTAAATAACTTTGTACAAGCGATGAGTTTCCGTGTCTCTAAGGACCTTCGAACTCAGGACCACCAGGGTGATTTTAATTTACTCGGAATAATATCCGTGTCGGAAGCGACTTCCTTGATCGTTTATATCTCGGAAACGCATCCCGACACAGAAATATTTTTGTGATTATATCGGTGTTTATGCAGCTGAGTTGTCGAATCTAAACGGGAGATTCCTCTGACGGGATGCGATATAAGCGATCAAGAAAGTCGCTTCTGACACGAATATCATTCCGAGTGAATTAAAATAACTCTGCTGATACGGGAAAATATAGAAGTTACGCGGTACGCCTGTCTATACAGATGAATCACAAGATGTTTTTCTATTGATGCCGATCTTCTGCTGTCTACGGGTTACAAAATAAACCCACAACACCTATGTACTTACACCTTTTATTTAAGATTGGAAACCTGTAATCTTCCGCAATAAAGAGTTTAAGTTCAGCGACTTATCAAATGCACCACGGGGGTTGTACTAATAGTAGTTTCTGAATAATAAAGAAGATTTAAATAAACCTGAAGAAATAAGCTTTTTCCTTATTATTCCGTAGCTCTATCGCCCTGTTTAGTTCATAAACTTACAGAAAACATAAAGCAAAGGCGATAAATAAAAATGCAAATATGTGCGTGTTTCGCAACACTTACGGAGATTCCCCACAAGGGCCACTGTCGAAGTGTTTATGTAAATGCGTGCATGCGCGCGCCGCGGGGCGCCGCGAGATGGCGCTAGTTGCGTCACAGGTGCGCACGGGCACGCATTGTAACTACCTACTTTTGTGAATCCCAGCTTGTTACCGCGTGCCACCGACACGCTACAAATTAAAACAATTTTATGATGGGAGGATAGAATGTCGTCCCAACAACGCTTCTCATATTGTACTTGAAATACAGCTCGGCGCGGCCAGCGCTCGTCCAGCGCTTGTTTACCACACTTACACACATTCCTCAGCTCCGACTTGCACAGGTCGATATTATCTGATAGCGATCTCATTCAATAACGCTACTAAGATAATATCCTCTAAAAACTGAAGCTGAGCAATATAAATACCAGAAAACTAGTTTGGTAAAAATCTTTCATATAAAATTGTTTTATTTTTTAATTTATATTATCTGCGAAACTTTGAGAAATCAATGCCATATTTCACTGGTTTCACATTAAGTTTTTAGAGTTCTCCACTGTCCACAGCGATACTCTGCCCGGCCTCTGGGCTCTGAGCAAGCCCCGCGTGCCACGCACGACATGCGGCAACTGCGAAGGGCCACAAGTGGAATCGTTACACTACCTGGCGGAGTCCTCGATATATCCGCGATGCTTCTGCACTTTACTGCTCCTCACACACAATGGAAGAGAAATATGTAACATTGTAGCCGGCCTCTATACTCGATACATATTGTATTGACTAGAATTAATAATTGAATGTACAATATTGATAACGTTCATTACCGTTCTACTGCACTGTGCCACTATAGAAGTAATAATATTTTTTTTCTTACTAGTAGGTACTACTAGTATGTACTATGTCTTATTTATATATAAGCCTACTAGCGACCCTGGCTTCGCACGGATAGACTTTCATATAAACTTAAACACCCAGGGCCTAGGCCTTAGACCCCTTAATTCGGCCCTGTCGTAAAATCAGTTCTTAGCAGACGCCTCCTACCTAGAAACTACCTACATGTCAAATTTCAGTGACAGCTCAATTAGTTTTCGAGATTTCGTGTTTAGTCAGTGACCTTACGCTTTTAAATATTATACCTACTATAGTAACGATACCCCGCACATCCAAAACTGTTCAGGAAATTAAAATGTATGGTGGAATAAAGAAACACACATACATACATACAAACATGAACCCTACAAACATTACCCTCCATTTTTCTGCAGCCGTATAAAAAGTGAAATTACTGGGCTTATGAGACTTAATATCTAATGTCTCAGGGTAACGAGCGCACTGCAGTGCCGCGCAGGCCTTTGTGTTTCAAAGTTCTTAGTGCCACTGCAGTTGTTATACTTAGGCCAGCGTTATTCTTACCATCAGGCAAATGACCAGCTCGTCTCGTTATTAATTGTTATATCAATTATAATATAATTTGTAGATTAATATATGTACCTTCAGTGATGATTTCAGCGCAATAGATGGGATCGCGAAAGAAACCGCATGTTCATGGGAACATTCCCCTCGGAGCGCAGTCAGAACGATTGCGAGTTTTTATCCGCAAACGTTCAGACAACCGCAACAAACCTTTTAGCTCATTCAGCCTTCTATTTAGGTATTTCAATAATGAGCGGTCGCATTACGCAGCGGCTCCGGACGAACACGACCGCGTCTGCGGTTCCCAGCGCGCCGGCTGCGGTGCGGCGGCGGCGCGGCGGCGGCGCGGCTGCGGTTATTAAACGTGCACCAGTAATTTGCGCATAAGTGTAAGTAGTAAAAGAACCGTTTGGAAGGATTGTTACGGATCGAAGAAGAAATGAGTTCGGTCGGTGGTGGGGCCAGGTTCAGACGGTGGTAGGGCCTGATTGTTTGGTGGACATTTCACATAATTCTTTGTACAAGTGACTGGTGTCCTCTTTTTCAATTATTTCATTACTCTCACAGTTTTTGAAATTGATGTGCTTTTAAAAGCAAATGCAAAATTAAGTATGGTGTTTGTTTGCTCTGTACTTGTATCGTTATCGCATCCTAAATTCAAAATGTGATAGGCAACTTTCTCAATTGATTTCCTAGCGATTGCACTTCAATACTTGTTCGTTTTTGATGGAATCAATGACAAGCACAACTAAAAATTGTGCTAGCAGGCTTCCTGGGGTGAACTAGGACTGCCAGAAGTCTCTTTCATAAGAGGTCCAAAATCGACTATAAATCGATTATTCGCCTATCATCGATCTCACGCACTATCTAGTGCATTTTTTGACTCTGTGCGTGAGCGCAGGAACACTTGACTGTGTGACGTGCGTACGAAATCATCGCGCGCGAGCGACCCAAAATTATCCAAAAAAAATACAAATCCTACAGGAATACTACCAAAAACAGAGTGTGTGCTTCTCTAAGTGACTATAGATGCTGTGGGACCTGATAGAAGGTAAGTCTGCTGATGTTGTTATTGTTTTCTATTTTAACGACTGAGGCTCGCAATCGCTTTGGAAACTCAATTGATTCCATCCCTCATGTTGCCGGAATTAATCGTTCTCGTAACATTGTTTTGGTGCCGAAACCAGGGATAGTATACTTGTAAAAGTAATCGTAAAGTAATAGCAAAATATTCATTACCGTTCGACATTTGCACAAATGGCTGCCGTATGGGTACCATATTTAATCGCTTCAAATCTCGATAAGTTTTAAATATTTTCTCAAAGAATATGAACAACACGTTAGAGAATATTATCTAGTTTGTATTCCTGTATGTATTTTTGTGCTAATTCGTAATTAAGTGAAGAAAGTAATAAACATTCCAATTCGTTCACCTTAGGTAAATAGCCGGCTCGCCGGCCATCAAAGTATTTTGTTAGTTAAGTATCTATACGTTGTTTATTGCTTAATCTGGACTATATTCGCTTAAAATAAATCATTAATAATTTCGTTCGCACATTCAGAGTTTTGTAACTTTTCTATTCAGAGTTGTTGTTCCGTACGTTGTTAGTACATGCAAATTATCGTGGTATTCAGTGCATTTATTATCACGTACATTTTAACGTTACAACAACTTTTAAGCTAAGTAAATAAAGCTGTTTGTTATCCGGCTATTAGGGTTTAGGTATAACTCAACTCGGTGTCCCGTTATCATTAAGTTAGCGTTTTAGTAATCGTAATTTATAGTAAATAGAAATTTTAGGTACAGTGAATTAATAGAATCGTGCTTAGAGTTCCATTGGTTATATACTTGTTATATACGGTTATATATCGGTTATATCTTTTGTTCATTTATCGTATTGGTTTGTTTTGATTATTATCTCAACATGTCTTATGTACCTAAGGTTCGTCTTTCAAAGAAAACTAAATCGAAATCGTTCGAAACAAGTGGTCTATCGTTTAGCGATCTGCCAGTTTTACGACGTAAACGTACTTTAGCGCTTAACCGATTACGGAAAACGTTGGAGGTTGCTCAACTAGCTAAAACGGATTCTTCTCGCTTGGATGAGTTTATCGTTTATTATTCAGCTGTCAAAAAACATGTTGATAATTTCGAAAGGGCGCATGTGGACATATTGAGCGTTATTAATGATTCGGATGCAGAGGATGAGGATGAGATTCGTTGCGATTTCGATGATTTTTATTATCAAATACTTGCCATTCATCGTGCACTTGTTCCGCCTTCGTCTGCCGCCGCGGAATCGTCCGCAGCGCAACCGGCGCCCGCGTCAGCTGTCAAACTCCCACGTATTGACCCGCCTAAGTTTTCAGGCAATATTAAAGAGTGGCCTATGTTTTATGATGCGTTCAACTCACTCATTCATTCGAATCAATCTCTTTCGGATTCTGATCGCATGCAGTATCTTCGTGCTAGTTTATTCGGTGATGCCTTAGGACTTATTCGCACTTTTCCTATCCAAGGCGCATATTACGAAGAAGCGTACCAGACACTCATTAATCGTTATCGTGATAAACGTGAACTCGCTTTTACTTGTTGGCGTGAAATGCAGAACATTAATTTGACGGTCAACTAACCTACCGAATTTAGACGCGTGTTGGATCTTTTTAGTGAAAACTTAACAATTTTAAAAGGTCTTAACTTACCGACGGACAACTGGGACTTCGTTCTTTGTTATCATTTGTTATCGAAGTTGGATTCGAAGACGCGTTGTGCGTTCGAAGAGGCACATCCGTCTGCGGAACTACCATGTTATAGAACTCTAAAAGATTTTCTTGAATCGCGATGTGATGCACTCGTGCGTGATACCCACTTTTTGGGTAATCATGATGCTCAGCCATCTTATAGTAACAAGAATCAGTATGTCAAGTCAAACAATAACAAGAAAATTACGTCAACATTGTTATCGAATTCAGAGAAGACAACAGGTCAACCGGAAGTAAATAAATCTTATTCAACCTCGCCTGCTGTGCCAGCAGTGTCTTCTAAGTGCTCATTCTGTTCAGAACTTCATTCGATTTCACACTGCAAGCCATTTGCGGCCAAGTCTGTTCAGGAAAGACATGATTTCGCGAAAGGCCATCGGTGGTGTTTTAATTGTTTAAAACCTTCACACATTATTCGTGATTGTAAGTCTGTTTTTACGTGTCAGAAATGTCACCAAAAGCATCATACGCTTCTCCATCAGGACAAAGATTCGAACCCTTCTGAACAGAAACCTTCGGTCAGTGAACCCGTTCGTGTTTTGACAAACATTGGAGATAATTCAGTTGTTCTTCTTTCTACTGCCGTTATAAACATTCGTGCTTCGTCGGGCGACTACCAGTCCTTCCGTGCTGTTATCGACACTGGTAGTCAGGCTCATTTCATTTCAGAACATGCAGTAAATCAGTTAGGACTTGACAAACGCATGACCTCGCGCCAGATTCGTGGTGTAGGTCAATCGTCAGCTTCCATCTCTGGAACTGTTCAACTGCAAATTGGTATTAACGGTCAAGTGGCGTTCAATGTGGAAGCACTGACAATACCTAACATATGCGGAAATATGCCGAGCGTTAAGCTCAACAAGTCGTCTTGGCTTCATATCCGTGGTCTCAATCTGGCTGATCCAGATTGTCACCAGCCTGGTCCAATCGATATTCTTCTCGGTGCTGAAATCTTCTCTTCTCTCATTCTTCCAGGATGTATAAGTGGAGGACCGAAGCAACCTTCTGCGTTGAATTCTGTGTTCGGCTGGCTTCTTTTAGGAAGTGTAGGCGATAACCAAGCAGAAGACAACATCAATTCGTTTTTTGTTTCGAATGACCAGCTTCTTCATGAAGTCAAGAAGTTCTGGGAATTAGACGTTGTTCCATCTGCTACTAAGCTGCCTATAGAGGATCAACGATGCGAACAAATCTATAGTGACTCAACAACTCGTGATCTGACTGGACGCTACAGCGTGGCCTTGCCCTTCAAAGAAGATAGTGAACCTTCTTTTCCAGGATCGCGAGAATCAGCCTTGCGGCGTTTTCATTCATTGGAGCGTAAACTTTCTACAGATTCGGTTCTTCAGGAACAATACTCAAACTTTATGACTGAGTATATTCAGTGTGGTCACATGAGTCTTGTGCCCACAAGTGATTTGCATAAGGGAAAGTATTACATTCCACATCATTGCGTTCTTCGACCTGACAGCGTCAGTACCAAATTGCGCGTAGTCTTTGATGCGTCAAACAGGGACCCTATCACGGGAGTATCGTTGAACGAATCTCTACTGATCGGTCCAAAGTTGCAGACCAACATATTGGAAATTCTACTTAGATTTCGTCTTCATCGGGTGGTGTTCTCTGCTGACGTCTGCAAGATGTATCGACAAATTTTAGTGAATGAAGAACATAGAGACTTTCAAAGAATCTTCTGGAGATCTCATCCATCTCAACCGATCTTGGAATATCGATTAAATACTGTTACTTACGGTGTTTCATCCGCTCCCTTTCTCGCTTGTCGTACCATCAAACAACTCGCTGACGATGAAGGTGATAATTTACCTCTCGCCAAATCCATTTTGACCACAGATGTCTACATAGATGATATAGTAACTGGCTGTTCGGATTTTCATCAAGCTTCTCAGACTATATCAGAAGTTGTCAAACTTCTCCAACAAGGTCATATGGAATTGCGCAAGTGGGCCAGCAACGAGCCCAAACTACTTGCTGATTTCCCTCCAGAACATTGTCTCACAGGCAACGTCTCGATGGACGTCGAGAAATCTAATACTCTTAAAATATTAGGTTTGAAATGGGAACCTTACCTTGATCATTTCATATTCGAAGTTAAGTCTCAAGATCGTGTTTGTAGCAAACGTAATATTCTTAGTGAATTGGCAAGAATCTATGATCCACTCGGTTTTTTATGTCCATTGACATTCTTCGCTAAGTATCTTGTTCAGAAGTTATGGGTACTCGCAGTATCCTGGGATGAAGATCCTCCTGAAGATATCAAACAACAGTGGAATCGTTATATCGAGGAACTACCTGTAATTCAGAAACTTAACATTCCGCGTCTCCTGTCCGTTTCCCAAATCGAGTCGTGTGAAATTCATGGTTTCGCGGACAGTTCGATGCGTGGCTTTGGTGGCGTTGTCTACTTACGTGTCCGTGATATCCATGGTCAGGTGAAAGTGTTTTTTGTGATGTCGAAAGCAAGAGTAGCTCCCATAAAAGTAGTTTCTCTACCTAGACTTGAGCTTTGTGCTGCTGTCCTTCTAGCAGACTTACTCAAATTCGTAAATGAGGTCTACCAGTCTCATGTTCCTATTTCAGCTATGTACGCGTGGTCAGATTCAACTGTCACGCTTTCGTGGATTCAATCGTCTTCTTCTCGGTGGAAGACGTTTGTAGCAAACCGTGTAAGCCATATTCAGGATGCAGTTCCTGGTGCTCGGTGGCGCCATGTGATATCAGGTGATAATCCTGCAGACATCGCTTCACGCGGGCAAATGCCAGCAGAACTCGTCAACAATTCGTTATGGTGGGCGGGGCCTAGTTGGCTCTCTCAAGACGCTGATTCATGGCCTTGCTCAATTTCAGATCCTTCTGAGGATGAACTCCGTACCGAAGAAAAGGCACAAGTTCTCCTTACCAGTGATACCTTATCTTCGCATACAATCGATTATTTACTCACTCGTTATTCGTCGATTCGTAAAGTTCAACGAATCATCGGTTTATGCTTGCGTTTTATTAACAATATACGTTGTAAAGTGAATCGCTGTTCTGATCTTTCCCTAAATCGTACAGAACTTCATAACGCGCTACTGACAATCGTCAAACATACTCAATTTCTTCATTTTCATGAAGACATCAAACGGTTGAAAGAAGGCAAGCCTCTTTCAAAACTAATGCGAAAGCTTAACCCTTTCATCGATAGCCTGGGAATTCTCAGAGTGGGAGGTCGATTATCAAGATCCGGATTAGAGTACCATCATAAGCATCCCGCTTTGCTCCCTCGACAGGCTCAACTGACTTACATGATTATAGATGCATTCCATCGTGAAAATTGTCACCCTGGAATCAATACCCTGCACTATTTAATTAGTCAACAATTTTGGATTTTATCAGCAAAACGTGCTATTCGACATCGTGTTTCGAAGTGTTTGAAATGCTTTAAAACTAATCCGACTCCACTCGAACCCTTTATGAGCGATTTGCCAGCTGCTCGCGTCAACCAAGTAAAACCGTTCAGTGTCGTTGGCGTTGACTACGCCGGTCCATTCCGCATAAAATCAGGAAAGCATCGTGGTGCTAAAATCAGTAAAGCATACCTTTGTCTTTTCGTTTGCTTTACAACTAAAGCAGTTCATTTAGAAGTAGCTTCTGATTTAACCTCGGATGCGTTCATCGCCGCCCTTAGGCGTTTCGTTGGTCGTCGTGGTAGGGTAGCTACCATCTATTCTGATCGTGGAACAAATTTTATCGGTGCGTTTCGCGAAATTTCTTCATACATGCAAGGTGCATCGCGTCATGAAGGAATCGAATTTAAATTCAATCCGCCCTCAAGCCCACACTTCGGTGGCGTTTGGGAAATACAAGTTAAGTCGGTAAAATCTCACATGTATCGCATTATAGGCAACCAATCGCTAACATTAGATGAACTCTTTACTTTGTTCGTACAAATTGAGTCCATGCTAAATTCAAGGCCGCTTTATCCGTTGAGTTCAGATCCTAATGACTTCGCAGTGCTCACACCGGGTCACTTTTTAACATTAGAACCACTAACGTCCGTTCCGGATGAGGATCTTACCTCAATCAACATAACTCGTTTAGGACGATGGCAACTCATTCAGCGTTTTCAACAAGATTTTTGGAAGCGTTGGAGAAACGAATATCTTCAATCACTTACTCAACGGGCAAAGTGGACCAAACATTCGCAACCATTAGAAATCGACTCAGTAGTTTTGATCAAATCAGAAACTCCTACACTACACTGGCCATTAGCCCGTGTAGAAAAGTTACATAGTAGTCCAGATGGAGTAATACGTATCGCGACGTTACGTTTACCGAACGGTTCTTTTCTTACACGACCCCTGACAAAGGTGTGTCCTTTGCCTGACCAATCAGATTAATATAGATAAAACGTTATTTTCTTCATTCGATTTAGTGTTAGTTTACATAGTTCTAGTAAAATAGTACAGTACATAAGCACATCCTTTGGCTTCTATTTTGTTGTTCATATTCTTATCGTGCCAATGGGCTTCTTTTGCTATTAAAATTCGTTTGTTATTTAAATTCATTTATTTAAATTTTAGCGTATTTTCTAAAAATACATCTACCGTGTATTTTGGTGGGCGGTAATGTATCGTTATCGCATCCTAAATTCAAAATGTGATAGGCAACTTTCTCAATTGATTTCCTAGCGATTGCACTTCAATACTTGTTCGTTTTTGATGGAATCAATGACAAGCACAACTAAAAATTGTGCTAGCAGGCTTCCTGGGGTGAACTAGGACTGCCAGAAGTCTCTTTCATAAGAGGTCCAAAATCGACTATAAATCGATTATTCGCCTATCATCGATCTCACGCACTATCTAGTGCATTTTTTGACTCTGTGCGTGAGCGCAGGAACACTTGACTGTGTGACGTGCGTACGAAATCATCGCGCGCGAGCGACCCAAAATTATCCAAAAAAAATACAAATCCTACAGGAATACTACCAAAAACAGAGTGTGTGCTTCTCTAAGTGACTATAGATGCTGTGGGACCTGATAGAAGGTAAGTCTGCTGATGTTGTTATTGTTTTCTATTTTAACGACTGAGGCTCGCAATCGCTTTGGAAACTCAATTGATTCCATCCCTCATGTTGCCGGAATTAATCGTTCTCGTAACAGTACTTACAACTAAATTATTAATCTTATTCTCTTTATTGTGCTGTAAAAACGTAAAATTATATTAATTAATATTACCTATCCTAAATTACTAACGTACTTAAGGGGCAGAATTCGACGCGCCGCTACCTCGCTCGCGCATCTCAACATTTTTGAAGATAAACAATCACTTACTATAATTATGAAAAATCGCATTCGGTGAAATTGCTGACAATAACATGACAAAGGTTATACAAAATTTTCATTTTGATCCATTCAAGTTTTCAAACCTAAAAATGGGATTTTATGTTTTGCCCATTTTCATGTATGAAATCTTGATCGGATCAAAATGATACTTTTGCTGTACCTTTGCAATGTCATTGCCAGCAATTTCACCGAATGCGATTTTTCATAATTATATTAAGTGATTATTTATCTTCAAAAATGTTAAGATGCACGAGCGAGATAGCGGCGCGCCGGGTTCTACACCTTAAACAATACAATCATGAAACAAAAAGAAGATTCATAATTAATCTTAATAAAACACTACGATAGAGCGTCCTAGGAACAAGCATTAAAACTACTGGACCATCAACCCGAATATCTGAAAGCTTAGGGGCAGCGTAGACGCTTATGCAAACGTACGTTTGCTTGTCAGAATAACAACGGTTTTGCGTCAAGCGCGGATTATGGGATACTAGAAATGCGCGCTTGACGCAAAAGCGTTGTTATTCTGACAAGCAAACGTACGTTTGCATAAGCGTCTAAGCTGCTCCTTAGAATGGAAAAGGTATGAGTAGGTATGTACTCTAATTCGATCCTCAAAATAAAATAATAGTAATGTAATAAGATTTTAAGTCTTATGGTCTGTCCGTCTCTGGCATCGTGAAGTACTTGTCAGTATTACTAGTACCTACACGCTATCAAACTCAGAGTTCAACACCAGAAGACAACCCGCGCCCTATCGCCGATGATTTAGTCCCACTCGTGAACATCGGCCGCGGCACCTCCTCGCTCCGGCGCGCACTAAACATTACAAACATCGACTACTAAATCTCACGCGCCAATCTATTATTTTAAAGCAAAGCTTAGTTCTCAGGTTGCGCTCGCGTCCGAAAGGGTAGTCACGAGGTGTAATGATTAACCGATCCTGCGGAGTATAAACCTGGACTTTGCTTTGTGATAATATGCTGAAAGTCTGTTGATTACGGTTTCGTTTTGCATGACGGTAGCGAGATCCTGAAACCGCGCTATTTCATTGCACTTGAGCATACGTAAATCAGGCGCGTGAAGCACCTTTGCTTCATTTCCTCGCTATCGGTCAACGTTGACTCTTATCGTGGAAGATTTAGGGTTGAAAGTGGATCGGGGCTGCGTGAAAGCAATGACACGAGTAATGAAAGCCGCGCGGTGATGGAGCGGGGTGGCTGCGGTTTGAGAGCGCATCAGCATTTCACATTAGCGCGAGATAACACGCGTGGAGAGCGTTTTTAACGTTGTGTCTCTGAGCATCTGCTAGATTATGCTCCATCATGATAGGTTAGATAGTCAGAGACATGTTGATAAAGTAAAAATATTACACATTGTAACAATAAGTTTTATACATATACATTTTAGAGTACATTTGACAGCTTTACTATTGTTAGTTTTCTTAAAATCTACAAAATGAGAACTCCTAATAATAATGGTTCCATGGTACTGTTGAGTTCAGTAGTTTCGAGCAACGTCTTCGCGTGCAGCCGTCTCAATGTACATTCGCGGGGAGCTGTTGCAGATGGCGGTATATCACGTGTGCAGCGCACGCTGCGTCGGCGCGCTGCACACGGGCTGACAAGCGTCGCGGTCGGCGCGTCACGTCTGCAGATGCCTGCGGTGTGTATGATTGAGGGCTAATGTAAGTGGGATGTGAGTTACTGTGGCGAGGGTATAAACTGCACAGTATATTGTTCAGCGAGATGATACAACGACGACCCGGTGGAACTTGAAGTCATGTCTATTCATCTCGTACTAAGTTGTTATTTTGTGGGATCTATAAAGAATATAGTTGCAAAGAGGTTTATTTTCGATCTATTGTGTTTATTTCCGATTTATTTATGAGTAGAGGTGCATACTATCTGTGAATTCCCATGGAGGGTTGCTGTCGCGCAGGCGGCCGCGGCCGGCTGAAGAAAAAAATGCCAAAAGTAGTATATCTGTAAAGAAGTACAGCGCCGACCCTATGTAAAATGGGACATGGACAGGAGAGAGACTGTCTAGTTACTCACAATATTGTTGTTAAAGTAATCATAAATTCTTCCGAGCATCAGAAACATGATCTAGCTGAATGATATTTCGTATGTTTGAGTTTACGTATGTAAAAGCTTATGTAAACAAAGTGACCAGCCATCAGCATTACTTATAGATTCACACTTCAGATCGTATCAGAGCTCTAAAATATGTAAATGGTATGGGAGCCGCGCGCCCGTGTCACGCGGCTCGCGGCTCGCGGCCGCGTCACTGGTGTCACATTGTCTGTCTGTCACCGGCCCGGGGTGTCATCCGTCGGCGTGTACTTGCCGCCTACTTGCTGTGACGCAAAACGAGTGAAAGCTTTTGTATACGAACGGTAGTCGAGAGTATTCGACGTGCTTGAATCCATCGAAATACTGACATGAACAAGAATCGTAGATGATGTGAACAAAAACTTTTTATAGTTCATCCACATTTATTAACACGTAGGTACTGTTTAGCTGCTTTAGGTGATCAATAAACTTGGTTATAGATACGCTTGCGGTGTGCAGGAGGTGGGACATTGAGAAATCAATGTCTAAAGATGTTTCCTGCGTGCCGTCCCTGTCGCACGTGACAGGCGCACATCGCACTCACATATTGCACAGTTCCCGCGCAGGGCTCACTCTGAATGCATATCTATTCAAATAAATAAAATTGAGTCTGTTTGTAATGTCTAAATTACAGCTTTTTACTAAATGCATAAGAAAGTACATGCGGTAGAACTTTTTAAAATTTTTGTCTGTCTGCTTGTTCCGGTTAATCTCCGAAACGGCTGGACCGATTTTGAAGGGACTTTCACTGGCTGATAGATGAGGTTATAAGCAGCAACTATGCTTAAGTTGCTCCTTATCACGTGGCGAAGCCACAGGGCACAGCTAGTCTTCAATAAACTTGATGGCCTTTCAAGACTCAAAGTTTACATCCTCATAATCAGCCAGCAGCAGTCCACTGCTGGACATATACATGTCGCAAGCGCACCTCTAAGCTCGATCTTTACCTCTTGTCCTCCAGCAACTCTGCGTACATCGTTGCTCTACATAGTAGCAGGACGTCCCGCACTACGTTCTGCGTCAGATATGACGGCACACTTGCCTTCCTTATTATAGAGTCTTACCATCTACTATATACTGTTTCTGAAGTAGGGACTCTGCATTTGTTTTGTCCAACAGAAGCGGTAGGACAGAACACACACACACACACAGATCGCCGTCCACACCACCACCACGGCGAGCCACCGTCGTACAACATCTAATGGCTCCCACAAATATTTGTCGTAAGGCGACATCGGCTCCAGATGTCGTCGTGCATAATTATGGCAATTGTCTGTTTATTTTAACGGTGAACGTAATGCCGTCCACTATCGGGACCGTTCCCACACTCGCTGCCACTTGAACTTTTCAACGCTCATTATTATTCTTTTAAATATTCTCAATTGGACCATTGCTTATTTGGTATCGAGTGTCTGGTCGTGATGGGTTAATTCTGTTAGAATAACATTTGCTAACTTTTTGGTTATCGTGCCGAAATGGCAACTTAAATAATATGTATAGAGAGCCGTAGACTTTGAGAGGTTCGCTAGCTGCACGACCACCTCGGAACTCTCTAGGACAAAAACCACGATCGTGTACATCAATACAATTTTCTATTACAAGTAATCAGAAATGTGGAGGAATACTCGTATGCTTCCAAAACTCGCAGATAAAAAATTATTTTCTATATTTTTTCAGTAGGTACACTATTTTGTCCCGTCGCGGATATTGAACCCACTACCCTGATGCGCTATAGAAGTCTATCAACTCTGGTTTTTGCATGAAGTCAAGATGTATTCAGTAGAGAAGTTGCACGGAACAAACAAAACATTTAACACAATAAACGTAAAGTAAACATAACGCCGGCCCATATCAATTGCAGTGCCACTCAGAACTTTGAAACACAAAGTCCTGCGTGGCACTGCAGTGCGCTCGTTACACTGAGACATTAGTCTAAGTCTCATAAGCCCAGTAATTTCACTGGCTACTCTGCTCATCAAACCAGAACACAATAATGCTTGCACACTGCTGCTTGGCGGCAGACTTCACTCACAAAGCGGTGGTAACAACCCAGACGGACACTCGCAGAAGAGTTAGACCTACCACTAACGAATACTAACGCTTACCAATATGCAGAACTTTACAGTTAATTTAACCAGTTTAATGGATCTGTTAAAATTTGGAATAGTACCATCAAGTCTTGATCAAGAACGGCAAAATATTCATCTGTGATTTTATTTTTCTTGAAATTATTTATGACAACTTATTTATTATTACTTTTATTTAAGATTACTTCTTTGTCTGATAAAAAAAGTTTTTGACAAACTAACAGACATAGTACCGACTCGTACAAATATATATTACAGTGATCCTATAGCAGATGTCACCATTCTAAGAGGACCACGAAAACATCTCGAACAAGCAGTTGAACTTAAAAACTCGAAGTTGTTTCTAGCGCCAATAAATTTCGTCATAACGTAAACGATGCTCTCGATCCAAGCCACTCCTCACCGCTCTCGAAACGGCCGTTTTTTTAAACCACTTGAAACGGCAGCCGCTGTGACTAAACAAAATTATTAAATCGACCGCATCGAGAAAGAACACCGCATTTATAATTCATATCATAATTGACACCCTTGACTACTGAGTAGTTTTTTAAGCTACCGGTTTGAAAACTCGCTTAGTCACTTGAAGTCATCTCCAAAGAGCCAGTAACGCTACGCGTCTTCTCTCTACAATTCATATTTTGGCAAAAGTTTGATGAACTCTCTGTCATCGATGTAGCTGACGTTGATGATGATTGTTGCCCAATATGGACACTTATACTCAAATAATAGCAGCCTTTTCCGATGTAGGAACTGTTATTATAACATGTCATTTTTACGATGGTCTCCACACTTGCGAGCGGCCGATTAATTTGATAGTAAATCGTTTTGCCGTAAATTCGATCCATGGAATGGAATTAGACGAGCGCTATCGAACCGAATTGATGTTTAAAAGTCGTCATAATGAATATCGATAATGATTTCGTTTAATGCGAGTATTAAAATCGATTTTATGATAGGCTTTTTTGAAACGGAGTTCATAAATAATATATGAAGACGGATCACGGCGGCCGCGGCGCACGGCGGATCAACACGTCCATATCATTTTGTACAACGACTCTAAAGATTTACGACACGTCTCACGTCCTGATGATATTAAACTTGATGGCAGTATTAAATGGAAATTAACGACAGAGGTGTCACAAAAGAGGGGTAAAATCAATGAGGTAATATGTACTCGTATGTACAAAATAAGTCAAGTCTGCTTCAAGGCAGGCGGAAAAACGGACAACGATACATCGAGTTAGTGTTGTTACATCACAAAAACAATTAACTATTTTATTAATAAAGTAGTTGCACAATTGATCTAACCTAACGATGGTCTTGATGGACGAACTATTTACATGGCTACAAGTTTGTACGTTACCCTCGGTGCGCGAGTCACACTTGCACTTGAACGAGAACCACACTAAAAATGGGTGGTTACTTGTATGCAGGCTTTTACTTGTATGGCTGGCGCAAAAGTCACTGTCCGTTTTTCCGCCTGCCCTGTGTCAGACATTAGCAAGGACGATGCCTTCAGAAATAACATGCGCTATGTAATTGTTTACCTAGAACCGTGGAGAGCGGCGAGCGGCCAGCCAGCGACCGTGTGTCGGCTGCGGTCGGCGGCGGTCGGCGGTCGGGGGTCGGCGGCGGTCGGCGGTCGGCGGCGGTCGGCGGTCGGCGCGCGTAACCTGCTATTATGTTATTATAAACGGTATGAGGAATCGGAGATCAGAGCACAACGCAAAGATAGGCGAAGGCACTGTGGAGAAGGTTTACACAGGCTATATGCATTATTATATAATTATAACGTACACATCTACTACTAGCGTCCGCCCGCGGCTTTGCCCGCTTGGTATATGTCTTCTGGTATTTATTTATTTATTTATTATAATAAGAACGGTTGAGTTACCAATTACACTTATTATTATTATGTATGCACAAAGTTTGTGCATACATAAATATATGTATGCACAAGCTTTCGCGTTGTAATTAGTATTAAACGAGCAGTTGACTTATGGGATGTTAGATTTTCTTGGTAAAAATTGAATTAAACTATCTCTATGCCAAAAATCACATCGATCCGTTGTCCCGTTGCCGCGTGAAAGAAGGACAGATAGACGTAAACACCCTTTCTGATTTATTATAGTACGGAAGCACGGATGATGAGATGCAGCGACTGGAGTGGACCATCTGTACACGTGCAAGAACAAACCAGTAGCGTGACCAGACTATAATAACAATGCATGGGCGCGCAATTACCTACCAATTAACAGCACGGTGCTCCGGCAGCGCGTCCCGAGCTTTCACTTTTATATCTGTTCTGCGCTGTAATTATCTGCTCGTGCGCACCCGTCGGACATCATGCGATGGCTGTTGTGATCGGCGCGGGGCGGGCGGCCGATTAAATGGTCTATGGAGTTACCTATTATTATTACAAATGTTGGTTCTCTAAGAGCGATTGTGGCCGTAACGCACCAGAGCGCAAATCCCGGCTCGGCCCCTAGTGACTTCAATCAAGTGTGGATTTTACCACACTCGCGCTGAAAACCGCGAAAAACAAATCGTGTGGAAACCCGCATGATCAAGGATCACAAAAAATAATTGAGAACATGTCACACACTACAAAATGTCGTCTGATCACATTTTTGCTATTTCGTAGATGCTATTCGGTATTTGTAAACCAAAGTTGTTTTTTTCTCAAAATTGTTTTTAATAACTAAACCATTAATTGAATTAAACCTAAAATTAACTGTAGACAAATCCGAATATAAAAATACGTAAGTTGTCTTTCAAACTTCGTCAAACTCTGTACTTGGATAATGAGATAGCTCTTGATTCACCTTCGACAACAGTTTTTAATTATTTTCTATACTTATATACTTAATATTACTTACCTACTAAAAAAAATGAAATCCTTATAAAAGATTTATGTCAGAGTTCAAACTAAATTAGAAGATGATTGGCGGCGTGTGCCCCAGTGGCCGACCAATCCAGAGTGAGATAAGATGATGAAATTAATTCAACTAAATCATTGGCAATAAGTTAAATGTTAATCCTCTGATACGGACTCATAGATGGAGAGATATGGCCAAAGCCGATTGAATGGTAATTTTATAGAGACGGGCTACGGGCACCATTGTGGTATAAGCTACTTCGCGCGGCTTCACTCGCCGAGAGCTACCAAAATATGTTTAACCTTTTTGGACCAAACAAACAATGTTTAACTATAAAACTTAGATAGAATTCTTTTTATAACTACTATTGGGTAATGAGTCACGAGCGAGTCGTTTGCCTGGTGGTAAGTGTAATGCCATCCCATAACAATTGCAGTGCCACTCAGAACTTTGAAACACAAAGGCCTGCGCGGCACTGCATTGCACTCGTTATCCGAAACATAAAGTATTAATTAAGTTTAATAAATCCAGTAATTTATACTTTGCTTATCAAACCAAAACGCAGTATAATCCCTGCACATTACTGCTTGGCGGCAGACTAAATGAGCAAAGCGGTGGAGTATTGGTAATGTAATTGTTAGTAGATTAATCTCTCGTGAATTATCTGCCAACAACCTGACCACTCGCGTGGGTCATTCTTGTGCAAAAAGTGGGTTTGGTATTTTATGGATAACTCTATAATATAGGTATGTATAACCAAACTTTTTGATCTGTGCGGATATTACTGCGAACCTGCGCAGTAACTAATGTTAAGTCCAGCGGAGTGTACAAGAGAGAGAGAGAGAGAGAGGTGTAGGGTGCACTGACTCAGACCAACAGCGATGAATATTGGCCCTACCTAATTCCTAGCCCTCCCGTAATAAATGCGAAAATGTGTTTGTGTGTTTGTTGGTTTGTTCTTTCACACAGCAACGGTGCAACGGATCGACGTGATTTTTGTTATAGATATAGTTTATGGACCGGAGAGTAACATAGGCTACATTTTATACCGGATAAATGTGCTGTTCCCTAAAGCCGCGGGTAGAAGCTAGTACTAGTCAACATTTTATTTTAATAGTCATGTATTTTAGGTCAGTAGATGGAGCTACGTAATGTAGGTATAGATGAATATCTGTATCTTTTTATATAACACAATATTTTATCACCGCGTTGTATATTAATTTTGCAAATGTGATTGACACAACATTCGATGTCCTCGACGGCTGTCGATGTTATCTCTGCTAAAGTTATGGTATTAATGTTTAATGTGATTTTAATGGACTCTTTCCATTCGTTATCAACCCTAGTTAGGTAACGCGTATTGAAATGAGATGAGATTGGGAAAAGATAGTCGATATTATAGTTGTGAAAGGTCAGCTGTGTCTAGCAAGAGATTTATAAGTAATCGAAAAACATCTTTCATGGAAAGGCTGACGCATACCGTACCGTCTAAGGCCAACCATACACGCTTATGCAAGTTTGCGTTTTGATGTCAAAATAATCATGATTTTGCAACAAGCGCGTATTACGAGATAATACACGCGCAAGCGCGGTTTGATTTAAACCATCAATAAAAATAAAAGGTGCTCTAATAAGTGAAACATATTAATACAGCTCCCCCTGGCGAGTAATAAATAACATGTGATGTCTAAGAACCTCGCCGATGAACCACAAACCCTATACAGAAAACCGTATCTAAATCTGTCAAACCATTTTGGAGATAAATGGGAACATTCATGTACACACAAACAAACAAACAACCTCTCACCCAAAACGTGTTCAGTACACAAGCCCCTGTGGTACACGCAGTGGTTGGGAAATATTCTTTTTAGTATAGAGATGACGGCTGCGGTGTGTCTCTTGCACTACCTCTAACCGTGGTAAGGTTAACGCTTGGTCTTCTACCAAGCTCCACCTTAGGCAGCCCGTATAAGCGAGATAAGTAGGTTCATTATATAAGTATAAGAATAATTTAGAGATAAACTTGTAGATTGATATCAATTTCGCAAATGTGATTGACACAACATTGGACGTCCTCGGCGACAGCTGCCGATGTTATCTGACTCAAGTTATGTATAATGTTGTTAAATGGACTCGCGTCGTTATTGCTGTAATAACGTTATCACGGCTAAACGTGTCGAAATCGAGATTAGATTGGAATAGATAACGAAATTAACTGATGGAAAAGGTCAGAGTGAAGTAAACTACTTGTGTCTTCATCTAGGGTGACCCACATGCCAAGTCCTTACACGTTTACACACAGAGTTTCACCGATACTTTATACCCGACTAGCTGCTGCCCCGCGGTTTCACCCGCGTGGAGATTTTGGATTTCATGGTTTTTATGTTTTTTGCGCGGAACCCTAATAGAATTTGCAATAAAATAATATGGCGGCTATAAATTGAGATGTTGTAAGCTATCCTATCTTTTAAGTTAGATCAAACTGCACACGGTGTGCAAATTTGATTAAAATCGGTTAAGTAGATTAGGAGTCCATCGCGGACAAACAACGTGACGCGTAATTTATATATATTAAGATGTCTCAGGTTAACGAGTGCACTGCAGTGCCGCGCAACCCTTTGTGTTTTTAAGTTCTGAATGGCACTGCAATTGTTTTGTAGTACCATTCAGAAGTGATTCTCGTCTTGTTATTGAATAGAATAATAAATAAAATATTTTAATATCCCTAATATACATATTCATTAGTATCATGATGAGTCTATAGGCTACACCTACCACATATAATATGTGTTGTGAATGCATTTAAACTTATACCAGTTGTTAAAAACCTACGTGTAATTTAGCGGAGTCGTTTGCAGTCGAATTTGTAGTACAAGTACGCGGTCCACAATCGTTCCCGATCGCTAGTAATCAAAGTTGAAGTACTCGACTCGCAGTTGATTATTTGAAGTGTGCGTGCGATCTCATGCGTACCAACATGCGCTTGGTCCGCCAGCGCCCTCTGTAACCGCCTCCGTGCCCCGAGGCGCGAGTACTCGCTATCACGATAGTAATTAAATAATAACAGAGCCATTAATTAATTTCCCATTAGAGCGGAGTGTGCGAATGTAACATTTGCATCTAGAGCATAAATCAGAGAGTCATACTCTACCGGCCGTCGTCGGCGATAGAGTCGTTAATTGCGGCGGGCACGAGAGGGCGCTATTAAGGCTTTGAATTAACATGAGTTATGTGCGGGTACTAGTTTGATCGGGGATGTAGAGCGCCGCCGGGGGCTGCTCTACCGACTGCGATTTTTATTTACAGTTTTTCAATTAATCTTAGTAAAGCAAAATGAGAGAAATGATCCCATACAACTCCCATGGGACTAATTGCTAATGATGAATAAAACGACTGCATCAAGAATCATCGTCGCAATACTAGCATACAATTTAAGATTTTCGTGTCTGTATACGTCGAAACGCATTAACAACATACCTACTTTAAAATTGGGTTTTTTTGTTTGTGTGTGGCACGACCGCTTGTTTACTGCTGATAGCTGCAGCGGACCAATTAACGGAACAGGCACCGCTGCGCTGGCTGCCTCACTGCTGCACATGACCATGTATCCTGGCTGTGTGCTGCTATACTGCACACTTCACACATGATGACGGGAGTCAGTGGGAGAGAGACTTCGTCCTTATTATATATTATAACAAAATACAGGGTTAGTTGGAATTGGTATGCCATCCCGGAAGGCGGAGACTAGGACCATGTTTTTTTTACTATTTATTAGTTTATTCAATATTCAGTTATGGTCGCATACAAATAGTGTTTACTATAAAACAGTAGAAGTCAATTTAAACCAGTGTTCATAACTTGATATCCTTCCGTTGTGTTACGCCATCAGATCATCCCGAATTTAGTGGCGGGACCACGGTTGTCCACACGTTGTTAAAACATCCCTTGTTATTGTCATCCGAAGCCCAACGTAAGATATATGTAGTACTTACATGTTCTTTTTCAGTTTCGAATCCCACAAAATATAAAACTACTAAATTTAAGACACTGATTTAACCACCAGGTCAAGTTGGTCCTCACGAGGGCTGTCAGTGCGTGCTGTCTTTTGTCCAACGGTCACAGTCGCACAACATGTTATCTCCTCCAGATCTGAAGTGTTCTCTAAAAAACATAAGTGACATGCGTGTAAAAAATCAATTACAATTATTACGTCTGTCTTGTTCTATGAAATGTCGACTGACAGCTTCTGTTTTTTTCTGAATTACTTAGATTGTGGCTGCGTGCGACGGTTACTTGTGCGTAGGCAACTATTCGCTTCAATATATTTTTGGCGTGTTAAGTATTCTGCTGTAAGGCTACACAGGTATTTACGCAGTCAGTCTTCGAGATGATAAACATTTTTATTATTCGATACTTTACATTAACTTTTGTAGTCAAGAAGAATCCAAATAATCTACCGATCAAAAATCCTTCAAAATGTATCATAAAAAGTTTAGGTTCAATGTAAAAACGTTAAAATTATACTACTGTTGTTTATCGGAACACCTGCAATGGGTCACCTGCCTGGGGTCACAAGTTGATATTATTTCCAAAGGTAAAGCTCACCTTGTATTCTATTCCCAGATTTTTTTTTATGTTATTTGGTAACGAGACGAGCTGGTCATTTGCCTGATGGTAAGCATAACGCCGGCCCATAACAATTGCAGTGCCACCCAGAACTTTGAAACACAAAGGCCTGCGCGGCACTGCAGTGCGCTCGTTACCCTGAGACATTAGGTATTAAGTCTCATAAGCCCATTAATTTCACTGGATACTCTGCTCATCAAACCGGAGCACAGTAATGCTTGCACTACTACTTTACTGCTTGGCGGCAGACTTCACTCACAAAGCGGTGGTAACAACCCAGACTGACACTCGCAGAAGAGTTAGTCCTCCCACTAACAAAACCAGATGGCAGAAAACGCGGTGTTCCCATCATGCTATATACCATACACCAACAGCGTTACGAAACATGCCAACAAACGGACAAACCTCTCAAAAGCACCACACTGAGTGTTTATTCGGTGCTCTATCAAATGTTTATATGGTGCGGTGGAAGCCCTCGACTTGAGTGGAGGAGTGTGTGGCCGGCGTGAGTGCGCTCGGCCGCTGCCGCGTGTGTGGACAGCAGTAGTGGGACCCTCTAGTGATGCCAACGTGGATGTACAAACAAAAATATTTTATATTTTATACCAACAGTGATGAGAAGAGCAGGTCGAACATCTGATGGTCGTTCTACTGCGCTAGTCATTCTGAGGCCTTCTCGCTGCAGCCTTATTCGCTCAGTTATTTTTCTGAATATTTCATCCCTTTAAATATTATTTTATTATTATTATCGCCTCTGACGATTCGCTTCTTTAAAACAATGTATCTATGGACTGGGAAAGGAAACTAAGGTAAGAGTAATTAAAAATCTTCGAGCTCGGCCACACTCGCTATAAAAAGAAAATGATTTGTCGATAATATCATATCTCTTCAGAGAAACCTTCATGCTCAATATTAAACTTGAAGGTATTCTTATATGCACAAAGTAATTGTTGAGTCTTACAAAGGTCAAAGTGACAACGACGTCATTTGAACGTGTTTCCAACAAACAAGCCCCGGCCGCGCCACGTCGTCCGGGGAGGCCTTCGCGCACCATCGAGCTCTCCCACCGCCTCCACCACCTAATGAACGTACTTACGGTGCCACCGACCACTTATATACATACCACGAAAGTGTTCAAACTTCGAACAGATGTTCCAACGCACAACGCACGCACACAAGCGTGCTTGCTGCATATAGTGCGCACGGACACAACCGCTAGCACACAAAGAAAAAAGCTACGAACCGACTTCAGTGACATACTACTGAACCTATTTTGATGAAATTTCTATGGGACCAACCTGAAAGTATATCCTTTCAAAAAAAAAAGAATTTTCTAAATCGGTTCATAAATGATGGAGATATGAGGTAAAGAATATAAAAAAAGCCCACCGAATTGATAACCTCCACCTTTTTGGAAGTCGGTTTTTTAACCGACTTCCAAAAAAGGCTTATTTTTTATAAGGCAATTTTTTGTAGTCGAGAGGTTATCATTTAACCACTACTTTGCACGATCTTAAGTGCCGATGTAGTCGATTGAATATACTAAACCTAGATTAGAACTGTCAACTGGCTCTCAAAACAGCTGCCGGAACACAGATTGGAAACAGATTTTCGACTTGAGTGGGGTCTATAGCTAATCAGGCGAGCACTGGAAAATACCTTAACACCATGATATGGTTGCATCACTACGTTTTCCTTCACCGAAAGCTTATCGTAGGATTCGAACCCTCGACTACAGGTCGGCGGCCGCTGTCACTACCACTGACCCGTCATCGCTTCAAAACTTCTATAGTCAACTTGTTGCGTGCTAGTGTGGACCTGCTGCCGTACCTGCGGCGCGAGTACGGAAGTCGGTTCGATAAATTTGTCGAACCGAAAAACTCGATAAATTTATCGAATGTTGCGAGTACCGAAGTCTGAACGTAAAGTATTGTAGTAGCTCTATATTCTCTTTGGATTCGACCTAGCTTTTCGATAACTTTTGTCGATTGTTTCGAGGCTCGATAAATCCCACTTCATCGATTGGAACTGTCAATTTTATCGAATATTATCGACCCGAATAGATCCGTACTTGCACCGCTGTACGTGCACTGTTTTGACATTTGTTCGAAGTTCCACAGTGTCGTGCGCTCTGGTGCAGAGCAGCGCTCGAGTGCGCGAGTGAGTCGTCTGGCTGACAGCGCGCCGCGCCGTGGTGAGTGGGCCATCTGCGGCTGCCGGCCGTCGTGGGTGCGACGAGTGCTTGGAACTGTGAAGTGGATGGTACTCGTACTGTACAATCACTTAGTATGTGACTTGGTGCTGTTTGTGTGTACGCTTATTCCTCTCTTCAGTTCCAAATACAGTTTTGGAACCGGAGTTAGCTTTAAATGAAGATACAATTGGGACTGTCACAGCACTTTTGATAGACGCACTTGATAGTCGTTCTCAATTTTAAATCGTAGTTTGTTTTGATGAATGACTGCATCGTTGACAGGAAAGTGAAGTGAGGACGACATTGTGTTTAGCTATTATTTTGAAAAATCGTATCCACAAATAATTTAGTAATCATTCTGATTCATTATTAAATGAGAAACTTGGAACTATGTCCCGAGTTTAACGACATACATACACGACGTGCCCAACAGACAGACAGTCTATATAGACGCGGTTTTAATTTGATTTATTTCCTTCAGTCGCCTCATGTGAATTGATTGAAAAGCTGCGGTTTTAATATGAAAAGAGCAGGCGGTCGAACAGTTACTGCGTACTAAATATACTGTTATAGCGACATGTCATACACTGCGGCACTACTAACCGTGGGACTGCGCCGCTAGTTCCCAGCCGGCAATGTACGGCGAGGCCCGTTATTCTATTAGCGCTTGCGTATGCGCATGCGTGTTCCTACGCGTGCATAAATGAATCTCGCAAGTGTAAAGGTGCTCTAACGAGGGTCATCTGCATGCGTTTAACTAAGCGACACTCGTAAAAGTGATATTAAAACCACCTCCTACTATTTTCATGCGAAGTGAAACGTGAGAGGCTGCCTCGTGACGCGGCCGATGTGATATTAAAAGCTTCATTTTATTAACATTATGCAAATGTACTCGCCAGCTATTACTATTGTTTTAATTCGTGTTTTTATGTTTTTAACATCTTCAATTAATTTTATTTATGCTATTTGGTAACGAGACGAGCTGGTCGTTTGCCTGATGGTAAGCATAACGCCGGCCCGTAACAATTGCAGTGCCACTCAGAACTTTGAAACACAAAGGCCTGCGCGCTCGTTACCCTGAGACATTAGGTATTAAGTCTCATAAGTCCAGTAATTTCACTGGTTACTCTGCTCATCAAACCGGAACACAGTAACGCTTGCACATTACTGCTTGGCGGCAGACTTCACTCACAAAGCGGTGGTAACAACCCAGACGGACACTCGCAGAAGAGTTAGTCCTCCCACTAACAGAAGAAGGAATCAATTGAAATAAACGTGAAATTAAATGATTATATTATATATGCTGTAATGTATCGAGGTGGAATGTGTTGAGTTGTGATTTCGCCTCACACAGTTATCAGTAACTGTCGCTGGGTTAATACCCAGATAATAATATCGACATGCGACGTACGGGACGTAATGTCCCGTACGTCGCATGTCGATATTATCCTGCCGATGCTTTTCACACGCATTCAGCAAGAAGCGCACTACATCATAGGAATCATAAAACTGCATAGCTTCGATGGACGATAAAAACGGTTGATTTTTCCCATAATATGTCGCGTCGGTGTCGACATGTCGTACGTAGCGGCGGACACAGGCGCGCGTTCTTGCCGCTCGGCCGCAGAATGCCGATGTTATGATCGATGCGTTTTTCTGGTTCATTCATGGTTCATTCTCATGTGCTACACTGCGCAGGCGCTCTAACCGTGTATTAGACCGGCAAAACCGCTTGTTTAGTGTTTCTATTATTGCTTTAATCAATATACCGTGGTAAATTCATTTACCAGGAGTATGTAGCAGCTATTATTTATTATGCTGCTTTATAACGGAACTTTCTGCTTCAAGCAGTAGGAACGGTACCCATGTGTTAACGACACTTGTCATGCACTGCTGTCATGCCCGTGCATTGATTTGTTTGAGTCACACCTGACATTGCACTCGGTTGTCGCTGTGGCGCACGAAACTGAAGCTTTATTCAAGCGTCAGTTAGTGATATGCTAGGCTTGTATCGACGACAGCGATCTGCTGCCAAGTACCTGTCCACTATTTCCGGCGGGTGTACTTGACAGCCTGTTGTACCTGTCATTCAAGGTTTAGCGTGCCTGCCATCTCCAATCCCTAGCACATTGAGATAGTCATAAAACACGTATCACGTACGAAAATACGTACGTGTACGAAAACATTTGAAATTTCATCCCCCGTTTTTCCACCTTTTGTGGTAGTATCCATACCTACAGATAAATAAAATTGAAGTGTCTGTTTGTAAAATAAAAATAACAGCTTTTTACCAAATGGATATGAAAATATATACAGTACCTATAACAAAACAACCATTTTTTAAATTTTTGTGTGTCTGTCTGTTTGTTCCGGGTAATCTCCGAAACGGCTGGACCGATTTTGACGGGACTTTCACTGGCAGATAGCTGATGTTACAAGGAGTAACATAGGCTACTTTAATTTTAGAAAAATAATTAGTGTTCCGCGCAAAAAAATAAAAACAATGTAATCCAAAATCTCCACGCGGGTGAAACCGCGGGGCAGCAGCTAGTTCTTAAATAAAATTCATAAAAGGACTACACCTGAGATATACCCTACTCATTAAAAAAAATATTTAAATCTGTTCAGAATTGACGAAGAAATCGAGTAACATCGCAAAAAGCAGACGAATTAGGAACATTCTCCTTTTTAAAAGTCGAATGCTTTCAGCTTTTTTATTTCAGCTCAATTAGATTCTTCGTACTAAAGCCGAAATAAATTAAAAATTAAAGTCTGCGTAAAGTATGATTTAGACGCTGAAACATATGTTTGAGAAGCAGAGGTATATCCCTTTATTATTTACTAAGTGGAACTTACTTTGTCATCCTCGGTCGTCAAGGCCGGTAACATAATTGAGTAAAGCAATAAACAGCCACCAATCTCTTTAGTACTGACTCTAGCTCCCTGGCACGGTGTCAGCACTTGCGGCAGCATGTAGTCCGGTGCAGCGACCAGGCGCAGGCGCAGGTGCAACCACTTACGCACTGAGAGTGCATGCATTATTAATGTGCAGTGCTACTAAACATTGTATTCAAATCAGGCACTGTCAGCTATCGCCGGCTAATGCGGAGTTAACGTATTAATGAACATGACAGGTGGTATCTAATTTAGTCTACTTTTGGAAGTTTATAGCCTCTATTAACATTGATTAAGTAATTTTCACAGTACTTTAGGTTTCACAAGATGTAGGCCTTGAGATAAATGCAAAGTAGAAGATTGTCTTGATACCTATTACTTGTGAGTTAGATGTCGATTGTATAAATTGAATATCAAAGTCCAAGGTAGAAGCAGAGAAGAACTTGATATTATATTGCGAACGTTCCGTTTCTAAAGTAGAGAAAGAAGATTCATATCGATGAAATCGTTAAAACAAACTGGAAAGCGGCCGGATAGTAGGTAACAATGCGAATTGCATTCAAAACCTATTCCCGATGCGAAATATTCAGCGGATGGGCGCGCGGCGAGATAAGGCGCGGTGCACACCGGCGGCGGCCACATTATGCACATAATGTATGAGAGATGCGCGCCGATACGACGGACCACGCACTGGTTTGTTTACCGTTCATCGTTGCGTGAACCTTACGCGAAGTCAAGTGTGCACTTGTTATGGAGATCAGCGCAGCATGGATTATTAAAAACAGTGACTCGAGACAAGACTCTAATATTTGTACGGTTATGGAAAGGAACGGTAGATTTATTAAAAAACAAAACATTTACTGATTAGTAAATGGTTGGTTTTTAATTAAAATGTTTACATTTCATAAACGCAAACATAAAAATATATTACTAAGGTATTGGATGTACTTAGAAAACACCGACTACAGCTTATAAAAGAGCACAGTAACAGTAACTTTATTTGTATCGCCCCAAATTCTAAACAAAAACAGACGGTAATATTTTGTGAATGCCGCATCTAAACAAGGAAGACTAATCGCCTCGTGACACGAATGCTCCGAGACAATTGTTTTAAAATAAATAGCGGTCGTTATAATCCGCGCATTCACATCAATGGGAAATGTCAAATCACTGAAGAGACAGATGGCGTCACTTGTCACCTGTCAACGGAGCGGGGCGTGCGCGCAAACAGACGCCCACGTCGTGTCGCGAGTGTGCGCTACGCTTTATTCCATTATCTATTAATTTCCTTTGTCCTTCCCTGTGTTGAAGTAGGCTTTAAAGGGGCTTTAAAGACTTTTGTTTAGATATAATTAACAGAGGGAATAACCGTTTGAATATTTGTTTGTTTATCACATACAAAGCGAGTAGTGTATTCAGAACATTTCTTATCTGCGACGTCATTCGTCGCGTCCCGCCCACGTCCCGTCGCGTCCGTCGTCTATTTAATTACAGTCGTCATTATCATCGTCTCTCAGTGAAGTACACGTTTATATCATTGAGTTGATTCGTGGAGTCGTTTTATCTCGCAGCGATCAATCAACCCGCCGATAGCGGCGAGGCATCCCGGGCCACACTCCGCTCGGATTAAAAGTTCATTAACGTTTCGATTCTAATTCGGTTTGCTCATTTATTACCTAGTTGTAGAGTTCCTGGTTTTTTACGAGTGATTGTAAAGTGGTACAAGTAAACGTTTAATTTGGACGGAGCTGAGCGACTTCATTATTTTTGATTGGTGGCTGGTTTACAATTATGTACTGTCTCATTATGCTAATTCAAATAATTAAACTGTACAGAATATGTAATTTGTTTGAGCTAATGTTTTTGCGAAACTACATATGATATTTTATTATTTATTCCTCGTTCCAAGACACGAGGCGCTGAGTTTTATGATTACAAAAACGGATTAAGTACCTATTCAATTATTTAACAAATAAAAGCTATTACAAAATCTGTAGGGAAGTAATCTAATAAAACATCAAAATGCTTCCTTCTCTCTTCTGGTTGCTGAGCCCTGCAGGGTCTATAATGAACTGTTATCTAGTTCTAATTTTGACACCTATGTAACATTATGGAATGCAATAAACAATTAAATGGCATTGAATTGCATTGAATACTTTGAAATTCAATTGAATGGCCGTTGCTAGATGCCACTTTAGGCGCTATTCCGACTCGATGACATTCATCATTCTGTCCTCTTTACACATACTGTCGGTTTGCACCGATATAAAAGAGAAAAAAGATCATGCGCGTAAAAAAAGAGAACTTCTAAATTACATGCCTAATCGAAAATATACCCCAACCAAGTTTTTTGTCATTATATCAATAAGTAAGTCTTGTTAATTTTTTCGATACACGTTTATAACTAACAGAGATATTTCATTTCTAACTTATTTTTAGAGGTAACTTTGTGGTTTTTTTAATCAATTAATATTGTTAGAAACTTTTTTCGAGCGAAACAATGGGCTTCGACCAATTTTAATAATATCATATAATCAATAACCGCCGTTAGGCGCTGTTCACAATGCCTACGATTACGACGAGCAGCGCGGCGACGGCGGCGGCGGCGGCGCGGGCGCACGCGACGCGACGCGCAGATTACACGCTGGCTCCTAATTATCGTATCAACCATCAACGGTTGACGGCCCCAATTATACAACGGCGGGTAATTCCTATTTTTAGCCCGCAGCCGCCTGTACAGCAATAGCAAGTGCATGCCACACGGAAACAACGAAGATACAACTTGACGCAAATGTACACCGGTCGTTACTATAATATTTGATTCTTCATTTATTGATTGTGATAATGTTAAAATATTAATACTCTTTCTCAGACGTTATTGAATTAGGGTTAGAAAGCGAAAGCGTCGATTAACAACGCCTAGAGCAAGCATCAAGGCAGTGGACTCGGTCTTATGCAGACCGTAGACGCTTATGCAAACGTGCGTTTGCTTGTCAAAATAACAACGCTTTTGCATCAAACGTCGATTACGGGATACTTGAAATCCACGCTTGATACAAAAGCGTTGTTATTCTGACGAGCAAACTCATGTTTGCGTGAGCGTTTACGGTCTGCATTATATGTCAACTACCGAGATACGTGTGCTTCAATATGCAGCAGTAAGGCGGAGCACTGGCCGTGATAACAGAAACAGCATAATCAGCTTCACTTATGTGGCTTCGAGTTTATTTTGTTTTAGTTGTATTATTTTGTTCTTTTGACGGAACAATTGAACTCGGTTCAAGCAGTGCGTGGAACAAGCGATATCTCAGCATCGTCGGTCGATTAGAGTCGACGGCGCGCGGCGGGCCGGGCGCGTGGTTGCTGAGCGCGGGGCGCGGGGCGCGGGGGCGCGGGGCGCCCACGGGACGTCCAGATTCAATTTATTGGTAAAGTAATTGTGGTCATAAATAATTATCATCCACTGAATTACGTTTAAAAGCTGAAAAATTAGATCATTAAATTATTAAACTAAAACATTCTTCATTTGCCGCTACCCTTATACCACTAAGTGGGCTCGACGCATCGTCTGTCTCTCCACTCACTTCTGTTGGTCGTCATCTCAACGTACACTCCCTTGGCATGAGCCACTGGAAAGGCATCACACAACACACATGTCACCTCACAGACTCCAACCACACTAATTTAGGTCTTCCTTTACCTTTTTGCCTTCAAAATTCATATTCAAAACTCAAAAAAAGTTTTTTGCAATATAATAATGAAATTTTTGTAATATGATTTATACATGAGCTTCATACTCGAATACCAATTTTGACGCTAAATTCTCTATTACATCGTCACTTCCTGACGACGAGAGTGGCCGGAGGCTGGTATCAGAATAAAAAAACCAATGTGGCTGCCGAAGCGTCGTAACATTGAACACCACACCTTAAACCTTCTATATGTATTGTATTACAGTGACCGTGACCAATATGCATATTATCCGCGTATATTCTATCACGGTCACGACGACGTCGCCAATGTGACCGCAGCAACTACAATCTCACTGAAGATAATTAGAAAGTAATCGGAAAGCCTGCGGGCGACCGACGACGATCCGCGCCAGATCACAACGGTTGTTTGAGGAACTGATCACACCTCTGTACATAAAATTTGCCTAACATCTCCGCGTGTCGCTGCGCCCGCGCAGACTGGTATTGAGCAATTACCCGGCGGCGTGTGGAGTGCTCCGTTCATTAAATTACGTTTAATTGTTATTGAGCTTATCGACGGCGCTCGCTGTTTGCTTTAACGGTGCTTGCCAGCTTTAATTGCGCCGAGGTGGCAATGGACTTTTTTATTTATTAGTTGTATCTATTTGGATTTGTACGAGTAAGTAACGGTTGTGTTAATACAAATTTTGATTTGCGACGGTGCTGTCTATATTTTTAATTGAACTGGTATTGAAATATTACAAATTGATTTGAGTAACAGGTGAAGGTGGCAGTGATCGTTGAGAGGAGCCCAGTAGTGGGCATAAGAGCGCGCGTTGGGGGATAGACTGAAGATTTAGACAGAAAAAAGAATAAAGGGCAAAGAGAATCAAGATCTTTAGAACACTTAATGAGCCGTGTTTAAATTGTAATTGCTGTTGTTTAAATAATAATATAATTATTTAAACTGTTAGTTTAAATATTATGCATATTTATATGTCGGAATGGAAAGGTAATCTGGCAACAAACAGTAATGCGCCTGCAGCGTGTGTGTCCCATTAGGGAAACTAATTAAACCCACCACCAGCCACGAGCCACCGTCAAACAGAACTTTTCACGGTACTACGAGTACGAGCATTTATTGATTCCTATGTGGCAGCCTAGACGCTCAAGCAAACGTAAGTTTGCTTTTCAGAATAACAACGCTTTTGCGTCAAGCGCGCATTTCGAGTACTAAATCCGCGCTTGACGCAAAAGCGTTGTTATTCTGACAAGCAAACGTACGTTTGCATGAGCGTCTAAGCTGCCCCTATGATGATGCCAACCGAACTTTATACTTGATCGAAACTAGACGGAAGATATTTTTAAATTAATTTGTGTGCAAATAGATCCGTATTTTGTTTTAACACAATGACAATTAGATTCGAAACGTTAAATGTAACAAATCGCCGTTATTTTAAAAATTTAAATATGTACTGCAGGCCTACCAGCGTCTCTAAATGCAGCTCAGTTTAAGACTTGAAATGAAACGTTTTATAAATTCGTACTATGGTCTCTCCGTTTTATGACATAACGTTTTATATTCCGTTGTGTCAAAAGCAGAGCTGCTTGTGGTCTGCTAAGGAATTCGTTCATTCATTTTGTGATCATTTTCGTACTATCGTCTGTTAATTGACAGCTTCTCAACTTCTAGTTCGACAGTTAGCAGTCAAAGTTTGCGGTTCATAAAAAGTTACTCGCAGACATACTTTTTGTGAACCGTTTAGAGCAAAGAGTATATAATCACTACGTTTAGTTTACAGTTTATTGCACAAACTACTAAGGGATACTACGTTTATTGTGTTTTGGAGAGTCCTAATCGAAAGTTAAAGTATTTTGGAGTTTTTCGCATGCAAAGGTTTGCGCGCGCAATTGTATTCGATATTTAATTTTCATTCGATTATTATTATATTATTTTGTACAGTGCTTTCACATCTATTTACTTAGGCATATTACTATCTATACAGATAAATAAAATTGAAATGTTTGTTTGTAATGTCAAAATAACAGCTTTTTACTAAACTATGTAAGTACGGTACTATGAACAAAACACAAGTTCCGGCTTAAAAAAAAAATTAGGATTCCACGCAAAAATAAACATGAAATTGTATATCTCCACGCGGATAAAACCGTGGGCAGCAGCTAGTCAGGGTAATTCACACAACCTCCTAAGATTTTTCACAAGCCTTCTTTTACATGCATAATCGACGCTACATTCCAAAGAGAATGTAATACCGGTATACATTCTTATTGTGAAATCGATTCTATTCTATGCGTCCTAAAACCTTTTTAAATGTTTCAACTTTGCATTGCAAACTTTTTACCACCAGTTTATATAATTATAATGTTACTGTTTTGTCATAATTAGACAACGATCGTTGTTTCGATAGTGAAAATATCAATCAAGCGTAATATTTTCATAATATATTTGAGAGTAAATTAGTTTCAATAAAACCATCGAAAACGCTAATTTATAGGTCCAATAGCAGCCTAATTAAGTTTTTGAACGAAGAAATCAAACACACCGTGCGAGCGAGTTAGCATTACGCACGCGATACATTTATCCCTTTCGCTCAGACGTATACAAGTCGTCGTGAGGATGTTTTAGTTCATTCATTCGGCTGAGAGTTAGTTTAAAGTCAGCGCTGCTTTAAACAGACAATAGTACGAAAAAAATGTGGTTCATTTTAAGAGCTGCTTTTGAACTGCTCTGCTTATGAATCGTTTGTTGTTTGACGCTGGTAGGCCTCCAGGTGTCGATTTTGGCTGAAAATCCTGTTTCAGTCGGACACTTTACTATCCGATACGTCGGATGATACTTTTTATTCTTTTTCAACGGGCAGTCTTTAATAAATAAACACTAGGTACATAATATATCCTGTAAGTTTATATTTGCAGTTACAACATATTGCTGCTGGTTACGAGTGTTTCTTGTTTCTAGTCGGGTGGCCCTTGAAAGTAAATCTTGCTATATCTACTAAAACAGCTAAACAAAACGTCTTTACATTTGTAATGTTAGTATGTAAGGCGTATGGTACGTACTAATATATGTCCTAAACACAGATCGGCTTATTTTGATGATGTTAAGAGCGAATATGAAGCGCATCGTCCATGTGGTTCTACTAGCTGCTGCTGTTTCACCCGCGTGGAGATTTCATGGTTTTTATTTTTTTGCGCGGAACCCTATTTCTTTTTCTAAAATTAAAGTAGCCTAAGTTACTCCTTGTAACATCAGCTATCTGCCAGTGAAAGTCCCGTCAAAATTGGTCCAGCCGTTTCGGAGATTACTCGGAACAAACAGACAGACAGACACACAAAAATTTTAAAAATGGTTGTTCTCTTATAGGTACCGTATATACTTTCATATGCATTTAGTAAAAAGCTGTTATTGTGATATTACAAACAGACATTTAAATTTTATTTATTTGTATAGATATAGATTAGTCAATGAGCACAAATAATACCGTCTGTCATGAATGTCAGAAACAATATTGATAACGTTTCGCTGTAACGCGAGCCGAGAGTCCGGCGCACACGCCGCGACTTGCGTTAATTCGTTGGTACTGTATCTCTCCATCTGCGCTGCGTCCGGATGGCTGTATTACGTCTTGTTGTGTAATTCGCTGTTCGGCCTCCGATGATTGACATGTGACAGACTGTCGTACGCAAACAAATGAGAGAGTGCTAGTGATGTGGCGTGAGCGCCTGAGTGGCCTACCTTTGTCTATAGAGGTCTTTCCGTATACAATTTTCAAAATGAATAAGTCTAGTATAATCTGTTAATAGATTTTTCGAGGTATGTAGGTTTCGGGAAAAATGTACAAATTCAAATTCAAATTCAAAAGTCTTTATTCAAATAGGCCCCAAAGGAGCACTTATGAAACTTAAAATAAATGACTCTAACAGCGGGCCTCTGCAACATTCATCTACCCGAATCACAGACTAAAACTAATGCTGTCTTTATCAGAACATAATAAATGACAAAGACACCAACAGACCCAATCCGTGCTCAAAGTCAACGAACCTTCCAGAAACCCACCGTGCCGTACAATAATAATAACAGGGGTGGCTATGTGGCTAGACGTGGGTGAGTGGCGACACCGGGAATCCCGACTCCCTGGGGCTAGATGAGACCCCTGACCCTCGGCTTGCCTTAACTGGCTATCCGGGGGTGGAGACCACAAGAGCTAAGACTCTAAGCTCCAGAGTGGACATGGTAAAAAGCATAATGCAAGGGAGTAGCGCGCCTCAGTGATACTGCAGCACATCTCTCAACACCCTTTAGCCAACGATGCCTCTTGCGTCGCGCCAATTATACGGGTGGCCCGTATGGGGGGCCCGTTCAGTGGCGACTCAACAGCTGCCTACATATTTTTACATGAGGTGGTACCCCATGTGGGGTGAGCCTCGGCTAGGGCCATCTTTGTGATACGGGGGCCGGGAGAGAATAGCCCTGGGTCCCGGCGCACGAACGTCCGTCTGAAGGGAGCCTTACTCGCGTGGTTCTATGCTCGCGGAAGTTGTAGTAATTCTAGTTGCCCCATTCCAAAGTCAACAACATCGAGAAGAAGGGCAAGAAACTCGTCGGCGAAATCCAGTCGCGGGCCTTTTGAAACTGTCTGATACTTCCCCGACGCGGTTGACGCAGGGTCACGTGACCGTTTAACACGCGAAGTACTTCGCGTCCCTTCTGTTCTCTCTCTATTTAGTGACACAATACATCCCACTGTCCTTCTCCGTGGTTCTATTAGGCGGTGCACTCTCGAAGATCTTTATCTTAAAAGCTTCGCTTTGAGCAACAAACGTTTGCTCTTTGTTTTGTTTGTCTGTTGTGACGGAGTCGGATGCTGCGGAGAGCGTTACGTAGCGATTGAAGTTAGGATGTTGAGAAATTTTAATGTTTCTGATCTCATGTCCGATGATTCGTTTTTAGATATCGATTCGGTACGTACGTCCCGTGTCTGTGTTATATTGAATGTACTCTGTGTCTGAAGACTAAAAGCATTTCGCTGATTTTGAAATTTAAATTTAAAAGGCTTTAAATGTAATTAAATGATGAGACCAGCAAAGTCCTGCCAATGTGATACCAACAATGCCAATAAGACCCCAACTCTCAGGTCACAGACATACTGCTGCTAGCGACAGAATATTATTACCATATAAGCGGTGAAACTGTGTTGTATGCAAGTACTCTTATTACAAATGCACTTGTTTATGTAAGAGCACCGCAAATAATTATAAATCAGATTGCTGGTAACCTATATTTGAATATGCTTTCCAATTCCCAAATTTTGATTATTCTCATACTCTATAGACAACTTCTAGAAACTCTCTTAGAACTAGTCATCTAGGTAGCAAGTATTTTAAAAACAACAATTTCTATAACAAATCAATTTATTAAACAAAATATAATACCGACCAATTTCTGACCCTTATTGAACGGCTGTATTAGTGAGACAAATAACTAGCCATCTAACTTCCATGAGAACTTAATTTATAATTTGAGTAATTCTTACAATACGAGTACACAAGTGACAGTAACAGTCCCCGATGCCGCGAGATTGGCAAACGACATTCCGACCGCATCATTATCCGCAGTTTATATTGAGCCATCCATCGACCGCGGCTCGCTCGACAGACAGACACGACATATTTATGTTTGAGCCGATGTCTAATAAATGATGATGGCCGACACTCGCTGCAGCCCCCGACCCCGACTGCCGCTCTCATTAATCACTAGCGCGCTCATATATTACGGCAGTACTTGCAGTAAATCAACTCCGTAGTAATCGCTTCGCATGCAACTAACGCACACAGTCATAACTTCATTAGTTAGCCACTGGTCGAAGAAATAGACAACCATAGATATAGGAAATAGACAACAATCGAATGCGTAGAAAACACAATTATTAAGAAAAGGAATCGTGCTTAAATTAAAATAAACAAGCAAATGTTTTGTTCAACTAAACACATTGCTGTTGTAGCTAAAGATTGTGCACATGAAAAATTAGAGCGAATGGAGAAATCGGGTGATATAGTTGAGTTACTTCTATTAATATACTATAGCGTCTCTTCGTTGCAGTGCCAAGTGAAAACCATACTTAATACAAATCAATGAAGCGTAAGATTAAGTTTTGTAGACAACTGCGTCCACATGTAAATGCTTTAACGCTCTGTCACAATTAAAAGAGTTGATTTCTCTCCCCGCAGAGAGCAGCGCTCGCGCTCGCGACATTGAGTACGCGACGGTACTAAGCAGACACCCCGTCGCGTCCTCCGCGCCGCGATGGTTTTACTAAAAGGTTGGGATGCCATTGTTCAACTGAAAGTTCAGAACAATCAATCTCGCTTCGACGGAAAATAAATTATTTGCTCCAGAAAATATTTAGTTTGCGTAATTTTTTGACGCGAATTCATTTGTATGAGCGCGTGACGGAGCGCCCGCCGGAGCGTCCGCTCGTCGTTAATGACGAACAATGCATCAATCACGTTAATAGATCGAAACTTTCGTAACAATGATATGAACACGACAGAACAATCTATTTTAAAAGTTTTTCTCCCAAAACTACAGGCGGCCGCCGGCCAACGTCACGCGGTACCTGTCATGTCTTATCTTACTATCAATGCTAAAATTGGATGTTTATCCCTCAATCGCGACGAAATTACTAAACGGATTTGACTTAAACTAGTTAAATCTAGTACAGAAAATAATTTATTTCGAACGCACTATTCCTAATACCATTCGCGGGGCCTCACCGTATTGTAATAAGCTATTTGAAGCAATAAACCTCCCTACTATAATTGAACTCTTGGTAAATAAGTTTCATTTTACTTAGTAACCCATCTCATTATGCCTTATCGCAATGAGCAGTAGAGAGTGTAGAGCTACGAGATTGCCTGCCGCCAGTATATTGAACCTCTCTAACGGAAACAATAAACCTAGCTCGCGAGCTAGCTCGGAGCTAGCCGCGGCGCGGCGCCTGCTCGCTTACATCCCTCGCTGGAGCCGCTGCCGCCGCGCCGCCAGCACAACTGTAATTAAACCCAGCGCGGCTACATTACTATCTTAGATTAAAGTCGCGTGTTCAGGTAATGCCAGAATCTTCAGATCTTTATCTAGCTATGTACTCAGCAATTCGCTCACCATTTAAATGCATTCTAATAATTCCATAGGGTTAATAATTTAACATATAATTTAATAACTTCATAGGGTAAGTACAGAATCTATACAAGTAAATAAAATTGAAGTGTCTGTTTGTAATATCAAAATAACAGTTTTTTACTAAATGCATAATATGAAAGTATATAGTACGGCGACGATATCGAAACAACCATTTTTAAAATTTTTGTGTGTCTGTCTGTCTGTTTGTTCCGGGTAATCTCCGAAACGGCTAGGCCGATTTTGACAGGACTTTCACTGGCAGTTAGCTGATGTTATAAGGAGTAACGTAGGCTACTTTTATTTTAGAAAAAAAAATAAGGGTTCCGCGTAAAAAAATAAAAAGCATGAAATCCAATATGTCCGCGTGGAAAATAAACATAAGTGTGATGGTAACGTTACGTCTGAAACGTCATGTACTTAAACAGAAAGTCGAATTCCGTTAGTTGTGAACGGATTGTTTTGGTCGCGGTTAAAATATACAATCAACATGTTTACTAGAACAGTTACAATTTAATTATGTCAATTGCCGGAGTCAAATCGGCGACGCGTCGTTAAAGAGAAACGTCGCGTCGTGTCTCTCTATTAACGAGGTCTGGTGGCGAGGTCCAGTCGCCATTAAAGTATTTACAGCAGTTACTATGAATACAATTCGGGCGTAATGGAGGTATTTACAACGCGGGACAAGTGGGACACTCGCGGCGACAATTAAATAGTGTTTAGTGCGTGGGCCGCGTGCGCCGCGCGTCGCGTCGGGTGTGCGTGCTCAGTGGCGGGTCGCGCGGGCGTGAGAAAAGCTCCGTCGATAGTAGAAGTACCTGGATGTAAGTAATTATATTCAACCTAATTGATGGCAAAAAATGATCACTAAAATATAAATCCAGGCAGTCGTGTTTCATGATGTTTTTTATTCTATTTGATAATCCGACGAGCCGGTCGTTTGCCTGATGGTAAAAGTAACGCCGGCCCATAACAATTGCAGTGCCTACACTCAGGACTTTGAGGCACAAAGTCCTGCGCGGCATTGCAGTGTGCTCGTTACCCTGAGACCAGTAATTTCACTGACTACTCCGTACATCAAACCGGAAGACAGTAATACTTGCACATTATGATGTACACAACACCTGCTGCCTTCTCTCCTAAACATATCCTGCCACAGCTCACAGACACGACGCGGCCGGCCACTGTGCCACTGTGTCATTGTGTCTGTGTCGGGTTCAAAAATGGCTACATAATCTATGGCCTTTGTCAAAGATACAAAATGTAAATTTCATATCAATTTTGCAAATTCCCAAATTTTTTTCGGCTACATAATCTATGGCCTTTGTCAAAGATACAAAATGTAAATTTCATCTCAATTTTGCAAATTCCCAAATTTTTTTCAGAACACGTGCTAAGTTCTGTTAATTCAACCCAATTCAACGAGTCGATTGTCAACCGAGTCTTGAATGTGTTTAGGGCAAAGATTTTAGTATAATTTTTAATTCCATCGATTGTGTTGTCATAGAAACGTTTGTGAAATTTGTTAACTTTCGTGGCTATCATTACAGACGACGTAATAGAAATGAAGCCTCCCTGTCGGTTTGTCGGAGGCAGCGGCGAGCGGCGAGCGGGCCCTCTGGCGGCCATCCGTCTTGCTCCAAGTCGTGCGAAGATGCTAATAAATGTAGCGGAAATCGACCCGCTTAATGTATCGAACCACTTCTGATGTCGGCTGATATGAACGATGGCAGACCATTTGGTAATTTTTATTGATGGTAATTGAAAACTGTAGCAGGTTTATTGCACTCGTTGGAAAGTTTTCGAAAGTGATCGTTGATGAGAGCAGCTATGTTAATATTGTATCGCGCGTGATTGTGGGAAACGTGATCCGGTACAATAAAGAAGCTAAGCGTTACGGAAATAAACCACTTTCTCAAATTAATAGGTTAACATAACTGTAAACAATAGGTATTAGGTTTAATTTGAATTATTCAAGGTAGCACAACTTGTGCTACAACTTCAATAACGTATATACATCGTTGGTACATCGTATAGTAGTCATGAGGTAAGTACTTTTTGAAAAAGTAAATGTTGTGCGTTTCTCTTCAAACTTAGTGTTGTAAAACACCAAATCAAAGAGTAATTTGGTCCAAGGAGCAGCAGCCAGCAGCCAGCAGCCAGCCGGCACCAGATCGTGACAATTAGCCGTCCTGCGGCTGGCGACGTAAGGGCGCGCGCACACTGTAGTCGTAGTAGGCAGCGCGCCGGCCGTGACGCACGCCGCGCCGCGACATGCGCCGCTCATTAGCGCATGTCGTGTGACGTCCGACCGCGCGCTGTGACCCAACCTGTCGCGGTGCAACCCAACTGCATCTCAAACGCAAACTGGTAAGAGGGACTAATTATAAAATGCTAATTTGGGGATGTTCCACTTAAAGGTACAAATAAATATAAGAAGAAGAGACAAAAGGAAGAACAGGCTGGACGATCTCATAAGAATTCCACTTGTCATACTGTGGGATGAGAGATTTTTTATCTTAAATAGGCTTACGTTTGACCACGACCTCACCCGATGTTAATCGACGATGCGGTCGGGGAAGTAGCACACATGCCTAGAAGGAACCAAATTATAGCTATTAGGAAACACAGAGGTCGGTAAACAATTCCACTCCTTAGAGATCTGAAAATTCTAAATTCAATGCAATAAGTATGCTATCTAAAAAATTCATATGCTTTGTTTTGAACTGTTAAACTGTGTCCCGTGAAATATTGTATTACTGAACGTCCATAGAACTCCGGAACTAAGCTCAGATAGCCTCAATAACTTACTGAGGTTCCACTAAAGCTCAACAAGTCAAAATAGACAAAATGGACCCGTGGTCGCCCACGCGCCACTGTCATGACGGTGACAAAACGGTCGCACTCGCCGGCGACCACGGCGGACCACACGCCCCCATCAGATAACAAAAACAAAAGATAACACCACTCCAAAGTTTGGAGTACAGGAAATGACAAGCGACGAGAGGCGTGAAATCGCGACGAGGCCGTGACGATGCCGTGACGAGGCCGTGACGAGGCCGTGACGACATGTATGGCGGTGATTTGCGGCAAGGGAGCTGATTCGATTTTTACGAACTATTGTTTTATTTGACGTTAATAGACTTGTCGGAATCTTATCTAGAGCGCATCAAAAACGCGTTTCACTCAAATTTGCTTAAAACCAGTATAACTCCTGGCATTTGGTGCGTTTTTTAATATCTCAACATTTTTCCAATAGACAAATAGGCAAAAACATTAAGATAAAAATCTTCTTTGACATATTGAGTTCGGTGACCCCTGAAAATAATTGCCTTTTAAATACTTTATGTTTATTCATACAAATATCTACATTTCTTATCTTATCGGATCAAATCTAGTTATTCTTTTCAATCTGGTAACAATTGTGTCAGAGTCAACACTTATTTATCACAACGTATCTTAATTCGGTTCAAAGACTCCGTACAAAATATTGTCTGTACAGTGTAGGTAGGTACACCCAATCACTCAAGTGTTTATTCGTCGGATGATGTCCACCGATGCGCATGCGTCCATTAATCGTGTGCGCCTGTTTCACTCACACAAGGAAGCTAATTAAGCGTCGACAACGCGGACAGGCTCCTCTTACATTTTTAATTAAATCTATTATTTCTTGAACGGATCTAAAGCGTGCTCGGACCGAACAACTATACAATACTTAACTCGTTTTGCTGTTTAAACAAACAAACTAAAGTAACTTTATCGCTGACGAAAGCTTTATTTCTACTGTAGTAAGAGCTACTTTGCGGGAAATTAAGCGGTCAACTAACGTTGATAGGCTGGTGGAGATCAGCTTCTTTCACACGACACCTTTGACCCGCGGGGATTAATAAATTATTTTACTCAAAAGACTTTTCATTACACCTTCACAATTTCTTTGAACACCGTATTTACTTTACAAAAAGGTTAATGCAATAATTTGTGTATCCGATTCATCCGTTAATGTGCTCTTTGAGCTCTCGGTACGTTTTTAAATAACAATGAAAGCCCTCAGCTTGTTTCCTTATCTCGCAACAATGGAAAAGCATTATAAACTAATCCAACAACAATCTATTGTTCCTAGATCGTGGTCTCAATTAAGCAGCATAATATTGCTCCGATATCGCGCGATCGCGGAACAAATTGTGCGCGACATTGCGGCCGGTCGCCGGTCGCCGGTCGCCGTGGAGCGACCAATCCGAGCGCAGCGCGGCGGCCATTGGTCGCTGTCACACGCGCCACGGCACACAATGCGCGCTGAAATATGAAACTTTGCCCACCATATTGAAAAACTTGAATGCCACATTCGATCCGGCTCGAAGGACCAACAACGTGAGCTCGATTTGATTGCCATTGCAGTTGTGCGTGCGAGCAACAAGTCACGTAGCGGTGTGTGGCTCGACGCGACGCACCTTATCAAAGTTCACTAACAAACAAAAAGGTTAGGATCACCCGCGAGGAACATAGGAACAAAAACTCGCTTTGTGAATACGTTAACTTGGACACGATGTGACTTCTACATTAAACTAAGTTCTACCGTAATTATTTTTACGAAATAAACTACTATCATCCATGTATATCAAGTCTCTTTTAGGGTAGAAGATCTGAGAACATCTCTTCAAACGAAATATCTATCACTCTTAATTATATTCTGCAAGAACAAGAACTTTACTTGAGAAATTATCTCGTCTAGCGAATGAAGTTACAGTAGCACCCCGCTAAATCGAACAATACCGAATCAATAGCCAATTACCGAGCCATTAGCGCTGGAGGGGCTGGGGGCGTGGGGCGCGGGGGCGACCACCGGCGACGCGATGCGACGACAACATAATTGCCGCTATCGGATGTCTCGGATAGTGCAGCCGAGATACTTTACTGTATCGTGTAGGTTTAGTTTGTGGTTATGTTGGGAGGATGCTAATGAATCGATTCGACAAGAATGCCACCCCAACTACGAGACGGACGTGGAAACGCACTGTGCATTTTGCCTTAGTTACAAATCAGTTTGATACACGTGTGTTATTATGAAGTAACAGCTATACCTCGCCTATATACTATACATATGGATTACTAGCTGCAGCACGTAGTTTCGCCCGCGTTGAGATTTCAACAAGAACCGTGCATTTATTCTGTATTAGACTATAGTAGCCTTATATTGTAACTCCTGGAGAATTAACTCATAAATTATATTAAAAAAGAAACACGCCAAACCGTTGCTCCGTGAAAGAAGGACAAACCAATAAACATTTTTCCAATTACAGTATAAGTTAGCGATTCTGATTGTAAAGTCAAACAAATTAACCATCTGGATACGAGCAGTAGAAAATATTGTCAGTAATAACGCGTATAGACCGCACTCTGTACAAATATCACTCGCAGCGTTCGTCGTCTATCGCCGAGCTCTATCTACCGTCAATAACACGCGCATCACGCGCGATGATCATACTCTATCACGTTCAATGATCAGTGATCACACTAATCACGCTGGTCGCGTCGCGTCGTCCGTTGTCGCAGCTAATTTGTCTCCGCGCGCGACGATTTTTCACTTTAATTGACGAGTCGTATGAAGCGACGACGTTGTTTACAGAAAAGCCTGATAGCTCACATCGACGTGTGATATGCCGAGACGTCGTAATGATTGCATTGTTTCAATCGGGAGAGCTATGATACCGTGGGGACGTTAAGTTCTGCTGATAAAATAATAATGGCTGGCCTAAAGTAATGGCTGCTACAGTTCGATTTGTCAAAATAAAAACGAGTTGATTTTTTGATACATCTAAAAGAAACAGTAACGGTTCATGATTAAACACGTGGAGTTATTTTCAATTGAATTAATTAGCTGACATGCAAACATTACGAGTGTCAGACAGATTCACGTGTCGACGTGGCGAGGGGTCCGAGCGCATTGTTTGTTTTTTTGACCATCGCAACTGTGATCTGCATCACATGCAGCTGTGCGGATCTGAATCTGTGAGCTGAATTGGACTCATTAAGGGCTGCTCTACAACGGGGACATCGTAGTTTTTTTTTGTTTTGATATAAAAAATAGATTTTACATTTTAATATCGATCTGCGATTCTTATCGTTTAATTATTCAAAACAGACAACCTTACATGACGACTGTTTGTATCTTATAAGAATTTATAATGCGTTTGTACGTACAGGTACTTGTCATTAGAACATCGGAATTGATTTCGTTGGCTATTCAACTATTGACTTATATCGATTGCTTTTAAAATGGATAAAACACATAAAATGTTTTGACATAGATTCCCCATTAAGTATTTTAGTGAATACATTTTTGTAGTCAAGGATTAAAAAGGATACTTTGTGAGTGTTGTGTAAATCATAACTTAATTGCTGTAGCGCTACCCTAACTAAAAAACGTCCCTCATCCCCTTAATCCATTATTTGTTCACAATTAACCCCACGCTGTCGCGATATCGCACACGGTTTAATAGCTGGACAATGGATGACCGCCCTAATGACAGATCGTCGCACATTGTGTGGAACTAATTGAATCCAAGCGCGCATTTGTGTGATATTACTTAATTAATTACTTCTATGTTAATTTTAATATAATTGAAATACGCACAGTTCTTAATAACATTTCAACACTCTAACAGTAGTGCGTTGTTACAGATAGCAGTGTTACTTTTCATTTACGACGCCTCCAAACATTCAAAGAAGATCTCCGAATGAGTCCGTAGATAAGTAAGATGAAATGTTCTCGCGACCTCCGCGTCCTGCGCCGGGCTGGGCCGCACCGCGCGCCGTCCTCCGACCTCTTGATTAGATTATCTGCTCTTTAATTGGACTTTACAATTTCGACTCGACTTTTAGGGTTGCACCTAATCGCACCTGTCAATTAAAAGTAATCGATAAATAGGCAACACTAGGACTATCGATCAGTGCGATGTTAATTAGAGATACGCAGTCGCGCGATGGAGCCGCGGAGATACCGCCCGAGGAACACCACTTTCGAATTTGTTGCTGACAATCTGAGATACTCCGAGATAAACCTGTCCGCGCAACCGATAAATGGTATGACTGTTGCGCTGTGTCGAAATCTAATTGGAAATGTGACGATCGTTTTCTGGGATTTTTGTTTATAAGAACGTGAACCGCGAGTGAGAGACCGGCGGCGGCTTCGTCGACCATTAGTGACGACGGTCGAATAAAACGAAGCGCGATTGATTTATTGGTGAGGAGATTGCTCTCAGCGCTGGCGAATTTATAAACTAGTTTCGTCCGACTCATTTAAAATAGACATCTATCAACCGTTACCGTAACACGGAGCAATCTTAAATGTCTCAAGTTACTTTGTGCGCCGCCTAATCAGTTTACAATGGGACCATAAAACGAGTCGTATAGTTTTTATTTAATGAATTCCCGTGTATGTAATCCGTCTGCGCGTGGTTTACGATGATAAATAAACTTGTCGGTTTGAGGTTCATTACCCGGTTTTTGAAGTCAATACGCTTGTACCGGGGCTATAGAGGTTTGATCTCGACTTGTGGGACAGTTTCATGACGTCTGACGTCGGACACCGACTGTCACCACAATTATCGATATAATATGCTGTCAAAGCAACCTCCAGGTGTTAGGGCGAGGAAACAATACGCTGCGATGCGACGACGCATGACTAGAACGACGCCGCACCGCAGTGCGATGCGTTGACGCTACGAACAAATTTAATCACATGCAACGAAAACTATGACCATTTGGTGCGGCAGCGCTCCGGAAATTTCCACAACGCGTAGGACCATAGAGCAGCAGCAAGCAGCAAGAGAAGCTCGGCGAGCGTCGGCACCGTCGGTCGCAGTCGTCAGTCGCGGTCGTCGGTCGCGGCCATTGCGGGCAATCATGTAATTATACCGTTCCGAGGAGAAACCAGCCGCCAGTCCGCACCGAGATTTATTGTCAGATTTATTGGACGAGCTTTGCACGTAACTGTACCGACAAATTAAAGAAATAGATATATATCATACTGCAGCATACCTACACTTTTTACGTGCTAAATTACTGACGTATAAATCCCAGCGGCCAATTAAACTTAATCTAGGCTTCACATGACTCGAGTTGAACATAAAAAGCTGATTTAAGCTTTGAGAATAGTTCGCAACGTGCTGGCTCTAATAACAGGAAGTCGATTTAATCCAGCTGGTGTTTTGATAGAGCTTATTTTTTTAAATCTCAATCTGTAACATTGACCACTCTCTCGTTAGATCCTATGTCACAATGTGCTCAGAGTTTGTAAACATCCAACTCAATCTAGAGTAGGACTATGTCTCGAGTGCATTTGCAGGAACAGAGACAGTTGGACGATGCGTCAGATAGGTGCTTACCCACACGGGCTGATATTGGAAAATGCCCTTTCACAATGCTACATCATGATTTTTCCTTCACTGATAGCTCACGCTTTATTGTAGGATTACCTAAAACCTACGGCCTTCCTACCGACGATCCTGCTACCATCAGGATCGTCGGTCTGAGTCATCGACCCTTCAAAATCAGTTCTAAAATAGATATTAGTTATTATAGAATATGGTTTGGTGCGGTTGTGCGCAGGCGCGGGCGGCGGCGTGCGGGCGGCGTGCTGGGCAGCGTGCTTTGCGGCGTGCTGGGCGGCGTGCGCAGCGCATTTACTTAATTAATGTAATGAATTGTAGCACCACAGCGGCCGCTGCGCTGCCTACTTATCTGTTGCGTTAGAGAACTGGCTAACGTAGAATGTTTGAATGTACTACGCGTGTCTCGGCCGTATAGTGACATTTTACTGGTAGAACTAGGTTACTCGATTTTACTATGAGGTATTCAAAACACATAGACGTAGTGAAAGAAGCGAAACAGTGGCAAGTGTGGTGTCGATTCAGTAATTTCATACCTAAACCTCTCTCTCTAAATGAGAATGTGAGAAAGAGGTGGCATATATTGTAGACCTGTCAAATGAATCCACTTGCTTGTGTCTGGTGTAAATTTAACGACAGTGAATTTAGATGGCGTCTAATTTATCAAGGATGAAAGATAATTGACAGATCTGTTAAACATTTTCCATTTCTTTCTCTTGATATGTATTGGAACGAGAGAGAGCGAAACTAGAATTAGGCTTAGGTTGAAACGATAGAATCGACACCATCAGTGTTTTCTTTTTTACATGCTCTTATTTTTCAGGGCCCATACTTTGGTAGTTGCGTTTGGTAGTGCCAATTTTCTGGGTCTGTGGTTAAGTAATGCTAGAGCGCGTTTAAACGTGCTTCTGTAGACCTCTCTGATTCGATTACACCGTGTCATCAGTGAGCGCAGGAGCACAGTCGTCCTCCCGAGCCCGGTCCGTGGTCCCCGCGGGACGTCCCGGCGTGGGACTAATACCGCGGTGTCGATTCCATCAATCCACGTATCTCAGGGCGGCCGCGGGCCATCGCTCACCTGTCGGAGCGCCTTTGTGCTGCGAGCGCAGGACAGTGCTGGACGGCGCGCGGCGCGGGGGAAACATGGTACACGCCTCTCCTGTCGCTGTCGAGGTCTACACGTGCACGCTGCTACTGTCTGTGTGATTGAGTTGTTCCGATGGTAGATGGCGGAAGTGCTAATCATCATCGTTGTACTTCAAACTCACACATGAAAACAATCATTGTCCTTTCGCTCTGTTTTATCAAAGGCTTATTGCAAAATAAATTTATACGGATTATAAAACCATGCAACGATATAATAATCAAGTAGATCTTGTTTCAGTTTGAGAGACAGGAAACCACGAACTTACGACTTGTTCTATACAATTATGTATGTACATAGGTAGTTATGTTGGGTAAATCGTGATCACATAGAAATTGTCTTTGTCGATCTCGCGTAACATTAAGATAACTAATTTAGATTACATTCTACTATAAACCTATTAGACCTGAGCGGTGTGAGGAGATACAGCTGGAACACAAGTCGTAAGTATGTATGAGACTGCTGGCTGGTATTAATGAGCTCGCGTGACAGAACTGTGCGCGAGGTCCATTCAGGGCGTGATTGTAGAGCCAACCTGCGACATCGACACTCTAGTTGCTGAACTGTTTATATTTGTAGCGAGCGTGGGGTCACGAAGAACCCAAATTGACTGTATTACGCGAGCGTTCAAGATGATAATTATTAGAGTTGTCTGGACCCGGGGGTGGGGAGCAAAAGAAGACATCTCGCTCAGGATATGATCGAACACTGACATAATAATTTTCATTTGATCATCCCCCGCGGTGGTTCATCTGATAGCCCGTGTCGAGTGTTATAAGCCATGACCATCACTCGGCTATCCTCCCTGGTCCGCTCACACAAAGCATCAGCTATTAGTTCTGATCGATAGAGTCGCACGTGCACAGACTTATCTCTGTCAGTGTAATGCTTGATTTATGTACAGTCTTAACTGCGTAGAGTCTGTAATGTTCCATAAATAGTTGTAATCTCCTGCGTCCGGGAGGTGTTAGCCTATCTATTAGTTAAGAGGCAAGTGATGAGACCGAATGAGAGGCTGGAGGAGTAACATGTCATTTGTCAAATCTGCTTAATGAGTGAGATAGTGATGAAATGTGGCCGGAGTGATAATCTTTTCGCTCCAACGGCCTAACACAGAGCCAAGGTTTGTGTCGTATACGATTTCGTTGTTCTCTTGACAGGCAAATGTCGATGAGACTCCTTTATTTAATTTTTTAATCGATGACGCGCTTTATGTTACAAGGGTACCTAGAATTATACTGATACGGTTTTCAAGTGACCAATAGATGCTGAAGACGACACAGCAACAACAACGCTATTTAACTTATCAGTTCGTGAATTAACTCAAGAGAAGAAAAACGTTTTTGTAATGAAAATAATGAAGATAAAATGGGGGTAAGTATTACGTTTCGATTTTTCTAAATTTACTCCAAAATGACATGTAATATAACAATTAACCTACCTATTCTGTGTTAAGTTGGTTTAACCCCGCGTACTCGTAATATAGTCTAAATGTAACCCTCATTGGCATTGTCCAGCGTGAGAGCGGCGCGGGCGCCCTCTGCCGCCGCGCGCCCTGTGAACACGCGCACTCGGGACTGTCCCTGATGAATATCGAAACAATCCTTAGTTGTGAAGGACCCTCTCTGGAGATGCTTTACAATTAGGTATTGTTCAGTCGCCTATTCTGTTCCAAACGTTTAATTTATGGCTTTGCAGTTAGAGGGAGGACTTTTTAAATAAACCATGTTGTTGCAAGGACGCAGCAGTTGTTAATGTGAAAATGGCTTTGTGTTTTATGAACATATGGGTACTTCAAACAGTACAAGATGTTGTGCTCAAAGTGTAACCTAAGGGGAATAAAAAACAGCAACTTGAGAATAACACGGCAGTACGCAATACCCCGCTATGATCAATTTTCTGAAGCGCTTACTGTTTTCTAACTTAGAGATAAAGCAAAATATTTATTTTATCTGTTCTCTATGGGTTTCTGTGGACCTTTTACAGACATTCCGACATGAGAGTAAATATATTATGATCCGGTAACATAATATACGTTTCATGATCACAATAAGTCGACACGTGTAAGTTATAGAGTAAACACACGCGCTTGCCTAATCACGATTTATGTACCTCCGGCGCCGCGGCGGCTGGCGGCGCGGCGCGGCGGCGAGGGCGGCGGCGGCGGCGCTGGACGCTCGGTGAATCTACTCATCGATATTCCATCCCTATCATAGGCGAATATCTTCTTTCTGCATATATTTTCTGTTACGAGAATGAGCGTTAGCGATAACATACTTAATTTTTTATGAAATTAATATACTGGCCAGTTGGTCGTTCATTTGCCTGACGTCAACCGTCACGGCAACCCATAACAACTGTCGTGCAGTGCCCCTACAGTTCTGAGGCACACAGTCCACCACACACTCGTTACACAAAATACCATCTCTTACGTACATACGTTCAGCAATAACACTTTGCTACGATTAGCTATGATTAACTGGATTGTCCATAACTGTTTTTATGACGCAGAAAAACAGTTTCAGGCCTTGGGGACAAAATCAAATCTATCCATAGACGCTGAAAATATTATATAGGTACTACATGTAAAAAATTAAGGGGGTTTAATTAAGAGCCACCCCCTTTTTGGTAGTCGGTTCAAACGCACAATGATACTGACAACCGTCTGACCATGTACATGGCAACACCAACTTTCCAAAACAAGATGACAACATTGAACTGTACGCACTCTTAAGCCCACGTAATCATGATGTATGCTCCACCGACGTATTAACAAATAAACAAGTAATAAGTTACGGCTAAGTACCGCTCTACGGCTCTACTACAAATTATGATTGGGTACGTGTAGAGAAAGAACGCGTCGCCACCGGGGCCGGCGCGAGGTAGTACGGTGCGGTGCGGCGCGGCCGGGGACGGGGACCGGGCGGGGACGGGGACGACGGAGCTTTTAGATTTTGTTAAGTGAGTGATATTGACTCATTTAAAAGATTGGTTGAGTACCATTTTAAACTATTAAATAACGAGATGACTGAATCGTTTGCCTAATGATAAGCATAACGCCGTCCCAAAACAATTGCAGTGCTATTCAGAAACTCAATTGGCTTGCCGTACTATAAACAGATAAACAGGCTAGAAGGAGTGTTGCGTCACAAGTGTCACTAAACTCATTCCGAGCTAATGGTTGTAACGACACGGCGCGCCGTGTCCCGGGTCCCGTGTCCCGCGTCCCGCCCGCGCCGTGTCCCGCGCCGTGTCCCGCGCCGCATCGATCGCTCATTCAGAACATCACCGGCCCTGAATAAAACATAGGCCGCTAATGCGAGAACATCCTCACACAAGTAAACACATGCGCGGCGATTAGTCTTCATTACAAACGAGCGGCGGGGACCGGCGGGGGCGTCGGGGGGCGGGCGCGGGACACGCTACACCGTTTTAATTCTCCTACAAATGGAGTATTAATGCACTTATTTGTAATCCCATATTTATAACTGGCATTACCATAAGTATTTGAACGGATTGTCCACACAGAACATAATTATCGAATAACGCGGCTTGGACGCGCGCTCCGTTGCCCGCGACGTCGTGCGACAAGTGCCTCGGTGTGTGTTACTGGTACTGGCGGGGCCACGGCGAGGGCGGACGACTTTGTTATCAACAACGTTTGAACGCAGATCAATGAAGAACACGTACTGAAACATTTACGGTAGAATTTAGGGTAAATGCAATTTCAACTCAGGGTTTAAAAGAATACGGCCACGGAAAGGGAGTTTACTTTTTACAACAGGGAGGGTCCCTGTAGTAAAAAAGTAACAAAAAGGCGAATTTGTGGCTGGTTGTAGGTGGGGTTCTGACCACCCACCATAGTAAGCACTGGTAGGACGGCAGCTCGGTGTGGCCCCGGCGGGCTGGCGTAGGATGGAGTAGCGCAGTCGTGGGGGCCCCACCATCTATAAAAAAATGCCTCCTTGACCAAAAAAAGCGTGGATTCAACTTTAAGTATCGCCTATTCTGTTGTCTATTAGATACCGTATGACACTGTCTCACCTAATATAAAACGCACTTCAATAACAACGATTCTTAGAGCACCTGCCGGAACACGCTGGTTAGCGCTTGCCAACGGATTTTAACTTGAGAGTGAAAGCTCTGTGTACCACTATGCTTATGATTGTATCACGATGTAACACTTCACCAAACGCTCAAGCTCATTATAGAATTCGAACCTTCGACCCACAGATATATGATCTGTTATGTTTAGCTCCTCCCTGAACGGTCTAAGAGCATCTCGGAGCACATGAGCTATGACATCGTACACAACTCTTACGGTGAGTATTTTCGGTGGCTCAGAACTCACGGTTAAAACCTCAGTTCCAAAGTCCAAACGATGAAGGTTAAGGAAATCGTAAAAATATTTGTGTACAAATGTTTCGAAATCCAAATTACAATAGAAATTCCAATTATAAATGTATGCGTACGAATGACTCGTTAGAACACAGATTGTGTTCGCTTTGTCACAGATTCGGTTCCAAAAAAGAATATCCGAGTATTCTAATGAGAATTAAAAGTTTTACGAACTAACCGACCGTTTAGACTACAATGGGCGACCGTTAAACATGACGTTTTATTTTTATGGGAATTATCAAAAAACAATAAATTCTTGATGAGTTTTTACGAGAGCGTAAATGTTGATGGCCCGTACAGCCGCCGGCGACGCGACGCCGACGCACTGTTATTGTTGTTAGATGAAGTGTTAGTGGTTGCCACCTACCAGCGATTAGTTGCTGATTATCTGCCTTTAACCGAAGATTTACCGGTCCAGATAATTGACCATACGTAAGCGGTTGACTATTGACTACCTTTGTTCTCTGTTAGTTACAATGTGTTCAAACTGAAGTTGATAGGTAGCTGTGAAAATACAACATGTTTTATAGCTTCTTACAGTAAATTGTTATTTTGTTAGTGGGAGGACTAACTCTTCTGCGAGTGTCCGTCTGGGTTAGTACCACCGCTTTGTGAGTGAAGTCTGCCGCCAAGCAGTAGTGTGCAAGCATTACTGTGTTCCGGTTTGATAAGCAAAGTAGTCAGTGAAATTACTGGGCTTATGAGACTTAATACCTAACGTCTCAGGGTAACGAGCGCACTGCAGTGCCGCGCAGGCCTTTGTGTTTCAAAGTTCTGAGTGGCACTGCAATCGTTATGGGCCGGCGTTATTCTTACCGGCTTGACCAGCTCGTCTCGTTACCAATAAAATAAAACAAATAAAAAAAAATTGGTTTTGCGCTCAATGACAATATCAGACATGATTACTACATTTTCTGAGATTCCTCTTCTTTCGGTGAACTTCTTTGCCTAAATCAATTAACAAACACCTCGTCAACCGATCGGCGGATAAGGTGATTGAAGCGGCCTCTTTTGGTATAAACGCTCTATTGCCGCCGCGGCCGCATTCCGCGCCTTGTAGAGCGGCGCGGTGACAGCGGCGGCGGCGGCGGTGGCGGCGGCGGCGGGCGGCGGTGGGAAGTGAAGATGCCCGCTTTTTGTCCCGTGCAGTAATTGAACACCAAACATGGAGCGGCCATCAACGCGGAATGTACGCGTCAACGATACTTTGGTTCGCTTGCGATTATTGCTTCCAACTCTTTACGAGATTGCGAGTAGGTACTTAGAATGTTCCTTGGACAGATGATTTGGGTAGATTGATCAGTTGTTACTGATTGATTCCTTCTCCCCCGGACCCCTGCACTGTGCATACGTGTTTTACAAGTCCCCTATTTTGATTTTTATTTCATATTTCTAAAAATTGTCGCGTTTAAAACAGTGCGGAATAATAGGAGTGCATAAAACAATAAGGAGCTCTCTAAGTATCGTCTTTGTGTGCGCATATCGGTGAGTGCATCATTCATTAAACCACTCACACGTCGGTATCTGCAACCGTGTTGTGTGGCGGTAACCGGTCTTCGCGCACAGCTACATAACCATCGGGCGCACACTAACCTGCTGCTGCTGTTTGAGTGTACCGGCTGGCCTTTGCGCACGGCGCACATAGCCAACATACGCACACCAACCAGCTGCTCCCTAAGCGCACTACTAGAGCGTTCTGCTTGCCTGGTACAGTGGCCGCCGCTCGTCATCACTCGAGATGCCGTTGAAACGTACTCCGCCGCCCGCATCGCCTGTCGCGGTGTCGATATCGCATTGTAAGTCAGATACTAATATTAGCGCCTCATCTACGAGCCGCGATACGATTCCTGCGCCTTCATTGACGCGCGACCACGCAGTTAGTGATCCCAACGTAGCGATGCGGAAGCGTAGAAGAGATGATGAGACTACTAAAGAGGAAATTGCGGATATGTTGTCTGTGATTCAGATGGAGCAAGACGCTAAATTTACTGCGCTTATGAAAAAGCAAGACGAAAAGTTTACTGCCCTTATGATAACAGTACAAGCTGGTATAAGCACCCACACGGAGCAAAATAAAGAGATTGTTAATTCCATAGACTTCCTTGGACAAAAATATGAAGAAATGGTCTTAAGGGTTCAAACCATGGAACAAGAACGGATTGCAGATCGTAAATATATAGAAACTCTGGAGGCTAGACTAGAACAGGTAGAGCGGAGCATACACAGCTCAAGCATCGAAGTACGCAATGTACCAAAGACATTGAGCGAAACAAAGGAAGACCTCTTGAAAATCATTAACGCAGTGGGAAGCGCCGTTAATGTACCGATCCAGCCGTCACAAGTACGTGATATTTATCGCATAAATAATAAAAATGATAAAAACCAACCCATAGTGGCTAACTTGTCCACAGTCATCCTTAGAGACAAAATAATCGGTGCAGTCAAGGACTACAACAGGAAGTATACGACGAATAAATTTAATACCTCGAATTTAAAGATCCAGGGCCCACCTAAGCCAGTTTTTATCTCTGAAAGCCTGACTGTGCAGGTGAAGAAACTATTCTTTTTAGCCAGGGAGTTCGCGAAACAAAATAACTACAAGTACTGCTGGGCTTCGCGAGGCAAAATTTATTTGAGAAGAGCTGATGGAGCGCCTCTTGTTAGAGTAAATAAGGAAAGTGACTTAGAGGTCCTAAGCCCCAAATGACTAGTTCTGACTATGAATGTAACTACCACCGTAGTACAGTTACTAAATTCATACTATTTGTTATTGTTAATTTTCTTTACATTTGTTAACGCCGTTAGTCTCATCATTCAGTATACACGACATTGTCATTTCTTTTTTCTTTTACACGCACAAAACATTCAACACACTGACATAAAACACTCACTTTTCATACTTAACATATACACACATAATATAAACCCTTGCTACATTTACTACACGCACATTGGGAACTCTACAACTACACACTCAAAATCAACGAATAGAACTAGACTCTTTTACTACCTTTTAATAATAGTTTATTATAATAATAACAATCAGAATTTAAACATACTCAAGTCAGTAAATTTAGACAAATTTTTATTTATTTCTGTTTTCACGTTGCACCTTATTACTGCCTTAATTAAGTATGGATGATAACTCCTACATTATCACTGAAGTAGATAACTCAAATAAAGTTGAATGTTTAACACTTAGCAACACTAACTGCTGTCTTAAGACTTTAAATTGTGAAGTATATAGTGAACACGCTTTATTGGTCGTGACAGTAAATATTCGAAGTATCAACTGTAACTTTGATTTATTTCTGGCATTTGTATCTAGTTTGGATGTCTCAGTGGATGTCTTTGTTCTAACTGAATGTTGGACTAACAATAATAATTTACCACCCAAGCTAGATAACTTTAATATGTTTTGGACTAGAAATAGTATAAACCAAAACGATGGTGTAGTTGTATACATACGACAGGAAATCCAAGCAAACTCATATGAACCGAATATATGTGAGGGTAACTGCCTTGTTTTAACAATTTTGCCTAATTATACGTTAATATGTGTCTATCGTCCACCATGTTTCCGTAGTACTGATAAATTTCTAGAATCTATAGACACACTTCTCGAGAGTATTCATACACAAAATATTATATTTACCGGAGATGTCAATATAGACATTTTAGCAGATAATTTAACAACATGCTCTGAAAACTATCTAAATATGATGGCAATTCATGGACTTAAACAAGGTGTAAATCGTCCTACACGAATTACTACATGCATTGATCATTTTATGGTTAAATCGAATGGAGCTTGGAAAACAATTGTTTTCGAGCAGACATTAACAGATCATGCACCTATTTTGCTCTACATGAATACGACTAAAATTACCAAAAATCTAATGACCTATAAGAAGTTAGTAATAAACCATCAAGGCATCAAAGATTCTCTAACTGAGCATTCCTGGCAAAACCTATATAACATTATTGACGCCAATATTGCAACGGAGTTATTCTTAAATAAAATAATTAATATTATTGATCTTAATACTAGAATACAATCTTTTTCTAAGAAAAATGAACCTCTTAAACCCTGGATCACTAGAAGCGTTGTTAGGTGTATAAGGAAAAGAGATCGACTTCATATTAAAGCTAAAAAGTCACCTGAAGATAATATAATAAAAAAGAAATATATAAGTTACCGAAATATATGTAATAAAGTTATTAAATGTTTAAAAAAGGATTATTATAGAAACAAATTAATTAAGAGTCAAGGTAATATTAAAGAAACCTGGAAAATAATAAAAGAAGTATGTAATTTTAAAGAAACTAAAGTGCCTTCCCGGGAGTTGCTTACAATTAAAAATAATCCTACAGATTCACTAAATGATGTTAATTCATATTTTACCTCAATCGGTAAAACATTAGCTGACGAAACTCTCTGTAAACTACAGACAACAGAAAATCAACTTGCTCTTCTAGCAAAAGAAAAAAACCCGCCAGTCGACTCAATGACGTTTTATCCCACGGATCCTGCTGAAATTAAAAGCATTATTTTTTCACTTAAAACACACAGTGCACCTGGATGGGACCGTATTACCTCAAGCCTTTTGAAGCAATTTGTGCTATATCTTGCTGAACCAATAGCTTTTATTTGTAACCTTAGCCTAGAGACAGGAACATTTCCATCAGCTTTTAAACAAGCTGATGTATGTCCTATATACAAAGCTGGTGAAAAAAGTAATCCGTCAAATTACAGGCCTATTTCTTTGCTCTCAACTCTCTCTAAAGTGCTAGAAAAGCTTGTCAAGAGAAGATTGATGAAGTATCTTGAACAAAATGGTCTTCTTAGTAAAAACCAATACGGGTTTCGGCAGGGTAGGTCAACTGAGGACGCGGTTTTGACACTAACGTCTCTAATAACGTCATATTTGGACGGTGGATATAAAGCTCTAGGAATCTTTTTAGATCTCCAAAAAGCTTTTGACACCGTGTCAATTCCAATATTGTTAATAAGGCTAGAGAACGTTGGTGTCCGAGGAATGGCACTTGACTGGTTTAAAGACTATCTAACAGGAAGAACTCAGCGGGTCAAGATAGATAGTTACAAAAGCGATGAATCGATGTGTACCTACGGCGTGCCACAGGGTAGTACGTTAGGACCTACCCTATTTTTAGTTTACATAAATGAATTATGTAACACTACCTTGCCTGGATTAGATCTCCTAATGTTTGCTGACGATACAGTGCTTTTACTCCATGATGAGTCGTGGCCTAAGGTTGTAGAATTAGCGGAGACCTGCTTGTCAACTGTAACACATTGGCTGGAAAATAGTCTTTTAACACTTAATGCGAGTAAGACGAAGTTCATGTGTTTCAGCAAAACTATATCGGGTGACCCGGGGGATTGTGTAAGTCTTAAATTACACACTTTTCCATGCAACCTAAGTACCGTTCGAGCCACACAGTGTAGATGCACTGTGCTGTTACGTGTTGGCGCTATTAGGTACCTTGGGGTACAGATTGATGACAAACTCAATTGGAGCACTCACATAGCATTGTTGACCTCTAGGATCAGAAAACTTATATATGCGTTTAAAAATCTTAGAGAAGTTGCAGATCCCAAACTAGTCATCCAGACGTACAGGGCACTGTGTGAGTGCCTCATTAGGTACTGTATATGCGCATGGGGTAGTGCAGCCAAAACATATCTAATCTCTGCTGAACGTGCACAGCGAGCTGTATTGAAGGTACTTCAACATCTACCCTATAGATACCCAACAGTGGCTGTGTACGAGAAGGCAGGTGTGTTGAGTGTGCGCAAAATATTTATATACGAAAGTATTAGAAGATACCACAAAAAAGCTGTACCTACCTTACCACAGAGTAATAAAAGGAGAGATCTTTGTCCAGTTCCCTATGTCAAATCTAGATTTGCACAAAAGAGGTATGATGTTGTTGTACCAAAACTTTATAACACACTCCAAAAGAAAATTAATATTAAACATCTAAGTAATAATAAAGTTAAACATATTATACTCACCTGGCTAAAGGACTTTGATTACGACGGCATAGAAGAGATGCTTAGTAATTTCTTTAATTGAAGCAGCACGCAACACACACACACACACACAAACACACACACACACACACACACACACACGCGCGCACACACACACACACACACACACACACACACACACACACACACACACACACACGCACACACACACACACACACGCACACACACACTTCTAGTAGAACGGCATAAATTTAAATACTTTATTTCTTATGTACATCTGTAATAGTAAAACATCTAATTTTGTTTTATTTTTGTAATAAGTTGTTATTTAACACATTATATAATATAATTATCGTAGTGTCACATAATGGGAGAAGCCACTGGCTCCTGAAACACAGTTGTTACTAGTTCGGGAGCCTATGGATTCATTACTTGTTGTAATATTTATTTATGTCAATAAATAACTTTTTACTTTTTACTTTTACTTTGATTGGTCACCTTCCTCCTCTAATTAAAGCGAACTGATCAATGGTTTACATATAAATTGCTGTACGGGTTGGATTTATTGAACAATATGTAATGTATGTAACATCATAAAAATGGAATATTCTCTCTTTTTGTCAATAAAAATTTTTTGTATTTTTTTTGTATCATGTATGACCAACATATAGACAACATTGTTACAAAATCGTTTCAAGCGCTTGTCTTTATTATCCGTGTTTCTACTCCTTTTAACAATGTCAAAACTCTAAAGATCTTGTATTGCGCCTACGTTCGTAGTATCCTTGAGTACTGCTCGCAAGTGTTGAGTCCGCGTTATGAGTGTCATATTACGCTCATCGAAAGGATCCAACGTACATTTTTATAATTCCTACAGTTTCGATCACGATGTTATGACGATGACTACGAGCAGCGGTGTAGGCGTCATCACTTCCTGCCGCTTCAGATAAGACGAACTATAGCAGATGTCACATACTACCTTAATATTCTTAATGCTAGGATTGATAGTGCCGAATTACTTAGCAAGATTTCTTTACGTATTCCAACATTTAGTTCCAGATATACACCCCTTATTTCCGTGCCTTCTGTTAAAACTAATTACAAACAAAACACCTTTTTTGGAGGACTTCTTCCACCATTAACGACTTTGTAAAAGCTAATGATTTTGATATTTTCTTTGACAGTGTGCGTTCGATGAGGCATCATATGGCTTCGGACTTCTTTGATTCTCAAATTGAAGGCTTGTGACTTGGTGAAAGTAACTGTAACTTAGTAAATGTAACTCAGTGAGCTATTTGGATTCATCGTACTAATTATCTTTGATCATTAATTCCAAGCTACGTAATTATCATCGGTCATTATATTGATTTATTTTCGGTTTCTTGCCACTAAGCACTAAGGTAATTTCTAATTTCTAAATGTGTTATATTATAGGCGAAAACTTGTAACTGGCCCTGTTTATAATACAAAGTTTGTATTTACTACTAGCAGCTGCCCCCCGGTTTTACCCGCGTGGAGATTTGGATTTCATGTTTTTTTATTTTTTTGCGCGGAACCCTAATTCTTTTTCTAAAATTAAAGTAGCCTAAGTTACTCCTTGTAACATCAGCTATCTGCCAGTGATGTTAAAATCGGTCCAGCCGTTTCGGAGATTACCCGGAACAAACAGACAGACGGACAGACAAAATTTAAAAAAATGGTTGTTTTGAATAGGTACCCTAAATACTTTCATATGCATTTAGTTAAAAGCTGATATTACAAACAGACACTTCAATTTTATGCTATGCCTAGTTTGGGGCCCGTTGTAAATTTTGAGCACTTTGTAATTGTTTTTGAGAAATAAACTATATTATTATTATTATTTATTTGTATAGATAATAGGCTGTAAGTTTTCCCTTGATAAATAAATAAATGTAAGATGTAAAAATAATTTTAATTTTTAAACCGAAATAATGAGTTCTCTACTTCGAAAATTCTTAGTCACAAAACAAGGAAACAGTCATAATGTCGTAATACTAAAAGCTTGTGATGATCGTCTTGTTTGCGCGGACACTGAGCGCGTCTCGTCGGGTCGTGTGCCGTATGGTGCGCGGTGAGTCACCGGCGCGCGGCGGCCGACCCGACGACGAATTAATTAGGATTAATGCGCGCTAACCCGCAGCGTGAGAAACTTCGCTATTATAGGACATTACCTCGGGCTGTTGCTCAAATTTAGTATTCATCGAGATTTTTTGGAAAGATAGCGCAGTCTTATATTAATTGCTATGTGATTTTTCTATAATCTAAAATTTACAGTCGTTAAATATTGTGATTTTTTTTTTAATATTCATATCTCAAAATACCTACTTTTATTATAACATGAGAAGATTTTGTTAATAGATTTTCTTATCTAATATTTTTTCCAAAACACGGTAATAATCCACTAATATGTAAAATTGCAGGACGCAGGTGTATTTGTAATAGCAACATAATATTAGAGGTTATTCGTATTGGTTTCAGTAAATCTGAGCGCACATGTAATTAGTATGCTGCTAACTACAGTGTGGTAACATAACAGAGGTTCAACTCTGCCTTTAGTCATATACTTCGATGGTTTCCCTCACGTTTGTATTGTATAGGAAACGAAATAGATCGAAATAACTAAATAGTACTGAACGACGCCGCGTGCTGATGATGATTTTATCGCTTGAGCTTTTGACGGGATCCCGCAAATGGCGGGACAGAGCGACCACCACAACTGCCAACATTAAATTTATTACTTCTCCGGTTTCATGAGCAAATTCGTTAAAGTCTCAAGGTAAAGAGCGCAAAGCAGTGCCGCGCAGCGCAGACCTTGCTGTTTCAAAGTTCCGGGTGGCACTGCAATTGTTATGGCTGGGTTTGTGGTTATCATCACGCAAACGAACCATCCACGCTCATTAACCAAAAATATAAATAATTAAGTAGGTTAAAGAAACTAAAAAACACACTTCCACCCCCTGGCTCCGACATCAGCACCTGGACACCAAGTACAATCTATTGGACTCGTCAAAACGAAACATATATTACGAGCTCAAACTTGAAGGATACAAGGATACAATTTGGAATGGGCACGGTGGGTTTCTGGAAGGTTCGTTGACTTTGAGCACGGATTGGGTCTGTTGGTGTCTTTGTCATTTATTATGTTCTGATAAAGACAGCATTAGTTTTAGTCTGTGATTCGGGTAGATGAATGTTGCAGAGGCCCGCTTTTATAGTCATTTTAACTTTCATAAGTGCTCCTTTGGGGCCTATTTGAATAAAGAATTTTGAATTTGAATTTGTAGGATTTATATATGTAGCCACTGAAGAGTTCCACTATCCACCTCCTGGCTCCTTCATCAGATTAGCTCCATGATCCCAAATTACTGTATTGTCATCCAACCACACAATACACCGACAGATGTTACTTGCGGGTGGTAGCTGTCCACGCGAGAACTAGCACACTGCTGCATTTGCATCACGAAGTTTCCTTCCACCGAAAGCATAACTTATTGTAGGATTCGAACCTTTAACTTACGGATGCTTGGCTATAATCATTACCCTAGAACCATCAACACTGCTAGCTTTTTTATTTGCAGCATTTTCTTTATTGTGGTGTGTCAATAAAGGTTATCTTTTTATCAATATATTGTGTAATTATATAAAAGTATTTAAACAAGATCTGGTTGTTTATTGGTATAGGATCCCAGCTCGCGGGTGGTCTCTCAAACTACCAGTTTAGTTCGTTGGTCGTTGAGTCCGTCGTGCGCTCGCGCGTCTCCGGCCATCTTCGGACCTCATTCGTGTATTCCGCGAGGAATTGAAATTAGTACTTTGATGAGCTGAGTGCTCGTCCTCTCGCGCTAAGGCGTCCATTAGACGCGCTCACGGGTCAGGGGGGAATTCCTTATCGATACCTACATTGATGGGTGTGTATCGTCTTAAATCACAATGTCTTTTTAGACGCGAGTTCTAAAGTTTAACTATATTACATTCATTAGATATTCCAAACGTTGTAAGTGTAACCGCTAACATGTAATGCTAAGAACAAAGAGTTAAGAGGTGCAACGACGAACTAAAATTTCACAAAGAGTTTCGAAACAAAAACCCCAATATATTACTAAATATTATGACACAAGCACATCCAATTATTTCCGTAACAAACAGTTCCTGAGAGCCCGGACCTTATTTCTTAAATTACTTTTTAGTGAATAAAAATAAAGTCGACAATTTATCGTCTGTCATTACGCTGGTATGACAGAGTTTATGTCGCGCGGTGACGCAAGTGTGCGGTGGTACAGTTCGGGTTAATGAATAAACGAGCGACAGGCGCGCCCCCTGGCGGGCGCCAAGCGGGTGTTGGCTGTTTGTCACGCGCGACGTCGCGCGGCAATGCGTTGCAACACTGCGGCGCGGCGCTTCTAGGGGAGCCGAGGAAAGTTCATTGTGCTAATTAATCTTTGAGCTTTGTGCTGATCACACAAATGAGTCACGAGCTAGCAAAAGGATCGGTTGTTTTGTTAACATTATAATTGCGAAACTTGGGATGTATTGTTCGTTACTCGATAAAAATTACTCTAGAAAGACGGACCACCCCGACCGATACTAAAAATTTTTTCATGGATGGTACGTTATCCCTGAATGCTGCTACTTTCTCTCTTGATTCCAATTTCCATATATACGTCGCCGCGGGCAGAAGTTAGTGAAAATATGTATTATAAACCTCTCGATCTGTGATGATAAATTTAAAACTACAACTGTAGGCTGTTTATGGTATGTTCACTACCTTCGATCACATCACACGTCGTTACAAAAGAACGAGTGAGATAATAGTCAAAAGCTAATCTATCGAGAGTAAAAAGAAATGATATTTAAAACGAATTAATTACCTGTTGCATTAAGACTCAGTATTTGTGCTTGGGGATTATAACGCACATCCAGGGGTGCGGTTAAGCGATGAGGTCAAGAACGTCTGTGAGGAGCAAAGTGGAATTGGTTAGTATGCAGATGGTATGCATGAGCCGATTGAGCCGCGGTCGGGAAGACACCACGGCGCGGCACCACCTCTGGCCCTCCGCGGTCGTCCCTGACTGGTTTACTGCAAGAAGCATGGCACCTCTCCGCCGCACACTTCCTGTGTGACACAGAAAATATGTCCAATGTGCTTTTAAAAATACACTACTAGGCTGTGAAATAACTGACTTAATACACTAATAAAATATATGCTTTTAGTAAATTATCGGCTTTATAAATGTAAGTTAAGGTTGACGGCTCCGTAGTTAAGTTGGTAGTAACCCTGCCTGCAAAGCGAGGGGTCCCGGGTTCGATTCCCGGCCGGGGCAGATTTTGTGTAAGCATAAAGTTTGTTTTCGGGTCTTGGATGTTTGTGATGTGTATCTGTGTGTGTCCATGCCACTTGCGACACATGGAATCCTAGTGCAGGGGCATAAGTGTGTGTAAAAAAAAATTGTAAATTTGTTAGGAAATTTGTTTACTGTAGTGAACTTTGATTATGTGTTAGTCGTGGTATAATGATTGACTGGATCTTATATATCCAAAGACGCTGTCTCGGATGTACTGACGGAATAATAAGGTAGGTACCAATTTCCCGCATACTATACGGCTTCATATAATTTATCAAGTCCTATGTAATGTTTTAATGTGTATGTAATATTTACCTTAACTGTAGGAAAATTTTAATAAGGCTTATATTCAGAGTCTGGACAGTGATATTTTAATAAGTTTTCTTCTCAGCATTAATTAAGCTCTAAAGATCTCTCGTATCGAGTGCCTCTAAACAGGTTCGGAAGATAATTATATATAAGTGTAGATCCGCTTACCGCGGGCTCCATTGAACGAAATAATTATACGTTTGTCTCATTAGACGCAGTCGTGCCTTCCAGATTATCGCTCTTTGTGTAGACAATCGTTTTACATGCTCTCAGCGCTTCTGCCGCTCAAATGTAGCCTCTGTACCACCGGGATAGAGTGCAAGGATGCGAGGTGGGATCCGCCGCCGCTAAGTGCTCATACTGTCAGTCCCGGCCGAGATTAGTCCCGATCAAATGGACCGATTTATCAAGATCTAAGACCATAACTGTCAAAATTCAATAATTGATTGTTTAGACACGGCGCGGCAGCGGAGAGCTGAGAGCTGAGAGCTGAGAGCCGAGAGCCGGCTGGCGCGGGCTACCGTGGCGGGGCGCTATCTACATCTACAATCATGCGCTCAGATGAACCCATCGGAGAGAATAATGTGCTTACTCTCCGGACGTAGTTGTTGTACTCCACGTGTCTGAGAGTTCTAAACTTGCTAAAGAAACCTATCATCTCTATTACAATGTTGCGGTTTAGATCTGTACCAATAATATAAGATAATAATATTAAAGTAATTTGGGTTCAGTTATCTCCGTGGGTCCAGAGCGTGTAAGGCGTGGGCGAACAAATACATAATTGGCCTCAAATCCATCGACAGCTAATACGTCTGTTCTCATATCAATGTCGGAGCCGGCGCTGTATCGCGCGGGATCTAAATTGACAAAACGCCATCCGTCGTGATGGCGCGATACGACGCCGCGCGCCGACACGGCGACGGACGGCGACACGGAAGAAACGATCCCATCACCGCTCTCGAGATGTATCTATACTACACTTGAATTTACACCAAGAGAAAATAATATTGCGGTATACGTTTGACCTTACAATTAGAAAGTTTCAATTGTCGAAATATAATATTATGTTTAGCCTACGTGCGCTTCATGTAACTCACCGCGTTGACCCCAAGCGAGTTTCATAATAGCTTAACCTCCGCAGAAATCACGTCGACAAGCAGAATCAATTGCGTCAATTGTAAACCGCTAATTAAAAACCTATTCAAAACAATAAGTACCGGTGGACCCGCACCGACCCGCACCGACCCGCAGCCCGGCTAATGTGTTTCTACGTCTGCCGTCATCTCGGAGCGTCCGAGTGTCCGAGCAGAGCTGACAGGTTGAAGTCTCGGTGCTCTATCTACGGATCGCTGCACACATTGTTTGCCCAATTCGGCTATTAGGCGCACAGATTAGTCAGCAGTTGATTATAAAAGCCGCGGAGAGGTGCACTCCAAACAATTATGTAATGAAATAATGTGCGTCATAGACGTCGATACGCGTGAAGACGAGCGGCACCACCCTTGAGGGCACAGTGCAGAGGGATCAGAACCGCTACTTATCTTTCTTGGTTGAGTTCCGGCAGTGGTTCTAGCTGCATAGCTTGTGTTGCAAACGTCACAGGTATAGTGTGTGTCGATAGTAAAGTAAGCTTGCTTATATCATGTAACTGTGTACAGAACTAAGTACCTATATAACAATTAAAAAAGCACCCAAGTGCATTACTCATGTACAGTTTTGTACACAAGCAAGACCATTTGTAAGATGTTTTTACAGTTTTTAAAAACTAAAGTGAGCTTTACTTGGACAAAATTTGGCTAAGGTAGGGTTATACTGTTTCACTGACAACACGTTCACATCGTGATGGTAGTAAAACATAACGGATTGACAAAAACACAAAAAAGTTAAAAATATATAACATTTTAGTTCTTTATTTTTTTGGTTTGTTTTGTGAAGGACAAATAAATGTATTTTCTTTCTTTTTTCTCTTCTTAAAATACACGACAACAACAAAATCTATTGAAAGTTCAAATTAAATGAAATGTGTAATCCGTGCTTCCGTCCATACTATCCGTATTATAATTGCGGAAGTATGTCTGCTTGTTTGTCCTTTTTTCACGCAGCAACAGACCAACGGATTAAACGGATTGGCGTAATTGTTTGTATAGATATAGTTTATAGATCGGAGAGTAGTAAAGGTTACTTTTATCCCGGAAAAATGCACGGTTCCTTTAGCAATTTCCATGTGGGTGAAACCGCGGGCAGAAATAATCATTATTTTTATGACAGACGATGAATCACAACGAGGGCGCAAATAAACCAACCCAGGCTACCCGCCCGCGCCCGCGCCCGCGCCCGCGTCCGCGCCCGCGCCCGCTCCCTCGCCCGCGCCCGCGCCGGCCGCTGTCGGAGGCCTAGGTATCGTCGCCGGCTCGGGTTTATTCAATGAATGCATGCAAATGTAATGCACCACTTGTACACATAGTAAAACATATAAAGGTATTTGTTAGAAATCGTTCGCAAAGGGAAAGATTTAGTGAATGCGGGATATGCGATAGTATCATGTCGCTCCTCCGCGGGAGCGCGCCCGCTCCCGTCCTTGAGCTGTCCCTGTCGCCGGCAGCTGACGGTTTTACTGCCCGGAGTGCCGTCACCGTGATGCCATCGCCGTCTGCCTCCATTGAATTATATTGTTTCGCATTAAGTATTTTCAAATTGACCGTCATCTATAGCTTTAGACATGTAGCAAACCGAACAGCCATAAATATAACGATCTCAAGTTCATTACCATGGAAATATCAAATTTTGACAAATTATTAGGTTGGGGAAAAAGTCTTTTCGTATTATAGTATGTATGAACTTGTAATAAAATCTCTTTGGCTATAGTATTTGTATCTGGCTGGTTTTGGTATCATATGAAAGTTTAAATTTTAAAGAACATAATTCCATATTCAAATTAGGAAAATGTGTGATTTTCATTTGTTTTTCGTACTGTCAAAATGAGTGAATCTAATGAAGAAATTCGATACATTTTAAAATTCTACTACAAAAAAGGTAAAAATGCAACGCAAGCCGCGAAAAAAATTTGCGATATTTATGGACCTAGTGCAGTGTCTGTGAGAGTAGCACAAATTTGATTTAAGCGTTTTCAATCCGGAAATTTTGATTTCAAAGATGCACGTCGCTCTGGTCGCCCTATTACGGATAAAATTGATGCCATTTTTGAAAAAGTGGAACAAGATCGGCATATCAGTAGTTACGACGTAGCTGAAGAACTGGGAATTGACCACAAAACAGTTTTGGCGCATTTGAAAAAAACTGGGTACACAAAAAAGCTCGATATTTGGGTACCTCACGAGCTCACTGAAAGAAACCTAATGAATTGCTAATGAACCGTGTACTCATTTGTGATTCTTTACTACGACATAATGAAACCGAACCATTTTTGAAGAAGCTGATAACTGGTGATGAAAAGTGAATCACGTACGACAAGAACGTGCGAAAAAGGTCGTGGTCAAAGACCGGTCAGGCTTCACAGACTGTGGCGAAACCCGGGTTAACTCGCAACAAGGTGATGCTGTGTGTGTGGTGGGATTGGAAGGGCATTATTCATTATGAGCTGTTACCACCAGGCAGGACCATCGATTTTGAACTCTACTGCGAACAACTGACGAGATTAAAGCAAGAAGTTGAGAGAAAGCGGCCGGAATTAATCAACAGAAGGGGTGTGGTTTTTCATCATGATAACGCTAGACCTCACACATCTTTAGCCACTCAGAAAAAATTAAGAGAGTTTGGCCGGGAGGTGTTAATGCATCCGCCGTATAGTCCTGACCTTGCACCTTCAGATTTCCACCTGTTTCGGTCTCTTCAGAATTCTTTAGGCAGTGTCAGGTTAACATCACGAGAGGACTGCCAAAACCACTTGTCGCGGTATTTTGATCAGAAGTCCCAAAATTTATATAGCAATGGGATCATGTCCCTACCTACAAGATGGCAAAAAGTTATCGAACAAAATGGTACCTACATACTTTAGTTAAATGTAAATAAACTATATTAAAAAATGTTTTGAATTTTCTTAAAAAATGCGAAGAAACTTTTTCCCCGACCTATTATATTTCATAAGCTCCATTCTTCAGATATAGTTAGATATTTACACAACGTAGTCCTTTTTTCACACAGGTAAATTCGCACGCTTTTAGAGTAGTATCGATTAAAAAATCGATTCTACCGCCGGTACCCTCACTACAGCGCCTCCCTATAACGTCATTCTTTTTTCGTGCGCGGTACAAGACGCACGCGTCTCAACAAGTTTCGTCGCAAAAGAATTTAAATTCATCATACCGAAACGACAAAATGAAGATAAATTAATACATCGCTACAAGAACAAAATTAAGGAACTTGATAACAAGAAACTATATATAACTATACTATATATAATATATTCCGATTCGGAATCAGAGTCTGAGGTCGAAAGAAAAGAAGGTTAGTACCTACACTATCAGTTTCTATAAGTGTCCCAAACTCGTTAAATGCATCTCTAAGTCTGCCGGGAGGTTAACTGCGGGTTAGCACGAGGGCTAGACATGATGTAATAAAAACTACAGAGTAGTTTCTATAAGTGTCCCAAACTCGTTAAATGCATCTCTAAGTCTGCCGGGAGGTTAACTGCGGGTTAACACGAGGGCTAGACATGATGTAATAAAAACTACAGAGTAGTTTCTATAAGTGTCCCAAACTCGTTAAATGCATCTCTAAGTCTGCCGGGAGGTTAACTGCGGGTTAACACGAGGGCTAGACATGATGTAATAAAAACTACAGAGTAGTTTCTATAAGTGTCCCAAACTCGTTAAATGCATCTCTAAGTCTGCCGGGAGGTTAACTGCGGGTTAACACGAGGGCTAGACATGATGTAATAAAAACTACAGAGTAATTTCTATAAGTGTCCCAAACTCGTTAAATGCATCTCTAAGTCTGCCGGGAGGTTAACTGAGGGTTATACACGAAGGCTAGACATGATGTTATAGAAACCTGGAGGTTGACTGCGGGTCATACATGAAGGTTCTAATAAAAACGTTAGATACCTATCAAGTAACGTTAGATATGAATAAGGTTTGGCACAAGCAAGTTTTTAATGATATTTTTATATCGTAACACTTTATTGCTTTCAACCCACAAATATTTTTTTTGTAATATCTCTATTCAGACCTATTTTTGGCTGTATTTCGAAACTTTATGTACTTTATCTGTATTTATCACTTGTGCTGTTGGTCTTGTAATAAACAAAGAGTTAAAATAAATAAATAAAATTCATGACGAGTCAGTGGAAATAATCCCCCTTGCGTACGACGCTATAAATAATATTGCGCCGCTCGACAATGCAATGCCTGTCGATGAAATCGAAACATTGCGGACAACTAGCACGGCCGTGTGGTTGAATGAAACTGAAACAACACCAAAAGCGACTGTGGACTTTACTAAGCCTAAATGTCGAAATTTCGGCTGCTATCGAAGTGAGACAAAGCCAATTAGGTCAAGGTATATCGGCCATTTTTATAGGTATGTCAATGCTCATTAATGATAGTAACAAGGTTGAGGCTATCAAATTTCAGTCTGAGGGCTGCAGAATCTTATGTGATATGCACTTTATTGAAACTTAAACACTAACTAAGCTAATAACCTTTTTTGAACATCATACAAGATGAAGCATGAGATTACACTCTATTTTGAAAAAAAAAAAAAAAAAAAAAAAAAAAAAAAAAAAAAACGGAAAAAATCAAAGCAGCTAAGGCGATAGAAAAACAAGGCTTACAAATAAAAAGGAATGCACCAGCTACGACAAAATCTGCACCTCAACCACAAATCATAAGACCTCGACAGTCGGGTAACTGAAGACAGGCCGTCCTCGATGCCCCTCGTCCGCGAACAGGGAGGGGCGAGGAGGGATGTACAACTCAAACAGACCTGCAGTTACATCATGATTATGAATGACTATAACTAAAAATAAGTTTGTCTTAGATGGTATATTAAATGGCTACCGTATACCGATAGCTCAAGTACATGCATACGTACCTTCTAATCATACGTTTTCTCAGATAGAGAAAAATGAAATGCAGCTTGCATTCAATCAAGGCAATCTACTTGATTTAGGGGCCATATCCGTTTGCAACCAAGATACTATGCAATAGTTATCAACTATATTTTTAGCACCTAAACCTAACAGTACGGATAGGTTCACCATAAATTTAAAATCTTTCAATAAATTTGTAAAGACAGACCACTTTAAAATGGAAGATTATCGAACCGCCTGTAGTTTACTACCCTCAAATGGCTATGTAAAAACTATTGATCTCAAAGAGTCATATTTAATTAGTACCAGTTCATGTAGATGACAAAAAATATTTGCAGTTTCAGTTTGAAAATAGTACTGGACAGTATTCTGTCCAGTACTATAATATTTCATATACGAATTTAATGCTATGCCTTATGGACTCTCAACGGCACCAAGAACATTCCCAAAAATTATAAAAGAAGTTGTTGGTCATCTAAGAAGTAGCGGTTTTAGTTCTGTCTCATATTTAGACGATACTCTGTGCATAGGAAGTACCTATGACGATTGCCCCCGCAACGTTAAGGAAACTATTAAACTTCTCAAATGCTTAGGATTGGTTGTAAATTAAAAAAAAAAAAAAAAAAAAAAAAAAAAAAAAAAAAAAAATGTATTATAATCTATACAACAATGCACATTTTTAGGCTTTAATTTTGACACTGTAAATATGTCAATATAGCCACCTGCAAAGAAACGAACAAAAATATTTCATCTAACTGAACATTTTGTAAAGCTTCCACGATGCACAATTTGAGAATTTTCTTAGTTCTTAGGCGTTCTCACAGCAGCTCGCCCGGCTGAAAAATACGGCTGGCTATACACAGAAGTTTTTAGAGAGAGAAAAGTATCTCGCACTTCAAAATGACACTAATTATGACACTAAATTTAAATTATCAGCGAATGTTCTACCAGATTTATACTGTTGGAGAGCAAACATTCTAGCCACAAAAAAAAAAAAAAAAAAAAAAAAAAAAAAAAAAAAAAAAAAAAAAAAAAAAAACAACTCGGTACCTCGTCCAGTTTATGATTTAGACATTTATACAGATGCATCTAGGATTGGCTGGGGGGCCGTCTATAATAATTTGTGCACAAATTGCCATTGGAAAGAAAGTAAACTGAGGATAAACTTTTTAGAACTTCAACCTGCCTTTTTCGGGCTAAAATTTTTTGCTACAAACAAAACCAATTGCACCATATTGACGCGAATAGACAATACGACAGCTATAAGCTACATTAATGGAATCTATTTCGAGATCTATTTGGAAATGGGGTGAAGAACAAACTCTATAGTTGTTCGCTTCATACATAAATACTAAAGATAACGTAGAAGCTGATGAAGAATCAAAAGAATCAACCCTGATATTGATTTAGAACTTTGCTCACAAGCTTTTCAAACCATTGTTCAAAAGTTTGGCGAACCTAGTATAGATGTTTTCGCATCTCGAGCCAATACCAAATGTAACACTTACGTTTCATGGAAGCCAGATCCATATGCATTTACCTTTGAAGCGTTTACGATTTCTTGGCATAATCACTACTTTTATTGCTTTCCCCATTTCCATTGATTCTCAAGTGCTTACAAAAACTGTGAGCGAGCAATCAACTGGAATTTTAGTGTTTCTATACTGGCCTTCGCAACCATGGTTTCCTTTGTTAATACCCGTTTGAAATCTAAGATAATTTGCCTACACGATTATTTACGATCTCGTTACAGGGCGCATCTTGGTCAAGAGATTGCCCTGGCTGCCGCGATACCCTCGAACAAGCGTTCACATATCGAGGTGTACCACTGACAGCCCTAGATTTAACGATTGATTATCTCTCGCCAATTAGCCTTAAGTAGAACAGCACTACATCTTAATTATGGTGGAATTACTGTATAAAACAATAGTTTTAATTTCTTAGATTCTGAAATAGCATCAATTATTTTGGTTTTAACGGAACAATTCTAAAGAGGAGCTTCATATGGCTCATTAAATACTCATCGTTCGGCTCTCTCATTACTTCTAGGAAAGGAAATAGGCTCTGATGAAAACATATAGCGCTAGTTAAAAGGAGCTTTTAAAATTAGATCAAGCACACCCAACTATTCATATACATGGCACCCTCAAACAGTACTTAACTTTGTTTCGGATTGGAATCCTAAAGATAATTTGCCCTTAGATCAAATCACTAAAAAACTTACAATACTCATTGCTTTGTGCACCGTTCACCATGTGCAAACACTTTCTGTAATAAAAGTAAATGATATTATGATTACTCAAAATCAGATAATAATTAATATATCAGATATTATTAAAACATCAGCTCCCGGTCGTGAGCAGCCGATTTCGTTATTACTCTACTTTCAAGATAAAGAGAGTATTGGTTCTGCCGTTCGGGATAGCCTGTTCATAACCCACAAACGTCCGCATGAATATGCTTCAGCGCAAACCATCAGTCGATGGATAAAAGACGTTTAGCTGCTGGTTTTTCTGTTGATTCTATCCGTAAGATAGCCGGTTGGACACCAATTTCGAAAACCTTTGCAAAGTTTTATAATCGTCCAACAATTGTAGAAAACTTTGCTAGGTCATTACTTGAACCTAGACTTACTTAGTTTTTGTGTGATTATATTGTGCACATGTACAATTAAGTATTATTTTAGTTAATTCGGTTGCGTAAATTTTAATAATGATTCAAATTGAATAAATATATTTTCTCTTTATTCAAAAATATCTTCGTTTCATGTGCAATAACTTGATTTATTTTATCTACTTATTACCAAAAACCTTTTGTCTCTAAACATCTACGTTGTGTAAATATCTAACTATATCTGAAGAATGGAGCTTATGAAATATAATATATGATCAAACGAACTTCACAAGCGAAGTTCGATCATTATTATATGAATAGCTCCATTCGAAGATATAGGAACCCTCCCTCCACTACCCGATAAGTGAACAAAAGTTTTTGGGTAACTTCTCTAAAAGAATGACGTTATAGGGAGGCGCTGTAGTGAGGGTACCGGCGGTAGAATCGATTTTTTAATCGATACTACTCTAAAAGCGTGCGAATTTACCTGTGTGAAAAAAGGACTACGTTGTGTAAATATCTAACTATATCTTCGAATGGAGCTATTCATATAATAATGATCGAACTTCGCTTGTGAAGTTCGTTTGATCATATAATATATTTGCATAAATGAATAAATTGACGACATCGAAAACTATTATATGGTAGCACGCAGTTTGTCTCGAAGGAAATTAAACTGTTATTTTTTATTTTGTTGAGTACGACTAGCGACGCTCAGTAATATCAAGTGGTAAAGCTTCTTACGTGCAACTTTCTACAAACAACTGAGCATCGGGCGGGACACCGGGCGCCCGCGTGCGCGCGTTGATGTCTTTTCCTAGCGGCGACGCAGAACGAGCGCTAAGCGAAATAAATCACTGTTCTAATTTATTTATACGTCTATTAATGTGAGAATGTTTTATTTAAAGTAATTTTTTTTTATCTTTTACAAAATATTTGAATTGTACATTAAGAAGAAAACAAATCCATTGTCCGTTTTATAAACTGTCGAAATATTTAAAGCATTTTTCAATGTTTGCCTTTAATTTTGAGTTACAGCGTGCCGGGGCATCAAGTGGATATGTAAGATTCTCCGATATTTCCAATAGATTTGTACCGGAAGCGGGAGTAGCCCCGAAACAATGTCGGTAGTGACACCGCGCCGGCGCCCCCGCCCCCGCCCCCGCGCCCTTCCGAGGGCCACTTTATGACACCTCCAATGTTATAAATACAAAGAACGCGGTCCAGTTACGAAACTCTCTAAATTGACAGCCGCGTGGCACCGTGTGACAGACATACTCAAAGTTCGATCCGTTTGTACAAATTGTTATTTCTAGCACCGACAAGTGTGTAAATAAGTCAATAGTCAGCGCAATATGCTTAATGACGGTGAGTGCACGTCACGCCCGCGGCTGCCGACAGCTGTAAACTTTTATTTGGTGGAGTCGTCCGCCCGGGCCGTCCGTCCCCCTTTACACGCTTAGACTTAGTCTCTGAATCTTAGGCTAGGTAGTTCAAGTTAATTTTGATAAAAATAGGCTAGACCCTAAACATTGGATTTATATTGCCAAAACAAAACAAGGTCACCAAACAGGTGAATAATACATTTTAGTTTGAATTTAATGGACATTTATTAATTTGCACCATCAAAGAGATGATCAGTGACAAATTTAGATTCTGTGAAGTATTTTTGCTTCTCAAAACGATCCCACCGCGCGAGTTCAATCGAAACCTCGTTTGAACGCTTCATGCAAGTAATACTCGTATCGAACACAGCAGGATTAAGGATATAAATGTGTTGAAGCGTGTCGCAGTCGACGTTAGTAGCCTTAATGGCGGCGTTCTCACGCGGCGCGGGTGACGCCGCGGGCCGGCGCGAGTGGGGCGACACTGCAGCCTGCAAGGTGTTATGATAAGATATGATACAATATATCTGATCATCTTTTCTGAATCTTTGTCTGAATGGACATAAAACACTCACTTATATACAAAAAAATACCTAAGTACAAAATGTTACTGATCTTCTAAGTAGCAAGTTATCTTTGCTATATCAGTATAGCTTGTGTTCTGTGGAACGAGTTTAGCACAAGTGCACCATCATAAGCACATTTGTCCGGCGCCGGCGCGGCCGGGCCGCTCGCTGGCCGCTCCGCCCGCGTCGGACAAATTACACAGTTACCGTGTTACTACAAAAAACCACTTCTACTCGTAGATGCCTGTTTAGTTAAACAGTGTCTAACGATAAATGTCTATTATGATTAGAAATAGAATAATATTTATTTTACAAAATACATATAACTGGTTAGTACACAAGTAGGTACACAACAAGTACAATACATTGTACCAACAATTAATTTTAAGACCCTAATTTTCATGTATTTTGGCAATTATAAATTATTAGATTTGATTTGAAAAAAAATATCACAAAAGAATTGAGTTTAGACACTACATTTGTGGTTAATCACACGAGTAAGGTATAATTAGGAGTTAAACACTGTCTAAAACAGGTTTAAAGTATTTTTTATTTTTTTTTGTGGTAATACCGTTATATTTTGAATAGTCGCGTTCCGGTCACCACTCACCGTTAAAGCTGTATCGTGCGATAATAAAGCTCATTACATTAAATAAATAAATAAAATAAATAAATTAACAGCTCGAAGTGCAGGTCGTACTCGTACGCGAGGCCGCGCGCCGGCGGCGGCGGCGGCGGCGCGGGCGGCGGCGGCGCGGGCGGTTGGCGCCTTTTTGCCGAACGCGCGCATAAATCTGGACCGCGGAGGTTCGGAGGACCTCATTAAAATACCTAAAACAGAATGTCCCAACATGTCGCAATAAAGGACGAGTTAGCTCGTGAGAAACGACCACTAATTAAGGCGGTAAAAACGAACATTCTGGGACGGACGGGACGGGACGGGACGGGAGCGGCGCGCGGCGGTGGGCCACTGTTGTATTGGTATTAGCAAGACAGATGCAATCGATACTCGGTTTTTGTCCAATTTATTATTTCCTGTCTTGATTGAGGACAGCAGTGATTATTAATTGCAGACAGTCGTCTAAAGTAACTTCGCAAATGTTCTCGCGGTCGTTTTGAGTTTGATCACCAACGTTATTCGCATCCTGGCACGTTGTTGGTTTTAATGATGTTTCCCGCCCTGTCCCAAGTTCTCGTACAGTCCTATGGTATGCTACAGAGGTAGAGTAGTGTCGTCTGTCGTAGTCGCTAGCCATCATTACATGGTTGGTAATGAGCGTCGTTGAGAGCGAGTCAAGCTAGCCCGGAGCGTCGCTAGTGACGTCACTAGTGACGGCGCAGCGTGGCGGCGGCGACACACTGTCTGCGGTGCTCTATTGTTGGTGGCCAGAAAACAGTAATTTATTAAATATATTTTAAAGTGTAACATCTCAAAAGGTTCGAACCCTGTTGTAAGCTAAGTTTTGGAGATGTATATCTTTACGTGAACATAGTACTTTATTCACAATCTGTTGTTTTACGAGTTTATAATTTCCAATTCAAATTGTTCTACTGACTAGGGTTGGTGGAGAGCGCTCATTGAAGTGAAACTACTTTTTTTAAACTAATTTTTTAAGGTGCTTTAGTCGCTTACCGATGAAGTTAAACTAATTAAGACGCTTGTTTAGATCCACTTTTCTCTTCATCAGTCAATGTACTTACATTACAGTAATTTCTAAAACGAGACAAAATGCCATTACAGTATAACGGTGAGTCGAGGTGTTGTCACGGCGTGTTATGCGTCCAAAATTGGCAACGTTAATAGCTTTCTGCAACACGGCCGTAAATTGCGCGTCCGCTATCAGGGGGCCCACAATAACCACCATCTGTCACCACAAGTCGGCCAGTGTCGGCCACTGTCGACCAGGTCCATAGGGACTGTTGCTATCTCCATATAAGTGCCGTGAGTGCGGGCGCCGATCTAATATCAGTAATTGTCGCGCGACAGTCCGCCGGTGCCGCGCGCCGGTGCCGCGGGGCGGCGCGGGCGCGGCGGCGGGATCTCTTATAACTGAGCGGCACAGTGACGAGTCACACCAGTGGTCGCCAAGTTATCACAACCACTAATAATGGGCCGAGAAAATATAGAGATTATTTACAATCCGTAGTGGAAGCGGACCGGCCTGCTTTGTCACAAGCAGATGAACGATAACGACGGCCCCTATTAGATGGAATGCTTCCGCGCCCAACGAACTGATACATATAAATTGATATCATTTTATAGATCGCCTTTTATTTAGTACAGCTAAAACAAAGAATTTCTTGGATCCAGCGGTCACAGATTTGAGCCAAAGGTCTAAACAAAGTGGTAAGTATGTCGCAAAAGCCTTTGTAAAAGAATTTGATTGAACTCCATAAAAAGTTGGACGTTTGGTGAACATTTTGATATAATCTTAGCTTGGTGATAGGATATTTTCCAGGGCTTGCCTGGCAACCGCCCTCGAGCTATAAATCTATCGCCAAGCACCTATTAGTGCTCGTACGACGAGGTAGATGCACAAACCAGCCAGCTGCCAGTTCTCATTCAAATAAGTGTGGCGAGTGGTGGAATGCTAGCCGCACTAAAAAAGTAATAAGATCTTACAATGCTTACGGAGTTAATTCCAATAATGTGGACCTGCCGGATAGTTCCCACATTATGCAAACTATGTGTCAGGTGTCCGCCGCGCAAGGGCGTCATTACATTACTCGCCAATATTGAATACATCGATGCGACGAGTGAGCAAAAAGAGCTGCTGCGCGTGCGCCGGCCGGCGGCCGCGACGCGCCTCAGTAAACAAATCATTCGAAAAACGTGTGCAAGTCGAGTGAGTCGTAGAGCGGGACACGTGGGATTAAACATAAATATTAACGTAGTTAAACTGAAGAAAAAACATGAAAACTTTTCATGACTTAATGGAGGCGACAGATAAAACGATAGACGGGGCCTTATTGGAACCCAAAATATAATTTTCTTTTTTACAAGTTGAATACTATCGACATGAAAATAAAAAGATAAAGTACGCTATCCAAGACATTAAAAAACAACGCAAATAATAATACCTCAGCCAACGTCTATTTGAAAAGTATTCACTATCGTTCATTGAACGCTTCGATACGTACTCGAGTTCAACTTGCCATCAAACAGTGGAATTGTAGAGTCTTGATGTAGTTGCTACGGAACAGTAGCTCCCGGGGGGAGATTGATCACTTTAAGTTGAAAATAAATTTAGGACATTGAGGTTATTAGCAATTTTAGTACATTGAGGTTAAATTACATATATTTTTATATATCTTAAACCAGAATTTTGATAACAATTGCAGTAAAATTATACAACATTGGTTTCGAGATTTGTTGTTGAAAGAGTACTTAGCATATGAATATGGGACCATAGGCGTCGCGCCGGTCGAAATATCCCTGCGTCATCGACATCGACGTGCGGGCGCATCTCTAGCGGGCCCGGGGTACATCGACCACGCAAGCGACACCGCATCGGCTCGCGTTAATTAGCTGCATTAAAAAAAGGCGACCGCGAGCGGAGTCGCGGGATCAAACAGGTATATTGGCTCAAAAACAACCACGAGCGCTCCGAGGGCCGCAGGTGCGCTTGATCCGCGCTCCGTAACAAACAAAAAACAGTTTCAAGAAGAATGTTAATTAAATTCTTACGGATTTCAGATCGCAGACGCAGTACATGTTAATGTACGAACTGTCAGCGAGCGCCGTGACGTCACCGCGGTGCAATCTGTCTCCCATGAGAGATAATTATATAAGTCTTTTGTTATATATGAATCACAAGAGAGCGCCCATGACGGTTAATGCACCAGTGCCAGATCTACCTAGATAGAGTAGGTCCGGTCTATTAATGTAGACTTATTAGATCAATGTTATCTAGATCTTAATGAACTACTCCTTTTTCAAATTATTGATCAAGTACCTACTGTAACGTAACACGTAACAAGGACGAATTATTATGATTTAAAATTAGAAAATCAACGCATTTTCGCAGCGGAACCTATATCTTAGTTTCTAATACCGATGCCGTGCGGTAGATACATAATTTACCGTCACTCGCGAGTCGCAGCCCCGCAGATGGTATCTCCCGCTCTCTGCTCTCTAGTAGAGCCGGCTGGTCAGCGCACGCGGCGCGGGGACCACGACGAAGGGACAGCACAGGACGAAGCTGTCTGCACCTAGATACCATCTTATCGTGTACAGTTCCTTATTAGAATGCAAATTAATAAACCGTTTTAAATTAATTACGTCGCATTAGCATAAACTGCCAATAACTAGCTGCTCGTTTGCAAATACTGTAGAACTGTACCGTCGCGCGAACTAGATCTAGAGAATTCACTCCCAATTAAATTTTGTTTACTAATTATACGTTTCGAAGAAAACTATCGAGTTTATAGAGTCGTCTCAATAAAACAACGACGTTCCGGCGTTTCCGTTCCGATTCGAAGAGATTCGTCACGATTCTTATTAGATTAGTTTTCTCTGAAGAGCTGGCGGCGGCGGTCACGGCGGTCACGGCGGTCACGGCGCGGCGCGGGGCGTCGTCTGTTCATTTTATGGATGTTAGGGACCACGTAGGGACCCACCGGCTCAAACTTATTTACCCTTTTGAATGCCTTATAATATAGTGTTTGTGAAAAACTAGTAAAGACTCTGCAATCTGCATAATTATATATCCATTTTTCACTTATTGTTAAAGATAAAACTTTGTCAAAAAAGTTGACCACTAGATGACATCAGCTTTTATATGGCTAAGAAAACCATGGCAGGGACAACAGCGCGTCCACCTACTAAAAAATTTATAATAATTTGCAACATATTCCAAGTCACAGTCGGCTAGTGATGCCTTACTACGTGGAGGAGAGTGAACGAAGGAGAAGTATAATAGACGAATTAAAACAACCGCTTCACTTGTCCGGCTCGTCAGCACACACACACACACACACACACACAGGCTGATTCCTTTGCGTCCGTGGCAACATCACTAGCAGTTTGCTAGAACCCGCGTCATTACACGCCGACACCCCATAAACATAAACATAAAACATTTAACTAGCGCGCTCCGAGCGGCGACGTCTACCCGCCACACGTGCCTCTCCCCCGCCCCTCCCCGCCCCTCCCCGCGGGGTCCCGGGGTCACTGGAGGCTTCTATTTTCGTCAGAGTCCGGATAAATTGCACCGTAGCCGCAGAACTAAGGAATAATACAGACGAAGCCATCTTACAACGACAGAATGTGTTTAGAGGATATAGGTAAAAAAGCTTTTCACACCCACGTGCTCGGAAATAGCTTTTTTTTAATGTTATTTGGTAACGAGACGAGCTGGTCGTTTGCCTGATGGTAAGCATAACGCCGGCCCATAACAATTGCAGTGCCACCCAGAACTTTGAAACACAAAGGCTTGCGCGGCACTGCAGTGCGCTCGTTACCCTGAGACATTAGGTATTAAGTCTCATAAGCCCAGTAACTTCACTGGATACTCTGCTCATCAAACCGGAACACAGTAATGCTTGCACACTACTGCTTGGCGGCAGACTTCACTCACAATGCGGTGGTAACAACCCAGACGGACACTCGCAGAAGAGTTAGTCCTCCCACTAACAAGCTTCATTATTAGAACACATCAATCGGGTCTTTTCGGTCCTCAACGAAGTAACATGCCGGTAATGTAAAACACGACAGTAAGGAGAAATGGGCCGACAGTTTTTTTTTTCTTTCTTGGCTTGCTATGTGGTTTTTTTTAACACACAATAATATATAGTAGAATAAGTAGTGAAAGTAAATTGGATTATTCCTTCTTAAGTGATTTCAAAGGGAAGTGACGCTAGTCGAGTTTTTAATGAAACGAGGCTGCTGTTTCGGCCGAGACTTGTATACTGTATAGTACTTTTCTCCAACTTGCGAAGAAACAATCAAATTAGTCTAACAAAACATCCACAGATACGGTATCAAACTTTCATTCGCGCTAATTTGACCGCGCACGCTTTTGTTCTTTTTTTAAACTTTTGAAAAATACTGCGTGTTCTGCCTATAAAATCACACCTAATATTTTGAAAATTATCACTAGAAACGGGATATTTACCATGTATATTATTTGATTTGAGTTTCCGATATTTCGGCGCTGTTGCAAACGCCATGATCAAAAACAACGACTCGCAGAAGTCGGCCGTTGCGGAACATCTGTTGGAATCGGGCCCAAACCATTGGATTGAGTTGTATAACCCTCAGATATTATCGACAGAACGCCACTACATACCAAGACTGGTTAGAGAAGCGATTGAAATTACCAAATTCAAGAATTTCAATCGTGAGGATGGGTTTCAACTGTCGAATACCTGGAATCCAGTGGTTCGGTTATGTAAACACCGACATAATACGGTTCCGAGTATGCGGGCTGACACGGTCAGTATTGTGTGTCGGAATCCAGTTCGAGATAGTAGTGAGGACAATAGTAGTGGCACGCGTAATAAACGAGTGAGGAAGAGGGTAGATCGCTACGTCTGCCCATAATCACCATCTACCCGCAGTACTTCAGTTCTCCCGTGATCATGGCGTTTGCAACAGCGCCGAAATATCGGAAACTCAAATCAAATAATATACATGGTAAATATCCCGTTTCTAGTGATAATTTTCAAAGTGTTGATGACCATGACAGTTTAAAAACACCTAATATTGTATGTTTTGTACATGGCCAGTTCGCAAGCCAAGAAAAAAAAAGTTAAACTGGCCGGAAATTTCTCATTAGTGTTTTGCCAGCCTGTTACTTCGTTGAGGACCGAAAAGACCCGATTGCCTTATACTTTTTTTTTAATCATTATTTAAGCGATTTCTGATCATGTGGGAGAAAACACTAATACGAGTACACGAAAACACTAAAAGGTTCCAAGCGCTCTGCTTTATTTAGTTTATTACGTCTATACCCGTAATTCACCACTACGGCAGTACTGAAGCCGCACGGCACCGCACCGCACGGTACCACATCGCACCGCACCGCACCGCACCGCTCGCGTCGCGACTGTCGCCGGCGGCTGAGGGCCGCCCGCTGCGCCGCCGCCCCCCGCGCCTGCGCCGCCCCCAGCGATCAATTTATTGTTATGTACCGAGCTTAATGAGAATTTTGTTTTCGTACTCGCGAGATGGCTATCTGTAAAGATTGTATTCTTCTTTTTGTTGCAGTCCCTTGTACGGCGGGCCGAGGTCGCGGCTGAGTCACGCGGGTCGGGGACGCGCTGGACCTCTCCGATATCTTTGTGATGGAGATTTGAAAAGAATCTGTCTATTCACGGGTCGTTGCGGCTACAATGGGAGCGGTTTTTGTGGAATCCTCAGCCGCGCGAGATCTAATTTAGTTTAGATCAGCGTACAATAGCGCGTCGACACGCTCGCTCCCGACTAATAAATTCGATTATAAGCCGCGTTGTGCAGTGCGGCGCGGCGCGGCTGCGGCACGTTTTTGCTGCGGTTCGCCTCCTCGTTCCCACAATGCCGCCACAAATTAAATTTCAGCGTTTACGAGCGGATCACCGCGCGACCGCGACCGCGGCGGCGCGGGCGGCGGCGGCGCGGGCGGCGGCGGCGCGGGCGGCGCGGATGGCGAGTCATGTTCCAAATTTAATTTATTGGATTGTGCCGCAAAAAACCTATTTAATTACTTGTCCATTACGCGCGAGAATGCGATCTCCGAGCGCACGGTGCCATGGACGCAGCGGAGGGGACGCGCGGGCCGGCGCGGGCGGCGGCCGACTCGTCTGCGGTTCTTCGAAGCAGCAACGTTACCATTTCCGCAAGTCGATGTGCGTTGCGACCACAGTTATACGCAATCGCAGCTTTCGGTCAAATGCAAAAAGAAATTACAGCGCGGAATCTTTACCTGCCAACAAGGATATGATCTATTTTCGCTTAACTTTTTGTATGGGAATTGTCGTCATACCGCTATGAGTACAGTCGCGCACCGGATGGCCGGGATGGACAAAAACATCAGCGCCCGGCGGTCGTCAGCCGACAGCCGGCGGGCAGGCCACGGCGGCCGCGGAGGCCGCGGAGGCCGCGAGCGGCGCCGGGAACCAGTCGGTTATGTCAGAGCACCTGCGCGCGGACGATAACCTGAACGCCGCGCTCGAGATGCCTCACTCGGCGGGAACGGGTTCGCGTCTCGTACTGCTCTCTACATACATACAATGAGGGATGTGGTGCAAAAATACATCGATATATGCAAACAGCCATCGAATCGTATCATCCGGTATGGTCACGGAACGCATCAACAACAGTACAGTACATACCGTATTGACTTACCCCCAAATTTTATAGTATATTATAGAGCTCTCTGTCCTGAATGCAGTCAAGCTTTGTGAAATTAATTTCTAAAGAATAACTGCCAAGTGAAGTGACCAGTCTGCCGCGAGCCCTTCCGCCGCGCGGGCAGCGGGCCGGCGTCCCTCGACCGCGCCCTCCCTGCACTTAGTGTCCTCAACACGTATGTACGACACAGATGCACGAACCTCTACGAGTACCTATGATTTACAAAACACGCTTTAAGTGTAAGTAGTTTAACCATGTAAAAAATACCCCGAGGGCCGAGTGTGATTCAAACTAGCTATCCACTATGGAAAGTCAACTCTAGTTTATATGTATCTTGTGATTTTTTCTATTAAATTAGATGAAATCATTGATAATAAAATTAGATACGTTGAATTGCGTTTTAAAGCAACGGTTGAGACGGTTGGTCTAATTTAAAGCATTTTTTTAAAGTAACGATGTGTCGGTGGCACGAAGGGAGATCGCCTGATGATCCGTTGATCGAGGAATCGAACCCTCGGTTGGTCTTGTTGGCTGATGATGGAACGGAGACGAAGGAATTAGATTGTGTACAAGAGCACACTCCACGACATGTAAGCGATAGAATAACGACGTGGCGTCGATATCCGAGACTCAGAGAACGCGGCCACTGCTTTGACCAAAAAGAAAAGTAAACTTCCATGTCTATATCTAGCCAATAAATAGCCAAATCACTAGGTATTTAGTTTACTATAAAGTAGGTATCATAGGCTTAATATTTGTTTGAGCTACCGATCCCATGGACGTAGCTCCAGTTGTTCGGTGGTAGTCGCGGGTCGCTCCCCCCCTGAACCGCGAGTAATTGTATTATTTGATTTATGACGGATGCTGCGGACGCCGCGGAGGCTCGCGCTCATTTCATGCCACTTGCGCACTGAACGAGTTCCTTGCTTTACAAAAGCGATGTAATTTGATCCTCATATAATGCAAACACATTATAAAACATTGTGAAGATGTGTATACGAGCCGCGATGGCTTGCGTTTTGGTATTTAACTTTGTTCGCATATTTGCATCTTGTATCATTAATAGTCGGTGATCGTTGCGCAATCGTGCGCCGGCTCCGATCGTGCGCCGGCGCCGCTTGCGTCGCCGCGGTGCGCAGATTCTGCCCAATTACTCGATAATTGTGCGCCAATATCGTCAGAAAAAGTTTAATGAGCGCGCGAGTGCGTGTGGTCCTCCCCTCTCCCTTCCACTTGTGTACTGAGAGGGGCAGTGCAGTTTAATAACTCATATTTCTTATAATATACTGATAAGTATCGGCGCTGGCGCTGAATTTGTTATAATTGGTCAGCGAGTGCCTCTACAAGGAAAACGCGAGCCCGCCTCGCAACAGACGGCGGCGTTCAACACTGAGTGCGGCGTGTTTCACGAGCCCGGGCCGGCGCGCGGCGCGACGAGCTGACGATATACTTCACGGAAACTGAACTGTGTACACTCATTAACTATCATTAAGTCGGGAAATAACAATACCTACCAGGGAGAGACTTCCAGTATGCGGACACAGCGCGGCAGTGCCGGTGGTAGGGGTCCGTGCAAATTGGAGTATCTGTCATTTGTTTTTTGCTAGTTATATGAACCGCTATCGAGTGCGCTCTACTCTACTGCAGACATTGTATTGACTGCTGCCGGCTCAGTGGCACGTTGGCAGTGATCCTGTCTGCAGCCGCTAGAGGCCCCACATTCGATTCCCGGCCGGGACAGATTGTGTGTGGTGAACATAAAGTTTGTTCTCGGGTCTCGTGTTGTGTATCCGTGTGTGCCCTTGAGTCGCATGCCACCTGCGACACAGGGAATCCTATTGCGGGGGTATGAGTGTTTAAGCGTTTATGTTTCAACTATCAATACAGCCGAAGATGCGAACCGTCGCCACGAAAGAAGAAGATCAAATAGATAAACGAAGATACGGTGAATACAAAAGAGATACCGTTTGATCACAGATAATTAATTGTGTATATTTTTGCTTTTGTGTTTAGTGATCACAACATGATCGACATCGCCCGCTCGGTTGCTTTGTAACACTGTCACAGATCTGAGATCCAGCTTCCCACGTCCCCGAGTGCGATATGTAGCGCATCACCACCTAATGTGACGCCTGCGCCCTCTCCCGGCCAGCGTTGGACTTCGGACAACAAACCCTGTCGCATTCCAAACACATAGCATTCAGCTTCACTATTCAAATAAATATTATGCTACTGCTTATTGTGACATGGTAACGAAGTACCAATAAATAAATAAACAAATGAACGCTTACACTCATACCCCCGCACTAGGATTCCCTGTGTCGCAGGTGGTATGGAGACACACAGATACACATTACAAACATCCAAGACCCGAGAACAAACTTTATGTTTACACAAAATCTTCCCCGACCGGGAATCGAACCCGCGACCCCTCGCTTTGCAGGCAGGGCTACTACCAACTTAGCTACGGAGCCGTCAATGGATTTAAGTGAACGTGTACGAGTGTGCCTAGTTCACTCTCATCTGATAGTGACGGTGGCGCTAAATGGTTGTTTGCTGGAAAGCAATATGACAAGAGGAGTGGTGCACTGGGCGGTGGACGCCACTTAATTATGTTTCGGATCTGTTGCAATATGAATCGGTGCGATGGTAATATTGTTACAAAATTGTCAGTTGATTTCGGTATAGTATTTGTAGTGTGCCTCACTGCTGCATCCCAGATTCACATTACGTCAATATGGAATAAAAAGCGCGATCCGCGAAAGGAAACAATAAACAGCCAGATTCTCTGGTGCTGCAAGCAAATGTGTTCATTTGTACGCACTCTGTGTCGCGTTCGTGTTTCCCACTAACAAAGCTACATCCCATTTTTTGTCGCCCACCGAGAGCGGAATTGTAAAATGACGAATGTGCGCAAAAACGCGTCTGCCTCACTCGCTGCCATGTTACGACGTTTACACAGATACATGTGTGACGCAGCTCGCGACTCATTTGGGTCTTTATGTCCTTGTAATAAGGGTGGGAGAAGAGGTATCTCAGCAGAGCCCAGTAACGAGCAAGGGACAATGAAATCAGCAGTCGGGTGACGTGCCGGAGAAGATTGTGCTGGAAGTGACCAAACGCTCCGATATCCGTGGAACAAAGCTGTGAAATGGATACAGATGAATTATATTTATTTTATATAATTATTAATATAATTAGTTCCACTAATTCTGGTACAAAAAAGATTTGTCGTCTGCATAAATCGGAGGAGTGTCAAGCGCTTATTGCCTAAGGCTCGGGGTTCACCAAAAACAATGGCGTGCAGCAACTTGTACGTAATAAAGACAGTAACATATTATGTTATACTTCAAAACATGTACGATAACCAAAAGAAGGCAGACAGACGTCCATGGCATTGCATTTGGCATGACGTGGCATTTGGATGGGTTCGTCGAGGTCAGCACAAAAAGGTCCAAGGAAGAGGTGCAAGGGATATTGATAGTTATAAGAACATGGGGAGGTCTTCGGTTAGCAGGAAAACAGTATAGGCTGGGTAAAATATCAACATTACTTTAGTCTGTTATGTAAAATTAATAACTCAACGATAGAGTAAAATAAAGAACTAATAGAAATTCTACACTTTAATAGCTACACCAATTGAAACACAATAAGCCTCTACTAACCAAAACTTGTAATCTATCATATTCAGATTCAAAACAAAACCTGGTAACATCTGAATGATATACGTTGGTTAATTAAGTTTCTCGCAGAGCCAGTCACATGCAAGTCTTACAGCACAACCTTTGTGCAACCGGACAATACGCCATCAGCAACAGCGGGCCTCCGCAAAAACCACGCCAGCCGGCCGGGATCACTTCGTGCGACTGATAGCTAAAAAAATCCCCAAACATTGTAGTTGACAGCTCTTGTCCGCGTGAGGCGCGGCGCAGTAACTCACGCGGCGCCCCTCCCTCCGCTCCGTCTGATAGCTCAGCTACAAAAACTAAACGACTAGAAACGTCTCTTATCCTGCCAGAAATGTTAAATCTAGAAAAAAAGCTTTTACAAACATGTGGTACTGAAGCAATAAACTGAAGCAATGTAAATTCCTTTGCAACTTAGGCGTGGTCGCTGGCGAAATAAAAATAAAAATACCAGCTTGAGGCCTTGGAGACCATTGAAAGACGAGGCAAAAGGCTAATTGGCAGCGACACGCTGGTTGGTGCCAAGCTCCAGAGCCTCGCGCATCGCCGCAAGTTTGTTAGTCTTTCTGTCTTCTACTCGTATAGCCATTCATTTTGGAGACTGTGCAATATCACTGCATGCCTTGATTCCCCCCTCGCCTTTCCATCAAAGGACGACCAGACGTGCGGCAATTCGACATCTGCTTATGGTTGACATTCCTCCTATCCGTACTAAACGGTTTGCTTCGTCCTTCATCATGCCCACAGCTAAAGAGTGGAACTCATTGCCGCCATCTGTTTTTCCTGTACACTACAATCTGGGAGTCTTCAAGAGACGAGTGAACAGGTATTACCTGGGCAAGCGTGCTTCATCGTCGACCGCGTCGTCGCTTAACATCAGGTGAAACAGCGGTCAAACGCAAGCCCAAATGGTATAAAAAAACAATCTGGTGGTAGTGGTGGTGCTGTCATCGATTTATGATTGTGTTTTAATTTTGCTAGTCCTAATAAAGGGCGTTCACGAGTACAATTTGATGGGAAAGGCTCCTCAGCCTTTAGTAGTGTGATGTTTGACAGATGATGAGATTAGACATGATCTTAGGCTATTTATTCTCAACAGTTATATCTAATAATATCATTTGACCAATATCTGGCCTGACTATAAGTGACGATGTGCTACGCTAAACCTAGACTGGCCACTGGCATTCAGTGCCGCTCCTGCAGCGGTGCTGGCGACAGACTCGCAGCTCGTGGGTGGTAGTTATCAGAACTACTAACAAACTACAAAGAGTAAGTGCGCTGTCCTGCAGTTACAGCTGTTACTAGTAGATACATGTAGTGAAGCGCGCCAGTACCTGCTACAACCTGCGCCCTATCATCTCGGCCGCAGCAGGAACCTTCATTAAGATCTGAACCTAATCAACTCATAATGCATCCGCGGCTGCAGCCAAATGAGCTGCGCGATCTGAGAGTCCTCCCCCGCCGCTCCCCGCCGCTCCCCGCCGCTCCCCCGGCTAACGGCACCGAGCGGCCGCAACGTGCGGCGAGCATACATTACTGCAATACGGTTTTTGAAACAGTTTATTCGAGAAATCTCCGAGTTGCAGAAAATTGAACCGGGAAGTGACCCGGGGGTCCCGTTGCACGGTGTAATGATTGGATTTACAAAACTGAAGCCATTCAGTTGGCGGAATAGAATGGCTTCAGTCTTGTAACATCGTTTCGATAGCTCGTTTTGTGGCGGTAGCGGCGTATCGTGACATTAGTCACTCGTGAGAAGAATTCTTTATTTAAAAACTGGGCTGTTCACTGTTGTCAGTAACAGACTTCAACAGCAGCTTCATTGAGTTCATCCACGCAGAGCCATTCTTTATCTCAAACACGTTACGCGATTCGTACAAATCGATACAACTCGCTCTCGCATCAGGTGATGTGAACTTGGAGAATGCCGCGATGCCGAGCACTCTGACTGCGGCGCAGCGCTCCCCCGCGGTCACGCCGACCGCGACTAGTGACTACTGACTTCATATAGTCAGTAGTCACAATGCTAATTGTCCTGTCGTTGTAGCTAAGTGTTCATTCAGCGCCCCCGCCCCCCGCCCCCCGCCCCCCTCGCCCCGCGCGCGAGGGCGCCGGCGAGCGGCGTGTTATCGGCGCCGCACGCGCCGCGATGTGTGTCACGCCCGCTATCTCTGTAATTATGTCACACCATATTATAAATACATTGTAGTTACTCTGTACTCGACGCAAACTGTGTTAGTAGTTCGCGAGTTTCGCAGTTAATCAAAGCTACCCCTAAAGTTGACAATTGTTTGTGGCACCTATCGGTGATATCAGGTGAGATTGTGGTCATACGCTAAATGTTTGAGATACAAATAAGACTCGTGGCTAGTTGGAAAACAAAACCACACACGCACAAATTATATGTTATATAATTTGTGGTCGTTAAATTAATAGATATTCCACAATTTATCACAAAATTGTAATCGCAACTCACAATAACAATTCATCATAATGCGAAGTGCGTGTAACAGTTCGTAGTACAGCCGGCTCGACGTGCAGCGGGGTGAGCTGCAGCCGCGTCACGCGCTGTGTCATAGTAAAGCATCTTTCTAGCAGCAGGTCTTTTGATAATTGTTGTAGTGGGTTGTAAATCGTCCGATGTAGTGGTCCGTGTTTATTTGCAGCAGCGTGCGCCGCGTCCGCGGGCCGCGACAGGCCGCGGGCCGGGCCCGCGCGCGCGCCCGCTGCGAGACGGACGGCCGCCGTCTCCTCGTAAACCTGACTCGCGGACCACTTTTATTGCAGCGCTGATTAATTATGAAATAAAAATAATAAGATGCGATGGGAATCGGGATAGGAATCTCGTTTAAAATATGTAATTTTTACCGATGTGAAGAGTCTCTTCGATTTATTGAACTTTGGATTGTGCGCCACACCGCACGACGCACCAAGATCGCAGAAATATAAAAACAATGACCGTTTTGAAAAAAAAAGCAGTTTGTTAAAACGGCTGATTGTCATTGTCTCAAAAACTAATTCTGGTACTCAAGAAACAATAATTATATTCACTGGTATGAATGGATCTAACGTATACAATTGTTTCTTCAATCCAGAGATTAAAAAGGTCCCTTATTTTGATCAAAACCACAAGCCACAGGTGTCATCCACCAGCGGCCGCACTCGAGCCCAGTGGTAATCTCTCGGGCGACAGTTTCGGCAACAAAAACTGGCTCTAGCGCTTTAGCCGCTCCGAATTACGGGAGATAAGCCTCCTGCCCCCGGCCGCGCCCGCGCCAGGGACCTCCCCGCTCTCGCCTTAATTAAAAAGTGTGACGTGGGACTCCGCCGGGACGGCCGCTCGCCAAATGATACGGTCTTGATTTGAGCGCGTCCACAACACAATTAGATCTAAATCGAACAAACACAAGCAAGCAGCACTTGTATCACGAGGGTTCCTGGTGCGTCTTGGCCTCCAACCACCTCTCCACTCCGTCTCCAGCTCGCCGCGGTCCGTCTACGCTCCATCCGTGCACAATCCGGTCCGTTCCGGACTCGGATCAACAATCTCCCGTCAGATAACAGATGTCACCACATGCCGCAAGACTGTTCGCGAAAAATGTAACGTGTGAATGGTGTATCATAGTTTATTTATCCTGATAAGCTAAACCTTAGCATCACTAGTAGAGTCTTCCAGATCGCACTTGTAGCATTTGTAGCACTTGTAGCCTGGTCCTCCTCGTACGTGGTGGCCTTCCCCCGCGGGTGCGCGACCACTCGACCACCCGGGATGATCCGGTTGACCCGCCGATCGTAAACATAATATGTGATTAAACGAACTTGCTAAAGTGAAGTTCGATCAATATTATATGAGTAAACTTCATGCGAAGATATTAACAACACGGTAGTACTTTTATCCTACAGGCAACATTGCACGTCATTTCAGAGAGAAAAAAAAAAAGTAAATGTCATTTTACTACTTGGCGGTGGTTTCCGCTCTAATAGCTCGTCATTTTTTTAGAGAAACAAAAGAACACAAAATTTTTCTAATAGGGTTTTGGGTGGGTGGGAGTATATATCTTCGCATGAAGTTTACTCATATAATATTGATCGAACTTCACTTTAGCAAGTTCGTTTAATCACATATTATATATTCGTAACTTCATGCTTCAGATATTAACAACACGGTAGATGTTTAGAGTCAAATTTTGTGTGAGTAGCGGCACAAGTATGGAAGTCGGTTCGATAAATTTATCGAATCAAAAAACTCGATAAATTTATCGAATATTGTGAGTACCAAAGTGTGATCGTAAAGTATTTAAGTAGCTCTGCTCTGTATTCTCTTTGGATTCGACCTAGTTATTCGATAACTTTTGTCGATTGTTTCTAGGTTCGATAAATTATATAAAAAGTCGATAAAACCCACTTTATCGATTTGAACTGTCAATTGTATCGAATTTTATCGATCAAATAGATCCGTACTTGCGCCGCAGGTAAATGAAAAAATTTATTCACAGAATAATCATTTTTTATTAACTAAGGTTAGATACAACTTCTTTACAGTTATGTAATAGTAAGTAGGTACTATAATTATAATACTTAAATAGCTCTTTATTTATCTTAATTTAATGAATCTACAATCAGTGAAATAGAATACCTGTATTTTAATGATATGACTAATTAGTATTGCCCTTCAAAATCGACTTTGCGAATGTACATGTCTCTAATATTGGCCGATTGTAAAATTTAGCAAACGTCTGCGATCTAATAGTCCAGCCTGCCGTCTTTCGAATTGTGTCTAAAGAGACACCCGAGGCATAGGCCGCGGACGTGGCTGCGTGTCGAGTGCTGTGTCCAGAAAACTTTGACACGTCAATGCCACTAGCACTCAACATTTTCTTAATCCAGCGGCTTATAGTTTGAGATGTGGCTGGTTTGTGCGGTCGCTTGTACGTTAGTATTAGGTTACTGGAAGAAGATGGCCTAAGATTTTTTGTCACAAATAAATAGTCTTCAATAGCTGTGGCGGGACAGATAGTCTTATTTTCGATAAAATATGGTAGGATTAATACAGGTTGTTCCTTTCTAATTGCAGTTGTTTTGATGACATCTGCAATCCCGATTTCAATGGAAGAGGGCCCAATTTTAATGTTTTCTAGCTTTATTAAAGAGAAAGTCTGGACTCTGTGCGCCGTGCACAATGCCAATAATGTCACTAGTTTTAAGGTAATTTTTTCAATACTGAGATCTCTATTGGGCGGCCAATTTGTAATGAAATTTAATACGGCTTGTGGATCCCACGTATTATAGTATTTTGGTAAAGCCGGTTTTAATCTGTATGCTCCTTTAAGAAGCCGCTTGACTTGGTCATCAGTGGTTAGGCTACTACCTACCAGTAATGAGAGGGCGGAACGGTGGCTGTTCAGGGAGCCGTAAGCGACGCCTTTATTAAATTGCTCCGTCAAAAACAATATAATAGAGGAAAGCGTACCTACGTATGGATTTATGCGATTAATAAGACAGAATTGCCACCATAATTTGTAAGTCCCATTGTACTGAGATAGTGAATTTTCAGAAAGTGATGCCATTGTTAGGGATAATGCTTGGCTTGGTGTTCCTCTTGCTTCGAACGCTGTCCTGAGAGCAGTGCTGCACCCAGGGTAAACTTCGTGTGATGTGGTTGAGACCTGGAAAGGGACGAAGATCTCAAATCAGGGGTAAAATAAATAATTTCTGATTGAAGTAGGCTTTTTAGCATTGGAAGCCACGGCTGAGAAGGCCAGTGGGGAAATATAAAAACACCTTTAGCTTTATCACTGTTGATTTTTTGCAGACATTTCAGAATAATCGAGAATGGAGGAAATGCGTAGAAAAATAGTGATTTCTAATTCAATGTAAATGCCTACTGTCATAGCGTCAGGATCTGGCCTCCAGAAGACGTATTTATTACATTTAGCGTTAGTGCGAGAGGCGATTGAGAGTCAGAGAGCTGCCATTCAATATCGGGATTAATTCTCCGAGACTCCTGATCAGCTTCGATATTGTCTTTCGTATTAATATACGATGAAGATATCCAAATCGCACCACTGCCAAATGGTTCTTGTTAGGTCAGTTAGATGAGGAAACTAAATTCCTCCCATTCGGTTGATATAACTGATGGCTGTCGTGTTATCAACGCGCAATAGTATATTATAGTTGTTATGTTGATTGCGGGCGAAACATTTTAAACCCAGATAAACCGCAAACAACTCTAAATAATTTATATGGAACTTGAGTTCACTGTCTGTCCTGCCCCCTCCGGTGCGAATATTGTCACAATACGCGCCCCAGCCTGTGCGCGACGCATCCGTAAAGATTTCTAAATTGAAGTTGGGGGCAACTAGTGTAGATGTGGAAACAATATTTTTCATCCACCATCGTAAATCTGGTAGGATGTAAGTGCTGGGCATAAATTTTGCATCATAATTACCATCATTTGCAATTAGTGACAAATATTTTTGTCGTTCAACTTGTTTGGTATAAAGCCAGCCATATCTTACGGCTGGACACGACGATATAAGTACACCTGTCAAGTGAGCGAACTCGCATCTTGTGCTAGGTGGGTAGATGGTAAAACTTATGTGCAAGTTGTAATATATTTTCACGTTTTTCTAGCGTTATTGTCATATTAATAGAGTTGTATATAAAACCTAAAAATTTACAGCATTGTTGAGGTTGTAAACAACTTTTGTCCCTATTGACAACAAAACCTAAACAGTTTAGTAATCGGATGGTCTCAGTAACGTTCCTAAAACTTAATTTTTAGTAATACTAAGCCAACAGTCATAATAATGTTACCAGCATGTACCTGCGTCATTGTTGTGTTGGCGCACGCTTGTTGATGGCCGTCGCTGTTGAAATCAGCGGGCGATTCATAGACGCGGGCAGTACTGTTGATGCTGATGCCTGCGTGCGGCTGTATTGGTTCCGGTATGGTGTGCCGCGCCCCCCTCTGCTCGCTTGGTGATAGCGAGGGGGGCCCGACCAGTTTCCCTGCTGGCGGGGTCGAGCAGCCGAGGTCGACGGGGTGCTCGATGTCGATGCTTTAGGGACCGAGGGTTTCTTGATTTGAAACCCTTGTTTTTCGATGGCCTTAGAAGCCTTGATCTTTTCAGACAAAGTATTGCCAAAGAGAGTCTCGTCTCTGTCGTGGTTTTGTAAAAGCGTGAGAATGGATTTGTCTAAGCCAGGAGTTATGAGTTTTGTTCTCACTTGGGTTTCGTTATAATGGATGTCTGTTAATATTCGACAACCATCTGATAAAAACTTAAGTGTTTGCACTTTGTCGTCACCGGTAAGTAGCAAAGTCATTGCTCTGTTTACAGCTGTGATGCCCAAACCTAGCTGGTCCTGTTTGGTTTGCAACTTTTTGTCACGTCCTTTTACAAAATCGGCAACGGCTGCCGCAATCTCAGGATTTAAGCTCGGTGCTTTTAATAAGTTGCAGTTTTCAGGGACTGCATATTCCTTCAAAAGCTTTACTTTTGCTTCAGATTGTAAGCCCTTCTTTAAAATCGGCAACCAACGCTGCGCTAATTTTTTATGTATATTCGGCCCGTATGCTGGATCGTCATCTGACGTTTCTCCTAAAGCGTTTAGTAGCTCGGGTTCAAGTTCAGGTGAGGATTCCCTATTTTCATCCTGTCGCATTATTACGGGATCTTCAGCCAATGCTGATGTAAGCGTGAGCGGCGCGGCCAGGGTCAGCGCTGGCGTAGCTGACGGTGACGCAGATGCATCGCATGTATTACTTTCAATGACCTTAGGTCTAATTCCGTTTTCTGTAATAAGAAAACTTTATATAAGAAAATGAGGGTATTTTGAGAAAATATGTTTAAGTAATGAGGACGTTTTGTAGGCGGTGTCATGCTTAGCCTTCGTGTTAATGTATGACATTAACATCCAGGAAAGCTTAAAGACTTGTGCCAATATGAATATTTTGGAGAAATCTCCATTTTAGACCTTCGTGTTGACTCACGGTCAACCCCCCGGCATTTTTGAGCGCCACGCTAGACCATTGTGTAAAACAGCGGTAAGCTTCAAGCGCAAGAAATTTTGTAATTTGAAAGTATTAACCACTCTTTTAATAATAAAAGTCTTTTGACTTACCCAAATAATCCTCGGAATCCGATGAGGACGAGTACACAATCCTGCGACGACGTTTTTCAAAAGAAATATGTTTTCTATTAGCACTTCGTTTAGACATGGTGCTCGTTGCCTTGCACGAAAAAAAAAGAATGACGAGCTATTAGAGCGGAAACCACCGCCAAGTAGTAAAATGACATTTACTTTTTTTTTTTCTCTCTGAAATGACGTGCAATGTTGCCTGTAGGATAAAAGTACTACCGTGTTGTTAATATCTGAAGCATGAAGTTACGAATATATAATTCTGCTGCGCTGCACCGCCCGCTCTCGCCCCTCCCGTGCGAACCATCCGCGTGTATTCGCTACGCATTGCAGATTACTCGAACTCGTTCGTAATAGGTCCTCTACTCTCGGAGGTTTAGCTGTTCTTAAATGTCATTAAACAAGCAGACAACGGTGTCGATTCTGTCGTTTCATACCTAAACCTAATGTTAGTTTCGCTCTATCTCTTTCCACACCCCGAAATTTAGTTTTGAGCTGTCAAATATCTTCCATCCTTGATAAATTAGACGCCACTAAATTCATTGCTGTTAAATTTACACCAGACACAAGCGAGTGGATTAATTTGATAGGTCTAAAATATATTCCATGTCTTTCTCGTCTCATTTAGAAAGACAGGTTAAAACTAAATTAAACCTAAATTTAGGTTTAGTTGTGAGATGACAGAATCGACACAAAAGTAGGACTTTTTGGTTTGATAAAAAAATTTCAGGGTTCATGAGGTCATGCCGTAGGAGGTATTGTTTTTGTGTGAGCACATAACTGCCGCTGCATACGACAATCAAACGCGATGACATCGCCTTTTATGTGCGCGGCACTAAACAACAGACAGGCGTGCCGCGCCGCACGGTGCCGCGCGGCCGCCGCACGGCCGCCGCACGACCGCCGCACGCGTGCCGCGCGGCGCGGCGTGGGCGCACCCACACACGCACAAAGGAGCCGCTTCTCACGATGCTCACTCACAGTCCCCGCTCTTTATTGGGGTATTATTTGGTAGCCGGAGTTACAATTACGTGTTGTTTTTGTGCGATGCCATCGTAGAATTTATAATGAGCGCTCCCTTTAACGATGATTTTACGGTTTTTGAGCCCGAGCCTATCGTTCGAGTCGCCCGTGCCCCCGCGCCCCCGCACCCCGCGGGTAACAAGCAGCCCTGCCACGCATTACGTTTTTACATCCTGTACTAATGAAATTCTTTCCCACAACCCGAGCTTACACAATTAATGCCATTACAATTAAATTATCGGCTAATGGTGGTGTTTTTGGAATAACATAATAATCATTTTGAATCCGAAGCAAAGAATAATACGAATCGCGCACTCGCGCGCCGCGGCTCGCGGCGCCGCGATCTGCGCAAAGATGGAACCGCGAGACACGTCGGGAGAGCAGATAGCTGTGAGAGGCGCGCGGTTCGCTCTGAGATTTGTTTAGTTTCCGTGGCGATACACATCGCGTCGTGTGAGAACCGTACACGTGACACGCCTCCGCCTGGAACAAAGTTGCGCGTCGTCGCCGGTAATGAACCGCCAACCTAACCGTTTTGTACCGCTCGCGAGCTACGTTCGCGACTAATGCGCGGCGAGGTCGCCGTAAAGCTTCGCCAAGTGATGCATCGATGGTCGCCGAGAATCGTCTGTAAACAAGGCGGCGGCTAACGAGCTGGCTTTCACACGTCGCACCTCGCTGAGGGCGCAGGCCGCGACACTCGCGCACCGCACCCGTGCAGCGCCGCACCGGTGCAGCGCCGTCCGGCGCGACGGCGGCGGCGCGCGCATGTCGCCTGATTACCACGAGCGATCGCCGCGACCTGCGATCAGCCCGCCTCGCCGGCTGCGTCCGTCGTCGACGGCGACACTAACCGATGCGACGCGAGTGCTCACGAGGCACACTTCGAGCGTAATACATTCAATTAACCTTTACGAGGAAGCCCCGTTGACGCTGTTTATCACCCGTTTCAGACGACTGTACGAGACACCTAAACAGCCTCGCAACTCGCGAATTTAGGTTCGATAACTTTTAAGTGCATTGTAAATTTGAAAGCGCTGGATAAATGGCCGTGCAGACAATAATATGCATAGATACAGAGTCGGTGTCAGGTGTAGAGATCGTGTCGTATCTCCGTTAGAGTAAGTAGTAAGTTAGAGCAGCTGCAGGCGGCGGGAGCCGCGTGACCGGCGGGAGGCCGCCGTGACGCCGTGGAACTGTACTCTCCTTTAGGTTGTGCGTGGTGCTCCACGCCCCGGCTCTATGCCTGCAGCTCTAAGGGTCAGAATGCTGTGTCGCAGATCTGTACAGTTGGAAAATAGTGAGTCATGCATCCGCGTCATATCGTCAAGTGAATTTGGATCTATCATCGTATCTGATCATATGTTTGGATCGTAGGTTTGTGCTTGTGGCATCTAGCCATAAAAATATAAAAAGAAGAAATGACAGTCGTTTCTTGTAAAAGGTTTTCTTAAAAGCTTTTTCTGAGAGTTTCCTAGTTGACTCTAGAGCTAGCTTAGTTTGAAAATGTGTCTCTTGGAGAGCATGCGCGCGGCCTCGTTCGCGAGTCGTCTAACGGTTAGTAAGCGGCCGTCCGTGCGCGCGCGCACAACTAAATTGGCTGTAAATTGGCGGCAACCCTGCATCCATCGCTAATAATAATCTGGTCTCTTCACTTCCTATCGTTTTGCTTCTTCAAAACGTTACTTCTTATATAGGTACTTAAAACTTTACTAACCCGCGACCAACAGCGTAGGGTTACGCGTTTCACCTGTACCTGGGTGTGGTTCTATATTATTATCTCATCAAGAAATCAATTGATTGCGTATTTGATAATATTATTACGCTAGCTCAAAGGAGCGCTAAGCAGGGTCGGGTTCATCAAAGAAGGCGTAGTACCTAGTAGTAGTAGTTTCTACGAAGTAAAACGTCTTTATAGTGTACTGGTAGGACATAACTAAATGCTCGGTCGCTAGTCGCCACCCTCACGTTGGAAAGCTGTTCTCAAGCCGATGCTTGCCGCGAGTGCGTTTGAGTGTCAGTCTCTATTGCTGGCTCGGTGTCGAGTCGGCGACCCCTCGTCGGTGCCTGCGTCACGCGCCGCCCTGACTGCCGGCGGACGACGTGTACAGACACCGTCCACCGTCCACCGTCCTCCGTCCACCGGCCATCGCTCCCTCGCGTCGTCGCGTCGCTCCGTTGCTGGAGGCGGAACAAGCGAGCTGTGTCATTTTGTGACACGATTTGAATTAATTATTCCTCTTTGCTTACGCATTTGTGACACGTTGAGGCAGTAATAAAAACCCAATGGAGGCAGATTGCGCACCCATCTGTCGTACCCTCGCGGCACCCGCCGCCGATGAAGTGTCGTACAGCTGTTGATGAATCGCCATCACCATTAACAAGACACCAATCCCTTCCTGCTACAAAAACAGATACCAAATCAACCCCTCGGTAAATGAAATACGTGCTATATTCCCTTCACTCTAATCGGTTGTATATCTCCATTTACAAATCGGATTAAATTTGGCTATTCGCAAACAATTGTACAGATATCGTTCTAGCGAGAGGCATAAAGTTGACATTAATAAAAATATTTTTAATAAGGTCATTGTTTGTGTCCTTGCGCGCGTGCGCGTGCGCACCCCTCGCGCGGCGCTCGTCGCGGTCGCCCCGGGCGCGCGGGCGCCTGCGGCCGCGCTCGCCGCCAGATGGGTGGTAACTGTAACTCTGGTAGACTTCACTTTTTGTGTCCATCTGCTGCTATTTTGATACAAGTAGGTACTGTGATGAAGTGGTTCACAGTGAGTACAGTTGAAGTACAATTTACATCATTTGAATGTGGCAAGCTATTGTGCGACACATGTTTCTTTTCATTTGACTAGCGAAGCCATGCAGTTTTACACGTGATGTATTATACATCACGTGTAAAACTGCATGGCATAATAGTAGGTCGTGTACCAATAGTGCGCGTCCTACCGTATCGGTATATCTAGCAAAAGCACAACAGAATGTAGCGAGGACCATGGTACCAGAACATTACACGCACGGCTGAATGCCATGCTTTTCGTTTTGTGTGGCTAATTGATACTTTCCGCTACTTTACAAGTTTTTGCTCTACTTGTCCGCGTAATGTAGAGCTCGCGGTAGGCAGCCCATACACCTAATGCATGATTTATGGATAAGCATCAATCACGGACCACGCGAAAACCATGGAAAAACCACGATCCGCTTGACGCATATCGTACGGTCTATAGAGTGGAGCTTGGTAGAAATATAGTCCGAGCGCTAACCGCGGTTAAAGGTAGTGTAGTTAGACACCGCAGCCGCTTCTACAATGGTGTCTACCTAAAAATAGTTTCACAACCATTGCTTGTTAAGTGCAGAAGCCGCAGTAAATACGCGGTGGCACGCAAGTTTTGTATGTAGCGTAAAGCGGAGACGTCGTCACTTGGAGCCCAGGCAGGGAGCGGTGCACGGTGGTCCACAATGGCGGCCGCAGTAATGGGCACGGCGCGGCCTCGTTAGGGCCGCCAGTGGCCCACCGCTCCGCAATCCCTTGCATTTGAATAACGGACCGTTTCAATCAAGGCTTATGACTGATGAGATGAAAGCTTTTTATAAACGCTCACCGGAAACGTTTGCAAACCAAATGCATGTTAACGATTGGAATGTATAATGAATAAACCCTGGAACTTGATGGTCCTGTTATTTTTAAGCACTGCGAAAAAGCAACATTCGTCAGCGCAGCGCACACGAATAGATGTTGAGCGTCTATTTTTCTGCGATTTTTCCATAACTTGAACTTTTGTCTTACTGTTCTGAAACACTGCAAAAAGTTTTTAACGTTCCTCTTTATGAGCAGCTATGTCGACGACTAGAATAAAAAACTTTCTTTTTAAAGGAAATGATCTGTCGTATGTAGTCTTTAAAGTTCCTTTGAGTGAGTGGTTACCTCAGTAGAGGGCAGTCCGTTCACACACGAGCTGATAACAGTGTAACGGGCGATCACGATGAGATCGAGCCGATTGGCTGCGAGCTAACGACGGAATATATTCACCCCCGCTAATTGGCAGCCGGGCGGAAGCGGCACGACATCGACGCGGGACGACACGACACGACACACGACAGGGACCGACGGCTCCGACAAGCCTCCGATGTGCAATTGTGCATATGCCAGGTCGCTGATTGAGGACCGGTGTAAGAGTCCCCATACACGAGCGTTCCATATCCATCGCTCCGGGGATTGAGTCAAAGAATGGTCCAATTTCGAGCACGCAGACGGTCACTCCATTCCGAGCGCCATCGCTACATTTTTCGGTCATCCTGCGTCTCGAGTACTGCCAACTGAGCACGAAATGGATCGTCGTATCGGCCACTAACGATGAGATGGAACGTTGGAGTTGCACTGGCTCTCATGTGCAGGTGCTGAGAAACACTGCTGCGTGTTTGGCGACCACCTTCGACTAGAGGGCGGCCGTGGTCCGTGACAGCTAGCCAATCTAGCGCTGGAAATGCCCTACCGCAATTGTATAGGTTGAATTACAATGTATTCCTTCATTATGGATCGTATTGTTGCTTCGTAAATCATGTATTTTTTTATAGGTTTTTCTGAAATCGTCCAGGAAAGATTTTAAAGCGACTTAACCCCTCTACGGTTTAGGTACACCAGTTTGAAAGGTATAACAACCCTACTGAATTGTTTACGTAACAGTCTACGTGTTCCCGAGCCGTGATCGTGGTCATCGTGCGTTGCATTCGCGGGGCGAGGAGTGCGGGGCGAGGAGTGCGGGGCGCGGCGGGCGGGGGTGGCGCGGTGTCAATCTTACGTCAACAATGGACAACATGCGTAATGGCGTATCATCATCCAATAATATTTGGTGGTCGGAAAGCGGTCCGGAGCAAAAAGGCGGGGGCGCGGGGGGTGCGGAGGGCGCGGGGGCGCGCCCTCGAGTGCTCGGCAAACGTCTCGTCCGCGTGTTTGCGCGCGGCACACCTGGACGGCTGCACTTGTTTTTTTAAACGACTAGTTTGTTCAAAAAGTTTGGGCGCACGTTAATTTGAGGCTCGTTCTTATAATACTGTTTGTACAAACATCGGTGCACCTGACGCGCGGCCGCGGCCGGCGGGGCCTCGCCCGGTGGGGCCTCGCCCGGCGGGGCCGGCTAGTGAGGCGCCCCCTGCCTCTGTCGCGGCGCTGCGGACGACTCGCTACGTACGAGAATGCTTTTAGCTAACGTTTCCATCCTTGAATGAGTCCGCGGAGAATGCGAGGGACACTGATTTGTTTGCTCGGCTCGGGTCCTCGCGCACTCGACGGACACCGTTCAACCGATGATCGAGCTGCTGCATGGGATAAAATACAAAACAAATCAACTGCATGGATACGATACCAAGATGTAATTTGGAGTAATTGATTGTTTCTCTTAGATGGTTCGTGCAAACATGCTCTTTCTTTAAGTTAGCTTGGCCCTTGTTCGCCTGAGATCGAACGAAGAACAGTTTTGTCCATCTAGCGATCTTCACAGCGTCTTTGAACAGGAAGGGCGCGGCGGCTGTTTCGTGCGAGGCTCGACTCGTGACTCGTGAGCCGGGACTAGGCCCGCGCTAGCGCTCCACCGACGACGGCACTTGAATGGACATGAGCATTGAGCGTCCTCTAAAGTGATATCACTATATGCGGGCCAGTATAACAATTTGCCGGTCGTCGTGTTATTTATTTACGGCTTTATATTCTTTATTGTTCTGCATTAACCGGCTCAAGCCATTAGAGTTATAACAAATTAAGATAAAACATAGATTTGTCTAATCTATACCTAAGTTAAATTAAGTGCATGCTTATTTTTTTATTGACAGTTTTGAAACGAATTTATAGCAACCCAAAACCAATTATACATCGGTCCCACGCCCACGTCGCCGGCGATCTAGAATTAATTATGCATAAAATGTAATTGATTCGCATAATTAAGTTCACGACAGCTGTACCGCCTAAGTGGACAGCCGGCGGGATTAGTCTCGGTCCCGTCTAGACCGGCCCCGGCCGTCGCGACGCCGCTCATAGCCTAAGCGATCTGGCTCTACGGCTGCCGATACGATCTCCATCCAAGGAGCTTAGTGACCAAGTATTTTAGCATCTATACACATCGGATTATCATATTATTTTTGGTTATCTATCATCAGATCGGCTGGAATCTTATCGTAACTGTGATCAAATCAAAATATTAACTGACGACGTAAAAAATATGCAATAAATATGGCTTATTAAGTATAAAATATATCTTGGTAAAACAACGTATTTATGAGCGAGTTTAACGCTCGGCTAATCTCCTTGCAGTCCTTGTTGACTCTCGTTGTTGAGTCCTTGTTCACTCGCCTGCGTTCGTTGCGCGTGCGTTCGCGGTTGACAATCATCCCAACGCTGCTGACGTTCGTGACTCGTGACGTGTGTTCTCGTCTGTTTACTTCAAACGTCGCGTATGACAGCTCTGACAGCGCTCCGGAGTCTCCGCGACTCACACCCTATACGTACATATACGCTGCGTGCTGAGAGGCACTAGATATCTAAGCTTCCCACTCTCGCGAGGTGTTCAATGTTGAACATAAGAGTTGAACAAACAATACAAATGCAAGAGGTTTCATATATTCATATAGCGCGCTTTCTTCCATATGCCACGAGGAGCCATCCGCATCTGATCCCAATTGGTCCGGTTGGATGTCGTCGCTGGACCACTGCGCGCCGCCGGCGTCCCTCGGGCGGGAAGGAGTGCTTCTCACTCCTCTCTGGCAATGAAATATTCTAATATTTCATTACACGCGCCGCGCCGCCGGTAATGTGATTAGAACATAATCTTTGATCCATTTCGTCTCGTGGCTGCAGCCGCTTCATCTGATGTCAAGGGTGTGGCGGCTGTTTTCCTTTTCTATTTAATCTCTTATTTAAAAAAATATATTTTTGAAGTGTCTGGAAACTGATTTCTAGAGAGGAGGTGTTCTTTGTATGTGTACCTAGCGAGTGCTCGTTAGTAGTTAATAGCACCGGTACTTACTATTATCTATTCTGTGGTGCCACGCAAACAAACTCAGTGCGAGTGGTGAAACTATGTTTTAGTGACCACCGCTGCCATAAGCGATCATACAAACACTATTGTGCTATTACACACACCTATAATACAGAAAATGTCTAACTTGATTATTTTGCGACGAAAGCATTGTCATGTTTAAACCTTGTTCAGTACACTCGTGTCCCCGGCGGTCTCGTAGGTACTTTTAAACTGAATGATCGATGACTTGATTTTCTAAAACTGATTTCCAAACAGATCTCCTAACTGCAGACACACCTGGCACTAACCGCCGAGTTATCGCCTTCTTTATTTGGCTCGCTTCGAAAAAACATAAGTGGTCGATCAAAAGCAAACGTACAGGTAGGAACCGAGTAGATTCGACGCAACCTGTTCAGTTAAAAATAAACACATGGAATGGCGTGCGTACCGCTCCCGCCGAGATTGTATCCCGACAGGTTCAGGACGAGCCGCGGGCGCTCGCCCCGGGCCGCGGCCGCAGCAGGGGAGGGGGGGGGGGAGAGAGGGGGGGGGGCAACCGGTCCGCGGCCACTCGCCCAATCGTCGCGAACCTACGCCCTGTGGGAACCCGCGCTCTGCCACCAGCAGCATCGTAAACGACGGTTGCGGCGACACCTGCAGGAATGCACGCGTGATGGAACTATGCTTGAACTAATAAAATGGCTTATTTATCTGATTTGATGATCTAAAAGATGGAAAGCCTGATGATAAAGCCAAAAACATCCTCTGGCAATCTATAGGTAGTACACAATTTATGTAGAAGATAGTCATCAGCTAGCATTGTACTCGTCGCAAGAAAATAAGTAGAACAGGAGTAGTCGTAATGTTTCCGTGCCATGCCAGCGTGGCGCAGCACCGCAGGGGACCGTGTGCGCGGCACCGCAGGAGCCCGTGTGCGCGGCGACGGGTTCCTCCCCGATTCATTCAATGTTTATCTTCCATCAAGGTATGTTCCATAGCACGGAGCGCTCAGATTCTCGTGGTAGGTTTGCGTCATCCGACGCACGCAGATTGGACTGCGATGAACTGATCTAGTGGTTTTTTTTCGTCCACATCATTATCTTAATTTCTTTATTTGCGCTGAACGCTTCTAATTTATGTAAATGTTTGCGAGTAAACAAGCATATAAGTATTTGCTTTTATTTTTCATTATGCCTAGGTCTACATGGATATCTAACATCATAATAATGTGCTTAGGCTGCAGGTCTCTCGGCGACCAGATGGCGGTCACCAGTGATGATTGTTTTGATAGAGCAAGTTTAAACTACCCTAGTGTAGTACGGAGTTCCTCATTGGTACGGTTTGACTGCGCGCACCGTGGGAACTAGTGACACGAGGTGGTGCGCGGCGGACACCGTTCTTTCTGAATGAATCATTCGTGAAACGTTCGGGAGTCATCGGCCGCAACACTCATCTAATTAAATTAATATCATTAGCGAAGACGCACGAGAAGGCTCTGCGGCTCCCACCCCCGCGCCCCGCACCCCGCGCCCCGCACCCCGCGTCCCGCACCCCGCGCCACCGCGCAGGCATTTTAATTAAACCTCCACCTCCCCGCCCCCGCCCCCGCCCCGCCCCGCGCCTCCTGGTGCCTGGTGGCCGCGCATGCAGGCTCGCGTGATTCACTACGATTACAACGATGTACGATGTACGCTTTATTACGAGATCACATCTCGACCAAACCTCGCTCACCTCCTCAGCTCACCCACACGCCACAGAACCAGTTGATCATCGAGAGAAGCTTTCGTAGCTGGCCCAACCTAACCCAACCACCGACGCAACAAACTCCAACGGAATGTCCATCATGAGAGTGTCACAACTCTCTCAAAACCGTTTGTGTTCGTACTAGGTGCATGTTGTTTGTACAAGCGACGTCACATCGGACGACGCGTCGTGCACCGAGCGTGGATACGCTCTCGGCGCTCTCTTCTGACAATCGTTTATAAAAATGCGATGCAGGTGCAGCTGGCGTGTGTTCTTAGGACCTACTTATACTTGTTACTTATAAACTAAATTTGTTAAATGCTAAAATACTGTTAGCTGTCGATAAATACTTAAAAACATACGGTCTGCCGTCCTTTGGTTCGTTGGGGTAGTAGATAGATACATAGTTCAGTTTTAGACCACTGTTAAATCTTACTAACAATAATGAGCACTTGTGGCGCGAGTGGACGGAGAGCAGTCCCGAACTGTGCGGTCACACGATGATTGCGCTAATTAGTCGATACAACGCGCGATTAATTCGCAACTCGCACTCGCCGTAATTGGACGTAATTTGCGTGAGAACTTGCGCAACGGAGCGGAACGCGCGGAGGCGGTCCACTGCGCGCGCGGACGGGGCGCACGCCGCGCGGCGCGCCGCCGGCCGCGCGATGGAGCGCGCCCGCGCCGCCCGCGCCGCCGCGGACCAGCAGCGAATTAACTAAATTACAGCGCAAGTTCCTAGAACGGTCGCTGACCACGGCGGCGGCACCAGCCACACAGCGCCACCGCCGCCGCCGCCGCCGCCGCCGCGCGCCCCGCGTCATTGTTCAGACCTTACTTACCAACACGCTTCCCTATTACCACAGAACAAATAATAATCGAAGACTGAACAATAGTTCACTGAGATACAGATTACATCTCATGCGGGCGTATTACTGAAAAACATTTCAAAAGTAACTATCACTTGTTGAGTAAATCGTGTTTGGTTCAAATTATTATTACTCCATAAAATTATTCATATTCAACTCAAATTCCTTATTTATCAAAAGTTAGCAGTTAAACATGAATCATTTCAAGAGCATTAATCGGAAGCTTGAACAAGATTGCTCCTTAACGTTGTGGCAGCCGCAGAGCCAAGAATCCATGAAGGACATAAGCAGCCCTCACTCCTAGTTTGATGGATAAGCATCAATCACGGACCACGACAAAACATGGAAAAACAACGATCCCATAAATTCATCCCTCTTTCAAATACATAACATGAGAAAGAGATGGAAGATGTTTTACAGATCTAAATTTAGTTTTAGAACTGTCATATATCTTCCATCTTTTATAAATTAGACGCCACTAAATTCATTACCCATAAATTTACACTAGACACAAGCAAATGGATTAATTTGCAAGGTCTAAAATATATTCCATCTCTTTCTCGGTTTCTAATTTAGAAAGAGAGATTGAAACTAAAATTAGGTTAAGGTCAGAATGACAGAATCGACAACTATTGTACCGCGCGCACACGCCACGGTCAACTTTACAAACTTATTACGTCATATCTTCATTAGTTAGATGTGTGGTGTGAAAGTAGTATTTATGTGAAGACATATTGCGCCGACCCCATGTAAAAACGGGACCAGGGCAGGAGTTGAACGTGTGGACCAAATTTAGCAACTGAATATGAAACTAGTCCCCGCGACATTCGCGTTCACGGGGTAGGTACCTATTTCATCTGCCACCCGGCAACATCCTTATCTCAAATCTTCAGATGAATCTATAGATTTTCGTTAAAACAACAAATGGATAAAAATTTAAATAAAACTTACATAACGAAATGTGTTTCGATGTTTGGCACAGATCGCGCCATTGATAACGTTTTATTAGCGCTACATTTAAATATTAAGTGTCATCTGGGGTCTTTGAATCGTTCGCATCGCATCGCTCGGGTCTGTGTTGAAACCTATTCAAGGTCTGATCGACCATCCATCTTAATCTGGAAAATACATTATTTATTATCATTTTTACCCACGACGCGGGAGCGGAGAAGGTCTATGCGTTTAGGGTGAGAGGTTGCACACATGAATGTTCCCATTTATCTCCATAACGGTTTGACCGATTTAGATACTGTTTTCTGCATAAGGTTTGTGATGTAACTAAACCATTAGAATAATTTAAAGGTGATTGAAGCATTAGCTAACTATCCGGTTTAAAATTTAAGTCGCCAGGAGGTTTCTGGTCGTTTGCCTGATGGTAAGCATAACGCCGGCCCATCACAATTGCAGTGCCTGCACTCAGAACTTTCAAACACAAAGGCCTGCGCGGCACTGCAGTGCTCTTGTTACCCTCAGACATTATAGGTATGAAGTCTCATAAGCCTGTAATTTCACTGGCTACCTTGCTTATCAAACCGGATCACAGTAATGCTTGCACATTACTGCTTGGCGGCTGACTTCACTCACGGCGCGGTGGTACCCACACAGACGGACACTCGCAGAGGAGTTAGTACTACCACCTGGTAAACAAATATCAATCACAAAATCATGATTTCACCGACCATGACACAGTGTCACGTCACGGCAGTCATGGACTCACCGCGTCTCTCCGGCGCGGCGCGGGCGCACAACACACGTACATGCTTACTACGGTTTGTTAAAACGTTCTCTTTTGAGATCAAAGTGTGTAAACAAATCATTTTCCCTGCTGAGTTTCTTCTAACGCATGTCGTGTACCTATTATGAAATTGTTAAAGTACCTAATTAAAGTTTGCAACGCCCTCCAAACATCAGAGTGCATGTTGAAGTATAAGTTGAATGTATGTATGCAATAAAATTAAAGTAAATAAATAAATAAGTTAGGAAGCTGTGTTTGTTACATGGGATGGTTTGAAACAGATTGTGATTTGAACAAAAAAGGGAAAAGGTCTGAAGTACATATAATTATACCTACGCTGAGAGCGCTTCATTAGTTCAACATTAATTAATGTCACTTGTGTAAAATGTTACGAATTTAAATGACAAACAAAAGCCATTTCATTTTGACTTTTAATATTTTGGAGTCCTACATATTTCTTACTATTCTCTATTACACAAAATAGTCTAAATCACTGTTGCTTGCGTGTTTGTGGTGCACCGGACTAATTACACGGAAATCAAACAAAAATCAAAGAGAGATAAAGAAAACGAAACGTTTTTCAACATTCACAGAATTCCATCGAGTAAACACAGCATAAGAGCTCGGTACTATCGCATGCGCGGGCGCTGATCGAATCGCGAAAACGCTCCCCCTCGCCCCACCCGCGGCCGAGCCCGCTGCACTTTGCAATAAAAATAAATCACCGCTTCGCGGGATTAATAAAAAGCTCCGGCTCCAGGGGCGGAGCGGGGCCGAAGGGGGGGCGATGCGCGGAGGGGCGCGGGGCGCGCGCCGCCGGCAGTTCAAGCCCGGAGCCCGCGGCGAGCGCGCGTGTCAGTGCTGAGTGCCGCGACCGACCAGTGAGAGTGCAGTGCTCCGTCCAGTGCGCGTGCAGTGCAGTGCAGTGAGCCACCCGTGGCGGCATGCGGGAGCGCGCGCCGAGGCGGCGCCCCGCGCTGCGCTGACCCGATGCGGTGTGCGCCGGCTGCGGCCGCGCGGCGCCTGCCGCTGCTGCTCGCCCTCGCCCTCGCCTGCGAGCTGCAAGTACGTCTCCACTCTCCACGACCCTGCGTCTCCACAGCCGCTCGCGATACGCCGCTAGATCGATCTCCTGATCGAACTGCAACAAGTCGTATTATTCTGGCGAGATGCCGTTCTACTTGACCTTAATTTATTCTTAGAATTTTAGTCGGTCTCCTTGCTTAATTGGCTAACTTACAAATTATCCACAAACTACATCGAGGGAGGTAACGCTCTCCGATAGCGCTCGATGCGCAATTAATTACTGTACCCTCGAGCGAGGACTCGAGAACAATAAGGACAAATGAATGTTGCAAACGTTTCGATTCTTAAGATTGTTTTTGTGAATTTCGGGATATTTATCTAATCTAATCAAATTTAGTCCACAATTTTCTCAAAAATGTGGTTTTGAACATGGATTAAATATTCTTTAATAATATCTAAGTAATCACCGAGCCAGCTGATCCACGCTCGCAACCGCAATGAAACGTCCCCGAAACTAAGGATGATGTCCGTGTCCCCTAACTCGATGCGATAAGCGGTTACAGTCGGCGCGCCGCTATCAGCGAACATCCCATCGCATCGCACATCTGTCCGTCAAACGGTCAACACCACTAAACAAATAACCATCTTCATTCAACATTGCTAGTTCGGTGACTTCCTACTTAACTCACCGTTTTTTCCAAATTCAAACGTTTTACTGGGTTTTTGGTGAGAAACGGCTCACGAAAATAAAAGCATCTCTCTGCTTCAAGAGAAACGTACAATGTTTCTAACCTCTTTAACTCAATTCATCGTAAGAATGTCGTGCAGTGCAGCGCCGCCGCCGCGCCGCCGTACGTGCGCGCCATGCCGATGAGGTGTTCCGTCGCGTGAGGCGTCGTTAGTGTGGCCTCACTTCACTCCTTGTAAGCTGTTTTCCCGCACTCTACTCCATTCATTAATAATTGTTAAAATGATTTGCAAATTTAAATTTAAGACACATCCTTCGCGCAGCGGCCTTGCGTGTCCTGAGTTCCTGACATAATGTTTGTTATGAGAATCTGTTCTATTCCAAAAGCTACGGCAAATTTATTCAACCTTCACATGTTGGTTCGATTTAATTTAGTCCGTAACGTGGTTTGTTTACGTGCTATGACTGGCTCGCCATCATCTCCAGTTGTCTTCTCTGTAATTACGTTTTATATCTGAAATGAAGCGAGATCTAAAACATCCGGTCCACTCTCGGTAGTAAATATAAATAAGCGTTCTGAACCGGTCTCCGTGAACTCCACCTGTAACTTGTTTGGTGTTCGTTTTCAAACGCACGTTATCTCCGCATCTAAATTAAACATTCTAACGTGGTGATGGTCCTTCGCTCGCCGCAGCTGCCGCGTTACAGCAACCTGAACCCGTTTTACCTTTTCTGGGTCCAGGTTATTTTCAAGTTTTTGTGTTGTTTTATCTAAATTATTCCACTGAGCACACTACCTAGACATTTCAAATAATCAAATAAGTAATAAACAATACCTAATAAAGTAAATTAGCTTTATTCAATCATAATCTTTGTATCACATTCAGCGAAACATTTCAATAATATGGAACGTATACCTACTAGCGCGCGCCTACAGGCACCATCCTCTCATGTACAATTGTACATGTTTCCAAATATTAGAAATCCTTATCTAAATCAGGTTTGATTGATTGTCTGATCGAATCTTCTTTAAACGTGTGTCTAACTCTAATCAATCTCGAAGGTTAAAAGAAAATTTAAAACAAATAGTTTTTGTGGAATTGCTTTTAAATACGTTCAGTTTTTTGTTTCTGTGAAATTGTCAGTAGCCTAGGTAGGTTAATTCTAATGGCAAATTGATAATTTTAAAACCTAAATAAGCAAAATGTTAGGTGATAATATATGATAATGGATGCACTCTGAACGCTTACCTACTAGTACCACACACAATCTGCATCCTGCAAACCAGCTTTTAATATTTGACGTCGTTCCAAAATGTTGTTAGACAAACCAAAGCGGTAAGCTTTATCATATCTTCTTTATGTGGATCTCAGGTACGGTTGGATTGCGGAAATCTTAAGAGCGAAAGGTTTTTGGATACTAATATAATATCTAGCCCCGCTTACGCTCAGACGGGCAACTCAAGAGTTAGTTGTTAGGAAGGGGTTAAATTACCATGATGAATTATGGACTACCTAGGGATCCTCTTTGCTTTTTTAATTTTTAATCCGCCGATACTGGAGAGGCAGAGTTCATTAACCAGTTTGAACCGGACTTGGAACTATGAACTGCTTTTAACATGTTTGCATCTTGTTCATAATGATTGATTTATTTAAAAAATAATTACTAATGTAATTTAGGTGTTGTAAAAGATTTAGTACCGACAACATAAAACTAGTAGGCAAAGCAACTACGAGCCAATGAAATATTAATCTAGGAAGTATGTTTTCAAATTAATATGAACGATTTGTCATAGATGTGGAAAGACGAGGAATTGTCGTTTACAAAGTAACAGTTAATAGCGCTATGGGGGCGCTAGTTAAAAACAAACATGTCACAAAGGAAGCACGAACTGCTAGACATAACGCTCTTTTGGGCACAGCTGTGTTATAGCACATTTAATCGTGGATTTGTCAGAAGATGCACGGAAGCAGAGCGGATACACTGCAAATGTGGTCTCTCTTCATAAATCTTGCAGCGATATCCTTGCTGTTCGAATCCGCAATGATAAATGGGTAAATTGAGTGAGAATGCCATTACAGAGATGAAAAGTGACACGTTGGTTTGAGCATGTCGAGGGAATGAGTGACGAAAGAAAAAATATGTTCACAAGATGTTAGGACTAACTACCATCTGCTATGTCTCTTCTGTGAGTGTCCTGGGAGGGTTGCTTGTGTGTTCTACCTCCAAACCGTAACGTTTGATGAGCAAAGTAGTCGGTGAAATGACTGGGGTATGAGGGTTGTCTCATGCGGATGTGTCAGGGTAACGGGCGCACTGCTGCACGGCATTGCGGCACTGCACAGGAAACGTATCCACACACAAAAGTAGAGATCGTACTACAACATTTTCATAAATTATTCTAAGACAACAGCGAACATTGTAAATGGGTAACAATTTATTTATGTACTTGACTGTCTAATGTTTTATGATAATTAATTTTGATAAATCTAGAAGTCAGGAATGAAAATAGGTACGTCTGGACAGTGACGTTTAATACTGCTAAATTTCGCGGTTTATAATCTTCCCATTACACTTACACTTACTTATAAAGCAGTCGATGTTAGACCGATACAAACTGGTCAATGAGTCATTTTTGACGCTTTGGAGAACGAAATCTTACTTTGCTTGTAGAAACAGGATAATTAAAGCCTGAAGGACGAGATTGATAGGTGCAGCTCGCCTGTAGCCTGTTCACTTGTGCAGTAGACGCAGCTTGTGTGACCGGCTTGCAGCCCGCTACTTACACATAGTACTCGTATGGTAACCGTGTCCGTCGGCACCTATTGTAGGTACCTGTCGTATTATATGCCCGCGTGTAACACGTGACTCAAGTGTTTTTAACTACATATCTAAAATGCAGTGAAATAATATTATCTTTATCATTTATATAACTATTCTGTAAGTGTGGGTGTGATGATGTATGTATCTACTGCAAAAGCCTGTCACTTGACAATTATTTCATATCGAAATATATCAGATTTTTATATTCACATAAGTAGACTTAAAAAAAAAGTAAATGAAGTAAAAGTAAGTAAATCGTAAATGGGTTTTAGCCTGAAATAAATGTATTTTATTTTATTTATTTTTTATATTTTAAATCCGTTGAGTGTTTCTATTATTGATATTGTGTTTAATTTACTTACTTTTATACAATCTAAATAATGTTGGGAAGTGAGTTACTGCACTGGTTGTCGCAAAGAATCTATTACGTAATTCATCTGTTTAATCGAATAGCTTCCTTTTTTATCTACACAAATGAATGCTTATTATAATTAGCTGTGATGTTATCGATTCGATGGAAATGATAAGTCTCTCAAAGATGCACTATTAGAAACATATTTTTAGAATTACGAGGAGTGAGAGTCGTGGTCCTCCATCACTCAAATATTGAACGAAGACTTAATTAAAATATTTTTTTCCCCTTATCATTAATTTCACATCGGAAAATTATACTGGTACAATGACCAAGTTTATAGAAGTCAAATATTGTACTGGAATATAAAAGCGGGACAAAGGTGCGTGACCTTTATTCAAAAGTATGCTGCGGCCCTCGCGGCCGAGTGCAAATCATAACAGGAGTGTCCGCACAGATAGACAACTAGCGTAGGCGGGGCGCGGGGCGCGGGGCGCGGGGCGCGGGGCGCGGGCGGCCGCGAGGAGGGGCGGCGCGGTGGGGCGGCGTTGCAGGTGGGGCGGCGTTGCAGGTGGGGCGGCTCGGAGCCCGCGCCACCGCACGCCCCGCACCGACTCCGCCCCAGCGCTGGCGCCCACAGCTAGCGAAATAACTTCTCGCCACCGCAGAATATAAACCAAACAATACTGCTCTACACTACTAAAAACCGTTTTGTTACCGCACTATGGCGGGGACTGAACAACGAACGTATACAGTATACGTGATATATTTTATAAGGAAAATAAATGTATACAGTGAAATAGTTACGTATTTTTTGGCAAGCAAATGAACATTTACGAAATGAAGCTGCTGCCCGCGGCTTCACACGTGTATAATCAGGATAAAACATGGTATTAGTACAACGGCCACTTTATACAAAATTCATCAAAATCCGTTTTCTCGTATAATCGTAACTGTTGAATGGTAAAAACCAAACCAAACGCAATCTACCCGCGACTTTGCTAGCGAACAATAGTCGCGGGTGGAAGCTAGGGTCACATGTCACTCAAGGGTAGTGTAGCTTTCTATCAGTGGAAGAATTTTCTGAATCAAATTAATCGTCGTGGAGATTTCCGTCTGTAAAGATGCGGTCGCGGCGGTCGCTGTAGGGCGAGTCTGATGTAACGCTGCGGCTCGCTGTTATTCAGTGTACGCGAGTACGTACTACGTACATCCAGACAGGTTTTTTACACTATTTGATAACGAGACGAGCTGGTCTGGCTTTGTCTGATGGTAAGGATAGTGTTGGCTCATAAAAATTGCAGTGCGGTTGCAGTGCACAGTGGTACCAGACCAGACGGACACTCGCAGAAAACTTAGGGTTAATATTCAAAGACAACACTGTTTGCCCATCATCTTTTTTAGTAAATAGCTTTTAAAGATTTGGTGTTCGGTTTCCCGTTGACTCAAATAGAATTCTTTCATTTATATTATTTTTTTCTAAATCATATTTAAGCACAGAACATTGCGCGTTTCTTATTCTATTTCTATTGTTAAGTATATTTAAGTAAATATTTAAGTATATTTACTATATACCAGCAATTGTACTGAAGATATTCTGTGCATCAGATGCCTGTTTCGCCTGTCTATAGATACAGGTAAAGTCCCAAGGAGCTGGAACATACCCAACCTTCAGCCTTTACCGAAAAAGGGGTAGTCGTGCTGATCCTGTCAGTTATTATAGGACAATCTCAATTAACTCTTTCCTTGTTAAAGAACAGGTGGTAAAGGTATGGAGAGACTTATTAACAAAAGGTTTCCGGCGTGCCTTGAAGACAACGATCTCTTCATGGGCCGACAATATTTTCGCCGAAACCGGTCTACTGGGGACATTGTAGCCCACGCCGCCTACATATTGAGCAAAGCCATTGATGGGCTCCTCATGCATGGGGAGGCGCTTGCAGTCTCCCTAGACACATCTCAAAAGCATTTGATCAGGTTTGGCACGACGATCTTTTAAGCAAACTCCCACCCTATGGATTTCCTGCTGGCCTGTGTACTTGGATATCGATTTTTCTGAGGGAACGATCGATTAGAGTGGTTCTTGAGGTCTGCTCTTTCAATCTTTTGCCAGTTGACGCCGGCGTACCTCTGGGTCGGTTCTGTCAGCAACACTTTTCTTACTTCACATTAACAATCTGTTAAAACCCAGTATCTTTGGGTATGCAGATGACAGTAGGATTGTTCACAGATTACATGTCCAATACCCGTATCAGTATCATCTTTGAGAGAGAATATCAGATTTGAGAGAGAAGCCATATTCGAACGTTCAAACTTAACCTTGAAGGCTTTATCCGATTGGGGTGACGCTAACTTGGTGAAGGTCAACGCTACCAAAATGCAGGCGTGTCTATTCACTGCGGAAAGGAGTCAGTTTCATCTGTTTCCTACTTTCCGTGGTGCATCGAAGGCTCGGTAGTCGACACCTGTTCTTATCAGTACGGCGTGGGTGCTGAGCCGGTCGTCAGAGCCACTCGAGGACTGCTATATGCGAATGGCCAAGACGACCGGCCTGGACCACGCAGGGAATCAAAATACTGAGGAAGTCGGGTCTTCAGCTAGGGTTTGCCGGTCCCGATTGCCACTTTCTTTGGCAAAAACTCCGTACCCAAGCCAGGGTGTAAAATCTAACTGGGATGGTTGATAAACAGAAACCACTGACTGTAAAATCTCGGAGACCGTGGGCAACGACCAATGATTGGGCGATTCTGGAAGATTTTCAGCATTGGTGAAGGTTTCCAACAAATTAAAGGGTTTTTGTGACAAAGTACTTCCAATATTGTTGTTTCATGTAGATAACGAAAGATGGAAGTAGTGTGCTGCCGCGCACTCTGTTCGGTAGCGAGTTCTTTGCCGCGCGCATTATAGCATGAGAGCCATCGGACGCGCGCATCCGCGAGCATTTTCAACAATCGGGGTAGTGTATGAAATTCGTTGTTATACTGGATACGTTTTCTGTGTATAGCTGGCCTACGGGCTGCTCGTGTAACACGACAGCTGTACGATTTAAAAAGAGTTTCTTATTCGCTATATGCGAGTCTAAATGGAATAAACTAATAAATAAACAGTCCGCTCCGCGCCGCTACGCAGCAAGCACATACCGACCACCTGCGCTGTGCCTTTTTTTATAATTCGCGGAACGGTTATTATATAATGATGTTTTCGTGTCCTGCGTGTAACAGTGAGCACTCAGATGGTGTTAGATGCTCAAATTGTTCTACCCATTATTGTTTTTCCTGTGCGAACATATCTGAAAGGAACTACAGGAAACTCGGGCCTGTGAGGCAGGCTGCTCTGCTTTGTCCCAGTTGTAAATCCAGCCAGCCTCAAGTGATTACCACTGACTCTTCGGTCACTCAGCCTGGATTATCTCCGAATGCTACCTTGGATCTAGTGCTGCAGGAACTGCGTGATGGGATTAGAGGTATCCACGTTCGCCTGGAGCAACTACCTACATTAGTACAAGAAGTTAAAGTTATCAAGGAAAAGTTCCATCATTTTGAGAATTCTATGCTCGATATTAAAAATGAAGTGAATGCCAACAAAGCTAAGACGTTAGAGATCGATTCTAGACTCACTAGCTTGGAATCTAGGCCCAGCGGCGGCGATGACTACCCCCAGCTTCAACTTAAACTAACTCAGTTGGCCGCTGATCTATCGTCGAAAGACCAAAGGGAGCGAAGTAACAACGTTGAAATCAAAGGGGTGCCCCTCAAGAAGAACGAAAACCTAATTTCTATTGTTCGTAAGCTCGGTGATGTAATTGGGCAGCCTGTTGAACTCTCAGATATTAATTTTGTTACTAGAGCCCGCTCTTCGTCGAATATTAAACCAATCATCGTTGGATTCCTTGGAAGGTACATGAAGGAGAATTTTGTTGCCTCTGCTAGATCTTACAAAAACCTGACGGCCGAGGACGTAGGCTTCACCGGAGCCGCCGCCAGAATCTTTGTCAATGATCACCTCACACGGGAGAACAAGCTGCTCCTGACTAGAGTCAAGAAGATGGCACTTGAGATGAACTACAAGTACACATGGGTCCAAAAATGCAAGATCTTAGTGAGAAAAAATGACACTTCGCCGATATTACATGTTCATAACGAGGATGACCTCGCTAAAATCAAGTGACTATTTATTAAGTGCTATTGCCGCATTTATCGTTCATTGTTATTTTCATGTATTTTCTTGTCTTATTTCGTGCCACGTAAACCTAACAAATATATACTCATATCGTACATAACTACTAATCTATTCTGTTTTTTAATTGTGTTAGTCGAACCTACAATAACCTACTTAATTTATTATTATTATTTATTCAAATTATACTTACAATATCGCACTCTAATAATAATTATCATACATAGATTGCCATCGTATTTACATATTTTACTATGGTATAAGGGTTTCAGTACGTTTTGCGCGCCGCCATTTCGCTTTACAACTAAATATAACCTCGTCTCACTTACAAGCACTTTACATTTACTATACACTCCTGTCGGAACACATATTTTCTATATTACCTATTGGGCCGTGAAGTCTCGTCTTATAACACGCTTACTTTTAATCAGTTTTACTCGCACAGTGTTTTGTTCGCAAACAACTAACATCAATTACCCGTGTAACAATTGTACATCATTTAACGATGCACTTTCCAGCCAAGCACATACTTGGCTGGATTGCGATTATGATTCCTAACATTTATTATCAAAATGTTAGGGGTTTGCGAACGAAATCACTTCAATTTAAGAGGAACTTATTATTATGTAATTACGATATAATCGTGTTAACGGAGACGTGGCTTCTCGACGGAATAAAAACTGAGGAACTATTTAGTGATGTGTACACGGTATGGCGGCGCGAGTCGCGACCGGGACTACGCGCTGCGCGGGCAGGCGCGCGGTGGGGGCGTTCTTATCGCCGCGCGCCGGGACCTGGCGGCGCTCGCGCGGCCCGATTGGCATTCCACAGCGGAGGACTTGTGGGTTTCTATTAAATTCAATGGAAATCGAACTGAACCGCCTGTAAACCTGCACATAGGTTGTATTTATCTCTGTCCACAACATCAAGGGTTATCTTTCTCGTCCCAACTTTCTAATTTTTGCGAAAAAGTACTTACAATTTCGGTTAACAATCCCAGTGATAAACTGCTAATTCTAGGCGATTTCAATTTGAGTGACATAACCTGGGCAGCTTCTTGTGACCATACTTTCTTGCAACCTACATGTAACAGTAGTAATAGTAATCATACTGAACTTTTAGATCTTTTAAACCTAATTAATTTGGGCCAGTTCAATAGCATTTTGAACCATCAAAACAATGTCCTTGATCTTGTTCTATGTAATGACGACGTATCTGTTTCTCGATGCTTGGATCCTTTGGTGCCGGAAGACAATTACCACCCGGCACTTGTCTGTAGACCACTTTTCGTACACATAACTTTTCTCACCCCTAGCCCTAGACCTAAGTTCTTTTATGCTAAAGGGGATTATTCGTCAATTTGCAGTGAGCATGATGGTCAGGACTGGCTGACACTTCTTTCTTGTGGTAGCGTGGATGAAGCGGTAGACAAATTTAATAAAATACTGTCCGAATTGAGGGATAAATTTGTACCATCTAAATATGTTCTACCCAGCCAAAATCCTGTGTGGTATTCTCCTGCACTACTCAAAATTTTAAAAGAAAAAAATAAACATCATCGAAAGTATAAAATATATAATAATAAACTAGTATTTCGCGCGGTGCGCGGGCTGCTAAAGCAGCCCGCGTGCTGTGGTTGTGTCCGTTTCGGGGTCAGGAATCCTAATTCTAAGTTTTAACCAAATCGGAGAAACTTTTATTCTGGCTGATATTTGGCCGCCGCGAGCTGTAGTGGGCCTGCGCGGGCCGCAAGCGGCCCGCGAGGAGTTTTCGCAAGACATGGCCAACCCTAAATAGGTTTGGTTATCGTTATCAAAAATCGTCAAGGTCTCTGAATTTAAAATCAAAATTTTGGGGCAAGTTTGTTTTTGGCCGCCGGTGTTGCCACTATACATGGCCGCCGCGAGGCTTTTTTGATCCTGCGCGGGCCGCAAGCGGCCCGCGAGGTAGATTTGTCTCTTGATTTTAAATTTTAACCCGATCGGAGCAACTTTACCTTTTTGCGTTTGACCCCTACTTTGCTACCCCATTGTGGCCACCGATTCCGGATGCCCCTAAAGGGTATAGTTCCTGCGCGGGCTGCAAGCAGCCCGCGAGGAGGGCGCGGGCAGCGCGCTGCCCGCGTGTTGCATTTTGCGTTTGACCCCTATTGGGTATTGTTTTGCGTTCGGCTATTATTGTGTCCGTTTCGGGGTCAGGAATCCTAATTCTAATTTTGAACTCGATAGAAGAAACTTTAATTCTGGCCGCAATTTGGCCGCCGCGAGCTGTAGTGGGCCTGCGCGGGCCGCAAGCGGCCCGCGAGGAGCCTTTTACATTAAGTGGCCAACCCTAAAGAAGTTTCGTTATCGTAATAAAAAATCCTCAAGGCCTCTGAATATAAAATCAAAACTTTGGAGCAAGTTTGTTTTTGGCCGCCGGTGTTGCCACCATATATGGCCGCCGCGAGGCTTTTTTGAACCTGCGCGGGCCGCAAGCGGCCCGCGAGGTGGATTTGGCTCTTAGTTTTGAATTTGAACCCAATCGGAGCAACTTTAGTTTTTTGCGTTTGACCCCTACATTGCTACCCCATTGTGGCCACTGATTCCGGACGCCCCGAAAGGGTATTGTTCCTGCGCGGGCTGCAAGCAGCCCGCGAGGAGGGCGCGGACAGCAAGCTGCCCGCGTGTTGAATTTTGCGTTTAACCCCTATTGGATATTGTTTTGCGTTCAGTTGTTGTTGTGTCCGTTTCGGGGTCAGGAATCCTAATTCTAATTTTGAACTCAAAAGAAGAAACTTTAATTCTGGCCGTAATTTGGCCGCCCTGAATTGTAATGGGCCTGCGCGGGCCGCAAGCGGCCCACGAGGAGTTTGGACATAATAGTGGGCAACCCTAAAGAGGTTTTGTTATCGTTATCAGCAATCCCCAAGGCCTCGGAATTTGAAATCAAAATTTTCGAGCAAGTTTGTTTTTGGCCATCGGTGTTGCCACTATATATGGCCGCCGCGAGGCTTTTTTGACCCTGCGCGGGCCGCAAGCGGCCCGCGAGGTAGGTTTGGCTCTTCGTTTTAAATTTGAACCTGATCGGAGCAACTTTACTTTTTTGCGTTTGACCCCTACTTTGCTACCCCATTGTGGCCACTGATCCCGGACGCCCCGAAAGGGTATTGTTCCTGCGCGGGCTGCAAGCAGCCCGCGAGGAGGGCGCGGGCAGCAAGCTGCCCGCGTGTTGAATTTTGCGTTCAACCCCCATTGCGGCCACTGATTCCGGACGCCCCGAAAGGACTTTGCTCCTGCGCGGGCTGCAAGCAGCCCGCGAGGTGGGCGCGGACAGCAAGCTGCCCGCGTGTTGAATTTTGCGTTCAACCCCTATTGGGTATTGTTTTGCGTTCGGTTGTTGTTGTGTCCGTTTCGGGGTCAGGAATCCTAATTCTAATTTTGAACTCAAAAGAAGAAACTTTAATTCTGGCCGCAATTTGGCCGCCCTGAGCTGTAGTGGACCTGCGCGGGCCGCAAGCGGCCCGCGAGGAGTTTGGACATAATAGTGGGCAACCCTAAAGAGGTTTAGTTATCGTTATCAGCAATCCCCAAGGCCTCGGAATTTGAAATCAAAATTTTCGAGCAAGTTTGTTTTTGGCCGTAGGTGTTGCCACTATATATGGCCGCCGCGAGGCTTTTTTCATCCTGCGCGGGCCGCAAGCGGCCCGCGAGGTAGGTTTGGCTCTTCGTTTTAAATTTGAACCTGATCGGAGCAACTTTACTTTTTTGCGTTTGACCCCTACTTTGCTACCCCATTGTGGCCACTGATCCCGGACGCCCACAAAAGGGTATTGTTCCTGCGCGAAAATCCTCCGGTCCCGTTTCGGCAATGGCGGCGCCCAGGAGCCTTACTCCGAAAATCGAACGTCGAAACTTCGGCTGACGGATCGCAGTTTTCCACTATGAAAGTGTTTCGGATCCAACGTTCAAACTTGACATTTTGTTTTACATGATCCGAAAATGTCGATCCCTCAGCCGAAGCTTCGGACTTTCAATTTTCAGAGTAAGGCCCTACGGTGCGCTGTTCGTGTTTTGTTTCTTTTGCGAACATAAAGTACCATTTTGATGAAAAATCGGAAAAAATCTTCCCGTTTTACAGTTTCCGAGGCGTTATGTGGCCATATGGTACGAGCTATACGAAAACAATGTATGGAAGAAACGTTCATCTTGAAATGATTTACAAAAAAGTCCGCGATAGCATATGTCTATGTATTCGGGTTTGCTTGCAATTCGCGTTTTTACCATTTTAAAATTTGGCCAAAAACGGTACTTTATTTGCAGCCGTGTTTTCACCTACACGATATGAATCCTTATCTAAATAAACACGTTTATCACCGAGAGTGTTTCATCAAGAACAATATTGCTGTTTACATCGTTCAATTTGGATGAGTATCTTCGGAGATATAGCGAAATTAAAATAAAGCGGCGACGCGGGAATTAATTTTTTGGTCGAAATTTTTTGTCTCTTTTTTTAATTTTTTTTTTAATTTTCGGAAATGCCTTGCCATTCTCTACAACATTAGTTCGAGCACCACCTTCCTAACTGCTACCGTTTTCGAGATATTCGCTTCTACTTTTTGTATGGCGGCCATGTTTTTTTGTTCGGGACCCATGTTTTTTTTTGGTGGGTCAAAATCTGCTTAGGGTCCTCTCCAATATTAGTTCGAACGCCACCCCCCTAACCCCAACCGTTTCCGAGATCCGAGGGGGTACCCTGGTGTACCTTCCACATTCAGGTCACGCGCTACTTTTACCGTGTTCACGAGTCGGACCGAAACACTTTTCCAGAACATTGTTGATACCTCAGCACGCTACTTCCGGCGCAAGAAGACATCGAAAATCCGGACAACTTTTTGTTCGGCAGCCATATTGAATAATGGAGTTTTTGAATTTTTTTTTGGAATGGGACCAACAGCACCCTAGAAAACCCCCGGATGCCAATTTTCAGCCCGGCCGGATCAAAATTTTTTTTCGGCCATTCTTTTCGGCCACTTTTTCGGCCATTTCGGAAAGCCCTCGCGATCTTCTACAATATTAGTTTGGGCACCCCCCGCCTACCTCTTGCCGTTTCGGAGCAAGGGGCGTCTACTTTTTGTATGAAAAAAAAGTTTTTTTGTTCGGCGGCCATCTTTTTTTTTTGTTTTCCTAAATTGGCTCAGGGTTTCCTCCATTTTTAGTTCGAGCACCATCCCCTTGCGGCTGATAGTTTCCGAGAACCACATGGCTGTTCCATTCCACCTTCGACTTTCTTCCATTATCGGATTTTTCTGGGGGTCACGGGACCCATCCGAGTACGATCCGGTATGACACTCCCCCCCACCTAAACTCCTTCTGGGAGAACAATTCTGTCAGTCAGTCAGTGAGTGGTAATCCAACTTTATATAATATAAAATGACCACAACGATTTTAGGGTTCTGCGTGAACGAGCTAAAAAAGTAGAAAGTGAATGCTATGATAGTTATATAAAAAGCGTAGAAAACTCAATTATTGCCGATCCTAATGCGTTCTGGTCATATATTCAGTCGAACAAACAGCACAATGCATATCCATCGACTATGTCTTACATGAACACCAATATTGTTTCCGGTATCAGTATTTGTAACGCCTTTTCAGACTTTTTTAACTCAAATTATTTATCAAGTACACCCTCTCAAGCTTCAGCTCTTCCTTCATCTTACTCAATGAATTTTAAACAGCCTGATACTACGGCTGATATAAATACTATTGAAATATTGGATTCCAAGGTTCTACATCATTTAAAACATCTTGACTGTAAAAAATCAGCTGGACCGGATGGCCTTCACCCACACTTAATTGCTAGTTGCGCCAATAGTTTGGTATACCCCGTTATTTTGCTTTTTGAGCGCTCCATTAGTGAAGGCGTAATGCCCAAAGTATGGAAGACAGCAACTATCACACCAATTCATAAAAAAGGGTCAAAGCGTGATATATCTAACTATCGACCGATCTCTAAACTGTGTGTACTAGCTAAAATTTTTGAGAAGTTGATTCATGATCAATTATACGCCGTTCTTAAACATACTTTCTTACCGCAGCAGCATGGCTTCTTGAGAGGAAGATCGACTACAACCAACTTGATCACATTTATTAATTGTGTCACTGCTGGTATGGATGCGGGGGGTCAAGTTGACGCGGTCTATACTGATTACAGCAAGGCTTTTGATCGCATCGATCATGTAATCCTGCTTGTCAAACTCCATGCAGCTGGCATACGAGGTGACTTGCTAAGGTGGTTTACCTCTTATGTCAATAATCGTTGCCAAACTGTGGTCCTAAATGGATTTGCGTCAGCTTCTTCACCTATTCCATCTGGCGTGCCTCAAGGATCAATCCTTGGCCCTCTTCTCTTTATTCTGTTCATTAACGACATTGACTCATGCTTTCATCATTCTGATTTTCTCCTTTTTGCCGACGACATGAAAATTTTTAAAGTAATTCGTAACAGCAATGATCTGGAGTTGCTGCAAAGGGACCTTGATAATCTTCATACATATTGTACCTTAAACAAGCTTGATCTAAATGTACTGAAATGTTTTTGCATATCTTTTAGTAGATCTAATAGGACCCTACCTTTTAATTATAATATTAATGGTCAGTCCCTTACAAGAACTGATACTGTGGTTGACTTAGGGGTAACCCTCGATTCTAAACTTGTCTTTGATAAGCACATCGAGAATATCTCAACGAAAGCAATGAAAACTCTAGGTTTTCTATTTCGTGTCACTAAGGATTTCCATTCTGTAAAATCGCTAAAAATTCTATTTTGCTCCTTAGTTCGAAGTCAGCTTGAATATGCCTCGCAAGTCTGGAACCCTCGCTATGAAAAATATGTTAATATGTTGGAAAAACCGCAAAAGAAATTTCTACGATTCATCAATTTCAAGCATAAGATTCAAAGCCCGGATTATGCTGAGAGCTGTAAACGGCACCATTTGTTGCCTCTCTTAAAAAGAAGACAAGCGGCTGACCTCACTTTACTGCACAACATTACCTTAAATTTGATCGATTCTCCATCGTTACTGGCGCAGGTCAAGCTGTGCGCTCCGACAAGGCCGATCTGTCGCAGAAACTACCTTAAACTGTATGCTCCTCCCTGTCTCTCGAACTACCGACAAAATTCTTTCCTTATACGTACTGTCAATCTGTATAACTCAGAGTTCTCTGAAAATGTGGACCTATTTACGATGAAGCAGAATAAATTTAAAGCTATGTTTAATGATCAGTTCTTTACCAATTAAAATTTTACTTATAATATTATCCATTTCTTTACTCTAGCATTTATATTTCTTGGTTTTATGTGGCATTTGTTTTGTTTACCTTTTATTTACTCTTTACTTTTTATTCTCATTGTACCTACTACTATCTGTTGTATAATTATAATAACGATAGTTTTATAGTTTTGTAGCATGTTACAGCAGGATTCACATTTACACATACATATTGTTTCATAAGCGGAAACTATTTAGGCTTTTAAGTATCCATTACCTTGTAACTATTGTATTTATTGACAGCTGTTTGTTTTCCATGTAGAATAAAATAAAAAAATAAATAAAATAAAATAAAATAAAATAAACAGCGGCAAACCTGAGGGCGCCAACTTATTATCTTACCGCCAGCGCTCCACGTAGGTAGGGAACATCCGGCGCCATGTCTGTTTGGTCGTCAACGTCTTCGGTCACTAAGTACTTAATGTGCGCAACTCGGTTTCATTTCATTCACACTTGTGGCACAGTAAGGGGCCTTTTAAGATAAAGTATAGTATGCACTATTCTTTACATCATACAAAAGACAGTGCTGACAGGCATCGCGCTCGCATATAGTTACCATCTCATTGCACTAACCGATGAAGTCATCAGAATTATATCGTCATGATGATTTTGTTAACACAAACATCTTCCACGTTGCATCCAATATGCTGTCCGCTGAGATCAACGATCAAATCATTCATATAAAGAGTGGGATATTTTATCACTTCCTGTCTCACCCCGCATGCCACCATTACCTCGTAGACAGACCCTGTGCCCACCCAAAACTGTTAGTCTGGTTAGTGTATTAACAGTACTGCAAAATTCTGAACACCTGTTTGTAGGCACATTAAAGTCGCGTCTGTCATTCGTTACATTAATTCCCTTTTTTTAGCCAATTCTCCTAAGTATACTACACACAAGATGTGACCACTGCGCGTTCTCGCCACCCCAAATTATCGTATATATTACTAAGCTAGTGCAAACGATTGCAGTGCGCGGCGGGGGCGGGCGTGTTCGAGCTGCAAATCCTCGAGTTCTCAAACTACCGACTGGAGCTGTCGTCGGGCGCGTGCTGCGGCGGCGGCGCGGCGACGGCGGGCGGCGCGGCGGGCGGCGCGGCGGGCGGCGCGGCGGGCGGCGCGGCGGGCGGCTGTGAACACGCGTGCCGCACGCGCTTCACGCTGTGCCTCAAGGAGTACCAGTCCGTGGCGGCGCCCGGCGCCTGCTCGTTCGGCCGCAACGCCTCGCCCGTTCTCGGCACCGACTCTTTCACGCTCGCCGAGCCGCTCTACACGCTGGCACTGCCCTTCTCCTTTCGCTGGACGGTGAGCGACTGCCGCGCCCCCTCCTTCCTCTCTCCGAAGCCCGCTCCCGCTAACCCGGTCTCGCTTTCTGTCCGCAGCGCTCGTTCACGCTGATTCTGCAGGCGTTCGACGACTCCGAGTACGCGGACCCCGGTGAGTCTCTGCGTCCGGCGCGCGCGGCTGCGCCGTCGGACGCGCGTGACGCGACGCGTGCCTCGTTGCAGACGCGGCCCTGATCGAGGAGGCGTGGTGGTCCGGCATCGTGGAGCCGAGCGCCGAGTGGCACGCGCTGCGGTACGCGGGCGCGGCGGCCGCCGTGGCGTACCGCGTGCGCGTGCTGTGCCAGCCCAACTACTACAACACCACCTGCACCACGTTCTGCCGCGCGCGCGACGACAAGTTCGGCCACTACTCGTGCTCCGCCGCCGGCCACAAGCGCTGCCTGCCCGGCTGGCAGGGCGACAACTGCGAGAAACGTAAGTGGCCGAGCGCCGACCCTCGTCCTGCTCCGTCCTACCCGCGTCCGCTCTTCGCTAACTCGATGCGTTGCACTTCCAGCCGTGTGTAAGGAGGGGTGCCATCCGATCCACGGCCGCTGCGACGAACCCGGAGATTGCGAGTGAGTTCCTTCTTAATTTATTTTGCGTTTCTAGAGATCACGGAGACGAGAACGAACCGGGCGAGCGATAATGACCGGACGTTAACGTTGAGCTTTGCGCGTTCCAGCTGCCGGCCGGGGTGGCGCGGCGAGCTGTGCGCGCAGTGTCAGCCTTACCCGGGCTGCAAGCACGGCTACTGCAACGGCTCCTCCTGGGACTGCACCTGCGACACCAACTGGGGCGGCATTCTCTGCGACCAAGGTGAGCGCTTCCCCGCCGGCCCTCCGTCGCCGCTGCCCCCGCTCGCATCGTCCGCTGACCGCCCCCTCCCCGCGCAGACCTCAACTACTGCGGCACGCACGAGCCCTGCCAGCACGGCGGCACGTGCGAGAACACGGCCCCCGACCAGTACCTGTGCCGCTGCGCCGAGGGCTTCTCCGGCGCCGACTGCGAGCGCGTCGACAACCCGTGCGCGCCCGGGCCCTGCGCGCACGGCACCTGCAGCCTGCTGCCGGCCGCCGCGCCGCGGGGGTTCTCCTGCGCCTGCGAGCGCGGCTGGGGCGGCGCGCTCTGCGACGCCGACCTGGACGACTGCGCCAGCGCGCCGTGCCGCCACGGCGCCACCTGCCGCGACCGCCTCGCCGCCTTCGCCTGCGACTGCGCGCCCGGCTGGCGAGGGCCCGCCTGCGAGGAAGGTGAGCCCTCGCGCCTGACGCTCGTCCGCCCGCGTGCCGGGCCGACGCTCACACCCCGCTCGTTGCAGACGTGGACGAGTGCGCCGTGGCCGCGGATGCGACGGCGGGCGAGGGCGCGCGGGGCCCGTGCGTGAACGCGGCGGCGTGCAACAACACGGCCGGCGGGTACGCGTGCACCTGCCTGGCCGGCTGGACGGGCCGCGACTGCGAGACCAACGTGGACGACTGCGCGGGCCAGTGCCTGCACGGGGCCACGTGCATCGACCTGGTGGACGACTTCCACTGCGCCTGCGCCGCGGGCTACGCCGGCCGCACGTGCGCCGTCGACGTGGACGAGTGCGCGCCGCGTCCGTGCCGCAACGGCGGCGAGTGCGTCGACCTGCCCAACGCCTACCGCTGCATCTGCCCCGTCGGCTTCTCCGGCACCAACTGTGAGGTGCGCCCGACCGAGCTCTCGAATCCGCGCTGCGGCTCTTTAACTCGTCTCTGAACTATTTATCTCTCGAATAAGTATAATTTTACCGGGACGATATTAACCTAATCGAAAACTTACCGTTTTGTAGGTCAAGTGCCCATCCGTGCCGCTTGAACACGTACTAACCTACTTCTGCTTTTAGCTCTCCTCCTGCTTCGGACGGTACTGCCCGGTGAGTCACTAACACCTACTAACGTTCCGTCGGCTCCGCTGACTTCTTCGCTGTAATCGCATGCCGTCGCTCGTTTTGTGATTACATAATTGTGATAGTTTGCACGCAGTGCGCGGTGTGACGTCAACACAGTGCGTCGGCAGCGTGTAAACGGAGCGTTTGTGCACGCAGGACGACCGCGACCACTGCGCCGGCGCGCCGTGCGGCAACGGCGCCGCGTGCTACACGGCGCAGAGCGACTACTACTGCCACTGCGCGCCCGGCTGGGCCGGCAAGAACTGCACGCAGCGTGCCGCGCGCGACCGTGAGTACCCGCCGCGCTCCTCGCCCCCCGCCCCCTCGACCTGTCCCCGCCAGCTCACCGACTCACTCGCGCTGCTCGCTTGCAGAGAGCGACGCGTGCGTCGGCGGTGCCGCCTGCGGGCGCGGGCGCTGCGTGCGCGCGCCGCCGGCGCCGGAGCGCTGCGCCTGCGAGCCCGGCTACGGCGGCGCGCTCTGCACCGAGCGTGAGTATCGCGCCGCGCCGCTCCGCCGCGTACCTCCCGTCGACCGCGATTTCGACTCACCGATTTCCCCCTCGCCCGCAGATCTAGACGAGTGCGCGGCGAACCCGTGCCGCAACAACGGAACCTGTATCGATGGCACCGCGGACTACGCGTGCGTCTGTCGCGACGGCTGGACCGGTGAGTTTCTTCAGTCCGTTCCGGCTCGAGTGAACATCGTTCGAATCGGCCCGATCGACAACCGTGCGCTGATTTCGCAGGTAAAACGTGCTCGATCCGCGTCGAGGCCGTCGACCGATGCCCCGAGGGCGCGTGCGCGAACGGCGGCACGTGCTTGCGCTCGGCGGGCGCGTGGCGCTGCGCGTGCGCGCCGGGCTGGGGCGGCGCGGCGTGCGAGAGCGCCGCGGCCGCGCCGGCGCAGTGCGCGTGCGCCGCCGGCGGCTCGTGCGTGCCGCTGGCGCCGGCGGGCTGGGCGTGCGCCTGCCGCGAGGGCCGCACGGGCGCGCGCTGCGAGCACGCGCTGGACCCGTGCGCGTCCGCGCCGTGCCGCAACGGCGGCCGCTGCGTGGGCGGCGCGGACTGGTGGGCGTGCGAGTGCGCCGCCGGCTGGGCGGGCGAGGCGTGCGCGGCGCGCGCGCAGGCGCCGGCGCCGGCCGCCGCGTGCGCGCCGGACTGCCCCGCGCCCGCCGCCTGCGTGCCGGACGCGGCGCGCCCGCGGGCGCCGCCGCGCTGCGTGTGCCCCGTGCTCCCGCACCGGACTGCGAGGCGCTGTCTCGAGTGTAAGGGTTAAAGTATTTGCAGACGATTTAAAACTATATAAAGAAAAATTAGAGGGCAGAAGTATGTTGAGGATTTTCAGGCGGATCTTGACAACATTAGCCAATAGTGCATACAGAACCATATGTCCTTGAATGCTTCCGAATGTTAGTGCTTAGTTTTAAAAGTCACATTGACAATATTATAAAGAGATCCAACAAAATTTGTTGGTAGTTCTTCCTCGTCTCTTCCACCGATAGTAGGTACTGAGAATTTTGTGAACCGACTTCGGTGGCTTTGTCTGCGTGAGGGTGTTTTGCGTTGAAAATTCTTAAGTTCCTGTACTAATACTTAAATATGTCGGGAAGTATAAGTCCGATCGCAAAAATACAAAGAGCGTTGTGTTCTTCAATAAATCTCTTAATCACACCAATTCTGAGTATCAAAAACACTCACAAAAGATAATATTTGTCGGTTAGCGCGGCACCAAGACCGAATAAGGCGGGGAGGTACCTTCTATCCGCTACCATCAGACACAACTTTAGGTATACATTTGTACATGTATGCATTTTAAACAGCGGTTTGACATTCCGTCTACGGTTCGCTGAAATTTACGCTTCATGCTTAAGTGTTCAGCTTCCGTCTTCCATCAGGATCCTTACATCTCCGGATCGGTCAGTGTTCGGGTTACACAACGATGATCGTGATTTGCGTTCGCAGTGCTGGCGGGGCTCGGCGTGGAGCGCGGGGCGGGCGACGTGGAGGGCGAGGGCGCGGCGGGCGCGGAGGGCGCGGAGGGCGCGGAGGCAGAGGCGGAGGGCGGCGCAGCGTGCGGCGCCGGCAACGGCACGTGGTGGTGGGGCTGCAACGTGTGCCGCTGCGCCGCCGGCGCGCCCGTCTGCACGCGCCTGTGGTGCGGCGTGCCAGACTGCCTGGCGGCAGCCGCGGGGCCCGTGCCGGCCGCGGCACCCGCGCCGTGCCGCGCCGACGAGGTGTGCGTGCCCGCGGCGCCGGCACTGTGCCTGCGCGCGCCCTGTGCCGCGCTCGGCGAGTGCCGCCGCGTGGCGGGCCGCAGCGTGGAGCCGCCCGTGCTGCCCGCGCCCGCCGCCTGCTGGCCGGGCGCTAGCGGCGCCCCGCCGCCCGGCTGCGCGCGCGCCCGGCTGCAGCTGGCGCGCGAGCGGCTGGCGCCCGGCGCGCACGCGGAGCGCGCCTGCGGGGCCCTGCGGCGCGCGCTGGCGGCCGCGCTGGCGGCCCGCGCGCCGCGGGCTCCGCCGCTGGCGCTGCTCTGCGACGTAGCGCCCGACGACGACGACGCGCTCGATCTCGCTCTGGTGAGTTCGAACTTTTAACGTGTCTCGTAGATAAAATCCTAAAAAACAGTAGGCCACTACCTACTGTTCTCTATAGCTAACTTCATCGATTGTGGTCTGTAGCAATAGTACAAAAGCGCGCTAATAGAATAATTATTACGGGCCGACGTTACGCTCACCATCAGACGAAAGACCAGCTCGTCTCGTTATCGAAGATTCTTCCAAAAATCCATTATGTCCGTGTCCTTCCGTACTATTTGGGTCCGTTCAGTGAAGGCGAGCGCGTTGTCGTTGCAGTGGATCGGCGACGAGGTGGGTGCCGACGGCGCCGGCGCGGCGGCTGCCGAGGAGCTGGGCGCGGCACTGCACGAGCTGGCCGAGCTGGTGTCGCGGCGGCGGCTCGCGCGCCACCCGCTGCTGGGCGCGGCGCTGCGCCTGCGCGTACCCGCCGCGCCCGCGCCGAGCGCCGCGCCCGCCGCCGGCGCCGGCGCGCCGCCCGCGCTGCTGGCCGGCGGGGCGCTGGCGGCGGCGGCGGCGCTGGCGGCCGCGGCCGCGCTGCTGTTGCTGCGCCGGCGCCGCGCCGCGCTGGCGCTCGAGCGCTCGCGCCGCTGCGACGAGGAGAAGTCCAACAACCTGCAGAACGAGGAGAACCTGCGGCGGTACGCCAACCCGCTGCGCGAGGAGCCGGGCGGCGGCGCGGGCGGGGGCGGCGGCGGCGGCGGCGGCGGGGGCGGGGGCGCGGGCGCGGAGCTGCCGCGCGCGCACTCCCTGTACAAGGCGCAGAACGCGGACGCGCGCAACGACACGCCGCCGCGCGACAAGGAGCTGACGAAGCGTGCGCTGCCGCCGCCCGAGCCGCCGCCGCCCGCGCGCCTGCACCCGCCCGAGCGGCTCACGGTGCTGGTGTAGCGCCACCCCGCCCCCGCCCCGCCCCCGCCCCGTGTGATACTAGTGTGTAGTGCGATGCGACCTCGGCGTCGCCTCTATTTATTTTCACGTTGTGAACTCGTCCTGTAAATATGTTTGTATGTTTGTAAATAATGTTGACGTAGTGTAGTTATATTGAGAGATTATTAAGAAAGTGTATTTTTGTAAAGGTTGTAAAAAAGAGAATGAAGTATTTGTTGTAATAAAATTGCTGATTTTATCTCGTTCGTTTTTCTTTCGCATCGTGTCTTCGTCATCATCAGCCGGAAGACGACGGAAGACTCCATGACAACACAGGCCTCCCCGTAGAACTCCGTTTGGATCGGCTTTCGTTCTCGTGCGGATCTCCTCGTTCCGGATTCTATCCCGCAGGGAAGCCCCGAGTGCAGCCCTCTCCATAGCTCGTTGCGCGACTTTGAGCTTGCTAAGAAGGCCACAGTGAGACCACGTCTCAGCGCCAACACGCACATGCCTTCGTATTTGTAAATTTTGTAAAAATATTATTTTACAAAATTTACTAATACAGGTGAAAAAATTTTCAACATGTCGATATGACAAAAGTTACATAATATTACAACCATTACTTTCAAGAATAAATAACGCGTGTGCTATGTTGTTAATTACTCACGAGGTGTATTTATTCGAGCAAGCCAAAGGCGCGCTCAATAAGGAAGCCGAGTATAGTACACTAAGAAGACCCCTTTACGTCACACTAATCTCAACAGATACATGTAGCACTTAGTTTAGTCTCCGCGTTCTACATCCATCAGAGACCAAGCGCGGACCATCGGACACAGCGTAGTGCAAGCGTGTCTGCTACGAGTGCGCTACGAGGGCGCTACGGGCCGAGGCGTACAACTACGATGACAAAATTGTACTGTAAAATCATATATGATTTTTTTTGTGGTTACACGGTATATACCGTGTTACAGTTACCACAATAAACACTTCTAGTTGCCTGAATAAACAGCTATACAATATCTAAAACGTCAAAAATTACTAGAAATGGCGCACTACAGAATTGTGTTTAGATAACGGTTTTAGGCATTACTTAAACCAGGATGTGTGGTTTGCTCATATTAAAATAACGTGATTATAATTAGATTATCATTCTGCGTCTTCTCTCTGAGAGGTGGCTCGGGGTATCCCAGCAATGGGTTGGGGGGGGAGGGTAATACGGATGATGACGATGCTACCACCACGGTGGGTATATCATGACGAGGTGCGATCCGTACGGCGCGGCCGCAATAATGTGGATTGTATTAGTTCGCATGGCGTGAATTCGTTCACCGATATTTTCTGAGTAAACCGACCACGGCGTTAGCCAAAACCTGTTTTTGTTTACAAAATTACTTCTGAAATTAAATATTTGTAGAACTAAACTGACAGCGGTAGATGGTTTGGAACCGGAACAGAACATGTAAACCCTCTCAAATCATTTTGAAGAATTAAAAGGTTTGCCGTGATTTATACAGCCGGAAGTTGGTTTGGCCGAGATTATATAGAACAAATATTTTTCTCCACTTGTGAGAGATACATGACGGGGCGGAGAGTCCAGGGGTCTTTTTAAAAACGGTGACGTCACCACCGGTGACGTCAACATCTTCAGCATCATGGTGACCGCTCACCCCTCGTAGAAAGAAAACTCGTAGAAGCTCGATTTATCTCAACCATTTATTGCGGCAAGGTTATATGGGAGATCTGAACGGTCCGACGGTAGGCGCAATACTGCATTTTCCAACAGTCGGTCGCTCGTATTTATAGCAAAACAGATTGTGACAAAGAATCTTTATAAAACTTGTTAGATCTTGTCATTCTACTTTAGATTTTAATCTTCAATTGAAATTCATTATTTTTTATTAACATGGGGCCCAGGAGAGCACTCATGATAATTAAAATAAATGACTCTAGGCGCCCATTCCAAGTAATAGGCCGTACAAGAAGAATGGGCAAGAAACTTGTCGGCAATCTTTTAAAAAAATGTGTTTACAGTGAATTTGTTCAGTTTAACAATCATTTGTCTAGTTTTTAACAATTCAATGAGTAATTAATGGTTCACAAACATTAATTAGTTAATCAAAGTTTAAGTGAAATTATTAACAATCCAATGAGTAATTTATGGTTCTAAACGCTAATTAGTAAACCAAAGTTAACATGTTTTGATTGTTGTCATTTTACACCGTCCATGAAGCTCGCCTGTGACGTCATTGCTCCGATACGGCCATTCTGATAGATGGTGCGTGCTCTGCACCAGTCCAGTTATGTTCTGAAACAATGAGACGTTTTCTTCTGAGTTTGGTATCTGTAAGCAACCACCGTTGCTTGCAGTTAAGTTTGCAAGAGTAACAGTTTGCATTCTTTAAGAGAAAAGAAAATTTTTTTTTTTTTTTTTTGTTCTTTTTCTTTTCTTTTTCTTTTTCTTTTTCTTTTCCTTTTCTTTTCTTTTTGCTTTTTCTTTGATCAATTATCTTTACAGTGAAGTTATCTAGTTTCGACAATCTAATGAGCAAACTATTTAGCTAACCAAAGTAGGTAAACATTTAGTTAATCAAAGTAGGTAAACAAGTTTCGTTTCCTATTGCCCTGCTCAACACCCTAGACGTAGCCTGCTTCGCGCCGACTCGGCCATTCTGACAGGTGGTGCGCGCCCTGCACCAGGCACGGTGTTTCTGAAAACTAGAAATTTGGTTTTGAGGTAGGTACCCGTACAACGGTACACTAGCTGTTAATTTTGTTTCTCATCACTGCATAAATTAAGTTACAGTGCTTATTTTCCATATTGTCAAGATTTAAATGTTAGAGTGAAACAATATTCACGTAACAAAATTATCAGCCAACTTCTAGGACCTTAATAATATTCTGTAAACATAACAGTTCACATGCAAACATTCATAGTTAAACATAAATAAATTTGCTGTACAAGGGAATGTGAGTAGCAGTAGTTTTTTTTTTTTTTTTTTTTGCCTTTGCGCCACGCATTATGGCTGTGATTTATTATTTGTTCAATGCAAATGCTCCACGCATAATTGCATGATTTTAAATTCTCGAAGACAGGGATGTTGCTGTGGTTCTGAGCGGTCTTGTACGCCGTGGTCCACAGGGGCTCTAAAGGAAATGGGATACAGGTTGATGCTGCGGCCTGGGCCTTATTGTTATGACCGTGGTCCGCAGAGGCTCTGAAATACGTCAAGGAATTGATGCTGTGGTTCTGAGCGGTCTCGTACGCCGTGGTCCACAGGGGCTCTAAAGGATATGGGATACAGGTCGATGCTGCGGCCTGGGCCTTATTGTTATGACCGTGGTCCGCAGAGGCTCTGAAATAAAAATAAAAGAAAAACGAACAACAAACACGTTATTACGATAGTAATTATAAATAGCTCGCAAGTAATTGATGCTGTGGTTCTGAGCGGTCTTGTACGCCGTGGTCCACAGGAACAACTAACTTGAATTGACGCTGTGGTTCTGAGCGGTCTTGTACGCCGTGGTCCACAGAAAAATGAACTTCAACCGCTTTATTGCGATAGTAATTATAAATAGCTCACAGGTAATTGATGCTGTGGTTCTGAGCGGTCTTGTACGCCGTGGTCCACAGGGGCTCTAAAGGAAATGGGAAAGGACGATGCTGTGGCCTAGGCCTTTAAGTGACCGTGGTCCACAGAGGCTCTGAAAATGACAAAAATGGAGGGGACATAAGGAATAAAATGATTTGTACAGTCTTACAGACGATTCAAAATTATCAGGTTTTACAATTCGGTCCCCGAATCATTAACCGAATATCACTTATCTGTAACATTCCTCGCGCTGTTTCTGGAGCACTGGTTCACTTGCTGATGACTAGTGGATGGGCCCACTTTCTTGATGACCGAAGAAGCCATGTGTCACCATCACATGTACAGCACCAGCCTTTTACCGCAGTCCTTGCGCTGTTGCTTAGGCATCAGATGATAGATGCAGTAGTCACATGAAACCATAATAAAAATGATTAGTAGGCGTAGTTTACTTATCAATTCCTGACTCGCACAGTACTAAATGAACACTACATGACATGAACCTTGTCAGGAATAATCTTGAGTACCACATCGCGCTGTCGCTAACGCCGCGAATCTAGTTCAATGAAACCTCAGTATCTTCAATGAATTTTTGTAACTACCACATCGCGCTTTTACGTACCAGAATAGAAACAACATTATGAACGCTAGTGGCAAACGCGTTTCCTAAGTAACTAGCATACACACTAGATTCACAGGAAAAACGGTAATCTTAAGTAACACATCGCACTGATGCTAACGCCGCGAATCTAGTTCAATGAAACCTCAGTATCTTCAATGAATTTTTGTAACTACCACATCGCGCATTTACGTATACCGGAATAGAAACAACAATATGAACGCTAGTGGCAAACGCGTTTTCGAAGTAACTAACATACACACTAGATTCATAGGAAAAACGGTAATAGTTTCCCAACACAAACATCGAAGTTCAACTTAAACCAAACAAAACAAACTTCACGCTCACCACACAAAGCTTTACCCGAATTAAGAGTTGTGATGTCGATTAAAGAGACTGCCATACTAGAAACGATTTGGCGGCCCTTTTATTTAGTTGGTCAAAATAAGTTTAAATTAGAATGCTTATTGTCACTTACAACTCACTTCCACAAATTCACAAGACCCATGAGCAATAATTTCAAACACCATAATCAAAATCAATTAAAAGAAGAGACTTTGCTTAGATCGTAGGTAGGTACCTCGCGGGTAACTCGTGATAAATAGTGGGTAGCACACAGATAACTCTTAGATTTTTGAATTTGTGGGTATCTCGTGAAAAACTTTTAAAAATAAAACTCAAGAAACTGAGAAATCTCATGAAAAATTAGAAGTAATCTCTTGGATTATTTGTAGGTTGTAAGTTGCGTTTATGCGCATGCAAGTCTAGTTAAAATATGGTAGAAAAAGTTACGATTCACCTGTATTCTGATGTCGTGTGTCCATCGCCTTTTTCTTGGTTTGGTTGCACGTGTTGGCCCGTTCGTGTTGATACCACGGACGTGGCTGGTGTGTCAGCATAATCTTCAGGAGCTGATAGTGATGGGTCATCTCACTCCAATACGGTGGTGTGTCAGCATAATCTTCAGGAGCTGGTGTCCGATGCGGGGACCTCTGCTGCGACTGGGCTCGGCTGCATTGCCCATTTGTGCTGGTCCTTCAGGTGACAAGCGGGTGAGAAGGCTAGGATTGGAAAGCTAGGTTGTTCCGTTCCAATCCCACTTCTGATGACGGGGCGGAGAGTCCAGGGGTCTTTTTAAAAACGGTGACGTCACCACCGGTGACGTCAACATCTTCAGCATCATGGTGACCGCTCACCCCTCGTAGAAAGAAAACTCGTAGAAGCTCGATTTATCTCAACCATTTATTGCGGCAAGGTTATATGGGAGATCTGAACGGTCCGACGGTAGGCGCAATACTGCATTTTCCAACAGTCGGTCGCTCGTATTTATAGCAAAACAGATTGTGACAAAGAATCTTTATAAAACTTGTTAGATCTTGTCATTCTACTTTAGATTTTAATCTTCAATTGAAATTCATTATTTTTTATTAACATGGGGCCCAGGAGAGCACTCATGATAATTAAAATAAATGACTCTAGGCGCCCATTCCAAGTAATAGGCCGTACAAGAAGAATGGGCAAGAAACTTGTCGGCAATCTTTTAAAAAAATGTGTTTACAGTGAATTTGTTCAGTTTAACAATCATTTGTCTAGTTTTTAACAATTCAATGAGTAATTAATGGTTCACAAACATTAATTAGTTAATCAAAGTTTAAGTGAAATTATTAACAATCCAATGAGTAATTTATGGTTCTAAACGCTAATTAGTAAACCAAAGTTAACATGTTTTGATTGTTGTCATTTTACACCGTCCATGAAGCTCGCCTGTGACGTCATTGCTCCGATACGGCCATTCTGATAGATGGTGCGTGCTCTGCACCAGTCCAGTTATGTTCTGAAACAATGAGACGTTTTCTTCTGAGTTTGGTATCTGTAAGCAACCACCGTTGCTTGCAGTTAAGTTTGCAAGAGTAACAGTTTGCATTCTTTAAGAGAAAAGAAAATTTTTTTTTTTTTTTTTTGTTCTTTTTCTTTTCTTTTTCTTTTTCTTTTTCTTTTCCTTTTCTTTTCTTTTTGCTTTTTCTTTGATCAATTATCTTTACAGTGAAGTTATCTAGTTTCGACAATCTAATGAGCAAACTATTTAGCTAACCAAAGTAGGTAAACATTTAGTTAATCAAAGTAGGTAAACAAGTTTCGTTTCCTATTGCCCTGCTCAACACCCTAGACGTAGCCTGCTTCGCGCCGACTCGGCCATTCTGACAGGTGGTGCGCGCCCTGCACCAGGCACGGTGTTTCTGAAAACTAGAAATTTGGTTTTGAGGTAGGTACCCGTACAACGGTACACTAGCTGTTAATTTTGTTTCTCATCACTGCATAAATTAAGTTACAGTGCTTATTTTCCATATTGTCAAGATTTAAATGTTAGAGTGAAACAATATTCACGTAACAAAATTATCAGCCAACTTCTAGGACCTTAATAATATTCTGTAAACATAACAGTTCACATGCAAACATTCATAGTTAAACATAAATAAATTTGCTGTACAAGGGAATGTGAGTAGCAGTAGTTTTTTTTTTTTTTTTTTTTGCCTTTGCTCCACGCATTATGGCTGTGATTTATTATTTGTTCAATGCAAATGCTCCACGCATAATTGCATGATTTTAAATTCTCGAAGACAGGGATGTTGCTGTGGTTCTGAGCGGTCTTGTACGCCGTGGTCCACAGGGGCTCTAAAGGAAATGGGATACAGGTTGATGCTGCGGCCTGGGCCTTATTGTTATGACCGTGGTCCGCAGAGGCTCTGAAATACGTCAAGGAATTGATGCTGTGGTTCTGAGCGGTCTCGTACGCCGTGGTCCACAGGGGCTCTAAAGGATATGGGATACAGGTCGATGCTGCGGCCTGGGCCTTATTGTTATGACCGTGGTCCGCAGAGGCTCTGAAATAAAAATAAAAGAAAAACGAACAACAAACACGTTATTACGATAGTAATTATAAATAGCTCGCAAGTAATTGATGCTGTGGTTCTGAGCGGTCTTGTACGCCGTGGTCCACAGGAACAACTAACTTGAATTGACGCTGTGGTTCTGAGCGGTCTTGTACGCCGTGGTCCACAGAAAAATGAACTTCAACCGCTTTATTGCGATAGTAATTATAAATAGCTCACAGGTAATTGATGCTGTGGTTCTGAGCGGTCTTGTACGCCGTGGTCCACAGGGGCTCTAAAGGAAATGGGAAAGGACGATGCTGTGGCCTAGGCCTTTAAGTGACCGTGGTCCACAGAGGCTCTGAAAATGACAAAAATGGAGGGGACATAAGGAATAAAATGATTTGTACAGTCTTACAGACGATTCAAAATTATCAGGTTTTACAATTCGGTCCCCGAATCATTAACCGAATATCACTTATCTGTAACATTCCTCGCGCTGTTTCTGGAGCACTGGTTCACTTGCTGATGACTAGTGGATGGGCCCACTTTCTTGATGACCGAAGAAGCCATGTGTCACCATCACATGTACAGCACCAGCCTTTTACCGCAGTCCTTGCGCTGTTGCTTAGGCATCAGATGATAGATGCAGTAGTCACATGAAACCATAATAAAAATGATTAGTAGGCGTAGTTTACTTATCAATTCCTGACTCGCACAGTACTAAATGAACACTACATGACATGAACCTTGTCAGGAATAATCTTGAGTACCACATCGCGCTGTCGCTAACGCCGCGAATCTAGTTCAATGAAACCTCAGTATCTTCAATGAATTTTTGTAACTACCACATCGCGCTTTTACGTACCAGAATAGAAACAACATTATGAACGCTAGTGGCAAACGCGTTTCCTAAGTAACTAGCATACACACTAGATTCACAGGAAAAACGGTAATCTTAAGTAACACATCGCACTGATGCTAACGCCGCGAATCTAGTTCAATGAAACCTCAGTATCTTCAATGAATTTTTGTAACTACCACATCGCGCATTTACGTATACCGGAATAGAAACAACAATATGAACGCTAGTGGCAAACGCGTTTTCGAAGTAACTAACATACACACTAGATTCATAGGAAAAACGGTAATAGTTTCCCAACACAAACATCGAAGTTCAACTTAAACCAAACAAAACAAACTTCACGCTCACCACACAAAGCTTTACCCGAATTAAGAGTTGTGATGTCGATTAAAGAGACTGCCATACTAGAAACGATTTGGCGGCCCTTTTATTTAGTTGGTCAAAATAAGTTTAAATTAGAATGCTTATTGTCACTTACAACTCACTTCCACAAATTCACAAGACCCATGAGCAATAATTTCAAACACCATAATCAAAATCAATTAAAAGAAGAGACTTTGCTTAGATCGTAGGTAGGTACCTCGCGGGTAACTCGTGATAAATAGTGGGTAGCACACAGATAACTCTTAGATTTTTGAATTTGTGGGTATCTCGTGAAAAACTTTTAAAAATAAAACTCAAGAAACTGAGAAATCTCATGAAAAATTAGAAGTAATCTCTTGGATTATTTGTAGGTTGTAAGTTGCGTTTATGCGCATGCAAGTCTAGTTAAAATATGGTAGAAAAAGTTACGATTCACCTGTATTCTGATGTCGTGTGTCCATCGCCTTTTTCTTGGTTTGGTTGCACGTGTTGGCCCGTTCGTGTTGATACCACGGACGTGGCTGGTGTGTCAGCATAATCTTCAGGAGCTGATAGTGATGGGTCATCTCACTCCAATACGGTGGTGTGTCAGCATAATCTTCAGGAGCTGGTGTCCGATGCGGGGACCTCTGCTGCGACTGGGCTCGGCTGCATTGCCCATTTGTGCTGGTCCTTCAGGTGACAAGCGGGTGAGAAGGCTAGGATTGGAAAGCTAGGTTGTTCCGTTCCAATCCCACTTCTGATGACGGGGCGGAGAGTCCAGGGGTCTTTTTAAAAACGGTGACGTCACCACCGGTGACGTCAACATCTTCAGCATCATGGTGACCGCTCACCCCTCGTAGAAAGAAAACTCGTAGAAGCTCGATTTATCTCAACCATTTATTGCGGCAAGGTTATATGGGAGATCTGAACGGTCCGACGGTAGGCGCAATACTGCATTTTCCAACAGTCGGTCGCTCGTATTTATAGCAAAACAGATTGTGACAAAGAATCTTTATAAAACTTGTTAGATCTTGTCATTCTACTTTAGATTTTAATCTTCAATTGAAATTCATTATTTTTTATTAACATGGGGCCCAGGAGAGCACTCATGATAATTAAAATAAATGACTCTAGGCGCCCATTCCAAGTAATAGGCCGTACAAGAAGAATGGGCAAGAAACTTGTCGGCAATCTTTTAAAAAAATGTGTTTACAGTGAATTTGTTCAGTTTAACAATCATTTGTCTAGTTTTTAACAATTCAATGAGTAATTAATGGTTCACAAACATTAATTAGTTAATCAAAGTTTAAGTGAAATTATTAACAATCCAATGAGTAATTTATGGTTCTAAACGCTAATTAGTAAACCAAAGTTAACATGTTTTGATTGTTGTCATTTTACACCGTCCATGAAGCTCGCCTGTGACGTCATTGCTCCGATATACAATCTAATTAATAAAATGAAACTTGCACAGTTTATACCATATCTATATTTCATTTGCGCCGATTGCGGCCGCGTCCTTTTTTGTTACACCTAATTTAAGGTATGTTTGTTTATTATGTTGGTGTGTGCTTAAAAAAACTCTATAGCCGCAAGTCAAGAAGAGAGAAAACTGTAAGACAAAAAGAAAATAAAAAAGGTGGGAGAGAAATATAATATTTGTAGTCTTTTTGTGTGATCCTATGTCAATTACATGCCAGTTTACTGAGTCAGTTTCGATAACTATGAGTAAAACAAGAATAGGGTGAAATGCCGCTGTCAGATACATATTGATACTTTTTAAATGTATGTGCAAAAATAAAGTAACATTTTACATGACATTTTTTCTACATAATATTGAATGAGATAATAACACCTAAGTATTATAATAATAATTACCATGATACAAAAATATAAGAATCTTTCCTCTATACCTATCATCGGAGCATCACTTGAGAACTGCTCCGAACGATTTAATTGTTCTTTTTTTTTGTTGTATTCGTATTTTTTTTTAGATTCAAGATTTTTATTTGTTTCAAATACAGGTATTTATCACAAAATGTGTTCAAAATACCTATACGAGACCCGTACTGTGTCGGTGCAGCGTGCAAATATTGTAATTTTACACAGTTTTGAGGTAGTATATAAAAATAAATCTATAATATTTTAAAAACCAATGCACCCATGCGTTGCCTTTTCTTTATAGAAGACTTTTTATATACTATTTGATAATGAGACGAGCTGGTCGTTTGCCTGATGGTAAGCATAACGCCGGCCCATAACAATTGCAGTGCCACTCAGAACTTTGAAACACAAAGGCCTGCGTGACACTGAGTAATATTGATACGAGTAATATGATTTCAAAAGGACGAGGCGCTCGCCGATTCTTTTTAACTAACCGAGGCCGTTAATTGCTCTTGTAGTCGATACTTGTTTACTACTTTTCTCCAACTTACGAGGAAACAATCAAATTAGTCCAACAGAACATCGACAGTGCGCTAGCCATTTTTTTTCATTCGAGTTATTTCGGCCGCGCACTCATTTGTATTTTTTTTTACTTTTGGCATGGAATGCGTATTCAGTATCTAAAGTAATACCTAGTTTATGGTGAATTTATTTTAGTATGTGCTTACAAACCTCCCAAGCCAATAAAAAAATGAAATAAAATAAAACACTTTGGCAATTTCTTATTATTGTCGTGTTTTACATTGCCGGCCTGTTGAGAACCGAAAAGACCTAACTGCCGTATTTTGTTATATTATGATATGATTTCCGAGCAAAAGGGAGAAAATTAATTAAAACTGCCTTTACATATGTAATTATGTACCTACTTAAATATAATATTAAAAAAATCCTTTATAAATAAAAAATTACATTAAGGTCGCCTTCTGCAGGTATGGTAAACATACAAACTGAAAAAAATACGTATGTATTAAGCAGTTACAAGTAGCACTCAATGTAGTGTAGGCGTTTCACGTCAAGCAGAGACGAAGCACACGGTGATGCGTCGCACGAGTAGTGCAGTGCGTCTCTGCTGCGAGGGACGGGGCGAGCGAGCGAGGCGGCTCGGCGGCGTGGAGGTCGGCGGGAAATAAGACTGTGATACATGGTGCAAGTAAACTGCGAAAATGGCGCGACTCGTACGGCATTATTACTGTTTAGTCACATTGACCTACTGAAATAACTGAATATGCGAGTTCGGCACAATGATTAATTTTTATTAATAATTAGGTAAACTATCAAGGTAAGTTTTAGATCGCAATATCAATCTAAAAAAACAAAATTAAAAAATGTATTTTCAGTACTAATATATAATGAGGCGAGCTGGTGATTTGCCTGATGGTAAGCATAAACGCCAGTCAATTACGATTACTGTACTGCTTAGAAATTGGAAACACCTGCGCAGAACTGCTGCTTATGCTTATTATTGCTTATCAAACCGTAACACAGTTTGCTTTTCACAAATTGCTGCTTGACATCACAAGCAAACCGGTGGCACCCACCCAGACTCACAGAAGAACAATTATCCTTCTTAGGCTCTTGCGGAATGTGGCCGAGCGGGAACTTGTGCGACTTTCAATCCGACGCACCATAGTCCGAATGTTGACTCGGCCCGCACCAATGACTTATATCAAGTTATGTGCAGGACACTCGCTCTAAAACGCTGATGGAAAACATCGTGATCAAACCGACATGTTCAAGAACCACAAAACTAGAGGACAAGTGTTATCCACACCAACCCGCACTGGCCCCGTGTGGTGGATTATGGCCCATACCTCTCTCCCTTATAGAAGGCCGGTATCCCAGCCGTGTGGGAGCGTAAGAGGATAATGAATTATCCTACCAACTGGTAAAACAAATTAAAAATAGGTGTAAAATTTGTTTGTTTAACCGTTCATCAAACCTGTTCTTCATCCCTGGAGGACTGGGATGGGTCAGGCACCATTGGCCCTCATGGGGGCGTACTGGTCCACGGTATTCAATCCCTGTGCAGGCTACATAAGATTATGACCGCACTGCACAGGGGCTGATTATGCTTCTTGTCTGTATTTTACTTCCTGAAACTTGTGTTAGTTAACGGATCTTAACCGTTAATAGCTGGACTACTGAACCGAACTGAAAGTTCTTTCGCAAATGGATCTTATTAGGACCCGGCTGCATATGTAGCCATGGGCAAAAGTTCTAACTAAGAAATCTTACAAAAGTTCTTTGGACATCAAAGTGTGTCGATCGTGAAAGAACAAAGCAATACAAACCTCTGCGCGATTGATTCGATCACGTGATTGAATCAAATCATGGTTCGTTTATTTGACCGAACATTTTTTCTATGGAGACTATATCCGTGGTATATCGGGCCAGCAACTGGAAGCATAAAGCATGATGGGCTCCACAGCCGCCCAGGCATATGGTCCGAAAGATCTCGGCGTTCAATCCCCACTGTGCTCTGGCTGCTCTGGACACCGCCTTGTAAAAATTAAAACGAGAGACCACGCCTGACTGAGCCTTCGGTTGGCATTATGAAATATTTGAAAAAAAATTGCAAACAAAATGTCTGAAGACATCGTACATGAGATAATACCGAGATACCTATTGGTTCAAAAAAGGTAAAGAAGAAAATAAAAATGATAGAATACTTTAGTTACTTTACTTTACTTTAGAATAGTACGAGCGTTTGTATGGAAAAAATGATGAACTGTAGCCTCTTAAACTAAGGATCTTAATCTCTGTGGAATATTGGAGATAATTGGAGATGTTACTCCTCATGGTGAGTCGGGGAGTGTGGTATTGAGCTTCTTGTCCAGGAGTGTCCGTTGTGTGAGGTCCGAACCGGAGCTTTAGTTTCACGCCATTTCAGTATTTCGTCTAGAGCAAAATTCAGAGATACTTTCTCCTTCTCTTCTGTTTCACCACAACTGTGATAAGCAGGATGTCGTCGGCAAAGACTTGTATGTGGATTCCTTGGTATTGTTCTGGTTCGAGTATCTGATTCAGGTGGACGTTCCAAAGCAGGAGCTGCTGGTAGACCTGGGCGCCTTCAATGCAACTCTTGTTGTTTCTCCTAATAATTGAGGTTCCGCATATCTAAGAAATTTGATTGTGATACTTGACTACAAACGCATTAGGCACGAGGCACGACGGGTACGACACAGTAAATGTTTAATTTAAAAAATTTGGACCTTGATCAAAAATTTTAATTTCAAATAGGCACAAGCCATGCCATGAGCATGGAATGATTAAGCCGAAAGCCGAAAGCCGAAAGCCGAAAGCCGAAAGCCGAAAGCCGAAAGCCGAAAGCCGAAAGCCGAAAGCCGAAAGCCGAAAGCCGAAAGCCGAAAGCCGAAAGCCGAAAGCCGAAAGCCGAAAGCCGAAAGCCGAAAGCCGAAAGCCGAAAGCCGAAAGCCGAAAGCCGAAAGCCGAAAGCCGAAAGCCGAAAGCCGAAAGCCGAAAGCCGAAAGCCGAAAGCCGAAAGCCGAAAGCCGAAAGCCGAAAGCCGAAAGCCGAAAGCCGAAAGCCGAAAGCCGAAAGCCGAAAGCCGAAAGCCGAAAGCCGAAAGCCTTAGGTTGGTTTTAGGTTAGGTTTTAGGTTAGGTTTTTTTTTTTTTTTTTTTTTTTTTTTTTTTTCCTGTCCGGGAGCAGTGTGTCCCGGCCCGCGAGCTAACTTCTGACATAATCAGAAACCTTATTATTACTAAAAGGATTGGAGACAGGGGTACTTTATTCACATATTATAAAAAAGAAAAACTTTACAATTTCGTCATTGCCTTTACCTATTTTATACAGAGTTTCAAATCTATGTTAAACTAATATTTTATTATTTACTGTCTAACCTCTACTCTAAGGTAGAGTCTGTATTTACAATTATAATTTGTTTCAGGGATTACCTTTATTTTATTTACGGTAGTGGTTCTATATCTATACATTGTTACTTATATTCTTATTCTATTTCATATGTACGTTATGAATTGTTCATTTTCAGCAAAAATGGTAATTTTACTAAGTTTAGTGCTTCTCCCGCCAGATCACTGTCTCTTAAGAGCCAGGTAGGCGGGAGAAGCACACAGGTTTACGGTAAGTTTTACAATTTTAATTTTTACAGATTTTACAATTTTATAGATTTTACAGATTTTACAACTTTATCAATTTTACAACCTTACAATTTTACAAAGTTTACAAATTTTATATTATTAAACAGTTCAGACACACGCTATAGAAAACTTTAATTTTTCTACTTGCTAATTCCATTATATGACCACTGGGCCTCTCCTGCCAGGTAGCATTCTCTTAAGAGAATGGCAAGACAGGAGAGGCACATCGGGTCATACTGAAATTATTTGCCATAGCTGTTTATTTATGCAGATTCTACGTTAAATTAATTACAATATTAAGTTTACAATTTTGATATTATTTAATTATATTACTGTTGTACAATTTTTATTTTAACTATTTGATTACTAGAAATTACTGTTTTAAGACAATATTATTCATGAAATACAATTTTATGCTGATCGTATATAATTATTATATATATACAGCATATTATTTGCCAAATTATTTTTACTTACTGTTACTATTTCTATATATGATATTCTAATGGTTTGTTCTATTTTATAGTTAAGTTTTAAAGTTAATGTTCAGTTGCGTGAAGCGCGTGGTATACTAATTATCCTAATCATAATAATACATAGTGTGGGTATCATCCACTCTGAAGTCGGGCTAGTTCTGGTTTTCGGTCTAGGGTCGGAGCACACCACGTTATTTTCTGCTGTTTTCTTAACTAGGGGTCATGTTTTAACATGGGCCCTCTATTTAATCACATTGCTGTTATTTACTATTGTGGTCTGCTCCTCCCCCAGCCCCAAGTGTTGTTTCCGGGCGAAATGCCGCCCTAGGACGGCACTCCGCCCGGAACCAAGCTCCCAGAAGGTTCCAGGGACGCACTTAGCAGTAAGCAATAGTTGCCCTCGCTAGCGCGTCCCACTTTCGCCTTACTGGGCACTCTGTACCAAATGCGTTGTGATCCGCTCTATCGAGTTTCGCACCAACGCAGTTTGCACAACTCGGGGTTGTTCCAGCTAGCTGTTTTTCACAGTCCGACTTCATGTGCGGTCCACCGCAGTGACTACACTTTACAATTTTTTCGGTGCAGAACCGCCTACCATGGCCATAGGCCAGGCACATAGAGCACTGAACTAGGGGGGACTGGTCGGCAACCCTGACCTTTTGTAGGTCAATGCCAACCACCCCCGCCGTCGTTAAGCGCTTCCATGTACCCGGGGACGCCTTACAAACGATGTGACAAAGGTGGGGGTTACGTGCCTTCTTTCTATACTTGACCTCTAAGGTCCCCTCTCCGTTGAGGCCGTCAAGAATGTCCCCGTTCTGGTTCCAGAGGGCCCGGACTACGTCCTCATTCGAGTGCGTAGCCAGGACATCTCTAAGAACCAGAAGGGGGTCCTTATTCTTCACTTCCTCAACGGTGAGGCGTTCCTCGGCGGTCTTAAGTCTGGCCTTAACCTTTTCTCTGTCTTCTTTAGTTTTGCAGCTTATTAAAACTTTTCCATCCTTGGCCTTTCGTACCCTTTCCACCTTCACCCACCCCTGCTTAGCGTCTATGACCTCCCTAATCTTACCAAGTACCTGCTCCCCTGTGTCCTGGTTATCTTTGGAGGTCACCACGACGGTGTGTAATGCGGCCTGCACAGGGGGCTGTTCCCTGTGAGGTCCCGCTGCCACACTCGCGTACGTGGTTGACCCCAAAGACTCCCTCTGCCTCTCCATCTCGTCCCGTAACGCGGTCACTCTCTCGCTGTTCTCGGTTAGGTTAGGTTAGGTTAGGTTAGGTTAGGTTTTTTTTTTTTTTTTTTTTTTTTTTTTTTTTTTTTTTTTTTTTTTTTTTTTTTTTAAACCGCGACTACCTGTTGCTACTTTTTTTGCAACATCCTTTACAACTGTGTATTTTTAACTGAGTATAATATAACTGTTTTTTTTTTTTTTTTTTTTTTTTTTTTTTTTTTTTTTTTTTTTTTTTTTTTTTTTTTTTTTTTTTTTTTTTATTAATATATCATTGTAGCTTTATTTCACTATTTACTAATTCAAAATGTGGGATCCGTTTTCCCGCCCCGTAACGCGCATAATGGCTTTGGCATATTCAAGGAAAATTGGGCGCCGGTCGTCGTCGTCAATAATAGCAGGTAGGTGATCTGGGGTAATTGAACACTCCATGGCACACTCGCACTCGTACCGGCGAAGAGCAAACCTCGGGCAATTTAGCAATAGGTGTTCTATTGTTTGCTCCTCGTCATCCCCGCACGCGCACCATGGTGCGTCCACCAATTTATATTTGTATAGATATGATCTAAATCCTCCGTGTCCGGTGAAAATTTGAGCTAAAGTATTGTCCATCTTTAATTTGTTCAAAATTTTATAGGCCCTACACACATCGGGAAAGAACATCCTAGTGGTTTTTCCCGTGGTGCTGTTTGAGTAGGTGCCCTGCCATTTTTGTAGAGTTGCCTCTCTAATGAGGCGTTTAGCATGCGAGAGCGGGAAGCGATCATAAGCCGACTTCCTTTTATTTGTGAGCGCAGCGCGTTTGGCCAACTCATCCGCTCTTTCGTTGCCAGCTATGCCTGCATGAGCTCGTATCCAGTACAGACCGACACTCCCACCGGACTCCTGTATACTGTGAACTCTAGATCTGATCTCGACAGCAATTGGATTGACGGTATTAGGGTCGCCAATGCTTTCGAGAGCAGACCTAGAGTCACTTATTATGTTTGCTTGCTTGAAAGCAGCGTTCGTAGCCATAAGTTCTAGGGCCCTCAGTATCGCCGCCATCTCGGCCTGGAACACGGTGCAGTAATTTTCCAATCTGAATGTAATTGTTCTGCGTTCTTCGTTATTTATCCAGACCGTTAAAGCTGCTCCAACCTTTCCTTCAATCTTACTACCATCCGTAAATATTAGTGGCCATCCATTGGTGATAGAATCGACATCTTCCTGAGAGTTAAGGCAAGTAAATTGCATTCTGGACCTTAATGCTGGATGTGGAAGAGAAAATGGGCTGACTCTCCTTTCCAACTCCCGGCCTGGGAGAGCATCAATCTCTTTTCCCCTCTTTATCCTGTACAGCTCCGCATTTTCCTTAACTCTCAATGTGAGTGGGAGGATCTTGGCAAGGAGCACGCTGGAGACCAGGGAGGTAGTTTTGTGCGCCTTGCCCGTCCTGATTGCGAAAGATCTGTTCACCCTGTTTAACATTCTTTCAGTTGATATCCTGTCGGTGGTGTCGGCCCAACAGCTAGCAGCATAAAGTATGGTGGGCTCCACCACCGCCAGGTAAATTGTTCGCAGGATTTCCGCGTTCAGTCCCCATTGAGCCCTTGCCGCTCTCGATACTGCCTTATAAAAGTTAAGAGCTTTTTTACAGGTATGCGCAAGATGTGGCTGAAAGTTGAGATTTTTGTCTAACGTTAGTCCCAGGATCTTTATCCCGTCAGAGTATTGCAGGTCAATGCCTCCCATGGTTAGCTTAGGGGTATGGTACTTGAGCTTCTTGGTAAAAAGTATTGACTGCGTCTTGTGGGGGGCGAATCGGAGCTTAAGTCTCCCGCCCCATTTGAGTATCTTTTCTAAAGCATAATTTAGCCTTTCCTCTAGCTCTTCCCCAGTCTTACCGCTCCCAAGCAACAGGATATCATCGGCAAAGGCCTGGATATGTATCCCCTTATACTGGGCTGGATCCAGAATCTGGTCCAGTTGAACATTCCAGAGGAGAGGGCCACATGTGGATCCCTGGATACAGCCCTTGTTTGTTTGCCTGGTCACTGAGGCCCCCGCGTAGCGTAGGTCTATCTGCCGGTTTGATAGGTAATCGGTAATTAGGTGATAAATTGACCTATCTATCCTGTTCTGGGCAAGTTGGTCGAGAATGGCTGGCCACCACGCATTGTCAAAAGCTCCTTCAATATCGAGGGAGACTGCGACTGCAATCTTTTTCTCCCTCAATGCATCTTTGACAATGGTGATGGCGTCGTATAGAGCATCCTCTGTGCTTCTTTGTGGGGTGAAGCCGTACTGTCTGCTACTGATCTTATTTTGGCTACCGAGCTGCCACATCACTCTATTTGTGAAGAGCTTTTCTAGCGCCTTGCCCAGTATCGGTAGCAGGCCTATAGGTCGGTACGACTTCGGCAGAGAATAGTCCTCCTTTAAGGGTTTTGGTATAACCTTAATCGTGGCCTTTTTCCAGATTGCTGGAAAACTTCCCAGAAGTAGGCACTTATTGTAGAGTGCTAGCAATATATCCGGTACTATTTTAAAGACTCTAAAGCAGATGTCCGAGGTTAACCCATCAGCTCCTGGGGCCTTTTTGGGGCTCATGCTTTTGAAAATAGAGTCCAATTCCTGAAGAGTGAACTCCGTAGTGTTCGCACGGGTCTCCTCATCGCTTCCAGCTTCAGTCGTTGCGTCCTCAATCGTCCGACGTAGCGCTGCCTGCTCCTCCGTGTCATCCGCCACATCATCCCTAGGATAAAACGTCTTGGCCAAAAGTGTTGCTGAGTCGTATTCCGAAAGAATCACTCCATCCATAGATCTCAGGAGTTGGTCTTCTTTATGGCTACTCGAGCACTTCAGAAGCCGGTAGGTCCTCTCCCAAATTGTCTCTTTTTCTTGGAGAGAGCAATGCTCCTTCCACCCTCCAGTCAAAGCTTCTTCAATTAACATCTTATACCGTTCCCTGGCCTCTTTGTAGTCCTCTATGGTCAGTGGTTTTCTGCGCCTATTCGCTTTGCCAATCTTGTTTCGCAGCCTCACCATTTCTCTTTTTCCTGCCGCAATCCGATCATTCCACCACTTGCCGCATACGGCGAGCTTCTTAGCCAGCAAGGGTGGAATGGTTTGCGTACAGGTATCGACGATACATTTGGAGAACAGCTCTGCAAGACTCTCCACCTCTGTCTTTGTGGTGATGGTTTCAATGGTGGAGACGCTTACCGAGTTAAGGCCCAGTTGTTCCAGCAAAACCTCGTCAAATCTGCTCCAATCTGCCTTCTTGGTGTTGAATTTCCTGGTGGTACTTTTCACTACCCCTCCTGTGTTAAGGTTGCCAGGTTGCAGTTCGAAGAGCACCGCTCGGTGGTCGGAGAGTGTGCAAAAATCAGCGTCCACCCTCCAATTTTGCACTCTGTTCAGCAGCGAGATAGAGCATGCAGTTACGTCTATTATACTTGTGTATTCTTGGCCATTCCGCAATGCGTAGTATGTAGGTTTGCTGCCGATATTGAGAACCTCCATATTTATCTCCGCCAGTGAGTCCGCAAACGAAGCTCCCCTCTCATCCTCCGTTTCACAGCCCCACCAGAGACTACTAGCATTTGAGTCTCCTCCCACGATAAACTCCCTAACGTCCATGGCTGCAATGATGCGCTTCAAGGTGGCTATGTCTTCACGGATGTCCTTATTCTTGTCCAGATAGATGCTAATGATACCCACCTTGAAGCCCGTCACTTCCAACACTACGCCAACTATGTCTTCGAGGACTAGGTTAGGTTAGGTTAGGTTAGGTTAGGTTAGGTTAGGTTAGGTTAGGTTAGGTTAGGTTAGGTTTTTTTTTTTTTTTTTTTTTTTTTTTTTTTTTCCTGTCCGGGAGCAGTATGTCCCGGCCCGCGAGCTAAGTGTTCTCTGACATGGTCAGAGATATTGCTACATATGTAATGATTAGAGACGGGGTAATTTTTATTTACGTCGGTAAAAAAGAAAAAAATTTTACATATTTACTTTTTGTTCTATAAATATATATATACAATGTTTGAGCCTGTTATACTTATAGTATTTTGTACAAAGTATCCTCCGCCCGTAGGTGGAGCCTGTTTCAGCTTAATATTATATACACAAAATTGGGACTTATTATTTATTACATAGGGATTCTGCGCGATTTATTTATTTATATTCTTATACATTTTATCTAACTAATTTTATAACTAATGGATTTGTGCTTATATAATATTACACAATTTTACTAAATTTTTGCGCTTTCCCGCCAGACACTGCCTCTTAAGAGCCAGGCAGGCGGGAAAGCGCAGTAGGTATACTGTTGAATATTTAAAACAAATGAAATTTTTACTGTTTTTACATGATTATACAACTAGTGTTTTTGCGAAAGAGGTTTTTATTTTCTTACCGCCAATTCCGTGTATTGACTACCGCGCCTCTCCTGCCAGGTAGCATTCTCTTAAGAGAATGGCAAGACAGGAGAGGCGCATCGGGTCAATTTGGAATTGTTCACTAAGCTATTACATTACCTGAAACTACGTTAAGTTAATACAAGTCAATTTTCAATTTAAGTTTATACAAATATTTTATTTTTATACTACAATCTATATTTAATTTAAATTCTAATTTTCAATTTTATTACATTTATAATGATTGTTACAGACTATTTTATTGCATGCCGTATTTATATAATTTATTATATATACGCAGCATATTATTAGTCTAGTCAGTTTATTTACATTTACATTTTTATTTACTACTATATAATGATTTAATTCTATTGCGCATAATTCTTATATTTATAATGAAATTTAATTGTACTATTTTAGTCTAACTCTATAACTAGTTATGCGGCGGTTCGTAATGTACTCACACTATCTAAGGCCATCATGGGGTTTGCATTCATCACTTCAGTTTGAGCTTGATTTAATTAAATTGCAGGTCATGACCAGCATTGGCCTACTGATTTAAACTTCTATGCTAATTACTATAGTGATTTGTGCTTACCCTTCCCCAAGTTTTTCGGGCGGAATGTCACCATATAGGTGACATTCCGCCCGAAACCATGAGCGGAAGTGGCGCCAGGGACGCCATTAGCAATACGCAATAGTTGCTCTTGCTAATGCGTCCCATTTACGCCTTACTGGGCACTCCAAGCTGAAAGCATTATGCTCCGCCCTTTCGAGTTTTGCATGCGTGCAATTGCTACAACTTGGAGTGGTCCCAGCTTTCCAGTCCGCACATGCCGACTTGAGATGCTGTCCACCGCAATGACTACATTTCTCTACCTTTTCACTGCAGAATCTCCTATTGTGCCCGTACGCCAGGCACATGGAGCATTGGACCAGCGGGGACTGGTCAGCGACCCTGACCTTTTGAAGGTCGATGCTGACCACCCCCGCCGACGTCAAACTCTTCCATATGCCCGGCGAGGCCCTCATAATTACGTGGCATTGGTGGGGGTTCCTGGCTTTCCGGCGGTATTTTACCTCCAGAGTGTCCCCCGCGCTGAGGTCGCCAATAACCTCCCCGTTCTGGTTCCGAAGGGCCTTGACAATATCCTCGTTAGAGTTTATCGCCAAGACGTCCTTAAGAACCAGGAGGGGGTCTTTGTTTTTGACCTCCTCAACGCTGAGGTGAGACTCGGCGGTTTTCAGTCTCTCTTTAACCTTTTCCCTTTCTTCCCTGGTTTTACAACCTATTATTACCTTCCGGTCCTTCGCCTTTCTCACCCTCTCAACCTTCACCCATCCCTCCTTTGCGTCCATCACCTCCCTAACCTTTTTTAATACCTCCTCCCCAGTCTCAAGCTTATTCTTTGAGGTAACTACGACGGAGTGCAGCGCGGCCTGCACAGGGGGCTGTTCCCTATGAGGTCCCGCTGCCACACTCGCGTACGTAGATGACCCCTGGGATCGTCTCTGGCACTCCATCTCTTCTTTCAATTCGGTCACTCTCTCGCTGTTCTCCCTCACCAGCCGACCGTGTTCGGCCAGCATGGTGCGGAGTTCAGCGAGAGCGTGATCGTCCCTTTCATTATTTCCAGTAGGGGGCGCGTCGGTTGGCGTCGTTTGTGTCGCCGCCACCCGCGCCGGCTTAACCGGAGCGGGCGGCGCCGGCACCTCCGACGTCTGCGTCGACGCTACCCTCACCGACCGCGCCGGCGCGGGCGGCGTCGGCACCTTCGTCGTTTGCGTCGAGGCCACCCGCACCGATTTAACCGGCGCGGGCGGCGCCGCCACCTCCGACGTCTGTGACGAGGCCTCCCGCATCGGCCGAGTCGGCGCGGGCGTCGCGGGCGTCGCCTGCATCTCCGACCCCGTCTCCCACGTCGGGCATAAGGGACAGCCCTCCTCGGATCTGATGCGCGATTCTTCCGCCTCTTCCTTGATGAGTAAATACATCCGGTCGAGAGCGCGAGTAACGCTGTCCCTTATTTCCGTTTTTAAGTTTCTGGAATATTTGATCTGCATTTTCGCCGCAACAAGACACGATTTTGCCTCCAACGCCCTCGATGTGTAAACCTTGCCAGTGGCCGGGCACACCGAGGGCGTCAAGGCAACATCCATCTCCTGAGATAATCGTTTTCGTCTCGCGAGGTCTGCCGCTACAGCCTTCGCTTTTTTCGGTGAGAATTTAAGTACCAGTTTTTCTGGTGATTTTTTAGTTCCCGATTCCCACTCCCCTATACTCCTCCTCACTCTTGAGGGCTCGCCACCAGAGGGGCCGGCCTCTATTTGTGTCGGGGAGTCCGGGGGAGCGGCGCTGTTAGCGACTGTCTTTTTGGCGGGGGTGCGAATGCCGACGCCAAACATTTTGAATTGATAAAAACCCGGTCAGGAAAAACGTCAAAATTAGATTCAATAATAATTAACTCAATTCAATCAACAATAAAACAATAAAAGCAAGAAAATGAATAAAATTGAATCAATTACAACCGAAACAATAATAATAAAATAAAATAAATGTGTCTTAAAACTTACAACTATAAGGTATACACAAAAGTATATACCTTAACACGAAAACAAACAATACTAATTAATCTACACACACAATTTGTACTAATATAGACTGTTTTATTTCAGGTACTACTACCGATTCGTCCAGCGAAAAGTATACCAAGGTAAGTATTGTCTACTTGTCAATTTACTAATTTGTTTCTTTCTTTCAGGTCCCGGCGAAGCGGTTCCCTACTACAGTCGCAGTAGTCAACAATAAATTTAAAAAGGTAAGTACTTATTTAATAAGTACTGTCAGTGTTAAACACTATATTACTATCTAACACGAAAGACACACAAACACTAAGCACAAATTAAAATAACAGGTAAATTTAAATTCAATAATAATAATAAAATAATAATAAAATAATATCACAGTGTCAATTCAATAATATAAAAATTCCAATGTCAATTCTAATCTAATATTTACTAATTTGTTTTTCTGTTTCAGGTCCGGCGGTGCGGTTCCCTACTCCAGTTGCGGTGTCTTCGCGTCAGGTAGGTAACAAACACAATATTTAAAACAAACAAAACAAAATTATACAACTCTTCCCCGTGCTCTACTTTCGACTCTACGTAGAGTCGCGGGTGACGGTCCACCAGATAGCCCTGCTCGAACCCTTACCGTTCCCGAAAACCGCGCTCGAATCCGACCGTCGGTTCGCGAGATACGGCGCCCGGTATTCACAGGGGGTATCGGTGAGGGGGCGGGGGCGACCTTGTATATTGTGCCCGACTATTTAATTTACAATTTACAAGCTAACAATCCAATCAAAATACAAAATAATAAAACAAATAAAGCAAAGAAAATAATTATTAAAATAAGGGGTTGGGGGCGGGGGTGAAGGGGGTGGGTCTATTCAACGGGATGAATAGATAACAAATAAACAGACAATACCAATAAGAACTAAGAATTTTTAACTTCTAAGAACACCGGTCCGCGGTTCTGGACAAGTATTTAAAGCTAGACTACAATATTGGACAATTTTAAAAACAAATGGGAAGAAGATGAAATTGTCCAACGGGGGAATTCACTAGTGCTGGGAGGAATAAACTAACTAAAATATCCAATCTCAAATTCCTTGTGAATCACAAAGAATGTGAGATTTAATAACAAAGTTTTATAGGGATGAAAGGGGGTGAAATTAGGTGGGGTGACTCTAAAACAACTGCTTATATGTTTGAACAACTAAAATAACTAAAAAGAGAATTAAAAAATTTTTTGAGGAAAAATTTTTTAAGGGTTGAAAGGGGGTGAAATGGGGAGGGGTGACTCTAAATAAGCAGCTATATCGATTTATCAAATAAAAACAAAAAATAAAAATAAAAAATTTAAATATCAAAATTTTATAGGGGTGGGTTGGGGTGGGTTTAAAGGGGTGAGTTTGTCGAGTCTGGTTTGTCCTAATTTTTCTCAATACTATACCGAAAACCGCGTCCCGATAGCTCTTCCCGTTTAGAAGTTAGAGTCAGTTGAAAAAGGGGAATTTTGAAATTATCTATAAAAAAAATGAATAAAAATATTGTTATAACCGCTTCACCCTTGACCGTTTTTACGTTTATCAATACAATTTTTGTTTTGCGGTTTGTGTCCCGCACTGATAAGGTCGTAGCTCTAAAACTAGACAAGATAAAAATTTACGGTTTTCACCAAAAGATAGACTAGGCCGGCTTACGGTTTGTCTAAATTTTTCAGGTCCGGTCGTCGCTGAAAATCTTGATTTTCGGGTCTTCTTCTGATTTCACCAACCGCAAAAAGACAGCTGTTAACTTTGTATTCCCTATTTCTAGGGTTTCTGACGACGGATTTTCAATCCAAAAATTGATCCTGGGTCCTTATCCCGAGGTCCTTCGAGGACACCCGCGCACCCTCCCGGAACAGCCCTGGAAGGGGTTGCACGTGGCCTCCAAAGGTCGCTCCTCCTGTGGGTTTTTCCCTATAGCTCGGCCCGCGAGTCCCGGAAAAATCCGGACTCAGCGGGGTGTGGGAGGTCCTGAAATTCCCCACAGGATAGCAGTTCAGGATACGTGGGTCCTCGATAAGTTTCCAGAGATATTCGACTTGTAAAGTCGAAATTCCTGGAATTTTTCTCTTTCTCGTCGATTACTCCCCCAATTTTGGCGGGAGGTCAAAAGTTTCTTCTTGACTATTATAGTCCCGTTCAGTCCCCGTCTTTTGGTGTATTTTACGTCACTATACACCCACGTTTTCTATTTTTAAAAACACTTTGTAACGGAGCGGTCGCGCGTTTTCACTGTTATAACCTCTTTTATTCACTATTTATTCACTGTTTTTGCTTATAACTTCGTGAATTCTTTTCCGATTTTCACTGGCTCTTCACCAATCGACGCGTCTCCTAAAGACGCGTCTTTTGGTGTATCACACGCCTTTCCACTCACACGTTTTACCACTTTTATCGATTTTAGACGAATAAAAAATGCTAAAAATTTAAGAAAAATTGCAGGAGCGAGGTCGGAGCGCGCGTAACCCGTACGACCTGCGGGGGGACACTGGGTTAGGTTAGGTTAGGTTAGGTTAGGTTAGGTTAGGTTGGGGTGCTTTGTCGGATAACCTCCTCGTGGTGCACCCTGGGTGCCTGCCGGCGGCGGCCTTGGTTGATCGTTTTGATCCCGGGTCGCCGCCGACAGGTAGCTGATAATCCGGCTTATCTATATGTGTATTTGTTTATGTATTTATTATATTGTATTTATTATTCTATGTATGTATTTATGTATTATTTGTATGTATATATTTGTATTGGTGCCGCTCCTACCCCTCTGTTTTCAGAGGGATACGGATGCGGCGGACACAGTAGGCCAGTGGGGCGCTGTGTGGTGTTTTAAGTGTCTATGTATCTGTTGTATTTATATTTATTGTATTATGTATGTATAGTATTTATTATTTTTGTGTATATATTTATATCGATCCAACCCCTTTGTTTTCAGAGGGGTTGGATCGTGCGAGTTAAACTCGCGGGATGATGCGCTGCTCCCGATGGCGCTCTGCTTGTGTTCGTTTTCGGGCCAGGTGGAAGTCGCTGGGAGTATGCTTGTACAGTATATATATTGTTTTGTTTTTGTTTTGTTTTTGTTTTGTTTACTTTTTATGCATATATTTGTACTGTGTGTTTTGGGGCTCGGCTTATTGGCCAGCCCCACGTGTTTCGACACGGGAGGGGACGAGCCCAGTATGTACTCACACTACTGCTGGGCACTATCGTCAATCTCGGAACCCTGGTTGTGGCTATGGTCACGTTTCGTAGCGTATCGCACCAGGACCGAGGGCCTTGCCTTAACCGGCCGGGCCGCGAGGAAGAAAACCTCTCTAAAAAATCACCCCCAATCCCAAGCGGCGGCGCGCCGTGAGGGGATGCATGGCAGAGGGGTAGATCTGTCGCTAGCGCGTCCCCCGCCCGGATACCGGCCGACCTCCGTGGCGGGTCATGCTAGGCTTGCTAGAGTACAGGGGTCTCTGCTCTAGTGGACCACCCCTTCCCCCATTCTCGTGGGATATGTAATGGAATCATCAAAAATTAAAAATGACGTAGTGGAAACGGAGACAAGCTCAAAGAGCTTGGCCAAAACGGTGGACAATGCACCCTGTCCTAAAATGGGAGGTGCGGGAGTGGTTCGTGCGTCCGAGAGGGACGACGAACGGATCAGGCGAAATTCGCCTAGGACGACTAGGAGCAGCGCTAATGCTTCTCCAGTAGCCCTGCGAGAGTGCAGCGTACTGCTGGACCGCAATCTGTCTGATTCAGATTCGGTCCGCAGTCTGAAAGACTGCATGAGCGATGGAGCGGGAGCGGGCGCTAGAGTCTCAGACTCAGACTCGGTCCAAACGATGGTGTCGGTCAGCTCAGGGAGCGACAGACCATCGAGACATTGGCGCAAGAAGCGCCTCCGTTCAGACTCAGGCGAGAGCTCTGACAGCGCAACGGAGAATGCAGAGCCATCCCTCCGCGCCAAGGCCTCAAAACGAGGCAGAGGAAGGCCACCGACCACCGGCCAGTATGTTGGTTTGGCTCAGGCCAAGGCTGCTCTCAACGAGGCCAGGAGAGAGGAGTTTCGGCTGAAAGCCGAGAGTGACCTGGAGGAAGAGCTGAGGCTGAAAAGGCAGGAGGCTGACCTCCTGTTTAAAAAGACACAGGACGTGCAGGCTGAGGACTGCGATGCGACGGATTTGGAGAGACTGGTTCAGGTCTCCATTGACACTATAGAGTCTATAGCTGTCAAATCGAAGAACCTGAAGGGAGGATGCAAGCGGGACCTTAAAAAGGCTGCCCGCTTCATTAAATCAACTCTGGACGCGATGCGTACACGCACCGTCACAGAGGAAATGGCGCTGATGGCCGAGGCCAACAAAAAGCTCACGGCGGAACTGAAAGAGCTTCGCCGGGAGTTAGAAGCTGTTCGATCCGCTCAGGCACAGGCCACGAACACGGCCCAGGGTCCGGTACAGGCTCCTGAGAATCTGGTCCGGGACATAATGGTGCAAGTCGGCACTATGGTTAATGCCCGCCTAGAGGGCCTAGAAGAGCGCCTCCTTCCGGAGAAAAGGATAAGGCCCCCGTTAGCAGCGGACCGACGAAGGGAAGCAGCGACCTCAGCTGCCAATGAGCCCATGTCAGTGCCAGTGGTCACCCCGGTTACCGCGGCTTCTGATAAGGGCACTAAAGAACCGAGTAGGAAGGGGAAGGGGAAGGCGAATGCCACCCCTATCCTCCCCTCTGTCCAAGAGACCCACCGACCGGCTCAACCGCCGCCTGCAGCCGCAGGTAAAAAAGGTGGCCCATCGCAGCCCAAGCTGAAGGAACCCCGAACGCTGCCTCCTGCACCTGCGTCCACGGACGAAGGCTGGAGCGTAGTCGTGAAACGGGGCAAGAATAAGAAGGCCGATGCTGCCCCACCACAGGCAGCCAAAAAGCAGACGACGAAACCACAGCCCAAAGTGGTGAAGCTTCGCCCTCCACGCTCGTCGGCCGTGGTAATAACCCTACAGCCGGAGGCCATAGAAAAGGGTGTGACGTACGCAGCAGTTCTTACCGAGGCCAAGGAAAAAGTTAAACTGCCTGACCTCGGCATCACGGCGCTGCGCTTCAGACGGGCAGCAACCGGAGCGCGCATAATGGAACTGCCTGGTACCACCAGTGCGCAGAAGGCAGATGAACTCGCACAAAAACTGCGCGAGTCCCTACCCGCGGACACGGTCCGGATCTCAAGACCCACCAAATGCGCCGACATGCGCGTTACGGGTCTTGACGATTCTGTGACCCCAGCGGAGGTTATAGCTGCCGTGTGCAGAATTGGAGAATGTCACGTTGACTCCGTTAAAAGCGGAGCAATAAGACGAGATTTCGGCGGTCTGGGAACAATGTGGCTGAGGTGCCCGGTCACGGCCGCCAAGAAAGTGGCCGACAGTGGTCGCATCCTAGTGGGGTGGGTCTCGGCAAGAGTCAAGCTGCTCGAGCCAAGACCCATGTGCTGCTACCGCTGCCTGGAAGCTGGACACGTCAGGGTGTGCTGTTCTGGCGAGGTAGACCGCAGCGATCAATGTTATCGTTGCGGTAAAACAGGCCACAAGGCCAGTCAGTGTAAGGACGCGCTGCATTGCACATATTGTGCAGCAGCCAACAAACCAGCCGGCCACAGGATAGGAAGCAAGAACTGTGCTGCGTCAAAGGCTGCCAAGAAAGGAAACAGACCCGGGGTTGCTTTCAAAACCAACCGGCAACTGAACCGCCCTGCTGAACAGCGGGCTGAGGTGGTACCTATGACGACGGACAATTGATATGGCCATCCAGTTTCTACAAGTTAATATCAACCACTGCGCCAGAGCTCAGGATCTTTTGATCCAGAGCATGGCGCAGTGGTTGATACACATAACAATTGTGAGCGAACCATACAGTGTCCCGAACAGGGACAACTGGGTCAGTGACCAAGATGGACTGGTAGCAATAGCTACTCAAACGGCTAGTGGCTCGTCACCTTTTGAGAGGGTGGTGAAAGGCAGAGGCTGCGTTGCGGCCCTCGTGGACGGAATCATGGTGGTCAGTGCCTATTTTTCGCCCAATCGGAGTTTGGCCGATTTTGAGCAGTTCTTGGTTGAGGTCGGGGCTCTATTTCTGCAGGGCCGCCCAAGTCACATCCTTGTTGCTGGAGATTTCAACGCCAAGTCCTCGGCGTGGGGATCTCCAGCAACTGATGTACGCGGCGAGGCACTGATGGAGTGGGCAACGGCCTCCGGATTGAACCTGCTCAATCAGGGATCTACAAACACGTGCGTACGGCAACAGGGTGGGTCGATCGTGGATGTGACGTTCGCGACCCCCGCCTTAGCCCGCCGTGTCCAAAATTGGAGAGTCATGGATGATGTCGAAACCCTGTCTGATCACAGATATGTCCGTTTCGACATCTCCACACCCGGATCAGACAACAGAGTGCGGACCCGACCCCTGTTGGGTGACGGCCCTCGCTGGGCGCTAAAGCGCCTCGATAGGGATGCACTTGTCGAGGCAACGCTAGTGCAGTCCTGGCTCGAGACCCCCGACGGTGAAGGGTCGGTAGAGATTGAGGTAGAAGCGGAGAGGCTCGTGAAGGCCATGTCGCATATATGCGATGCGGCTATGCCACGAGTCAGGCATTTTTCACCCCGACGACAGGTGTACTGGTGGTCAGCAGAACTTACGCGATCACGTGAGGCGTGCATAGAAGCCAGACGCCAGTACACCAGATCCCGAAGGAGACGGCCCCGAGACGAGGAACAGGAGGAACAGCTTTACGCCTGCTACAGGAATGCTGTCGAGTCCCTCCAGATCCTGATCAGCCAAGCCAAGGCTGCATCACGAAAGGAGATGCTGGACACACTGGATCGGGACCCGTGGGGGCGACCCTATAAAATGGTCAGGCAAAAGCTTCGCCCTTGGGCCCCTCCCCTGACGCAAAGCTTACAGCCCCAAATTTTGGGACAGGTGGTCTCAGCACTGTTCCCTGACAGGGCGGAGCATGACTCCCCGACACTGCCGATGTCCTTGGCAGAGACGGATGAAGAGGACGAAACCATGCCTGAGGTGTCTGAAGGTGAGCTTGGGGCGGCGATTCTGCGACTCAGGGCAAAGAATACCGCTCCGGGCCTAGACGGCATACCTGGAAAGGCGTGGGTAATGGCATTAACATGCGAGAATGCGTTGATAGAGCACAGGATGAGACGCCTCTTCAACGAATGTCTGGAGCAGGGACATTTCCCGCGTCAATGGAAGACCGGGAAAATGGTCCTGCTGAAGAAGGAAGGACGCCCTGCCGACTCGCCATCGGCATACCGGCCAATTGTTCTGCTCGATGAGGTGGGCAAACTCTTCGAACGCGTCGTCTTTGCTCGCCTCGTCGAGCACTTGGAGAGACACGGTCCCGACCTCAGTGACAACCAGTTTGGTTTCCGCCGGGGTCGGTCGACCATAGATGCAATCATGCGTGTCAAGGACGTGACTACAGCGGCGGTTTCCCAGGGCGAGCAGGTGTTAGCGGTATCTTTGGATATTGCTAACGCCTTTAACACCCTCCCCTGGAGCTGCATAAAGGCGGCGCTAAGGTATCATGGTGTACCCCGATACCTACGCCATATCGTGGAGTCGTACCTCTCGGAGAGGACGATAAAGTACCCGATGCGTGACGTGTGGGGCAGCAAAAGCGTATCGTGCGGTGTTCCACAGGGGTCGGTCCTCGGACCGCTCCTGTGGAACATCGGGTACGATTGGGTGCTGCGAGGTGCCAACTTACCAGGGGTGGACGTAATCTGCTACGCGGACGACACTCTTGTGACGGCCCGTGCTAGCACCTACAGGGAGGCGGCCCTACTGGCGACGGCGGCCGTGGCCCAAGTGGTCACAAGAATCCGGCGTCTAGGCCTAGAGGTGGCATTAAATAAGTCGGAGGCACTATGCTTTCATGGGCCGAGAAGAGCACCACCGAACGGAGCCAGCCTCATGGTAGGCGGTGTCTCCATTGACGTAAGGCCGGCTATGAAATACTTGGGTCTTGTTCTGGACGGGCGCTGGAATTTCAGGGAGCATTTTAGCCGCCTTGCTCCCAAATTGATTGGCGCTGCCGGTGCTTTGAGCAGCTTGCTGCCAAATATGGAGGGACCAGACGTAAGCACCCGACTCCTATACACTGGAGTGGTAAGGAGCATGGCGCTGTATGGAGCGCCAGTCTGGGTGACGGCCCTGAGCGCTCACAATAGAGCTCATTTGAGACGACCTCAACGCATCATGGCGGTGAGAGCCGTGCGAGGTTACCATACCGTCTCGTATGAGGCGGCATGCGTACTAGCCGGAACACCGCCTTGGGAGTTGGAGGCCAAGGTGTTGGCGACAGTGTACCAGCAGAGAGCTGAGTCCCGCGCCCAAGGACAACACATGCTACCGGAGGAGGTCATGCGGTTGAGAAGACTCTCCCGTAGAGACCTCCTCCGCCAGTGGATGGTGAGATTGGAGGAGCCGTCAGCCGGCCACATGACCATCGGAGCAGTACGACCCATGTTGAAGGCATGGGTCAACAGACAGCATGGGGTAGTCTCCTTTCGCCTCGCGCAGGTTCTGACCGGACACGGCTGTTTCGGCAGATACCTGTGCCGAGTCGCGAAAAGAGAACCGACCACGGAGTGCCATCATTGCGGTGACCCCAATGATACGGCACAACACACCCTGACTGAATGCCCAGAGTGGGCAGAACCGCGCGCCGAACTAGTCGCGGTAGTGGGGGCCGATCTCTCGTTGCCGACCGTGGTCAAGGCCATGGTCGAAAGCGAGAGATCGTGGGAAGCAATGGTCACATTCAGTGAGAATGTGATCTCTCAAAAAGAGTTGGCGGAGCGCTCACGGGAGGACGATGTTCTGTCCCAACCGATGCGCCGTCGTAGAGCCGGGCGCAGGCGCCTGGCTCATGACCGCCGATTTCCCCCATAACGGAGAGCTCCGGGCGATGACCACGGGAGTCTCGTCGCCCAATAGGAGCCACATCTCCCTGGAAGGCTAGTGTGCATGGCACACTCATGACGGAGTGGTTACACCTTATAACCACAAGATGAAATCCGCAGTCCTGCGGATACTCGCTGGCAGGGTGGCGGACGGGTAACACAATTCCCGCTGCCCTGTTGCAAAGGCGATGAGCCGTCAATTTCGTGAGTTAGGTTTAGTGGGTATTGCCGGTGGCGGAAGCCGGATTGAGTCCCACACTACCCCCGCCATTGCACCTCAGGCGGGGGTGTGCGTAAATGCATTCCCCTCACGTTAAAAAAAAAAAAAAAAAAAAAAAAAAAGGTTAGGTTAGGTTGGGGTGCTATTTGTCGGATAACCTCCTCGTGGTGCACCCTGGGTGCCTGCCGGCGGCGGCCTCGGTTGATCGTTTTGATCCCGGGTCGCCGCCGACAGGTAGCTGATAATCCGGCTTATCTATATGTGTATTTTGTTTATGTATTTATTATATTGTATTTATTATATTATGTATGTATTTATGTATTATTTGTATGTATGTATTTATATTGGTGCCGCTCCTGTCCCTCTGCTTTCAGAGGGCAAAGGACGCGGCGGGCACAGTAGGCCAGTGGGGCGCTGTGCGGTATTATAAGTGTCTATGTATTTGTTTTATTTGTATCTATTGTATTATGTATGTATAGTATTTATTATTTTTGTGTATATATTTATATCGATCCAACCCCTTTGTTTTCAGAGGGGTTGGATCATGCGGGTTTAACTCGCGAGGCGAGAGCTGCTCTTGGTGGCTTCCTGCTTGCACTCGTTTTCGGGTCAGGTGGGAGTCGCTGGGAGTGGGCCGGTACATTTTTTACTGTATATATTATTTTCTTTTTTGTTTTGTTTTTGTTTTGTTTTGTCTTATTTTATTTTATATATTGTACAGTGCAGGTTTGGTTCTTTTGACCGGCCTTTTACGTGTTTCGACACGAGGTGAGACGAGCCCAGTATGCGCTTACCCCGCTGCTGGGCACTATCGTCGAGGATCGTAATCCTAGGAGTGGCTGCGGTTACGTCTCGTGGCGGTATACACTAGGACCGAGGGCCTTGCCTTAACCGGCCGGGCCGCGAGGAAGAAAACCTCTATAAAAAATTACCCCCAATCCCAAGCGGCGGCGCACCGTGAGGGGATGCATGGCTAAGGGGTAGATTAGTCGCTAGTGCGCCAACTTACCGCTGATACCACCCGACCTCAGCGAGTATTAGGGTTACCCGGGTACAGGGGGCACTGCCTGGGTGGACTTTTTAGATCCCCCATAATCGTGGGAACAAATATGAGAAAAACCAATTTAAAAAAATCTAAGAAGAGGGAAGGGAAGGAGGAGAAGAGAGTGCTGCGCGTTACCGCGCAAAGACTCTCAGAGGATGACGTCAGCCAGTGGGTGGACGTTGCGAGTAAGGAGCCGAACTTGTCGGAATCCGACACGGGGTCCGGCATGAGTGTTGAGACGGTGAGGTCTGCCTCACGATCCTCGACGCCAGGACGGTGGAGGAAACGCAGGTTTAGTGCCGACGACGAGGGAGCCTCCTCGGATGATGACTGCGCCAGGTCATCGCCGAAGAAGGCTGCAGCCAAGCGCGAGCGAGGACGTCCGCCCACCACTGGGCAGTACGTCGGACTCGCCAGGGCAAAAGAGGAGCTCAACAGAGCAAAGAGGGAGGAGCTCAAACTCATTGCAGAGCAAGAGCTCAGCGAGGAAATGGTGCAGAGGAGGGAGGAGCGAGTGGCTTGCCTCGCCAAGCTCCCAAAACCCTCTGCTAAAGATGTGACGGATGCTGACTTGGGGGCGGTGGCGAGGCTGGTCGAGAGTTCCCTCTCGACTATAGTCGCCGTCGCCACCAAGTCAAAGAACATGAAGGGCGATCTCGTCAGGGATCTGAAGGAAGCTGCGGGCTCTATGCAGCTCGCCTTCGAGACCATGCGGAAGCGCACGGTCTCCGAAGAGGTCGCCCTCCTAACGGAGGCGAACAAGACCCTCACGGCTCAGCTCTCAGAGCTCCGCCGTGAGATGGAGGCCATCAGAACTGTTCAAGTTCAGACGGCCCCGACCACACCTGCCGCGGCGGAGGATATCTCGCGGTTGGTAATGATCCAGGTGGGCACGATGCTGAACGCCCGCCTGGAGGGTCTAGAGGACCGCCTACTGCCCGAGAGGCGCTTAAGGCCCCCGTTGGCCGCTGACAGGAAGCGACAGGCAGCAACTGAGGCCGTTGCCTCAGTGCCGATGACTGCCTCTCAGCCCATCCCCTCTCTACCTCGCGCTCCGATGGTGACAGAAGTCCCCAAGGAGAGCGGGAAGGGAAAGGGAAAAGGAAAAGGAAAGGGGAAGAGCAGCCCTACCACTGCCCCTGCCACGATCGCCCCCCCGGTTCCGGCGCCTCGTTCACAGCCTCCAGCGGTGGAGAAGTGGACGGAGGTGGTCCGGAAGGGAGCGAGAAAGCCCGACAGGGCGACAGCGCCCGAGAGAGCGGCGCCGTCACGCCCCAAAAAGGTAGCGCCATCGCGCCCTGGGAAAACCCAGGCCCCGAAGCCTACCCCGAAGCCGACCCCGCCCTCTGCAAAACAGAAGGCGGCCAAACTCCGCCCCCCACGCACCGCAGCCGTCGTAATAACGCTGCAACCGGGGGCGACGGAAAGAGGACTGACCTACGCCAAGGTCCTTACGCGGGCTAAGGACTCCATCAGCCTCCCTGAGATTGGGGTCCCCCCTAATCTCCGTATGAGGGCTGCGGCGACTGGGGCCCGGATACTGGAGGTCCCCGGCGCACAGAGGTCCGAGAACGCGGACACTCTGGCGCAAAAGCTGCGCGAAGTTTTCGCGGGAGAGGAGGGAGTGCTGGTCTCCAGGCCGGTCACCACCGCAGACCTGCGGGTGACCGGACTGGACGACTCTGTCACCACGGAAGAGTTGGTGGCGGCCCTGGCGAGTCAGGGCGACTGCCCCGCGTCGGCCGTGAAGGCCGGCGCCATCAGAGCGGGTCCGGCCGGGATGGGCACTTCGTTTGTTAAGTGCCCTCTCACGGCCGCTAAAAAGATTGCCGCAGGGGGCCGTCTTTTGGTCGGATGGGTAGCGGCGCAGGTTAAGATCCTAGATCCCAGACCGCGCCGCTGCTACCGATGCCTCGTGCTGGGCCACGTGAGGGCCCAGTGTGAGTCGGAGGTCGACCGCAGCGATGAGTGCTATCGCTGCGGTCAGAACGGCCATAAGGCCAGCGTGTGCTCCGCCGCACCGCACTGCACCCTGTGTGCAGCTGCAGGTCTGGCGGCGGACCACCTATCCGGGGGCAAGGCCTGTGCCAAGCCCCCGCAGAAGAAAGGGCAGAGACGTAAACCGGCTGCTGCTGAGGCCAAGGCCCAGATGCAGTCGGCCGGCCCCTCAAGGGAGCAGACGGCCAGCATGGACCAGGGATAGTTATGGCCCTATCCTTCCTCCAGGCGAACACCAACCATTCCGCTGGGGCGCAGGATCTTTTACTGCAGTCCCTGGCGGAATGGTTGGTGCAAATAGCTGTGGTGGCCGAGCCGTATGCGGTCCCAGCCCGACCAGACTGGGTTGGAGACCGCAACGGTTTGGTGGCTATCACCACCCAGTCACCGGGTCGCTCCCCGCCACTTGAGGTTGTGTGCAGGGGTAGCGGTTTTGTTGCGGCTCGCGTCGGCGAGGTGGTCGTTGTGGGGGTTTACTTCTCTCCCAACAGGCCCCTCGCCGACTTCGAGGATTTCCTTGACGAGGTTGGAGACGTGGTCGCCCGGAGTCGCCCGCGATCTGTGGTCGTGCTGGGGGATCTCAACGCGAAGTCACGCGCGTGGGGATCCCCGGTGACGGACGCAAGGGGTAACACGCTGGAAAGCTGGCTGGTCGGAGCAGGTCTATGCGTATGTAATCGTGGGGCTGAACTCACCTGCGTGCGGCGAGGGGGAGGGTCGGTGGTCGACGTGACCCTTGCAACCCCCGAGCTCGCACGTCGAGTGAGAGGCTGGCGGGTACTGGTGGACGAGGAGACGTTGTCGGACCACCGGTACATCAGGTTCGGCGTCTCCTTGTCCACGAGTGGCCTGGATAACAGGGTCTCTCCAGTAACGGATCGGCGATGGGCGCTGAAGAGACTGGACTATGAGCTGCTCAAAGAAGCAGCCATAGTCCAGGCTTGGAACTGCTCTTCGTCAACGCCGACGACCGTTGAGGAAGAGGCCGACGGCCTGTGCGCGGCGATGGCCCGGGTCTGTGACGCCGCCATGCCCCGAGTGAGATCTCCTCCGACAAAACGCCAAATGTATTGGTGGTCAGAGGAGATCGCGGCCCTCCGGCGTCGGTGCAGAGCGCGACGCCGACGCTACCAGAGGTACCGGAGGAGGCGACGCCGCGAAACGCCGGTGTCCGACGCCCTATACGCGCGATACAGGGAGGCGTCGAAGGCCCTGAGGACGGCAATAAAGAGGGCCAAGGCGGAAGCGTGGCGGGACCTGCTCGCGACGCTGGAGCAGGATCCCTGGGGGCGGCCGTACAGGATGGCGAGGCGCAAGCTTCGGCCGTGGGCCCCCCCCACCACTAGCACGCTGGACCCGCCGGTCCTCACGAGAGTCGTGGAGGGCCTATTCCCCGGAGACCCGGGGCCCGACTTCGTCCCGCCTGCGATGGCGTCGCAACAGGCGGAAGAGGACGTGGGAGAGGAGGACAGTCCAGTGCCGGAGGTGACAGATGGTGAGCTGGGAGCGGCCGTCCTCCGTATGAGGGCCAAAAACACGGCGCCGGGTCCCGATGGGATTCCCGGACGCGCGTGGGCCCTTGCACAGGAGGCACTAGGCCCACCGCTGAAAGACCTGTTCAGCCGCTGCCTGCGAGAGGGCCGATTCCCGCGGAGATGGAAAGGGGGAAAACTGGTGCTCCTGAGGAAGGACGGGCGCCCGGCAGATCAACCCGCCGGGTATCGCCCTATAGTGTTACTAGATGAGGCGGGCAAGTTGCTGGAAAGAATCGTGGCGGCCCGCCTCACCGAGCACATGGATCATGTCGGCCCGAACTTGGCCGATACACAGTTCGGGTTCAGGAGAGGTCGCTCGACGATCGATGCTATTGCACGCGTCCGCGACCTCTCTGAAGAGGCGTGCTCCGCGGGCGGGGGTGTATTGGCGGTGTCTTTAGACATCGCCAATGCGTTTAACTCCCTCCCGTGGACCACGATTAGGAGGGCGCTGGGGTACCACAGGGTACCCCAATACCTCCAGCGTCTCGTGGGAGACTACCTGTCCTATAGAGAGGTAGTCTTCCCAACGTCAGCCGGACAGAGAAGGGCTCCGGTCAGCCGAGGTGTTCCGCAGGGGTCGTGTTTAGGGCCCCTGCTGTGGAACATAGGCTACGACTGGGTCCTCCGGGGCGCTAACCTGCGTGGGGTCGGCGTCCTTTGTTACGCCGACGACACGCTCGTTACCGCCCGGGGGGCGACGTTTCGAGACGCGTCGATCCTCGCCACGGCCGGCGTCGCTGCGGTTGTGGCCAGGATCAGGAGGTTGGGCCTGGAGGTGGCGCTCGGGAAATCCGAGGCCATCTTTTTCCATGGACCTCGGAGAGCGCCACCTGCAGGTGCCACGATAGTGGTGGGCGGAGTCTCCATCGCGGTCGGGTCGACGCTTAAGTACCTCGGCGTCGTCCTAGACCGCAGATGGAGCTTCGGGCCCCACCTGCGGCAGCTGGCCCCCAAGCTCCTCGGGTCTGCTGCCGCGCTGAGCCGCCTCCTCCCCAACCTCGGGGGTGGAGACGGGAGCTGCCGCCGCCTCTATACAGCGGTGGTACGCTCGATGGCCCTCTACGCGGCCCCGATCTGGGCGGCGTCTCTACACCGGCTAGAGATCGCCGTCCTTCATGGGGCCCAGAGGGTCATGGCTGTGAGAGTGTGCCGCGGGTACCGGACACTCTCACACGAGGTCGCCTGCGCTCTGGCAGGGTCCCTGCCTTGGGACCTGGAGGCCGAGATTTTACACTCGGTCTACTGGCAGAGAGCGCAGGCGAGGGAGCGGGGTCAGCCTCCCGCACCGCAGGAGGTGGTGCGGTGGAGGCGGGACGCCAGGACAGCGGCACTGGCGTCCTGGAGGGGGAGGCTCCTCGCGGGGCCTGCACGGAGGGGGGACGGCGCCGTCCGGCTTTTGGAGGCGATCCGTCCCGTACTCGAACGGTGGGCCCTGCGGGGACACGGGAGCCTCACCTTCCGCCTCACGCAGGTCCTCTCGGGACATGGTTGTTTCGGGAGGTACCTGCACCACGTGGCGAGAAGGGAGGCAACCCCGGCATGCCACCAGTGCGGTTGCGCGGAGGATACTTCGCGCCACGCACTGGAGGCATGTCCGGGGGGCGATGGACCGCGACGAGCTCTAGTCGCGGTCGTGGGCCCGGACCTCTCGCTGGAGACCGTCTTGCGAAAGATGGTCGAAAGCGAGCAGGTCTGGGACGCCATGGTCTCCTTTTGTGAGACTATTGTCGAGCAAAGGGAGACCGATGAGCGGGAGAGGGAGACTGACCCCCTCTCTCTTCCGCTCAGGAGAGCACGGAGGCGGGGACGAGGTACCCATCGTTCCCCGCCTCCTCCGGGAGGGCCTGGGGCGTCGGATGCGGGGGCATCAGGCGTCCCTCACCTTTTATAGGTAAGGGCCCTCCCGAGGCGGGGGCGGCGCGTCTAGCGTGGGCGCGCCGCTCGAGCCGAGCGGGGGAGCAGAGCTCCCCGCGAGGCGGGTCCGCCCCAGGGGGCGGACGACGGCTGACGGGGTTCCGCGTGGAGTGCGAAAGCGGCACCGCGACCCCGTCCAATAGTCGGAGCCGTACAACGTCCGGTGTGGTTTTTGGTGGGTAGTCCGCTGCGCAGAGGGCGAGCGGGAAGCCCACACTCCCCCCGTGACCGAACCCAGGCACGGGGGGGCTGGCTCATAAAGGAGTTTTCCCACCGGTTACCAAAAAAAAAAAAAAAAGGTTGGGGTGCTATTTGTCGGATAACCTCCTCGTGGTGCACCCTGGGTGCCTGCCGGCGGCGGCCTCGGTTGATCGTTTTGATCCCGGGTCGCCGCCGACAGGTAGCTGATAATCCGGCTTATCTATATGTGTATTTTGTTTATGTATTTATTATATTGTATTTATTATATTATGTATGTATTTATGTATTATTTATATGTATATATTTGTATTGGTGCCGCTCCTATCCCTCTGTTTTCAGAGGGCAAAGGATGCGGCGGGCACAGTAGGCCAGTGGGGCGCTGTGCGGTATTATAAGTGTTTATGTATTTGTCTTATTTGTATCTATTGTATTATGTATGTATAGTATTTATTATTTTTATGTATATATTTATAGTGATCCATCCCCTTTGTTTCAGAGGGGTTGGGTCATGCGGGTTTTACTCGCAGGTTGCTTGCGCTGCTCTCGGTGGTTCCCTGCTTGCACTCGTTTTCGGGTCAGGTAAGGGCTGCCGAGAGTATGCCTGTATAGTATATATATTGTCTTGTTTTTGTTTTGTTTTTGTTTTGTCTTTTGACTCTTTATATATATTGTACAGTGTGTTTTGGGGCTTGGTTTATTGACCAGCCCCACGTGTTTCGACACGGGATGGGACGAGCCCAGTATGCGCTCACCCCGCTGCTGGGCACTATCGTCAATCTCGGAACCCTGGTTGTGGCTATGGTCACGTTTCATAGCGTATCGCACCAGGACCGAGGGCCTTGCCTTAACCGGCCGGGCCGCGAGGAAGAAAACCTCTCTAAAAAATCACCCCCAATCCCAAGCGGCGGCGCGCCGTGAGGGGATGCATGGCAGAGGGGTAGATCTGTCGCTAGCGCGTTCCCCGCCCGGATACCGGCCGACCTCCGTGGCGGGTCATGCTAGGCTTACTAGAGTACAGGGGTCTCTGCTCTAGTGGACCCACCCTTCCCCCATTCTCGTGGGAATTATTATGGAAAATTTAATTAAACCAAAACGTGACGTTGTGGAGAGGAAGAAGGAGGAGAGCTTAAAAAGCTCTGTAAAACCGAAGGACAATGCACCCTGTCCACCAATGGGAGGTGCGGAGGAGGCTCGCGCGTCTGGCACAGACAGCGAGCGATCAACGAGGAGGTCGACTAGGACGACCAGAAACAGCACTCCAGTAGTGCTTAAAGAGTGCAGCGTCATTCTGAGCTCCCGGCTTTCGGAGTCAGACTCGCAGAGCATACCGGAGTTCCGTAGCGCGGGAACGGATCCAAGAGTTTCGGACTCGGATTCGAACCACACTATGGTGTCGGTCAGCTCCGCAAGCAGCAGAGAGGCCAGGCTCTGGCGGAAGAAACGCCCGCACTCTGGATCGGAGTCCAGCAGCGACTCTGAGCCGGTAGCGAACGCCCCGCCTCGAGCTAAGCCCTCGAAGCGAGGGAGAGGAAGACCCCCCACCACGGGACACTACGTTGGCCTAGCCCAGGCCCAAGCCGCCCTCAACGAGGCCAAGAGGGAAGACTTGCGGCTCCAGGCTGAGGCTGAACTTGAAGCTGAATTGAAGGAGAAAAGGCAAACGGCTGATGCCCTATTTGCGAAGACCAAAGACCTTCAGGCTGAAGACTGCCACGCGGCAGACCTAGACGATTTAGTCCAAGTCTCAATCGAGACAATCACGGCCATTGCAGCCAAATCAAAGAACCTTAAAGGTGGCTGCAAAAGGGACTTGAAGAAGGCTGCGCTCTTCATAAAATCCTCTTTTGAGGAAATCCGGAAGAGAACAGTCCCTGAAGAGGTGGCTTTGCTGGTCGAGGCCAATAAAAAACTCACGGCGGAACTCAAAGAGCTCCGTCGTGAGTTGGAAGCAGTACGTGCCGTTCAGGCACAAACGGCCCGGGCCCAGGCCCCGGTCCCAGTCGCGGCCCCGGTCCCAGGCCCGGCCCCGATCCCGATCCCGACTCTTAACCCAGTCCGGGACCTGGACGACGTAGTGCGGAATATCATGGTGCAGGTGGGCACCATGATGAATGCCCGCCTCGAAGGCCTCGAGGAGAGATTGCTCCCTGAAAAGAGAATGAGGCCCCCCCTTGCCGCTGACCGACGGAGGGAGACGGCAAGACCAACCGTTGCGAGCACGGCGACAGCACCACCACCACCAGCGCCGCTGCCGTCTGCCCCTGCTGCTCCAAGTGCCCCTGTTCCCAACAAGGGTACAGCGCAAAAGGGCAAAGATAAAGGGAAAGGCAAAGGAAAGGGGAAGGCCACTGCCGCCACCCCAACTGCCCCCACCCCAACGGCTCCAGCCACCGCAGACACGCTGAGTACCCCTTCTCTTCCTGAGCCCCGTCCACCGGCTCCACTACAAGAGCCGTGGACTGTGGTCGCCAAGAAAGGAGGGAAGAAGAAGACGAGCGGCAAGGCTGTGGAGCCCGAAAAGGCAAAACACCCGCGTCAAACAAGGAGTCAGGCCCCACCGAAACCGACCAAGGCTTCGAAGCCGACTCCATTGTCAACGAAGGAAAAGGCGGAAAAACTTCGCCCCCCTCGCACTGAAGCTATAGTGATTACACTACAGCCAGAGGCGGTTGAAAAAGGCATGACCTATGCCAAGATATTGGAGGAGGCTAGAACCCGAATCAATGTCAGGGATTTGGGAATAAATCTGACAATGAAGACAGCGGCCACTGGGGGCCGTATTTTGCAAATTGGTGGTCCGGAACGAGACGAAAAGGCGGACACCCTTGCAAATAAGTTGCGGGAGGTCTTCCAAGGGAAAGAGGATATACGGGTCTCTCGGCCGGCAACCACTACGGATCTGCGGGTGTTCGGCCTTGATGACTCCGTATGCCCGAAAGACCTGGAAGAGGCCGTCGCCAGAGATGGGGGCTGTCCGATAGATGCCGTCAAAGCCGGCGAGATTAGACGCGGTCCAGCAGGGATGGGTATCGCCTTTGTGCGATGCCCCCAGGCAGCCGCGAAAAAGATTGCGGCCAGCGGCGGCCGGGTTCTAGTGGGGTGGGTATCGGCCCAGGTCCGTATCCTAGACCCAAAGCCACGCCGTTGCTACCGGTGCCTGGCATTGGGCCATGTCTGGGCCCAGTGCACGTCGGAGGTGGTTCGTTGTGACGATTGCCTCCGATGTGGCCAAAAAGGTCACAAGGCTGCTGACTGCTCCGCCGCTCCTCACTGCACCTCATGTGCAGCCGAGGGGAAATCTGCGGACCACTTCTTCGGGGGCAAGGCCTGCGCCAAGCCCCCGTCTAAAAAAGAAGCGCGACGAAAGCGGGCCGCGACTGAGGCTAAAGCCAAGTCGCAGCCGGCCAGTTCTGCAAAGGATCGGCAGACTCACATGGAGGAAGGTTAGTATGCCTCTAACCTTCCTCCAAACGAATGTCAACCACTCCGCTGGGGCTCAGGATCTCCTCCTGCAGAGCCTGGCGGAGTGGTTGACAAATGTAGCTGTAATAGCTGAGCCACACAGAGTCCCGAACAGGGCAGATTGGGTCGGAGATTTGGATGGTCTGGTGGCGATCACCACTCAGTCCCCGGCCCACTCTCCCCCCCTCCAATTGCTAACGAGGGGTAGAGGATTCGTGGTAGCCCAGATCGGAGAGACGGTAGTCGTGGGGACCTATTTCTCGCCCAATAGGCCCCTGGACGAGTTCGAGGCGTTCCTCGGTGAGGTAGGGACCGTAGTCGGTCAGGCTCGGCCGCGATCTGTCATGGTTCTCGGAGACCTCAATGCCAAATCTACGGCGTGGGGGTCTCCGAGGACTGATGCCCGCGGCAGAACAGTGGATGAGTGGCTGACGCAGATGGGCCTCTGCGTCCTCAATCGCGGTTCAACGAACACGTGCGTGCGACGCTCGGGTGGGTCGGTGGTCGACGTGACCTTTGCCACCCCCGAGCTCGCACGGCGCGTCACGGAATGGAGAGTGCTGGTGGACGAGGAGACGCTATCCGACCACCGGTACATTCGGTTTAGCGTCTCGTCGTCCCTAGCAAGTCGGGTCGGGCGAGGGCCGCCACTTTCGGGCCGTAGGTGGGTTCTCAAAAGCCTGGACCCGGAACTGTTGCGGGAGGCGGCCATTGTCCAGGCCTGGAATATGGACGAACCGCCCTCGGAGCCTATAACGCTTGATGAGGAGGCCGATGGGCTGTGTGAGGCAATGGCACACGTCTGTGACACCGCCATGCGCCGGGCTAAAGCTTCTCCGTCCAAGCGCCAGGTCTATTGGTGGACGGAGGAGATAGCTGGACTGCGCCGTCGGTGCGTTGCAAAACGGCGGCGGTTCCAAAGATACCGTCGGCGCAGGCGTAGAGAAACGGAAGTGTCGGACGCCCTATACGATGAGTATAGGGAGGCGTCCAAGACGCTCCGTAAAGCCATAAAAGAGGCGAAGGCGGAAGCTTGGCGGCAGTTGCTGGAGACACTGGAGCACGACCCGTGGGGGCGACCATATAAGCTGGTAAGGCAAAAGCTTCGCCCCTGGGTTCCCCCCATCTCCAGCACACTGCAGCCTCAGGTACTTCATGGGATTATTGAGGGCTTATTCCCCAGCGACCCGGGGAGTGACTTCACACCTCCCACCATGATACCACCACGTAGAGACCACACCGAGGATGAGAACGGCTCTGCCCCGGAAATCACCGAGGGAGAACTTGGCGCAGCCGTTCTCCGGATGAAGGCACGAAATACGGCCCCGGGTCCTGATGGACTACATGGACGAGCGTGGTCTCTTGCCCAAGAGGCCTTAGAGCCAAAGCTGAGGGCTCTCTTCAACCGCTGCCTGGAGGAGGGGAGGTTCCCGCAGCGGTGGAAGGGAGGAAGACTCGTTTTACTCAGGAAGGATGGAAGACCTATTGACCAACCAGCAGGATATAGGCCGATAGTGCTACTTGACGAGGCCGGTAAGCTCTTGGAGAGAGTGGTCGTTGCCCGCCTCGTCAGGCACCTTGAGGGAGAGGGCCCCAATCTGGCCGAAAACCAATATGGATTTCGGAGGGGCCGCTCGACTGTGGATGCAATTTCCCACGTCCGCGGCCTCACTGAAACAGCGTGCTCCAACGGTGGTGTGATGTTGGCGGTGTCGTTAGACATCGCCAACGCGTTTAACACTTTGCCGTGGAGCACCATAAAGGTAGCATTGGGATACCATAGAGTGCCCCAGTACCTCCAGCGCCTCGTCGGGGATTACCTCTCCAACAGGGAGGTAGTCTTCCCGACGATGACTGGAGAAGGAAGAAACGCGATGACACGCGGCGTTCCACAGGGGTCGGCCCTCGGGCCACTCCTGTGGAACATAGGATACGATTGGGTGTTAAGGGGCGCTAACCTTCGTGGCGTCGGCGTCCTTTGTTACGCCGACGACACATTGGTTACCGCCCGCGGAGACACATACAGAGAGGCGTCGATATTGGCAACGGCTGGGGTCGCGGCAGTTGTTGCCAGAATTCGGCAGTTGGGCCTGGAGGTGGCACTCCACAAATCGGAGGCCATCTGCTTCCACGGCCCAAGAAGAGCGCCACCTGCAGGCTCAAGCATAGTTATTGGAGGAACAGCCATTCCGGTCAAGCCGACGTTAAAATACCTCGGCGTCGTGCTTGAAAGCCGATGGCGGTTTGAGGCACACCTGAGGCACCTTATACCCAAACTAATGGGAACAGCAAATGCGCTGGGTCGCTTACTCCCTAATCTGGGAGGAGGGGATGGGAACTGCCGCCGCCTGTACATGGCGGTGGTACGTTCAATGGCCCTGTACGGGGCTCCTATATGGGCAGGATCATTAGATCCTCGGGAGACTGCCCTGCTCCACAGGGCCCAAAGGGCTGTGGCGATACGGGCGTGCAGAGGGTACCGCACCCTCTCGCACGAGGTTGCATGTGCGATAGCCGGTTCCCTACCGTGGGATTTAGAAGCTGGCGTACTAGCCGAAGTATTCTGGCGCAGAGCGAGAGCCAGAGAGGGGGAGCTTCCCCCTGCACCTCAAGAGGTGGTACGATGGCGTCAGGAAGCCAAAGAGACAGCCATGTTGTCCTGGGAAGACAGGCTCCTCTCGGGGCCCACAAGACGAGGAGCTGGAGCTCGCAGGTTCCTCGAGGCGATAAAACCTGTGCTTAGAGCATGGGTCCAACGAGCACACGGGGCGCTTTCCTTCCGCATGACGCAGGTACTTTCGGGACATGGCTGTTTCGGAAGTTACCTGCACAAGGTTGCGAGAAGGGAGGCGACCCCGGCGTGCCACCAGTGCGGCTGTGCCGAAGACACTGCACAGCACGCGCTGGAGGTATGCCCTGGTGGGGCGGAGCCAAGGCTGGCATTGGCTGCGGCTATAGGAACAAACCTCTCGTTGCCAATCGTCATCGCTGAGATGATAGCCAACGAGAGGTCTTGGGAAGCCATGCTCTCATTTTGTGAAATAATAGTCACACAAAGGGAGAACCAGGAGCGGGACAGAGAGACTGATCCACTCTCTCTCCCGCTTCGAAGAGCGCGTACACGGAGACGCGGCGGTCACGCCCCGCTCCCACTTGGAGGACCTGGACTAACGGACGGCAGAACGTCCGCCGCCCAGGGACCACCATGAAGATTTTTTGGGGAAAAAGTCCGCAACCCCAGTGGAGAGTCCGAAAAGGGACAACAGCGACGGGGAGCGCGGAGATTATGAAAACGGGCCCGCTCCCCCGTCATCAGCTGAAGTGAAGCTGATTTCGTGAGTTTAGGTTTAGTGGGTATTGCCGGTGGCGGAAGCCGGTTGAGCCCCACACTACCCCCGCCATTGCACCTCAGGCGGGGGTGTGCGTAAATGCATTCCCCTCACGTTAAACAAAAAAAAAAAAAAAAAAAAAAAAAAAAAAAAAGGTTAGGTTAGGTTAGGTTAGGTTAGGTTAGGTTAGGTTAGGTTAGGTTAGGTTAGGTTAGGTTAGGTTAGGTTAGGTTAGGTTAGGTTAGGTTAGGTTAGGTTAGGTTAGGTTAGGTTAGGTTAGGTTAGGTTAGGTTAGGTTAGGTTAGGTTAGGTTAGGTTAGGTTAGGTTAGGTTAGGTTAGGTTAGGTTAGGTTAGGTTAGGTTAGGTTAGGTTAGGTTAGGTTAGGTTAGGTTAGGTTAGGTTAGGTTAGGTTAGGTTAGGTTAGGTTAGGTTAGGTTAGGTTAGGTTAGGTTAGGTTAGGTTAGGTTAGGTTAGGTTAGGTTAGGTTAGGTTAGGTTAGGTTAGGTTAGGTTAGGTTAGGTTAGGTTAGGTTAGGTTAGGTTAGGTTAGGTTAGGTTAGGTTAGGTTAGGTTAGGTTAGGTTAGGTTAGGTTAGGTTAGGTTAGGTTAGGTTAGGTTAGGTTAGGTTAGGTTAGGTTAGGTTAGGTTAGGTTAGGTTAGGTTAGGTTAGGTTAGGTTAGGTTAGGTTAGGTTAGGTTAGGTTAGGTTAGGTTAGGTTAGGTTAGGTTAGGTTAGGTTAGGTTAGGTTAGGTTAGGTTAGGTTAGGTTAGGTTAGGTTAGGTTAGGTTAGGTTAGGTTAGGTTAGGTTAGGTTAGGTTAGGTTAGGTTAGGTTAGGTTAGGTTAGGTTAGGTTAGGTTAGGTTAGGTTAGGTTAGGTTAGGTTAGGTTAGGTTAGGTTAGGTTAGGTTAGGTTAGGTTAGGTTAGGTTAGGTTAGGTTAGGTTAGGTTAGGTTAGGTTAGGTTAGGTTAGGTTAGGTTAGGTTAGGTTAGGTTAGGTTAGGTTAGGTTAGGTTAGGTTAGGTTAGGTTAGGTTAGGTTAGGTTAGGTTAGGTTAGGTTAGGTTAGGTTAGGTTAGGTTAGGTTAGGTTAGGTTAGGTTAGGTTAGGTTAGGTTAGGTTAGGTTAGGTTAGGTTAGGTTAGGTTAGGTTAGGTTAGGTTAGGTTAGGTTAGGTTAGGTTAGGTTAGGTTAGGTTAGGTTAGGTTAGGTTAGGTTAGGTTAGGTTAGGTTAGGTTAGGTTAGGTTAGGTTAGGTTAGGTTAGGTTAGGTTAGGTTAGGTTAGGTTAGGTTAGGTTAGGTTAGGTTAGGTTAGGTTAGGTTAGGTTAGGTTAGGTTAGGTTTTTTTTTTTTTTTTTTTTTTTTTTTCCTGTCCGGGAGCAGTGTGTCCCGGCCCGCGAGCTAATCCTCTGACACGTCAGAGACCGTATTTACCATGGGAATTGAAAGACAGGGTAGTTTTATTTACGTTGATGGAAAAGAAAAATTTTACAGGTTTTACTATTGTTTCTATAAATATATGTATACAATGTTTGATCTATTATACTTATAGTATTTTTATTCTAAGTATCCTCCGCCCGTAGGTGGAGCCTGTTTCAGCTTACTTGTTTTATACACATATACAAAGTTGGGAATTATTATCTATAGGGATTCTGCGATTTATTTATTTATACTTCTTATACAGCAATTTTACTAACTTATTTTATAACTAATGAGTTGTACATTTATAAGCATTACACGATTTTACTAGGTTTTGCGCTTTCCCGCCAGAACACTGCCTCTTAAGAGCCAGGCAGGCGGGAAAGCGCGTGAGGTATACTGTTAGATGTTTAAAGCTAGTGGAATTTATTACTAATTTACATGGTTATTACTTACTAGTGTTTTTGCGAAAGAGGTTTTTATTTTCTTACCGCCAATTCCTTGTATTGACTACCGCGCCTCTCCTGCCAGGTAGCATTCTCTTAAGAGAATGGCAAGACAGGAGAGGCGCATCGGGTCAATTTGGAATTGTTCACTAAGTTTTACATTAGCTGAAACTACGTTAAATTAATACAAATCAATTTTTCAATTTAAGTTTATACAAATATTTTCTTTTTATACTACAATCTATATTTAATTTAAATTCTAATTTTTCAATTTTATTACATTTATAATGGTTGTTACAGACTATTTTATTGCATGCCGTATTTATATAATTTATTATATATACGCAGCATTTATTAGTCTAGTCGGTTTATTTACATTTACATTTTTATTTAATACTATATATTGATTTAATTCTATTGCGCATAATTCTTATATTTATAATGAAATTTAATTGTACTATTTTAATCTAACTCTATAACTAGTTTTGCGGCGGTGGTTCGTAATGTATTTACACTACTAAGGCCATCATGGGGTTTGCATTCATCACTTCAGTTTGAGCTTTATTTCATTAAATTGCAGGTAATGACCAGCATTGGCCTACTGATTTAAACTTTATGCTAATTGCTATAGTGATTCGTGCTTACCCTTCCCCAAGTTTTTCGGGCGGAATGTCACCATATAGGTGACATTCCGCCCGAAACCATGAGCGGAAGTGGCGTCAGGGGCGCCATTAGCAATACGCAATAGTTGCTCTTGCTAATGCGTCCCATTTACGCCTTACTGGGCACTCCAAGCTGAAAGCATTATGCTCCGCTCTTTCGAGCTTTGCGTGCGTGCAATTGCTACAACTTGGAGTGGTCCCAGCTATCCAGTCCGCACATGCCGACTTGAGATGCTGTCCGCCGCAGTGACTACATTTCTCTACTTTTTCACTGCAGAATCTCCTACTGTGCCCGTACGCTAGGCACATGGAGCATTGGACCAGCGGGGACTGGTCAGCAACCCTGACCTTTTGAAGGTCGATGCTGACCACCCCCGCCGACGTCAAACTCTTCCATATGCCCGGCGAGGCCCTTATGATCACGTGGCAATGGTGGGGGCTTCTGGCTTTCCGGCGGTATTTAACCTCCAGAGTGCCCTCAGCGTTGAGGTCGCCAATAACCTCCCCGTTCTGGTTCCGAAGGGCCTTGACAATATCCTCGTTAGAGTTTATTGTCAAGACGTCCTTAAGAACCAGGAGGGGGTCTTTGTTTCTGACCTCCTCAACGCTGAGGTGAGACTCGGCGGTTTTTAATCTCTCCTTAACCTTTTCCCTTTCATCTACAGTCTTACATCCTATTATTACCTTCCGGTCCTTCGCCTTTCTCACCCTCTCAACCTTCACCCATCCATCCTTTGCATCCATCACCTCCCTGACCTTTTTCAGTACTTCCTCTCCAGTCTCACGTTCATTCTTTGAGGTGACCACGACGGAATGCAGGGCGGCCTGCATAGGGGGCTGTTCCCTACGCTGCCCCGCCACTGCTCCCGCGTATGTCACACTCACCGGCGCAAAATCCCTCGCTTCCATCACCTCTTTCAACTCTTTCATTCTTTCACCGTTCTCCCTCACTATCCGACTGTGGTCAGCCAGTACAGTGCGAAGCCCGGCGAGAAGGCTATCGTCAAATTCCCTATTACCAGTAGGGGGCGCGTCGGTTGGCGTCGTTTGTGTCGACACCACCCGCGCCGGTTTGACCGGAGCGGGCGGCGCCGGCACCTCCGACGTCTGCGTCGACGCAACCTTTACCGACCGCGCCGGCGCGGGCGGCGTCGGCACCTTCGTCGTCTGCGTCGAGGCCGCCCGCACCGACTTAACCGGCGCGGGCGGCGCCGCCACATCCGACGTTTGCGCCGAGGCCTCCCGCATCGGCCGAGCCGGCGCCGGCGTCGCCTGCATCTGCAACCTCGTTTCCCACTTCGGGCATAAGGGACAGCCCTCTTCAAATCGAGTAAGCGACTCTTCGGCTTCGTCCTTGATGAGCAAGTACATCCGATCGAGCGCACGAAGAACGCTGTCCCTTATCTCCGTTTTTAGGTTCCTGGAATATCTGAGCTGGATCTTTGCCGCAACGAGACATGATTTTGCCTCTAACGCCCTCGAGGTGTAGACCTTACCAGTGGTCGGGCTCACCGAGGGCGTTAGGGCAATATCCATTTCCTGTGATATTCGCTTACGTCTCGCTAGGTCTGCAGCCAAGGCCTTAGTTTTTCTTGGCGAAAATTTTAAAGTTAATTTTACTGGAGATTTTTTAACTTCCGATTCCCACTCCCCTAAACTCCTCCTCACATTTGAGGACTCGCCACCAGAGGGGCCGGCCTCTGTATGCGTCGGGGAGTCCAGGGGTGCGGTGCTGTTTGCGGCAGCCTTTTTTGCGGGGGTGCGAATTCCAAACATGGTTGTAGTTTGGAGCCCGGAACAGGAAAATCGTCAAAAGAATTTAAATTCAAAAATAATTATATCAATAAAATTTTAAATAACAATAAAATGAATGAATTTTTAAAATAAAATAGAATAAAACTTACAACTATAAGGTATACACAATAGTATATACCTTAACACGAAAACAAACAATACTAATTAATCTACACACACAATTTGTACTATAATATAGTCTGTTTTGTTTCAGGTACTACTACCGATTCGTCCAGCGAAAAAGTATACCAAGGTAAGTATTGTCAATTTCCAGTTTACTAAATTATCTCTTTATTTCAGGTCCCGGCGGAGCGGTTCCCTACTACAGTCGCAGTAGTCAACAATAAATTCAAAAGGTAAGTACTTATTTAATAAGCACTGTCAGTGTCAAACACTATATTACTAACTAACACGAAAGACACACAAACACTAAGCACAAATTAAAATAACAGGTAAATTTAAATTCAATAATAATAATAAAATAGTAATAAAATAATATCACAGTGTCAATTCAATAATATAAAAATTTAATGTCAATTCTAATCTAATATTTACTAATTTGTTTTTCTGTTTCAGGTCCGGCGGTGCGGTTCCCTACTCCAGTTGCGGTGTCTTCGCGTCAGGTAAGTAACAAACACAATATTTATAACAAACAAAACAAAATTACACAACTCTTCCCCGTGCTCTACTTTCGACTCTACGTAGAGTCGCGGGTGACGGTCCACCAGATAGTCCTGCTCGAACCCTTACCGTTCCCGAAAACCGCGCTCGAATCCGACCGTCGGTTCGCGAGATACGGCGCCCGGTATTTGCAGGGGTATCGGTGAGGGGGCGGGGGCGACCTTGTATATTGTGCCCGACTATTTATTTTACAATTACAAGTTAACGATTTAATCAAAATACAAAATTATAAAACAAATAAAACAAATAAAACAAAGAAAATAATTATTAAGATAAGGGGTTGGGGGCGGGGGTGAAGGGGGGTAGGTCTATTTAACGGGATGAATAGATAACAAATAAACAAACGA